>CAWUFW010000749.1:2458944-3688416 GCA_963921515.1 Calotriton arnoldi | reverse complement strand
TGTGCTTCGTTCAGTTGCGTATTGCTGGGCACTACCACTTTGTGGTGATGCCCTTTGGATTGAAAAATGCACCTGCCACTTTTCAGAGGTTGGTGAATAAAGTTCTGGCAGGGTTGGAAACTTATTGCTCAGCTTATCTAGATGATATTGCTGTCTTTAGTTCCTCCTGGCAGGATCACCTGGTCCACCTCAGGAATGTTTTAGAGGCTCTGCAGAAAGCAGGCCTCACTATCAAGGCCACCAAGTGCCAGATAGGGCAGAGTCAGGTTGTGTACCTGGGCCACCTTGTAGGTGGAGGCCAGGTTCAGCCTTTGCAGAGCAAAATCCAAACCATACTGGAATGGGTTGCTCCAACCACCCAGACACAGGTGAGAGCCTTCTTGGGCCTGACTGGGTACTATAGGAGGTTTGTCAAGGGATATGGATCTATAGTGACCCCCTTGAATGATCTTACCTCTAAGAAAATGCCAAAAAAGGTTCAGTGGACAGCTAGCTGTCAAAAGGCATTTGAAGACCTAAAGCAGGCCATGTGCACTGCCCCCATCTTACAGAGTCCAGACTACACCAAAAAGTTCATTGTCCAAACAGATGCTTCTGAGCTGGGTGTGGGAGCTGTACTGTCTCAACTGAATGATGAAGGTCAAGACCAGCCAGTAGCTTTTATTAGCAGAAGGCTGACCCCTAGAGAGAAACGTTGGTCAGCTATAGAGAGGAGGCCTTTGCTGTGGTATGGGCCCTGAAGAAGCTGAGGCCATACTTGTTTGGTACTCACTTCATAGTTCAGACTGACCACAAGCCCCTCCTATGGCTAAAGCAGATGAAAGGTGAAAACCCAAAACTTTTGAGGTGGTCCATTTCCCTACAGGGGATGGACTATACAGTGGAACATAGGCCTGGGACCCAACATGCCAATGCAGATGGACTCTCAAGGTATTTCCACTTTGAACACGAAGACTCAACTGGTCAAGGTTAGTTTAGTGTCCCTACGTTTGGGGGGGGTTGTGTAGGAGAGTAGGATCTGCCTCTTATGTTGCCCCCACTTTTTTCTGATGTTAGCACTGGTTTCTGGCTATAGTCTGGCTGGGTCCCTGCCAATCAGGGCCCCAGCCTCTCTGTTCTCTCTAAACGACATGGAGTGCACTCTAGGTGCACTAGTGATTGGATACTGTGGTGCCTTATGAGTCCCTAGTATATGGTACCTTAGGTGCCAAGGGCATAGGTACTTCACAGGCCTACCAGGGGCTGCAGCATGTGTTATGCCACCCCTGGGAAGCAGTCTAAATCTGACACCACAGGCCTGCTACTGCAGCCTGGGTGAGGTGGTGCTAGCACCCCTCGCTGAGATATAGGTTTCCTATATCTCTCCTGCACACACATATAAACCTATCAGTCACCCCTAAGGCAGGCCCTATCAATCCTGAGGGCAGGGTGCTTGGCTTCTATGTGAGGGGGTGCCTCTGCCTGAGCAGGGCCCCTCTGCAGCTCTCAGAGTCTATTCTCTGGTGCTGTTTGTGGATGCGGTTAAACCATATACTATTCAAGTGCATTATATCCTTGCGGTAAATGCTAACTTTGGAATGGCTGCATCAAAACATGTCGTGTTTGGTGTCAAACATCTTGGAATACTACCCCCCGCCAATCTTGGTGGCGGGGGTAGCATTCCACCCTTCTAGAGGGATAAGACATGTACCTGCTGTGGAAACGCGGTAGAATCCTAAAGAGCCCTGGCATCACAAAATGGATGCCACCAGTCACAGACACTGGGCTGCCCTCCTGCTGATGACCGAAACTCGCAGTGGAGGAAGCCCAACAATAGGCATCCTGTCACAGGGAGGTGTAACCACCTTCCAGACAGGGTTTAGTGTATTGGGGCTGGGTGGGTGCACTCTTAGAGTGCTTTGAAGTCCTGCACTGGGGGAGCAGAAGGCTCCTCTGTGCATATGCCAGTTCAAACCAGCTCAGGGCTACCTGCCCCTGCTCTGGCGCGAAACTGGACAAAGGGAAGTGGGTGTAGCCACCCCTCCCTTGACCCTCCCATAGGTGGGGTCATAGAGCTAGTCCATCCCCTCTTTTTAGTATAAGAGGGGGAACCTTGCCATTGCAAAGCAGATAACCCCTGGACGACGCTCTACAGAAGAATCCTGGCCCTTCGACGTTCCACTACCTTTGGAAGACAGAAGAATCTCCCTTGGAGTCAAGGAGTGACTCCCCTGCTTGGCAGGCACCAAAAACGACAACGACGGTCGCAAACTACGCCGCTCCCGCCGGAGTCCGAAGTCCCTGCAGCCCAAGAAGTGGATTTCCTGACCTCTCCCAGGCCATCGTGAGTCCCCAGCGAAGCTGAGGCAAGTGGACCCCACGAGTAATGAGGAACCGCGACCCCTGGGTACCGTGCACTATTGTCGAGTGCAACCCCTTCACAACGTTTTACGAACCTGTGTTTTGGACCACGTGTGGTCCCGACCTCCAGCAGGAATCCCTCCGAAGATCAGAGGCCTACACCGTCTCGAGTGACCGTGGGCCCCTGTTGGAGTGATTCCGCCCGAGGTGTCTTCGCGATCCCTTGCCCGCTGGCTTGTGGGTCCCCAGAAGACTTCTTAACAAAACCAAAGGGCTCCCTGGTTGCTCCAGGCCTGCCCTGACTTACCCTTGCTGGGTGAGTTCCTCAGACCTTGCTGGTCTGCGCCATCGACTTTCTTCATCTCCCCGAGACTTGCGGCTGCCAAGGCTTGTTGGCTCCGATCGAGTTGCCGACACCGCAGTCAGCTGCAGACGTCGAGGGACACACCGAATCCAGCTCCTGGTCGTCGTCGACGCCTCCTGGACCACGTGGCTGAAGAGTCAAGGCACCTGCAACCGACCTGAAGCGACCGACGACGGTGGGCATCCATCTTCCTTGCCCCGGGTCACTGCCAAGTGACTTTGAACACTGTCCCCTCTGCTTTCAGGTCATCCTTCTTCAGAATCCAGGCTTGGATTCCACCGGACACTTCTTCAGCTCCCGCAAGCAGCAAGTCTTCTTTGTTCGCCATTGAAAACGACGCCGCGACCCGACACCAAAGGACACCTGTGCACCCGGCTTCCCTGGGTGAGGTAACTCCAGCACTACGGTGCTCCTGTGGGTGTGGGCTCCTAGAACTACTTACCCTGTAAGTGACTTGCTTGTAGGTTCTCCCGAAGTATCCTAAAACTCTTTATTTCCAACCGCGACTTGCCCCATTGAAGTTAACGGCGATTCGCGCCTGTGTATCCACACTGCACGCGTCCCCCGTGGGTCCTTTACTTACCTGCCTTGGGTGGTTTCGTGAGGCCCCAGCACTTCTGAAGGCCCTAGGCCTTGTCTCCTTGCAAGTCGTTGTTTCTAAGTCTCTTACTTAGTATATGGTCTGGTACGCCCCTAGGGCCCCAGCCATATTTTGTGCTTAACTTATTGTGAACGTTGATTTGTGCATATGTTTGTCTTCTAATCTCATAAAGAGATTAGTAGAGAGTTATTTAGAAATAAATACATATATATTTGATATATATACCTGTGTGGTGTCTTTTCATTTGGTGATTCAAGAGATTATATGGTAAAACAAGCTGCTTTACATTCCTCCGAGACTTAGCCTGAAGGCTGCTCTCCACAGCTACCACTAGGATAGCTTTCTTTAAAAGGTTGTCTTAAACCTATCTACCATAAGAGTCGATTTGGACTGGTGCAAGGTGCCCACTATAATTAGTGGACAGCATATGCCAGGCCAACTTCTCACAGTCTTGCTAATATGCCCCTAAGTTTAATATGTTAAACCCTAGGTTATGTTTAAAACAGGTGTTGGCCAAGGTGGATATAATGCTCCACGTTAGCTCGAGGTACAGGTAGTGGTCAACATGTTTCTTGCCGTTTAAGTCGTTATAGATCAAGGCAATTCGTCAGGACCGTGAAGTATCAAAAACAAAACTACTCCTAATGGAACAGACAGGGGCACATGTCTCATCTAGTGCCGTGCTGTTCCACACGCAAAATGATATGGAGTATACCTTAATTGCGATCAACAATAGTACCGACCTAAAGGGTAGACAAGAGGGGAGGGAAGGAAAGGGGATGAGAGGCTCAACAACAGTACACACATTATGTAGTCACGGTAACTGTGCCTGATGGTGTGCACATGCTAAGTGATTGCATGCTCGAGTTCAGTGCCTCGCTTGTCTGAAAGTGCGTCAAGGTAACATTCAGGCGTTAAAAGATAAGTGATCGCGAGTGGTGGGCAATCTTATGTGAAGTACAAGGGCTATACAAAAAGGAGTTTTGATCTCCTGAGTAAAAAATGAAATCCAATGCCCCATGAGGCACAACAGTATCATGCACGTGAGCCGCTAGAAGACTTATTAACACTCAGAATGAACGCCACTGTAAGGGTGACGACTATGACAGAGTTTGGTAATGACCGTAACATTAGGTGTACATATACACGAAGTGCTCAAAGTTGATAGAATTGGCAAGTGGCTTTTACTCTCATGCGCTATGCGGGGTAATATTAAGGAGAAATTCATAGTATCTTACCGCTAGATACAAACGCGCGCATGCGCAGTTTTCTCAGAGACGGCGAGGAAGAGGAGGAGGGCAGCCCGGGGACGCCGCAGTCCAGGTAAGTGGTTTTTCTTTACTTTTACGTCATTTATAATTAATTGTTAATAGGGGGGTGGAGGTGGGTGGCGTAGCGAGCGTAGTGGAGCTCCACGGAGTTTGTTCTCAACTCCGTGGCCCTCCGCGTAGCCCCGCTACGCCCACTATGCCCAGGGTTAATGCTAACCCAGCGCAAAATGTTAGCAAATCTACCCCAGGGAGAGCGCCAAAAGCTATAACATGCTTGTATAAAGCGATACAAGAGAACTTAGATGGAGACTTAAGTCAACTGAGATTAAAGGGGACGTAGGATCTGGCGATGAACATTACAGCTAGGGAATGGTAAAGACTACTGGAATATCTTTACAAGGTTTCCAGAAATGTGAGATTCAAACTGCAGCTATTTCTTTTCCTGTACAGTGCATACCTGACCCCCAAGAGAATAAATCTGCAGATAGGCACTGTCTGCGATGCCCTGACCTGGATGCTGGCTTATGTCATATGATGTGGTCCTGCCCGCTGATAGGTTTCTTTCGGAATACGGTAATGGACTAGCTGGAAAGTACTTTGAATACAACAGCTGTACTTGATCCAAACCACTGCCTCCAAAGGTTGTTCCTGAAACCCAGCATGACGATAATGGGCAATATATTTCTAAGTCTTATGGTGGTGCATAGCAGTAGCACTGAAAACACAAAATGACCCAAGCACACAGAAGTGGACTGAGCGCGTGAACTACCGGGCTGACGCAGAAATAGAAAAGATGCACTAAGAAAAGTATAGGGGCCTTGGTGAACGAGAACACACTAGGCTGGGAAGAGATTCTTTTAGAATACAAGGACCAGGGTGCACAGGATAATGCAGAATGCATAAGAGCACATACCTGAGCGAACAGAGAATAGATTGCTATTAGTGGAATCCCAGCCCTGAGCACGTATAGGAAACTAGATGTACTAGAAGTCTGGCACTTGCTGTTCACTGACTTGAAGGCCCCTGAGTGCAGTGGGGATACTAGATGCCCCGAAAGCCCCCACAACGTTTATTTTCGATAATTTTGTAAAAATATTGGCGTAAGTGGTATATAAGACGTGGTTAGTCACAGCAGTTATGACATCTGCTGGGCAATGTCTGACAATTGTATACAATGTATTTTATGTGCAATACAACTTGCAAGGTAAAACAGCTGTGCTTACATTATAATATGTCCTATGTTATCCCAATAAAAATGAATGAAATTGGTTTAAAAAAAAAAATACATAAGACTCTGGAAAGTTTCCATTATATGTTGGAAGGTATTCAAGAAAGCAAAGGGTACTTGCATCATGGTTGGGTCTTTGCGGTGATAGCTAGGTTCATGGGGGTGCTCGTAATTTCTTCTGTGACCTTTTGACAGAAGATCTAATGGAGCATATTCCTCATAGCCTTGTGGGTCGTGGAAATGTTATTCCAGTGGTGATCGTCCGTATGCCTCCTCTTCTTACGTCTTTGTAGTGTAGGGTCCAGCAGAGATGGGCAGAAAGCATTGTCCGAAACCTGCTTCTGGTCACTTATATCTATTTCCACTTCTGAAGGCAGGATGTGTGTGTTGACACCTTCACTGGTAACTGAATCAGACATTGGGGTTTCCAATGATGGTGGTGAAAAGATATCACCACTGGTCATCAGTAGAATCACGGCTGGTTTTGTCGCTGTTCACATGGTTGTCATCATTGGTGTCCTCAGTGGCAGTGGGTTTGAAGTCCATGAGATCTTGGTCGACAACGGTATGGCAGTTGGTGGTGTTGTAATCAATCATGAGGTCAAGGTCTTCGCCAGTAACAAGGCCGAAGATAGGACTGTCACAGTCAGTGCCATCAAAGCATCCCAGCGGTGACTGTTCAGGTGGAAAGGTCTACAGGGTCTCAGAAAATCATTTTTTTCTGCCATCTTGTACGCAGGGGATTCAGGAATCTTAACAACGCTGTTTTGAGCAAGTGTTTTGTTTTCCTTTGTTGGAGGCTGGAGCGGGCCCTTCCCTGGAGAACTCTAGTTCTGGAGCAGCCTCCACACGTTTCCTCTTTTGTACCTACTTCCTGGAGTTGCGGGGAAAGGGGGGGTGTTCTTCACACTGAATCAGCCCTTGATGAGCATTCCTGTTGTAGGAGGAAATCCTCTTTTCGAGGTGATCTAGTGCAAGTCTACATTTACTGTCCTCCAGCCTCCAAAGGGAATAATTTAGAGATGTCGCAGTGAGCGTACCTACTGATTGCATTTAATTTCTTATACCTAACGTATGTTCACTGCTTCTCAAAGAGCTGCAGTCTCAGTCTTTGAGGAACAAGACCCATAAACTTCTGGGTCCCCTAACCACATCATCTCCCAAGTCTTGATTATTGTTTTTCTCTCTCTTTCCCCTATTCCCTTCCCCGGGGTTCTGGGCTGAGTCCTCACATTATAGGGAAAAGCAGGGATTGACTTTGAATCGAGTGGCACTACCAGTTTCCTGACCCATGCCAGACTAATTGGGTTTGCCAATGCTAGTTCTTAAATGGGACACAATCTGTTGCAATAAGTGTACCTGCCTCCCTTTGTAGACGCTCTTGTGTAAAAGAAAAAACACACACACACAAAAACAAAGAGAACAGTAAACTGCTGGGATGGAAGGAAGGGGTCAGTAGGTCAACCAATCAATCAAAATAAGCTTTATTCGTTTTTTTAAAAAGAAACCATAAAAGTAGAACACCTTAAAAATAATACATCCGCTAAAATCAAAGCATCAATAAATACAGATACAAATTTAAATTCAATATAAAAGACTTAGAAGCCGTTCAAAATAGGCAAACACAGCTAATACAGTACATCTTGAAAAGAAATAACCACCACAAATCTCGTAGGATGCCTAGCCACAGCTATTTCTCAACCTTATAGCGACTTTCAAAAACACTAGGGGGGAGATTTACTAAGATTTTATGCTTTGTTTACGTCACAAAAGTGACGCAAAATCTTTTTTCCAGATTTACCTTCCAGTGCTAAAATTGTTTAGTGCTGGAAATAACGTGAAAGTAATGCGAAGCAGTATTTAGCGCTGCTTTGCATTACTTAGCACCAAGGGGGCATACCATGGGTGGAGCATGGGCATTTCCATGCAACCATTCAAGGTTTCTGATGCTAACCCTATTTACTAAATAAAGTAGACAGAGCTTAGCATCAGAAAACTGTGCCATTTTGAAGTAGGCGCAACAAAGAAGAAATGCTTTCATTTCTCCTTCCTTTTTACGACTTTGTGTATGTGCTGCACTTTACATCACACATACATTTCATTTTCATTTCATGGTTTTTATACAGTGTGCAATTGCCAGCGGCATCTTAGCGCTAAGCGTTCCTATTGGATAAAGGTGAAAAGAGCGACAAGTAATAAACTGAGAAAAGCCAGGTCTTCAACATTTTTCTGAACATAGAAGTATTAGATTGCGACCTCAGTGCAATGGGTAAGGAGTTTCACAACCTTCAAACTAAAAATAGGAAACTTCCACCTCCCCATTTGGGCCTCTTAATTTTTGGGATCACTACTGTGAGAAGTTGGCCTGGTATATGCTGTTCACTAATTAAAGTGGACACCTTGCACCAGGGCAAATCGACTCTTATGGTAGATAGGTTTAAGACAACCTTTTAAAGAAAGCTATCCTAGTGGTAGCTGTGGAGAGCAGCCTTCAGGCTAAGTCTCGGAGGAATGTAAAGCAGCTTGTTTTACCATATAATCTCTTGAATCACCAAATGAAAAGACACCACACAGGTATATATATCAAATATATATGTATTTATTTCTAAATAACTCTCTACTAATCTCTTTATGAGATTAGAAGACAAACATATGCACAAATCAACGTTTCACAATAAGTTAAGCACAAAATATGGCTGGGGCCCTAGGGGCGTACCAGACCATATACTAAGTAAGAGACTTAGGGACAACGACTTGCAGGGAGACAAGGCCTAGGGCCTTCAGAAGTGCTGGGGCCTCACGAAACCACCCAAGGCAGGTAAGTAAAGGACCCACGGGGGACGCGTGCAGTGTAGATACACAGGCGCGGATCGCCGTTGACTTCAATGGGGCAAGTCGCGGTTGGAAATAAAGAGTTTTAGGATACTTCTGTAGAACCTACAAGCAAGTCACTTACAGGGTAAGTCGTTCTAGGGCCCACACCCACAGGAGCACCGTAGTGCTGGAGTTACCTCACCCAGGGAAGCCGGGTGCACAGGTGTCCTTTGGTGTCGGGTCGCGGCGTCGTTTTCAATGGCGAACAAAGAAGACTTGCTGCTTGCGGGAGCTGAAGAAGTGTCCGGTGGAATCCAAGCCTGGATTCTGAAGAAGGATGACCTGAAAGCAGAGGGGACAGTGTTCAAAGTCACTTGGCCGTGACCCGGGGCAAGGAAGATGGATGCCCACCGTCGTCGAGTGATTCAGGTCGGTTGCGGGTGCCTTGACTCTTCAGCCACGTGGTCCAGGAGGCGTCGACGACGACCAAGAGCTGGATTCGGTGTGTCCCTCGACGTCTGCAGCTGACTGCAGTGTCGGCAACTCGATCGGAGCCAACAAGCCTTGGCAGCCGCAAGTCTCAGGGAGATGAAGAAAAGTCGATGGCGCAGACCAGCAAGGTCTGTGGAACTCACCCAGCGAGGGTAAGTCAGGGCAGGCCTGGAGCAACCAGGGGAGCCCTTTGGTTTCTTTAAGAAGTCTTCTGGGGACCCACAAGCCAGCGGGCAAGGGATCGCAAAGACACCTCGGGCGGAATCACTCAACAGGGGCCCACGGTCACTCGGGACAATGTAGGCCTCTGATCTTCGGAGGGATTCCTGCTGGAGGTCGGGACCATACGTGGTCCAAAGCACAGGTTCATAGAACGTTGTGAAGGGGTTGTACTCGACAATAGTGCACGGTACCCAGGGGTCGCGGTTCCTCGTTACTCGTGGGGTCCACTTGCCTCAGCTTCGCTGGGGACTCACGATGGCCTGGGAGAGGTCAGGAAATCTACTTCCTGGGCTGCAGGGCCTTCGGACTCCGGCGGGAGCGGCGTAGTTTGCGACCGTCGTTGTCGTTTTTGGTGCCTGCCAAGCAGGGGAGTCACTCCTTGACTCCAAGGGAGATTCTTCTGTCTTCCAAAGGTAGTGGAACGTCGAAGGGCCAGGATTCTTCTGTAGAGCGTCGTCCAGGGGTTATCTGCTTTGCAATGGCAAGGTTCCCCCTCTTAAACTAAAAAGAGGGGATGGACTAGCTCTATGACCCCACCTATGGGAGGGTCAAGGGAGGGGTGGCTACACCCACTTCCCTTTGTCCAGTTTCGTGCCAGAGCAGGGGCAGGTAGCCCCTGAGCTGGTTTGAACTGGCATATGCACAGAGGAGCCTTCTGCTCCCCCAGTGCAGGACTTCAAAGCACTCTAAGAGTGCACCCACCCAGCCCCAATACACTAAACCCTGTCTGGAAGGTGGTTACACCTCCCTGTGACAGGATGCCTATTGTTGGGCTTCCTCCACTGCGAGTTTCGGTCATCAGCAGGAGGGCAGCCCAGTGTCTGTGACTGGTGGCATCCATTTTGTGATGCCAGGGCTCTTTAGGATTCTACCGCGTTTCCACAGCAGGTACATGTCTTATCCCTCTAGAAGGGTGGAATGCTACCCCCGCCGCCAAGATTGGCGGGGGGTAGTATTCCAAGATGTTTGACACCAAACACGACATGTTTTGATGCAGCCATTCCAAAGTTAGCATTTACCGCGAGGATATAATGCACTTAAGAGTATATGGTTTAACCGCATCCACAAACAGCACCAGAGAATGGACTCTGAGAACTGCAGAGGGGCCCTGCTCATGCAGAGGCACCCCCTCACATAGAAGCCAAGCACCCTGCCCTCAGGATTGATAGGGCCTGCCTTAGGGGTGACTGATAGGTTTATATGTGTGTGCAGGAGAGATATAGGAAACCTATATCTCAGTGAGGGGTGCTAGCACCACCTCACCCAGGCTGCAGTAGCAGGCCTGTGGTGTCAGATTTAGACTGCTTCCCAGGGGTGGCATAACATATGCTGCAGCCCCTGGGAGGCCTGTGAAGTACCTATGCCCTTGGCACCTAAGGTACCATATACTAGGGACTCATAAGGCACCACAGTATCCAATCACTAGTGCACCTAGAGTGCACTCCATGTCATTTAGAGAGAGAGCAGATAGACTGGGGCCCTGAATAGCAGGGTCCCAGTCCAACTAAGTCATAAACCAGCAAAACACCATAAAAAAGTGGGGGCAACCATATAGTCAGATTCCACCTTCCTACATAACCCCCCCAAACGAAAGGAGATAAGGCTAACCTTGACCAGTTGAGCCTATATTGACTAAGTGGCCATATAAGGAAGCACCTGCACTAGCATGGTTGCCCCCTATGTTATGGTCCACTAAGCAATCCCTCGCCCTAAGGGTATGAGAGGGTCTCCACCATGGGGAATCACTACCTCTGGTGTGCTTAGGTAAAGTACAAGGCCGGTGAGGTGTCTGAGTAGGGAAGTGAGGCCCTAGGAATGTTGGCCTCAGCTTCCTCAGATCACTGGTCACCATGTATGCCTGTCTTTCCATGACTGAGTTGCACTTTGCTCTAAGGGTCAACCTTTGGCTGCCTACAGCTGGGGGTTGGGTCCCTTTGGATGGAACACTGGAGGGACATGGCAGGTTTGGAACCTTCTGGTCCCAGGTTTGCCCTTGCCTACCAGAGTCCTTCTGGGGGAGGTCCCTACATAAAGGTATGGGGGATCCCTCAGTGTGTAGAGGAATTTTCACCTGGCTAGGGCTACTAGACTGGGTGCCCCTAATCTGCTGATGGGGGCTTCCTCTGGACAGGGGGCCCGGGGGGTCCACTGACCTCCCTGACCTCTGCAGCCCTGGGCTGACTGAGGCAGGGTAGAGAGGGGCAGGTTACCTGCTCCAGACTGGGTACCACCTTGGAAGGGTCCTCTGCCATCAGGGGTGTGGCCAGGCCAGGCCTGACTACCTCTGTGGCAGTTCCTTCACTAGGGGTAGGGTCAGTTCCCTGAGGAGGCTGACCCTTACCTACTGTCTGGGGGAAGAAGACTTTTCTTCAACCCTTGTGCTCTCTTTCGGGGGAGAGTGGGCCATTCTTTCAGGCTCCATCTCTCCAAATTCTTGGGCTGGGGCTGTGGCCATCACAGCCCCACTAACCTTGCAGGGACGCCCAACATCCTAAGATGGGTTTGGTGTTCAACTTCAGCCCAGGCTGAAATTTCCAAATCATTGCCCATCAGGCAATCTACAGGTAGGGTTGGGGACACTGCCACTCTTTTTGGGCCTGTGACCCCCTCCCAGCTGAGATTGACTATGGCCATGGGGTGATCTGTTCTGACACCATCAATGTTGGTCACCTGGTATTTAAACTCAGGTAAAAGCTGGTGAGGGGGACTAGTTTCCCTGCCACCATGGTGACACTAGCCCCTGTGTCCCTAAATGCCACAGCTTTCTGACCATTAATCATTGGCTCCAGTCTGTACCTGCCCAATGCTATGGGACCCATGGTAAAGGTGGCATATCCTACACCACCATCAGAATCTGAGGAGTCTGTTGAGGGGTCCTGTCTAAACTAGGGCCCACCTCTGTTCCTCTTGCAAAAGCACCTAACTTTTTGGGTGCACTACTCCCAACTGGAGGATTACTACTGGTAGTACCAGGAGGGGTGGTAGTAGTTGTTGGAGGAACATTTTCTTTATTGCCATTCCTGGGACAACTGGGATCAGATTTCCAGTGCCCAGGCTTTTTACAGACATGGCAATAGGGTTTCTTTTCAGGAGAGGAAGGAGTTTGGGACCCACCCCAGAAGAGGAATTTTGGGGCCCTGTAGTGGACTTATCCTTGGATTTATCCCCACCTTTCTCTTGGGACTTGGTAGAATCTTTCTTGTGGTCACCACCCTGATTCTTAGGCCTTACTCTGGTTCTGACCCATTTGTCTGCCTTCTTTCCCAATTCTTGGGGAGAGGTCAGATCAGAGTCCACCAGGTACTGGTGTAAAAGCTGGTTTTGACAATTATTAAGGATCTGTTCTCTCATCATTAGATTATAAAATCCTTTGAAATCAGTAACCCTACTGCCAACCAGCCAACCCTCCAGAGCCTTGGATGCACAATCTACAAAGTCTGTCCAGTCCTGAGTCTGTGCCTTCTGGGTATCTCTGAACTTCAACCTGTACTCTTCAGTGGTTAAGCCAAACCCATCTATCAGTGCACTCTTCAGGACCTCATAATTATCAGCATCCTCTTCTCTAACAGTGAGGAGCTTGTCTCTACCTTTATCTGAAAAGGAGAGCCACAAGATTGCTGCCCACTGCTTTTGGGGGACCTGCTGTACTCTACAGGCCCTCTCCATAGCAGTTATCCACTTGTGGATATCATCCCCACTCTGGTAGGGAGGAACAACCTTGCTCAGGTTCCTATGGTCAGGGACATATTCTCTGCCTCTAGGGACACTGTTGCTGCCACCAGGGGGTTCTAAACCCTCCCTTCTGGAAGCTCTCTGGATCTCCAGGGCTTCTCTATCCAGTGCCAACTGCTTGGTTCTGAGGGCCACTTTGGCTTCCTCATACTGGAGCAGTTTGCACCTTCTCTCAGAGGAGGTCTCTCTTAAGTTAAAGTATGAGCTCCTCTCTTGGACAAATTCTCTGCCAGAGTGATAAGAGTGCTCAGATTCCCTGGGAGGGGATCTGTGCCTCTCATCCACTCTGCCAGTTCTCTTAGGGAGAACTCCTCTGTCCTGTTCAGGCTCCTTGAAGCCTGGCCCTTCAACCACAGAGTCTTGGTCATTCGGATTGTCCTCATCTGACCCAGATACTATGATTGACCCACCCACTGATTCAGACCCCTTAGCTCCTAGAGCCAATCTAAGGTCATCTGCTGTCAGCAGATCTATCAGGTGTAGTGTTGAGGGACTCTGTCCTAGTCTCAGGTGTCTGTCAACACACATGGCTCTCAAGTCAGAGAAAGCCATGTCCTTATACTGAGGCTGAGTGGATCCACTGGGTCCACCCTTTAAGGACATTCTAGTGTTGTGCAGTGTTGTACTACCTACACTAGTTTGTGGCCTACTGATCCTAGCTTGAGCTGTGGAAAGGGTGTGCTATCCCTTGGCACACAGCTCTAAGTTCAGTAGAACTTATTGATACTAAGCTTGACTTTATATGTACCTTGAGTACCTATAATGGTTTTCAGTTAGTAATTCAAATAGAGATTTTCTGGTAAAACAATGGCAAGCTGGAATCCCACACGCTGCCCACCAATGTGAGAAGTTGGCCTGGTATATGCTGTTCACTAATTAAAGTGGACACCTTGCACCAGGGCAAATCGACTCTTATGGTAGATAGGTTTAAGACAACCTTTTAAAGAAAGCTATCCTAGTGGTAGCTGTGGAGAGCAGCCTTCAGGCTAAGTCTCGGAGGAATGTAAAGCAGCTTGTTTTACCATATAATCTCTTGAATCACCAAATGAAAAGACACCACACAGGTATATATATCAAATATATATGTATTTATTTCTAAATAACTCTCTACTAATCTCTTTATGAGATTAGAAGACAAACATATGCACAAATCAACGTTTCACAATAAGTTAAGCACAAAATATGGCTGGGGCCCTAGGGGCGTACCAGACCATATACTAAGTAAGAGACTTAGGGACAACGACTTGCAGGGAGACAAGGCCTAGGGCCTTCAGAAGTGCTGGGGCCTCACGAAACCACCCAAGGCAGGTAAGTAAAGGACCCACGGGGGACGCGTGCAGTGTAGATACACAGGCGCGGATCGCCGTTGACTTCAATGGGGCAAGTCGCGGTTGGAAATAAAGAGTTTTAGGATACTTCTGTAGAACCTACAAGCAAGTCACTTACAGGGTAAGTCGTTCTAGGGCCCACACCCACAGGAGCACCGTAGTGCTGGAGTTACCTCACCCAGGGAAGCCGGGTGCACAGGTGTCCTTTGGTGTCGGGTCGCGGCGTCGTTTTCAATGGCGAACAAAGAAGACTTGCTGCTTGCGGGAGCTGAAGAAGTGTCCGGTGGAATCCAAGCCTGGATTCTGAAGAAGGATGACCTGAAAGCAGAGGGGACAGTGTTCAAAGTCACTTGGCAGTGACCCGGGGCAAGGAAGATGGATGCCCACCGTCGTCGAGTGATTCAGGTCGGTTGCGGGTGCCTTGACTCTTCAGCCACGTGGTCCAGGAGGCGTCGACGACGACCAAGAGCTGGATTCGGTGTGTTCCTTGACGTCTGCAGCTGACTGCAGTGTCGGCAACTCGATCGGAGCCAACAAGCCTTGGCAGCCGCAAGTCTCAGGGAGATGAAGAAAAGTCGATGGCGCAGACCAGCAAGGTCTGTGGAACTCACCCAGCGAGGGTAAGTCAGGGCAGGCCTGGAGCAACCAGGGGAGCCCTTTGGTTTCTTTAAGAAGTCTTCTGGGGACCCACAAGCCAGCGGGCAAGGGATCGCAAAGACACCTCGGGCGGAATCACTCAACAGGGGCCCACGGTCACTCGGGACAGTGTAGGCCTCTGATCTTCGGAGGGATTCCTGCTGGAGGTCGGGACCATACGTGGTCCAAAGCACAGGTTCATAGAACGTTGTGAAGGGGTTGCACTCGACAATAGTGCACGGTACCCAGGGGTCGCGGTTCCTCGTTACTCGTGGGGTCCACTTGCCTCAGCTTCGCTGGGGACTCACGATGGCCTGGGAGAGGTCAGGAAATCTACTTCCTGGGCTGCAGGGACTTCGGACTCCGGCGGGAGCGGCGTAGTTTGCGACCGTCGTTGTCGTTTTGGTGCCTGCCAAGCAGGGGAGTCACTCCTTGACTCCAAGGGAGATTCTTCTGTCTTCCAAAGGTAGTGGAACGTCGAAGGGCCAGGATTCTTCTGTAGAGCGTCGTCCAGGGGTTATCTGCTTTGCAATGGCAAGGTTCCCCCCTTAAACTAAAAAGAGGGGATGGACTAGCTCTATGACCCCACCTATGGGAGGGTCAAGGGAGGTGGCTACACCCACTTCCCTTTGTCCAGTTTCGTGCCAGAGCAGGGGCAGGTAGCCCCTGAGCTGGTTTGAACTGGCATATGCACAGAGGAGCCTTCTGCTCCCCCAGTGCAGGACTTCAAAGCACTCTAAGAGTGCACCCACCCAGCCCCAATACACTAAACCCTGTCTGGAAGGTGGTTACACCTCCCTGTGACAGGATGCCTATTGTTGGGCTTCCTCCACTGCGAGTTTCGGTCATCAGCAGGAGGGCAGCCCAGTGTCTGTGACTGGTGGCATCCATTTTGTGATGCCAGGGCTCTTTAGGATTCTACCGCGTTTCCACAGCAGGTACATGTCTTATCCCTCTAGAAGGGTGGAATGCTACCCCGCCGCCAAGATTGGCGGGGGGTAGTATTCCAAGATGTTTGACACCAAACACGACATGTTTTGATGCAGCCATTCCAAAGTTAGCATTTACCGCGAGGATATAATGCACTTAAGAGTATATGGTTTAACCGCATCCACAAACAGCACCAGAGAATGGACTCTGAGAACTGCAGAGGGGCCCTGCTCATGCAGAGGCACCCCCTCACATAGAAGCCAAGCACCCTGCCCTCAGGATTGATAGGGCCTGCCTTAGGGGTGACTGATAGGTTTATATGTGTGTGCAGGAGAGATATAGGAAACCTATATCTCAGTGAGGGGTGCTAGCACCACCTCACCCAGGCTGCAGTAGCAGGCCTGTGGTGTCAGATTTAGACTGCTTCCCAGGGGTGGCATAACATATGCTGCAGCCCCTGGGAGGCCTGTGAAGTACCTATGCCCTTGGCACCTAAGGTACCATATACTAGGGACTCATAAGGCACCACAGTATCCAATCACTAGTGCACCTAGAGTGCACTCCATGTCATTTAGAGAGAGAGCAGATAGACTGGGGCCCTGAATAGCAGGGTCCCAGTCCAACTAAGTCATAAACCAGCAAAACACCATAAAAAAAGTGGGGGCAACCATATAGTCAGATTCCACCTTCCTACAACTACTAACTTAGCAGTGCTGGATAGTAGGTTGCGATTTGGTACGTGCCAGGAAATGTGCTGTTGAAAATTGGCCAGACCACTAGAATACAAGGCTTTATGAGCAATGCAAAGGGCCTTACAGTCCATGCCGTGCTGGAACGTGCTGTGGCTGTCCCACGGCACTGCCTTTCTAAGGCTCCCCTATGAGCCTTTGAAAGGCAATGTCATGGGCCAGCCGCCGCAGGACAGCGCACCCGGATTACAACTTGTAATCCGGCGGGCAGCGGTGAGGTTTGGCGGTGCGGGAGTAAGGTGGTGGCATGCCGCCCCGCTCCAGCACCAACAAACTCATAAATCAGGCCCTTAGTTTAATCTCACGCCTTAACCATATGTCCAACCAGAAAGATATAGGGCGAAAAGCTGTGACATCAGTTATGTACCATGCCCAGTTCTTCATACACCGAGAATACAGGGGCACCTTGTGAGACACAGAAGAGACGCCTCAAAAAAGAGTTTTCCACTGTCTTCAACTCAACCTGTTTAACATATCCCCAAATCTCGCTCCCATAGACAACTTTAGAGACACATTTGGCGCTGTAAATCTGCAACAGAGCCACAGTATGTCTACTGCCCAACCTTGAAGCAAAATTAAAAACAGCAGCATTTGCCCTAATGAAACCTCCTTCTTCCTGCTAATGAGGGGATGCTAACTGCAGATTCAAACAGCAAGCCCAGGTATGAGAAAACTCTAGTTTTTGGAAGGACGCAAGACTATTAGTTACAAAGCGGGGGGACGCTCGTGAGACAGTCATACGGCACTCTAATAACCTCGTAAGCTCAAGGTATGAAAGCTCGGAAGAATAAAAAGGTGTGACGGTGATTACGGAAGCGAACAAGTTATCTGAAGAATTTGATAAGTAATGAAAAACAGTAATTGGAACAGGTAACATCTTTTTGTCCCTAGCACAAAATACAGCCTTGAGAAAGCCCAAGGCCGTCGGGCCATACGGGCGAAACATGTGTCGGCTGTCCTTTATTTCATGTGTGAAAATTTGTAATAAACACACTATGTTTGGAAACGATCGTTGAATTCTGGAAATTATTCCTTTTACGAAAAACTCATTAAGAAGGCACAGTCCTCTATCAACACTTAAACTTGTACTTCGCAATGGCTTTTGGTTGTATCCATTTATGAGGCACGTGCCACTATCAACATTGGGCCCTGACCACTGTAGCACTAAAGCCCAGAGTCTTCCACCCATCTCAGTAACCAAGGAATTCAACAGAGACTGCAGGACCCTAGCTGTTTTGGCCATGAGTACCGCATCATAAGCATATATTAGCACCGGCAGACAACGGGACCCCACTTGCGGACAATCTGCTTTTGTGACAATCAGGGCCTGCTCCAGTTTGTTAATATACAAATTAAACAGAAAAGGGGCCAAAATACAAACCTGTTGCACTCTTCTTTTAATGTGGAAACTACGCATACACTTTAGATCTTTAGAGTAGCGTACCGAGGCCATGGTGTCTCGTGGGAAGATCTCTTAGAAACAAGATGATGTCCTTGTCTACCCCCATGGACAACATAATCTGCTAGAGTTTTGTTCGATTGACCCAATCGAACACTGATGTAAGGTCCATGAATGCTAAATGAATTGAACCAGGATGTGCAACAGTGTATTTACTTAGAACCAAATATGGGTTCAAACACTGATCCTACTTGAGCAAAAGCCATACTACCCATACAGAAAGTCTGTCCAAAAGGATGCGCCCCACAACCTTCACTGCCGAATCGAGCAAAGAAATGGGCCTACAGAAATGAGGGCTGTCCTCGTGCCCCTTTTTAAAGATCGGTATGATAATAGACGATGCCCATGACTGTGGGGGGCCTACTATCACTGCCGCATTAATAAGTGTTGTCAAAACTGGGGCTCAAACCACAACATCATTTACATAAAGATCAGGAGGAATTTCATCAGGCCTGGGGCCTTGTTCTTAGATAGCCCCATAATACCCTTCTTGACTTCCTCAAGGAGAATGTCAAAGCGGCAGTCCCTTCCATCTCACCCTCTCCCCCACAATTATCGGAGGGAACAGAGTTATAGGATTCCTCAAAATAAACCACCCAATAGTTTTTGGTGATATTTGCACCCGGGGATGAAGCCACTCCCGGTGCAAGTAAGGGACTCTTAATTATACCCACAAATTTGGAACTGCATTTCAAGGTACTTGCCTTGAACAAATCTATCCAGGCCTCCACCCTTAGGTTGTTTTTATGCCTTGCCATCTCCCATTTATACAGATTGCGACACTTCTTGACTAAAACAGAATCCCTGGGCTTAACACTCAAAGCTCTCTCAAGGTTCCTCAACACCTGGGAGCATCTTTTATCAAACCATCTAGGAATCATGGTACTCTTCCAGGACACAGGTACCTCCACTAGATTAGATACTGCGTTGGAAATTTCTGAAAAAGTCCCCAGAATATCACAAGGGGTACTCCCGTCAGACATGCAAATATCAAACTCGTTGTTGCAGCAGGAATACAGAGACTTATAAAAATGATCAGGAATTACCTGAGACCACTTAAGCCTCCTGCCCTTATTTACAACCTTGGTAACCCCTTAAAAGCCTACCCTTTGGTCTTGAGCCAGCGGGGATCAACAGATTGAGACACACAACAGACTGTGATCACTAAAAGGGCTCATATGTTTCCCAATCTCAGAGATACAAGGAAAAAAAGGTGCAGAAGCGAAAATAAAGTCTGTAAAAGACTTGCATCCTCTCCCTGTAAAGATAAGGTTGATATTTCTCATAAGCGGGGACATCTTATTCAGTGAGAAAACTAAGTTAAACTTATTTAACGAGGCATTTAAGCTTGTACCCGGTTGACAATGTTTTAAAAGCATACTGGGCAAGCAACCAGAGGCGTGATTCCCATATGCCGTTGGATCCCCACACAAGTGAACATTAAAATCACCTGCAACCATAATATTTGCAGTAGACATTTTAGGACCTTTCAAGTTTCTTAAAATGATCCCAAAATCTGAATGTTACAAACCTTTTGAGAGTAAGATTTAGCATTATAGTTCAGCAATAACAAGTTCCTTGGGTCAACAGTAGAAAATAATTAAGCCTGCAAAGTAGAGGCTCCTGCAGATAACACATCAAACCTCCCTTTGATTGCCAGAGAAACAAAAATAATCAGCCCCTCTTCAGTTTGCCAGCCTGTGATTCACTTGCCGGGAGAAAAAAAGTCTTATAGCCCTCTAGAAAGTAACAATTCTCAGTTGCCCAAGTCTCCTGAAGACAGATCATTTCAAACCCTCTGATGAAGACCAGCCACCAGGGATCATTGAACTTGCCTGTGACACCAGCAATGTTCCAGCTAATGAATTTGTAAACCTTGTTGTTAGAGTCCAAGGAGGCCTCAATGAACTGATCTGATGAGTCCATCACAGCCCCCACCGATTGAACATCCCCTGCCACTCAATCACAGGCATCCAGGGGGGTCAGCGAGGCGAATCTGTTCGAAAGATCCATCTCAGGTGGAGCTACATACTGGACGACCCGAGCTGGGACTTGCAGCCTCAAGACGTGCCACTGATCGAATTGTAAGGCACAGTTTGGTGATACTGGTCTATTGAAGAAACCCAAGGGGAGGGCCAAGATGGAAGTTGCGGGGCCACTGGCAGAGAGGCACCTGTTGGATGCTAGAATCCTCCCAGCCACAATTGGCCTATTAAAGTTTATAATTATGCAGTCCCCTTCAAGGGTTTTCTCGACTTTACTTAGCCAGTTTACCCGATTTACCATATTAATGTAGTTTCCAACACGGTCCCCCAATGATGTATTAAAGTCCAGCCAATACGTTACTTTGTTTTTTAATTGAAAGAAACTCTCAGAGGGATCTGCCGGAAGCGAGGGCACGTATCCCAATGCTATAATATAGGGCATAGCTTCAGGGGGTAATTTAAAAATAATAGGTTTAAGCAAGGTGGGCCTAAACTCACGATTACTGGACGTGCTTTCACAGCCCCTGGACGTGACATCTTGCATTGAGACTTGGTTCTGAGCACAGCCCCTACTATGCGCTCCTACCCTGGTTGTTGTTAAGGGAGTTGGCTTATCCCCCGACTGACGAGTATAGGACCCAGTAGAGGCAGTCATACCCAGAGCCCTCATCTGCTCAACATCCTTTACCCCTGTCACATTCTTTAGGGGCCGCAAGGCAGCAACAGTGGACAGACAAGTAGAGACAGGAATTGAAGTAGGAGCTCCCACAGGTTGTGTCAACTGGTTTTGTTTAGCGAGTTTATACTTCAATTGCTGCTAGGCGCTGGCATATAGGCTCCAGTTTTGCACCCAAGGCAGCAATTAAGGTATCATGGAAAGAATCCATTAAAGCTTCCATCTTAACCTTCTCCATAACAATGGAGTCATTATCCCTAGATAACTGATCAGTATTGGCCCATGGGCGCTTTGATTTACTGCTGACCTCTAATCTCTTCCTCTTTCCTACCACTCTAAAGCCCTTATCCAGCTCTTCCAGGGCAACAGGTTCCACAGGGGTAACAGGGTCTTAAAGATGGAGAAGCTTCTAAAATAGGAGGCACTGGCATGGAACCCTCCCGACCTCCACCCAATGAGGGTGAGGTTATCGTAGACCCGTGACTGTGAAGTGGTCGGGTGGGGGAGGTACGGGCGAACAAGGACGCGTCAGGAGGCAAGGAAGATGAGGACAAAAGAGATCGGTGGGTGGCCAACTCTATCTCCTTATCAATAATACCACAGCACGTTGTAGAAAGGCATGCACAGTAGTTACCGTATTAGTGGGGGCCTTAGGAGCACTAGAAGGGAGCTTGCATTTCCCCATATTTAGCCCCAGACTTGTCCAACTGATGTTCAAGTACCCTGGACTTGGCTTTTGAAATTTACTTTTAGATGACACGTTTGCTCCGAGAGGACAGAATTAATTGGACAGCTCCTCGATCACTCCTGTCTCACACCTCCAACAAGCAAAATTGAGGAGGACAAAGTACCGGGGGCCTCATTGTTAGAAATAAGCCACCCTTTATACCGGTTCACAAACAAGTGGAAAAAATTTGTTTAAAAACAAATTGACTTGCAAACCATGTTAGAATTGCACTTTTAGTATGTGTTTAAACTGCTGCAGAAATGATTTCACTTAGTAATGACACGTGGACAAAATGTGCAAACATGGTAGTACGAAAAAAATCCTTCTAATGTATAACTAATACACGCACAATATTTCATGAAAACTTAATAATGTAGGGAAAATGTACTTGTTGTAGAAAATGAAATATTTTTTTAAAGTATTTTGTACTAAGCTATCATTCTTAAATGTGCACATTTAGTTAGGCCTTTTCCTTTCGACTTCTCATAATTTAATAAACGTTTATTTAGGTCATTTGCCTAGCACCAGGATCTTGTTCAGGAATTTGTTGACTCCTGTCATGTGTTTCACTCAGCTGTTTCACCCCATATTAGATCATTTGCCTTAATTCAATGAGATTTGCTGTGTTTGCTATTATAAATAATAATTTAGACACTTTGGGGCCGATTCCGATCTCGTTCGGAAGCTCACCGAACGGGATTTGCCCGGGAAAAATACGAGCCGTGCGCGTTTTTTCCGACCGACTCGTACAGCTGTCCGAACGAGCTAGTACGATGCGATTGTACGCATTGTTTCCGACCGACTCGTTTCCGGGTCTGAACCGCTCCGACCGACTCGTACGGAAACGAATCGCACCACGCAATGGAGATGTTACCCGACCGAGCCAGTACAATGCGTGCTTCGAACAGCCCGACCGACTCATAGCGTCCGGCTCCATAGAGCTGTCGGAGCCGGACTTCGGGGGTCCGTGTCGGACCCCCCTACACCCGTAGCCGTACGAGTCGCACACAGGGGGGACACAAGGGTCCCCCCTACACATGCATGTACGGTGCGTGTTGCACCAACGCGCACCCACTGTAGGGGGCGCCATTGTCCAAGACGTACCCATTCAGTCAATGGGAGCCCATGTACGCGTCGTACGACCGGCTCCCATTGACTTCTATGGGAAACCGACCGAATCGAGTCCGGCAGCACACGGACGCATCGTACTGTCCCGGTCGGACTGCAGGAGTCCGGCTTGGTCGGAAATCTCTCCGGGTCCGGCTCGGTCGGAGAGATTTCCGTCCCAGATCGGAATCGGCCCCTTTATGTGTACTTTATCAGAATATTGCATTTTCTGTTAGGCCTTTGTCTTCACACTGGAACACATAGCGCATCCTTCAAACTTAGGTAAGAAGGTTCTCATGAGAACTTTCCTCCATGTAACAACCTTTGTAACATGCTATACTAATGTACCAGCACGAATGTTTAACGTGGGAATCGGGAGAAGAGGCATTGGTCGTTTGACAACACCATCAGATGAGCTGTTACGATTGGTTCAGAAGCATCAACGCCTAATAATGTTTGATACAATATCATTCGATTTTATATCAATGAGTGTTCCTAGTTAGTTAGAGAGGATAAGAACGAGATCGAGAAGCCTTTGAGACGGACTAGATTGAAGAAGCAGATCCTGATACAAGACTTAGAGATTCTCCCTTGCCTTGCGGCTCTTCTCCTGGAGAGTTGTGCTTACCTGTTACCGACAGCTACTGCTAAAGGCGACTTACTTTCCTTTACCTAAAACCTTTTCAGATCAGTGCTACTGCAGAGATCATTCTATTACTGACGATTGATACTGCAGCTGTGGGGAACTCGGTTGAGTTTTCCTGAACAACCCTTCTTGGGAGGTTCCGTCTTATTTCTACTTTGCTCTTTTCCAAAAGGAACACTTCATGGGTTCTATTTAGAGTAGGTTAGGTCCCTTAGCTAGTTTAGTGATGCTGCTTTCCTTTATGGAGCTCTGTGTGTTGATTTATGCTGTCACTAATCAATTACTTCCATTGATTTCTGTAAACAGACTAATCTGAATAAAATTACAAAAACAATACTAATCCTTTAAGATAAATAAAGGTGTTGAAACTTTCCCAATCTCTCATCATTGACTGAACATCTAAAATTCTAATTGTTGATGATATGTGCATAATCTATATTTTGTTTTAGCTCCATTCATACCATGGTGGCAAAGGTACATTGACCTTGTTTAAAAGCCATCAGGATTTCCCAAGGACGAAGTCTGTAAGTTGGGTGTTAAATTTTGAAACCATACTTGGCTAATCTTCGGACTTTCCCACAGTTTGTGGTAGCAGACATATGGTTCACACCCTGAATGGAGCTTTTTGAAATTGGTACCCAAGCTACTTTAAATCTCCAATTCCAGTTTGCAGCATCCAGATCCAAATGGAGTGACAAAGCGGTTGCAGTTTGGCAGGTGGGGTTTGAGGTGTGAATATTAATAGGTCGGAAATGTTGCGGTTGTGAGTGTATAGTGGTTGTATGTGTCTTATCCCTTTCAGGGTGTATGAGTGAGTAACAACAAACATCAAAAAAAGTTGTTTAAGTGGAGAAGTTGATTTCAGGCTCATTGTAGTCCAAAGATTCTGGGATAATCATAAATGTTTAAACTTGTTTGCAGGTAGAGTTGATGCAGAGTGTGAGGTACCATCATTTCCATTGGTAACATTAGGGACAAAGCTGTTCTGTTTGATTAATCATTGTTAATGTTAGTGGAATCTTATTGCGCAAACGGGTGAAGCTGCATTAATTTGTGTGAATTTTTGCTGGTCGAGAAGTCACTTGCATGTGTAAAAATATTTTTGGGTGACTGTACTAATGTTATTTGTTTAGTAGGGCAAACGAGAAGTGTTTAAAGAAGTATTAGCTGGAATTGTGTGAATTTGAAGACAATTGTGAAGGAGGGTGAGACGCTGCAAGGAGTGAGTTTGACGTCATAGTGTTTCGCGCTAGGGTTGGACAGTTGGTGTGTTTCTGCACTGTTATTGGTTGAGTAGGTTTTCTGTGCTGTGGTTGGACACATTTTAATTTTAGTTCTGTCTTTGGATTTGGTAAAGGATCGCATAAAATTGAAGTTGTTATTTAATTGGTGAACGAAATTTGACGTATACGGAACAGAATCAAAATATTTGGATTTACATGATGTCGCTTAGCGGGCATAAGTAACAGACACTCAGGTGGTGTGGAGAAATAACTGTAGTCTATTTATTTATCACCCAAAAATATATAGATATCACTGAAGAAATGTTGTTTTCTTCTTCCTAGGTCACTCTTTTGGCTAGGGTCCAGGATCACTGCGATGCCCCTCGGGAAAAGGACAGTATCACAGGTAAGTCTTTGTTTGTCAGGCTCAAAGGGTTTAGAGGGTGGGTTGTGAATTGGAAGCACCAGGCATGCAAGCTAGAACCATCACCTTTGGGAACGGGAGTGAGTCTCTACCTTTACTTTTGATATTCAAGGGAACCGTTGTCCCTAATTATTTCTTACTAATTCGTTTCCAAAATCTTCTCACATCTTAACCATGAGAAATAACTCAAAATACGTCCTCTTTGTCAGGTGGCAAAAGAAATGGCTCCTTGCATCGAATTTTAAAACAAACACATAAGCTTAAATAATAATGTCAACTCTCTGGATGTCCTTAGCCTGCACTCTTCAGTATGAGGAGGCTCCGTCCACAACTAAGGTGGCTGTAGCATTTTAACTCTTGTTGTTTCTTTGGTTCGGTTTTCCCCACCTCCCAAAACCCTGTATACATTCACTGACCAGGGTAAACCACGCTCCTCCAGGAACATGGCAGGGCAGACCCCAATGGCAGTGGCTCGTCAGGCTTCACTCAGAACTGGCAGTGAAGAGACCCCGGGAATTCCTCTTCTGTTTCCTGCAGGCTGGTTTTCCCCATCTCGTCTCATTCTTTGCTGTATCTCTCTTCATGCGTTGCTTTCCCAGCATCTTCATACTCGTCTCCTCTATTGCCGTCGATTTCCTTCTCTCCTACTTCCTGTCTAGAGGCCCGATTTATCTCTCCCCACATTGGTGGGAAGAGACCCGTTATGTCGCACTAGGTTGACTTGTGGTATGAAGGCTCCTCCCCCTTAAATGACCTGTAACGTTCTGTGGTTTCTTGGGTGTTTGGAAGAGCAGTTTCAGAACATTTCCATGCAGTGTAATTAGGATAGGTTCCCGTCAAGGTTTCTGGAGACAACGGTGCAATACAATGCCAATTGTCTGTGCCGTCTTCCCCTCCCTGGTTTCGTATGTTCCCCCCGTGACACATCCCCCCCTAGCTTTTCCTGTTTGGGTAAAAGAAGAAACCTGGAAAGGAAATCTGCATTCCTGCTATCCAAGCCCTTGCGATGCCTAACCTGGAAGCTAAAAGGCTGGAGAGGTAAGGACTATCTGAGTACGCGGGCATTGTTGCTTTTGTTGCGACTCATCCACCTAAGAGGTGCGTGATCTGGATAAAGGGACAGCCTTCTAAATAATAGTGAAGTTTCTCCACTGCTCATTTAATAGCGAGGCATTCCTTCGCTATAGTGGGGTAGTTCTGTTCTCTGGGAAATAGCTTACGACTTCATCTGATTCTTGTGACAAGACAGCTCCTATACCTATCCTTGAGTCACTGGTTTGTAAAATGAAAGGTTTATTAAAGTTTGGGAAACGTAATATAGGGCTAGTGGTGAGGGCATTCTTTAGAAGGCAGAAGGCCTCTTGCACCTTTGGAAAAGGATGATGTAGATCTTGTTTGGAGGCGTCTTTTTTAGAAGATCGGTAAGCGGACCGGCCATTTCTGAGTATTGGGGAATTAAGTGCCTGTAATATCCTAAGAGTCCTACAAAGGCCCTTACTTCTCTTTTAGTAGTAGGTAATGGAGTCTTTAAGATGGCCCATTACTTTTTCCTCTTGGGGTTCAATTAGACCATTCCCAAGGACATATCCAAGGTACTTTACTTTGTGGAATTCCATTTTACCGTTCAACTAACCCATCAGTTTGTGGGTCTTAAAGTGAGATTTTTATGTGTTTTCGATCTAAAAGTTTGCAGACTTGATTCATTAAATGTGAAACAAAGGGGGTTTCCTGGTCGGGGAGGATCTTACGTGGAAATCCTACTCTGGAAAAGTACTCAACCAACTTTTCTGATATGTTCTTAGTGGTGGGAGCTCTTTGGGGAAAAGCCTCGGGATAACGCGTGGGATGACCCACTACTACCAAATCATAATGATTTTCCTTACTTGACTTTGGGAGAGGCCCTATTAGATCCATGCCAAACTGTTCAAAGGGTGCCCCCACGAAAGAATGGTTGTAGTGGGGCTGTGGTGGGCCGATGTGTATTTCCTCTTTGGCATATCTCACACTGTTGACAATAGATTTTGATAGTGGCATAGATTCCGGGCCAAAAAAAATGTCTGAGAATGCTTTGAGTCATGAGTCCCTGAATGTCTGGCTAATAGATGTGCATGTGCAAAAATATTTGTTCTAAAAATCATGAGGTACTAGTAGTTGGGAATTATCGCCTTATTGCGCTATTTAATAGAGTAGACCTTTCCAAATAACAAATTAGGGGTTTTGGCTGTTGGGATTTTTTTGTTGTCTTTGGCTTGTTGCCAGGCCTGGCATAGGGTTGTATCGTTTACCTAGGTGTGTTGAAAATTTCTATCTGAGTTCCACGACTCCTGACTTATAAGAGCACTTTGAGTTGTGGACTTTGTTTTTTTATATCTTTGTTGACTAATTGTTCCTGTATTATGGTCACAAACATATTTAAAAAGTTAGGGGTATCTATCCCTATTATGAGATCTTCTGGTAAATTATGTAACACTCCTTTAATAATAGTTGAAGGAAAAGCCTTAGGAGTGCTTATAGAGATGCTGGCGACAGGATAGGTCTTCACATCTCCATGTACACAACGTATATCGACAAACTTCCGAGAGACAATCTAAGACGCTTCAACCAGTTCCCCTTGGATGACCAACTGCTGGAAGCCTGAATCTAACGAAGCAGTGGCCCACCTTCCATTTACCAGTACACTCACATAGAAGCAATGTCTGAGTTCTTGGGTAAGGAGTATTGACTGGGGAACACAACTATCATCAATAGGCTCGTCAGTGGCTTTCTTGTGGGGGCACATCTGTGCGATACATCCCCATTCACCACAATCAAAACACTGTGGCCCCCTTTTTAGGTCGAGCCTAGACAGCGCATACGCTGTCTGCAAGACCTGATGTAATCTCTGCTTGGGGCTTGAACTACGCCCATCGATTCCATTCCGTTCTTTGTTGTGCCAGTCAAAAATGCTGGCTTTTCATAAATGCATTGCTCTTCAAAGTCCCTCCTTTGGCCATCTGGTTGACGCCCAGGCGATTTCCCTCAGTAAACATTATTGTTGGCCATCTCCGTGTTCACGCTTCTTCCTGTTACAGCGTGATGACCCCACTTCTCGTCTGGGCATCGCAGCCACAGATCATGTTACACCACTGCTGTTTACGGCTCTCTCTCCCTTTAATAAAACGCGTTAAATCCAAAGGTATTTGGGTCATGTGTTCTTGTTGTTTAACCAAACAAGTTTTAATAACTCTGTTTTGGACATGTAGTCCATTTGGTTTTTGACGAGACACTCAATTCTTCGTTGGATTCTGTACAATGAAGCAGTAAATGTAATAGAATTGTACAAGCCACCAGTCGCGATACTAGGGTATCACCGATGCAGGTTTGCATACTCTTTGCACGGTGCACAGTCAAAATATCGAATTTTTTATATCGATGTACAGAAATATCGAGTTCATAATATCGAGAGTATGAAATATCGATGTTCTGTATATCGATGTATTAATATCGTTTTGAGGTGTTTTGGTAAATATCGATGTTAGTAATATCAATAGTAAAAATATCAACATGTCAAAATATCGTTTTTGTATGTTTTTTCAAATATTTTAAAGTTAATGTTAAGTAGTAAATTTTTTTAAATTTTATAAAATAAAAATATTTTTTTATTTTGTTTTCGGAGCGGGATCTTGGGTTATAGGGGATAAGGGTGGGGAGTGTTTTAAAAAAAAAGTAATTTAATTTGTTTAAATTAAAAAAATTAAGTATGAATTTATAATTAAATTTCGAATTTCAATTTAAAATTTAGGAGCGGGATGTTGGGTTTATAGGGGATAAGGGTGGGGAGTGTTTTAAAAAGAAATAACATTTTAAAATTTAAAGAAATTAAATTAAGTATGAATTTATAATTATATTTCGAATTTCAAATTAAATTTTAGGAGCGGGATGTTGGGTTTATAGGGGATAATGGGTGGGGAGTGTTTTAAAAAAAAAAAATTTCATTTGTTTAAATTTTAAAATTTTAGGGGCCCATTACGATACCCGGCGTAAAAAAATCCGCCAGGCATGGAAGCGGCAAAAATCCGCCCGCACACACCGCCTGAACACCGACCACGCCATTACGATTACACAAACCGAAAACCGCCATCGGCGGAAAAATCACACAAAATACCGCCCGCCAACGTCCGAGTCGGAGTCAAACCGCCCGCCACGGACGGAAACACGCACGACAACACAAAACCGCCCGCCCTCACGGCCGACACACCGCACGTGAAATTACGATCGCACCGACATGAGCGCGGAAAAACCACAAATATACCGCCCGCCAGCGCAAACAACGCCGATGAGAATCGACACGGCAGAAGCCATGGCGCCCACGTACCTGCACAGAAACCATCCGCACACAAAACCAATAGCACACAACATGGCCAACAAGTCCACACAGCAAGGCACGCACAAATACACAAGCACAGTACACATCCCGAAAACACCCCCGGACAAACAAAAAATACAAAGGCCAGAACCCCAGACACAACACACCTGAAAACAACAGACCATGAGGACACACCCACATAGGTGAGTACAAAAGCAGCACTCCCACAGACCACAACCCCTTGCTACATTGCAAACCAGAGAGGAGAGGAGAGGACACAGTGACACAGCAAGGACAGCAGCACACCACAGAAACGCACACATCACAACCACCACCACCACCACCACCACCACCAAACACCACCACCACCACCACCACCACCAAACACCGGCACCACAAACCCCCTGCACATTACACAACACACACCGCACCAGCACCACAAACACCATGGCACCACAAAGAATGCCCAAGTACACGCCCATTGAGCTGACGGTCATGGTCGACGAGATCATCAAGGTGTACCCACAAATCTATGGGAACATGGTCCAGCACACACCACTAGCCACCAGAAACAGAATGTGGAACCGGATCGTAGACCAGGTCAATGCAGTCGGGACCCTGCCCAGGAACAGAGGTGAAATAAACAAACGTTGGAATGACGTAAAGAGCCTGGTCAAAAAGAAGGAGGGCAAAAACAGAGAGCTGGCTGCCGTCACTGGCGGAGGGAATCCCGCGCTCTTTAAGACCTTCAAAGCGTGGGAGGAGAAGGTGCGAGTCGTAATACATCCGGAGATCCTCGCCGGATTAGCAGGGGAGTGGAGGCTGGTAAGTACAAACTAATGTATACCAGCACACCGCTATGTACTCACATGCGCAACCACCATGCCACAGCTCCCAGGGACAAACACCCCCATGTCCAGCACACAATACACAACACATCACACACACATGCAACAGACACCACCACACACAGCCCAAACCGAACAACTGTAACATACGTGGGGACATGTGTACACTCAGCCAGCCACGTAACCACCAACAGGTCCCCAAACATGCCAGAAGCGCCACAACGAGCACCCACCACACCCATGTGTCCGCCACAGCTGCACTAACCGACAAGTAACAGGTAAGTGGCAGGAACACAAAGTGCAGTGGGTGGGAGGGTGGACAGCCCAAGTACAACACACACCAGGCCCCAGTCCCACAGCACAGCAAGGAGGAGCATCCCCCACACCCCACAGCCACGTGTCAGCCACCGCAGTGCACAACGACAGCCGAAAGGCAGACATCACGGTCCACAGCAATCGGTGTCAGTGGGTGTCCAGCCACCCCCACGACCCACAACACCCCCCACCCCCACAGACCTGCAACATGGAGCACCCCCGCTTAGAGCCATGTGGCATCCAGTACAGTGCACGCACGAACAACTTGCAGGTGGGAAACTGGACAGGGCTGGATTACTGGAGGCATGAGGACCATAACACGACCAACACATGGGACATGTCACGTAGCAGACAAACACGCAGCACCGCCCATCGTCACGAACAAGTGAACAATGTGCACACGGACATGAACAACAGACTCACACCCCACATGACCCATCACATACATAGCAACACCCAAGGAGCCACGTCTGCATGCACAAGCCACACTGAATATAGTACCACACGGCAGCCACTGTGCAACTCATCACACACAACCGAAACACCATTGAAGTCCTGTCCATGTAGCCCCTACTGCCTGTCAACCACACACCCCACAACTACGCCTATGTAAGACAAACAACACTAGACGCAACAGAGCGGAACAACATATATGCACACGAACACCACTGAACCCATCAAACACACAGACACACCATGCACATACAACATACCATCCATCCGTCAGCCCCAGTCTCATGAAAGGCATGTCATCCGCACAGCTGCCACACATACAGCAGTCACGCTAAGATACATGCCCATGACCAACCATGTGCCAGAAGTCAATGAAGCGCACGACACACTGTGAGCAACAACACACAACATGGGCCACACCCCCCGAGCACTGCAGTGATGCACATGGCACAGGGCAGCACGCACACCAAGGAGATGGGACAACTGCAATACGTTGGCTGGCACACAACCATCACTCACTCATAACGATGCGTCCAATGCCATGTCCAGTAATCACAACAGACAGCAAATATGCAGGCCATGTCAAGCATGCACACACCTCAAACCATGCACTGTCATGCTGCCACAACACATGTCACGTTCGGCACCCATGGCTCACAGCATGTACCCCAAAAGCATATTCCATCCCAAATGGGAATCTGGGGCATGGCCCCCATGTTGCCATATGCGTTCCTAAGCGTTCCATTTGAACCCCAAAAGCATATTCCCTCCCAAATGCGAATCTGGGGCATGGCCCCCATGTTGCCATATGCGTTCCTAAGCGTTCCATTTGAACCCCAAAAACATATTCCCTCCCAAATGCGAATCTGGGGCATGGCCCCCATGTTGCCATATGCGTTCCTAAGCGTTCCATTTGAACCCCAAAAGCATATTCCCTCCCAAATGCGAATCTGGGGCATGGCCCCCATGTTGCCATATGCGTTCCTAAGCGTTCCATTTGAACCCCAAAAGCATATTCCCTCCCAAATGCGAATCTGGGGCATGGCCCCCATGTTGCCATATGCGTTCCTAAGCGTTCCATTTGAACCCCAAAAGCATATTCCCTCCCAAATGCGAATCTGGGGCATGGCCCCCATGTTGCCATATGCGTTCCTAAGCGTCCCATCTGAACACCAAAAGCAAAGTACAAACCAGACCCAGGATGGGCCAGGAGCCCGCATACACCAGAGTCACAATAAGTAGGGGCACAGCAACACACCCATCGGCATGGCCAATCCGTCCCATGCCACATGTGCACAGCACACAGTCCCATTGCCAAGCACACACAACTACAAATGCTACAGCCACACACACGCCTCCGGGAAACCCATGTACGAGATTGCACGAACTGTTAATGTCAGACGACAACTACATACTTCGCCAGGTGCAACACAATAACAAATCTCATTCTCTCCACAGGTGACGAACTGCTGGATGCTGGGGATGGAGCCAGCAGCCAGCACAGCCAGCCGACAAGCCCCCCACGAGGACACACGGATCTGGAGGATCTGTCCTCCTCTTCGGACACGGACCACCAAGCAGGCCCATCTGGTGTGGCAGGGCCCAGCCGCTCCCCAGGACCCCTCCTACCCACCAACCCATCATCCAGGGCTGCTGAACATTCCCAGCCCCCTGCTGCCACTGTCGTTGCGGCCACACCCACGGTCATTGCGGCCACACCCACGGTAATTGCGGCCACTACCATTGCCGCAACCGCCACCACCGCCGCACCGACCACCACCGCCGCCACCACCACCACGTCTTCGCTGGCACCAGCCCCAGCGCAGGTGGTGGCCCGGCCGACTGGATCCACCCTGGGAGCCACAGCGAGGACCGTGGTGAGCAATGTGGCTAGTGGGCAGGGCCGGTGGCAGCAGGACTGGTAGGAGGAGCAGGGTCAGGGAAACGCCAGCCTCCCCTGGGAGCCATGCCCTGCCTCAAATGGCCAGAGTCCTTGGGGCCTATGAAGAGGCCCAAGGACAATGGGTCCGGTCTGCTTCAGACACGCGTGAGGTGCTGGGGGTGCTGAGGTCCATGGACGCCCGTATGGGCCAACTCGTGGACCTCATGGGCCAGCTGGTGGTGGCGGTGAGGTCACTGCCAGGGACAGCAGCTCCCCTCCGCCACAACCTGCCGGGGCGCAGGGTGGAGCAGCAGTGTCCAGTTCCCCTGCGTCCACAGCCAGTGAGCACACCTCAACCACCAGCATGTTGCAAGCAGGCACCCCCTCGCAAACGTGGAAGGGGCCGTCCGAAGTGGAAACAGATCTCCCGGGAGGACTTCGCACGCTCCAAACGCAAGTGAGGCAGCCAGCCAGCCTTCCGCCAGCCTTCCTTGACCAGCCACTGCATTGACTTGGACTACGATCCCACTCCACACAGCCATCTGGATGGCATGTGTGTGTTGGACTATGGACATAGAACCAGTGGGTACACCCTGATCATCACGCAGCCATGACCGACAGCTCATTGTCACTGCACGCACCACTTTTGTCATCACCTTACACACAATCACATGTCACAGTTTGTAATAAATGCACCTTTTTCACTAACTGCTGTTTGTGCCCTGTGTTTTATTTGTACGGAATACAACGGCCACCTTGGGCGGAAAGGCACCTGATGCGTGGCATGGCAATTGAATCCGGAGGGCCTGTAGGGACCTAGGGGTGGGAGACAGAACAGGAGCACATTCAATGAGTGTGTCACACACCCATCACACAGTACATGTCAACAACTACAAGCAATGTACACACATCGCACAGAGCAATAGGGCACAATGCCACAGCCACCAACAGTGGCATACTACCCTGGCCATGGAGCGTTGACACACAGCACGCAGTGAACAAACGGCCACCCTGACACAGCACACACACACCTGCACAGATACAGCCACATCAGCCGTCGTACATGGACACTCACCGTCAAGTGAAGTAGCGGGCGATGAGCTGCTGCCGCACATTACCAGCTTCCTCCTCTCCGCTGTCCTCCTCACTCGAGCTGTCCTGGTCTGCGGGCTGGGGCCCTGGTTGATCTCCGTCATCCACGATGAGGGGATCTGCTTCCGAATGGCCAGATTGTGCAGCATGCAGCACGCCACCACTATCCGGCACACCTTCTGTGGGGAGTACGCCAGCGCACTCCCGGTGCGGTCCAGGCACCTGAACCTGGACTTGAGGAGGCCAAAGGTACGCTCGACCACACGTCTGGTCCTCCCATGTGCCTCATTGTAGCGATCGTCTGCTGGGGTGCGAGGATTCCTCAATGGACTGAGCAGCCATGCCCCATTCGGGTACGCAGAGTCACCTGGGTGTGAGGGACACAGAGAACCGTTGCAATTCCAACTGGACAGGGGACAGCATCGCACAACCAGCACGCTACACCACTCCACATACTCACCGACAATACAGGCACGATCCTGTTGCATATTGGACATCAGTCGTGGCAAGATGCTGTTGCGCATTATGTGTGCGTCATGGGCCGAGCCTGGGAACTTTGCACACACGTGGGTGATCACCATGTCCGCAAGGCACACCACTTGCACATTCAGGGAGTGCGTGTGCTTCCTGTTGCGGTACAGGTGCTCAGTGGCCTGTGGTGGAACAAGGCCGACATGTGTGCAGTCAATGGCTCCAACGACGTGTGGGATTCTGCCAAGGGCATAGAATGCACCCTTCACTGCCGCCAATTCACGAGCCCTGGGGAAGCGGATGTACCTGTTTCGGTACAGCATCATGGCTGCCAGTACATCCCTCAGCACCTTGCTGAACATGGGCTGGGACATCCCTCCTCCAATGCCCACTGTGTGCTGGAATGACCCAGTGGCGAAGAAATGCATGGCGGCCATCACCTTAGCCGTGGGGGTGACAGCAGTCGGATACACCCTGCGGGGACGGAGATGGGGTTCTAACATGGCACACAGTCGATGCAGGCTTGGCCTGTCCAGCCGAAACTTCCTAATAACCTCTGTATCGTCCATGTCCGCCAGCAATTGGTATGGGCGGTCAATGTTCGGTCTCCGCCTAGGGACAATGGCAGAGGACACATGTCAAAGCAACACGACACATAGCAATTTCGCATACACATCACTGACATGACTGAGCAAGCACATGAGCCACAGCCCAGCTGTCAAGCTGGGACGGCACGGCCACAATACACTTACACAGGTCTCCCAACAATGGCAATGGCTAGTGATACAAACCACTGCCATGTGCATGCACATGGGGATCTAGGCCCCAATGACTTGCGGGGCGTGCTGATGGGGACTGACTGCATATCCGTCAAGCGGCAACGCCACGGCAACATGAATGTCTGCTGAGCATGGAACTGCTTCCGCGGCTGGATGAGTATGGCACACGATGACGACGATGTGGGCACAGGCTGAGCGGCCAAAACAAGTGGGAGCTGTGGCACGAGGGGATATGAGACAGTAGTAGGTGTCAGCACTGCACCCTATGTACAGCACTGTACGGATCACACCTCCCGAAACATTGACAGGTGTCCACATTGACAGCCCCATGCCAAGACGGCTGTGTGCTTGCAGTCACACGTCACAGGTGAGAGGTTACATTGCACGTGCCAGGTGGCAGACGTACATAGTGGGAGCTGGCATGTGTGTGCATGTGTCTCCTGTTCAGGATCCACCAGATGGGCGCTGACTCTGTACTGACCATTGGACACAGCATGTTCCGTGGAAGGCTTGTGTGTGTGGGATGGTGGCACTGGATGTGCCTCCGTTGGGTGGGGGGCCATGCACAGGGCGGGTACGTCGATGATTGCGCATTGTTGGTCACGGTGGGTGCACCAACTGAAGATGTGTTGCCCTGTGTTCAATTCCTATGTCCGCATGATGATGGACTGTAGATGTGGGCAGACTACACATTGGTCGATGTGCTGTCTATATGCATGTGCCTTCACACCAGGCACAGCTGCCCCTGCACATGTGACCCCTGCTGGACTCGCTGCTGGGTCTGTGGAGCTGATGCACCTTCTGCGCGTGGGGCGGACAGCTCTCCTCACTTCCCTCATTGCGCATGTCATGACTTTGCCGCAGGTGACATGGATCATGGAGGGCCCACATGTACGCGTGGGTAGGCTACACATGATTGTACACTGGTCGCCACCCCCAGTCAGTGTTTCGAATGGGAAGGTTGTCGTGCTGGTGGTATGTTCGATGTGGCGGATGGGCGGGCCTAGGTGCGGGCTTACATTCCGGACATGGGGGGTAGTTGGATTGGCGACTAGTTGCAGTACACACGGGACACGTCTCTTCCTTTCCACATCTGGGTCATCCCTTGTACTTACTGACAGTGATACAGTCATCTTCGCCCCAGCCCTCATGTCCTCCCCTCGCTCCCCCAATATGCATGCTCACCTGCGAGGCTAGCGCCTGCACAGGCAGCCCCAAGCTCGCACCAGAGAGGGCAAGGAGTGTATGTGTGGGTCCAGTTGCACGAGTGGGCTGTCTCAGGGTATGATGTGTGGCGGGACGCCGTCCACCTGCGTGGTGCCCCAAATGGAGACCCGGCCTGCATGGACTATGCATCACAGTCTTCGCCTTCCGGATCCGCCACCTGCGACACCCAGTGGCTGTGGCTGCCCTTGCGGCCAGGCCGCGTCCGTCTGTGGCTGATGGCCCACACATTCACTCTTTGGCCTCTCTGGGGAGGGCTCGGGGGTGGTGGCGCACGCGCTTGCACTTAGTCGCAATGGCATGTGGCGTGGTTGGTATGATGGGCAATGGATGGGATGGTGCGAGCCACCTCCCGTGACGTCAGTGCTGCTCGTGCTGTGGTGCGTCCCCCTACACTTCCATGTGACTTGTGCCATGCTAGACGTTGAGGTTCTATTGCCTGCGTGATATGACCAGGAGGAGCGCGAGGAGACCTCTCACACACCATGCTCCACTGCCATCCCGTGCCCTGTATCGCCTGTGCGGATTGACTATGTTGGGGTTACACCTGGTCGACTGGGGCTGTGTGTGCCTTGTCAAGGGGCATGGCGGGCGCACAACAGGATCCAGCTTGTCCACAGAGGGTGGGCTGAGGTGCGCCTGGTACCGCTTTGTACGTGTGCCCGGCTGCTGTGCACACACGTGTTCACTCCCCCCGACAGGTGTCCTCTCACAATGCCCAGGGAAGCGGTGGTGTACTGTTCATGACCCCTCCCAACACGGCGTGCTCCAACTTGGCATGTGCGCATCTACCCGTCGCACCCACCCACCTGAGCACTGCGTCCATACGACTTCACACGACACATGTGTGTCTTCCACAGTAGTGCTACTCATTTGCGTTGACATCCAATACCAGTGGACTACATGGTCATGTCACGACTGCCGTGTACTTCACATACTCTCATCCTCTCTCATTCGTACTTGTGAAATGAGTCAGCGGAGACAGTTTTGGTTTCAAACATTATATTGAGTCTTCTGTCCTCTGTGATGCAGTATAGTGGACACTACTGGCAGCGGAATACATGTTGAGGATATACTGAGCATGATTGCAAATGGGATAGGGTGTGGGGTTACATGTGATTGGCTGTTGCATGTGGGATGTGGGCTTCAGAGTGACATCTGCTTGGCCAAGGCTGTGCTAATGTACATTTACGTATAGCTGCGGAGCTGCGGACTTTGACACAGACGGTATACATGTAGCCTACCAGACCGCTTGGCATCATGGGCACAGTCCATCTCAGTTCCATGTGACAGGTTTGCTGCGGTTGTTCCTCATGCACGCGTGCATGTGAGATGACATCAGGGCATGTGCTTGCGTGCATGCAGCGGCGTGCCACTTGTTGTTGCACTGTGGTGGTTACTGGACATGTCACAGTCACTGGGGTCGTGTTGTTGTTGTATGCACTTGTCGTCCATGCAAAGGTCCTGGTATGGGATTCCCGGGGCGGGGGTGGGAGGGGTGCAGCACCCACAGACTCCAGGCGACCTATTCATGTCCACTGAGCGGTGTGTGTGTCCATGGGCGCTGGATCCATGTCGTGTCCTGGTTGTTCGTACAGTTCCGTCCATGTGGGTGCGATACACAGAGCTCATGCCACTGCCTCCCACGATGCATGCGGTGTTCCTGGATGTGATGGGGAACAGTGTGCATGTCCCGGTCATATCCGATGTCATGGCGATGTCGTTGATGGTGTGGTTACAGTTGCCGGTCGTTTGGTATGGCTGTTGTGGTGGTGACTGGCCAGTCCGTGCGGAAGCTAAGCATGGGTGCGGGGTTGGACATCATAGGTCACTCGGGGAACCTGCGTTGTGGTCCGACGAATTGACAGGTTGTCAGGTATGCGATGCCGTCCAGCAGGGCTTCCATGTCATTGGTGGTGTACATGTTTGCCAGCCAATGTAGCGGATGGTGGCTGTCAAGGTGTTGTTCGTAAGTTGTCCCTTGGAGGACCATGATGGGGCATGCTGGGTGACATTCGATGTAGCTGTTCTCGATGATCCGTCGTGTGGAGGCACAGTGGTCCCATTTCAGTGGGGGTGCGATGTTGGCCACATACGCCATGCCCCCATAGGCAGAGCAGGCCCTGTCGTGTGCGTCCAGAGGGAGGAGTAGTGGTAGCAGGTCCGCCTTCAGACATGCCGGGTTGGAGAGGCATATCTCGACGGGATGCTGGTATGGACACCTCCGACAGTAGAAGACGGGCATGACGCAGCTGAACAATGTGATGCGGTAAGTCAGTCGGTAACTTACGTTCAGCAGGGACAGGAGATCGCATCCCAATGTATGGAACAGGTTGGTTTTGTACAGCTTGAGCTGTTCGGCGTAGTTGGGTAGGTGTGTTGCGGTTGCCATTTCCCAGCGGTGCGTTGTGGTGGCGTGCTCCGGCTGTGTGTGCAGTCTGCAATGTGCACGCTCCGAGGTTGCTGTGAGCTCTGTGTAGTCGTAGGGAGACAGGACTTGTGTTCTGTTTGCTTGTTTGGAGGACACGGGCCCTCTTCCCACATGCTTCTCAGACAGTTCAAGGTCAGTGATGTGTGACTCCTTCCAATTAACTTGCATGTGGCCGACATGGGGGAGTGTTTTCTTCTTTCTTCCCCGTCCGTTGTGTGCTTCTGTGATATGCGCTATCTGCCCTGTGGTCGGTCTCCTCGGCATGCCTGTGTTGATCTATTCTTGGACAATGGCTGTATTCACCGGCTTCTGTCGTAGGGCTGTGGTTTCGGAGTTGGAATGGAAGGTCATTCAGTGCTGTCTGCTCTCCCTTGTGTGGGCGGCAGGCTGCCTTTCCGCTCTGCGTTGGGCCTTGTGTGTGAATGTTATTCTTGGGCCACCTGTTGTCGGTCCCCGGGCTCTTTGGTGTTCCGTTTTATATGTCTTGTTCATATGTGCAGGGTGGTATGGGTGTTTCAGTGTGGTACTGGCGTTCCTCTTCCCGAAGGGGCCCTGCTTCTCCTAGTTGGTGTTGACGCCGCTGTGTGCTTCGCCATGTTTGTTACACTGGGGTGTGTCCTGCTGTTGCGTGTCTTCACTGACATGTGTGCGTCGGTTGTGTGGCGTTGGGTGTTGTCCGTGAATTGGGCGTTGGGGACATGTCTGTGGCAGGCCTGTCACGTGTCATGTGCGTTCGGGGTGGGGCTGATGTGTGTGCTGCTTGGTTGTGTCCCTGTGTCTGTGTGCGACGCATGCATGGCGCTGCGGTTGGCCTCTGCGTTGTGCGCATGTGTGGCGGCGTCATCGGCGCTTTGGGGCCGTGACGGGGTGGTTGGTTCCTAGTCCCAGGTGGTGTGTACACATGTGTTCCGCGATGTTACGATTTGGCCTGTGTGTCATATGTGGATGCAATGGTGGATGTGTTGTGTACACGCGCTGGTGGGGGTTGTCCGCTTTTTCCGCCCTTGCACTGTGTGCGCTGTTTGCGTGCACTTGTTGTGTGTGTGCCTACCTGCGTCTCCGCGGTACGTTGCGTCCTTGGTGGTGCATCAGCAGGAGCATGGGGAGGGCCTGCAGTGCTGGATTCATGCTCGGGGAGCCGCTTCTTCGTTGTCCGTGCTCGGCATCCGTGTTACCGCTTCGGTTTGTCGTACGGTATCTCTTGGCCGTGGGAGCCGTTTGTTTGCGGCATCGTAATTTATGCGCCGGGCGGGACGTGTTTCGTCGGACGGTGTGTGTCAGTTGGGCTGCGCCGCTACGTGTACGGGCGCACTTTGATGGCGGACGGTGTTGCTGGCTTGCCGGCGGTGTTTGGCCTACTTTTCGCATCGTAATTGGACGGGCGTGTGGACTGCTGCGTGCCGGCGGTAACTGGTGCTTTTTGCATCCGCCAGCACGGCGGTGGTGCTTCCGCCCACCATCGTAATGAGCCCCTTAAGTATGAATTTATAATTTAATTTCAAATTAAAATTTAGGAGTGGGATGTTGGGTTTATAGGGGATAAGGGAGGTAGTGTTTTAAAAAAAAAAATTTGTTAAAATCTTAAAATTTTAATTATGAATGTATAATTTAATTTCGAATTTCAAATTAAAATTTAGGAGTTGGATGTTGGGTTTATTGGGGATAAGGGTGGGGAGTGTTTTTAAAAATATTATTTTAATTTGTATAAATTGTAAAAAATAAAATATTTATTTTAAAATTATTTTCGAATTTGAAAGTAAAATTTATGAGCGGGATGTTGGATTTATAGGAGATAAGGGTGGTTATTTGAGAAAATAAAACAAATTTAAATGTTAAGATCAAAAAAAGTTGTTATATGTTTAGTATAAACAACATTTAAAATTTTAAAAAATGTAGGGAAATTAAAGAAAATTATTGTGATATTAAAAATTTTAAAAAATTTAAAATATAATTTTAAATAATTAATTATAATGTTATACAATATATGTAGTAGTGTGAACATGTGTTAATTAAATAGTGACTATAGTGGGAATAGTAAATTAATTAAGTTTAGTGTCCAGCACTTACCCCAATTAAATACAGAGTGGAGTAGGAATAGTAATTAAATTAAGTTCAGTGTCCAGCAGCTACCCCAATTAAATACTGACTGGAGTGGGAATAGTAAATTAATTAAGTTTAGTGTACAGCACCTACCCCTATTAAATACTGACTGGAGTGGGACTAGTAAATTAATTAAGTTTAGTGTCCAGCACCTACCCCAATTAAATACTGACTGGAGTGGGAATAGTAAATTAATTAAGTTTAGTGTCCAGCACCTACCCCAATTAAATACAGACTGGAGTGGGAATAGTAAATTAATTAAGTTTAGCGTCCAGTACCTACCCCAATTAAATACTGACTGGAGTGGGAATAGTAAATTAATTAAGTTTAGTGTCCAGCACCTACCCCAATTAAATATTGACTGGAGTGGGAATAGTAATTAAATTAGGTTTAGTGTCCAGTACCTACCCCAATTAAATACTGACTGGAGTGGGAATAGTAATTAAATTAGGTTTAGGGGCCGATTCCGATCTCGGCCGGTAGGGCACCGAATCAGATTCGGCTTTACCGGATCCGATTCGGACGCCCTGTTTCCGACCGATTTGAACACCCGTCCGCGCGAGCAAGTACGATGCGAGCGTACGTGAAATCCCCGACCGACTCGTTCCCGGCTCCGAACCGCTCCGACCGACTCGTACGGACTCGACTCGCACCACGCAATGGAGACGTTCCCCGACCGGGCAAGTACGATGCGCGCCTTGATCAGTCCGACCGACTCGCGCCGTCCGGCTCAAAAGAGCAGTCGGAGCCGGACTTCGGGGGTCCGTGTTGGACCCCCCTGTATGCGAAGCCGCGCGAGTCGCACACAGGGGGGACCCATGGGTCTCCCCTACACATGCATGTACGGCGCGAGTCGCACCGACGTGTACCCGCTGTAGGGGGCGCCCTTGTTCGCGACGCACCCATTGAGTCAATGGGAGCTTGTGTACGCGTCGTACGACCGGCTCCCATTGACTTCAATGGGAGTCCGACCGAATCGAGTCCGATAGCATGCGTCCGCATCGTACTCGTTCGGTCGGACTGCCAGAGTCCGGTTCGGTCGGAAATCTCTCCGAATCCGACTCAGTCGGTGAGATTTCCGGCCTGAATCGGAATCGGCCCCCAAGTGTCCAGCACCTACCCCAATTAAATACTGTTTGGAGTGGGAATAGTAAATTAATTAAGTTTAGTGTCCAGCACCTACCCTAATTAAATACTGACTGGAGTGGGAATAGTAATTAAATTAGGTTTAGTGTCCAGCACCTACCCCAATTAAATACTGACTGGAGTGGGAATAGTAATTAAATTAGGTTTAGTGTCCAGCACCCACCCCAATTAAATACTGATTGGAGTGGGAATAGTAAATTAATTAAGTTTAGTGTCCAGCACCTACCCCAATTAAATACAGAGTGGAGTGGGAATAGTAATTAAATTAGGTTTAGGGGCCGATTCCGATCTCGGCCGGTAGGGCACCGAATCGGGTTTGGCTTAACCGGATCCGATTCGGAGCCCTCTTTCCCGACCGATTCGTACGTGCGTCCGGCCTAGCGAGTACGATGCGAGCGCATGCGAAATCGCCAACCGACTTGTTCACGGGTCCGATGCGCTCCGACCGACTCGCACGGACACGACTCGCACCGCGCGATGGAGACGTTCCCCGGCCGGGCAAGTACGATGCGCGCCGCGAGCAGTCCGACCGACTCGTGCCGTCCGGCTCAAAAGAGCAGTCGGAGCCGCACTTTGGGGGTCCGTGTCGGACCCCCCTGTATGCGTAGCCGCGCGAGTCGCACACAGGGGGGACGCATGGGTCCCCCCTACCTGTGCATGTACGCCGTGAGTCGCTTCGTGGCGTACCCGCTGTAGGGGGCACCCTTGTTCGCCTCGCACCCATTGGGTCAATGGGAGCCCGCGTACGCGTTGTACGTCCGGCTCCCATTGACTCAATGGGAGTCCGACCGACTCGAGTCCGATTGCATGCATGCGCATCGTACTCGTTCGGTCGGACTGCCAGAGTCCGATTCGGTCGGAAATCTCTCCGGGTCCGGCTCGGTCGGGAGAGATTTCTGGCCTGAATCGGAATCGGCCCCTATGTGTTCAGCAACTACCCCAATTAAATACTGACTGGAGTGGGAATAGTAAATTAATTAAGTTTAGTGTCCAGCACCTACCCCAATTAAATACTGATTGGAGTGGGAATAGTTAATTAGTTAAGTTTAGTGTCCAGCACCTACCCCAATTAAATACTGACTGGAGTGGGAATAGTAATTAAATTAGGTTTAGTTTCCAGCAACTACCCCTATTAAATACTGACTGGAGTGGGGATAGTAAATTAATTAAGTTTAGTGTCCAGCACCTACCCCAATTAAATACTGGCTGGAGTGGGAATAGTAAATTAATTAAGTTTAGTGTCCAGCACCTACCTCAATTAAATACAGAGTGGAGTAGGAATAGTAAAATAAGTTATTTTAATGAAAATGATTATTGGGTATTTATGTTGAGTGGAGCAGTAAGCATAATTTAGGTGAGTGTTTTTAAAATATATGATAATATTATTAGAGTTAAAATTAGTTAAAATATTTTAGTTATATTTACACCAAGAACAGCTATATCATATATATATTATACAATGAAAATTATGCATTTTATAATATATAATTTATTACAAAATATTTAATTATCTACATTAAATGTGATAGCAATGAAAAGGTAGTCAAAAAATAGAAATCTCATTTTTATTAATAATTTTTATTATATAAAACATAAAAATTACAGGTAAATCCAAAATGTAATTTTTTATTAAACAGTAGAAAATGTATCACAAAATATATATATATACAGGAGAGTGTATTTATTACGTAAAAAATACAGTTTACCAATATGTATATTTTAACAAGTAAATAATACAAAAACATTTTTAACAATAAAAGAAATTGAACTTCACAATTGTTTATATGTTATAAATATAGCATGATGCATATGAATTTTTTTATGCACATTTTATACATTAGTGCTAAATATTGTTTGTCATTTTTAACATTTTTACAACTGTTACAAATTTTGGTAAGTATTTATTAACATTATATACTGAAAATATTTGTACAATACATTTCAGATAAAAATAACAGTTTAATTTTGTAATACAAACATAATATATTTTAATTAACATTAATAAAATATTAATATTAATAATTATTACATTTAATAACAGTTGTTCATTTTATTTACAACTCAGATGTTTTTTTAACAAAAAACAACATTAATAAAATGTATTAGTAATTGTTGTTTGACATATATACATTTTTCTAATTATAATATTAAATATTATTAATTCATAATATTTATTATTATAATTTTACATAATATAAAAAAGAGAATAAATATAAATAAATCAGGTACATTTTTAAGTATTTTATTAGAATGTAACAGTAATTTTTAAACCATTGTATAATATTAAATAAATAGTTTAGCTATTTATTTAATATGTTTATAGTTGCCATCTTTGGGGTCTATTATGATGGCGGGCGGATCGCCACCGCCATATGGGCGGTGGCGATCCGCCCGCCATTATTCACCGCCCGCCTCCCATTTCCCCCGCCATATTAGTATGGCGGGGGACACCGGTGGACGGAAAGACCGTCCGCCGGTTTTCCGCCGGTCAAACAGGTGACCGGGCGGAAAGGAGCTTGATATGGTGGCGGTGTCTGCAAGACACCGCCATCCATATTAAGATGCAGGCGGTGATGTGCCTTTCCATGGCGGCATTGCCGCCATGGAAAGGCATGCGGTGGCTGCATGTGGGGGCCTGTTGCGGGCCCTCAGGGTGTTCGGGGGGTGGGGGGTGCACATGGGGGGCATTTGCATGCACAATGTGGCAGGCACCACGCGGTGCCTGCCACATTGTGCATGCAAATGCACAACATGCATTTTTTCCATTGCGGCGGGTGCTGCTGAAAGCACCGCCCGCCGCAATGTTAAAAACGCGGGATGCGCCCGCCAGTGTGGCGGGCGCATCCTAATCGTCCCCATGGGACCGCCGCACATATGGCGGGCGGTCCCTTTTTCCGTTCATAATGATGCCCTTTGTTTGGGGCTTTAATTTAGTAACCGCTCGCTGTTGTTTTGGGTCATTTGGGAAGAAAGAAGCTCGCGGTTGGGAGCTGCTTCGCGTCTGAGAAGGTAAGAGTAATTTTTTTAATATTAAACTATTTTAAGTGTATTTTGAAGGTAGTAATGTTGTAATTAGTGTGCGTGGAGTTATGTTTTAGAAGGTATGGTGTGTTTAGTGTTTTATTTAGTTATTAATTGTTAACGTTGTGTTCTGTTTTTGCGGCCTAGTTAGATTTTTTCTATTTATGTCTTTTTTACGTTAATACTGTGTGAATAATGTTTGTAGTCATGTTTTTAAGTGTATTATGTGTACATTTGTGTGGGTGGGAATATTTTTTTTTGTTTTGTAGGTTTTACGACAAAGAAGTTTGGAATTACTGAACATTGCGAATTTTTTTTTTTTAAGGAAGTGTGTATTAGTTATATTAACTAATAATTATTTTATACTTCCTTCATTTTTCGGTTTTCATGGAGCGGTTCTTAATTTTATACTATTTTTCGGTTTTTTTATGGTTACTGGATTGTCGATTTTTACCTGGAGGATTAAGTTTTTGATACAGTTGTATTTTTACATTATATTGGGGTTCCTTTTTAATATCTATGGATTGTGAACTACCTGGATTACTTTGGAAGATGTGGCATTTTCGTATTAGAGCAACGGGAAAGGTAAGTGTTTTTAAATATTTTAATTGTGGGAGGGAAATGATTTTAATTTAATTGCAGTTGTTGTTTACTTGCTTTGCTGTTTAATTAATTTGTCTATGTATATGTATATATACATTTATAACACATATTAGACAAATTAATTAATTTTTTGATTTAAAAGAATGCACTGTTTTTATTCTAATAATTGTTTTCTTCAGAATAGTATATTTATATTGTTTATATGTTTTAGAGTAGAGTTTTAGCTATCATATTTAAGTACTCAAGGCCTCTTGTGGAAGGGTATAGCTGAACTTGCTGTTGGAGATACTGATACATTTGATTAGTTTGTCTAGATAGTTTTGGTTTTAATTGGATGACAGATTGTTGCATTCTGAGTTCCTGGAAGCTTTGTTCTTTTTGTATGGCAAGTAATAGTTTATGTAGGGTAGGAGTGCTTCGTCCTGTAGAAGATAGGAAGGCATTATGCCAACCCTCAACTGCATTGTTTGTTTTAGCTTCTTGGTTAAGTGTAGTTAGATACACATTCAACCAAGGAATTTGAAATTTAGGTTGACGCCTATGGCCTGATCTGTGTAATCTCCCCACCCAGGTATCCTCAAAATAATCTAGGAGGGGAGATAATTTTTGTTCATTTTGTTGGTAAAATGGACTTTCAATTAAAATGTTATAATGCTCAACCACATCTGTCACTGGCACATAGGCCAGGGCAATTAGATTTTTAATTTGGTATACAAAGGTAATATTTGTTGCATATTCCACACTTAGGGGCACATTATGATGCAGACACCGCCACCATATTAGGGTCCTTTACCGCCCGGTCCCCTGTGGGACCGGCGGAAAACCGGCTGACGGTCTTTCCGACCGCCGGGCTCCCCCTGCCATCGTAATATGGCAGGGGGGATATGGCAAGCGGACGGTGGGAAATGGCGGGCGGATCGCCACCGCCATACGGGCGGTGGCGATCCGCCCGTCATTGTAATGACCCCCTAAGTGCAGATTTCTGTAAATGTCTCCATAAACATGGAAGTAACATCCTTGTATAGATGTGTGGGGATACAATTTAAGGATAGAATTTATCATGGCTTGCTCAAAGTCTATTATTATTCTTTGAGGAAAAAAGTCGTTTGTTTCTTGCTTTATTTTACCTAACATTTCAGTATATGTTGCATTCTGTTTATTTGGTAACAATGCATATATAAAGGGGAGGCAACTGTTATGATATTGCCCAGGGATACTGTAAAGTTGGTAGAATGGTTTGGGGCATATTGTGAAGGTGCCATCCATCATCCAGGTTTGGCATTGTTGAAGTTTAGTTATATTGTTTGCTGTAGCAAACATAATAATTCTTTTATCTTTATTTTTATTGTCAAAGAAAATAAAAGGTTCATCACTGTGTGTTATACTTAGTTCTGGGGGAATTATGACATCTTCAAAATTTTTAGGTGTAGGTATTGTGGTTGTTGTTGCTTTTTTGGTCCTAGCTATGGTTCTTTTAATTGAAGCAATGAATGGTAATTGACCGGTTGCTTCTTTGGGTACTTTAGGTAAAATTCCTTTAAGTATAACACTTGTAGGAGTTTGTGAGCTAGTACTTAATTCTTTTATATTATCAAGGGTTGCTCTCACTTCAATTTCAGAAATATTCGGCGAATGGTTATGTTCTCTAGTGTATAATACAGTTGTTTCCCTGGTGGTAGCGCGACCATAACATTTATTTGAATAATATTTTGAACATTTCCAGTTCACTTTAAGGCCCGTTTGCTTCTCTTGGGTGTAGACGTTCCCCATGTAACACAATAAGAATTTCCCTTTCTGAGATGTTATAAATTGGACACCTTCAGTCATTGTGATGTGGAAAATTCTATAAAAAATGTATATGAACATATATGAAAAAGCATGTTTATATGGTTAAAAAGAAAACATTTTTTACATATACTTACCAAGTGTTATTTAGTTGTCTTTAAATGGAGATGTTCTTTGTTCAATAAATGCTGTTTGGTCGAAGTTTTCTGTGAACGGAAAATAAAGCATATTTTATTTGATGTTTTACAATTTTACATGGGGTGGTATTGGTGTTTAGGATAGACTATAGCTTCATTAACGTTTTTGTTAGATTTTACAAAGGCTTTTAAAAGGTTTACAAATCTAAGGGGCCCATTACGATAACCGGCGTTAAAAAATCCGCCATCTACTATAGCCTGAGAAAAACGCCCGCCTGCACCATGGGAATACCGACCGAGCAATTATGAAGTCGCGAAGCAACCTCCGCCCGCGGCGGTAAAAACACACAAAATTCCGCTCGTCCATGTCCGAGTAGAAGATTAACCGTCCGCCACGGACGCAATCCCGCCCGAAAACCCAAATCCGCCCGCTCTGACGACCGAGACAACGACCGTGAAATTATGATCTCCCCGACATGAGCGCGGAAAATCCACATATTCCCCGCGCGCCACGGTCAACAACAGTGATAAATAACTGACACGGCGGAAGGCCTGGCGGCCACGTCCGTGCACGGAAATCTTTTGCGGAACAAAGAAATACACACAACATGGCCAACAAGTCCACACAGCAAACTACGCCAAAATACCAAAACACAGAACACATCCCAAAGACACATCCCCCTGGCAAAACTAAAAAAACTACAAATCCCACACCTGAAAACGACAGCCCATCATGACACACCCACATAGGTAAGTACAAAAGCAGCCCCTTCACAGACCACAATCCCTTGCACTACGACAAAGCGAAGACGCCATCAGAGAACCCAGAGAGCCACAAAGGAAAGCAGCACACCACATGCACGCACACATCACACTCATTACCAACACCACCACCACCATCACCACTGAAACAACGGCACCACGAACCCCCTGCACATCACACACCACACACCACACAACCACCACACCAGCACCACAAATAGCAAACCACACACCAGGGCAACACAAAGAATGCCAAAGTACACTGCCACTGAGTTGACGGTCATGGTCGACGAGATCATCAAGGTGCACCCACAAATCTATGGGAACCAGGTCCAACAGACACCAGTAGCCACCAGAAACAGAATGTGGAGGAGGATCGTAGACCAGATGAATGCAGTTGGGAACGTGCCACGTAACCGGGGTGAAATCACAAAGAGGTGGCACGACCTGAAAAGCGTGGTCAGGAAGAAGGAGGCCAAGAATCGTGAGCTGGCTGACAGGACTGGTGGCGGAAATCCCGCGCTATTCAAGACCTTCAAGGCGTGGGAGGAGAAGGTGCGAGGCATTCTACATCCGGAGAGTCTCACCGGAATACCAGGGGGAGTGGAGGCTGGTAAGTACAAACAAATGAATACCAGCACGCCGCTATGTACTGTCATGCACTACCAGAATGCCATAGCTCCGAGGGCCAAACACCCCCATGTCCAGTACACAATCAACAAGACATCTCTCACACATGCAACAGACACTCCCACACACTCAGCCCAAAGGTACCAACAAACAAAACCATGGGGGCATGTGTACAGTCAGCCAGCACCACAACTCCCACCAGGTCCCCTTGTACCCCAGATGCGCCGGAAGGAGCACTCCCCACACCCACACTCATGTGTCAGCCATAGCTGCACTAACCAACAAGTAACAGGTAAGTAGCCTTACCACAAAGTCCGAGTATCGGAGGGGGGACTGCAGAAGTACAACCCCCACCAGGCCCCTAGTCCTACAGCGCAGCAAGATGGAGTACTCCCCACACCCATGTATCAGCCATTGCAGTGCACACCTTCACCCGACAGGTAGATATGTTTCCCTACATGGAGGGGTGTCTGTGGGTGGTAAGCCTTCACCACAACTCACAACACGGCCCCCACTACCACAGACCAGCAAGATGGAGCACCCCTCCCTCTCATAACCATGTGGTAGCCATTGCATTGCTCCCTCCAAACCAACAAGTAGGTAGACTACTGTACAGGGCGGGGTGTCTGTAGGCATGAGGACTGTACTATGACTAACATTTGGGACATGTCACGTAGCAGAGGAACAGGTAGCACTGCTCCCTGTCATAATCATGTGACTAATGTGCACACGGACATGAATTACAGAGTCATAGCCCACATGAGCCATCTCAAATACACTAACACGTAAGGAGTCATGTCTGCATGTACAAGTCTCACTGGAGTACTGACCCACATGGCGTGCACTGTGCCAGTCATCACACACATCAGCAACACCATCGAAGTCTTGTCCATGTAGTCGTGTCTGCTTGTTCCGTTGACATCGTACAACATCACCCATGTAAGTCTATCTTGTCTCAATGTAACAGAGTGGAACCCCAGTAATGTCACATACACCACTGGACCCATGAACCACACAGCTACACAATGCACATTCAATATCTCATCCATCTCATCTTTCAGCCCCAGTGTCATGAAAGGTATATCATCTAAACAGTTGTCCCATATACAGTAGTTCAGCAAAGATTCCTGCCGATGACCAATAATGTGTCTGCAGTGTCTGAAGCGCACGTCACACTGTGATTTACAACATACCTAATATAGTCAACACCCCAAGAGCACTGCATTGCTGCACATGGCTGAGGGTAGCACGCACACCAAGGAATTGTCCCATCTGCAATACGTTGTGTGGCACACAACCATTACTCACTCACTACAATGATTGCAGTGTAATGTCCCTAAATGATAACAGTGAGCAGATATGCTGGGTATGTCAGACATACACACACCTTTGTCTCTGCAGTGTCGTGTGGCCAAAACACATGTCCCCTTCTGCACCCATATGTCACAGTATGTACCACAAAACCATATTTCACCTCAAAAGCGTTGATGGGGCTGTACCCCTTTTGCCATCTGCGTTTCTAAGCGTTTCATTTGAACCCCAAAACCATATTTCACCTCAAAAGCGTTGATGGGGCTGTACCCCTTTTGCGTTTCTAAGCATTTCAATTGAACCCCAAAACCATATTTCACCTCAAAAGCGTTGATGGGGCTGTACCCCTTTTGCCATCTGCGTTTCTAAGCGTTTCAATTGAACCCCAAAACCATATTTCACCTCAAAAGCGTTGATGGGGCTGTACCCCTTTTGCCATCTGCGTTTCTAAGCGTTTCATTTGAACCCCAAAACCATATTTCATCTCCAAAGCGTTCATGGGGCTGTACCCCGTTTCCACCAAAGCCACAAAATGTAGGGGTACTGCAACACACACCGATTGGCTATCCAAATCCGTCCCATGCCATATGCACCCATCACACTATTCCATTGCCTTGATCACGCACACACATTGTAGAGCCATACACACGCATCTGGGAAATCAGTGCACAACTGTGCACCAACTGTGAATGTCAGACATCTAACACAAACCTTGCAAGGTGCAACACAATAACCTTTCGTCTCCGCCCCACAGGTGACGAACAGCATGATGCTGGAGAGGGAGACAGCAGCCATCACAGCCAGTCCACAAGCCCTCCACCCGGACTTACAGATGTGGAAGACCTGGACACCTCTTCGGACGAGGACTCCCGACCAGGCACATCTGGTGTGGCAGGGCGCAACCGCTCCCCAGGACCCCTCCTACCCACCAACCCATCTCCCAGGTCTGGTGACCAGTCCCAGGCCCCTGCTGCCACGGTCATTGCGGCCACCACCACCGCCGCAACCACCACCACCAGGCCCTCCCTGACCACTCACCCTGCGCAAGGGGCTGCACGCACGTCGACATCGACCCTGGGAGCCACAACGAGGCCCCGGGTGACCACTGTGGCGAGTGGGCAGGTCGGTGGCAGCAGTTCAGGTGGGAGGAGCAGGGTCAGGCCAACGCCATCAGAGCCTGGGAGCCAAGCCCTGCCGCAAATCGCCAGAGTCCTTGGGGCCTATGAAGAGTCCCAGGGACAATGGGCCCGGTCAGCTGCCGATACTCTGGAAGTCCTTGGGGTGTTGAGGTCCATGGACGCCCATATGGGCCAATTCGTGACCCGTATGGGCAAACTTGTCGACCTCATGGGCCAGCTAGTGGTGGCGTGAGGGCCCAATCAAGGCCAACCACACCACCTCCGCCACCACCTGCTGGGGCACAGGTCCGTGCAACATCCAGTTCCCCTGCGTCCACAGCGAGTGGGCAATCCTCAGCCACCACCAGCAGCCCACAAACACAACCCCCCCCCTCTCAAACGTGGAAGGGGTCGTCCGAAGAGGAAACAGGTGTCCAGAGATGACTTTGCACGCTCCAAACGCCAGTGAGACAGCCAGCCACGGTGGCCATCCACTGCATTCACTTGGACTACTATCCTACCCCCCACTGCCATGTGAATGGCATGTGTCTTTCGGACTGTGGACCCAGAACAACATGGGTACACCTTGACCATCACGCGGACATGTCCGTCAACTCATCGTTCCAGCATGCACCACTTTTGTGATCACCTTGCCCACAATCACATGTCTCCGCTTAAAATAAATACACCTGGATCACATTCTGTTGTATCTGCTCTGTGTTTAATCAAGGATGTGCAACCGTCACCATGATCAGAAATGCATCTGGAGTGTGGTATGTCGATAGGCCAGGAGAGGCTGTAGGGACCTAGGGGTGAAAAACAGAACAAGAGTCCATTGAATGTGTGTGTCACACACTCATCACACAGTACTTGTCATCAAGTTTAAGCAATGTACACACATCTCACAGAGCAACAGGGCACAATGCTACAGCCACTGTCAGTGGCATACTACCCTGGACATGGACCATTGCCACACAGCACTCAGTGAACAATAGGCCGCCGTCACAATGCACACATACACCTACACAACTACAGCAACATCAGCCGACGTACATGGTCACTCACCGTCAAGTGAAGTAGCGGGCGATGAGCTGCTGACGCTCATTCACTGCTTCCTCCTCTCCACTGTCCTCGTCACTGGACATGGCCTGGTCTGCAGGCGGGGGCCCTGGCTGATCACCGTCATCCACTATCAGGGGGATCTGCCTGCTAATAGCGAGATTGTGCAGCATGCAGCATGCCACAATTATCTGGCACACCTTCTGTGGGGAGTATGCCAGTGCACCCCCGGTGCGGTCCAGGCATCTGAATCTGGACTTCAGGAGTCCAAAAGTCCGCTCCACCACATGTCTGGTCCTCCCATGTGCCTCATTGTATCTGACATCAGCTGGTGTCCTGGGATTACGAAGTGGGCTCAGCAGCCAAGGCCCGTTAGGATATGCCGAGTCACCTGGGTGTGAGAAACACAGAGTATCGTTGCAATTCCAACAGGATACAAGACAGCATGTCACACCCAGCACGCTACACGAGTATGCATACTCACCAACAATCCATGCACGGTCCGGTTGAAGATTGGACATCAATCGTGGGAGGATGCTGTGGCGCATGATGTGCGAGTCATGGGCAGATCCGGGAAACTTCGCACACACGTGTGTGATGATCATGTCCGCCAGGCACACCACTTTCACATTCAGGGAGTGGAAATGTTTCCGGTTCCTATAGATGTGCTCCATGGCCTGTGGTGCAACAAGGCCAACATGGGTGCAATCAATTGCACCAACAACGTGGGGGATGCGTCCAAGGGCATAGAAAGCACCCTTCACTGCCATCAAATCACGAGCCCTGGGGAATCGGATGTACCGGTTCCTGTACAGCATCATGGCTGACAGGACATCCCGTAGCACCATGCTGAACATGGGTTGGGACATCCCACCTCCACTGCCCACCGTGTGTTGGAAAGATCCGGTAGCGAAAAAATGCAGTGCAGCCATCACCTTAGCCGTGGGGGTGAATGCTGTTGGATACACCCTGCGAGGACGAAGGTGGGGTTCCAACATGGCACATAGGTGATGCAGGGTGGGTCGGTCCAGCCGGAATTTACGTATAACCTCCACATCCTCCATGTCTGACAGCAATTGGTAGGGGCGATGTATGTTTGGTCTCCTCCTAGGACAGATGGAAGTGGACACATGTCAATGCAACACACCACATGGCACTTTCACATACACAAAACTAAAATTACTGACCAAGCAATAGAATCACAGAACAGCTGACAAGTAGGGACAGCACAGCTACAATACTCTTACACAGGTCCCCTTACCAATAGCAATGGCCACTGACACAAACCATTGCTATGAGCATGCACATGGGGATTTAGGCCCTAATAGCTTGAAAGGCATGATGATGATTTCAGACTGCATATGTGGGAAGCGGCAACACCACGGCAATATACCTAGCCGCTGTGCCAGACACAGCTTCCGAGGCTGGGTGAGTATGGCACACACCAACAACACAATGTACACAGGCTGAGCGGCCAAAACAAGTGGGTCCTGTTGCACAACGGGATATGAGACAGTCAATGATGTCCCTAGTTCACCCAATGTACAGCACTGTACGTATCACACCTCCAACACACATTGACAGGTGTACACATTGACAACTCCATGACAACACAGCTGTGTGAATGCAAACACACATCACAAGTGACACGTAACGTTGCACGTGCCAAGTGGGAGATGTACATTGAGAAATATGGCATGTGTGTGCATATGCACATCCCATGCTCCCATGCCAATGTGTACATGATGATGTGCCAACAGACATGTGGAGGCTGAGCACTGGCCGTCAATGCCTATGCACACAGCATGAAGTGGCCCTGTCCAGTGTGGACATGCTCCCACACACAAATCATGGCCACACCTGCAAATGCATGGCGCACATTCAACTGTGGATTCCACATGGCACCAGCGTACTGTAGCCGCCATGGACCAGGCCCTTGAGGCCAACTCCAATGGCCCTCGTGACTGCATCCTGCGTGTTCGACGATAGAGGTAAGCGTACCGGGACAGCTCGGAGCAGGCCATTGTGTGCATTTGAAGTAGGCAGACATGGTACACCAATTGCAGCAGCTTGGACCCACTGGAACAGCCCCAGGGGGCTATATGAGTGTGGGAGGGAGACTGGCATTACCACAGCTTCCAGGGACTGCTGCCTGGCATCCCTCAACAACACCTGCCGCTGCTGCCACATGTCCACCTTCATGTCGACGACTCTGAAGATATGTCCAGGTCCACTCACCAGCGAGGAGCTGGAGATCCTGGATTCCGAGCTCCACGCACACTGCCCAAGGCTATTTCTTGCAAAAGTTGTGTGTGTAAGACAACTACAGTGTGTGTGGGAGTGCATGTGGGGGACACACATGTCGTTGATCCGCAGCACTATGATTCTGAGCCTGTGGGGTTCCAACATGCACTGCTTACCATGCTAACTACAGGTGGAAGGGGTATGTAGGCTCTCTGGCGCTTTCCCATGCATGTCCCTCCCGAGTGGTGGTACATGGCATTTTCATGTCAGACATCCGGTGACGCAGCCACTTGGCAATGCAGGACTCAGGGCAGTTATTGCTTGTGTGAATGGCTGGCTGGGTCCCTGCTGGCCTTCTCAGTCGCAGCAGACCTGGGCTGCACATTGACCGCACAATCCTAGAAGGAGACAACACTGACTGTACAGTGGGTTACATGTGTCTTTTGTTCAGAACTCTCCTGAAATGCGAAAACTCAGACCTGTCGATTGGACACACCATGCCTTGTGATAGGGGGTGTGTGTGAGAGATAGTGGCACTGAATGTGACCTCCATTGCGGGGTGAGCCATTCACAGGGCGAGTACGTTGAGGGCTGCGCAGTGTTGGACACAGTGAGTCCACCCACAAAGATGTGTTGCCTTGTGATCTATGTGTTGGTCCACCTGACGATGGACAGTAGATGTGGGCAGACTACACATTGCTCAATGTGCTGGCAACCTGCATGTGAATGGGATGGACAGGTACTGTGTACACACTCCCACCAGCATGCATTCACGTGTGGTGTACACATGCTGTTAGGCCATGTCCGATTACTTCTTGGCTCTGTTGCACGTCTCTGAGTATTTGGGATGGGTCAGCAGCATGCCACTGTGATTGGTGGATGTGGGTGATGATGAGAAGTGTATGAGTGATATTCCAAGCCTCTTGTGTACCATCCCTGCAGTTGGAAGTCCTCCAGCCCAAGGCCTTGTGATGAGCCATTGCATCCAAGTTGATGCCTCTGTGTATGTGCAACCGACAGTGCAGCCAATTCCACAAAGGGTGTGACGTCATCTGCCGGATGAGCGACTACGTGGCGAAAACGAATCGGGGGATGCCCCTCGTATTGTCAGGTTATCACGGCGCTGCATTTCACCACTAATGGTCTGCATCTTGACAGTCACACAGCCTGTGCCGGATGCACGTTTGTAGGGGCATCAGCAGCAAGCAAGTGTACAGTATTGTGGGATGGTGTCTTTTGCTGTGAGAGGCAGCATGTGTCCACAGCCTACCCATAATCTGGGTAATGTGATGTTTGTTGTGTGATGCAGTGGGTTGTAAGTGTACTCTGTGCTGGGTGCATCTGACATGCATATGCGATTCCTGGGGTCAAGATGTAATTTGAGCACTCTGCATTGTCAATGCATTCAGAGTCGTAGCCCTCAGGAACAACCTGTAGTAGGCTGGAGTGGCAATTCACATGTATGTTTGAGGCACTGTGCCTACTCTGATTTTGTTCAGACATATGTGTGCGATGCCTCACCTCATATTCCTGGTACTTACACATCCGGCACACTGTGCAACAGTAGTTGTGCTCGTGCGAACGACAGGTGGATGGCATGGGCTCATGACCATTGTGGACTGTCATGTTGCAGTTTGTGTGAGTGGTGTCCCATTCTGCTCCATGCAGGTATGTCCTTGGCCTAATTACGTAGTGGTCATCCTTGCCACCATCAGGACAGTGGGTGTGCACACAGCGATTTGTGGCTATGGTCGCAGGGTGACACAGGCCGGGTGTTGTGCTATGTGCACAACACATGTGCCACTTATTAGCGGCTTCATTTTCTGTACGCCAGCCATTACGTGTTGATTGTGGTGGCTGTATACAATTGCACAGGTATCGTGCAACATGTGGATTTGGGAATGTTCTGTGCTGCTTCCCTTGCACATGTCTGTTTAATTGATGCCAAATGAGTGAGGCCACCTCGCTCTCTCTCATGTGGCATCTCCCGTGGGTGCTGAGGGACAGGGGACGGTCAACAGTGGTGAGGCATCGGATGAAGCAGCTGCACAGGAGCTGAGTGAGACAGATGTGACCAGCGCCTCGGAGGGGCCAGACGTGTGCTGGATGAATCACAGGCCAAGACGGCAATTTCGGCGTCATCTGAGGACAGAGGTGATGCATCCATGTTTGCTAGCACAGGGGACGTGGACTCTGGCTCCTCTTCAGCCACGCGGAGGCCAATGCCCGCCCTCCCATCTACTTCCACTGGTGCAACACGTGTCGGCACAAGGATGAAGGATAGGGTGTCCTTCACACCAGGCACAGCTGCCCCTGCACACGTGACCCCTGCTGCCCTCAGTGCTGGGTCTGTTGAGCTTGTGCGGCATCTCTGCGTGGGGCAGACAGCTCTCCTCAATTACTTCATTGCCCATAACATCACCTTGCCGCAAGTGACATAGTTCATGTAGGGCCTACATGTACGCGTGGGTGGGCTACACCAGACTGTCCAATGGTTGTCCTCCACAGTCAAGGTGGCCCTTCAACTGGGCCAATCTCAGGCTGACATTCCTGACCCTTTCTCCACCCCCCTGGAAAGTGGCACATCTGACAACAGCAGGGCACGAGTCCTAAAAAAAGAAGTGGGAGGACGCTGACGTCACGACAGGAAGTGACATCACGAAAGGTGGCTTGCACCGTCAGACTCATTGCCTCCCCTCGCTCACCCCTTAGATGCGATTGCATCGGAGAAGCCAGCGCTTGCACAAGCAGCTCCGATCTCGCCCCAGAGAGGCCAAAGAGTGAATGTGTGGCTCCATTTGCTCCAGTTATCGAGCTCGCGGTAAGATAAGTGGGAGGACGCCGTCCACCCGCGTGGTACCCCGACTCGAGCCCTGGACAACATTGACAATGCATGACAGTCTCCGGAGTCCGTATACACCACATGCAACACACAGAAGCTGTAGCTGCCCTAGCGGGCCAGGCCGCAAACACCATCCCAGACGAAAGGTAGACCCACCCCTGCGCGCATAGTCATTACATACGCTGCCATTGACAAGGGACCCATAGAGTGAGATATGGTCCTCAGGGTGATGGGCCTACGAGCCATCCCCCGCCAATGAGTGTCATGCAACTCACACATATCGCAAAGCCAATAGGACACTTTGCCTGCACACCAGGGCTCGAGTCGGGGTACCACGCGGGTGGACGGCGTCCCCCCACTTATTTTACCGCGAGCTCGATGACTGGAGCAAAGGGAGCCACACATTCACTCTTTGGCCTCTCTGGGGCGAGATTGGAGCTGCTGCTCACGCGCTGGCTTCTCTGATGCAATCGCATCTAAGGGGTGAGCGAGGGGCGGCAATGAGTCTGATGGTGCAAGCCACCTTTCGTGACGTCACTTCTTGTCGTGACGTCAGCATCCCCCCACTTCTTATTTAGGACTTGTGCCCTGCTGCACACTGAGAATGTGTCGCCTGCGAGATGTGACCAGGAGAAGGGCGCCATGACCTCCCACCCACCAAGCTCCATTGCCATCCTGTGCCCTGGGTAGCCTGTGCAGGTGGACAATGTAGGGGGTACACCTGGAGGACAGGGGATATAAGTGCCTTGGCAAGGGCCTGGCAGACGCACAGCAGTATCCAGCATGTCCCCAGAGGGAGGGCTAACGTCTACACCTGATGCAGCATTGATCGTGTGCCCGCCTGTTGTGCCCACACGAGTTCACATTCATCCCCAGACAGGTAGGCTTTCCAAATACCCAACACAGTGGAAATCTACCCCTCCGGAATCCTCACCACACAGTCTGTTACAACACTGCATGAGTGCACCTACCCGTGCCACCCACCCACCTGGGCCAAGCAGCCCTCCCGCTTCGCATGCTACATGTGTGTCTTCCACAGTTGTGCTTCTCTCTCAGGGGCGGACCTCCAGCTGTCCCGTAGCACACAGACAGCACCGAGTCGGACTGGCATCCTGTTTGAATGGTAGGCACCCTCACACAACTACCTGTGACACAGTGGTGGCTGTAATGGCTATTGTGACTGCCATGGCAGTGTTGCTGGCCATGGCAGGGTACACTCACTCACACACATTGCATACGCAGCTTTTCGTATCACTACTCTGCACATCGGACTGGCCACTGTCCTTGGTGTTGAACAATATTGCCGCCTGTCTATGTAATCTGTGACTGGATGCTGTTGTTCCTGTAGTCGGATGTGTCTGTGTAGTTGCTGATTGCAGTTGTTACTGTGTGTGCATAGTTAAGTGAGGCACATGCCGTGTATGGTACCTCAACAATTGCAATGTCTGGTCTCACATTCCAATGTATTTTACACGTGGCAGGGACTTCACTTCTTTCAGACTCTGCTACTTGTGTGTGTGATGAAGAAGTATTTTTGTGACACGGATTGTCCGCATGTATTTGGTGGTATTTCTGCGAAAATGTATATGTGTCATGTTTGCGGGCAAGCAAAGCACAGGGTGTGAGTCTTGCCACAGGATGACAGGTAGCATGTGCAGAGTGTGCGTGTATGTGTGAGCTTACTTTCTGTGTGGCCAGCAGTGTAGGTGTATGTTAATCTTGTGATGAACATTGAGCCTGGGCACACGGCTTACTTTCAATGTGTGCATTTGGGAGGTGTAGGTATGTGTGGTGTGAAGGGTGTGACTTTAGGGTAGTATTGGGGTGTGTGTGTGTGCGCTCTGGCAATGTCGACTACACACATGTGTTACCCAGGGCCATGATGGGTGTTTGTATCCGTGTTCAGATCTGTGAATGTGAGTACATGTGTGTATTGTATGTTGCACAGTGTGCAGTGTGTGGGTGTGTCCTTGCAGTTCAGGATGACTCCTACTAGATATGTTTTGGACATTGTGGGTCTGCAGGGTGTGTGACTGTCAAGATTGTGCCTTGTTTAATTGAGCATGTATGTGAATTTCTGCAGTTCGTACTCACTGTGCAGACCTGCCCACCCACACTGATATCGTGTGTGTGTTTTAGCATGCTGCTTGCGTGCCTCCTAATTTTGCTTGATGAGTGTGATGTCAGACTGTGAAGGTAATTGTACACATATGTAGGACTGTGCTTTGTAGTGACCAGTCCGTCAGTGTTAATGTGATGATCTGTTGGGCCACATCAGAGTCTGACAAGCCAAGGCCCACGACCTCTGGTATTTCACTAGGTCCACTGTGGCGGCAACTCATATGCATTGACATCCAATGACACTAGACTACATGGTCATCTCACGACTCTCGTGTACTTCACACACTCTCATCCTCTCTCATTCGTACTTGTCTTCGATAAAAAATTCTACATAGTCACATATTTGCTTCAAGACATGTATTTGAACTTACTTCCTCTGTGATGCAGTATAGTGGACACTACTGGCAGCAAAATGCATGTGGAGGATATACTTAGCATGATTACACATACAAAAGGGGGTACAGGTAGATGTGATTGGTTGTTGACTGTGGAATGAAGGCTTCAGAGTTACAACTGCCTTGCCCTTGCTATGCTAAAGTACATTTGCTCATTACTGTAGAGCTCTAGACTTTGACACAGACAGTATTCATTTTGCCTACCAGACAGCTTGACATCATAGGCACAGTACATCTCAGTTCCATGGTACGGGATTACTACAATAGTGACTCCGACACACCTGTGTCAGAGGTGACATCAGAGCATGAGCCTACATGCATGCAGCAGCGTCTCACAGGTTGTTGCTATGTGGTGGCTACTGAACATGACACAATAACTAGGGCCATGTTGTAGGGGGTTGCATTTGTTGTCCATGCAAAAGTCCTGGCACGGAAGTACAGACGATGGTGAGGTGACAGTTCTCACGTAATTCAGCAGACAGATAAGTGTGCACTGACAGGTGCATGTGTTCAGGTGCGCAGAATACATATTATAGCATAGTTGTTCATGCAGTATTGGCCATGTGGTTACTGTACACAAGTCCCATACCTCTGCCTCCCCCTGTTCATGCAGAGACACGGGATATGGTGAGGAACAGAGTGCATGTCCCGGAAATGTCCGATGTCATGGCAGTGGAGTTGATGGTAAGGTGTTTGTTGCAGATTGTATGGTATAGTTGTTGTACAGCTAACTGCCCACTCCGTGCGAAAGCCAAGCATAGGTACAGTGTTGTACATCAATGTTCAATTGGGGGTATTGAGTCGGGGACCGATGAATTGACAAGTTGTCAGGTATGCGATACCTTCCAGCAGGGCATCCATGGCATTGGTGGTGAACATGGATGCCATCCAATGAAGCGGATGGTGGCTAGCAACATGTTCATCGTAAGTTGTCCCTTGTAGAAGCCTGATGGGACATGTTGGATGACATTCGATGAAACTGTGATCCAGAATACGTTGTGTGGAGGCACACTGGTCCCATTGCAGTGTGTGTCCGATTGCAGCCACATACGCCATGCCCCCATACACTGAACAGATCCTGTCGTGGGCGTCCAGGGGTGCAAACAAGTGTACCAAGTCCGCCTTTGGACATGCCGGGTTGGAGAGACATAAATCTACAGGACAGTGGAACGGACACCTCCGACAGTAGAAAACAGGGATGACGCAGCTGAACATTGCAATGCGGTAAGTTACTCGGTAACTTACGTTCAGCATAGCCAGATTTTCACAGCCCACTATCTGTAGCAAGCTCTCAATGTACAGCTGCATCTGTCCGGCGTAGTTGGGAAGCAGTGGTGCAACAGCCATTTTGCTACAGGGTGATGTGATGGCGTGCTCCGGCTGCCTGTGCAGTCAGCAGAGTGCAACCTCCGACGATGCTGGGAATTCTGGAATGGATGTACGGCGGAAGGACTTGGGTTATAGCTTGGGCGGAGGACACAGGCCATCATCCCACATGCTTCAATGAATGGTCAAGGCCAGTGGCGTCTGACTCTTTCCAGATTACTTGCATTTGACCCACATGGAGGAGTGGTCTAATATTTTTTTGGTGTTATTATCTTTCTTTCATGTTGGGCGCTATCTGCCAGTGGACGGTTTACTCTGCATGGCTCTGTTTGGCTTCTTGTTGGTACAATGGCTCCATTCTCCTGCATAAATTGTTGCAATGTGATTTCAGAGTAGGAATGGAAGGCCATTCAGTGCTATCTGCTCTCCCGTGTGTGGGCGGGACACTGCGTTTCCGCTATACATTGGGGCTTCTGTGTGGGTGTTGTAATTGGAAACACCTGTTCTCAGGCAGCAGGGTTTTTCAATTTTGTACATTGCATGGCTTGATATTGCGAGCAGGATGGTATAGGTATTTTTGGATGAGACTGGCGTGCCTTTTACGGACAATGTCCATATTCTGCGCTGTTATGTAGCAGCCGCCGTGTGCTTCTCCATTTTTTGCACACAAGGGGTGTCCTATTTTGCCATCACATTACTCCCCTGTTCGGGACACTTGTGTGACATCAAGTTGACAACTGTGAGTTGTCGGTTGGGGACATGATTGATGCAGGAAGGCCACGTGACATGTGCCTTTAGGGTGGGGCTGGTGTGTGGGGTGTGTAGTTGTGACCCTGTGGTGTTTGTGTCCAGCCCATGCATGGCGCTGTCGTTGGCCTCTGCGTTGTGCGCATGTGTACCTGCGCCATCGCCGCTGCTCTGCGGTGCCGTGACGGGGACGTCACTTCCTGGTCCCGGGTAGTGGGTGCCCAGGATGTGGGACATGTGTGGGTACAGTGGTGGATGTGTCCTGTCCACACAGGTGTGTCTGGGGGGGCCATGCACAGTTTTTCCGCCCTTGCATTGTGTGCAGTGTTTGCGTGCCCTTGTTGTGTGTCTGCCTACCTGCGTCATCGTGGCGCGTTCACTCCTAGGTGGTGCATCAGGTAGAGCATGGGGATGGCCTGGAGTGCAGGATTCATCTCTGGGTGGGCCGCCTTTTTAGTCTCCGTACTGAACAGTCGGGTTTCCGCCTTGGTATCTCGTGCGGTGTCTCTTTGCCGGTGAGGCTGTTTGGTTGTGGCATCGTAATTTGTACGCCGGGCGGTACGTCATTTCATCGGACGGTGTGTCTCCATTGGCTCGCTCCGCTACGTGGACGGGCGCACTTCTATGGCGGGCAGCGTCGCAGGCTTACGGGCGGTGTTTGCCTGACTTTTCACATCCTAATTTTGCGGGCGTGTGGGCCGTTGCTGGCGGACGGTAACTAGCGGTTTTTGCCTCTGCCAGCACGGCGGTTGTGCTTCCGCCCGACATGGGGTGGTTTTGGGGTCTAGGATATATTAGGTGTTTAGTTGCATTTTAGTGAGATTTCACAAAGGCTTTTTAAAGTATACTTACTTTGTTATTGAGCTGTTTTTGCGAGGTAAATTATTTTTTCTCGTTCTTTGGAGTAATATCTGTAGTGGAAATATAAAGAGATAAAATATATAAGTTAGTAATTTTAGTTAGCAATTGAAATCTGTGTTACTTTTTAATTTAACTGCTTATTTAGAAATGGTAATTTACTTACTTTTTAGGTCTCGCCTGGCGACGCAGCACGAAGCGCTGTCGCTAGCGAGATCTATTGTCACTGACTTGCTTCGGAAGGGAGACAGGAGCTGTGCACGCGCAGGCCGGACTGGAAATGTGAACACGCACGTACAGGCACGCGATGTGCACATCTCCTGTCCCCCTTCCGTCCTCTCCAGCCGCATTGCACGCACTCCCCAGCTGTCCTTGCACCCCCTCCAGTGTCAGTCAGCCATGCGCCTGCCACCCCCCACCCACCCCCACCTTACCGTCGTTCCGCCATGCTTCACGCGATGCCCTGCAGCGTGTCCCCAGAAGCTCACAGGGTGATCGGTGTACCTCGCAGCCAATGCGGCCGCCGTCACGCTGGTCTTTGCTGGCGATCTGCAGACAGCAAATGTGCACGCTCACGGCGCGTTCTGATGTGCACTTGCCCGGACAGCTGATGTGCACGCTCACGGCGTGTCTGTGTTCCATGGAGACATTTGCGTGCCGACTCTCCAAGATGGCAGCTTGGGGAAGAAGGCGGCTGGGAACGGGCGGCAGGGAGAGGTGAGGTGACGAGTGCTAGTGGATTAGGGAGGCGTACTACACAGCAGAACCTCAACTAGAAAGCACTGGGTTGCGGTACACAATGTTGGTTTGTAGTGTAGAAGAAGGGGTAGTAGGGAGAGGACACAGCGGGGCACAGCGCCATGGTCAAAGTGTTCAGTGGAGAGTGGAAGGACTCAGGGATGGGGTTTGCAGGGATGGCTGGGCGGCAAGGGGGTGGTGCAGTTCCGGGGGTGGAATGGGTGAGAGCGGGAGCTCAGGAATCTGAGTGGCAGCTTGTGGCAAGGTGTTACTAACAGATGGCTTCAGCTCCTTCCTGGAGTGGAGTGTGGGAGGGGGATGGGGTCTGGGGTCCGGTAGCGCTGGATGAGATGCTGGTGCAGGTCCTAGGAGCATTGAAGGTAAACACCTGGCATCTTTTCTTTTCCTTTCTGCTTTTCCTCTTGTCCAGTCTGGCAGTGTTAGTGCTGAAAGGTGTGCATGCCTCACCAACTACCAGATGTGATGTGATCACTGCAGCTTGCCTCGGTTTGCTGTCTTCATGCTCGAGGACACCATGCAATCTGAGTGTGTTCTCTCTAAATGTAGCGTGCATTGAGCACCAGCTAGGGGCGCTCATGAGCAGTCTGCCTCCCTACTAGCAACGAATGCGCAATATGTCTATTGTTGAAGCCTGCATAACGTGCTCAACAACTGATTGCTCCCGATGCACACTGCAGCAACATTCTGCAATCTGCATTGGCAGCAACTGGCTGCCGAAATTGCTTTATGTCGGCCCTCTTTGCAAAACAGTCTTTAATTAGGGTTTGAAAAATGTTACAATGCGGTTCCTAATACACCATTTGCCAATTCATTTGCTAAGAAATCCTTACTGAGCGAACCCACAACACCCTCGGTAAAGTAGTCCGTACATCCCACAGATAATGACCAATGGTGTGAGCCCAATGAGCAAAGTGCTATGAAGGGAGGCCAGGCGTCTTAAGCACTATAGAAAACAATTACTAAAATACAACAAGCATTTGCAATGCAATAGGTCTCGAGAGTTTAAGCTATTGGCATTGTAAATGACAATGCCTTTTATTTATCTGTTTTAAAAACAACACATAAATAAAAGGCATTGTCATTTACAATGCCAATAGCTCAAACTCTTGCAAATGCGAGACCTATTGCATTGCAAATGCTTGTTCCTAAGTGTAGTAGGCTTTATTTTGATGCAGTCTTTGATTGTGGTCAAAATCCGGCAGAGTTTCGCCTTCCTTATTTATTTTTGTTTAAGGTGTAAAATAAGACAGATTTTTCTTGGTTTATATAGTGTCTTTTTAATTGTTTGTTGAATTTCATTGGTTTATTTCGATCTTCTGTATTTCTATTGGTTAATGTTTCTCAGTTTGGGAATTGTTTTCCTTATATGGAAAATGCTAATTAAGAGTAATTTTTTTTTTTTGGGTGAGGAAGGAGACGTTGAACTAATTATATTTTAATAAAATATATATAAGATGTATTAAAATGTTTGAATATGTTGCAAGTATATATTTTAAAATATTATTATTAGTGTTTATTATGTTATTATTTATTTATTTTGTTATAATTTTGATAGTTATGATTTTGGTTCAATTTAATGTGATATGTATGTTTATGCAATTTACTGTATTTATGGTGTTTAAAGTAATTGTTTTAATGTATTATTGAGTTGTCGATATATTGAACAAAATGATAATATTGATGTCTATATTTTTGTAGTCGATATTTTAGACATGTCCTATATTTATTTATAAACGTTGATATTTTGTATTGCGATATTTATGTGTGCGATATTTGTGTTGTCGATATAGTTGTATCACGATATTGTGGTATCGATATTTGTGTATTTTTATAATTAAGTATACAACATCGATATTTTTGATATCAATATTTTTGCGTCGAAATATTTGCAGTTCGATAATGTGACTTTCGGTATTATATCAGTGATTCCTCTTTGCACATATCCGATAGCCAATACTATAGTGGCAGGTTTAATTCTTCCAGAGGGAACAGCTATTCTTATCTGTTATTGCCACCTAGCGACCATTAATTGAATCATTTTCAAAACTAAAGGAGTCGTTCTCCTCAGCAGACTGATTTAAATTTGTGCTCCGAATTCTGTAGGAAGAAAACGGTGTCCCGCCACCATTGTTAGTGAGGGGATGTGCCGACACCTTCTGTTTGAAGCAGAAGCACGACTGAAAGGTTTCATGTCTCCTTTAACATGAGCCTCACCTCAGTGGCCAAGATTTCTTAATATTTCACGCAAAGGAGGAAAATACAGGTCTGAGCCATATCTACTAAGACTGGACTTCTGCTGCTGGTGCTATTCCTTGCGTTGGCACCCAATCAGTTTACCCTAAACGACGCCGCAGAGGTGAGTGCACGCTCTCTAAAATAGAATTTGTTCAAGAGGCATATCTTTCCAGTACAAATTTCTATGTGCAGACTATGTCAGAACATTCCCGCGCATTGGATGCGTGCTGTGAACTGCAAACATGCCAAAAGAGCTGATTGAGGTGGGAGACTCCCATTTTTAAAGGCAAAAATGGTTTTGTTTTAGCTCCCTCCCACCTAAAATTGCTCTACTTTAATAGAAGTCAGTAGGGAAAATACATTCCCCTGATTTGTTTTTCAAAATCTTCCACTTTTCTCTTCTAAAGTATTGGCATGTATTTTGTCATCTTTAAAAAAATAAATTTAAAAAAATCACATTTCCCCTTCTTTGGCCCTGCTTCAAGTAGGCATTAGTTTTTGATACTAAGCTTAGTTTAGCTATCTTAGCTCAGCCTTTGCCTCAAATCTATATGTTTTATCACTGATCTGCCCCTGAACCCCCTTGATACAAACTGGTACGAATCAGTGCAAAGGTGCTTTTGAGCTGTGAAAAGTTAACTTTTACAGTATAAAACATCTTTTGTACTGGATAGTAAATAACAAGCTCCTCTTTGCATCATTCTAGCACTGTTGTAATGCCTTAGAAAGTCTGGGCCCTAGTTCTCTTGCGTCATGACTGTTAACATGTATGATTATTGTATACTATTGCATATATTTTCTGTGAGGCTTTCCAGGGGGCTGTGCCCCCCAGCTTTATCTCTGAGAGGGCCACATTGTTAAGGGACGCTTAACTACTGTAGAGCGAATTAGCTGGCATTTATCCTTTCCTCACAATATTCTGGTCTCAAAGAGATTAGACCAACTTGATGACCAGCTTTATTACACTCTCTTTCAAACGTGCAGAAGAAGGAGCTTTTAAGCTTCAACTCTTAAAAAACACCAAAAGGGAACAAAAGCTTTACGCCTTCAAAGTGGAGAGAATGACTTAAAACATGTTCTTCATGTAAAGCTTTTATCATAAGAACTTTACTTAGTACATTTTGTTTGCAATAATTATCAGCTATCTAAGTTGATGTTCATTTCATTTACATGGGAAGGTTAAATGTATATGCTCACCATAAAGAAACTTGGCTAGGTAGTGAAAAGCAGAGTCTAATCTACATCTAAAATACAGTTGATTTCGATTTTTCAGTGATCTAGAGGGAAATTGTTCCACTTCTGAGTTGAGAGGTGGGAGAAGAATATACACACACGCACACACTCTTTCTCTCTCTCTCACTCTAGGCTCCTTTTAAACTAGGAGTTATTCATTTGAATTGTGACATGGATTTGACAAAACTGGTCAGCACATAATCAACCAGTTTTGATCACCTAAAACATGGACCAGCCCCATAGTAAACTAGAAGGAAAGCTTAGTGAGCCTTGCAACTTGCAGTGGATGTAAGAATGTTATTAATATGATATATGACCACATTTTGTGAGCTTAAAAATGCTCATATCATTGCATTTTGTACTCAGTGGAGAATGGCAACAACTTTTCTTAGGAGAAATCTAAATAGGGTAATTTAGACGCAGCATAATCTTGCAGTTTGACATTACTGATATGCTTTTGCCTATTATCTTGTTCCACTAGTTACATTTCAACCTGAATAAGCACATTTATTCTGTGATTGCAAGAAATTGTGTTGCTGCAGTAGTGGCTAATTAGCTCAACCATATTAAAAACGGGGGGTTTCTAAACAAATTCCTAATTTCAGTTATATGTAAGCAATATGGAATAATTAATTAGGTTTCTCTTTTGACCTTTTTACGTCTCGTCTATCAGACAGCGCAAGCTGTCCATTAGTGAAAAAAACCTATTGTCAGCTTACAGTGGGCATAGAGCCCACCTATTGCTTACCATTGGTTGGATTGACTGTCACTATCAATGCTTGCTTTTCATCAGTTAACTTTCCTTCCACTTCATCTGTTTGTCTCTCCCCTAGAGCATGTGTGCATTACTTGTATCCTTCCACTGCTCACTTTTCAGGCACTTTTTCTTTTCGTTTAAGCACTCCACAAAAGTGCATGTGTTTTCAAGCTGTGTCCCTCGTGTACTCCCCCCTGCTGTTGTGCTCATGTAGGTCTTTCTCTGCCCGCAAGCTTCTCCCCATCTCCTATTCGTGATGCGTTCGCCCTCGGTGCTTTTCCTCCCCACGTTTCTTTTGTCCGTATGCTTCTCCCCCATCTCCACATTGCGCTCTCTTATCTGTTTTCTCCCCCCAATTTTTCTCTCTCCAGTTGCTTCCCCCTACCCACACCACTGTGTCGTTTTCACCCACCTCATGTGTTCCTTCTCCCGGCCGCCATGATTCCAGTCCTCCTCCCTTGTGTTGCTTCACCCCACCCACGCAACTCTTTTTTCTTTTTGTTTACCAATCCAATTCAGATCGGTAAACTAAAAAAAAAATGCTTTTGTCATTTTGTAGGTGTGTCCATGTTTGCTGCATACGCCAACAAAATGACATAGCAGATCGCGTTAAAGGCTTTTTTTCCACTTTTTTAAATCATGTGGCACAGTATCAGAAATACTTTACAGCATTGATATAACCATTGCCAAAGGTAATAAGTCCTAAATGTGGGACACATTGGCTTTGCCAGTGCTTGTTTGAAAAAGCTATCACATGCTATCTCTCACAACAGCACTCTTGTTAACCTCACAGAGTAGCAATCTCACACAACCAGCAGCACTATAACAACTGCCACAACATCATTCTCACACATTTCAAAGAGTAGTATTCAGGTTAATGTTCTGCATGGCTCAACACTTATAAGGTCCCAAAGGCGAGACTTATTGGCTATGCCAATGCTTGTTACTGTAAGTTCGGGCTTTGTAGGTTTGGGTTTAACAAGGTCAGTGTTTCCCCTCCAAGGTTTCTTTTCCGTCCTCACTGGTGTACTAGTCATGCGGTAAGGTTTTTCTGTCTCTCCGGAAAGAAATATTGGTGTTCCCTTGAAAAGCTGGCTGCGGGGGGACATTTTGGAGATAAAAACATCAGACGGGGTGGTTGTTACAGCTCCTAAGGATATCTCCAATGTGTTTCATAGGTATTATCAAATTCTGTATAGCGAGGATACCACCAGGGATGTTAAGGGGTAAGGGACTATTTAGAGCTAGCCCCTACTGAAGTATTTTCAACAGAAGATTCTTTGACTTTGGAGGCCATCTTTGTAGATGAAGAAATACAGGGAGCCATTAAAGACTTGCCTTCTGGCAAGGCGGTTGGACCGGACCTAATCCCATTCGAATTTTATTAAAAAAAAATCTCAGTTTTGAAGGAAGATTTATGTTATGTAATGCGTCAGGTTCAGAGCGGCCAAACACCTCCACAGTCATGGGGAGAAGCTAGGATGATTGTCTTTTTAAAGAAAGACAAACCTCCTAATGAACCTGGCTCTTACAGGCCGATTAGCTTAATGAATAGTGATGCAAAAATCTACTCAAAATTTTTAGCTAATCGCCTTAGCAATATCATAGGCAAGGTGATTTCGCCCCGCCAACACGGGTTTATTCCCGGAAGGGGGACCGCGGAACATATTAGGAGAGTTTGCACTCTGTTCGACGGTGTTTCAGCCACACGAGACCCTATGGCGCTTATTCTGCTCGATGCGGAGAAGGCGTTTGATAGGGTCTCGTGGGGCTTTCTTTGGTCTACACTGGAGAACGTAAGAATAGGCAAGGGGTGTATAAAAGCATTACAGGCGTTGTATAAAAATCCGCGGATTCTACTCCGGGTTAGGGGAGAACAGAGTGACCCAATAGACATTAAGCGAGGAACGAGGCAGGGGTGCCCCTGCTCTCCCTTCTTTTGCTTTTTACATTGATCCTTTTATAAGGAGAATCGAGATGAACAGAGGCATTCTCCCAATCTGCCTGAATGGCTTCGAAACAAAGATATTGGGTTATGCAGATGATTTGGCAATAACGGCCTCAAATCCCTCTGTAGCAATTGATGAAATAGAACAAGAGGCAGAATGCTTTGGGGAACTTTCTGGTTACAAACTTAATCGTGGTAAAACACAAATAGTGGTTAATGATAAGATTAAGCTGGTTGACTCAAGAGTGGTGGACTCGGCCACCTATCTAGGGGTTATCATAACATCAAACTTAACCAAAATTGTGGAAAAAATCTAGCTCCAGTGATCCAGAAATCAAGGAGGGATCTCGATAGGATGAATAATTTACATCTTTCGATAGTGGGAAGATGCAATATTATTAAAATGATATTTCTCCCAAAAGTTTTGTATTTGTTCAGAACGATTCCCCTGAAATTTGACAATAGTTGGTTTAAAGAAATGGAAAGAATGATAAATCGGTTCATCTGGGCTCAGGGGAAGACAAGAAGGGCACTCAAATTTATGTCCCTCCCTAGGGAGAGAGGAGGTTGGGCGGTACCCGACTTAAGAGCATACTATTGGGCCGCAGTGATGCAATATATTCGTGGGCTGCTAGGGGGCAATATTACGGACAGGTGGAGGGAGCATGATACTATACCAGATGTCTACGAATTACTCTTAAAAGGGGAAGCCCGTAATTGGCTTCTGAGGTTTAGCGAGGCCAGCTATTATAAAAAAGTTAAATTTAAGACTTTGAGTGCGGCAATAACGGTGTGGTCTGCTATCAGAAAAAGCTGGGACTGGGTAGAATGAACTATTATACACCTCTATTTATGAATCCTTCTTTGCCTGAGGTCTTTCATGACGCTGTAATGAGACGATGGGATGCCCTTGGGGTTAAGACAATTGGTGATATTACAGATCCCGATGGTATAATAACTTTTGAAAGAACTCAAACCCTCTTTAATCTACAGCGTAGGGAATTTTTAAAATTTTTGCAGATCCGATCGGCCCTGGTAAAGAAAAGAGGAGGGTTAAGTATATTTGACAGAGATACAGTTATGGAAAGGGTGAGAGACCCTGAAGGGTGCTCTATTTCCCAGATCTATAGTGAATTAAATCAACATCAAAAAGATGATCTTGAAAAACAGACGGAAAAATGGCGGGGGAAGCTGGGAATCGATGGGAGCGAGTTTATAGCCTCACTTAAGCTAGGAAGTACGGTTTTGAAGGTGGCTAATCTTCAAGCTCAACACTTTAAAACCATTTTTGAACTCTACTACACCCCAGCAAGAATAGCCCAATGGGGGGACCACGGGCACGCGCTGCCCGCGCTGCCACAGGGATGAGGCTGATACGGTCCATATGTTCGCCTCGTGTCCTAAGTTAGAATCTTTGAAAAAGGCAATAGAATATTTTTTGGGACAAACCCTGAGGATCCACATAAGACTAACCAACGAGCTAATGGTGTTAGGGGTGGCTAGAGATGGAACTCAAGTAGCTCATCATAAATTTATTTTTATTGCTATGGCGGTAGTTAGGATCTGCGTGACCTCAGCATGGAAAGATCTTAACCCTCCCACTTTTCAACAATGGGTGTCTCGTCTACTAGCTGTATATAGTTTGGAAAAGGGTTTATATGAGAAGAGAGGGTGGAAAGCTTTGAAACTAGGTAAACTTATCTGGGCCCCAATAGCCAACTGGAAGATCAGATTGGAGAGATGTCAGCAATAATCCCTGGCCTTAATTATGGTAAAGAACCCGAGGCGAATTAGGTTTAATGTATGTCTTCTTTTTTTTTTTTTCTCTCTTTCTCTTTTTGTTTCTTTTCTTGCCTTTTTTTTTAAGGTTGATTTAGGGATGATTCAATTATTGAAGGGTTGGGCCAAAGGAGTGATTTAACTCCCCCTTTTGTTCCGTATTTGCATGATGTAATTTTAATTTTTTTTTTTTTTGCTGTATTTTCTGTTTGTTTTACTTGTTTTTTTTCTGTATCATATGTATAAGATTGGATGGATATTTTCTGTTTTTGTGTAATAATGTATGAAGAATTGATGGTGAAATAAAAAAAAAAAAAAAGAAAAGCTGGCTGCCATCTCAATGGTCTGTTCGATTGTTAAACGATGATGCTGTCTTACCATTGTTGGATTAAAGAAGGAAGAGCCTCCAACTATTTCTCTAAATGAATTATATTCATGTTTTCCTCTTTGCTATTTTCTGCTGATCGTCGCCATTTGTTGGCAGCCATTTTTAGTTTGAAAAACCGTGTTTTCGAATTGTCTCTGGGTGTTGCCCTCTCCTTTCTGAATTTTACCCAAAATGACTCTAAATCCATGCCCAGGTGGTCGAAGGTGATTTGTTTGACCCCTTCGTAGGGTGTATTGCCATGGGGGTTTGCCACTTGATAAGCCGATTAGGCTTCCCCACTTAAGAGGGGTGCCCAAAAAAATGACCATTTCTCAGTCGGCCATGCACAGGTTCTCACAGCCCTTTCGAAGTTAAGGAGGAAAGCGCCAGGATCTCCTCCTGCAACGTATTTCTGTAGTGCAATGCCTGGGTGAGAGGTACGGGTTCCATGAAGGGATGCAGTAAGTTGAACTTGAACCTCCACAGCTTTGTGAATTACTCCAATTTGGGCCTTTAGAGCATCGCAAAACATTTCCCGATCTGCTTTAGCTGATGACATCTACTGTTCAAGGGCACATTGCAGTTTCTTCTGGCCTTGAGCCAGTTGCTGTACCAGATTCTCCATTTCTTCTATCCAATGGAGCTATGCCTGCATTCTCCACCGCTTGTCGCTTAGCAGGTGGTGTGGGGGAATAACTGTAGTCTTTTTATTTATCAACAAAAACAAAATAGATATTACAGAAGAAATGTCCTTCACTTCTTTTGTAGGTCACTCTTTGGGCTGGGATCCAGGACCACTGCGATAGTGTGCTGCCCCTCGTGAAAAGGAAAGTACCACAGATAAGTCTTTGTCATGCTCAAAGGGTTAAGATGGTGGGTTGTGATTTGGGAACACTATGCATGCAAGCTAGAACCATCACTTTCTAGGAATGGGAGTGAGTCTCTGCCTTTACTTTTGATACTCAAGGGAACATTTGTCCCTAATTATCTCTTACTGAATAGCCTCCAAAACTTTAACACATCTTTACCATGAGAGAGAAGTCAAAATACGTCCTTTTCATCAGGTTGTTAAAGAAATGGCTCCTTTCGTTGAATTTTAAAACAAACATATAAGCTTAAATAATATCAACTCTCTGGACGTCCTTCGCCAGAGACTCTTTAGTACGAGGAGACTCTGTCCACAACTAAGAAGGCTGTAGCATTTGTAACTCTTGTGGTTTCTTTGGTATGGTTTTCCCCACCTCCCAAGACCCTGTATACATTTACTGACCTGGGTAAGCCACTCTCCTATGGGAACGTGGCGGGCAGCTCACAATGGCTTCCTGGTTCCTTCAGCGACTTGTCAGGCTTCACTTGGAACTGGCAGTGATGCGACCCCGAGAATTCCTCTTTTCTTTCCTGCGGGCTGTTTTTCACTGTCTCGTCTCTTTCTCCGCTGTATCTCTCTTTGTGTGTTGCTTCCCCGGCATCTTCGTATACATCTCCTCTCTTGCCGTCGACTTCCTTATCTCCTACTTCCTGTCCAGAGGTCCAGTTTATCTCTCCCCGCATTGGTGGGAAGAGACCCATGATGTCGGACAAGGTTGACTTGCGGTATGAAGGCTCCTCCCCCTTAAAGGACCCATAATGTTCTGTGGTTTCTTGGGTGTTTGGCAGAGCAGCTTCAGAGCCTTTCCATGCAGTGTAATTAGGATAGGTTCCCTTCAAGGTTTCTGGAGACAGCAGATGCAAACACAGAAGTGCAGGAATTTTGTGAGCCGATGGTGCAGTACAATGCCAATTATATGTGTCGTCTTCCCCTCCCCGGTCTCGTATGTTCCCCGTGACACGAGATATATTTGAAATTCATCTGTCGTTATGAAATGTTTAAAGTATTTTAACAAATTTGTGATGGGAGCTGTTACTATTCCTGTTCGAAAAGGGGAGGAAGCGCCTCCTGAGGGTACTCCAGCGTATATTATGACTACCGATCATGGGTGAATTTCATGTTTATGGTTAAAACAGTGGGAGAGAATTACAGAGGATGATGGTACCTTGCTTTTTCCCAGATATAGAATATTTAATAACAGAATTCTAGATCATTTGAAGAGAAAATTGTACAAAATGAAGCCACTACCTCAACCTATGCAGTAGGAATCATTTAATGCTTGGGAAAAGGTTGTGAGGGGAAAAAGAGAAGGAACAATACCAGAGAAGGGCAGAGAAAGCAATGTGAAATTTTGGAAATGCTTTGTGGGATGAAGAGCAGCGTAGATGAAGAAAAGGTATTATTGAAGGAACCAGATTATATACAGTTCCCACATCAGAAAAACAAAGAAGGATAAGGACAGGGCTAAACAAGAAGGGGATGAGTCAGATACTGATTTGGGAGATGAAATATTAGAACAAGTGTTGTCTTCCTGTCCACCACCTGAAAAATACACTGACCCAGGAAAGATAAGTGCTAGTGCGAGTCAGGTCATAGGAACAGCTGCAGTGGAATCTGATCCACTTCCAACTGAACGACTTTTACAGATTTTACAAATTGCTCCACCAGTTGTGAGGAGACCAGTAGCTGTGGTTCATATTGGTTCCTACTGCACCATCCCGAATTGAGAGAATACCAGAGGTCTTAACGACACCAGTTGTTGGATATGTACCAACAACCCAGAATACACAGTTATTTCTGTGGAGACCCCCCACAAAATGTACAGGTGTTGGTAGATGGAGGTGGAACTTTAGTCTTTACAACACCCTTGACTCCAAATGAGATAATTGGCACTGAAGATGGAGGTTTACCAGCATGGCTTGAAGACACTACTAGGGAAAGAAGAGTAGAACCTGCAGAGCCTCCAAAAGAGGTAGATAACTAGAAAAGATAAACTATTGGATGTTACCAGATTGAAAATAGACATACAAGAACTGATTAAGGGTTGTTTGGAATCAGTACCAGAGGTATGAGTTAATCTACCTGTATAGGGAGATTACACGAAGAGCTGCTACAATACATGATAAGCAGCCTGAGGTATTAAGGAAATACGATGTGGATCTCACTAAAAACATGAACCGGCATCGTAATTACATGGTTGAGTTGGATGATCAGGCAATAGAAAACATGAGAATTACAGGAATGCATCTGCACATTACTGAACTAATTAAATGCATATGGAAGGATTTTGAAAAGTTGGAACTGAGATGGGAAAAGAAGCATGAAAGAAAAAGAGGGAAGCAGAGGGCGAAGAAGGTTAGTTGGATGAGGCGGCTGCATATCTATTGAGGGAAGTAGTTGGAGATACCTACCTACATATCCCCTGGAAAAGAGGTGATTTGACAGCATTAACGAACAATTTTTGAAAATTGAGAGACAAGCCTGTGCAGTGGTATGCACAAGTGGAGAGATTCATAAAGATTTCGAAAGTGTTGTGGAGAGATTTGGATACCTTTCTTGACGTCGTGGTTCCAGCTGATTTGTGGGTAGAGTGTAAGGTAGCAGGACACTGACCAAAAGCAGAGCCCAGGAGGGAAAGAGGCACTGGTGCACCATCTACTACAGTGATGGAGAAATATGAGGCAGTGCTTACCTTTTTGAGAGGAAAGATACCTCCCAGAGGTTAGATATTATGAGAACTACACAAGAGCCAAAAGACAGTTCATGAGTATTATGAAAGGTTATTGCAGGTGTTTAAACAACACAGTGGATGTAAACGCAGTGTTGTCTTCTGGCAGACCAAAACACTAGACGAGATCCTGAGTGATGCGAAGTATTGCAGTGATGAATTGGACATGAAGCAGAGAAAAATAATAGAGAAATTCATGTTGGCTCAGATCAGATTGGCTTAGAAAAGTTTTCAGAACCCCTCGTTTGCAGGAAATCAGACAATGATGCAAGGAGTGGTTGCTCCACAGGCTGGATTTACAGTGAATCAGAATAACATTTGAATTCCCCATGGAAGAGGTAGAGGTGTTACCGCAGGTGTGGGATCTGGTACAGATGTTGCCGCTATAAAAAAGTTACTGCTTGTCACGTCTGTGACAGTGTGGGGTATTGGAAACAAGAATGTTGAGTTCATCTTAATAATGCTGGTGCATTAATGCAAAGTTCGCAGGGTACGCCACTTCAGAGAATGTCCGCACAGCAAATGCAGACTTCCATGTAGAAACTATCCCGTGACCCTTGTTACATTCAAGTGGGGGGGGAGAGGGGGCGTGTTCAGGTCTTCTGAAGGTTGCTGTAAGCTCTGCCATGACTGTGGATGGTTTGCTTGGTAATGACCTTGAGCACACTACCTGGAAGGAAGTAAAATATAAGCCTCATGTATGAGAAGTAGGGGTCACCCCAGAGGATCTGTGCTACCACACGGTCCATGGCTGCGAAGGATGGGAATCAAAAAGGGCTGAAGCCTGGAACAATGGCCCAGCCCGCTGCTAAGAAGGGGTCAGGCAGAGGTTGTGAGAAACCAGCCCCTGAGTGGTTTTCCAGCAAGATGGATCGGGCACCTGTGGTGGCTGCCCTGTAGTCCACTGAGGACACTGCTTCCCTTGGTGACCTGCCTGGGCTTGCTCGATGGCATGTGTAAGGAGGACCCACCAAGGAGGAGTTCTGTAGGGCACAGTGGGAGTGCCCAACCCTTGAGGGACTGAGGCAACAGGCCGAAGACCAAGCAGCAGGTGATGCCTCTGGGAGTCATCACATTCACTGAGAGGACAACCTCCTTTACAGTGAGCCTAAGGCTCCTATGCGTGAGACAAGGGCCCTGGTGGTCCCCCAATGCTACAGGGCCTTCCTACTGGAGTTGTCTCATGAAATATCCCTGGCAGGACACCTGGGCCTGGACAAGACCTTTGCAAGGCCTGTCCCCCCACTTTCATTGGCCTAGGATCAATAATTCCTCAGATGAATTCTGTAGGACTCGTGTGACCTGCCAGGCCAGTGGAGAGACAGGGCAGAGGCTGAAAGACCCCCTTAATCCCTTGCCTGTCGTTGGCACACCCCTTTAAGAGGGAGAGCATCAACATCATTAGGCCTATGGATCTCCAGACTGCATCAGGTAAGAGGTTTATCCTGGTTCTGGTGGATCATGCCACTAGGTACCCAGAGGCAATCCCTCAAAGGACCATGACTGCACCTGCAGTGGCAAAGGCCCTGATGGGGATTTTTACCCGAGTGGGTTTCCCCAAGAAGTTGTGTTTGACAGGGACACAAACTTCATGTCTGCATACATGCACTCAATGTGGAAGGAGTGTGGGGTAACCTAGAAGTTCTCCACCCCTTACCATCCACAAACCAATGGGCTTGTTCAGAGATTCAACAGGACCATGAAGGACATGATTAGAGGCCTACCTGAGGAATAAGTGGGACATCCTCTTGCCATGCCTGTTTGCCTACAGGGAGGTATCACAGGGCTTCAGCCCCTTTGAGCTTCTGTAAGCACACCCTGTTAGAGGACCTCTGAGTTTGGTGAAGGAGGGGTGGGAGCAAGCTCCCTGGAAGAATCCCGGGGATGTAGTGAGCTACATGCTGGCCTTCAGAAACCAAATGGTTAACTTCTGGAAGCACGCTTCTGACAACTTGGAAGCTAGCCAGGAGATCATGAAGCAGTGGTAAGACCAAAATTCTACCATTGTGGAATTGACACCTGGACAGAAAGTGTGGGTGATGGAACTGGTGTAAACCACAGCACTCTGGGACCATTGGACTGAGCCCTATGAGGTGTCTGAGAGGAAGTGGAAGGCCACCTACCTGATGGACCTCAAGACCCCCAGGCAACCACAGAGAGTGCTCCAAATCGATCGCTTCAAACCCCACTGTGAGAGGTCTGAGCTCACCATGTTGCTGGTGACAGATGGAGAGGAGAGTAAACCTCTCCCTGACTTCTTAAACTGCAAGGAGAAAAATGGGACTGTGGAGGGAGTAATCTTTTCCCCCAGTCTAACTCCTGGACAGCAGAGCGACTGTCACCAAGTGCTGGGACAGTACTCCTTTCTGTTCTCCCTTATTCCTGGGACTACCCACCTATGTACCTATGATGTGGACACAGGGGACAATCTCCCTGTTAAGAATAAATCGTACAGGCTGTCGGATAAGGTGAGGGTGAGTATTAGGATGTGAAATCTCTAAAATGCTGGAATTGGGGATGATAGAACTCTCCAGTAGCCCCAGGTCTAGTCCTGTGGTTCTGGTGCCAAGAGCTGCCCTACTGGGCATCACACCTGAACTGAGGTTGTGTGGACTATAGATGTCTCAACTCAGTTACAAAACAGGTGCTTATCCCATCCTCCGGGCTGATGAGCAGATTGACCAGTTTCGGGGCTGCCCAGTACTTAAGTACATTTGATCTTACATCAGGGTACAGATAGATCACTCTAACAGAAGGTGCCAAGGAGAGGTCAGCCTTCTCCACTCTATTGGGCCACTACCAATTTTGTGTGATGCCCTTTGGACTCAAACATGCCCCTGCCACCTTCCAGAGGTTGGTGAACCAGGTCTTTGCTGGTATGGAGGCCTTCTGAGCTGCCTATCTGGTTGGCATAGATGTCGACAGTGACACCTAGAAGGACCACCTCTTTCACCTCCAGGTAGTGCTGTAGGCTCTGCAACAGGCAGGCCTTACTATCAAGGCCAGTAAGTGCCAGATAGGGCAGGGGTCTGTGGTGTACTTGGGAAACCTGGCGGACAGGGGCAAGGTGCAGCCCCTCTAGGCCAAGATAGAGACTACCATGGCCTGGGAGCCCCCAAAAGCCAGACTGAGGTCAGAGCATCTTGGTCCTCACTGGTTACTACAGGGTTGCCAAGGGATATGGCACCATTGTTGCCCCCTTGACACATCTGACTTCTAAGAAGCACCCAAGAAATGTGATTTGGACAGAGGCATGTCAAGAAGCCTTTGACTCCTGGAGGAAGACCATGTGCACAGCTCATGCTCAGGGCACCTGACTTCTCTCAGGAGTTTATCGTTCAGACAGATGCCTTAGAACATGGCATGGGGCAGTGTTATCACAGCTAAATGAAGAGGGCCTAGACTAACCTGTAGCCTTAATCTCCAGGAGGTTACTCCCCAGGAAACAAACGTGGAGTGCTATAGAAAGATACGTTTTTGCTGTGGTCTGGGCACTGAAGAAGTTGAGGCCATACCTGTTTGGTACTCACTACTTGATTCAGATAGACCACAAGCCCCTCAGGTGGCTCATGCAAATGAGGGGTGAGAATCCAAAACTGTTGAAGTGGTCCATTTCCCTACAGGTTATGGACTTCAGGGTGGCACACAGACTAGGGGAAGACCACACCAATGATGATGGTCTATCCAGGTTCTTCCGCTTAAGTGATGAGAACTCCCTAGAGGTTTGGTAGATCCCCCCACTTTTAGCTAGGGTGGGGGAACAAGTGTTAGACCTGTCATCCTTAGGGTGGTCTTCCCCCAAACCTTTTGCCTGCTTAGCTTCTCTTTTTGTTGACCTTTGGACTCCGAGCACTTTACCACTGCTGACCAGTGGTCAAGTGCAAATGCTTTTCCCCAAAACATGGAGAAATTGGTGTATACACGATTGGCATTTTTAATTTACTTGTAAATCCTTTGTACAGTGGTATTCCATATACCCAGGGTCTGTAAATTAAATGCCATTAGTGGGCCTGGAGCACTGATTGTGCCTCCCACGCCAGTAGCTTTTCAAACCTTTCTCAGGCCTGCCATTGCAGTGCCTGTGTATGCAGTTTACTGCCACTTCGACTTGGCATTTAAAACTACTTGCCAAGACTTAAACGCCCCTTTTCTTACACATAGGTCAACCCTAAGACTAGGTAGGCCCTAGGTTGCCCCAAGGGCAGGGTTCTCTGTAAGTAAAAGTAGGACATGTGCTTATGTTTTGCGTGCCCTGGTAGTGACAAACATCCAAAGTCCTTTTTCACTACTGTGAGGCCTACTCCTCTCATACACTAGCATTTAGAATTCCTAAATATACTTTTAAGCTGCTATTCCGGATTAGAAAGGAGTAGCTGCATCGTTTCATATCTTTGGAATGGTAATGATAAATCCTCTTTACTGGTGAAGTTGGATTTAACATTACTGTTTTAGAAATGCCACTTTTAGAAAGAGGACATTGCTCTACTGTTACTGCTCTGGGTGCCTTGCAGCCTGTCTCCAATATACATCTGGGATGGGTAACAGCTATACTTGAACCCAGAGTGACTCCAAGAGCTTGCTCCCTGTTCTGAAGTCTCAGGGCCATCAAAGACTTCCTTCAACTCTGCAACAGCACCTGGACTCTGGCATCTGCGAGCCCTGGCCTGCTAAGTGGTGCAAATCCAGTCCTTGGTCCTCGACTGGTGATTTCTGCTGTGCTGAGCCTTCAAAACCAACGCATCGATGACTTGGCGCTGATCGGAACTGAAGCATTGCCCTTAGACGCTGACGCAGTAGCTGATCGACGACATCACTTAGATGGACTGCGCTGCTTGACGATGCCGCATCACCTATACATCGGAAAGAGGTTAATTGACGAAGCCTTCGACTGCACGGATCGGAACAGGCACATCGCCTCCATCCATGGGATCATAGAGTGTGCATCGCCTCCTCTACTCCTTGATCGAGTCTTCCACGTAGATGCTTCCACCATCCAAGGTACTTTTTCAGTGTGACATGCCTGAGTCCTGTAGCCAGCCGGCCTGCCCTCCATTGAGGTCAGCATGAACTTTGTTTTTGCCCCAGTCAAGCGCGACCAGATGTCCATGGTTGGCGTTTTATGACTAAGAACTATAATTTGATTTAATCTTTAAAAATTCATAACTCTGGTTCTAGTTATTGGATTTTTGTTGTTTTTGTGGTGTTTTCATGGTGTTACTCTGTGTGTGTTGCACAAATACTTTAAACATTGCCTCTTTAGATAAACCTGACTGCTCTGTGCCGAGCTACTGGAAGGTGAGCACATGGTTTCTTTTAGGGTGTATCTAGCTTACCCGGACTAGGATTGTTGTCCCTTCTTGGACAGGGTGCATACCTCTGCCAACCCCAAACCCCAATTCTAACAGGGACTCTGGCAGGATTATGAAAAGTAGAAAGGGGTATGCGATCTAACTAAATACTCTACTATGCACATCAGTCACTGTAGGGAGAAGTGTCAGTGGAGAGGCTAGTCTTTTAACACAGTTTACATCACATGGCTACAACCTTTGGAAGGGGTCTTGTTGGAGAGGGCAGTTTCTCCACACAGGCTACTATGCATGCCTGTTGCCCTGGCAAGGGGTGTCAGTGGGGAGGCCACTCCCTCCCCACACCCACCTATGCACACCAGTTATTCAAGATTGGTATCAACAGAAAGGCCAGTACCTCCCCCACACCCGTCACCCTGGGCAGACGTCTGAGTGGAGAGGCCATCTCTCCCTACAGCCTTTTATGCATGCCCGTTGTCCTGGGGAGAGGTCCCAGCGGAGAGGCCAGTCTCTCCCCACACCCTACTACGCACACCTGTCCCCCTGTGGAGAGATCTCAGGAGAGGAGACTCACTCCCCACAACCTACTACACACACTCTTCAGGTTGTGCAGCGAGCGGTTGGCAGCCTGGGGGTGGATTGGCCACAGGGCCTGCAGCCAACCTCCTGCTGTGCAGGAGGAAGGGGGGTTTGGCTTTATATATGGTAACAAAAAAACCAAGTTACTTACCTGTATACTGTGGTACTCCAGTATTGATATCTTTTATAGATTCACATGCTTGAATCTTCCCCGTCGTCATGGTGGGAGTCCCACGGTAACAGTAAAACAGCAGTATTAAAGCTTAACATTGAAAAGCCCATAAGAACTCGTTAACTTTAGTAACCAATAACCATTGTTATAAAACATCCAAACTCCAGCCAATCAGAGCTTAGACCATAGAATCACCTTCCCCTGCAGGGCCACCATACCCTCAGATTTTGAGCACAAGTGCCCTAGGTAATAAAGAGGTATGGAAGGCGAACCTAAAGAGGGGAGGAGGGAGGGTCGCATGTGAATCTATAAAAGATATCAATACTGGAGAACCACAGTGTACAGGTAAGTAACTTGTTTTTTCTCCAGTATTGTATCTTTTATAAATTCACATGCTTGAATCAGAATAGCAAGCAGTACTTACAAAAACAAAAGGCCGAAGGCGGCGGGAAGGTGAACCATCCCACCATGCGACCCAAAAAACGAATCATTTAACATGAACTCACAATAATGCATATGAATGCTAAAAGAGATATATATATATATATAGAGCCTTCCACCTAAACTTGGGAACTACCCAGAGTTCTCCTCTTCTTTTTTGCATATATATATATATATATATATATAGAGCGTGTCATGTGATCAAGGCCCGTGACGGGCTGACCGCGTCATGGCTGTAGAGGTCTTCGAGCAATAAAGCATTGTTTTGCTGCACAACGTTGTGGTCCGTGCTCCGTTCGTTCGTATGGAAGGTATTTCGAAGTGGTGACGGAGTAAACGCCGATATATATTTATATATATACACACATATATACAAAAATGGAAAATATTCAAGAATATCTGAAATTTTTTATCAAAACAAACAGTAAACTTATATAGTAGGGAACAGGCTTAAACATCATACCTTATGCGAATAAACGCCTCAAAGTAGCTTGACCAACTGCCACATCTACCTTCTGCCAGACATCCAAGCAGTAATGCTTTGTGAAGGTATGGACGTTCGCCCACGTCGCTGCCCTGCAGATATCAGGCAAGGACACTCCAGCGAACAGGGCGGAGGAAGCTGCCACCTTACGTGTTGAGTGCGCTGTGGCTTTGGCAACCAGAGGACGGCCAGCCCTCTCATGACAAAAGAGAATAACTGATGAGACCCAACGAGCGATAGACACCCGCGTCAAAGCCCGACCCTTCCAAGGGGCAGAAAAGGCAACAAGTAACTGAGTAGACTTTCTGAAAGGTTGAGTCTTTTGCAAGTAGAATTTCAGACATCTTTTAATGTCCAGAGAATAGAGTGCCCTCTCAGCTGGTGAAGAAGGAGCTACAAAGAAGGAGGGCAAAACTACTGGTTCATTTAGATGAAATGTCGAAGGCACTTTAGGAATGAAAGATGGGTTTGTCCTAAGAATCACCTTGTCTGGAAAGAATTGAAGGTAAGGCTCCGTTGTCGTGAAGGCTTGGATCTCACCAACACGTCTTGCTGACGTGATAGCTAACAGGAAGGCCACCTTCCAAGAGAGATACTTTACATCACATTTGTGAATAGGTTCAAAAGGTGATTTCATAAGCTGTGACAGGACAGTATTTAACTGCCGTTGCACTGGAGGAGGTCTTACTGGAGGATAAACCCTGAAAGGTCCTCTCATGAATTCCTTTATTAGTCTATTAGACCACAGGGACAAAGAACCAGAATGTTGTCTGTACCTGGAGATTGCCGCCAAGAGTACCCTGATGGATGCATGCGCCAAACCAGCCTTGGCAAGAGATAATAGAGAAGGCAAAACGTCCTCAGGTGACGAAGAAAGCAGATCAAGAGAGTTCGTGGCACACCATATACAGAATCTTTTCCACTTGGCCGAGTAACATTTTATCATGGAGGGAGCACGAGAATTCTGTAGTATTGTTTGGCATTCCTTAGAAATCTTTAATCGGCCGAACGAGGAGCTAGGCTGTCAAGTTGAGCGTGCAAACCGGGGGGGTGAATTACTTGACCCTGGTTCATGGAAAGGAGATTTTCTTTTGGTTGCAAGTGAATCGGAGAACACCTTGATAGGTGAAACAGCTCTGTGAACCAGTATTGTCGCGGCCACGCCGGGGATATTAGAATGACACAGCAAGGTTCCCGTTTGATCTTTTGGAGAACTTTTGGACCGAGAGGAAACGGAGGGAATGCGTAGGCGAACGCTCCCTCCCATGAGAAGTGGAAGGCATTTCCCAGAGAGCCTGGTTGAGGGAACCTGCTGGCGAAGGATCTGCATTTTTTCAGAGATGTAGCGAACAGATCTAGGGTTGGAAATCCCCAGCAGTGAAAAACCTTTTGCAACTGCTCGTTGTCTAGTTCCCACGCGTGACACTGCCTTGTGTCTCTGCTGAGTGAATCTGCCAAATCGTTCTGGACTCCTGGCACATGCTGAACCTGAATCGATATCTTGTTGGCTATCGGCCATTCCCAAATCTGTTGAGCCAGGATTGAGAGGGTCTGAGATCTTGTCCCTCCCTGCTTTAACAGATAAAACATGGTGGTGGTGGTGTCCATACGGCTCAGGATCAATGATCTGCTGATTTTTGGCAGGAATGCTTGAAGACCCAGAAAGACCGCTTTGAGTTCAAAGAAATGTATGTGACACTGAGCTTCCTGAACAGACCATTTTCCATGGACCTGCAATCCTTGCAGGTGAGCCCCCATCCGTCCATGGAAGCATCTGATGTCATGACCAACCCTGGTTTCTTCATGAGGAAAGAGACCTTGTGAAAGATTGTCTTTGACCGTCCACCAGGACATTGCGGAGACCATCCTCGAAGTGATTGATATGACGTCCTCGAATGAGCCTTGAGATTGCCTCCATTGAGCGTCGAGCTCCTCCTGGAGAGGCCTCATCCTTAAGCGGCAATTTGGAATCAGCGGGATACAAGATGACATCATCCCTAGCATTGACTTGTATGTCCTTACTGAAACATACCTTTTTGCGGACAGACCCCCTCACTGTCCTTTGCAGTCGTAGGATTCTTTCATTTGTGGGAAAGGCTTTCGAGAGTGTAGTGTCCAGAGTTGCTCCTAGAAACACTACTGACCTAGAGGGATCCAGGGAGGACTTCTCCCAGTTGATTCTGAGTCCCAGGGAGCGAAAGAGTTGGACACAGGCGGCCGATCTCTTGGCGGCTTGAAGCGATGAGGCCTTGACCAACCAGTCGTCTAGATAAGGGAATACTTGATGACCGGTTCGCCGTAGAAAGGCCGCTACCGGAGCCAAGCACTTAGTGAAGACTCTTGGAGCCGATTTCAGCCCGAAAGGAAGTACTCGAAATTGGTAATGGCACCCTGCCACCTCGAACCTCAGAAATTGACGATGTTTTGGGTGAATGGGAATGTGAAAATAAGGGACCAGAAGATCCAGTGAAGACATATAGTCTCCTGTATCAATTAGAAGCAGAATTTCCTGGAGCAATAACATTCTGAAAGTTTGGGATTTGATGAACTAGTTCAGTGATCTTAAGTCCATTATCTGCCTCCATTTTCCTGTTTTTCTTTTTATCAAAAAGAAGTGGGAATAGCCCAGATTGTGTTGATCGGGCAGCACTTTATCAATTGCTTGGTTAAGAGCAACCGGACCTCCTTCTTGAGAATATGGAGATGGCGAGGAGAAGTCCTTCGTGGAGGCATGTTCGGAGGCTGTTTAACAAATTCCAGGGTGTGACCGTGGAGAAATACGTCTATCACCCACTTGTCGGAAGATATAAGTTTCCATTGTTTGAAGAATTTGGAGCAAATGAAGCCGAACTGAAGTGGGACTGCAGTAGCAGGGGCCTGTGAAACCTCATTGTCTCTTGTTAGAGTCGTGAGCCCTACCTCCTGATGGTTGGCGTCGACGTGCTGCTGGTCTAGAGTAGGTTGTTGATGAGGTTTGCCGAAAGGGCTGAGAAGAGTACTGTGTACGAAAACCCTGTTGGTGTTAGGGCTGGAAACGCTGTTGAAGCTGAGGGCGAGAGAGAGATATTGACCTCTGCCCCGGAAAGAAGAAACATTTTTTTGCTAAAGGTTTACCAAAGATTTAGCGGTCTCCATATCCTTTCTAATTTGATTGCAAAGCTTCATCCACATGCTTCCCAAATAGTAATTCACCCTCGAATGGCATGTCGAGAATTTTTGCCTGAACCTCCGGTCGAAAAGCAGTAGCCTTCAGCCACCCTTGCCGTCTTAGTACCACTGCTCCTGCCATCTGTCTGAAGGCCGTTGACGAAATGTCCATGGCTACATCAATCATTTCACAAGAAGCCTTTTCACCTCCCGACAGCACCTCATGTGCCTCCTTCTTATCTTCTGGAAGGAATTCCAGCAAAGCCGAGATGTCGGACCACATCTGGCGGTCATACCTCCCAAGGATAGCTAAGGCGTTGGAGGCTCTGATGGCAGTGGCTGACAAAGCGGAGAACCTTTTGCCGATGTTATCCAAACAGCGCCCTATCTTGTTAGGGGGAGCTGAACATGGAGAGGAAGGGTTCTTTGACCTCCTTTGAGCTGCCTGCATAATGACCGAATCGGGCCGGGGATGCCCGATCAGGCACGCGGGAGAGTCTTCAGGTGCCTTGTACTTCTTGTCCAACTTCGGTACTACTGCAGTAATAGAAGCTGGCGTTTTCATTAATTTCAAGCCTTCTTGCCACAAGAAGTCCACAATGGGGATGTAACGAGAGGAGCAATGTGTAGTAAGCTTAAAATCATACAAAAAACTCAGTTTGTTTAACGGGCATGGGAAGGTCAAAGCGCATGGAAGCGCGCTCTATCAGATCGTGAAACCCGCCGATATCTGCAGACGGAGAATCGGCTGAGGGTGGAGAAGGAGAAGTTGGAGTGGGGATCGCATAGTCATCCCACTCGTCGTGGATATCCTGGTCCAAACGCAATTTTCCTTCCTCCAACTGTTGGTCATCATCATCTTGACTGCGCAGGAACCTGAGCAGGAGTTGTTACAGTGCTGCTCTTCTGCAGCTGAGGTAGTACCCGCAATGCTGGAGTGGTGACTTCCTGAGCGGGAGGTGGAGGAGTAGCAGAATTCGCTTCTGGAAATATTTTATAATAGTCGTTGAGCATTAGCCGGAGGTCAGACACCAATGAAATGGGGATGTTAATGAAGGGTTCTTGAGTTTGATCTTCCTGCTCCTCATACGGATAGTGTTCTTGGAAAGCGTTCCAACGATGAGAAGCGGGACGTTCCCTATCCGAAAAAGAATAGTCTCTTTCCAGATAAGTGGATGGATCCTCCATCATCTCTTCATTCTCTGAATCCTGGCACTTAACTTGGAGTTGCAAAGGACTGTAAGCAGAACCGAAGGGTCCATCATCTTCAGACTCCTGAGACTCTAGAAGGCGGGCAGAAGGCAGAGGAGAAACATTTGAAAAATCCTGCATCAGGGAAGGCGCCGTTTCAGAAGAAGACCAATCTTCACACTCGTCGACGGGGTTGTCGACGGAAGGATAGCGGTCGACGGTGAACGAACTTGCTGAGCCGACGATGGTGAAACTATCGTCGATGGAGATGGCCTAACCGTGGTCCACGACGGTGATACCATCACAGCTGTCGTCGACGCGGCCGCCGTCGTCTTGACTGTCGACTTAGTAGGTGTCGCTGACGAAACCATCGACGGAACGCCCACAGGAGCAGAGCAGGAGGTCGTAGACGGTGATTTCTTCGTCGACGGGCCTGTCGACAGTCGTTTTCTGTCACTTGAAGAATCCCTGGAAGGAGACAGAGGCGTCGATGGAGGGGCAGAACCTGAGCTCTGACGTGCGTGATGAGGAGGGACTAGACTGGCTTTTTTTACCTCCTTTCTCCTCAACTCTCTCCTTACTATGAGACCTGGACTTTTGGGGATCTTTAAGAGATGAAGAAAATCCTTCTTCTTTTCTCTTCTTGGAGGAGGTATGGGGCTTCTCCTCAGCCTCAGAATCAGAGTCCTTTGCTGCTTTCTTCCTTTGCAGCCAGAGAAGCAGCCTACCCTCACGGTCCTTAAGGGTTTTTGAGGAAAAAGTATGACAGTACTTGCATTCTCTGGGTAAAGACAGTAGAGGCATTCTTTATGTGGGTCTTCAGAATAAAGTCTGGACTTTCCACAAGTTTTACAGGGCCTAAACAACCCTTTTTTTAGACTCTGACATAATAAAGAAAAAAATGGGTACTCACACTCCTGAAAAGGACCTCAGAAGAAAAATGAACGCAGAGATAATTCTTTAGCTAGAGTTCAAAAGGGCAGCAGTTGAAACACTGACTGAGCAGAGCTCAGGGAGCCTCCCTAGCACACGCCGTGCGGTAAGAAATGTGGGGGTATGGTGGCCCTGCCTGGGAAGGAGATTCTATGGTCTAAGCTCTGATTGGCTGGAGTTTGGATGTTTTATAACAATGGGTATTGGTTACTAAAGTTAAGGAATTCTTATGGGCTTTTCAATGTTAGTTACCGTGGGACTCCCACCATGACGACGGGGAAGATTCAAGCATGTGAATCTATAAAAGATACAATACTGGAGAATATTAAGTTGTCTTACAAAAACTAGAAATTTAAATGCTAAAGTAACGCTATATTTAGGTGAAATAATCAGTAACTACGTTTTAAACTCAAACAGAAATTCACCAATTATAGTTCTCAAATAAATAATTCGCGCCCTCGACATGCACTACTAATTACTCCACATCATACATTGCTCATGACTTCTACTATGACATCATTGATAATGTCACTGCAACATTTGCAATGAAATTATTGAAGAGAAAACTATGCATGGTGAATTTGATGGGGTTTTTTGTGTTTAAAACGTTACTTTGTTACTGTACATTCCACTTAACTATAAGAACAAAAGTTACTTACCTGTAAACTGGTTCTCCAGTATTGGTATCTTTCATAGATTCACATGCTTGAATCATTCCCCGTCGTCGGAGTGGGAGTCCCACGGTACATAAAAATAGCAATAAATATGCATGAAATAGCCATAACAGGAAGTAAAATAGCAAGAAGTTAATAGGAAAAAATCTTCCACTTTCATGACTCGTCCAAGTCATTATATATAGTCCAAACTACAGCCAATCAGGCGACAGCACCCTCCAGAATGTTCTCCCCAGAGGCTCAGGCTCTCAGATTTTCCAGCACAAGTGTGATAAAAGTATAAACGAGCATAGAAGAGCCTCTGAGGGGAGGTGGGTGGGTCGCATGTGAATCTATGAAAGATACCAATACTGGAGAACCACAGTTTACAGGTAAGTAACTTTTGTTCTCCAGTATTGGGGTATCTTTCATAGATTCACATGCTTGAATGAGAGTAGAAAGCAGTAATTCCATAATGATGCTTGTGAGATCAAAGAGATCCATATAAATATATAAACACATATATATATATATATAAATATATAAGTATATAGAAACATACCTAGAAACATAAACCAAGACCAGATAAAATACGCATATGTATATCTGTATCGACACATAATATAAGAAAGCATCATAGAGGAGGAGGGACAAACAGAGGCTCACCTTATTTAAAAAGATTACGGAGAACCGCTTGTCCCACAGACGTGTCTGCATTGCTGGCAGCTTCCAGACAGTAGTGCTTGGTAAAAGTGTGCCTGCTGGACCATGTATCAGCTCTGCAGATTTGATGAAGAGGCACACCAGCAAAGAGAGCAGTAGAAGAAGAGATTGCTCTAGTTGAATGAGCTCTCGGAGTGGCTTGTAGCGGTCTACCCGCCTGCTGATGACAGAAAGAGATTGCAGCAGAAATCCAACGAGCTATGGTCTGTTTGGTTATTGGGTGCCCTTTGCGCATCTTTCCATATGCAATGAAAAGCTGATCCGATTTTCGTATTGAGGATGTCCTCTGCAAATAAAATTTTAGACATCGTTTGACATCAAGGGTATGTAAAGCTCTTTCCGCAGGTGATTGAGGATTAGGAAAGAAAGTCTAAAACCACAGGTTCATTGAGATGGAAATCAGAAGGTACTTTAGGTATAAAAATGGGGTTAGTGCGGAGCACTACCGAGTCCTTAGTGAATTGGAGGAAAGGCGGTTTAATAGTGAAGGCTTGAATGTCACTGACTCGCCTGGCTGATGTGAGAGCCAACAGCAGAGACATCTTCCACGATACAAACTTAAAGTCAGCTCTATGAATAGGTTCAAAGGGGTGTCGCATGAGTTGTGACAGAACAATGTTAAGATGCCAGGGTGGAGGTGGACGGCGGATGGGAGGAAACATACGAAACAGTCCTTTGAAGAATTGTTGAATGATCCGAGAGTAATAAAGAGAATGTGAACCATCTTGTCGGAATCGTGAGATAGCCGCTAAGAATACTTTAAGAGTAGAATGAGAAAGTCCTGACTTTGCCGAATGTAGAAAGAAAGGCAATAATTGCTCCGGTGTTGCACGGATTGGATGAATGTTGGCGGCTTGACACCAGTGGCAAAAGCGCTTCCATTTGAGCATGTAGGTTTTTATTGTGAAGGGCGCTCTAGCATTAGCTAAGACCTCCCTACACTCCGAAGGAATGTCTAAGTGAGCAAATTCAAGGTGCTCAGGTGCCAGGCTGCTAAACACAGAGATGCAGGATCCGGATGGCAGATCTGCCCGTTGTGAATGGACAGGAGATTCGGTATTGGTTGCAACTGCAGCAAATAGTTAAGGTAGCCTCCACCTGCTTCGTCATCTTAAAATGGCTAAGAAAAATTCTCTGGATGCTTCCCACCACTACACAGAGAACCGTAATTCAGGCCTTGATAATGTCCAGGCTGGACTATGGTAACGTGCTCTACCTGGGTGCCAGCAAAGAAAACCTTTGTAAACTTCAGGTGATCCAAAACTCTGCAGCACGACTACTATGCCAACTTCCCAGTACAGCCTCCGCATCAGGAGCGCTTCGCAAACTGCACTGGCTGCATATTGACAATCGAGCCAAGTTTAAAGCCCTCTGCTATATGCACAAAATAAATGAAGGATTAGCCCCCCATTATTTAAATGCCCTAGTGCAACACTACCGCCCTTCACGTCTAGTTCGCTCTTCGAATCAATTAAAATTTCAAGTACCCAGGATCAAACGAGCCAGAATGGGAGGACGATCCTTTACCCATCTGGCTCCCTCCCTTTGGAATTCCCTTCCGATGCACCTCCGCATGGAAAAACACCATCTTAAATTTCGCAAACAACTGAAAACCTGGCTCTTTGATCAATAGATTCTGTCTCGCGTGCTCCTCTCTCGTTACGTCGTGTCCATAGGCGCCGGGAAACCTCCGGGTAGCTGTGCGCCATATATAAATTTAAAATAAAAAAAAACTGAATGGGATCGCATTGGGATAGAAGGAGGAGTTTGGTAAACCAAAACTGGCGAGGCCACCTGGGAGCTATGAAGAGAAGACGACAAGGCTCCTTCATTTTCCGGAGAACCCTGGGAACCAGCGGTATCGGTGGAAAAGCGTAGGCATAGATCTGCGACCAATTCATCAAAAACGCATTCCCGCACGAGTCTTGTTGGGGAAGCCAACTTGCGTAGAATGGGCATTTTCGGTTCAGACTGGTCGCGAACAAGTCCAGATCGGGTCGACCACACTTCTGAAATATACGATCCAAGGTTGGTTGATGGAGCTCCCACTCGTGATTGGACACTGTCGACCTGCTGAGGGAGTCCGCTAGGATGTTGGATACTCCCGGAACATGGACTGCTGCCAAAGTTATTTGATGTTGGATCGCCCAATCCCAAATTTGCTGGGCTTGCTGGGACAGCAGAGTGGATTTTGTTCCTCCTTGTTTGTTTAGGTAGTGCATACTTGTTGTGTTGTCCGTCCGGATCAACACTGACGCTCCTAGTATGATGGTGCGAAAAGATTTTAGGGCTAGGAAGATCGCTAGCAACTCTAAGAGATTGATATGCCAAGTCCTTTGATGAGCATCCCATTTGCCGTTGACTGTTAGTCCTTGAAGGTGTGCTCCCCACCCTTCGAGGGAGGCGTCCGTGGTGATGACGAAACTTGGAGCTTCCACTAGGAATGAGAGGCCTGCTGCCACGTTCCATTTGCAAGTCCACCAGAGTAATGCCTTCCGCATCTGAGGAGTGATGCGGATGAGATCTTCGAAGGACCCCGAGATCTGTAGCTATTGCTGGTTGAGCTCCTCTTGCAGGGGTCTCATCTTGAGGCGACAGTTGGGGACCAAAGGAATGCAGGATGAGAGCATCCCTAGAAGTTACTTGAACTGTCGGACAGAAACGCACCCTTTTGAGCGTATCAGTCGGGCAAGCTTGCACAGCTTTTGTTGTCTTTCGTTTGAGACAAAGGCTTGTGTCCGTAGAGTGTCTATGGTGGCTCCTAAGAACGTTCTTGTTTGTGATGGGATGAGTTGAGACTTGTCCAGATTGATGGAGAGACCCAGAGACTGGAAAAGTGACAGGCATTTCTGAGTATGGATGTTTGCGACTGCGTAAGAATTCGCCTTGATAAGGCAGTCGTCTAAATAAGGAAAAATTTGAATTCCTTCTAGTCGAAGGTGTGCCAGCACCGGTGCCAAAACTTTGGTGAAGACACGGGGCGCGGAACGTAGTCCGAAAGGAAGGACTTTGAACTGGAAGTCCCTGCCAGCTACTCTGAACCTCAAGAACTTTCTGTGCCTGTGTAAAATCGGGACATGAAAGTAAGCATCTTGGAGGTCGAGGGTGGTCATGTGATCCCCCGCAGAGAGGAGTTGAAGGACTTCTTGTAGAGTCAACATCCGAAAAGACTGTTTTTTGAGATATTTGTTTAGGGAACGAAGATCCAAGATGGGGCGGCGCCATTCTCCCGATTTCTTTATTAGAAAAAACCTGGAGTAGAAACCGGTGCCTCTTTGCAACTTTGGAACCATTTCGATCGCTCCCTTTTTTAACATCAATTTTATCTGGGAGAAAAGCTCTGTGAGATGAGCTGGAGGCGGACCTTTGGGAGGAGAATTCGGAGGAAGCTTGGTAAACTCCAGAACGTGGCTCTGGCCACAATGTCCAAGACCCATTTGTCTGTAGTTATAGCAGACCAGGTTGAGTAAAAACGGGAGATCCTTCCTCCAACTTTTGTAAAATTGAGCGGTAGAGCAGGTGGCAGTTGTCACTGTTTTTTAGACATGTTCCTTCCCCGGTAGGATGACTTATTTCTGTTTTGCCCATAAGACGTAGTTGGTTGCTGTCTGAAAGATTGTTGTCGATGCGAAGAGTAGCGTTGGTTACCCTGATAGGACTGGTATTGCCTTGACTGATTATAGCCTCCTCGAGTGGAGAAGGATCCACGGCCTCTAGCGCCACGAAAAGGCGGTTTTCGAAACTGAAGAGTACCGAGAGATCTTGCTGTCTCAGTATCCTTTTTAATGGCCTGTAGGGCATCGTCAATATGCTGGCCAAAAAGAGACTCGCCATCAAAAGGCATATCTATTATCTTCGTCTGAACTTCCTGACGAAAAGATGTGGATTTTAACCAGCCCTGTCGTCGCAGGACAGCAGCCCCTGCCAGTTGCCGAAAACCCGTGGACGCAACATCCACAGCAGAATCAATGATCTCAGCCGAGATTCGTTCTCCCTCCTGGAGGATCTTAAGCGCTTCTGCCTTTGAGGGCTCCGGTAACATGTCGATGTATGTGGAGATATCCAACCACATCTGCCTATCATAGCGGCCTAAGATGGCCAGTGAGTTAGCTGCCCGGACAGTAGTGGCCGCCATGGTGGAAACCTTTTTCCCAATTGCGTCTAGACGTCTCCCATCCCGATCCGAGGGAGCTGACAATGGAGAAGAGGGATTCCGTGCTCGGCGCTGCTTGAGCGATAACCGAATCTGGCTTAGGCTGACCTATCAGACAAGCTGGTGAATTATCCGGTGCCTTGTATTTCTTTTCAAGGCGAGGTAGGACCGCTGGAATGGAGGCAGGAGTCCGCATGACTTTCAGTCCTTTCTGCCAAATAAAATCAATAATAGGGATAGTACGCACTTGCTTCCTTGGCTGGTCTTTAAAATCGTAAAGGAAACACTCATCCTTCCTTGTTTCCATGGGAAGAAGGAACTTTTGTGCTGCTCTTTCCATCAGAACATGAAAACCTTCGATGTCAACTGGAGGTGAGTCAACAGGAGCCTGACTCGAAGGAGATGGCGTTTGTATTTGATAGACATCCCATTCAGTAAGGAGTGACCTGTCATCCAATTCTCCTTCTTCCCCGTCATCATCCATGGTGTGAGCCTCCTGATGATGCGACATTGAAGGTACTGGAGAAACTGGTCTGGGCGACCTCAACACTGTTGAAGATTGAGGCACGGGTGTTGGTGGGACAGAAGAAGCCGATTCAGATGGTGGAAATCGGCGGTAATAGTCATCTAACATGTACTGCAGATTGTTGAGAAGTGATCGAGGCAATTGTGCCGTAGGGTTTGGCTCTGGAGCGGTATCAGGATGGTAGTCTTCTTCTTGATCTACGCAAAACCAAAGGGGATGATGGACGGAGTGTTGAACATTGCAAGCACTCACCCCCAGTCAACTGTTCTGGGTTTAATCCATCATCATTCTTTAGCTCACTCCGCCACCCCAGTTTAGACATGGCTATATGCAAATCAGTCTGACCCTGTGCCTCAATGGGAACAGTCCAGCCCGAACTGCCAAGCCATGTCTTCCCTGGACCGTAAACGAGCATCCTGGGACCGGTTTCGGGCTCACAGCCCTCATCAGCCAGGCTATCTTGAATCCAGTGGCAAAGTGGGCAAGGGACCCACGTCTGGGCATACCCTGCCAACTTAGGGCGAACAAAGCAAAACCAAAGGGGATGATGGACGGAGTGTTGAACATTGCAAGCACTCACCCCCGTCAACTGATCTGGGTTTAATCACAGGGTCAGACTGATTTTCATATGGCCATGTCTGAACTGGAGTGGCGGAGTGAGCTAAAGAATGATGATGGATTAAACCCAGATCAGTTGACTGGGGGTGAGTGCTTGCAATGTTCAACATCCCCTTTGGTTTTGCTTAGTTCGCCCTAAGTTGGCAGGGTATGCCCAGACGTGGGTCCCTTGCTCACTTTGCCACTGGATTCAAGATAGCCTGGCTGATGAGGGTTATGAACCCGAAACCGGTCCCAGGATGCTTGTTTCCGGTCTAGGGAAGACATGGCTTGGCAGTTCGGGCTGGACTGTTCCCATGAGGCACAGGGTCAGACTGATTTGCATATGGCCATGTCTGAACTGGGGTGGCGGAGTGAGCTAAAGAATGATGATGGATTAAACCCAGATCAGTTGACTGGGGGTGAGTGCTTGCAATGTTCAACACTCCGTCCATCATCCCCTTTGGTTTTGCTGCCTTCTTCTTGATCTACGTCTTGATATTTAATGAAGAGCTCTGAAGGGCTCCTGGCAGGATGGAATCTGTCATCCTCCTCAGATTCATCCTCATCTGTCCCATAATCCAGTAACTGCTCGGGCAACGCACGAGGAACTCTGCTGGGTGAGGTGTGAACTGGAGAGAGAATCTCCAAGGAAGATCCACGCCTTTGAAGCAAAGAAGGCGCTGTCATCGACGGTGGCAATGGTGTAGATAGCACCGCAGATGTCTTTGAGGATGCTGTGGCTGCAGATGACGACCAAACTTGAAGATTAGTGCAGGAAGATAGCAACGTCGACGAAGCAGCCGTCAACGAGGCAGTCGCCGACGAGGCAGGCGTAGACGAGGCAGGCGTAGACGAGGCAGGCGTAGACGAGGGAACCGTCGTCGAGGCAATCATCGACGAGGCGGCCGTCGACGAGGCGGCCGTCGACGATGCAATTGTCGACGAGGTCTTCTTACTCTTCGTCGACGGTAGACTTCAGTCTCTTCGTCGACGAGAAGGCAGTGACTGACGTGGTGGGTCTCACTGAGATGGACACCAGCGTCGACGGCGAAGAAGCCGACGACAGTATCATCTGAGGCTTTGGAGACGAGAAGGTTGCAGTAGACGTCGTCGCGGCGACAGCAGGCCTCGTCGACGAAGACGTCGTCGTCGAGCTCGTCGACGAGGGACCCCGTTTCTGAGGTAAATCTATGTCAGAAGAAGGTTTAGACGCCTGAGATTTGACAGACTTTCTCGGGGGTGTAGAGGGCAGAGTTTTACCCTTACTAGGTGGAGGAGCCTTTTTGGAAGCAGAAGGCAACTCAGCACTCTTTGAGGTGTGCTGTCTTTTCAACACCTAGAAGTCAAATCTGTGTCGCTAGTCTTCTTCCTAGAGGCAGCAGTCCTGACAGAGGAAACACTTCCCACCTCAGGTAAAGGGTTGTCTTGATCCTTAATCTTCTGTAGCCACAGAAGTAGACGTCCCTCTCTGTCCCTCAGAGTCTTTTGAGGGAAAGTCCTGCAGATTTTGCAGTCTCTCACCTGGTGGTCCGGGTACAAGCAATAAATGCACTTCTTGTGGGGGTCTTCAGAAAACAGCCAGAGCTTCCCACAAGACTCACAAGGTCGAAAGAGAGATTTCTTAGAAGAAGACATCATGAAATGAAGAAATTCTGAAGAAACCTGAGAAGTACTGAGCAGAGCTCAGGGAGACTCCCTTCACACGACGTGCGGTAGAAAATCTGAGAGCCTGAGCCTCTGGGGAGAACATTCTGGAGGGTGCTGTCGCCTGATTGGCTGTAGTTTGGACTATATATAATGACTTGGACGAGTAATGAAAGTGGAAGATTTTTTCCAATTAACTTCTAGCTATTTTACTTCCTGGTTCTAATTTACCTATGTTATGGCTATTTCATGCATATTTATTGCTATTTTTATGTACAGTGGGACTCCCACTCCGACAACGGGGAATGATTCAAGCATGTGAATCTATGAAAGATACCCCAATACTGGAGAACACTAATTAATTAACCTTAGTTTTTTTCAGTGAATATATATATTAATCCAATGCGGGGTTACCAATCGCGCTCTCAGGTTATCGCATGAAACCAAGCAGGACACCAAAGTTAGAAATGGGGGTTTATTAGCATCATAAACCCTCCGTGACGCGTTTCGACTCCAGAGAGTCTTGATCAAGACTCTGTGGAGTCGAAACGCGTCACGGAGGGTTTATGATGCTAATAAACCCCCATTTCTAACTTTGGTGTCCTGCTTGGTTTCATGCGATAACCTGAGAGCGCGATTGGTAACCCCGCATTGGATTAATATTGAATCACCGGTTTTCTCCGCCAGCACCGCGCCACCCCTCCACGGGCCTGGGATCTCTGGAAGGAGAGTCTTTGTTTGGTGTATATATATATATATATATTTATGTGTAGGTTTAATATTGTGCGTCTTCTACAAAGTAGAGCACTGGATAGTCAATTATTCTGTGTTTCACGCTGTTATACTGTTTTCTGAATGTCTAAACCTCATCACGTCGGTCTTTGACTAAGCCTTAAGAGTGCTCTGCCCCGTTTTCACTGAGTCCAGGAAAGTACTTACTTGGTAATTTTATTTGGAGTTCAGTAGTACAGTGGACCCAGTGGTAAACAACTCTAGCTATTTAAACAACAAGAGAGAGGGAAAGGAGCCGGTATTGAACACTCTTAGCCCCCCAAAATCAATAATCTAAACAACAAAAGAGTGTAACCCTTGAACAAGAGAGCAGGCAAAAAGGGGGGGGAATCAAAATTTGATTCTATAAAAAGCCCTCACTCACCAACCTGGTTGGTGACATGCTTCATCATAGGGCCCCACCCGGAAGGTCGAATACCTCCCAGGTGTGCTTCGACGCCAGAATTACTGCGGAGCTGGTAAAAGATTGTTGTGACGTGATAGGGAAAAGTGAGTGTTAAAAATGCCTTGGATGTAACCAATAACTTTATTCGCCGGCCAACCAGGCACGGATAAAAACAAAAACAAAGTAAGTGATGAAAAGCTGAAATAGGTATAAACAGCTAAATCTCACTACTAGTGAATGGTCAACATGTTTCTGCCACTGTCAAGCAAATAGCTGGGCATTCGTCAGGACCGAGGTGCATAGACCCCGGTGGTTTGAGCACGCTAAGGCTCACCCAACCGTGAGTCAAATGTGAAAACAAAGAAACAGGGTGTATGGTTACAACCTGCTGTCAACGAAGGAATCCAACCTCGTTTCGGAGGATTCCACATGTATCTGCGAAAAAAAGAAGACACGGACAAACACATAACTCAGAAACTCGTATCATGTTTTTTAACCATCATGCTCTCTTAGTAGTGCACTATAACACCCCTTCCACCAATTACCATGCTGATACCAAAATGGCATACATAGATGCACTCCTTGTGTTTACATTACTTAAGTGATACTATCCACAAGTATTGTAATTGTACCATGGTTTGTGGAAAAAGTATAGCGCACTATTTCACCTGCACGCCCTCTATGACGTCTAACGGTATCTGTAGATCACTCGTACTTAGAAAATTGAAAAATTAAAAACCTTAATTACTAAGGTGTCGTGATAGCCCACCATCATGCGGTCCCACATACTCAATCGTAAAGAACCACTTTTCTTACACACTGGGTGAAAGCTCATCACACCATGGGTCTCGGGAGGGGGTGGTGGCTAGTAGGCACACCCTGTCGGAAACGAAAAAATAAATCTATTTAGATAAAGAAAAAGCTACTTATCTGCCTCGATTACTGCCTACTGGTTTAGGATTACTCACGCCAGCAAAGCCAAGCACCCGCTTGGTACCTGTACAACCCTCTGATCACCGGACCCCGTTGATAGGCGGTTCGGTGACTCTGCCGGTTAAAAGCCTCACCCCGGCAGCCTCGATTGGACCTGCCCCCTTGCGTCGCAACGTGCGGCGTCTCACAGGTGTCCAATCAGGGCGTCGGCAGCACATGTGACTGCGGAAGTAAGGCGTTACAACTAGAACGCTTGCCGCAGTCCCGACAAAATTATTTCAACAAAGCTTTATAGAATCCTTGTAATCAACAGTAATGTAGCAGAAAAGTAATGTGGCAAAAGAGGAAATGCACGTGCTATTTAGCACGAAAAACAACCAGTGATACCACCGGGGTCTACGCACCTCGGTCCTGACGAATGCCCAGCTATTTGCTTGACAGTGGCAGAAACATGTTGACCATTCACTAGTAGTGAGATTTAGCTGTTTATACCTATTTCAGCTTTTCATCACTTACTTTGTTTTTGTTTTTATCCGTGCCTGGTTGGCCGGCGAATAAAGTTATTGGTTACATCCAAGGCATTTTTAACACTCACTTTTCCCTATCACGTTACAACAATCTTTTACCAGCTCCGCAGTAATTCTGGCGTCGAAGCACACCTGGGAGGTATTCGACCTTCCGGGTGGGGCCCTATGATGAAGCATGTCACCAACCAGGTTGGTGAGTGAGGGCTTTTTATAGAATCAAATTTTGATTCCCCCCCCTTTTTGCCTGCTCTCTTGTTCAAGGGTTACACTCTTTTGTTGTTTAGATTAAACAACTCTAGCTGTCACAAGTGGAGCCCAGAACCTCTAACTACACTGGGGCCACCTAAACCATGTTGCACATCAGCTATGCTAAAAAAAAAATACTTCCACTAGCATTACACGCAAAGTAATCCTTCCACCAGCATTTGTATTCTCCATATCAACTGCAAGAGTTCGTCATCCTGCAGTCTTTCATTGAATTCCTTCTCCTAGACCACTCCTTGTACAAACATACCAGCCTCATTCATGTGTGATCTGAGCCCCCTCCTTTCCCTCCGCCTGGGAGCGGGCACCAATGGAGAAGGTCCGATGGAGTGGTGAAGTAAGGAGGGCTGCCGAGGTTAGAAGAGAGTTTCAGTACTCTTTGGGTGAGAGGTGATACTTGCTGACCCTGGGAGAAAAATCACTGCTCTGGAGAAGGACAAAATACTGTGTTCTTTGGGGTAAGTGGAGGTGCCACAGGCTGAGGTGAGACCTATAAAGTGTGGTATGGTCCAATATTGGACAGCTGTGTCTTTCCCGCTCACATTACTTTGCATACTCTTCGTCCTATGGTTATTCCTGATATAGACATACAAGTTCTAGAGTAGAGTACACAGAGGACACAAAGAATATGAGGCTACTTCAGATTTCGGTCTGATGAAGAGTTGAACCTCTATTCTCCCTGCTACTCTTTGAAGAAAGGTTTGTAAAACATAATTAAAGCTGGGGTACGCAACGTACATTAAGGAGGGCCGGATGCATGCCAGATTTTCAGAATAGCCACATAGAATAAATAGATTTTAATACAATGGAACGCAAGAAACAAATTTGAACATAAATCGTAGAAAGTGACTGTGTAATCAGACAAACATTTTAATGTACTGTTACTTTCAAATAATTACAAATTTAATTCAAGGCAAATATCAGACAGATGGTTCACTGTCTAAGACAATTATTTTTCACATGTAAAAGTACAAAGGTTTTCATTTCACATTATTTGTTACGTTGTTGTAGAAAGAACTATTGGGAGTAAAATTTGTCTTTGATTAACTAAAATAGTTACATACTTCAGAAGCATCCATTTGATACTGCATGACAAATTAAAATGTAATTAGAAGTCATTTTGGTTCTCCATCTGCAGTGGTCCAGCAGATAAGCATCTTCCCTCATATTTACAAATAATTTAAGAGTGAACACATATTTCAAGAGAGATAAATAACATGGATTTTTGTGAGCTATGATGCTCTTCATTAAACAAACAAATCAGGTATAAATCACACATTTAACAAACGTGTTGCGCATGTTTCAATGAACTAAGGTGCAAAAGTTAAATTTGCCAGTGTAAACATTTTCTTTAAGGTTCGCTGGTAGGAGATGAGCTTTGGATGTATAACTCATGACAAACTATTGAGTGCCGTCTTCTGCAACCTTTCAACATGCCTCTTCAAGGACAGTCTGAGTGTACTTCTGAAAAGATGTCTCAGTCTTCACTGGAAGTGCTCATTTTAACACCTGAATCTTCAGGACTCAGGAAATAAATCTGACTGGAAGAAATGTTGAAGCTTTCATTAGGACTAATGGAAATTTGCTCCCCAGTCAGACCACAGGGGTAAGGAAAATCCCAGAGCCAGTCTTCAAGATGTGCAGAAGAGCAGTGGTAGTTCTTGGTACTGAGGTAGGACGCATGCAAACTCAATTTAGGCGGAAGGCTCATGCATTTTCTTAGTGTCCCGTTACTGTGAACAACAGAAAGAATAATAAGTATGTTAACAACTGTTCTGATACAGGACTTCTCGTTTTAACTTTTATGTTTGCAAAAACATTACAATTGAAACATACATTTTAATATGGCACTATAAATGCAGTCATAGATCATTGCAAACATCTCTGATTAAATTTCTTTGTTCAGAGATAGTCAAGTAAAATGTATCAATTCATAAATCAATTCAAAATATTCAGATAATACAGTCAAACAAACCTGGTACTGCATTACATGCCTGACATGCATTCCTGGTGCGTCTTGCAAGTGAACATACAACCCTTTTAAGCATCTCAAATCATGTAGTATTCCTCTTTGCGTCATTACATCGCCTTTCAACCAAAGGCCTGAGAGGTCTGTTGTGAATCGTGCTGGTTTTTTCTTTTAAATTTTTCTTTTATTTTCTGTTTGCTCTTTTAAATACTGTTTTGCTGCTAAATATTGCTGCTGTACCACACCTAATTGGGGGAACTGAAAATTGTATCTGTTTTTCGGAGTGTGTTATACTCCTTTCTTTTTTAAACTTCCGGCTTACGTGACAACCTTTGCGGGTAGCCACGCGCCTCGGGCGGTTAGCGCTCTAGTTGTCAGACGCTCTGTTTTTTTCTGCACGTTGCCCGCCCATTAAGCTACTTAATGGACACGGGAAGGACGCGCAGTGGACGCGCCGATGGCGCGCCAAAGGCAAACCCGTCTGCGCCAGTACGGGCCCAGGGGCCACAATCCCGGCTCTACCACCACCAGCCCCCTGCAACTACTCCTTTAAACAACTGTTAGATCTTCGCACTAACCCTCATATAGATTGCACACAGATGCACCCCTCTTCCATTGACACCACGTCCAGGAGCTGTGATAGATGTGGCTATACGTTGGCCCCTCAGTCCCAAAGCAGACACACAGACTCTAGTAACCCCGCACATATTACCGGGGCAGAGGTTAAAGGCCGCGCTAGGAGCCCGTCCCGCACGAATAGAGAATTCACATTTTTTAGCATTAACTGTCGCTCACTCCCAAAACATAGAGCAGACATATTTGATCTTCTAATCAGTGAATGCCCGGATGCAATTTTCCTAACGGAAACTTGGCTCCATGAAAGCTCGGGCCCTGATGTAGCGGCTGCACTTCCAGCTGGGTAGTCTATAGTAAGAAGAGATCGCGAAGGCAAAATAGGCGGTGGGCTGGCCATTATTTTTGATAACCGGTACACGTGTAAATTTGATAAACTAACCTGGAAGGGCAGCGAGGCTATGTTATTTCAACTTGCCTTAACCCCTCAGTTCACCTTCTCAGGAATGTTACTCCATCGTCCCCCTGGCCCTGCCGGCCTGTGGGCTTCCGCATTTCCTGATTTGGTTGCTCCATATTTGCTTAGCACAGCTAATTTCACAATCTTAGGCGACCTGAATCTTCATTTCGATGACTCTACCTGTTCTATTAGCACCACTTTAATTTCTGATCTGGCGGCCATGAACATTGTGCTTTCTAACATGGGTCCTACCCATGTGGCTGGCCATCTATTAGATCCAATTTTTTCTAATATCCCCAGCGTACGCTGTTCCCCGGCTCTCCCTGTCACATGGTCTGATCACTTTCTAGTTGATTTCAGGGTCATGACAGAGTTGACTAACTTAACTGTGTCCAACCTAGGAATTAAGATCAACTCAAGAAACTGGGGTAAATTGGATATGGATCTTTTTAATAAATCTCTATTTGAAACTGTGCCTGCCATTAAACAGGTTTCCACGACAGATTTAAATATCATTATGAATTGGATCTCTAACTGTCGACATCTGCCTCCCTCCCTCCACGCAGAAAGTAAAAGATCACCGTCCCCCTGCTCCCTGGTTCTCATCCAGCTTAAAAAAGAGAAGAGCAAGTGTAAAGCGTTGGAAAGACGCTGGAGGAAGGATTACGTTACTGAATCTAAATTTTTTTATAAACAATCGATCAGAATAGATCACTATTTGTAACGCCGCTCGGGCTGATTATGTAAGCTCTACTATTTCCAATGCCCAAAACTGCCCTAAAGTTCTATTCAAAGTGATTAAGGAACTTTCCGGCGCAGCCAATAAAGCTCCACCGCCAACTCTTTCTGAATCACAATGTGAAGATATTGCGATGTTCTTTATTGACAAAGTGGAGCAGATTTATTTAACACTAAATGCCTCTAAGACCTCCACTCTGCAGCAAAGTACGGCTACCCCCGTCTTATTCAACTCTGGATCTCAGATAGAGGTCCGGGAAGGGGTTAGCTTGAACGAACTCGAACAATGGATACCACTCGATACTACCTCCTTCAGTCACATTTTAAAAGGCATTAAATCAGGTTCCACCCGGGACCCGCTTCCCATTACCACACTGCAAAAAATGGAGCCACCTACTTTGCAGCTGATCAGGGAGCTACTTAATGCCTCCCTTCGAGAAGCCGTGATTCCACCTGAGTGGAAGCATGCGATGGTCCGCCCACTATTAAAGAAGGCTAATGCCGACCCAGCCCAGATGTCCAACTTCCGCCCCATTTCCTTGCTCCCTGTTTTTTCCAAAATTTTGGAAAAACATGTAAATTCGCAATTGACTCACTACGTGGAAACTCACAAGCTTCTTCATCTGTCACAATCAGGTTTCAGGGAAGGACATTCCACAGAAACTACACTTCTGGGAGTTAGTGAAATGATGCGCTGCCGTTTGGATGCTGGTGACACTATGGCGCTCATATTGTTCGATCTGAGCGCCGCATTTGACACGGTATCCCATTCCGTGCTCTTGCAGACTTTACAATCTGCTGGCGTGACTGGACCTGCCCTGAAATAGTTGGCGAACTTTGTTAGACCGTACGTTTCAGGTCTTCTCCCCAGAGGCAACTTCTAAGATCCATGCCCCTCCCTATGGAGTACCACATGGCTCGATTCTTAGCCCCTTATTATTTAACATCTATGTTAAACCCTTGGCCGACATCCCCGAGGAGGTAGGACTGTCGATTTTTTCCTACGCTGATGCACAAGTTACTAACTTGTGTAACGATATATCTGTAAGAGACAGTAGTTAGTGACAGATTCCTTACCTTAGAATATCCCCAGGCGTCAGGCTGGATCCGGAAAGTTTTTGCGTAGCAGTACCCTTGCGCGTCGGTAGGCGGCGTCGTGCGGCTCCGCGTCCGTCGTCGGCGTCGTGATCGCCGGGATGACGTCGCGGGCAGTACTTAGGCGCCGCCCCTGCGCGCTGACGTCAGTTCTGTACACGACTTTCCGCGCCAGGAACGCAGAGCCATGCAAGAAGCTGACATAGGTGTCTGAAAAATACTAGGGCCCTGAAAGGGATGTCCTTAACCCTAGAAATCAGTTCGCAGAACGGGGAGGATGGGTGGGCGGTAAGGAATCTGTCACTAACTACTGTCTCTTACAGATATATCGTTACACAAGTTAGTAACTTGTGCATCTGAAAGAGACACGTTAGTGACAGATTCCTTACCTTAGAATAGATACCCCAGCAATACCAACCCCGGTGGTGGGTCTGCGAACAAAGATCAGACAAGGAAGTCCTGGAGGACAGAATGGCCAAAGAAGCCGTCCCTCCGGACCTGACTGTCAAGGCAGTAATGCTTTGTAAACGTGTGCAGCGAGGCCCACGTAGCTGCCTGACAGATAACCGGCAGCGGAACACCGCGGCCCAAGGCCGTGGTAGCAGCCGTTGCCCTGGTGGAATGGGCACGCAGCCCAACAGGAGGCTCCTTCTTAGCCAAAGAATAGCAGGTCTTGATGCACAAGGTAACCCAGCGGGAGATGGTCCTCTTGTGCACCGACCGACCTTTTTTGGCGCCCACGTAGCCAACAAAGAGCTGGTCATCCACCCGGAAGTGTTTTGTGCTGTCAATATAGAAGGAGAGCGCACGTTTTGGGTCCAGACGGTGGAGCCTCTCTTCCTCTCTGGAAGGATGCGGAGGCGGAAAGAAGGTGGGCAAAGTGATGGTCTGCCTAATGTGGAAAGCAGTAACCACCTTTGGCAAGAAGGACAGACGCGTCCGAAGAACAACCTTGTCTGGATGAACAGACAGAAAGGGAGGTTTGCAAGATAGAGCCTGGAGCTCACTCACCCGCCGAGCGGAGGTGATGGCCACCAGAAAGGCTGTCTTCAGAGTCAGAAGACGAAGAGGACAGTTATGTAGAGGCTCAAAGGGAGCGCACATTAAAAAGGTAAGAACAAAGTTCAAGTCCCACTGAGGCATCACAAACGGAACAGGAGGGAAGAGGTGAGTAATGCCTTTTAAGAACCTGTTAACAACAGGGGACTTGAAAAGGGAGGGCTGATCAGGAAGCCTGAGGAAGGCCGAGATAGCACAAAGATAACCCTTGATGGTACCCAGGGCAGAACCCTGTTGGGCCAGAGAGAGAAGGAACAGAAGGACCTCAGAAAGAGGGGCAGAAAGGGGATTCACAGCCGTTGCTGTGCACCATGCCACAAATTTGTTCCACCTGCAGGCGTATACCACCTTAGTGGAGGGACGCCTGGCTGCCAGAATCACATCACAAACTTCGGGAGGCAAGTCGAAAGGAATCAACTGCCGCCGCTCAATCTCCACGCAAGCAGGTGTAGACTGGACAGGTTCGGGTGGAGGACCGTCCCCTGCTGCTGCGACAGAAGATCCTCCCGAAGAGGCAGACGGATCGGGGGATCTACGCTCATATTGAGTAGCTCGGGATACCAAACTCTTCGAGCCCAGTCCGGAGCCACAAGAATGACTTGGGCCCGGTCGTGCCAAATCTTCTTCAACACTCTGGGTAGAAGTGGTATAGGCGGAAAGGCGTACAATAGACCGCAACTCCACTCGTGACGAAAAGCGTCGCCGAGCGAGTGCCGCCTTGGAAATTCCAACGCGCAGAACTGATGACATTGCGCGTTCTCTTCGGTGGCGAATAGATCTAACCAAGGCTCTCCCCACTGTAGAGAGAGTCCTTGCGCCACTGCCGAGTGAAGACGCCATTCGTGATCCATCATGCACCTGCGGCTGAGTTCGTCCGCCCTGGCGTTCAGGGAACCTGCCAGGTGTTGAACCATCAGGAACATGCCCTGATGTTCCAGCCATGTCCAGAGGCGCAGAGCCTCCTGACAAAGGGTCCACGACCCCACCCCGCCTTGTTTGTTGCAGTACCACATGGCGGTGGTGTTGTCTGTGAACACCTGCACTACCTTCCCTTTGACAGAGGGAAGGAATGCCTTGAGTGCAAGTCGGATCGCCCGGAGCTCCAGAAAGTTGATATGGAGCCGGGACTCCGCCCGGAGACCAGAGGCCTCTGATCTCCGCCTCTCCCATGTGACCGCCCCATCCCAGAAGGGACGCGTCCGTCACAACTGTGTGCTCTGGCTGGGGAAGGGAGAGGGATCTGCCCATGACCCATTGCCGGTTCGAGAGCCACCACTGCAACTGTTTTGCAGTCCCCTCCGAGATCTGGACGTGATCGGACAGGTTGCCCTGGTGCTGCGCCCACTGGAACTTCAGGTCCCACTGCAGAGCCCGCATATGCCATCTGGCATGATTGACCAGCAGGATGCAGGAGGCCATGAGGCCCAGCAGCCTCAGGGTCATCCGTACTGAAACCCAGGATAAAGGCTGAAAGATCGGAATCATAGCCTGAATATCCCGGACTCGCCGTTCGGGAGGATAGGCCCGAAACTGCGTCGTGTCCAGAACTGCTCCGATGAAAAGGAGCTGTGGAGAAGGAATCAGATGCGACTTCGGCACATTGATGGAGAACCCCAGCGAGTGCAGGAGTTCGGCCGTAGTCTGGAGGTGGGAGACGACTGCCTGGGACGAGCCCGCCTTCAGCAGCCAGTCGTCGAGGTAGGGGAAGACTGAAACCCCTGCCCGGCGCAGATGAGCTGCGACCACCGCCATCACTTTCGTGAACACCCGAGGGGCACTGGTAAGGCCAAAGGGGAGCACGGTGAACTGGAAATGCTCGGGGCCTACCGTGAACCGAAGGTAACGCCGGTGGGCCGGCAGGACGGGGATGTGGAAATATGCGTCCTGCAAGTCCAACGCTACCAACCAGTCTCCAGGGTCGAGGGCAGTCAAGACCTGAGCTAGGGTGAGCATCTTGAACTTCTCCTTCCGGAGGAAGCGATTGACGTTCCGGAGGTCCAAGATAGGACGCATGTCCTCCTTGTCCTTTTGGGCACCAGGAAGTAGTGGGAGTAGCAACCACGCCCTACTTCTGGGGTCGGAACATGCTCGATGGCCCTCTTGGCCAAGAGGGCCGTGACTTCCTTCTGCAGAAGTACCAAGTGATCCCCTGACATGCGGTGGAATTGAGGTGGCATGGCTGGGGGGTGGACTGGAAGGGGAGGGAGTAGCCCCTTCGGACAATGTCCAAGACCCACCTGTCCGAGGTGATGGTACGCCAGTGGGGAAGGTGATGGCGGACCCTGCCCCTACTGGCGTGCTGTGCACCTGAAAGGAGGGACTAGGAGGGTTTGGAGGCCGCGGACGGGTTGGAGGTGGTGGCCTGACCCGCACGCTGGTTGCCCGATCCGCCACGGCGGAATCCACGTCCTCGGCCACGCAAAGACGCCTGCTGCGCGGGCCGGTGGCTGGGCTGCTGACGTGAAGGGGCGCCCCTACCGTGGCCACGATAGGGGCGAAAAGCAGAAGTCAGCGGAGGGCGTGTAGCAGAAAGGCCCAGGGACTTGGCAGTAGCCCGTGAGTCCTTAAAGCGCTCCAACGCATGGTCTGCTTTGGACCCAAAAAGACCGACTCCATCAAAGGGCATGTCCATGAGAGTATTCTGGACATCCCCTGAAAAACCAGTGGTTCTCAGCCAGGCGTGGCGTCGCAGCGCCACCGTCGTTGCAATAGACCTGCCCAGCGGTATCAAGGCCACATCGTATCGTGTATTTGGCCGCATCCCTTCCTTCCGCAATGGCGCGGGAAAGCAGTGTCTGGACCTCCTCAGAACACTGGGGCAAAACATTCGCCACCGAATCTCACAAGGAGTGGGTATATCGGCCCAAAAGACAAGCGGTATTGATGGACCGCAAGCCAGCACTGGAGGAAGAAAAACCCTTCTTCCCAAATTGATCCAGGCGTTTGGATTCCCTATCCGGAGGGGCGGTAGGGAAGGCGGTTTGGGAAGCGGAGGCTTGGACAACCAAGCTCTCAGGAGTGGGGTGGACAGAGAGAAACAGGGGGTCGCCCGGAGCTGGGCGATGGCGTCGGGACACGTTCCTATCCACAGGAGCCCCTGTGTTGGGCTTGGACCAGGCGCCCAAAAGAACGTCAGTGAGGGCGTCGTTAAACGGCAGCACAGTCTCCGTAGAGGAGGCTGCCGGCTGAAGCACCTCTGTCAAGATATTAGTCTTGACCGCCACAGTAGGGAGTTGGAGACGTAAGGCCCCAGCCGCCCTACGCAACACCGTTGCAAAATTGGCTCCCTCCTCCGTAGCCACGGGAGGAGACAGCATGCCAGTGTCAGGGGAAGTATCTAGACCACTGGCATCCCCTAGACCCTCTGTCCAGTCCTCATCGTACTGACACTGTTGTGTCAGAGGGTCATCAGACCCCTCCCAGTCCTCCTGGTCCTCCTCTGGTTCAAAATAAGGAGGAGGAGGGACATTTGGGACCCAAGGTCCCATCGGCGCCGGAACCGGCGTCGAGCGACGTCGGTCCGGGTCCATGTCCGGAGCCGGAAGGAACTGGGGACGCCGCCGCCCGGAGCCCCAGGCGGCGTCGAGAACGGCACCGGAGACATCGGCGCCGGCGGAGGTGTCGTTAGGTCGACCGGCGTCGATGGGGGTTGTGGAGCCGGGATCGAGGCCGGAGCCGGGATCGAGGCTGGAGGCACGGGCGACGCCGGGGCCGGAGCCGTCGGCGACGCCGGAGCAACCCCATCAGGGCCCGCGGGGCCCGAAGGCGCACCGGAGGGACCTTGAGGCCCGAAGAGGCGGGCCATGGCCGACAGGAATTCCTGTACTTGGGCCGGATCCGCCCCGAACCCGGGAAGGACGGGTATTGCGGGCGCGACTCCACAGGCATGTCCGGGGCCGCGGGGACGGTGCCGGGAGGGGCCTCAGCCAAGTCGCGAGACCGGCGAGGCGAAGTCCTAGAGCGACGATGCTTTTTGGACTTTTTGTGTTTGGACTTACCGGACGAAGAAGACTTCGATGCCGACGACCGGTGTGGACTCCGCGATCGACCCCTGGACCTCTCACGCGACCGGGGCTTGCGCGGAGCCGAATGCCGGGCCTCGAGGAGCTTTCGAGACCGCTCTCGCAAAGCTTTCGGGTGGAGGGCCCGGCAGTCGGAACAAGACTCCGTGTCGTGGCCTCGGCCGAGGCAGAAGAGACACTCCCGATGCGGGTCTGTGATGGACATCATCCGAGCACAGGCGCCGCAACGTTTAAACCCGGGCATCCCTACGACACCTTGAAGTCGATTCGAAGAAAAACAGTGAAAAAATTCACCCAAAAAGTTAGTCAAAAAATGACTAGGGCACTGCTCTTCCCGGATCTGCGCTTGCTGGCGCGGAAAAAGAAGAACTGACGTCAGCGCGCAGGGGCGGCGCATAAGTACTGCCCGCGACGTCATCACGGCGATCACGACGCCGACGACGGACGCGGAGCCGCACGACGCCGCCTACCGACGCGCAAGGGTACTGCTACGCAAAAACTTTCCGGATGCAGCCTGACGCCTGGGGATATTCTAAGGTAAGGAATCTGTCACTAACGTGTCTCTTTCAGATGACACCCAAATAATCTTCTCCCTTTCTGCCAAAGAAGCTTCTAAGCCTTCGTCTCTTCAAGTGGGGCTTTGTAAAATCGCACAGTGGATGCAAGTCAATTCACTTAAGCTCAATGGGGAGAAGACTGAGGTGTTAATCTTAGGGAAGAACAAAGAGCTTTGGGGTCCCCAACACTGGCCCCCTGAATTGGGTGCTCTCCCCCAGCCTACCAAACAAGCCCGCAATCTGGGTTTTATTATCGATGACCACCTCTCGATGAGACCTCAAGCAACAAAGGTGGCTGCGACCTGTTTTGTCATCCTCAAATGGCTTAGGAAAATCTTGTGGATGCTGCCGGACTCCACAAAAAGAACTGTAGTCCAGGCCTTGGTCACCTCTCGCCTGGACTACGGCAACATCCTCTTTTTAGGAGCAAACAAGGATGTTATTCGCAAATTACAAGTTGTGCAAAACGCTGCCGCTCGCCTGCTCTGCCGGATTCCTAAAACAACCTCCGCTTCGAGCTCTTTGCGTGAACTCCATTGGCTGAAAGTGGAAAACCGCATCAAATTCAAAACTCTGACTTATATGTTTAAGATCAAAACAGGCAAGGCCCCCCAATACTTGAATTCCATTGTTAAACCTTATGTCCCCTCTCGTCCTCTCCGTTCAGCCAACCATGCAAAATTTTCGGTCCCGAGGCACAGACTGGCCAGGATGGGCGGCCGATCTTTCTCCTACTTGGGCCCCACCCTGTGGAATTCCCTTCCTCTGTTATTAAGGATGGAGACCAGCCTTGCTCATTTTCGCAGAACTTTGAAAACCTGGCTATTCAATCAATAGGTCTTTTTACCTCTCTTTTGGTACCTTCAGGCGGCGCCGGGAAACCCTTGGGTAGCTGTGCGCCTTACAAAAGCAAAATAATAATAATAACATTTACACTGCCTACAAACGTGCCAGAGATCTTCATGAATCATGCTCCTGCTTCATCCAATGTATCCATTATTCACTCAAACGAAGTGGCTATTAAAGCAATCAACACCATTTACTAACATTTGAACATTCATTATGTTACCTGCCAAATTTCACACACCCATTTCTTAACATTTCAATTTGGTTTCTAGAATCCATTTTGTGCGATTCTTCAGAACTCTTTATTTTTGTTTATTAACACGTTATAATCTTATTTCCCATTTGGAACTGACCTTATTGGCTGCAGTCTGCTGTTAGGTTCTTTTTTTCTTTTTTTTAATAGGTCTCAGTATAAAACTAATACACTTTTGTTTTTCTTCAGAAGAGGGTATGGGCCTCAAAATTTGTCCTCTAGAGGCCAACTCCACTTTGTGATCAAGACCTCTGACTTTCATAGTAACCAATAAGGTTTCCTCCCTCTGGATGGTCTACCAAGCCATCTGCAGTTCTTTATTGTCTTGAAGATTGTCCATTATGATGTACTCAAAATCAGGGGGGGAGGGGGAGAGCAAAATGTTTAAACGAGGTCCTAAACCCAAGTTCCTGCCTGGGGGTAGTTGAATTGGTATCAAGAAAGGGTTAGTTCCTCCTTTGCCAAAGGTGGCCACTGGGGGTTGACCAGATTGGCTAATAGTCCTGTCGCAGGAAGACCTGAAGGTCAGATCTTAGTGCCCTCACACACCCGTTAGGGTGTCATGCTTCATCATTGGGCGCTCCTCGTCAGGCCGGCGCTCCAATGCCGGACAGGCCTGGGGGGCTCTTTGGCGGAGAGCTATTAGATCCGAGGGTGCTGTATAGATGAGTGCAAGTGAGGGGGCTACCTAACCGTGTAGCTAGTGAAGTGAGTGAGTGAGTGATGGGTAAAATAGGCTCTGGTATCTAATGTACGATTTTACTAGAGATTTGATACCAGGTCTAACTAAGTAACTAACTGGATCGGGCAGCACTTAATCAGGACCAAAGGTTAAAGAGGTATGCCTCTGCCTGGGGCTACTGGTCTCCCTCTAATATGGGATGACCCTACGAGGTTGAACACAGTGGTCTCACCTACCATTCTCCGTGTTCCAGTAAAACGGAGGAGGGTAGGTGAGACCACTGCGTCCAGTCAACCCATAAGTGTCCCCCCAACTGACCGGGACCCTCCATTAGCCTAAGGAGCATTTCTCTGCCTCTTACGAGGTGGAACAATAGACCGGCGTACACTTAGGGGTAAGCCGTTCAACCTAGTCGGGTCATCCCATATTAGAGGGAGACCAGTAGCCCCAGGCAGGGGCATATCTCTTTAACCTTTAGTCCTGACAAAGTGCCGCCCGATCCACGGGCACTTCGAGGCACGAAACATGTTGACCACCTTACACTAGAAGCTATCCTGGTACTTTGTAGACCACAAGATAGCACCACTGTTTTTAGTTAGACCTGGTATCAAATCTCTAGTAAAATCGTACATTAGATACCAGAGCCTATTTTACCCATCACTCACTCACTTCACTAGCTACGCGGTTAGGTAGCCCCCTCACTTGCACTCATCTATACGGCGCCCTCAGATCTAAAAGATCTTGGCCAAAGAGCCCCCAGGCCCGTCAGGCATTGCAGCACCAGCCTGACGAGGAGCGCCCAATGATGAAGCATGACACCCTAACGGGTTTGTGAGGGCACCAAGATCTGACCTGCAGGTCTTCCTGCGACAGGACTATTAGCCAATCGGGTCAACCCCCAGTGGCCACCTTTGACAAAGGAGGAACTAACCCTTTCTTGATACTCATTATGATGAACATCAATTATGCCATCCCTCTGATGCCCAGCACACAGTCTGACATTATGAATGAAGGGGGGGTCCCTGGAATTTGCTTCTCAATATTCATTCACAAAAGAGAAAGTTGTCTTCTATACAGAGATTCAAAAGTCCTGAAACCTACTCCCTTGTGTGGAGTCTCCCAGTGTGAACTGGTCTCTTAAGGGTCCTTCGAAAGAACACATGCTTTTTAGAATTTTGTTAAACTGCTCCATATGGGAATAGTATGAGGTAGAGAAGTTGCTATATACGCCACGCGAGTTCCACATGGCATTCATGTAGATGGACATGAAGTTGCATCATTGGCCAGGGTCACATCATTGAGAACCCAACGTAAATGAAGATCCCAATGGTCTCAGTAACTGTAGGGTTAGTACTGTACCTCCAAATGCACAGCCTCTGAATACCCGGAGAGGTGTGCACAACATGTGTATATTTGTTTAATTGATATGATTTGGAGGAGATGAAGAAAATGAGTTACCTGTAACTACGGTTCTCCAGTATTGGTATCTTTCATAGATTCACAAGCTTGAATCATCCCGGTCGTGGTAGTGGGAGTCCCACGGTATACTTATTAACTACTGCTTTTATATTACCATAGGCTACAATGCAATGAATAGTCACTGCAATAGCCTATCAACTTTCTTTTGTAGAAAAGAACCAAACTTAAGTAGCAACCTATCAGGCGACAGCACCATGTAGAACACTCCCAAGAGAGAGGCTAGGTTCCTGAGATTTTCTAGCACAAGTGTGAAACTTTATACCTTGAGGAAATAAGGGAAGCCTCTCGGGGAGGAGGGTGGGTCGCATGTGAATCTATGAAGGATACCAATACTAGAGAACATTAGTTACAGGTAACTCATTTTCTTCTCCAGTATTGGATCTTTCATAGATTCACATGCTTGAATCTGAGTAGCTAGCAGTTGCATAGACAAACGTGTATAGAAACAATCCAATACCTACATATCTACCCTTACAGGATGGTGGGTAACAATATACATGCATCTACTGTAACATATATATAAAATACAATGCAGCTGTTTATCACCAGCATATAAACAAAGTAACATGAGAAAACAAAATAGCATACCATAACTTTAAACTGGTAAAAACACATAATGCAGAAGGAAAAGACACCTCTAATAGTAGAGGCTTACCTTATTGAAACAGATGACGTAGAACTGCCTGTCCTACCGCTGCTTCGCTATAAGTTGCCATATCCAGACAATAATTCAGCGTGAAAGTATGTGCACTCTTCCATGTAGCGGCACAGCAAATCTTGTCCAACGGGACTCCAGCAAAAAGAGCAGCAGAAGAGGAAACTGCTCTTGTAGAATATGCCTTGGCCTTGATCGTAAGCGGTTTACCCGCCTTGGTATGACAAGAGCTGAATAGTAGCAGCAATCCATCGTGCAATAGTTCTTTGTGACAGCAGAACCCAGTCTTTGAGGCCCATAAGAGACCAGCTGTTGATCCGTTTTGCGTAGCTGCTTAGTCTTCTGCAAATAGAATTTGAGGCACCGTTTAACATCCAAGGAGTGGAGAGATTTCTCCGCTGGAGAAGACGGATTTGGAAAAAAGGTGTGCAGGACAACAGGTTCATTAAGGTGAGACTGAGATGGAACCTGGAGGATGAACTTAGGATTTGTTCTTAGTAAAACGCAGTCATCTGTAAATCGTAAATAGGGTTCTCTTATGGTGAAACTTGAATTTCACTTACTCTCCTTACGGAAGTAAGCGTGAGAAGCACTGCCACTTTCCAAGTGAGAAACTTGAGCTCAATTTTGTGAATTGGTTCAAACAGTGGTTTCATTAGTTGAGACAGGGCCACATTGAGGCGCCATTCTGATGGAGGAGGCCGAATGGGAGGAAAAGTCCTGAATAACCCTCTCATGAACTGTTTGATGAACAAAGGGAAGAAGCGTCGGAAGTGCGTCTGTATAGGGCGATGGATGGGAAGTGGAACCTCACTGATGCATACGCCAGGCCTGATTTTGCCAAAGAGTAGATAAGGCAAGATTTGTTCTGGAGAGGAGAGGAGAGGGTGAATATCATTCCGAAGGCACCAAGAACAAAAACGTTTCCATTTTAGTCTGTACGTTTTAGTGGTTGAATCCGCTCTAGCCTTGGACAATATAGCCCTACAGTCCTGGGGAATGACTAAGTGTTTGAACTCATTGAATTCAGGTGCCAAGCATGCAACTGAAGAGAAGCTGGGTGCGGATGCAGGATTTGTCCTTTGCTCATGGCCAGTAGAGTTGTGGTTACTGGTCGGCAATAAGGCTTGGATTGCGATAGCAGGATTAGCTCCGTGAATCAATGCTGACGGGGCCAACGTGGAGCAATGAGGATTAGCTGGCACTGTTCCCTTTTCATTTTCATGAGAACTCTGGAGATGAGAGGGCATGGGGGAAAAGCGTATGCAAAGATTCCTTACCATCTTATTGAAAACGCATTCCCCCATGACACCCTCTAAGGTTCCCTGCTGGCGCAGAACCGGCATTTCTGGCTTCCTCGAGATGCAAATAGGTCTAAGTTGGGTGTTCCCCCATTTGTGGAAGATGGAGTCGAAAATTAACTGATCGAGTTCCCACTCGTGATTTGTTTGCCCTAATCTGCTCAAAGTGTCTGCCAAGTTGTTCCTTACACCTGGGGGATGTTCCGCCATGATGGATATGTGATGCCGTAGTGCCCATTCCCAGATCTTCTGAGCTTCCAACTATAGAATTGGGGACCTCGTTCCTCCCTGCTTGTTGAGAGAGTGCATGCAGGTGGTATTGTCTGTACGAATGAGGACTGCGGATGCTCATATCCTTGGGAGAAACGACTGGAGAGCTAAGAAAATTGCCCTCCGTTCCAGGAAACTGATGTGCGTCTTGGAGAGAGAAAGACTCCATTTGCAGTTTATTTGAAGGTCCTGAAGATGTGCCCCCCCAGCCTTCCAATTAAGCATCTGTGGTCAGAACGAACTCTGGAAGAGGAGACAGGAAAGTCATCCCCACAGAAATTGTTGGCAGACTGCCACCAAGGAAGTGCTTTCCTCATGACCGGAGTGATCTGAATGAGATCCTCGAATGATCCTGTTATCTGAAGCCATTGTCTGTCCAACTGCTCTTGAAAGGGCCTCATACTTAGACGTGCGTGAGGCACCATGAGGATGGAAGAGGACATCATGTCAAGAAAGGACTTGAGGAGACGGACAGAAGCGAAATCTCTTTTGTATAGACTGTGAGCCAGAGATACTATGGTGTACTGTCTTTCTCTGGATAAGAATGCCTTGTTTTGAAGGGTAGCCAACGTTGCTCCGAGAAACGTTAACCGTTGGGAAGGTGTGAGAACGGATTTTTGGTAATTGACTGCAAGCCCTGGAGAGCGGAACAGCTGTAGGCAGAATGAAATGGCCTCCGAGGCTTGATGAAGAGAAGGAGCCTTCACTAGCCAATCAGAGATATGGGAAAATCTAGGCCTCTTAACGTAGGTATTCTGCCACGGGAGCGTGACACTTCGTAAAAACCAGAGGAGATGAGCGGAGTCCGAAGGGAAGCACTTTGAACTGATAGTGCGCGCCTGCCACAGTGAAACGGAGGAATCTTCGATGCGTGGGATGGATAGGGATATGGAAATCTGCATCCTGTAAATCGAGGCTAGCCAGAAAATCCGAATGGTTCAGAAGCTGTAATATCTCCTGGAGAGTTACCATGCGAAAGGATTTGTCTGCAGGTATTTGTTGAGCTTTCTGAGGTCCAGAATGGGACGCCATTCTCACTATTTCTGCTTCACAAGGAAAAAACAGGAGTAGAAGCCACTTCCCCTTTGAGAGCGTGGTACACATTCTATTGCTCCCTTTTGCAGCATTATCAATGCTTCTTTCTTTAGTAACTGAAGATGGGATGGTAGAGATTTTTGAGGCGGATGAGGCGGTGGTGTTGTGAAAAACTCCAGGGTATGACCATGTTTTATTATATCCAGGTCCCATCTGTCTGTGGTAATTTTCTGCCACTGACTGAAATAACGTAAAACGCGTGTTCTTCTGGTTGAGATGATAGCGGGAAGAGCAGCAGGCGGCGAGACCTCATCATTGTTTTCTGACATTACCCCCGGACTGAGCTTGTTGTTTTTGTCTGGGCTGTCTGGAGTAAGCAGCCTGTGGTGGTGCACGATATGTTTGTTGATGCTGGTAGGAAGGGCGAAATGAGGTGTAAGCCTGAGGTTGATATTTCTGGTAACCTCTGCGAAATGAATAAGCTCCCCTACCACATGCTCCACGAAAGGGGGTCTTCCTGCATTGGAGCAAACCCAAAGCCTTAGCTGTTTCGATGTCTGCCTTAATGGCCTGCAAAGCATCATCAATATGTTTGCCAAAAAGCGCATCGCCATCAAAAGGCATATCCAGTATTTTGCTTTGCACCTCAGGGCGAAATGTTGTTGCCTTCAACCACCCTTGACGCCTAAGGACAGCCACTCCAGCGAGCTGACGAAAGGCTAGAGAAGCCACATGCATAGAAGGTTCTATTTTCTCTGATGCAGATCTCTCACGTTGAAGAAGAATTTTCCTTGCCTCCAGTTTTTTGTCATCAGGGAGGAGGTCCACATATGGAGCGATATCGGACCACATTTGGGGGTCGTATCTTCCTAATATCGCTAGTGCGTTAGCCGCACGTACAGTAGTGCCTTAGGTGGTGGTGGTAAACCTCTTGCCAATATTATCAAGGCACCTTCCTTCCTGGTCAGGTGGTGCAGTGAAAGGCGCTGAAGGATTACTTGATCTTCGTTGGGCAGCTTGTGAAATAACAATCAGGTTTTGGGTGCCCTACCAGACAAGCTGGCGCATCATCAGGAGCCTTATATTTTTTGTCTATCCTGGGCAAGACTGAAATAACCGTAGCAGGGGTTTTCATGACTTTTGCACCTTCCTCCCAAATATGATCTATAATGGGCATCGCTTTCACAGTCTTTCTAGATGGGCCTTCAAAATCATAAAGAAAACAGTCAGACTGCTTGACTGTCATTGACCATTGAAAGCGAGAAGCTGCTCTTTCCATTAGTGCATGGAAGCCGCCAATGTCCTCCTGCGGAGAATCCGCTGTTTGTGGAGTTGGAGAAGCAGGTGTTGAAATAACAGTCTTCCCACTCATTACCTGTTTGTTTTTCACCTTGAGGTTCACCCTCTTCAATGTCCCAATCATAAGAGGAATCATGTTGCTCTGAAGGCACAACAGTATCTGTCACAGGAGACGCCGTAGGAGAAGGCTTCAGGAGAGGCTAGTGGTGGGGGCGGTGGTGGAGGAGCACTCGAAAGAAAACGAGTACGATAGTCATGCAGCATGTCTTGCAGTTCTTGTACCAATTCCACAGGAAGGTGAACCATGGGCTCACCAACAGGCTCAATGTACTGCATTTTTGCATGTGGAGTATGAAAGTCCTGTTGACAGAAACTTTCATAGTAATCCTCATCATTGTCCCGATACTTGACGTGAAGCTGAGAGGGACTGTGAGCAGGACCAAACATTCCATCATCATCAGATTCCTCCAAAAATGTTGAAGGTGGCAAAGGTAAAACCACTGAAGGATTCTGGAAAAAACACCTAGTCGACGGTGTCGTCAACGAGAACGTCGTCGACTGGTATAAAGGCGTTCGTTGCAACGTCGACGGTTGTTGACGGCCAGGTGTAGGATACAGCGACGTCAGCTTCGTCGACGACGGCAGCGTCTGTGTCGTTGACGAGGACATGATAGGAGCAGAGGATGAAATAGTCATTATCGTTGACAATGCAGAAACGATCATCGTCGACGCAGTCGTAGACGACGAAGAGGTGGTCATCGACGGAACAAACGTCGATGAGGAAATTGTCGTCGACGTCCGTGAAGTCATTGTCGACGAGAAGTCGTCGGAGGGGACAGTACCTTGGCCGTGTTAGGAAGCGTCGTCAGTGGAGCCGCCGTCGACGGCGCAGCTGTATCTGTCGTCGACGAAGCAATTTGACGATGCAGGAGAAACATGTTCCGATGGTGATTTTTGCGTCAACGGGGACCCAAAGGATAGTGACGTCGACGATAAAGGCTTTTTAGAGATTGTAATCTTCATGGATGGTTCTGAAGATGTTTTTTCATGATTAAATGTCAGATGGCTTTTCTCCTCAGTAGGAATTGAATGCTTTCCTTTTTGTGAGGGACCTGCAGCTTCATGCTGAGACTTTTTTTGGAATCCTTTTTCTAGAAACATCAAGAGATTCATGGGCTCTCTCTCTCCTTTTAAATGTTTCTTGAGAAGCCTATGAGGTAGAGCTCTCCTCCTCCTCAGAGACGACAACTTCAGACATATTTTTCAGTCTCTGAAGCCAAATTACCAACCTACTCTCTATCTTTAAGGGTTTTGGTTGAGAAGGTTCTACAAATCTTGCAGTTCTTTACCTTATGCTGGGGGTAGAGACAGTAGATAAAGTTCTTATGGGAGTCTTCAGCATGCAGTCTCTTCTTACTGCATGTTCCACATGACCTGAAGACACCTTTCTTTGAAGAATCCGACATTTTAAGAAGATATCTGGTAAATTGAAGAAGAAAACTGAGCAGAGCTCAGGGAGACTTCCTGTCACACGACGTGCAGTAGAAAATCTGAGGAACCTAGCTTCTCTTGGGAGTGTTCTACAAGGTACTGTCGCCCGATTGGTTGCTACTTAAGTTTGGTTCTTTTTTACAAAAGAAAGTAGATAGGCTATTGCAGTGACTGTTCATTGCATTGTAGCCTATGGTAATATTAACTACTGCTTTTATAAGTATACCGTGGGACTCCCACTATGACGACCGGGATGATTCAAGAATGTGAGATCTATGAAAGATTCAATAATGGAGAATAATGTTGCTCCCCTTTTCACTTAAAGGTAACTCTAGGCACTACCAGTGATACAAGGGAACCCTTTGTCCTCCTGACCTATCTAATTGGCAAGTTAAAGTCTCACAAAAACTCTTACCTACTCCTATTTCAGGACTTTCCTTTTTCTTATTGACGTCAAGCAAAGTTAAGCCATGGACCCTCGGGGGGGGGGGCAACCAACCTTCTGCATGCACCAGATTCAGTATTGAAGGACTCACTGTAGAGAAGCTCAGCTTGAAGTGCTCAGCTGTTTGTCATCCTGCATGGTGTCTTGAACAAATAGCAGACCAGACCCCAGCAACCAAGAACTTGTATGGACTCATCCTGTGAGCGAAGACTTGAATACGCATTCATGCCAATGCCTTGTATTTTGCCTCCAGTGTTCGGAGTAGCTGTGATGCACAGTTACCTTTGCTGAGAGGCTCAAGTCTTTGCTACGTATAGTGCCTAATTTGTAAAAGAATAAGTGCCAGATCCAAATTCTTTTAAGAAGCCCCCTGATAACACTGCAGAATGTTGGAGGTGCCAAATACCAAGGCAGTCTAGTTTTTACCTCACCCTATGCCTTTCATCCACTAGTATTCTCTCCATTATCCTATATTGCACTCTTGTAGGTTCCTTTTCATCCCTACTTCCTCCCTTTGCCTTTGACTTTTTTCCATCTTTCTCTTCCTCCTTCATTCCCTCATTTCAATTTCTCGTTTAAAGTCAGATAATTGAAAATAAGTCCAGATCCTCAAAAAGAGTGCCGGTGGGCCCCCACCTGTTCAGGCGAAGCATTGGCGATATAGCAATGCCAATGGCGTTCTGGTTGGAGTCTGTAATGATGTTTATATCACAATCCTCTTAAATGTACTGAGAATAAAGCAACTTTCTTATTCAAAGAAAATGTCCTGCCTTGAAACCAAAGTGGACAAATGAAAAGGAATTCTTCATTGAAACCAGGGCACATGTCGAGGGTACACTGCTTCTACCTACTCTTTTCACAGGGTGGATGCAGTCTACCCTGCCAAGAGATTGAGCTCTACAGAAATATGGTCTTGCTGTAATTTTCAGACACCAGGATTCTTTCAGCAGCGCCTGCACTTTGTCTGCTTTTGCTCCAGGCAGCAACGTGCAGGCAGAGAAGGGGCTTATCAGATTCCAGCTGGGCCCATAACATAGGCCGAATTAAGGGGCCATCAGGCCTCCTTTTGTTGGAGTATCCTTGCTGGGAGCTATGGGGAGCCTCACACCTAAATGCACAGGAGGGGTATCAAAGGCACACAGCTTAACACTTCACAGGTACAAGAGAGAAATGCTTTTGACTTTGTTCAGTCCCGGTTTATAAGAGATATGCATGCACTGTTAAGAATGTCTTTTTTTTGGGCCTGTCCCAGTATTTACACAAATAACAATTTAAATACTGCTACTTTGATTTATTTCTTTTAGAGCACTATAGTGCTACTCATCCCATTGCAGGGTGTCAGAGTGCTTTACATCACATGTACACATTACATATTGACAATAAACCGTGTGTAAACAATGTACAGGATGTGTTACGTAACACAATAAATGTTACAAAGTGTAGGCGTCAAATATCCTTCACAGCTCACTAGGCTATATTAGAAGTATTACAATTTATGAACTGCAAGTAACAAAAGGATCTGTGTTAAAAGCAGTAACCCATTTACATAAAATAAAAATCTGTCATCTGCGTGTTACATTATGTGCTTTGCAGGATGCAAAATAATGTTCTATGCTACTATGATTTAAAACTGGGACAAGAAAGCACAGATGTCACCAGAAAAAAACTTTACCTCTAGAGTTATCTTACCATTGTTATTATCCCGAGATTTATTTAGAACATAAGATCTCTGCAGCAGGTGCCTTAACCACATAAGATATTAAAAAAAAAAAAAGACTTTGCAACCAATTAAGCAGAACAAATTTGTTGCCACGTTCCTCCTTGTTGCCAGTTTCTTTGTGGCAGGGCTTTAAACAATAAATGTAAAAGGGGAGCCCAGATTTTGAATTGGGGTTGTCACTTTTTTGGCACAACCCAGACGAAAAATCTAATTTGTTAAATATTATAATGCGCTCAAATGTACTCATGATAGATCTGCTAAACATGTGTTAGGTCTTGAGTTCTGATGTCAGTTCTTGTGATGTCACTTCCTGTGAGGTCATAGGTTGTGAAGCCACTTCATGTGATGCCACGTGCGATGCCACGCACTGTGATGTCACGCGCCATGATGTCACTTGCATACTGCGTAACTTGGTTAGTCTCCCCACCTTTTTTTTTTTTTTAAGGACTTGCCAGATTCCTGTCAGGAGATAGCCCTTCACTACCAGATAAAAGGCCAAGAAAAAGCAGACTCTAAAAGTAATCTTACCGGTCAGCGGGTTCCTGGTGTAAGCCGTAGCTATAAAATAGTTGACGATAATAAACCATCTACATTACACATTATGAGGGATCATTGCAGTTAAAGAAAGTATGAAACTAAGGAGCTGCCACTTTGCTGCATGGCCCATGTTGTGGTTTTCTATGAGCAACTCTAAGGTGACAACACAGTTTTTTCGACACAAGAAGCTTCATGTCTATGGAAATGTTTCCCGTTCAATTTCTGCTTTAAAGAAAAGGTTCCAATCAACCATGCTGCGTGGTGCGTTTAGCTCATTGTAATTTTTAGGTTGAGCCTAGCGCAGCACGCATGCGCTGCTCTAGGAGATGACCTTTTGGAATCGGTCTGCACTTTTCCAAAACTTGTGCGTGTGGCGGCATCCACCTTGCGGGAGCGAGCAGCGGCGCGCAGGGGCCATCTGTTTCTAATTAGCGTGGCCGCACGCGCTTGTTTACATTTGCCTGTCTCGTGTCGTGTCCGGGCTAAATAGACAGCTTTTGGTTTATATAACTGACAGAGTGCATTGATTTAATGTGTACTAAGGTACACCGCTCCTGTTTTTAACCTGACAGTGTTTATCCATGTGTACTTTGCTGAGAGTCACACCGCTCGTTTTTTAACTTTAACTTGCTTTACCTTTGTGAAGGCTTCATTCCGCGCATAGTTGTTTACGTAACTCGAACTTTTACCCGTGTTTGAGTTATATGTACAAATGTGAAACCTGTTTATAGGACTGGTGCCTTTCACCACGCAAGTGTTATTTTGGGTATGCATCGGTAATCGGATGAAACCTGGCAGAGCGTTTCACATTAGTCACGGTACAGGTCTTCTCACGGCCATTCAACTGCATCACAATTCTTACTTGCGGATCATTCTCTAACGTGACAACCTTCCCTGATTTTAAAGCACGGATTTGTCATAGAGCCTCATTGTTATGAATGTTTGTGGTTTACACAATTTACCCCGCATACGACGTGGGTCTTGCAATCTGCGCACCTCCATATATTTAACTCATTCTGCTCCGTATCAACCTGAGGTTGCACTCAGCTCATTATGACTTAGCACAACATGTACCACAACGCTATACTTCATTAGTGCACACTGAGTTTCTCGTTCCTTATACCTTTAGGTTACTTACCAACCGCTGCATTTCTAATTACCTAATCCATTCACGGAATGCCCAACTTTCATATAGTAAGTCTTTATGATTTTATTATCACACATGATGTAGTTCTCTCGCTAGCAGGATCACTTACCCTAGCGGGGTAACTTTGCAACATGCTGCACAATAGCCACACTACTCTACAACATAACTTAAATACACTGGCAAAGCCAATAGCTCTGACTAAACACTTATAAGATCCAAAAGGCGAGACCTATTGGCTATGCCAATGCTTGTTATATTGGTGGTGGTTTTCATATACACTTTTTTCTATAAAAAAATATAAGGAAAACGCAAGGCAAATGTTGCCTTTTGTAGGGATTGTTTTTTTTTTGTAGGTTGAAGTTTTTTATTCGCTCAGTTGCTAAAAGATTTCAGCACATGAATGAGATTAAGAGTTTATGATTATAAATGAAGATCCGTTGAGGGAAAGCAACTTATCTGAGGCCGTACGGGTCCCCTAAGCCCATTGAGATTGTGAGTAGCATTAAAACCAGAAAACGCAAGGCAGTTGAACAATACCATTTTGGTAAGAGTGGTAGACTTCAAATCAGGACAGATGTGCCCCGATCCCGTAATTTGAACACACAGGCCATGCCAGTTAGCTTCATAAAGAGAACCATGAGACAAACTGCATTTTTTAACCTGGTTGACAGTTTTAAGGTAAGGAGAAAGCGAAAACGTTAGGGCATGACAAGGACAGACAGTTTCCAGAATTCCCCTCCCCCCAATGTTATGAAATGTCATTCAATCAGCTCTAGTGGTGCTGGAACAATTTTCGGAGTGGGGTGGAGTGTTAGATCACGGATGTCATAGGAATTGTGAAAAATCCAAGAGTTTCACAAAGAACAAGTACTTATAGCAATGAGCTACACCCATTCAACAGGAGTGGTGAGGTGTGGTATGTAGCCAGTGGCGCAGTTTGGAGTATATTTCTCCACTGATGGTGCACCTTCTAATTAGTTGAGTGACAGACTTGAGGAAGAATGGAAGTGCTTTGAACTGATAATAGTTTTTATCTACAAAGCATCTTAGATACTGTTGACGTTTTGGATGTATGGGGATATTAAAATAACACGTCCTCTAATTTGATAGAAAATTACCTTTCGCTATAAAAAGCAAATTTCTTGGAGGATCACCATTTAAAATCTACGATTTCTCAGAAACTTGTTCAAACCTTAGATCTAGGATGGGCCTCAAATCACTCTTCTTTTTCAACTGTAGAAAGAACTTTGAATAAAATCCCAGGTTCCTTTAATTTTGTGGCACTTTCTCTCTAGCATTCTTGCGAATAGCTGTAAAATAGTTTGCTCAGTTCAGTAAGATGTTTGTGCTTCTTAGTGTGTTTGGAGGAGGCCAGTTTATAAATTCTATGTAGTGCCCTTTTCCAACAATGTCCAATACCAAAGCATCCAGCAAGATCTCCAGTCATTTTTAATGGAAAAACTAAATGCACCTACACACTGGCAGGGTTGATAGAGAAACGGCACGTGGAATGGAGTCAGTTATTTTTATTCTGAACCTGCAAACGTTTTGAATGATTTGCTCAAATTTTCTGGCCTCTTTGTGACTGTTTGCAGTGGTATGGATGGAATATAACCATGGCCTGCTGATTGTAAGGACCAAAACTACCCTTCTGCTGGCAATATTCTTTATATTTTGATTTACATGTATACGTTAGGGCACAATATTTCAAGGTAAAAAAAAAATAAGAGAATAAAAAAATCTGCAAAAAAAACATTGGAAAAGAACATGCAGGTAAAAGGAAACTGGTAAGTAAACATACATAGGGAATTAGGAAGTAGTAAGTAAAGGACATAGTAAAAATAATTAGAAAAAGTGTTCATACACACTTTACATGTATAGGAAAGGCAAAGGAAAAAAGAAAGCCAAGCACTGCCTTCTACTGGAAAGAATACTTATTTTTTAAATAAAACTATGTTTTAAAAAAATTAATACTACAAGAAAAAGATGAGCACTGAAAAAGCTGAATGGTCTGGCCTTTGACAGCTGGTGCGATGGTTAAATAAAAAAATAAAAAAATAATATATATATAGCAAACATATGCCACAAAAAGTAAAAGAAAAAACACGCTGCAATCTAAATGTCGCCACGACGTACTTGCAATAAAAATCTGGAATTTAAAAAACATTCAATAATGTGGCCTTTTTCATAAGTTTTTCTTTTTTTTAAAGTATCAAGCCTTTTAGTTGTGCTATACACTGTATTATTTATGGAGAAGAACAACAAAGTTCTAACCAAGCACTCAATAGGCATGGTTAAAGGTCAGGATCACTGGAGGGTCACATTATATGGCAGGGTTGACTACATTATGTGACAAGAAAAGGCAAATTACGCTGTGTAATGCGGCACATTTTGTGATAGCTTTACTTCATTATTTTCTCATTTTTACACTTAACACTGCGCGAGCATAGGTTGCACCTCATTAGTACCAGTTGCAATAGCAACTGAAAGGTGACTACTCAACTTTCGCAAAGGGCCTTCCACGGCAACATGTCCTTTCATTTTTACTAACCGTTTGAGCTTGAAACAAATTTTTCTTTTGACAAAATCTGCAAATTAGGCAGCAGATTATGCGGAAAATTCCTAATTATGCAAAAAATGCTGTGGCTGCACAATCGCATAATTCCACTGGCCCTGGTTATAGTGTCACCAGTGCATTTTATAACACTAACTTAAAAAAGAAGACGCAACATAATTCACCCAAAGTTCAAGCAAAAAAATAGCAGTTATGTAAAAATAAAAATAAATTATGAATTTAAAATAAAACAAAAACATTTTGATCCGGCGTGGTCACTGAAAAGAACGGAGCTTTTTTTAGGTGATTGAACAATGTGCACAAGTTTTGTACAGTCACTCAACGTGAAAGTATCCAATGGTAAAGTTAATTGACCCATTGCCCCATGCTGTATAATCTGGTGGTCGGAACAAAATGTGAATGACAATTTATTAGACCAATAGATGAAGCCAGTTGACCAAAACCCCTTCTATTTATGTACATGGTGTATACATTTTTATGAAAAAACAGTCTGGTGACACCAGTAGAGTAGTCTAAAACGCCGGATATAAAATGTAAAGGATCTCAAAATTACTCAGATAATCTCTCAAGGTTTTTTTGGCTGAGCAATTCATACCAAATAATCACACGGAACCCTGTACAAATCCCAAAGACCTTGCTGTGCCTGTATCAGACATTGTTTGCAGAAGCTCATCCACTTGTTTTTCAGATTGTCGTCAAACGTATTGCAAATTCTTGCTCGAACGGTGTCGTTTTGAGCCATCCGAATCTCCTCATCGTAGCTGCATTGCGTATCTGGCGGAACTAAACAGATGCAGAATCCCTCGCAGAAGCAATGAGTGATGCCTAGGGTTGCTCTCTCTCTCCAATTATTCTTAACACCTAAGCTTTATCTTCACTTCACAATTTTTGTAGAAACGGGACATTATCATTCCATAATGATAACTTCATTATGACTATAATGGCAGATGCATTAGCAACCTTAACACTCGTAGCCGCTTAATCACTCACTCTTTCCCATTGGGTCCTAGTTGCGGCCTTCCTTATCTAGTGGTGCGGTAAAAGGAACTATATGGTTCCTTTCACAGTGTTGTGCTGCCCTGGAAGTGACCGTCTGTCTTTGTCTTTTTTAATAGATATACTGCAGTCTTAACTGGAGCATTATATTTCTTTTCCAATCCAGCTCTTAACATAGGAACCGTCCAATTCTATTTATGCGATGAGTATTTTTCCCACAGGTGCTGTAAAGACTGCTATCGAGTGAACCGTCTTTCTAGCTTTCTCTTTAATATCATGTAAGAAACAGGACTCTTCAGTTGTAGTTACTGGAAGGCTGAATTTTCTGGAACCTTTTTCTATTAAAGTGTGACAACATATAGCTTGCATCTTTCGGGATTTTAAAGTCACTCCATTGAGATGCCCTGACAATATCCAACCCTTGTAGAATGGTCATCTTGTCAGCAATCATTTTGCTGTTTGTGGTCTTCATCGTTCATTAGTCCGAGCTACCTGATCTATTTCCATCATCATACGTATAAAGAGAACAAGAAAGGTTGGTTGGTCCATCATACGACGTCTCAATTCATGAAGCAATAACAAAAAAGTATGACATTCTGGACAAGTTATCTATGTTAGCAGTTGTAGGGGGTCAACCAGTAGTTTTTAAAGGCTACAAGACAGAGTAAGCCTGTAATAACAGGGCCTCCCTTATTAAGGTACAGGGCCCCTCACCCACTGAGGTGGCATGCTTCATCATTGAGACCTGCTCCTCTTCGTGAGGGGGTGCAATACCCGACAGGCATTCTTAGAGAGCTCTTTATGGAGATCTTTTATCACAAGGTTCAATAAGCCCTGTCTGACCTCTTCAACTCCCCCTTCTGAGAATTTTCTTTTGTCTCAATGGATAGCAGTGGTAGATTTAGAAAAAAGGGAAAAAAGTGGTTAAACTGGGGTGGATTCATGGAGCATAAATTATCCGTAGAATCCTGCTATGATTCTATGGATGATTATGCCCAGTGAATCCACTCCAGTTTTTAAATCTTACCGTGGAATACAGCCACTAATAAATATCTTACATTAGGGATTACCACAGGTAATCTTAACCATTTTTTTCCTTTCTGCCCAACTCCTGTTAAGTTTCTGGGGGAAATGTCAAGTGAAGGCTGAGAAAAAGGGTGGGGTCCCAAATGCATTTTTCCCCCAAACATTTTCTATAGGAATTCTAGGAAGCGTTTTAGAAAAAACAGCTGAACACAATTACACCAAATTTAGCAGAAAGCTAGATCTTTACTACGAAAGCACACATTTTGTGATTGGGTGTAATCCACTAAGACGTTTTTGGGAAATATTTAAGCATGCGACTTTGAATATTCAGTGTGAACTATCTCCACTGCAACATTGATCAATGAAAAGAAATCCTCTCAGCAAGATTTTGGAGGAAGGAAGGGTAAGTGGAATGGAGGAAGCAAGTCCTGCAAAAGGACTGGTTGAAGGACCCACTGAACCATTGTTATTCCCTGCCATCTGCATAGAAATTGGGATAATGCAAGTACGTAAATGGTATTTCTTAAGAGCAAAACAAGCAAAGCAGCAGAGAGCTGTACAGGCTCAAAGGCAAGCATTAAGTGAAAGAGAGACGTAGCTTAATTGTGGACGTTAATGGTGTGTGATGTAGTTTGTTTTTTCTTAATACAAGTGAGTCTTCAACTTTTTCCAAAATTGGTGCAGTGTTGGAAAGGTCCTGAGCAAGTGTGTGGAGTGTGATGAATTTGTAAATAATGTAGATGGTTTTCAAGATGGGTCGGGCCGGCAAGGAGAGCCCGTGGAGTTTCATCAGGATGGAGGTTATGTGATCATATTCCTTCGGGCCCTGGATAAGACAGGCTGCGTTGTGTAGGACGCCTTTAAGGGGGTGCCAGTATGAAGTCTGGGGAGTAGGGTATTACCACCATCCAGATGCAAGTCATTTTTTGGAGGAACCAGTCACCTTATGGAAGAACCAGTTGCTTTCTGGGTTGGTTGCATGCAGTCTTTGTTTTTTGGCAATGTGTTCTTGGAGGTTGAGGTTAGTGCCCAGGGTGAATCCAAGTGACTTAGCATTTTGTGAAATGGGGTTTAAAGCAGTCAAGGTTCAGGTCATTGACCCAGATTAGTACTGTTTCTTATTTGTTCTTGGCAAATAACAGGAATTCGCTCTTGGTTGGATTGAACTTCAGGTAGGCACTAGATATCAAAGTCTGGATGAAGTGCAGGAAGTGTCTGAGGAGTTGAAGCAAAGAAGACTTTCAAAGAGATTTGTGTATAGGCATATTCATTTTGATGCGATTATCTGTGAGTAGAGCACCAAGCATCTCCACAGAGACTGGAAATGACAGGCGACAGTATGGAAACCTGGGGGATTCCATAAGTGATTGGGATCTTTTTGTACATAGAGATGCACATACGAACAAACTGGTGTCAGTAGGAAAGGTTGGCGAAAAACCAGTAAAAAACGTTGCTGGTGAATTCTATTCGAAACATCAGGGTGTGTATGAGGGTGGGACTTGACTGCCAAAGGCAGCTAAAAGGTCCAGCAGTATCAGTGTGCAGGCGTTATGTTTATCTGGGGTCAAGAGGTAATGGTCTACAATGTGCAAGGTAGCAGTCTCCGTGCTGCAGCATAACCTGAAGTGCTGTTGAAGTGGAATATAGACTGTTTTCAATGATCTTGCTGATTAATGATAGATGGGCTGGTAATTGGTAAGGTCATCAGGGTCTAGTGTAGGTTTAGGATAATCTCTCACAAACCTAACTCTGGTGGTAAAGAACACAAGTCAAAACAGCTTTGTTGCAGATGGTGTAGAAACAGACTGTGGGAATCTAGTATTGTTTGGTCCAGGAAGAGCCTCTGCACCCAAAACATATGCTCCTTCTGCAATGAAGAGTGCAATTGTTAATGATTGAAAGAACAGCTACAGCATCTAACCTTACGACACGGATGGTGGATCCACGTAGAGGGTCAAGAAAATATTAATGGTTGCTCTGACCCCTTCAAGTGCATTATCTACATTTGCACCTAAAAGGCATAAGCCATCAAAAGGTGAGTCTAGAAGTTGGGCTTGGATAGCCTCAGAAAAACTGGTCATTCTCATCCAGGAAAGCCACTTTAAAACAATTTCAGAACCAATGGACCTTGAAACAGCATCTACATAGTTCAATCATGACTTTAAGGCACTTTGCTTGGCACATAAAGCTCTGCACGGCAGAAACCGGACTACCTAAAGAGAAACTTCTCCTGGTACAGCCCTAGAAGAACCTTGCATTCAGATACCTCTAGACCAGTCAACACCCCTAAAATTAAGAGAATGACACGGGGTGGCAGAAGTTTTGTCAACATCACGTGCCAACTTTGGAATAATTTACCGACATCTCAGAGGTCAAGCTAACTTGTTCAGTTTTAGGAAACACCTTAAGACCTGGTTGTTTTCTCGCCCCCGGTGATTTGCTCTGTTATATGCTCTTACCTCAGTGTTTATGTTTAGCAGATACCAGCACCAAGCTGGCCCCGGGCATTTGCGCACTATATAAAACTATTCATTCATTCATTCAACTCATGTGGCAGATGAGCGGTAACTGCCATTACCCACAACACACAAGAATAATATGGCAACAAATACAATGCTTTATTAGCCTCAAGGGCCACATTTCCAAAGGCAAACCCTTTCCATCCAAGCTGATCTAAGGGCTTTGATTCTCTATCCAAACGGACTGGAAGTATTTGAAGCACTGGCAATTGAAGCAGAATAAGCAGGACCACGAACCTCCCAGGGGAAAGGTGAGCACTGAGATGGGGGTGGATAGGAGGGTGCAAGTTTCCATTTTTGAGAAAGATTCCTGAAACTGCAAGAGTAGGCTGAGGTTTCTCCCAGGCCTAGGGCACCTGATCCACAAGGGATCATTAAAAGGCACCAATCCAGCCCATTAGAATCATGGAGATCCATCATCAGTTGTGTGCTGGCATCCGGCAGTGGAAAATGATTATTTGCATCACTGTCAACACCCTTCGCATGAGATATGCCTTACAGCGTCTGGATAGGAGCCTAATCGGGGGTCAAACAATTCTTCCGAATGCTGTAAGGAGTACCTCTTTGTGATAGGAAGACTATTTGGACATTTTACCTCTAGAATGTGGACAGCCTTACACGAAATCAGTACCAGTGAAATCAATGCCAATATCTGTGTCAAGGTTAGAACACTCAGCACCTTAGGAGTGACAATTTGTTCCGAAGGTGGTTATGAGGACACTAGCTGAGTGAGAGGTACCAAGACCAGCTCCGATAGCTTCTCTCTATAAGACAACTGTAACCGAAGTAGATTGCATTGCAAAGGTATTTTAATGACCAAGATGATCATTCTGCATGGTTTGTGAGGACTGCCAACATGGTGTGCCTGAAAGCCTCTGTGTCTTTTTTTAGGAAAAGAAATAGGCACCACAGTGGGAGTCTGCTCTAAAGAGGACCTTTCCCCTAGGATATTTTAGATTTCCATCTATGGCTAGAAGAAGGGCACTTAAGTTCATTTTTTGTGCTTCTTGTTAGACATGGTATAAGATCTTGGCCTGGTTTTAGATCTGGATCATATCCTGGCTCTGCTCCTGGTAGACCTTGGATTGACTTTTTTAATGAAACCATCATAAATTTCATCTTAATTTTCCTGATAAACTTAGGTTTCATGCAGAGGCACAGATCACAAGACTTGGCATCATGCTGAGGATCCGGACGTCATCAACACTTGTGGTAGGGATCAGTAACCAACATCAGTTGGTGACAAACAAGACTTAAGAACTGCTGCTCATGTCACCAGCTGATGTTGGTTACTGATTGAAGCAGTGTTGCGGAGGTCCTGAGCAGGTGTGCGGAGTGTGATGACTTTGTGAATGATGTAGATGGTTTTGAAGATGATACAGGCAGACAAGGGGAGCCCGTGGAGTTTGTTTCATCAGGATGGGGGTGAGGCCCTGGATGAGACGTGCTACGTTGTGAAGGACGCCCTTAAAGGGATGCAAGTATGGAGTCTTGGGAGCAGTGCAGTGCCACTAACCAAATGCAAGAGTACGAGGGCTTGAACAGCAGTTCTGACGTTTTCTGGAAGAAACAGTCACTTTCTTTGTTGGTAGCAGTCAGTCTGTTTTTTGACAATGTGTTTCCTTGAGGGTGAGGTTAGTGTCTAGGGTGAATCCAAGTGACTTGGCATTCGGTGGAATTGGGTTTGACGCCATCTAGGTTCATGCTATTGATTCTGGTTTGTACTGTTTTTTATTTGTTCTTGGCAAATAACCGGAATTCTGTCTTGATTGGGTTGAACTTTAGGTAGGCACCAAGTCTGGATGATGTGCAAGAAGTGTCTGAGGTGTTGAAGCAAAGAAGACTGAAGATTTTGGAAGAGAACTCTACAAAAAATGTCAACTATCAACAATAATTATTGGCAAAGCCAATAGATCTCGCCTTTGCAACCTACAGGCTTAGTCAGTGGTTTTAGCCATGCTGCAAAGCATCAGTCATGCTGTTCAGCATGGCTAAAGTTTTTTTTTTGTTTTTTTTAATCTGTTCTGTCATTTTGTTGGCTTAAGCCTGCACTTACAAAGTTGTATTTTATAGCAATTCCAGTTATATAGCCCTTACCTTAAGGTTGCATTCTGAACTCTTCAGTAAGCTTGTTAACCGACCGATCTACATTTCATTCTTCAGAAAAATAAAAGGTTAAGTCAGCCCACTCAGAATTTCAGACCCTGAGCTTTAGGGTGCATATTTATTTCTGCCACATGTGCATTAACCTACTGATCCATGGAACCAGCATGAGAAGGATGAGAGGCTGAGTCGGCCAATCATGCAACATCCTAGCAACTGGCATATCCAGAGGGTGGTGAGAGAGATGTCTGCAGCAGGAGTTCAACCCACCTAGCTGTTGTAAACATGCGAATGAATGTGTCAGTGCAGCGTTGAGGGTGAGGGAGTGAGATTTAATAGGCTCCGCTGCTTCAACCTGGCCACTGAAAGTGGTGCTGCGTGGGGAGCTGGGGAGGAGGGCTGCAGCACACCCTGACTCATGTAAGGATGATGGATGTGTGAAGGGGAGCACTCTGGAGTTTGACTGCACTTGCAGCTCTCAGGCATCATGAGAAATCCCTATAAATGTATAAGGCATGGCAGGAAAATAACTGCGCCTTCATGCAGGAAGGGGCTATGCTGGATGCATATCATCTGCGAAAATACTGCAATCAAGGCAAGCTCGGGTGGAGAAAGAATAGCAATAAAGCAGTTTATGTAGCGCTTAAAACACCTGGGTATCTAGATGCTGTTGTGGTAACACATGTTGTTACCAACCACACTAGCCCTCATGTTATCCACCCGGAAGGACAAAAGGGGAGTCTTATTTACTAGTCTCAGTGGTGTATGGTTGCACACAGATATTCCCAAAGCTCCAAAAGTATGTTTGTGTGCATTGTGGTGTGTGTTTGTGCTGGAGAGAGAGTGTGCTATGTACGCACCCCCCAAGGGACATTAAACATTTTTTAAGGCTATATATATTTTATCACTAAACACATGCGAATGAAAAACACAAACAGCACCTCGAAGTGATAAGGAGTGAAAAGTTGAGCTATTTTAAATAACATAACAGCTATCCTTCACATGCCATACAACACTATGATCGTTATGAATAAGGGTAGAAGAATGTCCGCAAAACTGCTTTTCTGTGGCTTTCCAAAAGTCTGTGCAAGTATTAACTAAATAAATGGGCATCTCAAGTAGCCCGGCGATCAAAGGATGATCTTGACGTAACAGCCGCAGCCATGTTATAATTGGCATAGCACGATTCCACCACAGCAGAATAAAGTCAGTTGTGGAATGAGTCATTTTAGTCCAGTTTAGCTGGGCAGTGAAAGCCCCGTCCTGCAAACTTAAGGGAAAATCTTTGACACATTCAATTTTAATGTGATACCTACTTTGACATTTTTAAGATACAGGTTCAACAATAGATGGGTAATATAAACATTAAAATTCAGTCAATGCAATTTGCCTACAATTACTTTCGACGTCATATGTCGGAGATGCAGCGAGACAAGAGAGATTCCGAGGTGCTCCGTCGCTTAAAGTCTCCCATCTCTCAATGCACATCATGCATGTGTAGTGAATCATCTATGCTTTTTCTGTCACTGCTTACTGGAGTGTTCAAGCCTCTCGAAAATACACTTTCACCAGCAGTTAGACACAGATCATTATATTCCACTACTCCAACAACCCGTCTTCCAACACAGGCGCACAGCACAACCCAGGCCAATCAGAACCTAAACAGCCCAAAAAAAAAAAAAAACAGGGGACAAACAACGCAAAAATAGGCGGTGGGCAATCAATAAACCGCGTGGGACTGGGGTAGAGAAAAACAAGAAGCAAGGAAGGGGGAAAACGGAGGGTGGGGACAATCTACAAGCTAATGACCGGGGACGCACAGATGAGGGAGAGGAACAAAAACAAGCAAGGATGAGGAGGAACCTGGCTAATGATGAGGGTAGAAGACAAAAAAAAACAATAGAGGGAGTAGCAGGCAGTAGGAGTGAGAGGTAGTAGAAATAGTGCATCAATCACATCGGGAGCAGCGGACGGGTACGGATTAACTTTAGATCTGTGCTTGGTTCCTGCTCTGCAGAAAAGAGCGTACGTGAAGTCTGGCATGCACTGGTCAATTAAGGAGGCTGCAAAGAGTGAAACTGCAGCCAACAAATGGTAAGCAAGGGGCGGGCACCTTTTAGGTCTCGGCTCTCGACGGCACACATGCGCTATCTCGAAAGAGACATGCGGCATCTATTTTATGGGCTTATACCCAGACCACAGGCTTCCCATTAGCGGGCACCATCGTCGCTCCATTTTTCACTCACTCCATTTGTCCATGGCATGCATACTTCATGCCTCTTCCTCTGTTTACCACTCCCCGAGAGCAGGGACTAAGTACACTCCACTGCTCTGATTTTAGGACCATTGTAGGGACAAGCCCTCAGAAGCGTTGTGTTTTCACTTTCTCCAGCGCAGTTGTAAACCGCCTTCGTCTTTTAACTTGGTCTTCCAACCGGCAACGCAAACAAGTCTATTTGGGCGGGCCTCGGGGGGCCTCTCTATCTTTCTGAAAAAAACAGTTAAAGCAACGATCTCTTTACCCACGCAGGTTCAGAAGAACGTACAAGCGCTATCCATCGAAGGCCTGAAAAGCGGCCAGAAGTCCTTCTCCTTGATTCTTATAAACTGCTATTTAAACCCATGCAAAATATCAAAAGCCCGTGCTATGGGGGCTCTGTGCTCATACATCAAGGCAATTATTGAAACCTATCCCTCACATGAAATTGTGCTGGTAGGGGACTTCAACACCAAACACTTGGGCCTTCGTCACAACCCCGCCCAAAGGAATAATGAACAAATGCAATTCTACAACCTACTTACCATATTCGACCTAAAATCAGCAGACCGGACTCCGTCAGTCGCCCGCCCCACGTTCAAGAATATCTCGACAATTGATTATATTTTTATGTCAAGTGGCTTAATTAACGATCTACAAAGCTTCGACATCATAAATCGCACAGATAGTGATCACAACCCTCTGGTTGCAGGCTTGAATTTAAATCATCAGATAGCAGATCCAGGCCAAGACCATGGCCATTCGACGGGAGACTAACTTATGTCCCTGGTAAAAAGAATTAAGTGGCACCCGTTCCACTCGCCACAGGTCGCCAACTGGCTCGATGACCTGAGAAGCCATCTTCAGGGCCACGCGGGGAACTTCCTTTTAACAAACTGGGACCAGCTGACCAGAGAGTTGGGCACCTCCCTCCATAAGACCAGAGAGGGGGGGGACTGTCACGCCAGGATCAAAGTGGCCCTGTAAAGGGGATTCAACGGCTAACAAGTTTTCCAAACAAACCGCTGGCGCCACGGTGTATCTCACTTACGCGAAGGATTCTGAGGAAGAAAACCCGTCAGCTCAAACGAAACGCAACATCTGGAAACCTTTTCGCAGTAAAAGAAGCGAGAAAGGCTCACAAAAAAAAGTTTGGGCCTTGAAACAAGCCCAACAAGAGAAGGAATGGAACAAGATCTTCTTCATGCTTAAAGAAGGATCCCTAGCCAGATTCTGGCAATATGTGAACTCTTTAAAATCCGTTGGACATCCGAGATCTAATGTAGTTCCAGCGGCAGCATGGGAGAACCATGTGGGAAGCCAGTTTTCGGCCTACGAACAAACAGTTACCATGGCTCCCGTCTCATTGGACACAGAAGATTTACAAACATCGTTCCAACCAAGGGAAATTACAAGACTAATAAAATCTATGAAACCAAGCGGAGCGCCAGGACCAAATGGACTGCCTGCCGGGATCTTTCAATCTGCCCCAGAGGCTTGGGCAGCGATTCTGACCCAGCTATTCAACACCGCCTACACCCTCGGAAGGACACCGGATGCATGGCGGGGCTCAATATTATGCCTGATTCACAAAAAGGGATACTGTCTAAACCCTAGCAACTATCGCCTGATAGCACTATTAGACTTGGAAGCCAAATCATACGCCTGTATCCTTCTTGAAAAACTGGAAACTTGGACCAAAGACAACGAGTTGCTCCCCTTTTTTCAAACTGGCTTTCGTGGAGGAGCCGCCACAACGGATAACATAATCACTCTATCGGCCCTCTGTCATCAAACCACTCAGCTGCTACAGCCTCCTCTTTGTTGCTGCTTTGTCGACCTAACCGCAGCCTTCGACAAGGTTGACAGACCTTCGCTCTGGAAGAAACTTGCAAACTGGGGCATCCCACCCTCACTTCTAACGGCTTTAATATCACTGTATTCAGAAACCTGGGTGTGGGTAAGAACAGGTCCTACATCTCTGTCGGCGAAAATCGAGACGCCAGGAGGTCTGAAACAAGGGTGTGTGCTTGCCCCCCTCCTATTTAATCTGTACACAGCGGACCTGGGAAACGCGCTAGCTAATAGCAGCTTGGCTCCTCCTCGACTAAATAACCGACCATTACACATTATGCAGTACGCGGATGACAATCTCATCATGGAACACACCAAAGTGGGCCTCCAATGTGCGTTGACCAGCTTACACAAATATAGCACATTGAATCATCTCATTATCAATTCGGATAAGACCAAGATCGTAGTAGTAGGTCGGCAAAAGCATAAAAAACACATCACATGCACCATTGGACCTAGGAAAATTAAATGTGTGCAGAAATACAAGTACTTGGGGGTCTGGTTCACAGAAACTGCAAGTCCAACCGCCCACAAAAAAGATCTGACCAAAAAATCGGCGGCAATCACGTACGGTCTAATAAAACTGAACAACAAGCTCACAAGTCCCTCAGCAGAGAGTATCAGTAAAGTTACCCAAGCTGTGCTTCTTCCAGCACTTGCGTATGGGCATCAAGCATTTCCGGGCGCTTGCTCAGAATCCCTGGAGCGGGCCCAATGCGTGGCCTACAAAAAAATCTTTCAACTGCCGAAACACATCTCCAGGGCAAGACTTAGGTTGGAGCTTGGGCTAGTTAAACCCTCACTTACCCTTGAGGCCGATTATTTGAGATCCAGTTTTATTCTGGAAAACAATAGATTACCCCTTTTTTAAAGATATAACAGCGGCAAAAATAGATGATTGGACAATGCACTTTGAGAGTATTTTTAATCCGGAAGCTGGGAAAGCTACTAAAAGCGGTAACAGTAACCTCATTTTAGTAGAAACTGTTAAGACTTCACCAATCACTTTGGACGAAATTAAAAATGCCTTAAATAAAAGTGCAAATGATAAAGCCGCAGGGCCAGATGGGGTACTGATTGATGTTTTTAAACATAACATTGATTTTTGGTCACAGTTTTTATTAAATGTCTTTAATGCTTCTATTGGGGGAGTGTTACCAGCTACATGGGTAGAAAGCATAATAGTTCCAATTTTTAAAAAAGGCGATAGAGGGAAGGCTAAGTGCTACCGCCCCATATCCCTTCTTGATTCTACATCTAAATTGATGGGTAGAATCATGTTGGGAAGATTAGAAAGCTGGGTCTCTGAGAATAATATCCTTACTGAGGCTCAGTACGGATTCAGAAGGGGTATTGGGACGGTGGAACAATGTGTAAATCTCGAGCTATTAATAGGGAAATATACCCTAGCAAAGGAAGGTCAACTTCACCTTTGTTTTGTAGACCTAACCAGTGCCTTCGACTTGGTTAATCACGCTACACTATGGCAAACACTGAAAGGGTTAGGTGCCCCAAATGAAATTATTATTTATCGCAGATTTATACCTTTTTAACCTCCAGAGTACTGTTTGGCACAAAGGGCGAATGTACCCCTGATTTTAGGGTTACTCGGGGGATACGTCAAGGATGTGTTTTAGCGCTGTGAGAAGTTGGCCTGGCATATGCTGTCCACTAATTATAGTGGGCACCTTGCACCAGTCCAAACAACCCCTTATTGGAGATAGGTTAAAGACAACCTTTATTGAAAGCTATCCTAGTGGTAGCTATGGAGAGCAGCCTTCAGGCTAAGTCTTGAAGGAATGTAAAGCAGCTTGTTTTACCAGTCTATAATCTCTTGAGTGACCAAATGAAAGAGGACCACACCAGGTATATATTCAAAATATATGTATTTATTGCTAAACACACCCCTCTAGTCTCTTTATGAGGCTAGAGTTCGAAGTACATAAGTTATAAGTTAGTTATCTACAGTAATAGCACAAATACACGTTTGAGCCCTAGGGGCGTACCAAACCTTATACCAATAAAGTGGTATAAGAACCACGACTGAGCTAGACACAGGGCCTAGAGCCTGTAGAAGTGCTTGGACCACAAGGAACCACCCAAGGTAGTGACACAGGGGACTCACGGGGGACGCGTGCAGTGTATGAACACAGCCGCGAATCGCCGTTGACTTCTATGGGGAAAGTCGCGATTTGAATTTAAAAGAAAAGGGACACTTAGAGGAGGACTTGGAGCAAACCCTTTGAGAACTAGGCTGTTCTAGTGTCAATACCCACGGGAGCACCGGAGTACTCGAGTTACCTCACCCAGGGGAGCCGGGTGCATAGGTGTCTTTCGGGGTCGGGTTTCGTCGTCGCTTTCAATGGCGAGCTGCTGCAAAGTGCTACTGGCGGCCAAGTCGAAAGTGTTCAGGTGGATCCAAAGGTGGATCGAAGATCTGAAGAACCTGAAAGCAGAGGGGACAGAGTCTGGGTCACTAGCCAGTGACCAGGAAGGCGATGAGCAGATGCCCACCGATGTCGAGTGCTTCAGGTAGGTTGACGGTCGTCTTGACTCTTCAGCCACGAGGTCCAGGAGGTGTCGACGACGACCAGGAGCTGGATTCGAGCTGTCCCACGACGTCTGTCGATTGCAGGGGTGTCGGCGACCGGATTGGACCCAACAAGCCTTGGCAACGGCAAGTCTCGTGGAAATGGAAGAAGGACGATGTTGCAGACCAGCAAGGTCTGTGGGACTCACCCAGCGAGGGTAAGTCAGGGCACACCTGGAGCAACCAGGGAGCCCAAGCAGAAGAAGATTGGCCTTCGGGAGGGCCTACTAGCCAACGGACTAGCGACCACGAAGGAGCCTCGAGTCGATGCACGTGGAGCTGGCTCACAGGACACTCGTGGAGTGGAGGCCAGTGATCTTCGGTGCTGTTGGTGCTGGAGGCTGGGGCTACTCGGAGCCCAAAGCACGACTTCGTGGGAGACCCAGAAGAGGATGCACTTGCATTTGCGATCGGTGTCCAGGGGTCACGGTTCCACGTTACCCACGACAGCTACGGGCCTCAGCTTTGCTGGGGACTCAGGGCAGCCTCGGGGAAGTCTGGAAATCCACCTCTGGTGATGCAAAGACTTCGGCGTCTGGCGCGAGCTTCAGCGATGCAGACCGGACAATTGCTTCTTTGGTGCCTGCCAAGCAGGGGAGTCACTCCTTGACCCCAAGGGAGATTCTTCAGTCCTCTAATCTTAAAGTAGAGCGTCGAAGGTCCAGGATTCTGTGTCAGAGTTTCGTCCAGGTAAATCTAAAGTCCTAAGGACTGGGGTCCCATACTTATACTAAGGTAGGGGGTTGGACATACTCTGTGGCCCCACCTATGGGAGGGTCAGGGCAGAGGGGTGGTTACACCCCTTTCCCTTTGTCCAGTTTCGCGCCAGAGCAGGGGCTGGAAGCCCCTGAGCCGGTTTGAACTGGGGTATGCACAGGGACACCAAATGTGCCCCCAGTGCAGGACTTCAAAGCACCAGAGAGTGCTCCCGCCCAGCCCCAATACACACTATCCTGTCTGGGGAGGTGGTTACACCTCCCTGGGACAGGAAACCTATTGTCCAGGCCTCCCCTGCCGGAGTTTTGGTCAGCAGCAGGAGGCCAGACTCGTGTCTGTGGCATCCATTTTGTGATGCCAGGGCTCTGGAAAGTCAGTACCGGGTATACCGGTGTGTACATGTCTCTCCCTCTAGAAAGGTGGAATGCTACCCCCGCCGCCAGAACTGGCGGGGGGGTAGTATTCCAAGATGTTTGACACCAAACACGACATGTTTCCGTGCAGCCATCCCAAAGTTAGCATTTAACGCGAGGTTATAATGCGCTTAAGAGTATATGGTCGGGCTGCACTACAAACAGCATCAGAGAAGGGTCTCCGAACGCTGCAGAGGGGCCCAGCTCATGCAGGGGCACCCTCTCACATAGGAACCACGCACTCTGCCTTCAGGATTGATAAGGCCTGCCATAGGAGTGACTTATAGGTTTATATGTGTGTATGTATGTAGTGATATAGGTAGCCTATATCACAGTAAGGGGTGCATGCACCACCTTACCCAGGCTGCAGTAGCAGACCTGTGGTGTCATTTTGGATGGCCTTCCAGGGGTGGCACAATACATGCTGCAGCCCCTGGTAGGCCTCTGAGGTACCTATGCCCTGGGTACATAGTATACCATATACTAGGGACTTATAAGGGCACTCCAGATTCCAATCAGAGATGTGCCTAAGGCACATGGAAACCATTTTAAAGAGGAAGCAGCTAGGCTGGGGTTCTGATTAGCAGGGCCCCAGCCAGACTAAGGTCGAAAAACAGTGAAGCATCAGCAAAAAGTGGGGGTACCCATGTGAAGCAGATCCTACTCTCCTACAAGCGCCCCTTTTATTTTCCTTATATAGTAATAACGTTGATCCTTTTTTACAAAAGTTAAGTGTTGATGCCCCTAGAGTAGGTACACGTGCCACCCCAGTACTCCTCTATGCAGACGACGCAGTCTTGATGTCGAGGACTGCGAACGGTCTACAATGCCTAATAGAAAAATTCACGCAATACATGACCGAAAAAGATTTACAGTTGAACCTTAGTAAAACTTTGGTCATGACATGCGGGAAAGGTAGAGCGAAGAATAGACAACATCACGTGGGAGGCGTCCCAATTAATAGAGTTATATCCTTCACTTACTTGGGAATTCTTTTTAATAGGGGTGGTACTTGGGGCGCACAAATTGAACAATGTAATTTGAAATTTTTACGTTCAAGCGAGGGCATTTTTAGATTCTCTACAAAAATAGGCAACAAACCGATACGTGAAATCCTTATTTTATATAGGAGTAAATGTATAACAGGCGCATGTTATGGGGCAGCTATTTGAGGTAGGGCCAACACAACTTCATTACAAACCCAGGAAAATAAGTTTTTAAAAAGAGTGTTGGCAGTCCCAAGTTCCACTGCCTCATACATTGTTCACAAAGAGCTCTGTGTATCATATATTAGTGATGTTATAAGTACAGCAGCTCTTTCCTTTTGGCATGGGATTTGGTCAAAAGATGAGACCAAATTTACGAAGGACATAATTACGGAGTGCCTTGCCCTTGACTATAGTATGAATATCCCCTGGTTACAGTATATTTATAACCTTTTAAAATTCTGTAAGGTAGACTTTGATCGTAATGAGCCATCGTCTATCCAGGATTATAGTAAAAGTGACTTAAAGACAAGGTTTGTTACCTCTAGGGAACGTGCAAGAGATGTTGAAGCTAGCTTAAAACAGAGTGTTACTTCGTACTGCGAGCGCCCACTATTGATGGGCATTCAACCATATCTTATCTCGGTAAGAAACACCCAGTATAGATTTTATCTAACGAGGTTAAGGTTGGGCTCCCTACATCATTTAATGCTTTCCCTAGAATGGGAAAGTGGAGCCATGACCTACCAAATTGTCCTTGTGAAGGCAAATCCCCTCAGCCTACGCTGCATTTTATACTTTTTTGTAATTTCTATCAGGGCATCCGGAAATTTGTGTTAAAACCACTTTTTTTTTTTTTAGATAATAAGTTATATTATTATAAACACGCTTTTAATTATATCTGTAGCTTGGAAAATGAAAAAATTATAAATGCAGTCACTGGTTTTATACAAATGGCAATCAGGAGAAGAAAGGACAACCTGCATTTAGAAGCCCTAACTTAGGAAAAACTTGATGACTGAACATTCTAAGGACTGTCATTTCTTACCCTGAGCGTAGTTATTGCCTTGCACTTTATGCTCTTTAAGATAAAGCACCTTGCCTAAATGAGCTAAATGAACATGAAAAATGTAATATGTATTGACTCCAGACCCTGAGTTTTAGTTTTTATAAATGCAGTTTTTACTAGGGTAATGAGGTTTTTAATACCTGTATGGATTAAATTGTTTTTAAATGCTTATTTATATTTTGAATTTAGTAATGATCAACTGATCTTGTATTATCAATCGTTTTTGGTTGTGAGATAGTAATTGTAATTGATTTGGAGTAATTACATGCATATAAATTGTATATGGAATGTCTGTATGTAAGAAAACTTAATACTATTTTAATGTCTAATAGAAATGTTATTTTTTTTGCTTAGAATGCTTTTATGGCTGTATATTATGCACCGAATAAAGCTTAATTGACTTGACTATTTGAAATATTATATCCGAATCCTAAAAACGCTGGGGGGGGGGAGGGGGGAAGAAAAAAAAAAAAAAAGAAGAAAAAAAAAAAAAAAAAAAAAAAAAAAAAAAAAAAATCGCTAAAAAGCCGCCTCAGCGATACATTCGAAAAATTCGGCTCGCCTTGGAACACTCAACTCAGGAAAGCCCTCGCTTCCATAGATATAAATGAATCAGCTCTCGCCCTGACCCATATCTCATACGCCGCATGGAAAACCCAAATAAACAAGTCCAACTGGTCTAATTTCAGCAAGACTGGGCAACACTAAAGACTTCAGCTTTCCTCGTCCCGCTGAATGACTTATACAAGGTAAACAAACCGCAGGCTTACCTTGCCACCGCGCTGAACTCCAAAGTCAGAAGAGAGATCATGTACATGCGGCTGCTGGCATTGCCAATCACAGACTTTAGCCATGTTTGGTCATACCAAAGCACAGGAGGGGCATGCCGTCTGTGCAACTACAAGCGAGAGTCCTGGCTTCACCCATTGTGCTGCTGCCCGGCCCTAACAAGCGAAAGGAGGATCCTCCTAAGACAACTATGCCTAAGTGAAAAAGCAAACACTTGCCTCGAGGCCTCTGCCATATGCTTCTCACAAAGAGAACCCAACATTTTGGCCCGGTGTGGAAGATTTGCACAAACAATTAGGCAAGCCATATACCCCCGCCCTGCAACTGCACCCTGCCCTCAAACAGTCCAAACGCTGATCCCGGATTACTTCAAACAAAGGTCCTCGAAAGAGAACGGACCAAGCCTAGGAAGCAGCAATCGAGTCTAAAGCTCCCTCGCACCATACCGGCGGCACTCTCCGGTCAATCAAAACTAGGAGTCCATGGGGCTGCCTCCCTAGTTGGCTTTACAGGTCATGTGTGATCATACACAAATCTGGCTTACCAGGTCATGAATTAGCAATGTAATAGGATTATATACAAGAAATACTTCAAAACGAGAGGTCCAGCATCAAAAGCGGCCCTGGAGCCCCGAACACTCGGGAGGGTCTACAGTGCTACGGTGAAATCCAAATTTGAACACAAGATCTGAGTCAATTGCTGGCACTTAAGTACCGTATTTTATCAACTCTTTTATTCCATAAGAAAATGTTTTTTTTCTTTTCCTTTTTTAATCTGTATTGCAATGGTTTTAGTTACCTTATGCAAATAAACGTATTCATTCATTCAACTTGCTCTTGAAACACCGGTGTGGAACAATGGAGGCTTTCGCGCTGCAGCTGGGAGATGGAGTTGAGTTTTGGATTTCAACAAGCCTAGTTATTTTGGCTTCCTCGGCCAGTGCCATTGTCGTGAATGGGAAGACAGTGGTTAGAACAAGGAATTTATTCTAGCACAACGGTGAGGACGGCTCCGGGTGACCTTTCCCCAGGCAGGCTCGACAGTGTTTTAGTGTGAGTGCTGCTTGAGTTGGAAAGAATTCATGAGCACTGGGCCATCAAAGGCGGCCATTGTTCTGCTGGCTCTGGACATATGGGTCAGCTACAAGGGCTCTCATATTGCCCGGGGCCAGGAGTTGGCAGGGAGGAAAGCGCTGCACCAAATTCTTCTGCGGCATCAGCAAAAACATTTCGCATATTTTTCATTGCTGACTGCCTAGGAAAGACACCCCCCTTTCATAGCAGGAAGTTCTCTTCTAGCGAGAGGGAGGACGAGACACACTGCCTCATTTGGGACCCACGCGTAATTTACAGCAGGGCCAGGCAGCGTGCTGCTGTGGGCACCTAGCATGAGCGATCGGAGACTTTCACGGGGGGGGGAGAAGGCATAGCACCCCCCCCCTCCTCAGACACTAGCTTCTGTAAACATTGATGCCAAGCTGGCTCGCATCCTTACAAGCCACCTGTAATAAAGTGCTATAGGAAGGGACTCGTGCTATTCGAATCTGCGAGGTGTGCATTGTGAAGTCATGCCTGTCGCTCGCGTCCACTGTAGAAGCCATGTCTAACAGGTCTCTACGTGCAGGAAAAGTGCTCCAAGGGCAATCAGCGGCGCATGAAAAATGAAAGAGGAGCGGCACGCAGGAAGGCAGCACAGCACGCAGAGCAATGTGTCTATATCTTGGCAGCGAATGGCAGAGCACGAGTGTGCAATCAAGGAGCAGTGACTTAAATTAGCAGGGAGAACAAGGAGACATTACACAGCAGTGTTGAACACGTTTTATTTACAAGTTAGACGCGCCCCTCCCCACTCCGCTCTTGTGCAGAGGTACATTTCCTGTGTCGTCCTCCTGTGTATAACTAAATGGTACATGCCTGCATGGGGCACTTGTGTGCCCAGTGTGTAGATCACAACAGCATTCTGATTATTTTATGCAGCATGGCCAGTATGGGCCCCTACAGCTTGGCGATGTGGAGTTGGGCCCACCGGTTGCCTGATTCCTGTTCCTGGCGTTGGCAGTCCTCCACAGCTGGCCGTCTGTTTTCGTGACAATTATCCATGCCGCCCTTTGTGTGCGGGCATGCAGTTGCGGTCTACGGAGGTCCAGTGTCCCCTAACTGTGAGATATAACTACAGTACTCTTGCTGCAGTGTGCTCCATGCCGAAGCGGATTGGCACCGCTCCACCATGTGTACACAGGTAAGCATCATACTAGTGCTATACATACTATTAAGTATTGTGAAAGGCCTCATCAGATTCTGCAGGTTGTGCTATGTACCAAAAGGCGACGCACCATCGCATCGCCATGGAAAGGAGAGAATGTAGGTGATTCCATGAGCAAACATGGCAACCATTTGCAGCTATGTGTGAAAGAGAAAAAACCCATAATACCCGCCACAAAGGGGAACATTGTAAACCAGCAACAAACGCATTACTAAAATGACCAGCAAGCGCCAGTTTACGAAGTCTCACCATGATGCATAATAATGGCATTCAACTGTTTGATATGGTCTCAGCGCCATCATCAGTAGCAGATAGATCACGGAAAGTATGGATCACAAGGTTTGAGAGCTATTTGTCTGCTATAAAAGAGCCTGACACAGATTTAAGAAGGTTTATTCTGGAGGAGGAGTATATTTAATGTTCCCCACTCTTCCTGACATAGGCCAAGACAATGTATATGCAGCGGCTGCTTTGAATCTGCAGTTCAGCACGCAGGCGAAATCAGACTAGGAGCGGTTTATCGTTCGACTTGCTCACTTCTCTACAACCTGCCTGTAATGAAGTGCTATAGGAAGGGACCCTTGTGCTATTCGAATGTGCGAGGTGTGCATTGTGGTGCGCGATGTTGAGCTGATGGCCTGCTTATAAACGAGAGTGTAAAGGAAGAAAATATGCACCTACAGAAAGAATTGGTCTTCTGTTACCAGAGGATGAAGTGCGTGAAAGGAAATGCCATTGCATTAAAAAAAAAAATTTAAAAACACGATTTGGATTTTTTGCTGGTCACAATTTCAGTTTTGCTGGAACAATGGCTGAAAATAGAACTGCTGCTATTTTGAATGATGACTGTCTCAAAGGCCTGACATTGGCATCATTGCTTTCGTTTTTGGACCTTTCAGTTTAAGAAATCCTGCAAGATTGCATTTGAGTACAAGGCAGCGGCCCTGTATTAAGAGTGTCGACTATGAGCTAAGCTCAGAGGGGTGCCAATGTTACAATACATTGTAGTGGATAGTGGTCATGGTTTCATCTTCATGTCTCTGCTCTAGACAGTGCCTTTTGCCCCTCGGGCTTTCTAAATAAAGCTCACAATGAGGGGGGATTTTAGTGCCATATAATGGGTCTGTCAGTGCGGGGTGTTCACCATGGCAGATGAACAGCACATGAAGCCACCGCGATCAGACTGGGAAACACTGGAGCGTACCCAGCAGTTGTCCACTGCAAAGGTGCCCAGAGCACTCCACATGTGCCTGGATGGATTTTGGTCTTCCGTTAAAAATGAAAACATGCGTATTTTGGGGTGCACTGTATGGTGTTCATGAATCTGACTGCAGGTCAACATTTGGAAATCATTCGCCAAGGTTGTAAGTGGTGAGTTACCATACTGTCCAGTGGTGTCTAAAAGTATGTACAGGTAATGGTTGAATAAGGGTTTGTTTTATGAAACATGGCAGGAGTTCTCTCTAAGCCCCTCTCTGGCACATAGATAGACTTGAAAATATGACTTCTCAAAAGGCTAGTTCTGACTATATTACACATGAAAGAAGAGTTCAGTGTTGATAAGATGCTGGTTTCATTCATAACTTTTGCAAGTGTTGAAGCCAAATATTGCAGTTGCTTCTCTTAGTTTATTTATTTTTCTTTCTTGAGTAGCTGGTTTTTACTCTGTGCCAGGTACATTTTTAGTTCGAGCCTAGGCAGTGCATGCGCTGTCTGCAAGACATGCTGTATTCAGTCTATGGGGTTTCAACACGCTCAGCGCTTTTGGTTGGTTGTTTGGCCTGCCTTTCGAAATTCCTTTGCTCTGGTTGGTGAATAGTGTACATCTGTCCTGCCTTTGGGTGCTTGGTTCCCTCCCAGCGGACATCACTGATTGTTCCTTTTTGTTGGGCCATCTCTGGCCATCTGTTGCCTCCTCGCTCTCACCCAGTCATTGCTGCCGTACTTCCTGTGCACTGCTTGTTTTAACAGGGCATTTCCTTGCACTGCATTTTGTTGGCCATCTGTTGCCTTCTCACGTGCACCTCCCCCCTCCCATCATTGCTGCCGTCTTTCCTGCGCTGCTGCTCGATCATTCTTCCCCTCACTGAGCCCTCATTTGTGCTAAACTTGCTTCGGCTAGTTTAATAGCACTGCCCGACCCCTTCTTCCAATCTGAGTAGAAAGCTGAAGATTGGTGTGGCAGTGTGAAATTCTTCACCATCTAAACAGGCCGGATGCACACTGGTGAACACTGCGAGGCATCACACTGCTTTTCAAGTCCACAGGCTATAATGTGTAAATACTACCAATGCATGGCAAGTGGTTGACACTGCTCCATCCTACTGAACTGTGCGCTGGGTGGCTCGGTCTTTTACTGCCGGCAACGCTCAGCGCAACCCTTTGACAATCACATACAACTCTTTAAAATCAATGTGATAATTTACAGAGAAGCAGGGAGCTTTTTGGGTCATTTGCTGCAGTCAACATTGACTCACTTCTTTAAAAAACACAGCATTGTGTCGTAGTAAGAGTCCACAAGGCAGCTAAATCTTCTAATCCCACACGGAGCGTGTATTTGCCTTTGTCCTTGTACAGCACTCCACTGCCTTTGTGCTGCCTTTTGGTCAGATTTGTGCATGTAAACAACACATCCATACATGCATTCATACACACTGAAGGTTTGCGCTTGTAAACAGCACATGAATTCATACACACTAAAGGTTTGCACGTCTAAACAGCACATCCCAGTGGTATTTTCCCCATTCTAAGTCCCCCAGCAGTGTTGCAGCTGTGTGGCTGGTCCCGTTGGGAATTCCTCAGTATAAGTCTTTCAGAAAGTGCTGCTAGCTGCTACTCTGGCCCCATCGGTATATCCTCATTCTAAGTCCTCTAAATAGTGCCGTTAGCTACTTCTCTGTTCTCACTGTTCCTCATTCTAAGTCCTCTAGAAAGTGCTGCAGTTGTGTCTGTTCCCAGTGGTAATTCCTCATTCTTAGTGCTCTAGGCAGTGCTGCTAACTGCTTCTCCAGTCCTGTCAGAAATTCCTCATTCTAAGTCCTCTAGACATTGCTGCTAGCTGCTTCTCTGGTACCGTCAGTAATTCCCCCATTCTAAGTCCTCTAGGCAGTGCTGCAGCTGTGTCTGTTCATACATCCACTACACTCCAAACCAAAACAAAGCTATTGGCATTGTAAATGACAATGTCTTTTACCTATAACTCTAAAAAATGAGAGACCTATTGCATTGAAAATGCTTGTGGTATATGCCCCTGGGAAACCTTTGTTAATGCTGGCCAGCACATGATTTGCTCAAGAGTCTAGCACTGTTTGTTATCTTTTCATACAGTATCATGCCGGAGATCGGGGAATGGCTTTTATTTTTATTAGGGTGCATATGATTAACGATCCGGCTTGATTTTGTGAATCACATTGCATACCATGTGAATTAAAAACGATGTTTTCAATATACCATGTTTTAGAAGTTATATCCTGAGTTCTCGTTTAAATAACAAAAAAGTAATTTCTTAACTCTAACCTGGAGTACAGTTCATGAAACTCCTGCCCTTTTGGGCATCTTTGAAATTTTGGCCACACAGTCCCATATCATTAATCATGTACCCATAAATTCAGAGCCTTCGGCTGCTGTACGTGGGAGTGCGGTGGGACTCTTCCAACGCTTCCCTCCACATTCCAGAGCACCATCACAGCCATGAACCCAGCGATCCTGTACTCTACGTTACACTGACCCTCATGCTAGTTAGTCCCAGTATAAGTTTTTAAAACTTTGTGGGTGCTCTACGCGCCTCAGAGCTGTTAGCCAAGGCATGGACTTCTCTCTGGAACAATTCTGCCCCCACCTGAAATGGACTCCGGTCCTTTCTCAGTCTACAACAATTGCATCCTCAAAGTAAAAATTTATTCAGACCCAACATCCTTACCCTCCTTAGTAACCTCTGCAAGGTTTTCCAGTTCGAAAGGCGAGGGTCTTCTTTAATAAAAATAGCAAAACATTAGCCATGACATCCTTTGTGAGCGCGTGCCACATCATTTACATAGGTCGCCTACATTTTTAGCTCCTCATGTACACGTTGCTGCCTCCTCTTGATTCTGCCTTGTAAAAACCTCTCCTGGCTAGGCTTCACTGGTTGCCAATCAAGGACTGTGTACTGTTCATGGCTCTCTGCATAGTTTACCCAATAGATAAGCTATTTTTGCAAGACCTGCCACAGGGAAAGAGTGGTAATCACTCATCTCCACTAGATTGTAGACTAAAGATTGCCAAGGGTTTTGCTGCATGAAGAATTAGAAACACAAATTCAGTTTTCTGGGGCGGGGAACACACAGTAATAATTTCAATTCAAATACTGTGTGCTTTGGGTGCCCTCTTTCTGTGCATTTCAAACACCGTACAGTTCATCTGGAATTCTACAGGTGTCCTTTCCTAATCTGCAACCTCTGCTTTGCGACAGAAAACTACCTCTAAACAATGTCACCCCATAAAAAAAATAACACTCATCATTTATTGAAGCGGAAGACGCAGGACTGTGTGGGACCCAGATGCCTTCCTCCCTCAAGTATCAAAGTATAGATACTCTATTTGTGATGTCATGTCGTGCTAGTTTCAGGTCAGACGTTAAAATTCTAATTATGTACTTTATGAACCAGTATCAGAGGCTGTGTGCAAACTTCAAGTCATAAGTTTAGATACTTTTTCTTTTTTTTAAACTAAATCTTTACTTATTCTAAGGGTGCTTGAAAGGGTTCTTGTATAGTAAACACTAATTTGTAAGTGCTATTTCAGCGGGTATTGGTGTAATCATACAGGGCTTGGAGAAATCAAAAACCTGACTGCAAACCGTAGTTTCTCTTAACCACAAGTTGGATTTATTTCCTTGATGGCATTGTATCAACGAGTCAGGCAACTGCTAACTAGCAAGCAGGATGATACTCGGACAAAAGGGGTGCTGATGAACCACTAATTGAAGCATTTGTGTTGGTCTCAGCTGGATCTGAAAATAAGAGACCTCCTTCACCCCGTGCAATTTGCTGCTCTGAACTCACAGCACTCATAGGGCCACATGTCTGAAAGTTTTTTGCATTTGCAAACGGTGCGATTTGGTAAAATTGGCCATTTGTGAAAGCAAAACAGCCTTTCAAGATGTATGAAAGGCTTTGTAGTCGCAATTTTAGGTAATCGCAAAAATTGCGATTTCCTTAGCACATGTATGAAGCATTTTCCAAATGCAAACTGTGCATTTAGGAAAATGCAATTACCATTGACTACAAGTCGATGGTAACCATGTGGAAACTTTGAAAAATGCACAAAACTGCATTTTTCAAAGTGCCATGTAGCGCACACATGCTTGTAGGGCACGTATGCGCTTTACATGTACACATTTCTTTTTTTGGGGGGTACTTCGGGGGGACTTAGGCACCCAGGTACCCTTGGCTTTGCATTACCTAATTTGCTATTACCAATTAAGTAATCACAAATTAGCTAATGCAAAACCATTCACACCTATGGGGCGAACACATTGAGTAATATTACCCAATAACAATTCGCTATTTACCAAATAGCTATTAGGTAATATTAGGGAATCGCAAAATCTTTGGTGATTCGTTATATACATAGTATTTGCGATTACCAAATAGTGATTCAGTAAAAATCGCTATTTGGTAATCGCAAAATGCTTATTTGATACATGTGGCCCATAGGGTGGGCACAACTGATTATGCCCGGTATCTGCAGATTACATCTGCCTTAATAAAACCTTCTGGATCTCTTCTTTTAAAGCTCTGGTTTACAGATTAGCATGAGCAATTTTTAGGTCTTGGCTATGCAGCGCATGTGCTGTCTCTTCGAGACATTATGTTTCCATACATTGGTGTTACAGCCCGCCCATAGCTTATCACTGGTGTTCGCTTCAGTGTCGCTCTCATTTGCTCCATTCCCGTTTGTGGGGCATGCATGCTTCATGTCCTCTTCTTGTGTTTGGCCTCTCCTGGAGCATGGACCAAGTACGTGTGTCCTTCCTCTGCTCCCATCTTCACAGCTATTTTTTTGTGTTCAAGCACTCCATATGAGTGCTTGTGTTTTAAGGCCGTCTCCCATATCCCCGTCCATGTTGCTGCTTTTCCTTCCCACCCACCACCAGTCCATGTTGTTGCTTGTCTCTCCCAGCCCCCTGCCCCGGTCCATTCCTTCTCCAGCCCCCCCAACTGACCCTCGTTCATGTTTGGCTTTTCCCATGTCTGTCTGCTCTCTTCCTCCTGTTGTGTTGGCTTCTTCCCACCAACCCATTTTCCGTGTGTTGCCCCTCTCTCTTATGGTCCCAGTCACCATAAAAAACAAAGCTGTATGACGTGGCCATCACTGGCCATGTCATAGCGCTTTTGAACCTTCTCCCCACCAGTCCTCCACTCCCTCCTATGTTGTGTTGCTTTTCTTGCCCCCCCGCTACACAAAAAAGCACTACGATGCAGCTAGCGCTGCCTCAGTCATACTGCTTTATTCCATTACTTTCAGCCATGTAGAAAAACAGCAGTGTTGCTATACAACAAGGCTAAAATACATTGACATTGAAAAAGCCAATAGCTCTCGCATTGCCGCGACCTATTGGCTTTGCCAATGCTTGTTGTAAACAGTAGTGTCTCGCAAGCAGAAGCATGCGCTAGAGAAGGCTCTTGCAAGCTCAATTTTTAAATCGGTTTAAAATTTGGTGAAAGATTCACCAATGGCTCCAGAGCCTAATCTGTAAAGGTGCCAAACTGACATCAAGGAAGCTCATGTGTGAGCATCACATCTAGTGCAGTCTTGCAATGTGGATCAGGAAGCCGTTGGGTATTGAGTGCCAGTGACTAGGAACAGCTTGAAACAATTTCCAGGTTCACTTAAGGAATCTGCAAGTTTGAGTATCCAATAGACTGCAGAAGTTCTGTCTATTTTACAAACAGAGTGTCATTAATATAACACTATATCTCGCCACCAGGGAATATTTTACTTCAGGAGTTTGCCACATCAATGTTTTTTTTTTTAACTTAAAACAAGTGGCTATCATACTTATTTGGAAAATGTACCTGGATTTTTGGAGCAACCGTTTTCTTGCTAGATAATAAACTGCACCAATCAATGCACGCATCTGTTCCTGCATCCAGCGCACATCATCTGGAATATCAGGGAACCAGTCAACTAACCTATTGACAAAACAAAATGAAACAAATTACCATTAAAAGGACTGTCTGATGAAATTACATTTTATGAATCACTTATGTTTTACTGGTTTAGTCGCATGAGGAAAAAATATACAGCCATGTCGCCTACAACCAGGAGGTCGGCTCTACAAACGTAAACCGAACCCCCCTAATCAAGAAAAATCTTTCCTGCCCCCCAACCCTCCACACCAATAGTATGTCCAATGTGATGATTGCATCTTACTACCAACATGCGCTACACCTGCCCTATGCGTTACCGCTCGGTGCCCGTCCTCCTTCCGTGTCAGTTACTGTGACCCTCTCAGGTGGGGGAACCAAATACAACAGTTGTAGGTATTTAGGGCAGGTCAGCTCACTACATGCTAGTGATAATAATTGTATAAAGGAAGCCCACAGATCATGATAGACCTCCAAGCTGTGCTCTATCGTCAGGGTCAGATGCTCCAAGATCAAAAGATGCCATATCCGATGAAGACAGTAAATATAGTACGGAATCCTATCTGACCCTCAGAGCACGAGGATCATATGATGTGCTGCTCCTAGTGCTAGGGCCATTTGTTTGCGACTCAGGTACTTCAAGGGGCATGTGAGGGAATCAGGCAGCTCAAGAAGGACATATGCAGGAAAAAAGCGAATTTGCGTGCTGAAGACTGAGTCTAGATCGTCAAGAATCTTTACCCAGAACCATATTAGTTTGGGGCAGTTCCATAACAGCTGCACCAGAGTTCCAATGCCTCCACAGCTCCTCCAGCACTCCTTACTGCGCTCTGGATGCCATTTCTGCATTCTAGCAGGGCTCCAATGTGTGAAACAATCTCAATGTCCTTCCATTCTTGATGTGGAAAGGATCTCCCTATATCCACTTCCCAGCGCAACTGACCAGTGCTCTTAGGCCGGTAAGGGAGGCGTACTAAGACGGAAGTACAGCTCAGAGATCAGCAGGTTATCTTTATCTTTCAATAACGGACACTTCTCGAATGGCGTTAATGTGCATTGGGCATGCGACTTAACAGAAAGGTCAATCACCCAGTGGCAAGCTTGTAGATATTGCATGTGTTTGCCTCTGCTAGATTGAAATCATTCTTTAGGGTATCAAAGTAGAAAATACCAGATTTGTCAAAAAGGTCACCTATCTGCTTGCACCCCGCTGATTGAAAGCGCTCGAACTACACACCCCTCTGTGGCCCAGATGGAAGTCTGGGTTATCGGGAGGGGGGGGGGGGGGATTGTTGAGGGAACTGCTAGTCCCTTTCGGACCGCTTCTGTGTCCTAAACCGCAAGTATGGCTCATGTGATAGGTGAGGAGTAAAACCCTCAAGCCCTGCCCTGTCAAGGAAGCCAAGATATCTTTCATATATGAGTGCCCGCTATAGCCTGGTACATAAAACACTAGTGTTTCAGACATCATGGGGTCTGCTAGGGCCACTATCACATGGTCCACATAAAGGATAAAGGTATGAATGCCACAACCAAAGCTCATTCCTGTGATTTGCAGGTCGGATCTGATGCATTGCGCCAGGAGCTCAATATGCAGCGCAAAAAAGGAGTGAGATATAGAGCAGCCCTGCCGAGTCCCCCGGTGTATAGTGAAGGAAACAGCATCATAGCTCTAGGGCCGCTGTACGCTATGCCTCAGAAGGTATGACCACTGGACCCAGTCAAATGCCTTTTCGGCATCTACAGCGAGCAATAGGGCCTCCCTTTGTGAACGTTGGACTTCGTCTATGACTTGTAGAATATGTTTGGTGTGATCTCTACATGTCCTATTAGTGGTAAAGCCTTCCTAGTCAGGGTCGATCAGGTATGGCATGTAGGGGTTGAGTCTGGAAGTAAACACACTAGTGAATCTTTTTACATCCATGTTAAGGAGAGAAACCGGTCTGTACGAGCTGCATAAGCAAGCGTCCTTACTAGGTTTGGGCAAGACTATAATGGATGCTTTGAGCATAGATTGCGTGAGTATTCCCGTGTCTTCAAAGGAGTTGAATAATCTAGCGAGTATAGGAGTAAAGGTGTGACAAAAAGTCTTGTAAAATAGTGGTGTAAGGCCATCTGGTCCCGGAACCTTTAGGGGTTGTAAGTGCGCTATCGCGAAGATTACCCCAGCCAATTCAATAGGTTTCTCCAATGTTTCCACCTGTGTATATGTGAGCTTCGTTACCTGTGCCCTTTCTAAGTATGCCCCCAGAGTCCTGAGTCAGTCTTGGGAGGAATACAACTGTGTATAAAGTCGTCGAAGGCATTTGCTATCTGGTCATCCCCACCCTCCAGACCAGTTACAACACGTACCCTGTCCGCATGCATTGTGGCTTGCAGATGGCATGCCAGCATTTTCCCGATTCTGTTGTCCCCTAGGTAGTATTTATGCTTCAAGCGCAGAATGGCGTACTCGGTCTTATCCTGATCTAATCTTTTAAGTGGTGTTCTGGCTTTATCCAAGGCTCTCCACATCCTGGGGGAACCTGTATGTTTGTGAATAATTTATAACTATTTGCCTTCTAATTGTGCACTTTTGTCCCGCCCAATTAGATTATCATTCATGGATATCCCTATCAGTTCCCCCTGATCACTGCCTTTAATGCTCTCACAGAGTAGCCAACTCCACCTCCCTGGTGTCATTTCTCCGTATGTATGCCTCAAGGGCAGAAATGATTGCTTGTGCATGTGTGGGGTATTTAATTATTTTATCTTGCAGCCTCCATTCTTTCTCTTCCAGTCTAGTCTAGGTGTCAGGGAAATTTGAGCATGGTCAGACAACACCATGGGAGCAATGTGTATGCTATGGGACCCTGCCAGTTCCAGTACTGATGAACAGGTAATCACTTACTCTCGTGAGGCACTTATGAAACTCAGCAACCCCATGCCACTACCCAGTGTTGCAAAGGCTTCTCGGGTCTGACAGAAGTGCCTTTCTCTTGTCTTAATTGTAAATGGGATGGGCGGTCGAGGAAAGAACCACTTAGGCTTGCCCGAAAGATCAATACAGGGACAACGTTCAGATGTCTGTACCTTAATGCCAGTTCTTTGCCAAAACACTGCATCGAGATTTGGGATCGGATTTCTGACTCCAAAACTGACCTGGTATTTATTACCAAAACTTGGCTCAAGGCTTCCACACTCCCTAAAATTGCAGCAGCCGCACCAGCAGGTTGTAAGTTAGTGAACTGCGACAGAACTGACTGGAGGGGGTATTGTCATTATTTTTAAAGATTCTCTAACGTGTGTTGTGGAACTTACATCTATTTCTAAGGGCTGGGAGATTTTTGCCTTCCAGCTCATCCACAAAGATAGACTACTGTTTGGAGGCTCTGTCCTCTATAGACCTCTGGGCTATGACCCCCTCCTGACCAACAACTTATTTGCACATTTAACCTCTCCGAGTATGAAGTACGAACACTATCTAATCATTGGAGATTTTAGTCTTCATTTTGAAAAGACAAGGCGGAGATATGTAGGCAACTCGAAAATGACATGAGCATTCTCCAACTGAAATAAATGTGCTCCTCTGAAAGATAAGTCAACTAGAAGCCAGCCCTCTGAAAAATGGTATTCGGATGAATTAAGAATAACCAAAAGGCCTCAAACTAAAATGGAGGCTTTCTAGAAATAAAACAGATCATGCAAAAAATAAAGAAGGATTGAAACAATATCATAAAGTCTTGAGAAGAGCCAAGAAGGATTCTTTCATCAGAAGAATTGAAGAAAACAGTAGTTTCTCAAAGAAATTATTTAAAATTGTGAAAGAACTGGCTCAACCAACATGTTTATCCCAATCAGGTCCTCCTACTGAGACTTTGAGAGGAAATATCGGCCTTTTGAGACCCAACCATCATTAGATGAATCCCCTTGGTTCTCCAGGGACCGCCACCCAGAGGAGAACAGACATCTGGGAGTTTTTGATTATCTCACGGAAGAACAAGTTTAAAAGCTGATGATTGAGGTTAAATCTGGCTTCCTTTAGACCCTTTCCCACATTTAATCTACTCTCGGTTAGCTACCACACTATGGCCCTATTTTACATAAATTTGTAACCAATCCCTGGCTGAGGCAACCTATCCAAAGGACTGGAAAGAAGTGACACTCTTACCGTTGGCTAAAAAATCTGGAATGAATGACTATCCTTTCCAACTTTCATCTGATTTTGCTCCTTCAATTTATGTCAAAAATTCTAGAAAAATCAGCTAACATGCAACTAACTTACTTTTTAGAAAATAACTTATTGGACCCTTCATTAACCGGGTTCCGTGCCAATAATAGCACTGAGTCTACATTGTTAGCGGTGTTGGATGACATTAGGTTAGAAGTTGATCAGGTCAAAGCCGCTGCCCTGATCTTACTTGACCTTTCAAAGGCTTTAGACACAGTCTCAGATAGTCTGCTGATCAATAGACTTTCTGACATCTGCCTACATTCCAAAGCTCTTCAATAGCTTGGCTCCTTTTAAATTATAGAGGTATTTTCTTTTTGATGAAACTTTAGGGAGCATTATAGCGCCGTGATATCCCCTTGGGGATGAATGTTTAGCTCTACAAATAAATAAAATAAATACATTTTAAAAAACATGGGTAAGGGATTGTAAGGCGTAAGTGCCCAAGAGGGCATAAGTCTTATGAGCCACTGAATAAAAGTTACTCTCTGGACAGGATAGGCAAGCCTATACAAGTCAGCCAGTCGCTTTCACCCATCCATAAACGGCACTTCTTAGAGCCCCAGGCTGCCCATATCCCTCGGCGGATCTGTCCAATTCGTTGTTCATCCACACCCACCAGGATGGCCGAGTTTCTAATCTGGAGAATTTCAGGTAGAACGTGGAGGAGAAAGTCCTTTTGATGATCATTGGGAAACAGATTGTCACTAGTGTGAGGGATTGGTCGCCCAGCTTAACACAGTATGCCAGCATACAGCCCCTGCGCTCTGCAACCTTGCTTATAACTTTCCCCTAAAGGACCAAGATACAAATATTGCGACCCCCCTACAGGTTTGCAGGCCCTACCGACCAGAATTACTGAGAGAACCATCTGGATTTCATTCTATGCTCATTCTTTGCTAGAAGGTGCATCTCTTGAAAGAAGCATATCGCCAAAGGACTGCTCGAGCATAGACAATACCACCAATCGTTTAGATAGGCAGCTTAAACCTCGGTCATTGAGGCTAATCACTTTAATGTCTAAGATATTAGTAGACAACTTGGGTCCTAACCTTTTCAATTATGAAACAGCCTGTGTAAGGAGTTGTGTTGGTCTCATCGCACAACAAATTAGATTCATCACAGTCAGTGTTCACAGGAACAAAGGGCAACGAGCGGGTGAAAACAACTTACTCCCCCTACAAAACAGATTATAACAATAAGAACAAAACCTCTGTTATCAGGTCCATATTCGTATGGTGTCAACAGATATGTGTTCCTGTGAGCCCAGCCCAGAACAGGATGTGACCGCAGTTCCCCATACAGCTCATCTGCTCCCCCGCCAATTTTACTTGCTCAGTGCAGGCAACCCGGGTATCATCACCCTGTCTCGCAGCCTTACTCAGATTGTGTATGGCTCTCATTCATCAGCTAGTCTCCCCCAATACTTTGTCCAAAGCCTCCTTTCTTTCTTGTGCGATCCTGCCAGGGTCTGGTCGTGACCTTCTATGGGAGCGATGTACACTCTGCCATTGGTATTCACAGCCCATCGTTGCTCCCCCAACTCTCTGAAGCGAGACCTGTGTCTCAGTCTCCATGATACCCAAGATCCGGCATGCCTAATCAATGGACTTGATCTGGTGTAGATGAGCCTCCCAACTGAAGACTATGTAAAACAGCAAGCCTCAGTCGTAGTAGACCACCTTACTCCAGAGAAAGTCTGTAATGTGACAGAAGTCCTGTTGCCGCTGAAGAGTTATCACGGAAAGGTCTTGGAACAAAGCAATCTTGTGGCCTTGGATCAGGAGAGGGTATGCATCTCTTGCCATCTTGATGATCTTTCACTTGAAAATCATGAACGCAGACCATGTCTAGAGCCTTGGCGTTATTTCCTTCTAGGAGACCTACTCTGGGAGCTGTCTTGGTATCGTCTCATCCGAGGTGGCGTTGGAAGAGCGCACTCACATAGCCCATGAAGTCAGTGTCCTCTGCGCCTGATGGGACCCCATGTATTCTGATATTATGGCAGGAGCAGTTCTCCAGGTCCTCTGTGTGAGCCTGGAGTTCTGATTGCCACTCCCGGAGGCCTAGCACTTAGAGTTGCAAATGTTTGAGCTCCTCGCCTCTTGCAGTCTCAGCATCTTCCAGTGAGGATACCCTGTCCCCCAACGTACTCAGATCCTGTCGCAGTTTGGACGCAAGGTCACATTTTACACTTTGGAGGTCCCTTCTCAATGAGTTAAACAGGGCTTCCATGAACCCTCATGAGTGTGGCCTGGTCATCGTTCTGCTCCTCAGAAGGTAGCCTCTTTTGAGATGGAGGACCCTCTTTTGCTGGTGTGTTCGTAGTTCTCGTCAACATGTCTCAGACAGTCTGATCCTTCTTGCCCTTGTTATGTTACACCATATTTGTAAAGCGCACGTACACCAAAAAGGCATAATGGAGCTAATAGCACAGAGGTATAAGAGATCCAAAGCTTATCCGTAAGCCTGTCTAATGAGACACATTTTTAACAAGGTCCTGAAACTCGCATAGGAAGTCGTGGCTCTGATGTTGTAGGGGGAGGGAATTCCAAACATTTGGAGCAATCACAGCAAACCCAGTTCCACCTAATCTCTTCTTGTTAAATTTAAGGACCTCTAATAGATTCTGATGGGCTGATCTAAGATTACGTTTAGGGTTGTAATTCCGAATTCTAAAGGTCACAAAAATTGGGCCTTTGCAGTTTTAAGATTTAAAGATGATACACTCAGTTTTAAAAAGGGTCCTCTGAGCGACTGGAAATCAGTGCAATATTACCATCAGAGGTTTGATGTGAGTGTGTCCAGGCTGTCACCAGATCAGCCTAGCTGCCATATTTTGAACCAGCTGAAGCATCTGACTCAGTGCTTTTGAGAGTCCCAAATAGAAAGAATAAGCATAATCAATTTGGGACATGACTAGGGCAATTATGATCAGAATGACAGCCTCAAAGGTGAAGTATTTTCAATTTCTTTAATTTTTCTGGAGCTGAAAAAAGCAGGAAGAAGTCACTGCTCCTATCTGAGGCTTCATAGAAAGGTCTTCATCGACCAGGATCCCATGGCTTGGTGGAAGCCATTGTGCACGGCCGGTCCACAGTATCCGAGCCACTGGTCCTATTCCACACAGTGAATACGGATTGCTGCAGTGATTCGCTGCCCGGTCTATGGATCTCCTAAGGCCTCTGTGATTCAACCCAGGTCTGGCCTCCGCCAGGGAGGATGGGAGTTGGAGATGGGGGGGGTTTAGCGACTCACAAAAACGGGATAGCTGGGGAGCGCTGTGCGCCCCAGTGTGTGCTTTAACACTTCCAGGCAGGACTCCATGTGAGGCCGGGAGATATTTATGATGGTCGCGATAATGTTCTGTGCTGGACCAATGCAGTTACAGAGGAGACATTGCTAGTTGACTGGAAAGCCTCCACCGCTACACTAGAAGGGTCAGTACTTGCGCGCTGGTGAGTCTGTTACCCTCACGTCAGTTCTGGGAGAGGTATTCTCCACTCATGACACTGCCATGGCGACTTCATATCCCCAGCAGTTCTGCAGAGCCGCCCGATGTACATGGTCGCCATCTTGCCAGCCGCGCAGCTCTCACTCCACCACTGCATGCTCAGCTACATGTGTTCCGGTATGCCACAGGACAAGGAGCTTCACAGGTATATCCCCAAATGTCTCGTGGTCCAGGCCCTGCTATGTCTGCTGATGGATTGTGAGCAGGCGGGGGACTGCGAGGCACGACTCACTCGTCTGCCATCTTAGCCATGGCCCCTGATGAAATAACATTTTATTTTATAGTAAAATATTGCCCCTAATGAGACTGACATTAAAATAATTAACAGGTAACATGCTGACAGACATTCAGATAACCATAACAAAAATAAAACCAACATAACAAAACAATAGGGATGCTGAAGACCAAAGAAAGCCACAAGTTCAACACCAGACGTGCTGACAGCATCAAGTGCCCGAAGACCTGGTCCTGGCTTGAGGGAGCACGAGTGAGTTCCAGATCCTAGGCACTGAAACATATGGCATGAGTGCTCAATATTTGGTGACATGCTTGTAGTTAAGACTAGTAGGACTGCTCTTCAGGTTCAATAGAATGAATTTGAACTCCTGGAACTGCAGTTAACTGTCAACTTGAAATTTATTGTGAAATTCTCAGATAGCTAGTGATAATTATTGATGGTAGAAGACATCTGCTAATAGCAAGTGTCATAATCCTTTTTAAAACCTTGAGTAGTACTTCTCTGTCCAATACAATGCCGAAAACATCTGATGAGCACCGAATTCATTGGATGTCTTTATTCCTAAGAAAAGGGAACATACTAGACTAACATCTGATCATATGCTAAAATATTTAGGGCCTGATTAAGAGTTTGGCGGACCAACGGACCGCCGAACCAGTGGTGGAGATGCAGTGGAAGTTGGGGACCGCCGCACCAGTGGTCTGACCGCCATATTGCAAGTACGGCAGTCAGACCATTTTGGGATCGCAGCAACCGCAATGGAACCATGTTCCCTGGCAGTGGCGCGGTGGTCTGGGGCAGCAGTATGCTTGGCGGTGCCGCTGCGGCACTGCCAAGCATATTTTTAGTTTCCCCACCGCCATCCTTTTCATGGCGGGCTAAGGCGGGCCCCGTTTCCCCTGTACACTGGGATGCATGCAGGGGGGCACATGGTGTGCCCCAGTGTGCATGCATGCTCAGTTCCTGCATGGCATGGACTAAACATTCCATACCGTGCAGGAACTTGCTTTGGCATGCCCACTGCAGGGCCTTTTTCAAAGGCACAGCCCTGGGAATGTCAAAGGACCGCCCCCCAGACCAGGAGAAAACTGCTAATCTGGTGGGCAGGCAACTATGGCGGTGCGGGAGTGGGGCAGTGGCATGCCACACCACTCCGCCAAAGTTGCAATCAGCCCCTCAGTCCTGTCCCACGTGTCTGAGCCCAATCCTATAACCAACCACACTCCAAAACAGACATTTCGTTTTGGAAATGTTGTGTAATGGATTTGAGACTTCTTTTGAGGAGATCATTGCTAGGGAACCAACCTTGCTGCCCCTGATTTGCACTTTGCAAGCCACTTGTCAGCTGGCCTGGCAAAGGACATTCTCCTGGGTCTCTTGGAGGAGTTAAGATACCCTTAGCTGAACCTGGTCTATTCCATCCATGCCGAATCATGAAATGGATAGAAGTGTAAATGTGTTCCAGGGCAAAGTTTAGCAAAACAAAAAAGAGCTATACATTTTTCTTAACTCAGGGTCACCTGAAAACCTGCGTGAAGGTCTTCAAAATGGCAGGCAGAATAAACGTCAAATTCTCCATATTTTGTAATTGCACCTGCTAGGAAATACACTACCTTTTAATTGGCACCAAAGGACTGTCAATTGGTAGTGGACTTGCTCTTTGCTAAGAACAGTAGCTACCATGAACGACTGACAGAACAGGTGGTCACACAGACTGGTTCATTCAGAACAATCTTGCGTTTGGGTGCCAGTCCTCCTTTTCACTACAGGGAAGGAGGACGCCTATGCCAGATTTCTGGGTTGCTATGCTAAACATCTGTAATTGTACCTCAAAGCTCGGAGGAATTATATGGAAACACCAAACCCTGCACTGCTGGTTTCAGCAGGGATTTGGATACATTAACATATGCCCAGCCAGAGCCTCATGTCTCATGTCTCATTTGAATCCTCTCTTCTCACTGAGATTTGTGCCAGGGTCACACTGAGGCACTGGGGATTATGGGGACAGATTTGAGGCAGAGAAACTGAAAGAGTCTCTGCTGCAGATACAAGAACCAGAGGAAGCTGTATTTCTGGTGTTAGCAGGATTCAGAAAATGGGGTACTAGCAGGTGTCACTGGGTGAAAACTAGGAAATATCCATTTTAGGAGGCTTGTATGTTGCCAATTGAGGGGGAAGCTGTGGTTGCCAATTAGAGACGGTCAGGAATCAAGGTCCCTCTGATGTCTTCCTGTATTCTCAGCCACGTGGGGACAGAGGAGTTGGAGGCAATGGCAGAATAGGAGACTCAAAAGATGGCAAAGAGGCACTGGAGGCACTAAGTCACTAAGCTGATCCTTGGGTGACAACGCTGGATACCAATGCAGAGGCTGAAGGTTTAAAATTGGAAGAGGCAGCAATAACTATGAAGACAAATCAGACATACTTGCTTTTGGAAGACTTTGATATTCATCAAATATCGTGTTCTTTAAAGATGCAAATATTTCCAGGGGAACATTCACCATAGGCAGCTGAGGACCAACATGTTGCTTGTCATGCCTGTCACAGGTTAAATGAGAGGGTTCAGCCTGGTGCCTATCATTTAAGTCCCTGTAATTAGAAGCTGCCCGACTCTTTCCTTAAATTATCCTCATACTATTTTGAGAAATAAGCCTCTTAATCTGATTTGGGAGCACATCTTGAGAGCTTCTCAAGCCTTCGTTTCAGATGAAAAGTACTGTAATGATTTCTCTAGAGAATGGGTTGCAATTGAAACCGGTTAAACTATTAGCAAATTCAAAACTACTGTCAATGAAATTGGTGAAATGAAAAGAGCAGATGACAAAAGTGGCAAATGACAGTGTTTCATGGAGCAACCAATGAGGAAATGATTGAGGCAACTGACGGGCAACCAACGACACCACCCATGAAAATGGGTAACAAACTACCAGAACAACTGACGAAGTAGTTAACGGTAGAGCCGACATCTGGCCAGAATCTCGTACAACTGATGAAGGAATAGACACGTTAGCAACCGAAAGGTGACTTTCTGGGGGCAGTGCTTGGTGTCACTGATGAATCAAACTGACAATATGCTGATAAGATGGGGTGTGGCCTTTAAGGATCAATGGGACTGGGGTAACTGAACAAAGAAAAAAAAGTGCCCCAGTAGGCCATAAACAACAAAAAATTACCATACTTGATGGGCGGACATGTTTTACACCAATGATGTTTATTAACCATAGACTACCATGATTATTGGCATCAATGAAATAGATAAAAATAATTTATCACTAAATTGAAGCAGATCGTGAGATTAAATTCCTTGGGAATTTGAACCTTAACCTTGCAGCCCCTCCCCCAAAAAAAAACCCAGAAGACTTGCTAAATGATAATTCTACATAGTTAAAAATTTAGTGGCCTCAAATCAATTAATATTTATATATATTTTGCACTGAGGATCAAATGTGGATACCACCATTGAGAAATGGCCCACATCAAGTATGGTAATCTATTTCAACATTTGTGTCCGAATCGGGCAAAACTCAGTTTTCGTTTTTTGAAGTGAACTGATCTATTAACAGCTGACTGAACTTTACTCACCGAGTCAACCAACAAAGCAGTTATTGCTACTATCCAATATTATTTATTTTTTCACTTTTTGCCAAGAATTAGTTTCCACGAAGGAATGCTTTGGCTTATGGTATTAATTATGAAAACTACTACCCTTCTGAGGTCATTGATACGATGTAGATACCTTTTCTCCTTATATTTCCTTTGTTTCTCCCTGTATTTTCCTGACTTATTTTCTATTTATTTAGTGAAACTTAATACCAGGCAAGTCTAATTTCTGTGTGTAGGGTGGAAAACAGGAGATTAAAGACAGTAATCAAAAAGCAACAGAGAGAACAGTCAACAATATCTTGATTGGGGACGAAATGCAAGAATAGACCAGTTCTGAAGCCGTGCGCGTGACCAGATGTCTTAGCCTTGAGAGCAGGCTCGAAGGGTCTCTTCACCGCATTAGACATCAGAGTGGAAGAAGTCTTAGATACTTGCATAAAATCTACAAGCTTGCCGTGCCTGGGGAAGGCATGGTGCTGCAGATTTACATTGCTCCTCTAGAAAGGCAAGGGCCAAATGTCTGTCCTTTCATGTCTTTTTGACGAGTTGGCAAACAGATGACACAATACCTGCGACTGCGGTCCTGATGAAGACATGCTATAGCGAGTGCATGCTGATCATTTAAGTCAGTGGTTCCTAACATTTTGACTTCTGTGAACCCTCACTTAATTACTGGAACCCGGGGACACCCAGTGAATCATTACTGAAATCAAGGACCCCACAGAGTCATTATTGAAAGCTGGGGTCCTAAGCCCAAGCATTTTCAAAGGTTTGAACTGCAAAACAATACACACAAAAAAATAAGGATTCATCCAACAAATACACAAATAAGGAAATGTTATTTAATTCACATTTAAAAAAAAAATCAATTACAAAAATAATGTTTAAAAAAATCAACATTTTAATGGGAAGGTTGGAGCTTTACTAAATTCAACTGAGGTCACTCATCCATACAATATTCTTCGCAGCCATCACCGATCTTGCTGGATTACAGCACAAATCTGCCAAAATTCAAAAGAAAAGCATTTCTTTACAAAAAATAACTGGATCAAAGGATTCCCTACACTGGTGTATAGTGAAAAATCTGGAAGTTGGAGCCTCTGAGGGGAGGAGATAGCTGCCTATCCCTCAGACTGGCCAAAGTTCAGGTAAAATAACCAGATGGATAGGATGCGTGTGGTCTAAGGCCATTCTCTCAATACTTATTATCACTTCTGTAGTGTTCTATTACTTTGGAGCCTAGACCTATATGCACATAAATACACCTTAATATGAACAGTAGACAAAAAGGCTGACTGCCATAAGAACAGAGCCATGTTAAGCTCGCTATACATATTGCAGCTTGTATAAGCATGAACAAATGCCCTAAAAGTTAAGAAGTAGTGAATTTAAGCTCAAAAAGTCTGGTCATGCTAGATTGCAAACTGAGAAACCAGATCACTGGACTTCTTGCAATATCTAGTGCTCAAGCATCTTAGAAGTAGACTGCTGTTGCAATCTGGCCCATTAACTTGTCAATTGTTATCAATGTCCTCTACCACACTGTGGACATACTGGGGGTGAATTACCCCAATGCACAGTGGGAAGCTTAACTCCACCAGAAAACCCCAACAAAACTAAAATGTGTTCAACACTGCACTGAGAAAAACAGGCATTACACTACTTCACCCTAATAAATGAAAGCGCTCTTGCAGCGTCATTCCAGATTCCTATCACAACATTGAAGAGAATGAGGTGCAATTGCTACCTAGGTATCATTCACTGACATTAAAAATGAAATCACACACACACCCTCATTTTCAAAAGTAACTAACCATGCTAAAGAAAATGTACTTACCATTGGTAACAATATTTCTAGTGGATAGATAATATTCCAGAAGATTCCTTACCTTATGAATATGCTTCCAGGTGTCAGGCTAGCTCAGGAAACATTTCCCCACCAACAGCTCTCCAGCATCGCTAGGTGGCGCTATGTAGCTTCAGCCGCATATCCACCAGCCTCACATGACGACACTTAAGTATATTAGGCACCACTTCCTGATGCTTTTTCCACGCCCCATCAAGGTGTGGAAAGGAACCAAGAAAGCATCAATGACTGCAACAATAACAGCATATAACATATTTGCATACTGTGGGATCTTATTAGGTATGGCACTAATTCATCGGGGGACGAAGACCAGTGAATAATCTGCATAAAGACGCATCAACCAAAAATAGTTACTAAAGGTAAGTAACTTTTTTTTAAATGACGTATATTCCAGCAGGTTCCTCACCTTATGACTAAGGCACAAAGAAATACCGCCCAGGGAGGTGGGACGGAGTAGTGCCAGCTAACCAAAAAGTCATGCAAACCTGTGTGCTTTGACTGAGACAGTAATGTTCAGCCAAAGTATGCAAGGATTTCCACAAGGCAACCTGGCAGATGTCAGCCACCAGAACACTTCTGGTGAGTCATAGCAGTAGGCATGGCAATATTGGAATGAGCACAGCTTCTGTTCAGCAGATCAGTCTTTGCCAGGATTTAGCAGATCTTAAAAGAAATGACGACCCATCATAAAATGGTGCCTTTTCTTGTCATGCTATCCTTTGCTCCGGAGAAACCCACAAAGAGCTGATCATCTACTTTGTTCTGTTGAGTGTGGTCGATGTAATAAGACCATAAAAACCTGGGGTCCAGTCTCTGCAACTGCTCCTCCTCCCTCCACTTGGTTGAACAAACTGAGAAAGACTGAAGTTCTACCCCCATGCCAGCTGAAGTTAGAGCCACAAACAATATTGTGTTCAAGTAAGAAGACAAAGTGGGCAACTGTGCATCAGGTTGAATGGGGATGCCATTAAGTAATCACCACAAGATTCAAATTCCATTAAGCAACAATGAATGAATTGGGAGGTAATTAGGTAAACCTTTAAGTGTATATGGCCCCAGTGGTGGCTAAAAAAAAGATGGCTGCTTAGGAAGGCACATGAAGGCAGAGCAGGCCAGCCAAATAGTATTTAACTATAACCACTGGCATCCTCTCTTGCGCAAGAAACAGAGGAAATCCAAAGATGTCAGGAAAGGTAGGATTTAAAAGCATATAGGCCTTCCAGCTTTCAAACAAATTTGTTTTAGTGACCTGCAGAAATGGATTTCGTAGAGGCTCTTCTGGCAGCACACATGACATCCACAACTTTAGCAAGAAGGAAAAAGTACTCTTGCTGATACTGACCAATCTAATGTGTACAACCTCAGTGTATGGTAACCCAGGTGGAGGGTCACTGTTTACGTGAGCAGAAGAGGGTTCCAAAGGCAGAGTTTCAAAAGATGTACCATATCCTCCTTGCCCAATCCAGGTCAATCAGAATCAGCTGTGCTCTGTCTTCCCACACCTTCAGGAAGATTTGACAGAAGCAGAGCAAGTAAAAACATATACAGCAGGCCCAGACACCACCTGAACCTGTAGGTTTAGGGGAACCATTAATAGGGAAGTGCATTGCAAAAATAAATGAATAAGGATACTTCCTGCTCTGGGTTGTAGTGAAAGGATCTATGTATGGAAGCCCCAATCTGAAGATCACCTCTTTCACTCCTGGGTGGTTTTCCCACTGGTTATCCTCCAAAGAGAAGCAACAGTGTGTTCTCACATTAAGGAAACCTGCAAGATGAGCTACTACCAGGCATATTCTCGGTCGCTCCATCTACTGCAACATGCAATCTGTGTCCCAACACAAGGTCCATGACCTCACAACACCTTGTCTGCTGATATAATGGATGGTGGTGGTGGTAATGGTGGTGGTGTCTGACAGAACCTGACTGGAGCTCCCCAAGATAGAAGGGAGAAATGCTTTCATGGCAAGGCAAACTACCCATAGCCCCTGCACATTTAAAAGCAGATTCTCCAACACGGACAAAAGTATGGCAATGTTTCCCAGATGGGCACCCTTGCTCTGCAAGGAGGCTGTGACTAAGGCAGTCTGCATATGAAGGGATAACCTACCACATGGTTGGATGGACTAATTCAATCCACTTATGCAGATCTGGACAAACTGACTAGAAGATAAGGACCTGCACAAGATGCTCTTGATGCTGGAGCCAGTTTTCTCAGGCACCACTGACTGGCCCTCATCTGCCATGTGGTATGCGAAATTGGCAGGATGGATGAGGTCACAAAGATGTAAGACTTGTAGAACCAGGAGCAGTGTGATTCAGAAGCCTCTACATCATTTTTTGAAGTCTTTAATCATTCATGAGGAGTAAAATACTTCATGAAGGTAGTGTCCAGTGCAGCTCCTATGAAGATTAACCTTTGTGTTGGAGTGGAGTGGGGCTTTCGGACGTTGATATTAAATCCCAAATTGTTGGAGTAAAGTTGATATGCGCTGAAGGTTTTCCTCGACCAGTGCAGAGGCTTCCACTTTTACCATCTAGTCGTCCAAGTCTAGAAATAACATGGACTCCTCACCATTGCAGTCAAGCCACTACAATCACAAGCATTTTGGTAAAGACATGTTGCAGCTGTCAGCCCAAACAGCAAGGCCCTATACGGATGTTTGGGGCAGGGAGAACTGGAAGATAAAATGGTGTCTTGGAGATTTAGGGTTGCCAACCTATCCCCCACATTCAGGCCCAGCATTACTTGACTTAGGGACAATATTGTCAATATCTTGATCATGCCCTGCTGAATAAACAAGTTTAGAAGGCAGGCATCCAAAATAGTTCTTAGATGTGCGTCCTTTTTGGATTCTTGAAAATAAAGAGGATAAAATCCTGTGCATCTTTCTTCCAGAGGCATCAGGTCTGTGATCCCTTTATTCAGCAGGACGAGGACTTCCACTTCAAAAATCGAAGCACAAGCCAGAGAGCACATCCCAAAAGGAAGGGACCACAGGTGGTGGAGAGACAGAGTGCCAGAGATTAAGACTTTTCGGCCACAGAGTAGTTTTTGCAACTATTTTGAGGTGCTGGGAAAGACTTGCGTTCAAGCTATTTGCTTCTAGAACGCTGAGCCGGAATAAGGTGGAATAAGGTGGAAACACTGGTAAATGAAGAGACTTCCTCTGAAGGAAACCCGGGGGAAAGGAATGTCCCAGTCCACTTGCATTTTGGGAATCAAGATATAAACTAGGATCAGTATTATAAAGGGGTGGATTAGTTATCATCCTCAGAGTTCTCTTCTGTGGAGCCATAGTCCTTAACTGGCTTTGCAAGGCAGTGGAGCTGGAGCCATATAATTCCTCTACCCAGGCGAATTTGAGCCCTATGAAGGAGTTTCACCAATGGTTCCTCATCAAATCATGTCTTTACATCATCTAGAGCTGAAGGAAACTCCAAATGGGAGACGGGGTCTTGCTAGGTTTCTTCTTTTTCCTATGTGCCGCAGCCTATGGAGTTGCAGTGTGGAGACCGGAGCCACAGGAGTAACAAAGCCTTCAGGACTGTGCTCACATTTAGGGAGTGGCCCAGAATGTACTGGAGCTATCCTATCAGCCAGAAGGATTCGACCAGTGCATGGTAGGCAATGGAGCAGAAAACTGCGGTCTCATCTTTTTGAAAGTCTGGATTTTCTTTGATAAGTGAGTGTCAGGAATAGTGCTCGGACTCAAAAAGGTCTCAAAAGCAGGACTGGTTCCATGAGGAAATAGGATTTCTCCTTCCTATGGCACTTTTAGTATTTGTTTTCTGGGAAGACCTCAACAGAGATTGTTCCCAGACAGGAGACTAACCTGAAGGAGACTGCTACGACATATCCCTTGAGGGTCTAAGCCACAAATACCTCTGCCTCCCACTGCTGACTGCTTTCGGGTGCATTGAAGCGCAAGAGTCACAGGCCTGACCATTACATAAATAGGTCTAATGAATCTAAGAAAGACTTTCCTGCAGGGTTTTTGGAGGAGACATTTGACCTAGTTGCTCTCAAAATGCTAAAGAATGTTTCTGGAGAATCACGGAGAGAACTTTGGATCTGTGTTAATGTTTCATGGAAAAACACGTTGATGGCTGCATGCCAGGTGGCACTAATATATTCTGATGTAGAGGTGGAAGCCACATGGTGCCACATGACGGTGATAAAAAGCTATTGCCGGGGAAATGCTTTCTAGACTAGTCTGATACATAGAAGGATAATCATAAGAGGAAGAACATGCGGGAGGTGGAATCGATCACAAACTTCAACTTTGAATTAAGGGAAGAGTGCTAGAATTAGGAATATTTCTCAAAATAACCAACTAGTCAGAGGAACTAACTTGGGGACCCTGAGTAATTTGGAATACCCTCTGATGTCAGCCTAGTACAGTTGCTCTTACTGAGAACTTTACATCGGTTTGTCGGGAACCTCAACTTGGAAGGCATCATTTCAGCATTGAACCTTAGCTGACGTCAAAGATGGACTCTTGAGGTCAATGATGGCCAAACACTTTAGATCACCCTCTCTACAGTGAGATTACCACTGACACCACGTTGAGATCAGAAAAAAAAAACTTCCTTCCCCTTGATGTCAAGGGCTCGGTTGCATAACGAGGTTGCACTGGGTGTCAAAGCAAGCATTGAAATTGGGCCTCTGTCCTAATTAAATAGAAAAATAATTATAATTGGGGTGCAGGGAGTCCCTCAAGCCTCTTGTCCTTGGTGCCACTGCAACTGAACTACTAACGATAGCTATGCCCCTGCGTAATCACTGTATGGAGAGACATCAGATGGTGTGAAACCTACATCCAAAAATCAATTGTTGGGGAGTGGTTTTGCTCAACTGGCAAAAGGACTAAGGGAAAATTCTCAGGTCAAAAAATCCCTAGAGTGGTACATGCTGTGACGTGCATCTGCCTGTAAGGCATTATGGAGGTGCTCTGTCCGTGAGGACCACAAGTTATCCTGCCACCAAGGCTTTGGCTTTTTATGTGCTCATGAGGTTTCACTCCCAGCGCCCCCAATCACTGGTCAGAAGTAATGAGAAACATATCCAATTTACATCCAAGTAAAAGCAATTTTGAAACTAGAGCACTGGTTTTGAAAGACAGGAATCCTTCAGGAACAAATTATAGTTCCTACAACTCCTATGGAATCCCACATGCCAAACATGCTGGAACACCTCAGAAAACATTCCCCTCACACAAAAACTGCTGAGTTAAATTCAGTCAAAAGGAAAAAAGTGTTGGACGATACAAAACAAAGAAAGAAAGCAATCCTAAAGTGAGAAAAACATTATAAAGTAAGCACCAAATTCAGATATCTGCCCTGGCGAACCGCGGTTTTGTTATGGTATGCAACTGTGCTATCAGAGTATCTTAAGGCACAGTGACCTCCTGTGTGCACTGCAGCACTGTTTCCTTTTTCTTTTAAAGTTTTAAAATAAACGATTATTTTAATAAATGTGCAAGGACCTCCCCAACTGAAAAGGATGTCTTATATATAAGGAGGCTCATCACTGTAGAGTAAAAAGTTGCAAAATATTGCAGTGGGCTTCATTTGCCAATACAGGGAACTGGTTCTCGAAGCTATGCACCCCAAATCCATAGAAGACTAATTGGGGAACTATGGTTATGCTTTTTGACATTGTACAGCGCTCTGCTGCCTTTTGGCTAGGTTTGCTCTACAGAAATACCATATGCTTAGATAGCATATGCTATAGTCTTGGAGAATATAAGCAATGTCTAACTGATTCATGGTCCAAGTGCCTTGATATCAAACAGCATTCAAGTTATTTAGACCAAAGTATTGTTTTTACTTAAAATATTTTAAAGTCAACTGACCTGAGCAACCACAATTACCTCATCACATCGCCAATACCTGACAAAGCTTACATTAATTGAAATTAAAGGAGGCTGGCTGACTGGTGTGAGCACGGGAAACTATAAACATATGCTTATTACCACCAGGGAATAACTGTTAATTGTATTGTATAAATAAAATAATATAGAAATACCAGAATTCCGCTCAGGTTTATTCAGGAACTTCAGCACAATGGCCAAGAAACGAGTCAACATTAAAACTGTCCATTATTCTAAACAAGCCCTTTAATAAAAAATAAAACGACCAAGTGGGTGTGCTCCTAGAAGAGCCAGAGAGGCTGACGTTTGCAACATAGAAACCAAGAGGAGGTAGCACTTCATCATTATAGAAAAAGAAAACAAATGTGTCAGGATCCAAGAAGATATTTAGTGAACTGCAGTGGAGAAGAACTCTGGCAAAGTAATGGACCAAGAAAGTGAGCAAATGGAGGAGTTGACTTGGAAGACAACAGTAATACCCCAGACATAACACTGCAGCAGAGAGATAACATGGAGGAGTGAAATAGTGAAAGGCCTGATAACAGAGCGTAGTAAAGACTGTAGACATTCTGCGTAGCAGGGCGCTCAGTAGCCCTGAGAACAGTCCCAGATATTCACCAGTCTCAGAGTTACCAATGCTGCGGATATGGAGATGGGTGCACTGCAAGGGGGGGGGGGGGGAATCGGTAATTAAGACAGACCCCAAGGAACCCCTATGAAAAGAGGAATTCATTAGTTTCCCCCAGAAATTCCGCCTACGTTCAGCAAATGAAATCTGTTTGAAAATGAAAACATCTGTGGAAGATAGTGGATCTTCCGATGGGGATGGTTAAATGCTCCTACCAGCTCCAGTGGAATTAAGAGGCTACTTGTAATGAGGGCCTAAGCTGTACGGCAGGCATCAACCAGGAACCGCTGTAAGTTGAATGCCATTTACAGGTAAGGAATTAATGTACACTTAGCTGCTTTTGACTTTAAACACCTACAACCCACAAATGGGCCGTTATGAAGCACGAGTATGAGGGGGAAACTACAAAGCTCCAAAACTGTTTCACGAGTTCATAGGCAACATGCTCCAGCTGAAATCTTGACCGACACATTCACAAGAGAAAAATGAATTTATCATGAAAGGAAGTGCATGCAAATTAATAAAAATTATTAGTGATCTACTGAATTGAGTTTTAAGGGGGTAGAAAGTCTTTTTAAAAGTGCGTTTCGTGTTAGCATAAAGGAAGCACAATGATAAAGCAGTATATGACTTGCACACAGAAGAGGTACTTCATTGGGAAAAGTCTCACCTTAAGGCAACAGAATATGCAGATTCCACAGGAAGCGTGTATGGCATAATCATATATGATGCCACACGCATAGGCAAAAGGTTTGTGAGCTGACCATAGAGTCCACCCTGTTCTTCGCATGCTTCCTGTAAAGCTGAAACGTAAAAGAAAAATAGACTTTAGCACATTTACGTGGGTCAATAGTTTATTTTATACTGCTTCGTGCAAAGAACCCACTGTAGAGATTTGTTCTGCTCATGAACTTGCCAAGTCGCTTTTCCGTTCAGTCAGTATTTGTACTCTTCTTTTGAAATTAATTCATGAACAAGCACTGTAAAGCACATACAGCATCGTTTGCGATTGTGTAGGGTATACTGAAATTTCCCATAAAAAGATCTGTTCAAAATTATGTTGTCCAAGAAAAACACGTCGCCTCCTAAAAATTATGGGCATATGCTTGCAATAAAAAAATTAAATTAAACATACCAGCAAGCCGCCATCTTACCATGGCATTGTACATAGTGTATCATTGTGTTAAAGTCCCAACAAAGATGCCACATTTAGAAGCAAGGGATTGATCATTTTGGAGCGAAAATATCTTTCCAAGATGGCAACCCACTAAACATCACATTGGGTGGCTAACTTCGAATGCTAAAGTTTATAATGTATGCCTTTTATACTGATCCATGGTGGCCAACATAATAGTTCACAAAATGTTGTCCATCTTGCAAATGTAAAAAAAAAAAAAAAGCAAAGCAAATTTAAAGTAGATTTATAAAAGAAAAAAAATGTAAAACTAAAGCACTGGCCACCAGCCCCGACACTGCAGCTCATCTTCAGGCAGATGTGCACATCCTATTATGCAAAATGCTGTTACTCACAGGGTAATAGAGTAAATGGCAGAAATTACTAAACTATTGTCCAATGCAGTATGCCACTGTAGGGAGAAGCAGAGGCCATGGCAATCAAATGGACAGAAGAGGGTTGACTTAAAGACAGTCTATGTATGTATACAGAGTTTTGTGTAATTACAAGGGCCTGGAATACAATCAAGAGGTATACAATAAGAAAGTCAAGTAAGGATTATCAAAGTGCAATTCTTCTATTGCCAGGGTTTTTCAAAGGAAGCAACCAACTCCATAACCATCACTTACTACAATAATTGGCGAGATTCCATGCAAGAAACTGCCTGTCTATATACAATCACACCATGTAATATCAAAATATTAAGCCATGCTTAAAGGTCTATTGCATGTGACGTTCACAATAAATGAGTCAGACCAACTTTCTTTGTTGTAATGTTTACTTTAAAACAAATCAAACCTCTGGCATCTGACATAACTTTTCCTAATGAACCAATAAGTTCCATGGGTTCATCACCATAACCTACTAAGGCCCTACTACACTGAGCAAAAGCGTTCCTCCAATGTAACCAAGTATACAGTCATAAAATTAAGAAGTACAAAATGAGAGTTGGCAAAACAATATACTACGCTTCCTAAAGCTGCACAACAAGGATTCTCAAAGTGCAAATATTCTAGCCCAAGAGTTTGTCTCAGAGGGTAACCAACACCAAAACCCTTCCATACAGTGGTAAATTAGGAGATTCCCTGTAACAAATGCCTGTCTAAAAGTTTTAACAGTGTAATGACAATCCACCCTTAAAGGCCTATTGGCTTTTGACGCCGATTGAGTGGAGGGCGGAGACCGGAAACCAAAGATCCACCCTCGCCAGTGACGCATTTGGGGGCGTGGAGGAGGCGGGTGCTTTACCGCTCCCCACCATTTAATCCCAATGCTGACACGGACGCGCAGCGGATCGAGGATACGAGGGCTGAGAGTCTGCCTTGCGTGTCTCTAGAGCTGGTGACTGCTCATTCTTGCTGCTAATTTGTTTTTAATGCACCAGCTATTTTAACACTGCCATTCTGTTTTAACGATACAGTTGTTGAGCGCTTTTTAAAAAAAAAAAACTTACGCTATCTGACTTGCACTGATTGCTTTTTAAAAAAACTTACGCTACCTGACTTGTACTGTTTGCATTTCCGGTCCCGACCCCGGTCCACCACGGCTGACGCCGATTGAGTGGAGGGCGGAGACCAGAAACCAAAGATCCACCCTCGCCATTGACGTATTTGGGGGCGTGGAGGAGGCGGGTGCTTTACCGCTCCCCACCATTTAATCCCAATGCTGACATGGACGCGCCGCTGGCGTGCCGAAGGCGCGCCTAAGGCAAGCCCGTCTACGCCCGGCCCACGACCAGCGCCAGCCACGCTGCCAGTTGCCAACCAGACACACGAATAATGCTGTCTAGGGTACAAATCCTTGAGCTGAATTCAACAGCCTGCCCTAGGCCGACCTGTCTTGACCCCTGTTTATTGGAACATGAGCCACAAGACCTGGAATTGAATTTTAAGTCCTGCTCCTTTAAGTTTAATAAAGAGGTCTTGGGAAGAAAGTGTAAAGCCTTAGACGAGACCACACCTTCAGAGTTATGGGCCTCCAGTAATAAGTCTACTATCAAAATCAAAGCCTGTCTAATCAATTGTAGATCTCTTCCTAAGCACGCAGATAACATTTGGCTACTGCTAGAATCAAAGACTTGGGATCTCATTTTCCTAACGGAAACTTGGCTGAGAGAGAGAGAGCTCTAAACCCGACATTACAGTGGCTATCCCTAAAGTCTACAAAATAGTTTCGGAAAACCGGGAGGGTAATAGAGTGGGGGGTGGACTTGCGGTGATCATAAGAAATGATTGGGAGATATCACACAAAAGGGTCGAACACACTGACCTGATGGAAGCATTGTCCTTTAAAATCACAATCTCCCCTACTCTTACCATTGCGGGAATGCTGATCTACAGGCCACCAGCATCTAAGCCCGCTGAGTTATGGGAAATTTGCGACCGGATTGCTGAACTCTCACTAAAATATACCAACTTCGTAGTTTTGGGTGACTTCAATATCCACATGGACAACGATCTATGTCCCATGGCCACCTAACTAGCGGAGACATTGACAGGATTGAACCTTAAACAACTGGTTCACAAGCTCACACACGTGGCTGGCCACACTTTGGATCTCATTTTTACTAATATTCCCACCCTAACAACTGAGGATCCAATTCCCCTCATATGGTCAGACCACAGTCTTATTCCTTTCTATCAACTATCTCCATAAACCACAACGTTAGGAAACCCGAACACAAAGTGAGAAGAATTTGGAGGAAAGTTACCCCCAAAGTAATAGGCCCGGTATTAACAAACACCCCCCTGCTACCTACCGGAGACCCGAACAGCGACGCCGTAACCTTCAACCACTGGGTCACTTCGGCCCTAGACAAAATAGCCCCCATGAAAATAATGAAACAGACCAGGAATAAACCCTCTGCTCCTTGGTTTACGCCAGAACTCCGATCAGAAAAAAGCCGTTGCAAGAAACTTGAGCGGGTCTGGCGCCAAACCTACGACCCTGAGGCGAAAAATATATACAGAAAGGCATAAAACAATTTCACAAAGTAAAACGCAATACTATTAGGGACCACATTGCCAATCAAATAAGGGAAGTCTTTAAAATTATTCAAGGGTTTCTTAAACCAGAGACAATGAAAAGCAATATAGTCCCCTCTGCCACACTCTGTGAAGATCTCTCGGTCTTCTTCCAGGAGAAGATCCAAGACATCTACACCGCATTTCCTGAGACAGAGCCATCAAACACACCACCGTCTCTCCCCTCCCCGACAAAAACATGGTCAGAATTTAGCCCTCTTGACCTGGATTCGTCCCTTAAGCAGTTGGAAAAAACTAAATCAGGGTCTCCACTTGACCCATGCCCGGCCAGGTTTTTCAAAATTTTAGCACCACTACTCAACCCTGCCTAAACCAGCTCTGGAACACCTCCTTGGAAACTGGCATCTATCCATCTATCTGGAAAACCACTGTAGTGCAACCGATTCTCAAAAAGGAGAATGCAGATCCTGCAATACTAATTTGTTTTAGACCTATCTCCCTTCTGCCAGCACCAGCTAAGATTCTCGAAAAAGAAGTGCAAAAACAATTATCCAAGTTTCTTGAATCCAATAAACTAATCCATGACTCTCAGTCGGGAATCAGAGTAGGTTACAGCACTGAGACAGCACTACTCGAAGTAGCAGAAACTGTCCGAGAGACGATGGATAAGGGGAACTATGCAATGCTGGTGCTATTGGACCTGTCGGCGGCATTCAACACAGTGTCTCATAAGATCCTCTTAGACAGGCTCAGACAGTTGGGAGTGATAGGGACCACCTTCGCTTGGTTCAGCTCCTTTTTAGAAGGCCGCTCCCAGAGAATTCGGTTGCATCCTTACACTTCCAATTCTCGCCCTCTGATCTGTGGAGTACCTCAGGGTTCGGCCCTCAGCCCGACCCTTTTTAATGTCTACCTTGCCCCCCTCGCCCCTCTGGTAAAGCAGCATGGTGTCTATGTTATCTCATATGCTGAAGACACGCAGCTCGTGTTTTCTTTCCAAGATCGCTCTGAGGCCGCTTTCTCTTTAGACAGTGTCTAATGGACATTTCAGCATGGATGACAGCTAATTGCCTAAAGTTGAATACGGATAAAACAGAGGTACTGTTCTTCAATCAGCCCTCCCCCCGTTACCCGACCTCTGGTGGCCCACAGAGCTCAACCCCCCCTCCCCTCCCAGTCCCGTCTGCAAGGAATCTGGGTTTCAAACTGGATACCACCTTGTCATGCAAGACCCAGATAGGCCATGTTTCCTCGTCCTGTTTTTGGAAGATGAAGGCCCTACGGAGATTCCTTCACTTCCTACCCATGGACTGCAGGAAATCAATAGTCCATGCGTTGATCACGTCGCAGCTTGACTACGCTAACAGTTTGTATTTGGGTCTGCCAGCATACCTGTTCAGGAAACTGCAAACTGTGCAGAACGCGGCAGCCAGGCTTATTAGAAACGTCCCGCTGAGGCACCACATTTCCCCATCTGCGCAGCCTCCACTGGCTGCCCGTCAGAAGGAGAACTGAATTCAAGGCACTGACTCTGGCCTACAGGGTACCCAACGATATTGGCCCTCAATATCTAAAGAAGAGAGTCCGCAAATACCATCAGTCAAGGACCCTAAGATCAAATCATCTTGAGCGCCTTGTCACCCCCCGTTTCTCAAAGTCAATGATTAGGAGGACGGTCCTTCTCCGTCAAAACCGCAACCTTGTGGAACTCCATGCCTGAACACATCAGAAAAGCCAAATCGGAATCAATCTTCCGGAAGACCTTGAAGACCTGGCTCTTCAGCCTCCCTTAGCACACTGTGGCTCGACAACTCTAACTCGCCCTCACCTTCCTCTGTCTCCGCTAGCGCCGGGACACCTCCGTTGGGGGTAGCTGCGCGCTTTAGAAGCTTAAATTATTATTATTTTTTTTAAAACATATTGTGGAATGCAAGAATGAAGGTACGCTGGCATGAGGTTATATCCAAAAGGTAGATTTATTCTTCAGTTCAATCAGGACAGGAACATTAGATTATAGGATGGTACTAGTAGTAGCAGTAGTATCAGCTGTAGTGTCGGCCCCGACGGGAGCAGCATCCCTGCTGCTCAGCCCACATACAGCAACTGACAATTCCACTCAAACATACACACAGGGAACATTCTGTGACATCACTTACATTGGCTGAGCAGCAGAGTACAGAACACAGAGAAAGGACTAGACATAAATGAGAGCAGGATACCACACACCTCCCTCCCTAACGAAGACAATAACAAATAAAGAGGCAAGAGGTATGGAAGTGAGAACAAATAAGTAAAGAAGAAGGAAAAACAGGAAAGACAACACACACACACCCCCTTTCAACGATCGAGATGTGTGCAATAAAGAAAGCAACACATTAAACATAAAAGGATAGAGAAACGTAACCTCGCAAATGAGTTTGAGCCCACGGAAGCATCCCAACACCCTGAACAACAAAACACATTGTGAATCAAACAGCACATCAGTAAATGCAAACATGGAGGGAAAGTCCCCATCCCCCCCCCTAAATGTGGTTAGAGTATCCAAGCACAGAAGAACCCACCACCACTTCAGAAAAGGTTTGAACGCAGCAAATGTCCACCACCTGGAAACCGTAAATGCAAACATGGAGCGAAAGTGCCCACTAAATGTGGTTTGGGTATCCAAGCACAGAAGAACCCACCACCACTCAGAAAAGGTTTGAACGTAGAAAATGTCCACCACCTGGAAACACATACACAGATGAGAACGCCGAATGCTTTCAATAAGTAGAATGAGCTTAAACATCCCGCTCACCACCAGTCAATTCAAGTATAGTTTCAGCACAACAAAAAGAAAAAAGTTTAGGATGCACGCAACCAGCAAACCTAGCACTAGTAAATGCAGATGTAAAAAGATTTGAACACAATAATAGCCCATAAGTAACTAGCTCACCATCAGACAACACGCAAAGTAGGGACGCAATGCACCCCCTCAAAATGGTATGAGAACAACAAATCCCAACACCATCAGCACACTAAGCAAGAAAGGTTAAAGTACACAAGTAATACCTTCATGTAAATCACCTGCAGAACAAATAAACGCAGTACAATCCCAACAGCACATGAGAACAACAGCAGCAGTAAACACACAAGAAGAATGTGTAACTGAACAAGAAAGAATCAGAAATGAAAAAAATGCATGCACATCATGTCATCACAAGAATACATAAACGCACAATTTAAATCCAGATTAGCAATGTTGGACAAGTGTGAAAATATTATATATTCAAATCATTGTTATATGCAAATGCAGCAAAGATCATTATTTCAATTAGTCAACCATGCTGAGTGAACAGGAGATAGTAACACTGGTACTCGAACCTAGTACCCGAGTGTCCACCTGCTGGGAAGTAAAAGAGTTAATAAAGTCCTCTTCCTATATTACACGAGTAGATACATCGCATAAACCTCAAGTTCTTTTTAAATTCTCCTTATATTGCACCGAGCACCTCTCACAACGGCAACTCCCATTCACGGCTGGGGCAACGCAGCCCAGAGTCAGTCACAGAAGCAAAGAGGAATTGTGTCTTCCATCAGGCACAGTACCTCCGTAAACGAAGCGTAGCCAAGGAAACCAACAGTTCAGCAAGTAGGGTCGTCATCACGGATGCTACGCCTCTGCGTAACTGGCCGCCAGTCGTCATCATGGATGCCACGCTGCATCCTTCCGAACTTTACCGCAACAGAAGATCCTGCGTGTGCCAATATGCGGTGAGTCCAAGGTTTCAAAAATAAATGTGGCATGATGTTCAACTGTAGATACACCGCTCGTGCCACAGGAGCAGCAACACCCGTGTGGGCTGATTTACCCAAAACATGACATACAACGCGACCCGGAAAATAATGCATTATATTACCAGTCAGGAGTTCACCGAAAGCTCAGATCAAGGTGAAACGGTTAAAGCCCTCAAACGGCACGCTGAAGCCTTTTCCACTCTCCTCAAAATGTATGTCATAGACTGTAAACTGAAAGCAGGTAGAGCGATCCTTAGATCTCTTTAAATGTACGCTCGCACCGCAAATGTCAATTCCAGCAATAAAAGTGCTGTTAAACTCCCACTTGGTCCACACAAGATAATTCAATGTAGTTAAATGCTGTTATTAATTTCAAATAGGATGCCAGTTAAAATCAAGTGTTCAGTTCAGGAGAGTCACAGCCAGTACAACGTAGGCTTGCAAGTTATGTAAAGACATCAGCTGCAGTTTCTATCAGCAAATAGTTAGATGTTAATCAGCAAGCGCCAGTGCCCTTTGTGGATGGCTCCAAAGTAATTTACCTCATGTGCGTATACTCAAATGCCCTGGGCTGAGGCTGTCTGATGGCAACAGACACCGGTGGGGCTCCCAGGGGCAAATCCTCTTCATAGGTTTCAAACAGGCTCTCTCAAAAGTACTTTTAAAAGTCTCTCATCCCGTGTTGCAGTAATGATGACTCCTCTTTAGTTTCAGTAACGTTTTTTTCTCCAATTTGGGTCTTTTTCCGCTCGTCGCCAGTGTGGAATGCAAGAATGAAGGTACGCTGGGATGAGGTTATATCCAAAAGGTAGATTTATTCTTCAGTTCAATCAAGACAGGAACATTTGATTATAGGATGGTTCTAGTAGTATCAGCAGTAGTAACAGCTGTGGTGTCAGCCCCACCGGGAGCAGCATCCCTGCTGCTCAGCCCACATACAGCAACTGACAATTCCACTCAAACATACACACAGGGAACATTCTGTGACATCACTTACACTGGCTGAGCAGCAGAGTACAGAACACAGAGAAAGGACTAGACATAAATGAGAGCAGGATACCACACATATACTTTTCACAATAAGTAAGTCAGGCCTACAGCCATCATTATATATTTTCATAATAAACAGATCAGGTCTATAACCTAGTCCAATTGTTTGCACCATAGCAAACTCAGTGCAGCTGAATTGAGCATAAGCTTTCCCACAAGGCAATAAGTGCAATGGAAGCATACAACCTTTTTTGCAGTTTTATGTAGTGCAAACGTGTCACAAGGGCGTTGTGCTTCACATGAGCACCAGATTACATTGCACAAGGTCAGATTAATTTTTTTAAGCCTCAGGGAGATTAAGTGATTTGCCCAGAATCACAAGATGTTTAGCAGAAGCCAGGACTCGAACTGTTTTCTCAGTTTCAAAGTCTGCAGCTCTGGCTGAAGTTACATCTCCTCCAACTTCTGTCTATTCAAAATCTGTAATCAGGTGAATTGCTATTTGGGCAAAGCCAAAGTCCATCTCTCAGTACAGCTTCTTAGAGCACTTTCTGTTGCTTGCAAAGGTCTGTCGTTAGCTATGGTATATTTCTAGCATGCTATGCTGTCATAGGAATCTTGTTGGGAAAGTAGGAGGGACAGAGGTTTCAGGCTGAACGGTTCAAGCTGGTGTCGAAAGTTCCTCTCCTCACTGTACAAGATATCTTCTTGGAATAAATCCAATTCAATTTGTACTCACCTGTTGAAGTTGATTACTTTATGTTGTGTTGAGCAGTGAGAAGGAGCGAGGCATCTGGCAGTCCAGGTTTGCATTGAGGAACACAACTTCCTATACAAGACTGGGTGAGTCACTCTGAGGTAGGAGGAGGATCCATAATTGAAGACATAGTGCCAATGTGGAGATTGCTGCGGTAAGCTTATAGTGGGAATTTAAAATAAGGTGGACCAGACAGCTGAAATAGCGTTTGCAAGGTGCCAATGTCACTGGGAGAAACCCTGAACGGTTACGACACAAAACAAAGGTGTCACAAGATTGATGTTTCTGACTGATTCTCATTGATAGACAGCAGTTATACGTCATAAACCAGCCTGCCTTACCCTGCCTGGTGGTCGATCTATAAAACAAAGGCAATGTCAGACCTTCTGTAACTCTTTGGCCACTTTCTTCCAGGAGAAAGTCAGATCCGTTTATAGCGGCTTCTCTAAGTCCATGTCTCAAAACTCGACCTCCTCTCAAAGTACGCAACCCACTTTTAAAAGGGAAGAGGAAGCAATTCTAGCCACTTTAAATTCTTTCGACCCTCCGGAATTACTCTCCTTTCCAACCTTGACCACGGATCAGGTCATTAATCTACTCCTATCCACTAAATCAGGCTCCCCGTTAGACCCATGCCCCCCCAAGATTTGTCATCTTCTACCGGAAGTAATGGCCGTTCACTTATCCACTATTTTTAATCAAATGTTTTTATCTGGCATATTCCCTACCAATTGGAAACTAGCCTTAGTCCTCCCCCTGTTAAAGAAAGCTAACCTGGATGGGGCGGATCCTAGCAACTACCGCCCCATTTCCAGACTCCCCCAGCCGCCAAGACAATAGAGAAGGCTATGAATGTAACACTATCAGATTACATCGAGAAACATGCCTTTTTGGATGCTACCCAGTTCGGCTTTAGAAAGCACCATAGCATGGAACTGGCACTGATCTCAGCATCGGAACAGATCAGGCAGTCTGTCGACGCAGGGAGCAATGCAGCACTAGTGCTGCTTGACCTCTCTGCTGCATTCGAAACGGTAAGCCATGCAAGACTACTAGATTGCCTGGAGAGGATAGGAATAAAAGGTAAAGCTCTTACCCTACTCAGGTCTTTTTTGCATGGCAGAGAACAGTTTGTAGCTCTCTCTGATTTCAAGTCACCCAATTTCATATTACCGTGTGGGGTTCCTCAGGGCTCGTCGTTGAGCCCGACCCTTTTTAACATTTATGTAGCACCTCTGGCACAACTTATTAGGTCCTTGGGCTTCTCAGCAATCTCCTATGCTGATGATACCCAAATTGTGGTATCAGTGACAAGTTCACCGTCGGACACAGCATCAGTTTTTTACGTGTCTCAGACAAGTTGGTGACTGGATGGCCACCAACTGCCTAAAATGTAATTCTAACAAAACTGAAGCATTGCTCTTTGGCAGCAATACTACTTTTTGGTCCCCAGCTCTCTGGCCGTCGGAACTGGGCCCTTTACCAGTCCCTACAACCAAAGTAAAAAACTTGGGTGTCATTTTTGACTCCAAGCTTACATGTAAATCAGGTTACCTCTGTATCTTTTTATACTTTGAAATTACTTAGAAAATCCTTCCATTCATCTCAATCAATTTACGCAAGTTGGTAATTACTGCACTGGTGTTGTCCAGAGCCGATTATTGTAACGGTCTCTTCATCAATCTCAGGACCAAATGTCTGAATAAACTACAGATTGTGCAAAACGCTGCCGCACGCATGCTGTAACATATTCCTTAAACACAAATCTGTTTCTGCCGCATTAAGAGAATTATATTGGCTACCAGTGAGGAGACGTATCGAGTTCAAGGCCCTCTGTATAGCCTTTAAGACTACCCACGACACAGGCCCAGCCTTTAAGGAACATCTCCGTCGATATATACCTACAAGCCATTTACGCTCAGCTGAGTCCTTTAACTTGGTGATCCCTAGGTTCAGGAAAAGTGCCTGGGGCGGGAGAAGCTTTCTGGTCGGTACGGCCAGACTTTGGAACTCTCTCCCCCAGAGATTAAAAAACGAAACTCACCTACTGGCGTTCAGGAAAGTGCTAAAAACATGGCTGTTTATTCTTTGACAGTATAATTAAATCCTTCGGTACTTTTCACTAGATAAGCTAGCGCCTTGACACCTTTGGATAAATGTATTGCGCTTTATACATATTTTTCATTTCATTTCATTTCATTCATTCAATATAACAGGAAGTGTAAGAAACTGAGTTATTGGTTCGAGGAGTTTGGTGGGGGGGGGGGGAGGTGAGACCCTTCTCAAGCAGCAACCACAATGCTTGTCAGGGTGAAGTTACAAGCAACCCCAAAATTAACCTGTGCTCAACCCTCCTTTAGCTTGGCACAGAGCAGTGAGGCTTAACTTAGAGGCAATTTGTGTAAAGTATTTATGCAGCACATCAATCGGTAATAAAGTTAAAACATAACAAAAATCCCACATCAATTTAGAAAAATAGTGTAAAATTTAATAAATAAGCCAAGACAAACAACAATAATCCAATCAGTAGAATCAGAGATATGCAGGTTTGAAGATCTCAGTGAATATAGTGCCAAAAAACACAGCGCCAACTGTGTTCATCTGGTCGCGCCGGATGAGGACAAAATCACAAGTTAAGTCCCACAGCAATAGAGCACAGGCCAGCTACAGGGACCCACTTAGCTCTGCTCAACAAAGTACCTTAATCTTGGTTGCGAAGAGATTCGGAGTCCCACGTTGAGGATGCGTCGCGCAGCAGAGGCAATGCAAGGTCCGGGCGAGGAGATGGGTCACGCAGTGGCGGTTCTGGTGAGCTGCGAAGTGCAATGTCCTTGCGTGGAGATGTGTCGCGCATCAGCCGTTCTGATGGGCTGCTCTAGGCGATGCTTGCGTTGGGGGAAGTCCAACCAGCAGAGGTGATGTGACGGTTCTGAGGGCAATGCGTTGGGCAGCAGAGGCAATGTGCCAGTTCTGTGGGAGCTGCACCGCGCCGAAGGTGCATCAGCTCTGCTGAATTCAGATGGACTGGCAGAGCACCTTTAGACCTACTTCCAATGGTTCACGGCTGGGATTGCACCACTTGGGCAGGACTCACAGATGGCAGAGTCTGGATGCTGGGTTCATTGTTGTTGGAATCCTGCTCGGTCTCTGAGGCTTCTGATCTGGAGGCCAGCCAACTAGCTCTTGGAGCCACTCTGGGGTCTTGGGTTTAGAAATGCATGTCCAGTCCTTCTCATCAAGGCAAGAGGACAGCAGGACAGCACAGTGGGGCAGCAGGTCATCACAATGAGACAGCAGTCTTACCGGGCTGGAGTCCAGAAGAGTGGCAGTCCTTTCAGCAGCCCTTCTTCCTGGAAGAGTCCAGGGGTTTCGAAGTGTACTGAGAAGTTTGGTCTAAGGGTCCAATATTTATATCTGGTGTCCAATCTGAAGTAGGGGAAGCTTCTAGAGGCTTCCGGTCTCCTGAGGTCTCAGACATCCCTTTCCTCCCTGTCCTGGCCACAGTTTGCCTGGTGTCACAAAAGACCAGTGACACACTTTGTGAGAGTGCTCAGACAGGGCCTTTGTGATGTGCAAGTGTGGTAGGTGACAGTTCCTCCCCATTGCTACCTCAGAGTGGCCCATCCTGCCAAAACCTAGCTTTTGTCTCACTGTCTGGGAGCAATACTCCAAGGCTAAATGCCATCTACACCTAGTCATGTGACCCAGGATCAGGCTGCAGGCACCAAATGGTTAGGACAAGAAAATGTCAGCTTTCTAAAAGTGGCTTTTCAGAACAGATTAAAAAAAAAAAAAAAAAAAAAAATCAGACTACCATTAAAGAGGGCTTTTAATAACCATTCTTTAGACACCAAACTAGACCAGTCTATCTGCTCCCAATCAAAAGTCATCACTTGTTAAATGTAATAAGGTAACCTAATGCTATCCTATGGGAGAGGTAGGCCTTGCAGTAGTGAAAAACAAATTTAGGAGTTTTTCACTACCAGGACATGTAAAGTACATGTCCAACTTTTTAAATACACTGCACCCTGCCCTGTGTAGGGCCTACCGTAGGGGTGACTTCTATGTATTAAAGGGAGGTTTGGGCCTGGCAAGAGATTTGTCGAACTGGCAGTTTAAAACTGCACAGACAGGCAGCAATGGCAGGCCTGAGACAGGTTTAAAGGTCTACTTAAGTGGGTGACACAATCGGTGCTGCAAGCCCACTTGTAGCATTTAATTTAAAAGCCCTCAGTACATGTAGTACCACTTTACGAGGGACTTACAAGTAAATTAAATAAGCCCATTGGGTGCAAGCCAATTCTACCATATTTTAAGTAGAGAGCATTTTAGCACTGGGTAAGAGTGGTCAAGTATGCGGAGTCCTAAAAGCCAACAAAAACTAGTCCAGAAAGCAGGAAGGCAAAACGTTTGGGGATGGCCCTGCAGAAAGGGACAAGTACAACAGGAAGATGCGTTGCATCATGAGCATAAAGAGTGCCACCGGTGGGTAGGGAAGGCATTGTGCAAATTGTTTACACAAAATTGGCTGTCAATGCTATAAAAAAATCCAAAAAAAATCACGTAATGTAACACCAAAGGTTTTAATAGCATCTCTTGAATAGGGATACACAAATTGATATGGATACACAAAATTGGAGAAAGATTCAATACATAATTTGGGGGAATAAAATGAAAAATTCTAGATTGAAAATTAACCAAAGCACATCAGTGAGTGGAAGCTGAAAGATTATTTGAAATATTATTTATGAATCAGCACAGCTATTGGCAAGTAGAAAAAAGATATCTGCTCCAAGTCCATTTTTGGTTTGCCCAGAAGATCCTGATCTCCAATGGGAGACATTTTTACAGGAAGATGAAAGTTAGTGAGTTTGATACATTGTTTATGTTCAGAAAATCACAGAATTCTAAACCACTTACGGCCTTTATTGTAAGATGAAGGCCAAGTAGATGGGGGGGGCGTGGCCTGCAGCCGATGGAGACGGACACGAGCTGAGTAGCTCCGACCGCCGTCTCCCCGTTCTTAATTATCCTGATCCCCTGACACAGCGGGGGGAGCTGCAACCCACACCGCAGCCCTCCGGAACACGACTGCAAGACCCGGCGGAGCCCTGCACTGCAATTATAGCCGTCCCCGGGGGTGAATTGGTGCTTACCGACTCGGCGGGCCTGTCAGTAAGATGGCGGCCGCGGTCTGACTGCTGCTGCGGTTCCTGACCTGCGAGGCTGAACGACATCTCAAGGCAGGTGAAATCGCCTGTGCTGCTTGCCAGATATCTAAAGAAGTGGTTCTGTCGGGAAGGTGGCAATTGCTTTGTACAAGTAAAATCACTGTATTCACAACATTTGATTTTTTGTGAAGTAACTATGATTGTTCTGCAAGGTTCAACGTCCCTACTGGAGAACCAAACTGTACTGTTTTAACACACCACAAGGACAATTATTTTTTAGTCAAACAAAATGTTTTGTATTGTACATAAATTACTGAACATGGCTGTCAATAAAACAATACACAATAGGGTGATAAAGTGATTAAAGTGCAAAAAGTGACTTCGTGGTGATATGTGAAAAATGTGCTATACATATATTATACAAATAGGCAACACTTAGGAGCAACAATAGTAGTGTAATACTGTCCAATGTTTTCAATGCATGAATACACGACCCAGGAATGACTGTGTTGGGGCCTGTGCAACTGCATAGACTAGCGTGACTGCAACGTCGACGTTTCGACCCTAGCGACTAGCGCAGCTTCACATGCGTCAAGGGCGGGTCTTCATCAGGACAAATGATAGGTGAGCAATGGTTGACAGCTTGTCAAGTAATCAGAAAACAAAGATTCAGGTGTGTTCCAAGTGTATGCAGGATTAGGTGTGTATATGCAATTGGGAATTCGCGCTTACCGAAATTAATCGAAGAGGATTCCTATAGAATGAAGGATCCGGGTGAATTCAGGAAGCATCCGTAGACACACACCGAACGGTTGTGGTCTAAAAAGAAAACACAGTGTGGTGCGTAATGGAAACTGTGACACTGACACAGAGATAGTAACACGCATGCATACTCGAATGATGCCTTTGAACATGGGGTCAATTGATCAAGGGAAGCATTATTCTCTGTATATGTTAAACTGAGGACTAGTGAGGCCCAGCACGTGCGTGATGCTAAAGGCACGGGCGTGGAGCAAAGGCATATTATTGGGCCACATATAATTTGTAAGTACTGTTGCAACCCGAATGGGGACATGAAATCAGGAGGCGCAATTCTATCCCCTGAACATGTGAGGCAGCGGAATCTGTAAACTAAAGCGGGTCGACAAGTGCGTGATGTTAAAAGAAAGGGCCACATTTGAATATTCACAGCGCACGATTAAACATGTGGTAAATTAATCAAGGGAAGGATGATATTTTGGACTAGTGAGGGCCCGCACGTGCGCGAGGTTAAAAGCACGGGCGTGGAGCAAGGTACCAGGAAGCGTAATTCTATCCCCTAAACATGTGAGACAGCAGAATCTGTAAACTCCAGCGGGCCGACAAGTGCGTGATGTAAAAAGAGGCCACATGTGAATATTCACAGCGCACGATTATGCCAAGTATACTCAAATGAGACGAGGGGATGATTACCCAGCACGTACAATTCTGGCGTGCGCACAAGAGTGACCTTCAGGCAATAAAACACGCTAATTAAACTGTCCCGGTTGAAGTATAGACATAATTACCTGGGACAATGTCCCTAGGGTCGAAACGTCGACGTTGCAGTCACGCTAGTCCATGCAGTTGCACAGGCCCCAACACAAAGTCATTCCTGGGTCGTGTATTCATGCATTGAAAACATTGGACAGTATTACACTACTATTGTTGCTCCCAAGTGTTGCCTATTTGTATAATATATGTATAGCACATTTTTCACATATCACCATGAAGTCACTTTTTGCACTTTAATCACTTTATCACCCTATTGTGTATTGATTGATTGACAGCCATGTTCAGTAATTTATGTACAATACAAAACATTTTGTTTGACTAAAAAATAATTGTCCTTGTGGTGTGTTAAAACAGTAGTTTGGTTCTCCAGTAGGGACGTTGAACCTTACATAACAATCATAGTTACTTAAAAAAAAAATCAAATGTTGTGAATACAGTGATTTTACTTGTACAAAGCAATTGCCACCTTCCTGACAGAACCACTTCTTTATATATCATACATACCCAGGTTCTGAGGGACACAGGGTTACCCCATTTCTTTAAATGGCTTGCCAGATAGCGGCACGCTCCCGAGGAGGTGAGGAGGGGCTGGAGCGTTTTAATTGCGATTAATTGGCCTGCAGCGCTGACCCCCTACTCAGCCCCGGGCCGAGAAACAAAATGGTGGCCAGGCAGTGAGCGCCCTGCGATGTCGGCTGTATTGTGCAGCAGCCTGCCTGAGGGGATCCCTCTATCGACTCTCCTATGATCAGCGAGCCGTGACAGTCGCGATAAGACGTGGAGTCGTGCTGTGGCGACTGGGGATCCTGGCACTCCCCACGGTGCGGACCTCGCGGAGCTGCAGACAAAGTGGCGCCAGGCTTCCCATAAGCGTACCAGCTTGCCTTTCCCTGGCACGATATTTGGGGCGGAGGACATTGTGGCCCTGAGCGGTAGAGACTCTGTTCGCACCGCACATCAGCAGAGCCCGGTGCCTCACTTTGACTGGCTTCAACTCAGTGCTGCGCCCCGGGGGGGACCGCTGCGGAAGAGGGTGCGTACATTCTATGAAGGGCCTTCCTCACTGAGGCACACTCACTGCAGTAGGATGCCGCACGAGCAATAGCTGTGCTAGAGGAAGCACGAGAAGAACCTGCACTTGCTATATCGGACCCCCACTGGGAGCAGAGGGTTTCCAGCGTTAGCGGACCTGCTAGGGGGCACCACAATATAGCACCTATGCAGCGAATGTAGCAACAGTCCCAGGAGAAGACTTGCCGACTCTTTGTGGGGCATAGCTATGGTGGTCGGAAGAACAACTGCGCGATAGTGGAGGGGGACACTTGCGCTGAATGTCAGACCTGACATATACAAAAGAGAAGAGGCTGAGGGGAGCAGCTGTGAAGTGCTGTGGCGATCACGCACCGGGGAGCGCTAGCAGGGCCTGCGAACTTCTGGGTGGCGTTTTGTCTCGGTGAGACCACTCGGCTCGCGCCGCCAGCGGTGGGAGAGGCTGCCCGAGACGAGGACGGCGAGCGCTCTTCGAGTTGAGGGAATACGACGGATTGGAGACCGCCCAGCGAAATTGGTGGTGTTAAGACGCTCTACTCCCAGAGGTCACTGAGCTCACTCAGGCGCCATACCAGCACGCAGTAGCTTCGAGATGGGGAGACCACAAAAGAAGCGGGGTTTCACTGTTCTTAGTGTAGATGTCCCGGGACCTCACTCCGACGAGGAATCGCCCGAAACAAGTGGAGACCTGCCCTCCCGGAAACCTACATTAGCTGACATAATGCAGGCCATGACGGCCTCCAGAGAGGCGCTAGAAGGAAAGATAGATGCTATCGGCACAGACCTCAGTCTACTCAAAGATGATCACCGCAAGCTTAAAGACGGAGTGTCAAGCACTGAAAAGGAAATATGCAGCCTACCGGACGCAGTGCATGAGATGCGCCGATCTCTTGCTGTCCTGGAAACTAAGGTGAAAACCCTGGAACTGCGTGCCAAGGACAGTGAAGGGAGGTCGCGGCGGAACAACATCCGCGTCATCAGGATACCAGAAAAACGGAAGGGACAGACATGGTCCGCTACTTAGAGGACTGGCTCCGCGCTGAGGAGGCTCCAACAGGCCTGTCCCCCTTTTATGCCCTGGAGCGGGCTCACAGAGTACCAGCTAGGCCGCCAAAACCAGGAGCACACCCCCCCCCATCGACCTGTGGTGGCTAGACTTTTACACTTTCGGGATAGGGACCACATCTTACATTGTGCCCGCCAAAAACAAACTCTACGCATTGATAATAGTAATGTCATGATTTTCCCAGACTTCACGAGAGAAGTTCAACGAAGCAGGGCATCCTTCGCTGCTGTCAAGGCTAAACTGCGCAAACGGAACCTGTCCTACGCAATGCTATTTCCTGCTCGACTTCGGGTGGCGGACCCGGCGAGAGCACGTTTCTTCAATTCACCACAAGAAGTTTGGGACTGGCTAGAAACCCACAGCTCAGAAGATCACCCTGCTTCAGCTTCAGGGACCCCGCAGCAGAGTCCTCATGGCCATAGGGGGGGGCTCCAAGGCTCCTTCGCCCAGGGAACTTAGCCTTGAACGACGTAAAGCGCTGCAGGCAGTGGTGTCACACAGTCAGACCAGCCCTAGTTCCTCTCCGGGCGGCAGCGGATGCCGTGATGGTAGATCGGAGACCTCACCGGACCGCAGCGACATCGACACCCTGGGAGAAAACATGCCAGTGGTTACGCCCCAAACAGCCGATCTAGTGTGAAGAACGAGGTCTGCCATTCAACATGCAGATCTTCCCGGGGCCTCTCATCCCTGATCCGTAGGTGCAGCTTCAAAGAACTTGTGGCTTCCCCACTTGGAACTATAGGTAACATTCAGCTGAACTGGGGCTTATTGATTGGTACAGTTAACGGGGAGGCAGCACTATGGGGTGCCTTGTGAGGTCCTTAGCGGGAGACCACCCCTTCCTTTGTCACTAGACGTTGGTTTGTACTATCACGGTTTGGATGGGGATGCCTTGTTGGATACCTGTCCCGGGGAGGGGGAGTTGGGGTTGTTTTTATAGTTGGGTTTTTTTAAGGAGATCCAGGTGTGTCACGGGGGACATTTTTTAAGGACTATGCGTGTAGGTTTCAGCAATGGGACCCCCATTAGGCTTGGCTTGTCTCTCGTGGAATGTGAGGGGTATGCACTCTGTGGTCAGACGCCACAAGATACACTCATATTTGATTCGCAGAGGCATTCAGATCGCATTTCTTCAAGAAACCCACCTCCTGGCAAAAGAAGGGAAGGCGTTACAACACCGCTGGAGGGGGTCAGGTTTATTATACTACATACTCTGCCTTTGCGAGAGGTGTATTGATATGGATATGGGCGGGCGTCCCATTCCAATGCACAACACAGGTGATCGACCCAGAGGGCAGATTTGGGTTAGTGACGGGGAGACTAGACGGTAGAGATCTCACCCTGGGTAGTATATATGCGCCTAACGCGGACCAGCCGGCCTTCTTCTCCCTACTATCACGAAGGCTGGCGACCACCCTTACAGGGTCGCTGTTACTGGGTGGCGACTTCAATTGCACCTCTGATGTTACCCTTGACCGCTCCCACCCCCCACTCCCTAATGCACCTGCACACAAACTGGCAGAATCACGCCGTAACTGGCAACAGAAATGGGGCTTAATTGATACCTGGCGGGCACAGCACCCTTTAACCCGGGATTACTCCTCCTTTTCAACCCTCCATGAATTACATGTTCAGCTAGATGCCATTCTGTGTTCACCCGATGTCCATGAGGGGATTAGCTGCAGCGAATACCTCACCAGGACGCTCTCAGACCACCGCACAGTTACAATGGTCGCGCGCGCGCCCCAAAATCTCCACCTGGCGCTTGCGTCCAGAGGCCTTAGATGACCAGGTTTTCCGTACAACTATTGGGGCAGCTATCACTGACTATTTCCAGGCCAACGAGGGTACAGCTACGTCCACGATTGTGGAATGGGACGCCTGTAAAGCAGTACTTAGAGGGCGGTGCATATCTGAGCTGGTTGTAGTTCGGAAGGTTCTCCTTCAGGATATTCAACGAGATGACGAGCGCCTCCGCGCCCTGGAAAAGGACAGACCTGAAAACCTGGGCAAGCACCAGGAATTACTAGAGGCAAGGGAGGCAGTAGCCGCCCACGTGGAGCGTCTGCGATGCTTCGACTACATGACCTACATTACTCGGGCACATTCGGAAAGGGATAAATCGGGGGCCTCCTGGCTTGGTTGGCGAATCCGGCTAGGCGGGGGTCAGTTATACTAGAAATTAGAGACCAGACAGGAGTAGCTAGGTATGACTAACAGGGGATCAACTACCTGTTTTTTTAATATTACACTGAGCTCTATCGGAGCCAACTGGCCCCAACGGAAGATGAACTACAGGAGTTCACACGAGAAGTTGCCCTACCTGCACTAGACAAGGATGCGGCAACCTTGTTGGGATGTGAGATCGAGGTACGGGAGGTGCGTGGAGCCATCAAAAGTATGGCCCATAACAATACCCCAGGCACTGACGGCCTCCCGATTTTACCTCGCCTACACTGACCTCCTAGCTCCCCAACTCGCACGATTATATAACGATGCCAAGAGGCTTGGCAAACTACCTGTCTCCACTAGAGAAGCGATCATCATTCCTCTGCTAAAGCCGGGCAAGCAGGCATGGGACAGAACTGCATATTGCCCTTTATCCATGCTCAATCTCGATTATAAAATACTAAGTAGGATCCTGGCATCCCGTTTGCTCCCTCACATGACCACCCTCATACACGCTGACCAATCCGGGTTCATCCCCACCAGAAACACAGCGCTAAATATCAGAAGACTCCTGCGCATCTTAGAAGCAGATTCTTACCACGCCGACACCGCTACGATCTTTGCAGTAGATATAGAAAAAGCCTTTGACAGTTTGGAATGGGCTTTCCGGTTTCATGTGATGCGGAGAATGGGACTCGGTTCTGACTTCGTGAGTTGGACAGCTCTCTTGTACGCTGACTCTACCGCCAGAGTTAAAACTGGGGGAGTAATCTCGGAAGCGTGCAGGGTGGGGAGGGGTACACGGCAGGGGTGTCCCCTATCCCCTCTGTTGTTTGCTCTGGCGGTGGAACCCTTAGCGGCGCATGCTAGATCGGGGTGGGCGTATCGAGGGCTTGACGTACACGGACAGGTCCATCATATTGCACTATATGATGACGATCTTTTACTTTTCCTTGCCGACTCGGGGGCGGCCTTATTGGGGGCAAAAAACCTGCTCCACGCTCTCAGCAGAGTGGCAGGATTAAAAGTGAACTGGTCGAAATCTTGTCTTTTTCCGGCACGTAAGGATAGAATGGGTCTGCAGTGCACGGAGGGAGTGAACTGGGAAGACAGATGCCTACCCTACCTGGGCACTCTTATCTACCACAGACAGGACGACATTCTTGAGGGTAACATTGGAAAGGCCGTCAGAGGGGCAAAAGCTAACTTTGAATTCTGGAGTTCTTTGCCGTTGTCAGTAGCAGGCCAGGTGGCTCTACTCAAAATGGTAACCCTCCCGCGACTCCTCTATTACTTCGGGACCTTGCCGATCTGGATCCCGGCAACCTACTTCAAGCAGCTCCGTTCAATGATTACAGCTTTCCTATGGGGTAAGGGCAGGCGCAGGGTAGCGCTCAGCACACTCATGCGACCAAGAGCAGAGGGTGGTCTAGCGGTCCCAGACAACGAGACTTATTATTTAGCGGCCCAATTTCAATGGCTCACACAATGGGTGGCGAGGGCCACTAGAGGGGAGGAAGAGCCCAGGGAGGTTTTGGGGCCCCTGATGTTGCTGTCCCGCATAGTACTGCAACTCCCAGTCAGCGCTACATCCCTCACCCTAGAATATGCCACAGCACGAAAATGCTGGAACAGATATTTGCGGAGGGCTTCTATTAAGAGCCCCTATGCACCGGAAATACCATTGATAATGTGCAGGGCCCTGCCACACGGTGGCAACTGGCAGAGATTAGAGACTTGGGCGCAACGGGGACTGACCACGATGGGGGACCTCTATGAGGAGGGAGCCATGATCCCGTTTAACGATCTGCAAACCCGCTATGACTTGCCGGGGGGGGATTTCTTACAGTACACGGCCCACACGGCGGCCATCAGGAAACATTGGGGTGGAGGACTCACAGAACCACCCACTTCCATGGGGTGCCAGTATGTGGTGTTGGCAGCGGGCACCTTTAAAGCAGTGACGTGTCTCTATAGACGTATGACATGGAATCCCTATCCCCCCTGTCTGCCCTAAAGCTCAAATGGGAAACGGATATAGGGGAGGTCATCCTGGACAAGGCGTGGGGTGAGCTTGTGGAGAGAGCCTGGAAGAGCACGAGGAATGCGAGGTTTCAGTTAGTACACTTCCATATTCTACACAGAGCATATCTTGCCCCAGCAAAACTGCACGCATATTTCCCGGCCAAGCCAGGCCTGCCCGAGATGTAACGCAGACAGCGCGGATTTTAAACACATGGTATGGGACTGCTTGTTCCTTGACAGTTATTGGGAGTAGGTTTCAACATTACTGACAGACCTCACTGATGGGGAACTAGACCCATCCATGGCTCACTGTATCCTACATTGGTTTCACCATACCTCAAAGAACAAAATCACTAGTAAATTTTTAGATTTGGGCTTGCTACTAGCCAAGAGAAACATCACCACACATTGGAAAGCGAAACAGGGCCCTAGCATCGCTAAGTGGAAAGCAGAATTCCTAAAATGGGCTGAATGTGAGGGAGTGATTAGGTTACAAATTGCAAATCGCACGGGGAGTGAAAAGGCACTGGAAAGGGCGAGAGCCTGGGAAATGCTTGTTGTAGCTCTCAAATCTCCTGAAAATGATGCGGAGGACGCATCTGTGGGTGACCCTGTGGCAGCCATAGTTTAACGTATAGACAGCTTTGAGCCCACCTTGCTCCGTAACCTCACGATTAGTAGTGGTGCTCGACATGCAAGCCTGCTTTCACTCAGCTTCCCCCCATTCCAATAAGTCGCCCCACTGCGATATTAGCTCTACTGACCTTTTGTAGCCAGCACTTAAGTGACACGCCTGGGGGGGTGGAGAGGGAGGAAGGGTGGGGGTTTAGTTGGGGATGGGAATTTTCAATGGTTGGACAATGACTATTGCAAGGATCATACTCATAAGTTTTGCCCAGGCAGTAGGCATGGACATCTTTAGGAGCCATAGATGTGCCTTAAATAACCCGATTTGCCGTGTGTCTTTGCTAAACATCTGGGGTATGTAACCGCACCCCCTATTGTCCTTTTTCCATTCTTTTGTTTTCCTTCTTGGATGTATAGAAAATCAATAAAAATGTGTTAAAAAAAAAAAAAATGAAGTCCAAGTAGATGAGTATCAGAACTTGAATTTTGTAAAGATCAATGAAGTTGTGGCTCGGACTACTTTTTGAGTCAAGGATACATGCCTGATGAACCTATTTCATCATTAAGAACATTAGCCTACATGTGTAACTATCGTTCTTTTCATGAAGAGGTTATCAGAGATCAATTAGTACACAAAACGTCTAACGTGAAACTTCAAGAAAAGTTACCAACTGAAATGTTAACAATAAACAAAGCTACTGAGATAGCTAAAATGTTTTAAGATACATTACAAGGAATGAAGCAGTTATGTCAATGGTGATGTGCGTGTGGAGAAACCAGTTAATCAAATGGAAGAGAGTGGAAATGCCAATGTATCAGGTAGGAATGCAAATGAATCAGATTAAAGTGGATGGACTGGTGTTCCTTAGGGAAGGTCATAATGGACATGTCACATCCATCAAATCACGTCTTACTTTGGGACACGTTTGTATTAAGTTGAAAGGAAAGGTCCACTTTTCTAGAGTGGGCAAATGCAGAGCTAACACGATAGGAAAGAAAACCAAGTCGCCTGCATAAATAGAGAAAGCTGGAAAATTACAGCCATCAGGATGTTAGGTGTTGCTTTACATGATGTAGGACACGTGAGAAATGATGGCCCCCATTGTCACATTGTAATTGGAAGAAATAAGGTTAAAGTTTTAGCAGATTCAGGAGCCTATTATACATTAATTAGGGCTAATATGCTACATGTTTGGTGAAGTGGAATTGTTGTACTCTGACATTAAGTTAGTGGGATATGAGAACAGACCTATTGATGTGGTTGGTTAATTTGTGACCACTTTAGAATTTAATGGAATGCGAATACAAGCTAATCTTTATGTCAGAAAAGCAGTGTCATGTTTACTTGGTTGGCCTCAGCAGAGAGAACTATTCATGAGACTGGATCCCAATCATCCCAGGCTACGAAGATGTCATTATGGTGGCAGAAATTGAAAGGAGTGTATCTGATAAGTGGCAACAATTATTCCCAAAAGTATTAACAAATTTGCTTGGAGTATTGAAAGGTTTTGTATCGAAGAGGATCCCTAAGAAAAATGCAGTTCCTGTAGCACATAAGGTGAGGAGTGTTCCATTGACCATAAGGAGCAATTTGAAGTGTGAGTTGGAGCGATTGATAAGAGAGGATGCGATTGGGGAAACTGAGTCCTTAATGCTTGTCACCTGCGGCCATGATTCGCTAGGCAATGGCATCTTGAGTGTATGTATGGACTTAACAGGGCCGCTTAAGAATGTTTGGGTGAATCTACATCTACTACCCAATATTAACAAAATGTTGGGAACATCAAAAGGAGCTACATATTTTACTACCCTGGACTTACCTTCTTGTCTACTATCAGATTTCCTTACATGAAGGCTCCAAAGCATTAACATAATCTGTTACTACAGAGGGTGTAAACAGATGTATCTGAATGCCATTAGGACTAGTGTCTGCTTCCATAGTTTGCCAGAGGGCCATGCATCATTTATTTAAAAATGGAGAAAATGTGTCTTATATTCAAGATGCTATTTTAATCCATGCAGCATCTCAGGAAGAACATGGTAAGACATTGTGATAGGTTTTGAAAATTTTAGAGGCTAATGGTCTGATAATTGCTAAGGATAAATGCAGGATTGCCAAGGAAGAGGTTGAATATTTAGGCCACTGGATAGGTCAGTGTAGGAGAGTAGGATCTGCCTCTTATGTTGCCCCCACTTTTTTTCTGATGTTAGCACTGGTTTCTGGCTATAGTCTGGCTGGGTCCCTGCCAATCAGGGCCCCAGCCTCTCTGTTCTCTCTAAACGACATGGAGTGCACTCTAGGTGCACTAGTGATTGGATACTGTGGTGCCTTATGAGTCCCTAGTATATGGTACCTTAGGTGCCAAGGGCATAGGTACTTCACAGGCCTACCAGGGGCTGCAGCATGTGTTATGCCACCCCTGGGAAGCAGTCTAAATCTGACACCACAGGCCTGCTACTGCAGCCTGGGTGAGGTGGTGCTAGCACTCCCTCACTGAGATATAGGTTTCCTATATCTCTCCTGCACACACATATAAACCTATCAGTCACCCCTAAGGCAGGCCCTATCAATCCTGAGGGCAGGGTGCTTGGCTTCTATGTGAGGGGGTGCCTCTGCCTGAGCAGGGCCCCTCTGCAGCTCTCAGAGTCTATTCTCTGGTGCTGTTTGTGGATGCGGTTAAACCATATACTATTTAAGTGCATTATATCCTCGCGGTAAATGCTAACTTTGGAATGGCTGCATCAAAACATGTCGTGTTTGGTGTCAAACATCTTGGAATACTACCCCCCGCCAATCTTGGCGGCGGGGGTAGCATTCCACCCTTCTAGAGGGATAAGACATGTACCTGCTGTGGAAACGCGGTAGAATCCTAAAGAGCCCTGGCATCACAAAATGGATGCCACCAGTCACAGACACTGGGCTGCCCTCCTGCTGATGACCGAAACTCGCAGTGGAGGAAGCCCAACAATAGGCATCCTGTCACAGGGAGGTGTAACCACCTTCCAGACAGGGTTTAGTGTATTGGGGCTGGGTGGGTGCACTCTTAGAGTGCTTTGAAGTCCTGCACTGGGGGAGCAGAAGGCTCCTCTGTGCATATGCCAGTTCAAACCAGCTCAGGGGCTACCTGCCCCTGCTCTGGCGCGAAACTGGACAAAGGGAAGTGGGTGTAGCCACCCCTCCCTTGACCCTCCCATAGGTGGGGTCATAGAGCTAGTCCATCCCCTCTTTTAGTATAAGAGGGGGAACCTTGCCATTGCAAAGCAGATAACCCCTGGACGACGCTCTACAGAAGAATCCTGGCCCTTCGACGTTCCACTACCTTTGGAAGACAGAAGAATCTCCCTTGGAGTCAAGGAGTGACTCCCTGCTTGGCAGGCACCAAAAACGACAACGACGGTCGCAAACTACGCCGCTCCCGCTGGAGTCCGAAGTCCCTGCAGCCCAAGAAGTGGATTTCCTGACCTCTCCCAGGCCATCGTGAGTCCCCAGCGAAGCTGAGGCAAGTGGACCCCACGAGTAACGAGGAACCGCGACCCCTGGGTACCGTGCACTATTGTCGAGTGCAACCCCTTCACAACGTTCTACGAACTTGTGCTTTGGACCACGTGTGGTCCCGACCTCCAGCAGGAATCCCTCCGAAGATCAGAGGCCTACACCGTCCCGAGTGACCGTGGGCCCCTGCTGAGTGATTCCGCCCGAGGTGTCTTCGCGATCCCTTGCCCGCTGGCTTGTGGGTCCCCAGAAGACTTCTTAACCAAACCAAAGGGCTCCCTGGTTGCTCCAGGCCTGCCCTGACTTACCCTCGCTGGGTGAGTTCCTCAGACCTTGCTGGTCTGCGCCATCGACTTTTCTTCATCTCCCCGAGACTTGCTGCTGCCAAGGCTTGTTGGCTCCTATCGAGTTGCCGACACCGCAGTCAGCTGCAGACGTCGAGGGATACACCGAATCCAGCTCCTGGTGGTCGTCGACGCCTCCTGGACCACGTGGCTGAAGAGTCAAGGCACCCGCAACCGACCTGAAGCGACCGACGACGGTGGGCATCCATCTTCCTTGCCCCGGGTCACTGCCAAGTGACTTTGAACACTGTCCCCTCTGCTTTCAGGTCATCCTTCTTCAGAATCCAGGCTTGGATTCCACCGGACACTTCTTCAGCTCCCGCAAGCAGCAAGTCTTCTTTGTTCGCCATTGAAAACGACGCCGCGACCCGACACCAAAGGACACCTGTGCACCCGGCTTCCCTGGGTGAGGTAACTCCAGCACTACGGTGCTCCTGTGGGTGTGGGCCCTAGAACTACTTACCCTGTAAGTGACTTGCTTGTAGGTTCTCCCGAAGTATCCTAAAACTCTTTATTTCCAACCGCGACTTGCCCCATTGAAGCTAACGGCGATTCGCGCCTGTGTATCCACACTGCACGCGTCCCCCGTGGGTCCTTTACTTACCTGCCTTGGGTGGTTTCGTGAGGCCCCAGCACTTCTGAAGGCCCTAGGCCTTGTCTCCCTGCAAGTCGTTGTTTCTAAGTCTCTTACTTAGTATATGGTCTGGTACGCCCCTAGGGCCCCAGCCATATTTTGTGCTTAACTTATTGTGAAACGTTGATTTGTGCATATGTTTGTCTTCTAATCTCATAAAGAGATTAGTAGAGAGTTATTTAGAAATAAATACATATATATTTGATATATATACCTGTGTGGTGTCTTTTCATTTGGTGATTCAAGAGATTATATGGTAAAACAAGCTGCTTTACATTCCTCCGAGACTTAGCCTGAAGGCTGCTCTCCACAGCTACCACTAGGATAGCTTTCTTTAAAAGGTTGTCTTAAACCTATCTACCATAAGAGTCGATTTGCCCTGGTGCAAGGTGTCCACTTTAATTAGTGAACAGCATATACCAGGCCAACTTCTCACATTGGTGGGCAGCGTGTGGGATTCCAGCTTGCCATTGTTTTACCAGAAAATCTCTATTTGAATTACTAACTGAAAACCATTATAGGTACTCAAGGTACATATAAAGTCAAGCTTAGTATCAATAAGTTCTACTGAACTTAGAGCTGTGTGCCAAGGGATAGCACACCCTTTCCACAGCTCAAGCTAGGATCAGTAGGCCACAAACTAGTGTAGGTAGTACAACACTGCACAACACTAGAATGTCCTTAAAGGGTGGACCCAGTGGATCCACTCAGCCTCAGTATAAGGACATGGCTTTCTCTGACTTGAGAGCCATGTGTGTTGACAGACACCTGAGGATAGGACAGAGTCCCTCAACACTCCACCTGATAGATCTGCTGACAGCAGATGACCTTAGATTGGCTCTAGGAGCTAAAGGGTTTGAATCAGTGGGTGGGTCAGTCATAGTATCTGGGTCAGATGATGAAAATCAGAATGACCAAGACTCTGTGATTGAAGGGCCAGGCTCCAAGGGGCCTGAAAAGGACAGAGGAATTCTCCATAAGAGAACTGACAGAGAGGAGGAGAGGCACAGATCCCCTTCCAGGGAATCTGACCACTCTTATCACTCTGGCAGAGAATTTGTCCAGCAGAGGAACTCATACTTTCCCTTAAGAGAGACCTCCTCTGAGAGAAGGTGCAAACTGCTCCAGTATGAGGAAGCCAGAGTGGCCCTCAGAACCAAGCAGTTGGCACTGGATAGGGAAGCCCTGGAGATCCAGAGAGCTTCTAGAAAAGAGGGGTTAGAACCCCTGGTGGCAGCAACAGTGTCCCTAGAGGCAGAGAATACATTCCTGACCATAGGAACCTGAGCAAGGTTGTTCCTCCCTACCAGAGTGGGGATGATATCCACAAGTGGATAACTGCTATGGAGAGGGCCTGTAGAGTACAGCAGGTCCCCCAAAAGCAGTGGGCAGCAATCTTGTGGCTCTCCTTTTCAGATAAAGGAAGAGACAAGCTCCTCACTGTTAGAGAGGAGGATGCTGATGATTATGAGGTCCTGAAGAGTGCACTGATAGATGGGTTTGGCTTAACCACTGAGCAGTACAGGTTAAAGTTCAGAGATACCCAGAAGGCACAGACTCAGGACTGGACTGACTTTGTTGATTGTGCAACCAAGGCTCTAGAGGGTTGGCTGGTTGGCAGTAGGGTTACTGATTTCAAGGGATTGTATAATCTGATGATGAGAGAACAGATCCTAAATAATTGCCAGAACCAGTTGTTGCATCAGTACCTGGTGGACTCTGATCTGACCTCTCCCCAAGAATTGGGAAAGAAGGCAGACAAATGGGTCAGAACCAGGGTGAGGCAGAAAACCCAGAACCAAGGGGGTGACACTAAGAAGCAAGATCCTAAAGGCCCTGAGAAAGGTGGGGATAAGTCAAAAGACCAGAAGTCTTCACAAGGGCCCCAAAAATCTGCATCTGGTGGGGAGTCACAGTCCAACAAGGGAAAAGGCCAAAAGAAGCCCTGGTGCAAATTCTGTAAACAGAAAGGGCACTGGACTTCTGATTGTACCAAGTCCAAAGACCAAACCACCACCACTCCTGCCCCTAAGGCAACTGTGCCCCTAGCTCAGCTACTGGTGGAGGTGGTACTCAGAATAAGGGTGTAGTAGGGTTGACCCTGGGTTCTGAAGTGGATTCTGACCTAGTCAGAGTGACCACTCAGGCAATGCTGATTTGTGAGGGAAACATTGATATGTCCTTCCTAGTAAGCCCCAGTAATCTGGGCAAGTACAAACAGCAGCCTTTGATAAATGGCAAACAGGCTTTGGCATTTAGGGACACAGGTGCTAGTGTCACCATGGTGGCAGAGGACCTAGTGGACCCTGGACAGATCATCCTGGGTGAAATGTACCAGGTGACCAATGCAAGCAATGTCCAGACCAACCATAGTCTGGCAGTTGTGAATTTCTCCTGGGGAGGGGTAACTGGCCTCAAGAAGGTTGTAGTCAGTGCAGACCTCCCTGTAGAATGTCTATTGGGCAATGATCTAGAGACTTCAGCCTGGTCTGAAGTAGAGTTATGGACTCATGCTGAGATGTTGGGCATCCCTGCAGAGGTATTTGCTGTGACCAGGTCACAAGCAAGAATGCATGACACTGAACCAGCTCTGGATCCTGGAACAATGGACCAGATGCTTCCCAAGAGGAGGAGCAGTAGGGTTAAGGCAGTGCCTTCCCCTCTGTCTCAGATCAAGGATTCACTTCCAGAGGGAGGTGAAGCAGAACCTGAAGAAGGAACTGCCCCAGAGGGACTTGAACCTGACCAGGTTGAGTTCTTGGGGGCAGGGGGCCCTTCCAGGGAAGATCTGAGCAAGGAGCAACAGTGCTGCCCCTCTCTTGAACCCCTCAGACAGCAGGCTGCTGCTGAGGCTGCTGGGAGTGCTAATGGGTCCCATAAAGTTTATTGGGATGAGGGACTCCTATATTCTGAGGGTAGAGACCCAGCCCCTGGAGCCACCAGGAGGTTGGTAATACCTCAGAAGTTTAGGGGTTCCTCTTGACCTTAGCACATGATATCCCATTGGCAGGACACTTGGGCCAAAACAAGACCTGGGACAGGCTTGTTCCACATTTTCATTGGCCACATATGTCAGAGGACACAAAGGAGTTTTGTCGCTCCTGTGTCACTTGCCAAGCCAGTGGTAAGGCAGGTGGCACAACAAAGGCCCCCTGATACCACTACCTGTGGTGGGGGTACCCTTTGAAAGGGTAGGGATTGACATTGTTGGTCCCCTTGACCCTCAGACTGCATCTGGGCACAGATTTATCCTGGTGGTAGTGGATCATGCCACCAGGTACCCAGAGGCAATTCCTCTGAGGACCACCACAGCACCTGTGGTGGCAAGAGCCCTCATTGGAGTTTTCTCCAGAGTGGGTTTTCCAAAGGAGGTCATTTCTGACAGAGGTACCAACTTCATGTCAGGATATCTGAAAGCAATGTGGAAGGAGTGTGGTGTAACTTATAAGTTCACCACCCCCTATCACCCACAATGCAATGGTTTAGTTGAACGCTTCAACAAGACCTTGAAAGGAATGATTAAGGGACTCCCAGAGAAGCTTAGGCGGAAATGGGACCTTCTTCTTCCTTGCCTTTTGTTTGCATACAGAGAGGTTCCACAGAAGGGGGTTGGCTACAGCCCATTTGAGCTTCTGTTTGGGCATCCTGTGAGAGGTCCACTATGTTTGGTAAAAGAGGGCTGGGAGTTACCTCTCAAGCCCCCCAAACAAGATGTGATGGACTATGTACTTGGTCTCCGCTCCCGGATGGCAGAGTACATGAAAAAGGCAACCAAAACCTGGAGGCCAGCCAAGAATTGCAAAAAGCTTGGCATGACCAAAGGCTGTGCTGACTGTATACCAGCCAGGACAGAAAGTGTGGGTGTTGGAGCCTGTGGCCCCAGCAGCCCTCCAGGACAAGTGGAGTGGCCCCCATACAATAGTTGAACAAAAGGGAGAAGTCACCTATCTGGTGAATCTTGGAACTCCCAGGAGCCCCCTAAGGGTGCTTCATGTCAACAGATTAAAGCCATATGTTGACAGGGCTGACATGGGCTTGCTCATGGCAACTGATGAGGACCAGGAGGAGGAGAGTGACCCTCTCCCTGACCTGCTCTCTCAGAACCCTGATGATGGGTCAGTAGATGGTGTTGCTTTGGCAAGCAGCCTCACTGACCATCAGCAAACTGAGTGCAGACAAGTTCTGCAACAGTTTAGACATATGTTTAGCCTGACCCCTAGTCAGACTACCTGGTGCACCCATGAGGTGGACACTGGGGACAGTCTGCCTGTCAAGAATAAAATCTACAGGCAACCTGACCATGTCAGGGACTGTATCAGGACTGAAGTCCAGAAAATGTTGGAGTTAGGCGTAATTGAGCCTTCAGATAGCCCTTGGGCTAGCCCAGTAGTCCTGGTACCCAAGCCTCATACCCAGGGTGGTAAGAAAGAAATGAGGTTTTGTGTAGACTACAGAGGCCTCAATGCAGTCACTAGGACTGATGCCTATCCCATACCAAGGGCAGATGAGCTGATTGATACTTTGGCCTCAGCCAAGTATCTAAGCACATTTGACCTCACAGCTGGCTACTGGCAAATCAGATTAGCTGAGGATGCAAAAGCCAAAACAGCATTTTCGACTCCTGGTGGGCACTACCACTTTGTGGTGATGCCCTTTGGATTGAAAAATGCACCTGCCACTTTTCAGAGGTTGGTGAATAAAGTTCTGGCAGGGTTGGAAACTTATTGCTCAGCTTATCTAGATGATATTGCTGTCTTTAGTTCCTCCTGGCAGGATCACCTGGTCCACCTCAGGAATGTTTTAGAGGCTCTGCAGAAAGCAGGCCTCACTATCAAGGCCACCAAGTGCCAGATAGGGCAGAGTCAGGTTGTGTACCTGGGCCACCTTGTAGGTGGAGGCCAGGTTCAGCCTTTGCAGAGCAAAATCCAAACCATACTGGAATGGGTTGCTCCAACCACCCAGACACAGGTGAGAGCCTTCTTAGGCCTGACTGGGTACTATAGGAGGTTTGTCAAGGGATATGGATCTATAGTGACCCCCTTGAATGATCTTACCTCTAAGAAAATGCCAAAAAAGGTTCAGTGGACAGCTAGCTGTCAGAAGGCATTTGAAGACCTAAAGCAGGCCATGTGCACTGCCCCCATCTTACAGAGTCCAGACTACACCAAAAAGTTCATTGTCCAAACAGATGCTTCTGAGCTGGGTGTGGGAGCTGTACTGTCTCAACTGAATGATGAAGGTCAAGACCAGCCAGTAGCTTTTATTAGCAGAAGGCTGACCCCTAGAGAGAAACGTTGGTCAGCTATAGAGAGGGAGGCCTTTGCTGTGGTTTGGGCCCTGAAGAAGCTGAGGCCATACTTGTTTGGCACTCACTTCATAGTTCAGACTGACCACAAGCCCCTCCTATGGCTAAAGCAGATGAAAGGTGAAAACCCAAAACTTTTGAGGTGGTCCATTTCCCTACAGGGGATGGACTATACAGTGGAACATAGGCCTGGGACCCAACATGCCAATGCAGATGGACTCTCAAGGTATTTCCACTTTGAACACGAAGACTCAACTGGTCAAGGTTAGTTTAGTGTCCCTACGTTTGGGGGGGTTGTGTAGGAGAGTAGGATCTGCCTCTTATGTTGCCCCCACTTTTTTTCTGATGTTAGCACTGGTTTCTGGCTATAGTCTGGCTGGGTCCCTGCCAATCAGGGCCCCAGCCTCTCTGTTCTCTCTAAACGACATGGAGTGCACTCTAGGTGCACTAGTGATTGGATACTGTGGTGCCTTATGAGTCCCTAGTATATGGTACCTTAGGTGCCAAGGGCATAGGTACTTCACAGGCCTACCAGGGGCTGCAGCATGTGTTATGCCACCCCTGGGAAGCAGTCTAAATCTGACACCACAGGCCTGCTACTGCAGCCTGGGTGAGGTGGTGCTAGCACTCCTCACTGAGATATAGGTTTCCTATATCTCTCCTGCACACACATATAAACCTATCAGTCACCCCTAAGGCAGGCCCTATCAATCCTGAGGGCAGGGTGCTTGGCTTCTATGTGAGGGGGTGCCTCTGCCTGAGCAGGGCCCCTCTGCAGCTCTCAGAGTCTATTCTCTGGTGCTGTTTGTGGATGCGGTTAAACCATATACTATTTAAGTGCATTATATCCTCGCGGTAAATGCTAACTTTGGAATGGCTGCATCAAAACATGTCGTGTTTGGTGTCAAACATCTTGGAATACTACCCCCCGCCAATCTTGGCGGCGGGGGTAGCATTCCACCCTTCTAGAGGGATAAGACATGTACCTGCTGTGGAAACGCGGTAGAATCCTAAAGAGCCCTGGCATCACAAAATGGATGCCACCAGTCACAGACACTGGGCTGCCCTCCTGCTGATGACCGAAACTCGCAGTGGAGGAAGCCCAACAATAGGCATCCTGTCACAGGGAGGTGTAACCACCTTCCAGACAGGGTTTAGTGTATTGGGGCTGGGTGGGTGCACTCTTAGAGTGCTTTGAAGTCCTGCACTGGGGGAGCAGAAGGCTCCTCTGTGCATATGCCAGTTCAAACCAGCTCAGGGGCTACCTGCCCCTGCTCTGGCGCGAAACTGGACAAAGGGAAGTGGGTGTAGCCACCCCTCCCTTGACCCTCCCATAGGTGGGGTCATAGAGCTAGTCCATCCCCTCTTTTTAGTATAAGAGGGGGAACCTTGCCATTGCAAAGCAGATAACCCCTGGACGACGCTCTACAGAAGAATCCTGGCCCTTCGACGTTCCACTACCTTTGGAAGACAGAAGAATCTCCCTTGGAGTCAAGGAGTGACTCCCCTGCTTGGCAGGCACCAAAAACGACAACGACGGTCGCAAACTACGCCGCTCCCGCCGGAGTCCGAAGTCCCTGCAGCCCAAGAAGTGGATTTCCTGACCTCTCCCAGGCCATCGTGAGTCCCCAGCGAAGCTGAGGCAAGTGGACCCCACGAGTAACGAGGAACCGCGACCCCTGGGTACCGTGCACTATTGTCGAGTGCAACCCCTTCACAACGTTCTACGAACTTGTGCTTTGGACCACGTGTGGTCCCGACCTCCAGCAGGAATCCCTCCGAAGATCAGAGGCCTACACCGTCCCGAGTGACCGTGGGCCCCTGTTGAGTGATTCCGCCCGAGGTGTCTTCGCGATCCCTTGCCCGCTGGCTTGTGGGTCCCCAGAAGACTTCTTAACCAAACCAAAGGGCTCCCCTGGTTGCTCCAGGCCTGCCCTGACTTACCCTCGCTGGGTGAGTTCCTCAGACCTTGCTGGTCTGCGCCATCGACTTTTCTTCATCTCCCCGAGACTTGCTGCTGCCAAGGCTTGTTGGCTCCTATCGAGTTGCCGACACCGCAGTCAGCTGCAGACGTCGAGGGATACACCGAATCCAGCTCCTGGTCGTCGTCGACGCCTCCTGGACCACGTGGCTGAAGAGTCAAGGCACCCGCAACCGACCTGAAGCGACCGACGACGGTGGGCATCCATCTTCCTTGCCCCGGGTCACTGCCAAGTGACTTTGAACACTGTCCCCTCTGCTTTCAGGTCATCCTTCTTCAGAATCCAGGCTTGGATTCCACCGGACACTTCTTCAGCTCCCGCAAGCAGCAAGTCTTCTTTGTTCGCCATTGAAAACGACGCCGCGACCCGACACCAAAGGACACCTGTGCACCCGGCTTCCCTGGGTGAGGTAACTCCAGCACTACGGTGCTCCTGTGGGTGTGGGCCCTAGAACTACTTACCCTGTAAGTGACTTGCTTGTAGGTTCTCCCGAAGTATCCTAAAACTCTTTATTTCCAACCGCGACTTGCCCCATTGAAGCTAACGGCGATTCGCGCCTGTGTATCCACACTGCACGCGTCCCCCGTGGGTCCTTTACTTACCTGCCTTGGGTGGTTTCGTGAGGCCCCAGCACTTCTGAAGGCCCTAGGCCTTGTCTCCCTGCAAGTCGTTGTTTCTAAGTCTCTTACTTAGTATATGGTCTGGTACGCCCCTAGGGCCCCAGCCATATTTTGTGCTTAACTTATTGTGAAACGTTGATTTGTGCATATGTTTGTCTTCTAATCTCATAAAGAGATTAGTAGAGAGTTATTTAGAAATAAATACATATATATTTGATATATATACCTGTGTGGTGTCTTTTCATTTGGTGATTCAAGAGATTATATGGTAAAACAAGCTGCTTTACATTCCTCCGAGACTTAGCCTGAAGGCTGCTCTCCACAGCTACCACTAGGATAGCTTTCGTTAAAAGGTTGTCTTAAACCTATCTACCATAAGAGTCGATTTGCCCTGGTGCAAGGTGTCCACTTTAATTAGTGAACAGCATATACCAGGCCAACTTCTCACAGTCAGGATGGTATTTCACCTAAGAAGATTGTGTCTGCTATGGTTGAGCCCCAGTCCCAACAATAAAGATTCATTCCAACTGATTTTAGGCCTGCTGAGTAGTATTAAAAATGTGTACCTAATGTCAGAAAAAAACCTTTCATTATGCAACCGTTAAAAAAAAAAAAAAATGTGAATTTATATGGTACGATGCTTGCAAGAGAAAGTTTTCACTTTAAGTAGATTGCCAATGAAACTTCTGAGACAACTTCCTATTGTGGTGACAGATGCGAACAATATAGTAGTTGGGGCAGTTTTGCCTCGGACGAGAATGGATGTTTGGAAACAGCTGTGTCTGCTTCATGACCACCTAGAGAGGCAGAAGTTAAATATTCAACTATTGAGAAGGAGACACTAGATAGCGAGCAGGGGATAACTCATTTTCTAACATCTTTAGGTGGTGCCTTTTATAATGAGAACCACTCGCAGACCACTGGTGGAGTTATTTACGACTAAAAGGTGGCGGTAAAGCCCCTCCATGGATTAGAACATTGCAAAGGTGGCTGTTAGAATATAATTTTAACACAGGATATGTTGCAGTAACCTCCAACATGTTGGCAGTTTGTCTTGGTTACCTGTTAGTGATGATAACGCGGAGGATGACAATGGAGATATTATATATTGCGTGTCAACTGTAAATAATGCCTCTGCAGGTGGCATTACAAAAGTGGAATAGCAAGCAGCTGTGGTGAAAGACAAAACTCAGGTTGACCTCATAAAAGATCATTAGAAGGTGAAGTTTTATTATAGTATTGTCTCAAACTATATTTCTTAGGATTATGGAATTTGGTATTGGAGAGCAGTTATTTGGACCTGGAGATTTATGTGAATGAGTCCTGTTATTGGCTCATGAAGGGCACTTTGGAATGAATGGTACTAAAAGGAGGCCAAGAATGAATTGTTGGTGGCTTGCTGTTGATATAAGTGTTTAAGAGAAATCATAACAGTGTATTGCATGTGCATGAAGTGATAAATCCCAAAAGACATTGAATTATCAGAGATTTTTGTAGACATATCTGATGGCCCCTGGTAGAAAATCTCTTGATATTTCTGGCCCATACAGAGGTCTAGGTGAAGTACCTAAATATGCCATTGCAGCTACTGACCACTTTTCGCAGTGGCCTAAGGAGAATTTGTTACTAGAGTAAATACTACAAAAGGTAGTTGAGCTACATTATTAAAAGAGAGGGGCTACCTTGATATCACTGGAAATGGAGTCATTATGAAAACATTATGGGAGTTGGCATGTGCGTACATTTATATAATTTTCTCAAAGCAATAGCACTGTGGAGAGATTTCATTGGGTTTTGAAAGCATGTCTTCAGTTGGCTTTGTGTGTGGGTGCCAATTTGAGATGAAGTGTGAGAAAAAAATCTTTAAAGAAAAATGACGGGAAGAAAGGTAGGAACTATACAAAGTATTCTTGATATCTGGTATAAATGAACTGATTCAAATGTAGTGCTCACACAATTTCAAAGTAGGACAAGTAGAGCAAACGTTCTAGCATTGAGTGGACTTCAGCAGTGCTGCAGCAACACCATTCCTGCAATATACTGCTATCTTCTCAACCTTCTAAAGAGCGTATTTCCTTTTAAACTAGGTAGAGTTCACTTGTCGATTTCAATGCATGAAGAGTATTTGGTTTCATTCGATCTTTCCCCCATTCGAGTGCAGCAGCCATTAGCTGCCTGAACTAACAATGCCCCTAACGAACAAGTTACTTACCTTCGGTAACGCTTTTTCTGGTGGATACAGTATCTGCCTGTGGATTCCTCACCTTATGAATATCCCCTGCACTAGCATTCCGCAAAAACTTTTTCCTAGCTCTCCACGCCGACGAGGTCGTCATAATACCACGGCTCCGCTCGCGACTCCGCGTGACATCACTGGAGCCATCAGAGAGCCTCGTCGGCGTGATGACGTCAGTTCCACCAATTTTTTCCGTGCCTCCAAGGCGAACAGGTGGACCGACAACAGATTCCAAGTATACACAGTACACAATATTCAAACAAATACACATAGTGTAAAATCAAAAGGAAAGCCAAAGAATATAAGCATTTCCCATAAATGTACCAGATAGATAGAAGATACAATGTAAAACACATGTCAAACAAAATAACCTTTGGGGGAGGAGGGTGGGTCAGTGAGGAATCCACAGGCAGATACTGTATCCACCAGAAAAAGCGTTACCGAAGGTAAGTAACTTGTTCTTCTGATGGATACATCTGCCTGTGGATTCCTCACCTTATGAATAGATCCCACAGCAGTCCCACTCCCGGAGGAGGGTGTCCACCCTTCTATACCAAAAAGTCCTGCAGGACAGAGCGCGCAAAGTGGCCCTCCCTCCTCATTTCAGAGTCCAAGCAATAATGCTTTGCGAAAGTATGGAAGGAGGCCCAAGTCGCTGCCTTACCAATGTCCACTACAGGAACACCTCTAGCCAGAGCAGAAGTTGATGACTTGGCTCTAGTAGAATGAGCCCTAATACCTTCAGGCGGTTCCTTACCAGCAAGGGCGTAGCAGATCTTGATGCACAAGATGATCCATCTGGATAGAGTGCGCTTGTGCACAGCCTTGCCCTTCATGCGTCCAACTTATCCCACAAAGAGCTGATCGTCCAACCGCAAGTCTTTAGTCCTGTCCAAATAAAAGCTCACCGCTCTTTTAGGATCCAGGCGGTGAAGTCTCTCCTCCTCCTTGGAAGGGTGAGGGGGAGGATATAACACAGGAAGAGTAATGGACTGCCCTAGATGGAAGGGAGTAACCACCTTAGGCTGAAAAGCAGCCCTGGTCCTGAGGACCATCCTTTCAGCATGTATGGTCAAAAATGGAGGTTTTGAACTAAGAGCCTGAAGCTCGCTCACCCTCCTTGCTGAGGTAATAGCCACAAGAAAGACTGTTTTAAAAGACAGAAGTCTCAAAGGACAACGATGTAAGGGTTCAAACGGGGAACCCATCAAGAAAGTCAAAACAAGATTGAAATCCCATTGAGGCATAACAAAGGGAGTAGGCGGGAACCTATTGGTAAGGCCCTTAATAAATCTCAAAACAATGGGAGACTTAAATAAAGACAGCTGATCCGGCAAACATAGAAATGCAGATAAAGCCGACAAATAGCCCTTAACAGTGGCCACAGCACAACCCTGCTGAGCCAGAGAAAGTGCAAACTGAAGAACATCTGACAAGTGGGCCTTTAAAGGATCAATGGATCTCTCTCCACACCATTTAACAAACCTAGACCATCTATAGGAGTAAATAGACTTCGTGGAGTGTCGCCGGGACGATAAAATAACATCCACCACATCCGGCGGGAGAGAGAAGGAACTCAGGTTGCCCCGTTCAATCTCCAGGCATGAAGGTGCAGGCTCTGGAGGTGGGGGTGTAGAACCTGCCCCTGCAACTGTGAGAGGAGGTCTGCCCTGAGAGGGAGACTGAGCGGAGGGTGCGATGAGAGGTGAAGTAGATCTGTGTACCACACCCTTCTTGGCCAATCCGGAGCGATCAAAATTACTTGGGCCCGGTCTTGGCGAATTTTCCTCAGAACCCGAGGAATCAAGGGTATGGGAGGAAACGCGTAAGGGAGCCGTGAACTCCAATTCATCTGAAACGCGTCCCCCAACGCTCCCTGCATCGGATACTGGAGACTGCAGAACAACGGGCAGTGCGCGTTCTCGTGATCGGCAAATAGGTCCAACCGAGGGGACCCCCACATCTCGAAGATGTGAAGGACCACCTCCGGATGAAGCCGCCACTCGTGATCGGCCGAGTAATGCCGACTGAGACTGTCCGCACGAACATTCAGCACATCGGCTAGATGTTTTGCAAACACACAAATATGATGGCCCTGAGCCCAGGACCAGAGTCGCAGAGCCTCTCTGCAGAGACGAAACGACCCTACACCTCCCTGTTTGTTGATGTACCACATCGCGGTAGTGTTGTCCGTCAGGACCTGAACTGATTGACCGCGAAGGGAAGGAAGGAAAGCCTTTAGTGCCAAACGTATCGCCTGCAATTCCAGAAGGTTGATGTGAAGCAACCTTTCCTCTGGAGACCAAAAACCTTTGACCTCCAGATCCCCCAGATGAGCACCCCACCCTAGAGTGGAGGCATCCGTGATCACTGTGGCCACCGGTGGAGGAGGTTGAAAGGGCTTTCCTTGAGACAGGTTGCCCTGCACACTCCACCAAGTCAGCTCCGCTGCAGCGTCTCTGGAGATTCTGACTGACTCCCTGAGATCTCCGTTGTGTTGAAACCACTGCCTGCGGAGGCACCACTGGAGTGCCCTCATGTGCCAGCGTGCATGACTGACCAACAGTATGCAGGAAGCGAACAGACCGAGCAGGCGAAGGACCTTCAGGACCGGAACAACCGCTCCACTGTGAAACAAAGGAATCATCTCCTGAATGTCGAGAATTCTTTGTGGAGGAGGAAAAGCTCGACACACAGTAGTATCCAGTACTGCCCCTATGAACAGGTTGCGCTGAGAGGGCACCAGGTGAGATTTGGGCACATTTATTGAAAAACCCAAGTTGAACAACAGCCGAGTTGTTTCCTGCAGATGATGAAGCACCACCTCCGGCGACTCCGCTTTGAGCAGCCAGTCGTCCAGGTAAGGGAAAACTGGGATCCCCGACCTCCTGAGATGAGCTGCCACCACTGCCATCACCTTTGTGAAGACTCGAGGTGCAGTAGTAAGACAAAACGGGAGGACCGCAAACTGATAGTGCTGCGACCCTACCGTGAAACGGAGATACTTCCTGTGCGACTTCAGGATGGGGATGTGAAAATACGCATCCTGTAAATCGATCGCCACCATCCAGTCTTCCTGCTGCAGCGCCAGAAGAACCTGAGCAAGGGTTAGCATCTTGAATTTCTCCTGCTTCAGGTAAAAATTCAAGACCCTGAGGTCCAGAATCGGACGCAATCTGCCATCCTTCTTCGGGATCAGGAAATACCGGGAGTAGCATCCCTGACCCCTTTCCTGCTTCGGGACCACCTCTATCGCACCTTTTTGAAGTAAAGCAAGGACCTCCTTCTGTAGAAGGAGCAAATGGTCCTCCGAAAAAAAACCTTGGCAAGGAGGGTAAGGAGGAGGAAATTCCCGAAAGGGAAGGGCGTACCCATTCTCTACAAGGTTTAAAACCCAAAGGTCTGACGTGACCAATTTCCAACCCTGTAGAAAGTGAGACAACCGACCCCTTACAGGACCCACATGATCCAGGATGGGGGATCTAGGGCTGCTTTCCTGCGTTACCAGGGGGAGCAGGGGATGTAGAAGAGGAGGAGGAGAGATTGCGGGCAGAACCACGTTGGCGGCCCCTGGTTCTTCCTCTAGAAGACTTATAGAGCGGATTTTGCTGCTGCTGCTGAGGTTGCCGCAGGCCACGAAAGGAAGACCTTCCAAAATCACGATACTTTTTATAACCAAACCTCCTTGACTGGGTTTGCAATCCCAAGGACTTCGCCGTGGCTCTGCTATCTTAAAACCTTTGAAGAGCAGAATCAGCCTTCTCCCCGAAAAGCCTTGAACCATCAAAGGGCAAATCCAGAAGGGTAGCCTGAACATCCGGGGGAAATCCAGAGGACCTAAGCCAAGCTTGTCTCCTGGCAACTATGGAGGAACCCATAACGCTGGCCACCGAATCAGCCGTATCCAGGCCAGATTGAATAACCTGCCGAGCAGCAGCCTGAGCATCTGTCAGAACCTCCATAAAATTTCCCCGCTCTTCATCAGGCAACTTGGGTGCCAATTGCTTCGCCGAATCCATCAAAGCATGTATATAACGGCCCAACAAACAGGTAGCATTGGTAGATTTAAGTGCCATGCTAGATGAAGAAAAGACCTTTTTAGCAGACTGCTCTCGCTTCTTAGAGTCCCTGTCGGCAGGAGCCTGAGGAAAAGCGCCTGAAGACTGTTTAGAGCAGGACGCCTGTACCACCAAACTTTCTGGAGACGGATGAGAAGAAAGAAAAAGAGGGTCCCCTGGAGCCGCTCTATATCTTCTTGCCACAAATCTAGACACAGCAGGAGAAGAGAGGTTTATGCCACACATCCATGATGGGCTCAGTTAAAGCATCATTTAAGGGCAACAAGGGCTCAACTATTGAAGAAGGCGAATGCAAAACTTCAGTGAGCAAATTAGGCTTATACTCAGCAGTAGGTAATTGTAAGTCTAAAAGCTCCGCATTTTCTTGTGATAGTATGATAAGGAGCTACCTCTTGAGGTGGAGAAGCCCTTGACGAAGAAAGATCCCACTCAGGGGAAGTGTCCAGTCCACTTGCCTCTTGAATTCCTTCGAATTCATCCACAGACTCATCTATCTCACCCTCTTCAACCTCCTCTCTCAGATACTGTTCCTCCTCCAACCGTCTTTGTGCCTCTCTCCTTGAACGAACCCTTGGTTGCGGCGTCGACAGCGCCACACGCGGCGCCGACAGCCCCGGAGCCGGCGTCGAAGGAGGATCCGAAGGTGGAATCGGCGCCGTACGAGGCCGAGGTGAAGGCCCACCAGACGGCGCCGTGGACTCTATATACTTTGTAACAAAAAGGGGTTGGACCATTACTACCACCCAAGCTAGGCCACAGCTATATTTTTAGAACAAAGAATGCTTGGGTGTAAGCTCATGAAATCATTACTTACAAAAAAAAACACTTTCACAACTAGAGTGGTTTGGTGTTTTTATTACACTTCTTTTTTCTTTTACAATTTCAATATACTTGACTGTTTAAGTCATATCAAAAAAAGAAAGCAATAATTAATCACAATTGACACATCAAAAATAACATTTGACATATGACATTACAAATCACATTTAGCAAATACATCAATTATCTACATAACAGAACATGACCAACAATTACAAACAACGGTTGACCAGTCCTAATTTAGACAAACAAATGGCGACACACATTGTTTAGATTTTTGACTTCTGTGGTCTGCCATACAACGCTAAGCAGTGTAAACAGTGACACTAGGCAATTGTCTTATGTGCACAGTATATGATTTACTACAAAGTTGTACGTCACTGCTTAGACAACAAGGGTCGACGCTTTTCCGAACCCTATATTGCTTTTGGGGTTCTCCTCAGAACCGGGACAGGTCACACACTGTAATAATGTAAAAAAAATATTTTGTGTCAGCTAGTAAGTCCCTGAAAAATAAAAAAACAAAAAACCGAAGGAAAAAAAAAAAATTCGGATGAATAAATGACTCTTACCATTTAAGGATAGTAATCACTGGTGTAGTTTGATAAGTTGTCGACACGCGTGATCACGTCGTGAGATAAAAAGGTCTACAGAAACAGTAAAAAAGTGGAAGGATTTACTACACTCTGAGTCAAAAAACACTATTTACAAAATTCTCTAATAATGATAAGTGCACTCCATTGACATAGCACAATGCCAAATGTGGCCAATGCTGTTATTACAATTCTGAATTAGATTGTGAAAGGATTTGCCTTTAAGCCATTTGTCAAACCAAATTTCTCACATCAATGTGTCACTAGATCAGCGATATATTCAAGATGGAGCTTTGGAGGAAATCTATGTAAAGCAAGAGAAACAGGAGTTCTAATTTGCGAGATAGCTTCTGTGGCTGAAAACGCGAAGAAATAATATTGCGTGTAAGAAGCACATACCTTATCTTTCGGAATCTATCATTTAATTGTTTGTTAGACCCGGAGGTGCGGCACTGTGAATTTTCAATCACTTGCGCCTAAAATGAAAAACAGAGGATAACTTGTATCCATTTCTAATTTTTATGCCCGTTCAGTCACAACGCTGAAGTTCACATTCAAAAGACAAGAAGCAGCCTGACTTACGGTATGCTAGTGGCAGAGTTGCACTCTTGTTAGATGTTGGAATCCTGCAAAACATGACAGCGAAATTACCGCTAAAGATTTATTTAAAATAATAGTTGTGCTGCCAATTCAGTATCGTTACTACGGACTCCATATACGACATCGAAATTCTCGGTGCCGGAAACTGCCATGACGGCGCCGTCGGCATGAAAGGCACCAAGGGTGCCTGGGCATAGTGCTGAGGCACGCCCAAGTTGAAGGCCAGCGGACCCACGGGACCAGAAGGTACTCCGGAGGGGAAGGCTGCCTTAGCAAATACTCCATACACATTGCATTTAAAAAATGCGTTGGATCCGAACCTGGAGTTGGAAACTGTGGATATGGCGTCGAGTCAGCATCCGGACGAGGAGCATCCGACGCCGGAACAGCCGGATCCACTGGCAGAGCCTCAGGTTCAATCTCGTGGGCAGGAGAAGGATCATCCTGAACAGGCAAGCCCTCCGAATCCGGCGAACCTCCCGGCGCCGGAGTGCCTTTTGGAGAAGGAGATCTCTCCGGAGTCACACAAGGAGAAGGCGAAGGGGACACACAGTCTTTCCGACGACGTCGAAGAGCCGGCGAAGGTGACCTCGACGCCTTACCCTTCGACGAACGGCGCCGAGAACCATGCCTCCTCTTCTTCTTGTGCTTCCTCGACTTCGACGAATGCGAAGTCGACGTCTTCGACTTAGATCTCTTACGTCCTCTTCCTTCCTTCTTTGCCTTTGCCATAAAAAGCTTGGCTTCCCGTTCTTTAAGAGCTTTAGGGTTCATCTTCCTATAACTGGAACAGTCTTCCACGTCGAGATCCGACGACAAACACCATAAGCAGTCTTCATGGGGGTCAGTGATGGACATGTGACCCCCACACTCCCTACAGGGCTTAAACCCAGACTTCCTTGAAGAAGACATTGCAACTGCAACAGTTAAAGATGAAGGGACAACAAAGTTACTCGTACAAAATACGGAGAGTCCTAGAAAACCGTTACGCGTCGACGGCGCGGAAAAAAGGGAACTGACGTCATCACACCGACGAGGCTCTCTTATGGCTCCAGTGACGTCAAGCGGAGTCGCGAGCGGAGCCGTGGTATTATGATGACCTCATCGGCGTGGAGAGCTAGGAAAAAGATTCCGCGGAATGCTGGCGCAGGGGATATTCATAAGGTGAGGAATCCACAGGTAGATGTATCCATCAGAACATAATTTACTGATAAACAAGTATAAAACCAAAGTAATGACCTTTGGGGCAAGAGGTCTACATTCTCCTTGCCAGTGGATAATAAACAATGACCTGAAAGCGGTTAAGAGCTATCAATACTTAGTATTATCAATAACAAATAACTTGTCTCATATCCAGTATCAATTAGCTAAGGCAAACTATATCAGGTTTGGTCTTTATCAATTTTTTCAAGTTTGTTAGCTCTTAAAAGTGTGCATACGCTTTAAACGCTTTAAACGGGTCTAAAACAAAACCCTAATTTCTTAGCCACATCAGAAAAAGTCATCCCGTCTCTGTAAATTATATCTGAGACTGAAAAGACAAAAGAAAAAAAATGTTAAAAAAATAATTTCAGCTGTCAAAGCCATTCACCTTGAATTAGGTTTCCCGGGAATACAAAATAGAAGCCATGTTCAGTTGATACTTTATTTTTACTACTTGAGCAAGGCACAGATAACATGCTAATAAACTTTACTTTATTAACTTTATTTCGGCTGTATGCCATAAAAGTAAACAAATAAAATTGCATGACATAATTACATCGCATGAAATATTAAAATGCAGATAAATACAGTATACATAAAACCGGATAAAAGTAGATATAAATAATGAATACAAAGGTTTAAAATGAGCAAACATTTAGAGGCACATCTTTTGCCTAAGTCTCGATATTGCGTATAAGAAGTGGGACACAGCGAAAACCAAACTTTGCCTAACCTCTGTTTTTAAAATTTGAAAAGCGATTAGATGATCCCTGACACATAGAAGACGACAAACAGGAATAATCCACTTTTTCCTGCTTTTGACATAAGCTGGGCAGAAAAACAGAACATGCACTTCTGACTCCCTATCTGCCCCACAACTAGGGCAGGTGTATCCTGTAGGGCTCTGTTTAATTACCCATTTGCCAGTAAGAGAGATTATTGGTAGGGTGCTGTATCTAAACTGCATGTACAACTTTCGAGCCAAGGAAGGCTCAATTTCATCTTAAAATTGTTCCAAGTGTAGTCTGCCTTGATCACAAGGAAAGAGTCAGTCAGGGAGCCATATGAGGAGAATGCCAGCATTTGGTCCATTTTGTTTTACTGGTACCACCTCTTTAAGTGATTTCCTGACCAACATAGCGGCCTCCAGTTCTGTTCACATATCTGCACACCCTACCTTGGTCAAAGTATCTTTGATATATTTTATCCAAGGTAGGCTTCCTGAGCCTGGGATCCTTAACACTTCCTTGTGGCCAGCTCAATAACAATACAGTTCTGGCGAAGCCCAGATCCATCTCCAAAAAAGTAAGGGCCTGATCCCCACCCCCTCCGTAATAGGCCTTACTCCCAGGTCAAGTCCAAATAGTAGTAGTGGGTACTATTTGGTAGTCCCAATAGCGGACGAAAGAAGCGGTTCTCAGTAACAAGCAAAGCAGAAATATCCCTATGCCTCCAGAGCTCGGCCCCATACAAGGCAGCTCCTACTGCCCGCATTTTCCAGGATCTGTAATTTACATGCCCATTACCATTTTCTCTACAAACAAGTACCAATAAATTAGACTATCTGAGCGTAAAAGGCTTAAGGCAGTGATTTCCAGGTGCTGTCGTTACATGATAACCTTGGAGCATCTGGTAAAAATGTAATGGGAAGGGGACAACTAATGAGTGCAGAGGTAGAAGCACGATAATACCAGAATGGATATAGACACTGTGAAGGAGAAGGGCGGTAAGAGGTGAAGGGGATTCGAGGAGGAATGGCACTTTGATGACATCTGGATGGAGAAAAGGAATCTGCTTGGTGGAACTCTGGGACATGGTACTCAGAGAGCAAGCGGGACATTGAAATTGTAAAGAACATCAACAGGGATATTGCTTAGAGGTCTGAAAGGTCTCAGCAGGTGACTTCAACAGGAGAGGCGTACGTATAAGAGATTTTTGAGGGAAGAATTTAAGGAGCATTTGAGTAAGAGTAGGCACAAGAAAAACTGGGAAAAGTGCCACAATTTGTGTCAAAAATGTTACAACTATTTGAAAACAACTGCTCTGTAGACGAAAGAAGTACAAGTTAGGTTACATCAGGGTAGAAAATGGAGTGGGAGGAACTATTCACCTTACTATTGGGGGTAGCACATTGCTGCAATAAATTATGATGAAAAAGACTACTGAGACAAACCAACACGCAATATTAATATGGAAGTACTATACCATTCAATTAGCACAAACAAGAAGCCTCACCACCAAAGAAAACGGCCAGTGTAAACATACACAGACAATAGGCAAGCCTTCAGTTGGCCCACAACATACATCCTACAACACTGCACCTATTGCAGTATCAACATATCAATTTTGGCTCAGTACTTGGTAAGTGCCCAGACATGACAACTGTAAGCACCAAATATTGACACTCCTGGGCAAGCAGAACGTATGTGGCAGAGAAAACTTGTGCTAAAATTTGCAGATTGCCAGATTCAAAATTTAGAAACATTTAATCAAACAATGAGTGAATGTGCTAAAACGTTTAGAACAGATCTATGATATGGAAATGCTGGAAGCCAGGTCTAAGACTTATTTGGGTTATCAGAGGAAAATTACCATCACTTGATTTATAGTCAAAAGTTGAAAGTTCTGGCTGAGTTTCATTACAGCTCATGCTAAAGAGGGTTATCATAGGGCAAGCTTATATTACAAGATAGATTCAGAACAGCATAAAAGATGAAGGTTATAAGAATAAAACTTTTATCAGCCTGTAGGGTAAAGAGAAGGTGGTATGTTTCTCTATATATCTGCTGGGTAATTTAAGCAATTATTCAAGCAACCTCAATTTTGCGTAACTCACAGCAAGATTAAGAATACATTTAGTACAAGTCCATCACAATAAAACAATAGTCCATGTTGTGGGCAAAAAATAAAATTCAATAGCACCTGATTAGGTGTCATTTTAAACTCTCCATCCCTGTACCACTTACTAACTGAGAAGAGACCCGGACCTGAAAATGACAAGGAACCAAGATAGACCAGGAGCCTCTTACAACCTAATCAAAATTAAGTCTGATTATCAAATTAGGCTTCTCAATGAACATGACTGTGTAAAGTTAGATTTAGAAAAGATAGGTAGACTCCTCAGTGACCAAAAAAACATGCAAAAAAATAAATAGAAAACCCTTGGGCTGGGTTTTAGATATCCCCACATGATGCAAAGAAAAAGAACTGTAAGGAATTTGGAGATTAACAACATTGTAGAACAATTTCCTTGCAGGGCTTATAAAGTTAAAGCCACAGTGGCCTGTTGTCACACTTGTAGAAACACGCACTTGCCTTTTTCTTTAAAAAATTATCTGAAAAATCAAAATATTTAAAATAGCTTTTTAGAATCACCATAACAGTTATGAATAGAATAATAAATATATAAGAACAATTTCATAATTGGGAATCAAAAAATACAGCATTCAGCTGCACATCTTTCAACAAATATCCCTGAGAACCTCTCGCACCTGTCTTAAGCGCTTTAGTAGTAAAAGGCTGTGTCCGATTTAAGGATCTTGGTTTCCTATTCCTATTACATCGCAACCCAGATTATTTCAAAGAAAAATTAAAACTCTCCCATTCACAATCTTTTCTGCCTTACAAGCACTGGCCATTGTCGCCCAAGAGCACAACTTTGAATTCATCCTCCCCTACAACCAAATGCTTACAATGCAGAGGCAAGTGTTCCCCAGCTATTTACAATACTGAGGGAAATTATTGCAAAATAGATTCAAATACTGTTTTCCACAAGGCAGTCCACGAAAAGGGCTTCTAGATCCAATTCCCTTTACTTGTTGATTATATTTTGACTTATACACAAAAGCAAAAATGATCTTATAAAAAAAAAACAGGCAAAAGAATGAGCAGTATAACTGTACCTTTGCATAGTCTTGGAGGTAGTTTCTCGACTATTCTTTTATCCAAAGGCCACCGTTTGCTTACAATCTGTTGTTTGCGTGCTTTCATCTTCTTTTCATTGTCTTCTGTGGTTGTGCACTGGGAAAGAGTTTTCTTACATTCACCAGTTGTGCAGCATTTTAGGACTGTTTCTGATTCAGTTAAGTGCAAATCAACTGAAGGATCGGCCACACTCCACAAATCTATAAGAAAAGGGTAACTGTTAACCTTGGCTACAGAATCCAACTATGCAAAATGTCCTTTAAGTGGCAATTACTTAAATCCCTTTGTGAAGCATCTGTCAACATAAAATCAGAGAAGGGCTTCTCGAACCCTCCGGTAGAAACTCCAGAGTAAATGAGAGACTGTTTTGACCGGGTCGCCTGGTGACGGCCGATAAATCGATTATGAATCATTACTAATGTTGCAAATGGAGGCCCTAGGATGTTGAACTCTGGTTACAAAATATACATAGGAAACCAACAAAAAAAGTAAGGAATGTAATGCTTGAACTAACCTCAGCAGACGTAATTACTCTGAGTCACATTCCAATATATTTACTCACTGTGCCACTATACACAGTGACCAACCATATCTTTATCCTTGGCTGCTTCAGCAGGAACTATCCACACCAAACTGAAGCATTGAAAGACTGGTTTTAGCCTTGCTGGGCCTTATTAGTAAGGTGCAGATTAAGTCATATGGCCGGGAGGCTATGGAATCTACGTCCAGCATAACCATTGCACTCACAATAAAGGTGCACCTTTCTGATGAGGCCCAAACAAGGGTCTCACTGAGAAAAACAAAACACGATGGGTGGAACGCTTGAATTAATCCCAGTAACTGGTAATAATCCTGGGCCACATTCCAGTTCATCATTTTTCTGGAGACCGAATGTTCACTAGCTGTTGAGCTGGACTGTTCCTACTGAAGCAGGACCAAAGCGGATTTGCAGATGGTTGAACCCGGTTTGTAGTGCCCCAGTGAGCAAAACAAAAAAATGCTGGACCGCAACACCAACCATATTAACTACCAGTGACTATGATTAATTCAACCATCCCACCAAACATGTTGGTTTTCCTAAAGGAAAATTGTGTCACAACAATGAAAGCAAGAGAACTGACCAATTAAGTAAATATGGGAGAGTAGTATGTATGAAGTGGGTAAGCTACACAATGAAGCACATCAAAAGTGATTGTTCTTCCACATACGTTTGCTCATGCCATACCAGTGCTGAAATAATAAGCCTTTCATGTGCATATCACCCCTCCCCCCCAATCCATTTGAATCCTTAAGATGACAGTGGAAGAGACAGAGTCCCTCAAAGACATCTTTTCAAAACCCACTGGTGACCCATCTTATTAGTTCTGGAGTGTGCAAGAGTTGAATCTGCTCCAGAAAGAAGACTATGCTGACCTCTTTAATGCACTTTCAATAATACAGACATCCGGGTCGAAACGTCGACGTACAACCTACTCATGTCCTTAAGTCACTGTAACCATGAATAGTTGATATTGCGGATTAACTTTAAACTTTATAATTGGACAGATTTTTTCATTTGTTTTGTTATCCATGGATTCATGTAGTGTTTGTCAGTTCACCACTTTTTTCACTATATGTCACATCAGTCACTGATTAACTGGTAGTTTTGTTTATGTTCTGTTTGACAGCCTCTCTCACCAAATGAAATATATAAATGAAACATATATAAATTGAAGTATCTTTGTGGTGTGTTTAGTACTACGTTCAGAGTACATAAAAAGAAATGTTCTCATTTAAATTGCTACGATTTAAAAGAAATTGGTCTCACCCAACTGAACTTTTTGTAGACTATATCAACAATACCCAGGTTCCGAGGGGCACAGGGTCACCGTCAGGCATAGTCAACGTCAGGCAAGTCTTCTATGTCCAAGCACTCCCGGCCCTAACTCAACACTGCGGCACCTTTCAACGTCACATCATTCAGTGTTGGAACATCTGTCGAAGTTGCATAGATTCAACCATTCTTCCGATGCTCTGCATGCACTCAAGAAAAGGCTCAGACTGTGTCCATCACATGATCAGTCTCCAGATTGTCTAAGACCTTCTCGGTTCCATTGCAGATGGCATTGAAGTCTCTTCTACTTCCTCCTCCTATAACAAAACCTATACTAGTGTCCGGGCATACATCTATGTTTCCTGCAAGGTGGAGAATATCTGTTCCTAGGCAGTCACCAGCTTGAATAGTTCCATCTCTCACTTTCAGGAAAAGATATAAAGTATTACTGGGTCCCAAGACACCGCAGGGGCTTATTCAAATGTTTATGACCATCAATAAAGATCCTATAATGCAGAACCATAGCTTCACTATAAGTGAAATGCTTGTACTCGAATCAGTCATATCCATCTGCACTCCCGACTTCCCCAACTGTCTGGATGCAGGATGACAGGGAAACAATATCCATTGTCTTCTAAAGAGCCTATTACTTGTTGGGTAATGAAAATTGGATCGTTTTTTTCATCCTACACACTCTTGAGTTGTGCTAAAATTAAAATATCTGGAAATCACTATAACAAAGTTTCAACAAGAGGCTAGAGCATGCACCAATACATTTTTTTTACTTGTTTTATGTATATGAATTTCTTTCCTGGAAATTGTCAACTCAGAAATCTTCTAAAAGCCCTTCAGAATTCTAGGGCTTGTTACATATAACTTTAGTCACATTTATTAAATGTTTATTTACAGTACCGTACATACCACACCCATAAGATTCAAGATAGCCTTTTGTACTGTTTATGCCCCCAAATCTCGACAGCACTGCATTTTACTACAATAAACACAAGATAAATGACAAAAGGCCTTGATTTTAGTTAAAGTAGGACATTCTCTAGGGAACGCACACTGCACCTGTTTCAGCAGACACATGACATGATTTACCTTGCGAGAGCGATCTCTTACTTTACTTCTCGTTGTCTTTTACTGATGAAAAACTAATAAAACAGCATGGACTTTCTGCAGTACATGGTACAAAGCATCTCACTCACTTAAGACTGAGGTACCTACAGCTTTACTTCTAACGCTATAGACTAAGCACAAATGATAGTTACCTTTCCAAAAGGATGAAGTAAATGAAATGAACGTACTGTTTTCTTTCAGGAATCTAAGTGTGTCATTGTATCCCTGCTGGCACATCTCTCCAAGCACCTGCGGACACAGTGGTTATGTTGGTTAACCATGAATTGCAGAAGCAATCACAAATAAAAGAACACAAAAATAAGCCAAATTGGTACAACACTGTTGTAGTCTGTACTTTTTTTTTTTTTTTTAAATGAATGACTATCCATAATCTGATGGTCTGTACTTCTGATGTGTTAGAGGGGTACTTTACACTGTTTTAAATACCCTATTCTAATTAGCAATTTGGAGGATGATCAATAGTAGTTTTGCAATTTAAATAAAATTTTAAGGCACCGTAAGCTGATAGATAGCGAGTATGCCCTCATCTGGATGCTGTAGATGCTGGCACCATCTGCTGCGTATGGTGCAGCGGGCTACTGTGCATCTGCCTGCTTTTATCCTGTTCGGATCACATAAGGCAGAGGATACCGGCGGGCTGGTACTCAGTTTGAACTAGACTCCCTGTTAAAAGTATTGCTCACAGTCTAGCACTTTAAAAGGTGGTTCTAATTACTTTGTTATCTCCCAACAGAATGTGTACTTGTAAAGTCAAGTGCTTCATTTTTAGGTGGTAATGAAACGGATTTCCAATCAGGAGTTCTGGAGTCATTCCCCCATGGCTTAATCAGAACTACATTTAGGATTATTTCTGCTCTGCTCCCATTCCAGGATTTCCTCAGATCCCTCACATAATGTGGTTCTTCTAAACATATGCAAAGGCAGAGATAGAAAGGCTTATGAGAGCTTGGTCCAGTCAAATATTTATTATTAAATTTGGGTAAGAACCAATCACAAGTGCCTGATTCCAAAGCGGGATTCATGCTAGGCATCAATTTTTGACCAAGGGCAGCCATCACGAAATCAAGCTGCAGCATAACCTCCATTCAAACACACCGCTGACTCTTGACCGATGAACGAGACACTGATTCTGACAAATAGCAGTTTATTATTTACCAATGAGCAAACGTGTCTGGAGTGTGACCACTGTACTAGACTTGATTTGACATCATGTGAACAGAGATAGGAACTTTCTCTTTTAAATACATTGATTTGACCCACAGACAAATTTTCTCAGAAAGACCATATCATTCAGGATTTAATGGAATCAGAGAGATCACATTAATGAGCATATACGGACTTTGGAGAAAACAATGGTCAGAGTGTGATTTGTCTGGCTCAATGAGGATTTTGCATCATTTTACCAAACATAATACTCAAACTATTTTAGAATTTCGCCTTCAGTAGGTTATTTTAGGAATACTTGGGCTTGTTCCGGGTCACTCTCTCGTAAAACAAAAAATCTCCTCTGCCACTTAGGACATGAATTGGCTTGTGCATCGTTTGGGGAGAAAGTAACTTTGTGGGCAACTCCTATCTATTTCTCTCTTTAGCCAGGTTAATGACCAAGGGGGCGCACATTACCCTAGAAAATGTGTGATTTATGTGCTGTATACATGTCACGAGTCCTTTAGAGCAGTGGTTCTTAAACTGGGTTTCAGGATGCCTACTCAAAAGGGGCCCCGACTGTTTAGGTAACTATTATCAGATTAATAAAGCATTTATAATATATTTTAAAAAAGCAAAATGTAAAAGCGAGCATGTTAACCTGCTGTGTAAATATGAAGGAGTATGAAATTGGAGGCCAAAAATGAAGTTTATACTTAAAGTACAGCAGCCCGAATCTACTATGGACTGTTAGTGGCCTCAACTGTCTCGCTAGTATGCGCCGACAAAGAGCATAGGACACATTAGGACCAAAAAAGATGAGATGCTAGAGTCTAGCAGGTTTCGTCGTTTAGAAATAAAACCACATTTTGAAAAGCTACACTTACCCATTAAAATGTTAACTTGTATTTAATTTGCAAGCAATATATATAAATATATACACACATTTCATAATCTGTATGTCTGTTTGATATACATTTGTTTTTGCAGAGGGTCCACAGAAGTCAAAAGGTTAAGAACCACTGCTTGAGAGAACCCAACCTCTCTCTCAAACACACTAAAAGCCACACACTTTGTGGAAGTTGGAAAGAGGCAGGCAATCGCAGACAAACAAATCGATCTATAATATGGCTCCAGCGGGTGATTGGATATAATACTGAATACATCTTACAAATAGAACAGATCACCTCCAATCCATGTGTTGTCAGTTGACGGATTTGTCTTTTCTCGTTAGCTCCCAAAACACAAACCATTCTATTTATTCCCCTTACTACAAGATCGACATTCCTGCCTTTCTCCGATTATTTGGGTTTGGGAATCTGCACTTTTTATTTCAGCAGTTTTGGATTGCTTGCGTTTTATGACATTTAGAGGGGTACGGTCACTTCAACTGTGGGACCCTGTACCAAAGATTATCTGTATACTTATTCTCTTAAAAACTGAGTTGTATTATAGCCAACACAATGGTGACAGTTGTGTTAACATCATATTTTAGAATGGTCACTCCTCTCCGAGCAGTGGTGTAGCTAGGCACTTTGCCGCCCGTGGCGGTCTCTGACCCCTCCCCCCTCCCCCAAAAAATTGGGTGCTGGCGATGATTCCTGCGTTTGTCCCCCTCGCGGCAAACTCATGTGAGAGCGGGGGATAAGGCTACGCCACTGCCACCGAGGCAGAAGCAAACACCTTGTGCGGAATGCACCAGTAAGGAAGCTGTCTGCACTTTACATAAGTCCTACTAATGTTCTTGCATTTAGAGCAAACTCTGGAGCGGTGGGTGCCTTCACTGCATCAATAGGACCACCCATTTTCAATTATGGGCTTCTGTAATGCAAATTAGCAGCTAATATTCCCTTACATCGTCATACGAGATGGCTGTATGCTCACAGCAATGATTTCAAGAGATAAACTGAGAAAGTCAGTTGCTAAAGCTTTCAATACATTTCGGTGGTAAGATGGTGTAGGAACAAACTGAACTGCCCAGCATTCAAGACTGGCCCCTTCACACACCTAACCCAAAGCAGCTCTTTTCTGTACCTTTGGTTCTGGTGGGAAAAGTGCCCGAGTGAGGCGATAAAGGTTCCCCAAGCTGAACTGAATGCTGGTGTTCTTCACTCGCAGCTCGTGGAAGTTGGTGGAATTGTCCCTCGGACAGATGTCGCTTTCCCCTGAGAAAGGAGAGATTGTAATGGTGTTCTTTAACTCATACTGAGGTACGTTGTTGCTGATTCCGCCATCAACGTAACGCTGCAAAAGAAAATAAGCAAAACAAAGCTCAGGATGAATTAATGTTTATTGATGGGCTGATAAAAACCATATCAATACAAGTAAATTCAACAAAAGCATATACCTTCATATACCATTGCATACACCCCTGACTCAAAATATAGAAACTATCAAATGTTAGTCAAAGGGGGATAGATGAAAGCAAAATTTCATAATTGTAAACTCCAACAACGCACATAATTTAAAGCTTTTAAGGACATCAGTGATCTAGAACATTGGCAATTCTCAAATCCAGAGCATTAGCAAAGCCAATAGGTCTCACTATTTTTAAAGAAGCAAAGGCATTCACATTTTTTTGCCCGTCAAAAGCTGCAATCAGCACTTTCCCGATGAAGGCTGCAGTAACTTAGGCTACTTACAAGTGGCCCCTCAGTTTAGACCGAAGTGCTCATACAGGCTGTTGGGACTTTCGTTATACAGGGTCAGGTAGGTTAAGTATGGAGCAATGGTAGGTATGGCAGGCTGGCTGCTATGTGTAGAAGTTATGTAAATTTGTTAGATAAGGTAGGTAGGTATGGCAGGCAAGTAGCTATGGTGAGTATGTATAGTACCTAGGTTTGGTTAGGTATGAGAGGTTAGATACAGGTTGGGTTCAGCATGGTACAGCAGTTAGGTATCAGTGTGGGTATGATAATGAGGTATAAATGGTACAGTAGATTAGTTATGGTTAGGTTAAGTTAGGTATGAATGGTAACTGGTTATGGCAGACAGGTAAATAATTTAAGTATGGTAGGTAGAAATGATAAGTTAGGTAAGGTTGTACATTTGTTCCAATCATTAAATGTTTGTGCTATTAAAGCATGTTCATGACTGCTTGCTTAAAAGACAAAGCATTGTTATAGGATAGGATATTATTTGTAACGCGCACTTATACCCAAAGGTGTCAAGGCGCTGGGCAGACGGAGGAGGAAAGAAGCGCGTTTGCAGCCATCCAAGATGAAAATAGCCATGTTTTCAGACGTTTTCTGAAAACCGGGAAAGAGTCTGCATTGGAAATAAAGGTGGGCAAGGAATTCCAAAGCTTGGTGGCTGCTACAGAAAAGGAGCGGCCACCCCATCTGGACCTGCGAAATCTAGGAGACACCAGTTTTTTCTGTATTGATGATCTCAAGGTCCTCCCAGGAGTATACCATTGGAACAGGGTTTTCAAATGTGGCAAACCTTTACTGTGCATGGCCTTATATACCATGCTCAGAACCTTAAAGGAGATGCGCTTCCTGATAGGGAGCCAGTGCAAGGTACAAATCCCCTCCCTGGCGGACTGATGCTTCGAAATGTTAAGGATCAGACTGGCCGCTGCGTTCTGTACCACCTGGAGCTTGTTAAGGGATACCGCATTGATGTTAAGGTACAAAGCGTTGCAGTAGTCCAGCCGAGAGGGGACAAGTGCGATGATGGTAGACCGATGCAGTTTGGACGGAATATACGGCAACACCTTTCTAAGAGTTCTTAAAATATAGAAACTAGTGCTGACTGTATGGCTGACCTGAGCATCAAAGGTCACACCTTTGTCAAAAGTGCCCGCCAAATGTTTCGCTGTCCTAACCGGGACAGGAAGGGGACCACAGTCTGCAGGCCACCAGGCATTTGACCAGATGGAATTCTGTGAGCCAAATACCAGCACCTCGGTCTTGTCTGCATTGATCTTCAGTGAGTTGCCCTTCATGCAGCAAATAATGCTTGACATGCACTGATTGAACTTCTCTGCGAAATATTGCAAATCATTCATGATGGAGACAATGATTTGCGTATCGTCTGCATAAGAGAGAGCACCTGAAATCCGAATGACCACACCAGCTCAGCCAAAGGGGTGACAGAGGTTAAAAAGAGTGGGGCTCAATGATGATCCCTGGGGGACCCCACAGGGAAGGCCAAAGGCCTCTGCTCTAAAGCCTCCACTGCTAACAATGTGAGTTCTGCCTGACATAAAAGAGTGGAGAAGCTGCAGGGCCTTTCCCGTGACTCCCACTTCCCGCAGACGCTGAACCATGTGCACCGGGGAGATGGTGGCGAATGTCCCCGATAGGTCGAGCATAAATCAACAACGCGGATCCACCCTGATCAACCTGCGTGCAAATACAGTCAGTGGCCGCAACAAGGGCAGACTCGGTGCTGTGAAAGTCACGAAACCCGTTCTGAGAGATCCAGGATCTCCTGGGATTCATCTATTTCATCAGTTCAATGTTGATGAATTTCTCCAGAATTTTAGCAGGGGCGGGGAAAAGGTAAATCGGTCGAAAAATTTCAACTCTAGGGGGTAGGCATTAGGTTTTTTGAGAAGCGTTGAGACAATGGCTTCCTTCCAGATGACTGGGTAGCTACCAGATGGAAGTATATCATTGAACACCTTGCACAGGAAATTTGCTACTAAGTCAGAAGCCAGTTTAAGTATGGAGGGAGTACAGGGATCCGAAGGAGCGCCGGATTTTAGGCCCAGCAAAAGTTCCTTTGTTTGCTGAACCGCGATTTGAGGGAAAGTGGTAAGGACATTCTTCCCAGAGTCCTGGGTGAGTTCCCCAGCAACCGGTTCCTCACCTCCAGTAGGGATGAGCTCATGAAAGATCTTAAGGACTTTGTCCTGAAAGTAAACTGCTACTCTGTCACAGAAGTCTTGGGAGGGGTTCAGCAACTGTGTCCCTGGTGGCTCAGAAATTTCTTGTGGGGGAAGCACAAACACATACTGCTTTATTTTTGATAAAGGGACAATATTTTTGTTATACCTTGATGTGTGTGCAGCTATTTAGTTTGTGAACAAAAACACACATGCAACAACATGTTAGCGTGACAGCAAAGTAAAACAAATGACTGCTAAGGAGTGTTTAGCGCATTGTACTGTGCCCTTTTTAGATCGAGCATTCAAGACCTCTTGTATATACTTTAGTATATACTTATATGTGTATGTACTTTGTGGGCTCTGGAGATCAGCCCTAGGACTTGTCTACTCCGCTTAGGGACTTTTTTTTCTGTTCAACTGCCTCTATTCAACTGTCTTGATAGAAAACGACCAGTAGAGGTCAGTAAAATATCAGAATAGCTTTATGCTGAGGGACTTTTTAAAAACAATTTCTGGCAACTGCCTCTATTTAACTTTCTTGATAGAAAACGACCAGCAGAGGTCAGTAAAATACCAGAATCACATTCTCCAGATTCCAGTCCATAGAAATGGTCTTCCACGAGCGCCCGTAGACAATAATATTTTTTTCAAATCTTGTATTTTCAGTGATATGACCACCGAAGGCCCTGATTTTATAGTAAAAACAGAGCTTTGGACTATACCATTTCCCGCTGAAAGGCAATATTTCTCTCCATGTGTTCCCATACCTGGCGTGGCACGCAGTTTGGTGCTTGCTTTCCCTCCATGTTAAAGAACAGTAGATGTTTCAGCACCCAGGCTAATGTGCTGCATAGCTAAATACATATAAGGTCCCAAAGGGTGAGACCGATTGCAATGCAAATGCTTGTTTATTATAGGCTGAGACATCCAAACAGCAAGCAGTACAGCCATAAATCAGAAATGAAAATGCTGTTGTGTCAGCAAAGTAAACATATCAAAGTATACATACTGGGACCCAGTTTCAACTTACAGTTTTATTAGTCAATTAAAACCATAAACTTAGACAAAAAGACATACACAATAAAAACAAATAAATACAGAATCTAAAAATAGATATTGATCACAAACACATTCATTCCCATTTGAGGAGGAGTCATTAATACAAAATTTGCTGCATATACAGAGGTCAGTTTCGCATAGGGGCAAAATGTGCATAAAGCTAGCGGAGCATATGAGGTGTGCAAATGTATGCAAAAGTACTAATGTTTAGCAACCGGAAAGGAGGGGTTGTAAAGATGCCGTTTTTCGACTTTTCGGACTTTATAGACCATAAAGCTCGTGGTCCCTAGTGACCTGCTAAAGTATTAGTACATTTGTGCAAATTTGTGCTAAAAGTTCATTTGTGCAAATTTATGCAGAAAGTGCAAATAATCAAGGGACAGACAAGGTGATGTTAATTTTATATTCAGCCTAACGGGATAGAGAGTTTCAACCTACAGTTAATTTTCAGCTGTAGCTTTAAAAAAGCATATTTGATGTAATATCCTCAAAATGCAAGGGGCTTGACAAATGGACCATCCAAGCAGCCGCAAAGCATGAAAAACCTAAGAAAACCATTTGCTGCAGAGGGCTTACCAAAACCCCAATCGCTCGGTCAGTACTTCTTTTTAGGCCTGGTGCTAGCCAAGACCTTTTGACATTAGTAAATGTAATGCAATGTAATGTAAATATAATTTATAAAGCGCAGCTCATGCCCAGGGGTGTCTTGGCACTATAGAATCTGATCTAGGGTAACAGAAACAGCCACTACGAGTAAAGCAAGAAGGTGAAAAGGTGCTTTTAAAAAAAAAAAATTATCCATCCTGTGTGAATAGTCAGGTCTTTAAGGCTTTTCTGAATGAGTAGGGAAGGGGCTGTTTTTAAGGTCAATGGCAATTTATTCCAGAGCCATGCAGTGTTCCTGTAAAAACTCCTCCCTCCCCAGGTGGCTTTTTTAAAGGAGGGGACCACCATGTTCCTGGCGGAGCCTGAGCGCAGTGCTCTTGCCGGAATGTACCATTTAAGTTCTCTTAAACTGGTCAGACCCGAGCCCGTGCAGAGATTTAAATGCCAGGCATAGGGCTTTAAATTTGCAACATTGTCTGACTGGCAACCAGTGCAGTTTTCTAATGGCTTCTCTCGCTGATTCGTATTTGGGGATTTTAAAAATGAAACGGGCAGCAGCATTTTGCAAAATCTGGAGTCTATTCATAAGGCCTGATGTTAGAGTGAGGTAGAGGCTGTTACAGTAATCAATCCTTGTAAGGACCATAGCCATGGTCACTGTTTTTAAGAGTTCGGGGGGCAGGTATTTTTCGATTTTTCTTATCAGCCTTATGGAGCAAAAGGATGCGGATGCAATTTTATTAATTTGCTCTTTGAATTTCAGTTCATTGTCTAACATTACTCCTAGGTTCTTAACCTTAGTTGAGGGTGTAGGAAGCGAGTCCAGCTCAGGTGGCCACCAATCCGGTGTCCAGAGAGAGGGTTTATTGCCGAAGATAATGACCTCGGTCTTTAAGGCATTCAGCTTCAGGCAATTGCGATCCATCCAGTTGCTTACCTGGCCCATACATAGGCTGAATGCCTTACCTGAGTTGTTATCACCCTTAGTCAGTGACACCACAATTTGGGTATCATCCGCGTATGATGCCAAGGTGAAGCCGGCATTTTTGATGATTGATGCAAGTGGCGTAACATAAAGGTTAAAAAGTGTTGGGCTCAGTGCAGATCCCTGTGGAACTCCGCACGGGAGAGAAAACTGACTAGATACAAAATTTCCCAAGGCCACATTTTCTTGTCGATTTGTCAAAAACGATTTCAGGAGATCCATTGCTGTACCTGTTATCCCCAGGCTCTGGAGCCGATCTACTAAGATCTCGTGGCTGACCGTATCAAAGGCCGCAGAGAGATCAAGCAGAATCAGCGCCGTCGTCCCCCCTCTATCTAGAGTTTCTCGTATTTCTTCCGTTGCTACAATTAGTGCTGACTCAGTACTTCGATTTTTCCTGAATCCATGTTAGGTGTCATCCAGTAACGAGTTAACCTCTATGTATTCTGAGATCTGTTGGTTCATTATTTTCACTGCCAGTTTAGCAGCGAAGGGGAGTCTCGATATGGGGCGATAGTTGCTGGGTTCCGCAATGTCCAGATTATCTTTTTTTTTTTTAGAAGTGGGAGGATTGAGGCAAGTTTCCACTGGGAGGGGAAAATCCCTTTGGTAAACATATTGTTAAGGATTTGTACCAGGTATTGTGCCACTTGGGCAGGTATCATGTGCATGATGCTAGGTGGGCATGGATCTTGTGGTGCGCCAGATTTAACTAGTGGAATTAAGTCTATGGGTTGTTTCTCCGAGGGGGTCTTAAAGGTGGAGAAGCTGATTCTGCCCTCTAGGTCAGTTGGAGCTTGTTCATCCTGGACATTAGCTACTTTATTTGCTGCAAATTTATTGTAGATATTAACTACCTTCTCTTGAAAAAAGGTTGCTAGCGTGCCACAAAAGTCTTGATTTGTACCTGCGTGACATGCGCTAGTTGGTGTAACCAGCTTTTTTATGATATGTATAATATACTTACCTATAGGGACTTTCCACCAGCCCTCTTCATCCACTGGTCTGTTGTGATATACACATTTTTGTTACACCTAACACAGAATAGAGCAGTGGGTTAGCCCACTTCAGCCATTGGCTAACTTCACTGAGTGACATCATTCAGCCCCTTCTCTAGGGGGCACCTACACCCTTAAAGTAGTTCCTTTCAGTGCTAGGAAACTCGTGGACCCATGTGACCGTAGTCATTTTTTTTTTCTTTTTACCCCAAACTAAACCTCTGGCATCACTGCGTTATGAAGAGCATTTGAAATCAAAATTATTCACTGGGCTAGTCGACAGAGCTTCATGTGCTTCAGAAAGTCATTATGCCTATAGGGGCTGTAGTGTAGACGCCATTTTCTATGGTTATGAGGACAATGCGCCTCGTTGACTTTGGTCTTCATAAAGCGGCTTTGTAGCTTCATTCATTTTCTTTAGTGCTCCGATGAGGTGCCTTGTGTCGCACAGAGCCATACAGCCTGTACAAGCATCAGCATAGAGCATATTGGTTTACAAGCACAAACACACAGGAGCAGAAACTAGGCTATAGTCATACTCTTTCATGGGGATTATCATAAATTCACTTTTGTTTTTGAATGAAACATGTAGCTGGATGGCATACAGTTCCTCATGCACGGAAACCTAGGATAATGCTCTGACCCGTACAATACTATGCAGGTATGTGTCCGATCTCGAAGGTCTCTTTTGAAAGGTAGGCTTTTAGTGTCCGCTTTGCCGTTCTCAGACCTCACCCACTTTTGCAGCAGATATGTCCGTACAATTTCATTTACCATAGAAAGAAAAAGCCCAGTTGTCCGCAATGTATAATCCCCCTCACTACAAACATGTAATTGCCTTTATATAGCGCTTACTACCCCTGGCAAGACATTGAATCGCTTTTTTGGCAAGTAGCAAGCTACTCCAGAACCCAAGGTGGATTAGTAGAGGTAAATATAAATTGTTATTGGGAGTGGTGGACATGCAAGCCTGTTAGTTGGATGAATAGGATAAAGAATGGGAGAGGAGGGAAGAGTGTAGAAAGGGTTATTTCGGAGTGCATAGTAGTAAAAGGTTAGGGATGAGTCAGTCCGAAAGAAAGAAGACTACTAATGCATAAAGAAAAGGGTAACCTCCAGGATAGCTAGGTACTCATCGAGTAGTGCTGCTACGATCAGAAGGCCACTCACTCTTAGCGGGTAAAAGGAGGGCAAAAAAGTCCTGGTAAGGGAAACAATAACTGCTTTAGAAAAAAATGGACCAGGAACTACATTATCCTGAAAACAATCAGTGATGTCAGTTATTTAATTGCCAAAGTTTTCCAGTGGGTGGAATGCAAAGCACTCATGAATCAGACAGGAGTGAGCCTCCTTACATGCAAGACCCCGAGCAAGAAGTTAAGTGGAAGGTGCGACACTCCAATTTCACAGCCAAGCAACCGGAGGAGTCTTAAATTTCATTGCTGACCAATTATAGTGCTCAACGCATCCTGGTGCTTCAAAAATAGAACTCCATTGAATTTACAGTTTTATATTGATCGAACTTGGCCACGCGACATCAGAGCGCTTTAAACGCGAGTCGAACATTAAACACTTCTAGCCACGAGAAGGTTAAATGATTCGCCCAGAATCACTGATGTTGACTCGACCCAGGGTTCGAACCAGATTTCTGAGTTCCACCAGCAAAGCCACATATCCCGGTTGTTTCAACTCCTTTGCTTCTGGCTTCCACGGTTCGCGGGTTATTCAAACTCCTACATGGAGCAAATAATTTAAAAGCATGGTGCGAAACTTCTGGGTGCCACAGCACTGTATGTGCACAGTGCAATTATAGAAACTGGAGCACAGCTGTGCACCAGTCCTCTGCGCTTCACACTAAGTAATACGGCGAATGCACTCAGTCCGTGGTGACACGCAAGGCGAAGTGGGAACACTTAGCCACTTCAACTTACCTTTGAACCCGAGTAACTGGCCTTCACTTTGAATTACCTCGCCGCACGGACAACAACATCCCTTGGTCGCAAATAAGTTTAACGTCACTGTATTAAAACTTCGATAGATACAAAAAAAATGCTAAAATAGCGTGTCAGATATTTTGTTTCTATAACGCTTCATGCAGTTCTGTAGCTTCTAAGCAGTATATATTTACATATTGATGGTAAGCAAACGGGTTCCCTTTATATGCATTGATACAGGCTGTTCAACTCGTCCATGCAAGTCTGGATGTTTCAGTCACCGCAAAATGACTCGCTGGAAGTCCCTGCACTTAGGTGACAGCAACCATGATGGCTTTTCGTACTGTGCTTAACACTACTATAAGTGCTTGAAATGGACATTTGGGGTGCAGGTACCCTTACCAAAGTACCTGGGATGTGCCAGTACTGACCAATTAGAAGTACTGCACCTCTGCTACTCTCTCTCTCAAAATAAAGAAGTGTAGGTATTCAGTACCTGACAGTAGCAGCCCATTTAATTAAAGCACTGCCTATTTATTAATATTTCTAATAAACGTTTTTACTCCATTTTTTTCGAGGATATTCCTGCAGAGAGATATAACCTAGTTTCAAGATGGTCACTGACGCATAACTAGGCATTCTTTTTAGGTTGAGCTTTTGAGACCTGTTGTATATACTTTAATATATACTTCTTTGTGGGCTAACAGCCCACTCACTGCTTTTCATTTGTTTGTTTCCTTTAACCCCTTGAGTGCTCATGACGGAGCGGTTCCGTCATGAGCCACGGTGGGCGTGAGCTCATGACGGAACCGCTCCGTCACGGCACCCACCCATGGGGGAAGCGCTGGCGCTCCTCCCATGGGCAGCCCATCTAGCCCCCACAGAGGGGGATGGCAGCGGAAGAGTTTCCGCTGCCACCACCGACCCCCTCCCCCCCCCATGGGAATCGCATGACGTCAGCGCGCACAGCGCGTGCTGACGTCATCAGGAAGTCCCAGACGCTCTGGAAGCCATTTGCTTCCAGGCGTCGGAGGGAACAAGGTAGGTTTCCTTGTTCCTGGGGGGGTTTGCTCCATGCATCGGGGGAGAGGAAAGAGTTTTTCCTCTCCCCTGTCTCTTTGCAGGGCATTTCTGCTTCACGATCGCGCACAGCGTCGCGATCGTTCAGCAGAAATGCCCCCAACTAGCACCAGGGATTAATTTTTTTTTAAACGGAAGCGACCCCTTGGGCAAGGGTCGCTTCCAAAGGGGAGCAAAATTGTTTGGATGTTTTTTCTGCCCTCCCTGGGGTCAGATCGTCCCTTTTTTTGGCCTTTCAAAACCCCACTAGCCACCAGGGATTAACCAGGGATTAATTAATTTAAATGGAAGCGACCCCGTGGGCAAGGGTGGCTTCCAAAGCGGCTCAAAATTTGTGCATGTTTTCTTCCCCCCCTGGGGGCAGATCTGCCCGTTGTTTTGGCCTTCGGGGGGGGCAAAAAACCCTACTAGGCACCAGGGATGGTATTTACTTTAAATGGAAGCGACCCCTTGGGCAAGGGTTGCTTCCAAAGGGGGTCATGTTTTGTGCATGGTTTTCCCAACCCCCCCCCCCCCCACTCCCCCAGGGGCAGATCGGCCCTTTTTTTGGCCTTTCTGCCCCCCCTGGCCCACTAGGCACCAGGGATTGTGTTCTTAGTGTGTGGAAGCGACCCCTTGGGCAAGGTTCGCTTCCAAAGGGGCTCATAATTTGTGGATGTTTTTTCTCCCAGTCCCCCCCCCGGTGGCAGTCGGCCCTTTTTTTTTGCCTTTCTGCCCCCGTGGATTGGGGGGGGCAGAAAACTCCACTAGACACCAGGGATTTTCTTTTATAGGTAATGGAAGCGACCCCTTGGCCAAGGGTCGCTTCCAAGGGGGTTAAATAATGTTTATGTATTTTCTGCCCCCCTGGGGACAGATCTTCCCCTTTTTTTGGCCCTTCTGCCCTAGGTGAAAGGGGGAGGCAGAAAACCCTACTAGGCACCAGGGATCTATTTTTTTTGCAAGGGGGGCAAATATCCGTCTGCCGTTTTCTGCCCCACCTGGGGGACAGATTGGCCTGGCAGAAAACCCCACCTAATCCCCATTTTTCTCAGCCCTATTTGAAGGCCCATCTGGCAGATTGACCATTTGGGTAGTGACAGTGTGTTATAATTGTATTATTTTTTGTGAAATCCAATTGTAATTTTTTATTTCTCCGTTTTATTCTAGTTCAAGGCTTTTGCGGTTTAGACTGTTCCAGGTTGTGGTTTCGTTACTGGTGGTTCTGCAGTTTGTGTAGTTGCATGTGTTTGGTAAGAGATTTTCTTTTGTACCATCTACTCTAAATGAGTTTAATTTCCCTCCATGAATGTGATTTTTGCAAATGGTGTAATAATAGCAGTATGTTTGGCTTCTGTTTGAGTGTCAATCTTTTTGCATTAGTGCTCGATGTGTACTTTGTTGTCTTATGAGTAATTGGTTTTGTTTTTTCTTTCTAGTGGGATATCCTTGTTTTTTGCTGTGTCTCTGCAGAGTAGGTGCTGGTGAGTGTAGCTATCTTTGGCAAGAGAGTTATATTGTTTTTGAGTATATAGATCTTTGTGCTAAAGCCACACTTTGTTTATTACTTATTTCGCACAGTGTTGGTTGTTGTTGACTTGCTTGTGCAGTCTCCTTTCTTAGTAAGGATAATGGCTAGCCGCAGGATTACTGCTCAGCAGGCTGTTGGTTTGCTTTTTAAGTCTTCCTCTGACCATGGTTCAGAGACTGACTCTGCATCTGAGGCAGAGGAGGGAGTGGAAGATTCAGGCAGTGAGTTTTCTCTCCACATGGAATCATCGGATGATGAAGCTACTCTCAGTGCGAATGAAGCTACTCTTAGTGCGGATGAAGTGCCTGTTTTAGAGGAGGACATTGATGTGCCGATAGTGCAGCAAGAGGCATCTGGGCTGCAGCCTGGGGCTGCAAGGCTTCCCGTTGGAAGTGATGACCTCTGGGTTGCCCCAGGCATGGTGCAGCCGGCATTGCCAGACTTTACTGGTGTTCCAGGGTGTAGAGTGAATACTGCAAACTTTTTGCCGATACATTTTTTTCAGTTGTTTATGGACGATGTATTTTTGGCAGAGATTGTTGAGCAGACCAATTTGTATGCCAAACAGTTTTTGAGGGACAACAGTGCCAGCCTTAGGCCCCACTCTAGAGCTACCCGGTGGACTCCCACCAATCTGGAAGAGATGAAGAAGTTCTTGGGTTTCACTTTTTTGATGGGCTTGCTAAGGAAGCCATCAATGTCTTCATATTGGTCTACTAGTCCCTTGATGGCAACGGCTATATTTCCGGCAGTCATGAGTCGTGATGGGTATTTGCTTCTGCTTCGGATGCTGCATTTTGTCGATAATGGATCAGCGTTGCCACGAGATCACCCTGATTGTGACCGTCTTTTTAAGATTCAGCCTGTCATTGATCACTTTGTAGATCGATTTTCTGAGATCTATGCTCCAGGGAAAGAAATAGCAGTGGATAAGTCTTTGGTCTTGTTTAAGGGCCGCTTGGTTTTTAGGCAATACATTCCTAGTAAGAGGGCACGCTATGGAATTAAGCTGTATATGCTGTGTGACAGTAGAACTGGATATGTCTCCAATTTCAGGGTGTACACTGGTAAGGAATCCAGGATTAACCCCCCTGGTTGTCCGTCCACTTTTGGAGTGACTGAGAAAATTGTGTGGGAACTTGGTAGAGGATTTTTTAACAAAGGTCACTATTTATATGTAGATAACTTCTACACTGGTGTGCGGTTGTTCAGGGAATTGGGCAAAGTGGACACTGTTGCTTGTGGCACAATCCGCTCTAACCGTAAAGGTTTCCCGAAAGAACTTGTTTGTCAAAAGCTTGTGCGGGGACAGTGCAGTGCGTTGCGAGGAACTTCTAGCTGTGAAGTTTTCAGACAGGAGAGATGTCTACATGCTGACTACCATCCATGATGAAAGCACTTCACCTGTGACTGTTTGGGGTCAGGTTGCTGAAGCGCGCAAACCAGTGTGCATTTTAGACTATAATAGGCACATGGGTGGTGTTGATAGAGTAGATCAGAGGTTGGAACCTTACACTGCTCTTCGTAAGGCTTACATTTGGTATAAGAAGTTGGCTATCCATCTTTTCCACTTGGCAACCTTTAATGCTTTTGTTGTATTCAAGGATTGTTGTCCTGAGTCAAAGATGACTTTTGCTAAGTTTCAGGAGTCTGTAATAGGCAGCCTTGTTGTAGTGGAACAGGCAAGTGTTCCTAGAGTTGGAGTGGTGGAGGATGTGGCTAGATTGAAAGATTGCCACTTTCCTGATCACATTCCTCCCACACCCTCCAAAGACTTTCCCAGTAGGAGATGTAGAGTCTGTTGGCGAAAAGGTATGCGGAAGGAGACTCGTATGTACTGCCCCGAGTGTCCTTCTAACCCTGCGCTGTGTGTGCCTGCTTGTTTTAGAATGTACCACACGCAAAAGAATTTTTGGGAGCATCCATGAGTGGTAAAGTGAACTGCCTGGTCTCTATTGTTTTATATTTTTTGTTCAGTTTCAAGGTTGCCATTTGTGCAATGTATTTAGTTTCAGATTTTGTGTTAGTAGATTTGTATCTAATTGCAATTTGTTTGTGTTTTCTGTTTTGTATAAAAAAATCCTAAATGTGATGGCGGTGTGTGTAGGCTGACACTTGGCTGGTGGTGTGCGTGGACTGGCACTTGGCTGGCAGTGTGCATGGACTGGCGCTAGGCTGGCGGTGTGCGTGGACTGGCGCTTGGCTGGCGGTGTGCGTGGACTGGCGCTTGGCTGGCGGTGTGCGTGGACTGGCGCTTGGCTGGCGGTGTGCGTGGACTGGCGCTTGGCTGGCGGTGTGCGTGGACTGGCGCTTGGCTGGCGGTGTGCGTGGACTGGCGCTCGGCTGGCGGTGTGTGAGTAGTGACTTGCTGCTGGTCACTACACACACTGCTAGCCAAACGCCACTCCACGCAATCCATGAGCTGGTGTGGTTGCTGTGTCAGGAATGTGGGCGTGTGAAAGTGATGGGCCCTTGAATGGCGCTGTCTGCTGGTGTGAGTGTTGTAATGTGCTGGGCCCGCGGCTGGCGGTGTGAATGGTTTTGTATGTGTCACACGTATGAAAGGTGTATGAATGGCCTGTAAAGAGGTTGGTGCCTTGTCGTGGCTTTACAGCTCACGAGCGGTGAGTCAATGGTTCAGTTTCTCGTCCTTTCAATTATTAACAGTGCATTTCATTTTGTGAAATCTCTGGTTAATACAACTGTATATACTGAACCATCACTCACCCTCGTGCCAAATCCAACCGGTATGTATCTGTGCTTGAGGAATAGGTGGTTGTGCAGAAATATTTGTCTTTTCTGTCTCTCAAGCAGGGTGTACCTTGTCCCTTTTTGTGAATGTTGTAATGTGTTGGTTTCGTGCCTGGTGGTGTGAATGATCTTGTGTGTATCGCGTATGAAAGGTGTGTGAATGGCCTGTAAACGGTTGGGGCCTTGACGTGGCTTTACAGCTCACGAGGGGCGAGTCACTGGTTCAGTTTTTTGTCCTTTCAATTATTGACAGAGCATTTCATTTTTGTGAAATCTCTTGTTAATAAAATGTTATATACTGAACCATCACTCGCCCTCGTGTCAAATCCAACCAGTATGTGTGTGTGCTTGAGGAATAGATGGCTGTGCAGTAATTTGTCTTTTTTGTCTCTCTGCCAAGGTGTACATTTCATCTAAGAAAAACCTACCAACTGTAGATATTGTCGTAAACTAAACACCCATGGGAGTACATGGTGATGTCTCTCTTGTGGATCCCAACAAGTTATCTTACCCACAATGTCCTGCAAACCTCAAAATGTGACTGTCACACTTTCCTTGCATTATTGTGCCAAACTTTTCACGCTGCCGAAAGAAACAACAAATTTCCTACCCCCCAGCATTTCTCCAAGTATCCCAATAGAAATGGTACCTCACTTGTGTGGGTGGGCCAAGTACCCGCGGCAGGGAAGGGCCCAAAACCTATTGAGGCGACATCAAAATTACCTATCACAAACCAACCTGGTTTTGCAAGGGGGGGTCCCATGGGTTTTTGGCCCCGGGCTCGGCGGCCATCTAGGGAAACCTACCACACCCACACATTTCTGAAAACTAAACACCCGGGGGAGTCCAGCGAGGTATGGCTTGCGTGGGTCCTCCAACATTCTCCTACCCAGAATCCCCTGCAAACCTCAAATTTAGCTGAAAAAAAAATCACTTTTTTCTCAAATTTCTGTGTGGGAAAGTTCTGGAATCTGCGTGGATCCACAAATTTCCTCCCACCCAGCGTTCCCCCAGGTCTCCCGATAAAAATGGTACCTCACTTGTGTGGGTAGGCATAGTGGCTGCAACAGGAAAATGCCCAAATCGTACTGCGGAGACTTCAAAATTACCTATAACAAAACTACCTGGTTTTGGGGGGGGGGGGGCACCTGGGGTTTTGGCCCCGGGCTCGGCGGCCATCTTGGGAAACTACCAAACCCAAACATTTCTTAAAACTAGACACCCGGGGGAGTCCAATGAGGTATGGCTTGCGTGGATCCCCCAACGTTTTCCTACCCAGAATGCCATGCAAACCTCAAATTTAGCTGAAAAACACATTTTCCACATATTTGTGTGGAATCACCGTGCCCGCACAAATGTCCTACCCCACAGCGTTCCCCTGAGTCTCCCAAGTAAAATGATACCACACTTGTGTGGGTGGGGCAAAGGCCTGTGACTGGGAAGAGCCCAAAACATAGGGATTAAGGGTATACACCGAGAATTCCAGCGCTACATTTAAAAAAAAAAAATACGTTTTTAGCCAATTCTGCATTGGACACCCACTTGGTTTGGTAGTTTCCCAAGATGGGTGCCGAGCCCGGGGCCAAAACCCCAGGTGACCCCCCCAAAACCAGGTAGTTTTGTTATAGGTAATTTTGAAGTCTCCACAGTATGATTTGGGCCATTTCCTGTTGCAGCCACTATGCCTACCCACACAAGTGAGGTACCATTTTTATCGGGAGACCTGGGAGAACGCTGGGTGGGAGGAAATTTGTGGATCCACGCAGATTCCAGAACTTTCCCACACAGAAATTTGAGAAAAAAGTGAATTTCTCAGCTGAATGTGAGGTTTGCAGGGGATTCTGGGTAGGAGAATGTTGGGGACCCACGCAAGCCATACCTCACTGGACTCCCCCGGGTGTCTAGTTTTCAGAAATGTATGGGTTTGGTAGGTTTCCCTAGATGGCCGCTGAGCTCCGGGCCAAAAACTCATGGGACCCTCCTTGCAAAACCAGGTTAGTTTGTGATAGGTAATTTTGATGTCGCCTCAATAGGTTTTGGGCCCTTGCCTGTCGCGGGTACTTGACCCACCCACGCAAGTGAGGTACCATTTTTCTCGGCAGACTTTGGGGAACGCAGGGTGGGTGGAATTTTGTGGATCCACGCAGATTCCAGAACTTTCCACCACAGAAATGTGAGGAAAATGTGGGGGTTTTGGACAAATTTTGAGGTTTGCAAGGGATTCTGGGCAACAGAACCTGGTGAGAGCCAGTCAAGTCACCCCATCCTGGATTCCCCTGGGTGTCTAGTTTTCAAAAATATATAGGTTTGCTAGGTTTCCCTACGTGCCGGCAGAGCTAGGGTTCAAAATCTACAGCTAGGTACTTTGCAAAAAAAGGGTCCGTTTTCACTGTGAAAATGTGGTGTGTCCGCGTTGCGTTTTGGGCTGTTTCCTGTCGCGGGCACCAGGCCTACCCACACAAGTGAGGTAACATTTTTATCGGGAGAGTTAGGGTAACACAGAATTGTAGAGCAACTGTTATTACCTATTGACTTTTGATGCATTTCTGCCTTCCAAATGAAAGAATTTGTAAAAAGAAGTCATTTTGAAAAATGACCTATAATGCGCATGCTAGTATGGGTACTCATAATTTCGGAAATGTGCAAATATCTACTGTTTCTAAACTCTATATTTTGTTCTAATTTCAGAAATACATAGGTGTCTTTCATACCGATTTTTCCATGTATATATTTTCCCAAATTAATTGCTATATACCCGGTACATAATAAAAAACCATTGCAAGACGCTGCTCAGTTATTGGCTCTGGGTTCGTCGGGTTCTTGGTGAACCTACAAGTCCTATAAATCCCCACAACCAGAAAGATCCAGCTTTCAAACAGCTGTCATAATTAGAAGAAGTTACAGGTGAAAACGTTGACACAAATGGCTGTTTTTTTCAACTAATTTTCAATTTTTCCTATATTCAACTGTTAGTTTCTATAAAGAAACCTCGAAGGATCTACACAAATGACCCCTTGCTGAATTCAGAATTTTGTCTACTTTTCTAAAATGTATAGTTTTCCAGGATCCATTATTGCTTTCATACCCATTTCTACCATTAACTGGAAGGAGGTTGAAAGCACAAAAAATAGCAAAAATAGGCTATGTCCCAGAAAAATGCCAAAACTGTGTAAAAGAAATGTTGTTTTCTGACAAAAGTCTGCTTGTTCCTGAAAGCTGGGAAGATGGTGATTTCAGCACCACAACCCCTTTGATGATGCTATTTGCAGGGGAAAAACCAGACGCTTTCATCTGTAGCCCTTTTTTCCCATTTTTCAACAAAATGTAGCTGTATTTTGGCTAATTTCTGGGTCCCCTCCAGGGGAATCCACAAACCCTGGGTACCTTTAGAATCCCCATGATGTTGGAAGAAAAGGACGCAAATTTGGCGTGGATACCTTATGTAGTCAAAAAGTTACAGGGGCCTAAGTGCGAACTAACCCAAATAGCCAAAAAAAGGCTTAGCACAGGGGGGGGGGAAAGGCCTAGCAGCGAAGGGATTAAAAATCCTTGCTTGCTAGTGGTCAACCCTTCCTCTTTGTCCCTCCTTTTTGCCGGTTGTTCACTCCCATAGAGTAGGGCCCCAGTACTTGTATCCTTGCACTTGTCCCATTGTAGCATCCGTTTAGGCACTACTTTTCCCTTTCTCTAAGAGCATGAGAGCTTGATGTTTTGAGTCGCTCCGAGGTGTGTTTCTGTAAACAGGGTTGTAAATCATGTTCTTATCCCGTTACATTTGCTCTGCACTCAAAGACCGAGGTCAAATGTTAGAGGCTGTTTTAGGAGGGCGCCGGTGTCCGGCCCCCACCGCTTTCAAGCACGCAAGCTGCCCCTACTGCCCTGTTAAGTGCTGTGCACACTGCCTGCCATTCCTTATGTGTTTTCAACCTCAGGTTGAAGCCGTGGTTATCTCTGAATGAGAGTAGTTTAAATTTCTTTTAAAAATAACTTGCTCCATGGCACGAACAACATGTAACTTCTTACTTACATTTGGGAATATAAAGCATTTTATTTTACATGATTCTCATACACAGTTGTCTTCTGCTAACTGAGCTATCTAACGCACCAATTACCATTTATAATCTTTGCGACTGATTAACGACAAAAGTAGAGCAATCACCACAAGAATTTCCAATGATTCGGCTACCAAGTCGATCCGCTTGGTGGCTGCCTTACCTGCCCGCGTGGAGGCGGGGCACCGGGCCGGCGAGACCTTTCTTTGTGTCAGTTGCGGGACTGCCGGGTTCGGTGCTCAGGCACACTAGCTCTGAGCTTAGGGCAGTGGTCTTCAAACTTTTTGATGCCGAGACCCCCAATCAAAAATTTTTAGGCGTAAGGACCCCCTCTCGACAAAAACTTCTAGAACCTGGTAGTCCTTATCATTGACAACCATAAGTGTTCTCCAGAGAAACGGTTTATCTGTGGTTGCACCTCGTTAGTACCAGTTTAACACCCAAATATAGCAATAAGCAACAAAAAGATGACCAGTACAGCTTTACAGAGGGCCTTCTACAGAGCGGCAACACCTGTTGCTGCCTTTTAGTAACTTTTAAACCTTTTGAGTAAATACATTTTTTTGTTGTTAAAATCAGCAGGTTATGCGGCAGATGATGGATTATGTGGCAAATGCAGCAAGTCTATAATTATGCTAAAATCGCTGCTGCCGCACAATCACATAATTCCAGTGGCCCTTGGTATAATAGCTGTAATGCATGGGGTGCAACTTTATTGTACGGCATTAGAGGAAAATCATACTATATTTCATGGGATGCTGACAGCTTGGCATTTACACCTGCATGTAACTGGAGGTAGCTGAACATCATTCATCATAATTAAAACATATGTACGTTTTTTAAGTCTTTCACCGTCAGGTAGCTACATATAAAATAACGGGCAGCTTGAATGAATAATGAATACATTTTAAAAAGTTGTTACTCAGTGGGAAATGCACTATAATAAATTATGAAACCTCTATTAGTTAATGCACTGCAAAAGTCTATGTGAAACCAGAGAGCCACAGAATTAACTCGTGGTTGGTGCAGTGTAGAATTGTGACTTGTGTATTTTTAGTGCTATGAGGTCACAGCCTGTGAAAAGAAAGCACTGTGAATATGTAAGTCATTATTTTATAAGATAGGACGCTACAAAATGCGCAAAATGTTTTACGATAAAATGGTGCTTCCAAAATATACGGGCTGCTTCCAAAATATAGCGGCTTATTTATAAGCCCTTTGCGCTGCCGGTGCGCCATTTTTATGACGCTCTGGTTGCGCAGAGAGCAGACCCATATCTACGAGGCCACGCAAAGCCACTTTGCGTGGCTTTTAATGGCCTCCTACATATGGTGTAAGGCAATGCAGCACAAGTCGGTGCATTGCTTTATACTGCATAAGGGGGCGCATTCCAGGGGCGTTGCGGTGGGTTTTCCCATGGGTTTTGACACATTCCCAGATTTACAAGGATCTGTAAACCTGAGGATGCGTCAAAACTGTACGCTGCCCCAGGGGATGTGTAACGAGGAGAAATATCTTTATTTCTCCTCAATTGTTTCCTCTTTCTATGTGCAGCACACATAGAAAGAGGAAAAGGCCTCCATGGGTTGTTTTTGCGCAGGAAGGCGTGCCTTCTTGCACAAAAACAATCCTGCCAACACTGCAGACACCTTTGCACCATGGTGCAAGGGTGCCTGCGTTGGCGCTAGGCACCAAATTGTGTGCTGGCAGAAAGGACAGGAGTGCACCTTATCTTATAAATACAGTCCATTCCTGCCCTTTTGAATTGGCATAGGGCAGCGGAGCAAAAATACTTACGGAGCTATGCTACACCAGTTCATTGTAAACGAGACCAATAGATTTTAGTAAAATCCAGACCCTATGTAATGCAATTTCTTTACATAACCGTCCTTCAACACATTTCTCAGGTATAGTAAGCGCAAAGTAAAAACAATGACAATTAAAAGCAAGCACTTTACAGGTCAGTAAACTCTGTGCACTAGCACTCAAAAAGCTTCAAGTGATTTGACCAATTAACTGCAACAGAACTCTCCTGAGAAATCAAAGCCAGACAGACAGCTAAATACACCTTTCTGCCAGTGTGCTGCTGGCCTGAAAGAAATGCAAATGTGCACAACGAGTTAATCTGCAAATCCTTTACATTTGCAGATTAACTCGTTTTGCAGCACATTTGCATTTCTTTCAGACCAGCAACACACTGGTAGAAAGGCATGTTTAGCTGTCTGTCTGGCTTCCATTTCCCAGCACAGGAGAGTCCCTGAATAACACCCCAGGGAAAACATTTTAACTACCGGTGACCTTCTGCAATGTTTTCTTTTACCAAATGAAGAGCGCGACCCCCTTCCCATGCCTCCACGGCCCCCCTGGGGGTCGCGCCCCACAGATTGAAGACCTCTGGCTTAGGGTATGGTGGTGGCTGGAGTGGCTTCTATATGGAGTGAAGTGAACCGAGCCGGGCAGAGCGGTGTCTACACATGTGCATTAAAATCCATAAACAAAATTAAGAGCAACGGCTGTCTTGTCTCCTTCTGCACGCCCTCAACCCTTAAAGCAACGATTCCCTGACACCAGGGAGGGCTGGCACCCTTTCCATCCATCGCATGGAAATCCGTATACGGAGTGTATCCCACCCTTAGACATTGTTCATTAAGAGCATGAGCTAGGAGCGTATTTACGGATTACAATCTCGAACGTCCATATGCCCAATTAGCTGGAAATTTCTTAATACAGCCTAGCGCTTCAGTTTTGGAAGTATCTTTTTAAAAGCTCACTGTGCATCCGTGGTACTGTTTTTATTTCCCTTTTATAGTTGTTGTTTGCTCGGTCTAGAAGAATGTAGAGTTACAGACTAATGCTCAATATCTATAATGCAGTCACACAAAAATACATTTTACGTGTATTGTAAAGTTTCAGCACAAAACAGCGTCTGGGGGTTGTTAAGTAGGCTTCAGTACTTGCAAAAGAGTGATGGCAGAAGTGTAACTACAGTATCAGCATACGATTCCGTGCAGGGCATGGGAGTAAATAGAGCAAGACGCAAGAAGTGAAGCCACTGTGCATAAATAACTGCCAAAAAGTGGATGCATCACTCCGATTGTTGAATTTGACAATTTGACTTCCGACAATTGATACTTTTAGAAAAGCGCATTGGTTTTTAGAGCAGTTCAGTTTTTGTTAAGATTTTGCTGCATGTACATTTTCTACCCCCTAATGCATTGCAGTTGACTGTCTGAGCAATGTGTGGAAATCAGTTATTTGCAGTTGCACACAGATTTTACCTCCTCAGCTGGTCTGTGATGTTTTCACATAGCAGCAATCCACATAAATACACTCCACACCATGCCACAAAATTCCAATCCGCATTTCACTTAATGACACACAGTTCCACGCCACACAATTCAACTCCACACATTTCAATTCCATACCACATAATTAAACAAACCACATAATCCAACACAATTATACTGCACACCACATACATCCAATCCACACCACAGAATTCCACAAACTTCAATAGCACACCACATAATTGAACTCCACTACATACCACTCCAAAACACAAAATACCATTCCACATAATTCCACTTCATTAAACACAATCCCACTTTACATAATTCCAGTGCACTCAATACCACATATCTATCCACATAATTCCACAGCACACCATGCCACATAATTCCACTTCACAAATCCACTCCACACAATTCTACACCACATAATTACACAATTCCAATACAACCCACATAATTCCACTCCACACCACATACACCCACTCCACTCCATAACATGGGTACATTGTCATTTACAAAGTCAATAGCTCTAACTCTCACAAAAGCAAGACCTATTGGCTTAGCCAATGCTTGTTTAGGTATGGCGTTAGCCAAGACCTTTTATTTAACTAAAATATGTGTGTTGTATACTTACTCATAGGGACCTTTCAGCCAACCCTCTTCATCCATTGTCAATTATTGTGCCATTCACGTTTTTCTTCCGCCCACAACAGCATTACCAACCTCGGTCTTATCTTTTCCAGGGTCCTAGGAACCTCACCCTACCGACAGTGCTCTCCCACCCAGTCAGACTAACAGCTGGATACTTCTTACAGAACTCAAGTCCTCACACAGTAGCAGACAGACACTACTAACAAAACTCACATCTATAACAGAAGTAGTCTCTCACAGAAACACTCACACTAGCAGTAAAGCAATATGTATAGCTTATAGCTCATAAGAAGTGCTTCTTTGATGGGTGAGTTAGTGTGTGAAGTGGATGGGTGACTGCAAAAATGGGTCAATGGGTGGATGACTAGTTCTTTGCGTGCAATGATGATCGGCTGCATGGCTGATGAGTCATTGAGCGAATGAATGGATTCATGAGAGACTACATGCAAGGAAGCATATAGGGACTTTGTTACATGCCAGACTTATTGGTGTTGCCAATGCTTGTTAATGTACTGATGACAAGAGCTCTTGCTACAAGCTGTTGTCTGTAGCGAGACCTAAAACCATTATATCCATTGAAAGATAAATCACTGATTAATAATAAATTCAAATTCATGACTGCTAAAACCACCCAACTATCCACTGAGAGGATGGCACCACATTAATTACAAATTTAGCCACACCACTCATTAATTACGAATCACAACTATTAAATACAAAATATACCGGGTCATGAAGTGTATAAATACCGATTCTACGCAAGGAAGGCCTGATTTCTCGTGCAACAGTAAATGGCTGGAGGCAACATTACATATGAGCCAAAGTCGGTAATAATTACGGAAGCGACAGCCATCAGCTACGCGTTCAACTTTAGCTGGTAAGTTAATGTGGGCTGAATATGCCTTTCTGGGTGAAGAAGATCGCATTTCTAGAGCACCTAATAGTTTGCAAAGCGTATTGCCATTTTGGCGAACGTTGAATCTAAACCAGCTGGGGTGTAGCTACCAACGGTGCAGCAGGTGCAGTGGCACCAGGTTTAAGACCCATAAAGGCCCACAGAACCCTGCTTATTGTTGTAATTTAGGAGTTCTCCAGCAGCACGGGGGGGGGAGGGGCAATTTGCTTTGCTTGCACCCAGGTCCATAGCAATCTTGCTATGCCACTGGCAACAGGAGATTATACATTTCAGGATGGGAAAGGCAGAAACTAACTGAATTTAGACATTACTTCAGTTAATCGCTTCACAAATTTAAAGTGCAAAGCCCTGTAAGGGAGGTGCGACTGCACTGAAAAGTTAACAGATCAAACAGGCAGACTGACAAGCAATTCGTAGACCTTAAGTTACTAAACGAAGCGCTCGTTCCCGCTGGGGCATTTTCCATAAACTCCAAAAGGCCCTGGTGGCTTTGAAACTGCTGTACTGGGTGCTGGCACCGCAAGCTGACTCCCAGCATGCACTTCATAGGTTTTATTTACCTAGACCCAGCTGGTGGCAGGCGCTGTACACAGCCTCGAGAGCCATTGTCGCTCATGGCTGTACCATGAGCAGGGAGGATCCGCTCGTAAGAAGGCCGCAGCTTTGGAGTGTTGTATGGTAATCTGAAGCATTACAAGTAGATAGCATGGGAATGGATGTCCATGTGTGTGGAAGCAAATAACTGTTGATTAATATTGGTGGAGGTTAGAAGGTCAGATGAGAATTACACTACCAAGTCATGTAGGCTAACCACTGTGCTCCTTCCATCTGTGCTGCTGCCAGAGAAATACAACGTACATTATCCAGTTATGGGAGACACTAATAGAAATCCAATGTCATGCGTGTGATCCTGAAAGTTCAAGCTTAGGCAGCTGATAAACAAAATGATCACAGCTGTAGGAGGGAAAGCACTTTTTTTTACACAACGTCTACGTAATCAAAACATGCACACCTGACCCCCCCAACATGTGGGTGGAGTCGAACCTCTTTCTAGTGATGCTCCTACAAATTGGCTGGTGACAGCTATGCTGTCAAGCCAGATCATAAAAACATACAGCAGTGCAAGCCCTGAGCATACAAACAACAATATAACAAGAGTAACTTCACTACATTGAGACACCGTATGGTCACAAGGAGAAAGGAAAATATTAATACTGACGATTAGCCATTCGTTTCTAATGCAATCAAAGAACATTAGTAACCCAAATAAGTGCCCAATGTTTGTTTAGAACACACACAACTTACCACATAAAGGAGAGAACAAGCAAAAAGACGAGGCGAAGCGAGTACAGTGAGCCCAAGATACGTTGGTAATCACTGGAGCAAGATATGTGTTCTCTCTCTCTCTCTCTCTCTCTCTCTCTCGTGTCCCCTTCTAAAGTAGCAAGGACTTCCCAGTTGCTAATCAGCACCAGTATTAAACTAAACCCTACAAACAGGGCTTCCAAAATCCCAGGAGGACACTTTTAGCTATCAGTAATGCCTGCTACAATATTTTGCTAAGAACTGAATAAAGAACCAAAGTATACTTAATCAATAAACAATACGACAGGCAGATAAGGATTCTCTAAATGGACCGCCATTTCCAGATTTATTCTTCGACATGCTTCTGACATAAACCCAGGGCCACTGAAATTATGCAGCAAGGTTGACCAAATTATACACCAAGAAAAGGCAAATCATGCGACATAATGCAGCACATTTTTTGATAGTATACTACGTCATTATTGTGGAATTGTTACACATGGTAATTCTGTCTGAGCAAAGATTTCACCTCATTAGTACTAATTTAACAACCAAATACAGAAATATGGAACCGGAATAGGACTAGTAAACCCTTTTGACGGGCCTTCCACTGCACGCAAACACGTTGCCAATTTTTTTGTAATTGTTGATCTGTTTGAGCTAGGACCAAATTTTTTGTTAAAATCTGCAGATTATGGCAGGCGTGGCTTGGCAAGCCAAGATGGCGGTCCCACTCCGAGAGTGCTCCGAACCACTCTGCAATCCGATGCCATCCTGATCCTCCAGTATCCAGCGGGGACGCCTTAGCTACCAAGGTGCCCATATCCGCGGCAGTCCTGATCCCCTGGAAAGGAGCCCAGGCGGACAGCGGGGTCCGCCGGAGATCACCAGCCGAGCAGCGAGACCAGGCACAAAATGGCACTGAATTGACCCGTGCCCGGAGGGCCTGCCGTGGCGATCCCTGGGCTCGTGCTGCCTGACTCGTATCGGAGGAGCGGAATCCCGATCCTGTGTATGCCGCTGAAGCCCCTGTGACGTTGTTGTAAGGATGGACCCAACGCAGTAGGTAGGTTGGAGTACTTTATTGATTCATATTCCACCAACACCAGAGGGCACGTCCTCGCAGGGGTACAAGGTCTCGGCAACTGTCAGCCAACCGTCACCCATGCCCAAGGTTCTACCATGGAATCAAGAAACGTCATAGAACACTTGGGCATGGGCACGCGGCAGGAGAAGCAGCGCGAGGCCAACGAAGGACAACAGGCAAAGCGGCGCAACACATAAGTATTTACAAATGCTAAACATAACACATCTCCCTCTCATTGAAGAACCAGAAGAAAAGAGAAAGGAGATGAACTAGTGTGGAACAGGCAGAAAGGACCGCAGCACCCATAGCGTCAGTCACACACAAAGTCGTGTAACTTGGCTGGTAGTCTGACAACCCTTCCGTGTCTGCTCACCATAGGTTCCTTCCCAACAGTGCTGCTAGAGGGGGACACATCGTCTTTATCATGACTAATATGTTCACTAGTTCCACTGCACACATTAGGAAAAGGTTGTGCATCTCCCGCTGATTCCCCACCGAGAGTACTACTACCGTTCTCCCGACTGGGAATACCATCAGGAATCCCCACACCATCAGAACACGAAGTATCCATCCTCTGTGGGTAAGAATCCCTAGTGACACCCCCGTCAAGAATCCAATCATAGTCCGGTGGGGAGGGAAGATCTTGCTCGTCATACAACCCATGAGAGGCTGAACCGTACCCGTCACCCCTACACAAAGACAATGAAGAAAAATGCCAGGTTTTGCCATCACTTAAGAGGGCAGAGTTACAGAAAACTTTCCTAACCTCCATGGGTTGAGAAAAATGACTTTGCCCCTTTCTTACAAACCCAGCTCTCTTTACCCTGACAGTATCACCCACCTTTAAACTCACTGTTTTGCATGCATGCTTTGAGTCATAATATTTTTTGCTGGTCATTTGTGAGTGTAGTATCTTTTCTTTCACCTTACCAGAAGACCAACAAACTCTCTTGGGTGTGAGCCAACCCACATTGTCTTTGGTAATAGGGGTCCTGCCTCTAAGCAGTACAAAAGGACTGGTACCCGTAGATTCACAGGGAGTTACACGGAACGCCCATAGATTGTGGATGAGTTCTTTCCTCCACGAAAGGTCGTTCTGGTTGGCTAGTTGCACTATGCCTTTTACCACACGATTAAACCTTTCCACAGCTCCGTTACCTGCTGGGTGGTACAACGAAGTAGTCTTATGTTTAATCCCATTCTCTCTTGCAAATCTTTCGAAAATGGCCGAGATAAATTGTGGCCCATTATCTGACACAATACATTTTGGTAAACCTTCTCTTAGGAATAACCTCCGCAAGAAACTTACAATTGTTCTCGCATCGGCATTCTTTACCACTTCAACTTCAGGCCATTTCGAAAAATGATCAACAAGCACAATGAGGAACAACTGTTCTCCATGTTCCCAAATGGGACCACAAATATCTATGCCTAGTCTAACCCAAGGCATGCTGGGACTGGCAAGGGGTTGGAGGGGTGGCCTAAATGTACGTTGAGTTTTATCAGAATTCTCGCAGGCTGTGCAGTTTCTGACTTTTCTTTCGATTTCCAGATCAAAACCCGGCCACCAATACGAGTTTCTCACTCTGCTTTTAGTTTTTCCTATCCCGAGGTGTCCCTCATGACAAATATCTAGGAGTTTCACTCTTAAACTAGTGGGAGGTATGACTTTACCATTCCTAAGTATCAAATCACCTTCAATGGATAACTCATTTCTGAATTCCCAGAAGGTGTGCAACTGTTTTGGAACAGATTTTTTTGCAGGCCAACCATCCCTTATGAACTGTTTCACCTCAAGTAGTGTGCTATCTCCCTCCATGCCTGATGACCATTCAGAATGTGAAATACAGGACACTTCTTCAAGGATGTTGGCAACGCAGAATGTTTCAATGTCTAATGTCTCTCTCCCAGTTTCTGGCAAAGGCAACCTACTTAAACAATCTGCCACACGATTCTTGGTACCTGGGACGTACTCCACGCTGTAATTATAATCCATCAACTTGACAGAAATGCGTGCTAGGCGAGGCGAGGCATTCTGTAAGCCTTTGGTAGAGAGCACCTTCACGAGTGGTTTATGATCACTCCTGAGGGTGACCAAATACCCCCATATGTACTGCCTAAAGTGCTCTAAACCCCATGCACATGCAAGTGCTTCGCGCTCAATCACAGAGTACCTTTCTTCAGTCGGTGTGATCGAGCGTGAAGCAAACGCCACAGTTACTTCATTACCTGCTTCTGTAATTTGGTTAAGTACTGCTCCAAGACCTCTACCACTAGCGTCCGTGGTCACTACGCTGTGAAGTGAGGGATTAAATCCCTGAAGTGATGGAGCCTTGCAGATGTCCTCTTTTATTCTACTGAAAGCCTCCTCACAAGTACTGTTCCATTCAAATTTCTGTCTATTTTTTAAGAGTTCTCTCAAAGCAAAGGTTTTGGAGGAGAAATTTTTAACAAATTTCGCATAGAATTCTGAAAGGCCCAGGAAGGCTCTTACTTCCTCCTTTTTTTTAGGAGCGGGGGCATCTTTAATGGCAGAGAGTAGTTCTCTTTTGGGTTTTATCCCACTGCCCATAATTTCATGCCCCAGGTATGTGACTGCGCTAGCGGCAAATTTGCATTTGCGTACATCAGCTGTAAGACCATGATGGTCTAGTTTACTTAAAACTCTGTTTAATCTGTCGTCATGTTCCTTCCTGTTTGAGCCCATTACCATAATGTCGTCTTGAAAAATGAGGACATCTTTTTCATTCTTGAAGAGCGTACGCATCAATCTTTGGAACATGGCCGCGGCAGAGGCCAATCCAAAGGGTACTCTTCTAAATCTAAAACATCCTATGGGCGTTACAAAGGTGGTAAGGCTTCTACTTTTGGGGTGTAAGGCTACTTGGTAGTAGGCTGAACTCAGATCAATAGTGGAAAACCATTTGGCCCCATTGGTGTGGGCAAGCATCTCACTGATTTTAGGCAGAGGAAATTGGTCAATTAGGATATTTTTGTTAAGATCGCGAAGATCCACACATAAACGGAGCTTACCATTGGACTTCTTTACGACGACCAAAGGCGAAACCCACTCTGCTGACTCCACTGCTTCAATGATACCAGACTCCTGCAGCCTAATAAGTTCAGCTTCCACTTCGCCTATGATTGAAAACGGAATGTTCCTAGATTTATGTATACAAGGGATGGCATTATCTTTCAGTTTAATCTCATGGACGAACCCTTTCAGTTTACCAATATCCTCCGTGAATACATTGGGATACCTCTTTACAATCATGCCCTTGTAATCCTCCTCTGTTTGTAGTGAAAGTACGGGATCAGGGCTGTTAGGGTCAAGAATTATCCCCAATTCCCCTTGATCGATCCATCCTAAAACAGAAGGACCCACCGCAGAGACATATAGTTTTCCCTGCATTTGTCGTGTTTTAAATTGAAACTGCAGCTCCCTGTAGCCTAGAATCTCAATGGGTTCCCCAGTGAATGTTTTGGGAGAAATGTCTGGGTTGAGTAAATGGTTACCAATAACCGGAATGAATTTGTCTATCCACACATTCTTATTCACAATGGTATAAGGAGATCCCGAATCTGCAACAATTGAAATCTCCACCCCTCCTATGTTTAATTCACACATGGGTTTCCTACGTTTACATAACATATTATCTTCTACCTGTAACACAAATAAATTCATGTCATCATCATCCGACGAATATTCATACTCTTGTTCCTCAGGTACAACTAGTTTTATCTTTATTCCACCCCTTTGTTTCCTCTGACACATTGCTATCAAATGACCAACCAACCCACATCTAGCACATTTCTGTTTTAGTGCAGGACACATTTTATCATTAGCCAAATGGTATCTACTGCCACATCTATAACACTTTCTATCATCAGTCAATTTTGACTTTGTGTTAGTGTCTTTAACCTGCCATGAGTTATTACGCTGTTTATTATGTGGATATTTTGAACTTGAGATTTTTGCAATCGTAGATTTGTCCTCGCTAACTTCTTTTTCTTCGGACAATACTGCTTTCGCGCATCTGCCTGTTAACTCCGTGCATTTGACTATTTCAATTACTTCCTCAAGGGGCAACTCTCCCTTAGCCCACAGTTTCTCCTGGATGTTCTTACTGGCAGCTCGCATAACAATTTGGTCGCGAATAAATTCATCGTGCAACGCACCAAACCTGCAACTTAGTGCTAAATTCTTTAATGCAGCCACAAAGTCTTCCACCGACTCTTCTTGGCTCTGTTTACGTTTAAAAACTTGAATCTGTTCACAGAAACTGAAATAGTGGGTTTGAAGTACAGGGATAAATCTTCCATTGCAATCAGGTAGACATCTCCCTCCCTCGGCTTTTTGTTGATGCGATTGTAGATCTTCATCGCTTTTGCACCTAAACAGTGGAGAAGAATTTTTTTTTTCCTCTCTGGAGTGAGTTCCTTTTCATCCTCGAATGTTGAGATATAGTTCTCAAAATATTCTCGCCATTCCTCCCATTTGAGAGAGTCATCCCCTGTAGACGGAATGAAAGGCTGTGGCGGAGAAAGGTTCCATATGTTACCTGACGCCATAATAAGGATGTTTTTTTTTTTTTTTTAAAAGCTGTAGAGAAGTGTCGCAAATGACTATATTCTCTTTATTTTAATGGTTGCGCAGCAACCTGTAGATTAGAGGTGTGCGTGTCACCGGTGAAGGAAACACGCGTAGGCAATTCACGTGGCAACTTCCTGTGCAGTACTGAATCAATGTGTGTGTATAACTGGTACAGAGAACACACGTAGGCTGTGATGCGCAGAAGTAAACCACCACGTATTGCACTTGAGTAAGAGGTGTCTGAAGATCAGACACACGTTGCCCCTGCTGAATGCATCTTGCCTTGTATTTTTTTTTTTTTAATTTGGTGTGCGTGCCACCGATCTGGAGAACGCACGTGTATATGCTTACTCTCAAATTTTTTTTTTTTAGAACTCCGATGAATTGTGTAAGGTGTGTGTGTCACCGATAAGCTACTCGCACACAACACTGTACTTTTAAAGTCTCTGATGCCCCAAACAAATATGGCTGCCTGAACGTGCGTTCCAGTGACGTCACGCCGTAATTACAGGCTCAGTCTGACTGGAATTAGTGATTCGTCGCTTGGCGCGAAAGCGCAGGTCAGTTTCCTTCTCTGACGCTGCTCCCCTCACAGTTCCTCTTTCTTTTTTTTTCCTCGCTTTTAACGCGATCAAGCATCAGCCAAGCGCAGACCTCACCGTAATCTTGTTGTAACGGTGTTACTTCCGTTCAGCTGGGCTCGCAAGCATGTCTCTTCTTCTCGACGCTCCGGTCCTGAATTACGCTGCTCCCGGATTCCGATCTGGCACACCGGAGAACTTCTATCTTCTTTCAACTTTCTTCCAGCAGACTTGCTTGCGGCATCAAGGTTTTCAGCCCCTAGAGTGAGACCGCAGGAGTTCACAGGACGGCCCTCGCAGGATTCGATACGAGGAAACCTGCAGCAATCTGCTCGTAGGTTCGGTATGGTGTCAGTGGATCCTCGTCGCCAAATTTGTAAGGATGGACCCAACGCAGTAGGTAGGTTGGAGTACTTTATTGCTTCATATTCCACCAACACCAGAGGGCACGTCCTCGCAGGGGTACAAGGTCTCGGCAACTGTCAGCCAACCGTCACCCATGCCCAAGGTTCTACCATGGAATCAAGGGACGTCATAGAACACTTGGGCATGGGCACGCGGCAGGAGAAGCAGCGCGAGGCCAACGAAGGACAACAGGCAAAGCGGCGCAACACATAAGTATTTACAAATGCTAAACATAACAGTTGTGGCGCCCGGAAGCGCCAGAGGCAGCCCGCCGGCCCGGAGCGAGCGAGACATCCGCCGCAGGCACACAAGTGAGGAAGGGGCACTAATCGCGGCGGAGGAGCCGCCGCGCTGCTTCCCGTGGCGGCTGGGGCCTCCGGCGGCGGGCCACCGTCACTGACCAGCCGGGGAGGACTTGCGGTGTGCTTGGCCCCAGATCGGCGGGACATCCTGCGGGGGCCTGGTGACGACGACGAGGCAGCAAATTGATCTTGGGCCTGCCGCTTGCGGTCCCCCCCGGGGTGGCCTGATGCCCTGGGGCTCCGAGGGCGGCAGACTTACCCAGAGCGGGCGCGACTCCTGCCACAGACACTGAAGGGGACGAAAGGGGCCCCACACCAGAAGCGGAGCCGCCGCACTGCGTCCTGGGGCGGCATAGACTCCTGACACAAGCTGTAACTGCTGACCGGCCGCGGACGACCGGCGGTGCACTTGGTACGCGGCCGGCGGGGCACCTCGTGGGGGCGTGAAGATTTGTGGCCAGAGAGCGGGCACCCCCCGGGCGGACGGCGCTCGGCCTGCTGGCAGAGAGGCTCCGGCCCAGATAATACCATTGCTCCTCCGCCCCAGCCCGGCGAGGCCCCCGCTCACCTGCTGGAACCAACCGCGGCTGCGGAGGCTGTATAGCGTGCGGGCCCTCCCCGCAGGTCCGGGGGTGCAGTGAGCCTCTGGACTGCGGGGAAGGGACCCTGCAAGACCTTGGAGCTGCTACCTCGTTACTCCGGGGCCCTGCACTGGTGAAGGCTGGGGGCCTGTGACCAGCGGAGTGTGTCGGAGGTCCTGCTACTCCATCAAGCCCAACTCATCCGCACCACCGCGCAGAGCAGAGGCGGGTTGATCCTCAAGTGGCAGACTCGCATACCCACCCAACTAGGAGGCTCACCCCCTCTCTTGGACCCGGTCAACCGGGTGGATCCATCACTGGTTTTCAGGGGATGAAGGGATAATCGTCTTTGGGGCCCGGTGCTCCGCTTACCATCTGGTGTACAGCAGTGGTGGGAGGGGTGACACTGGAATCCAGCCAGAAGAAGGCCCGACCGCAACTGAGGGCTCAGTATGAACGAGAGATCAGCTGCCTAACCCGCGCACAGTGGAGGAGACTAGCAGGACACTGCAGCCTATGCTTAAACGGCCACATAATCCTGCATACTACCAGCTAGAAGCCCGGACCCCTACCGCTTGCCCTGCACTCTCTCCCCTCTCTGAACGTTAGACCACCTGCTTCAACAAACATACCCGAGCCCTGTGACGGTGTTGGCCCTGACAACCCGACCCTCACCTGAACCCGTCCTGGGGCAGCGGGCCTGCCCTGTCCCATCCGGCTGAGCCGACTGGTGCTTCAGTGACCCAAATGGAGGAGTGCGCGGCGGGGCTGATCAGACCCCCCTCTTAAAGATCGGTTCCATCATGGGGAAGGATAAAGGAACGAAGGCCCAACCGACCCAGATCAGAATGAAGCAATATGCAATCAGCGGCCCCACCCAGAACGAGACTGCGCCCTCCACGACTGGCCACCCTGAAAGAGACCTGGCTACCATATTGCACGCCATCAAGACCTGCCAAGAATCCATGGAGACCAAGATAGGCGAGGTCCGGGTGGACATGGCCCTTCTCCGCCAGGATCCCAGCAACGGGACTGCTCACGTAACAGCAGCAGAATCCCCCCTTTCAGAGGTAGAAGACGACGTCTCAACACTAAAAATGCAGGTGAAGCAACTTCTGTCTCATACCTCCGATCTCCACTGGCGAGCCGAGGATGCCGAAAACCGCTCCCGCTGGAACAACCTCCGCATGGTTGGCCTTCCCGAGAGCACGTAGCCCACCCAAGACAACACATTTATTGAAGAATGGATCAGATCCTGGATGCTTACGGACGCCCTGTCCCCCTGGTTTGTTGTGGAACGAGCCCACCATGCTCTTGCCCCGAAACCGCCACCAGGAGCCCCACATCGTCCAATAATTATGAGAATCCTAAACTTCAGAGACCGGGATGCCATCCTGCAGGAAGCCCACTCACGAACAGAACTGCTCCACAAAGGGGTCAAGATCATGATCTTTCCTGATTACACCAAGGAAGTGCAGGCCTACAGGCGATCCCACATCCACGTGAAGCAGAAGCTGCGGATCCACAATCTGCCCTATAGACTCCTCTTCCCCGCCCGCCTTAAAGTGATGCTCCAGTGCAAATCGTACTTCTTTGACACGCCAGAGGCGGCATGGACCTGGGCAACTGAGGATTGCACGATCCGCCCAATGAAGAGTGCCTTTATGATGGACCCCCAGAAGGAGCCACACGGAAATGCACCTGCAGCCTTCCGTGGGCGGCACCCTGGGTCCCGGAGAAGGCACAACACCCGTGGTGCGACATCCGCCTCTCCGGCTGGCTTCCCCCCCGGGAGGAGTGGATCGCCTGGGCTCAGACGATTCCAATGGCCTAGACCTGATGACCGCGGTGGGTTCCAACAACTCCCCGGGGCCCAGCTCTGAGGACACCGATCTGTCACGCAACCCCCAAATCTGAACCTAAGCACTGCCACTATGAGGAATTCAATCTGGAGGAACGAAAATCCTTGAACATTGAGGGGCCCAACATGTAACCCTACACTACGCCCCACAATTAACTAATTACCTGTTTACACTTCAAGCCTTTTTCACTGGACAGATGCTTAATTTGGGGAAGTATAGGGTGGGGGGTTGGTTGGGGTTCTTGACTGGGACTGTTCTCCCATCCTTTAGTTGTGTTATTTTGTGTTACGACAGCACCGTACACCACATCCAAGAATTTCCTCTGGGCGGTCCTTGTAATGACCCCAAATGCACCCAGCCTTCATCAGGGCCCGTGGACTCGGTCCACCTTAATTATCCCACTTGTTGGACCCCTGCACCACCGCTCTGTCACAATGCCCAGTCCCTGTAGTGGGGGTGCACCCCTGAGAGTCCTTTCATGGAACGTTAATGGCCTTCTAGACAAAATCAAATGAACAAAGGCTTTAAAATACGCCCGAAGGGTTAACCCAGACGTCCTACTATTACAAGAAACGCATCTGATAGGAAATTGGTGTCCCTTTTTAGCACGTCAGGGATTCGACAGAGTATGGCACTCTGGGTTTTCCAGGGGTGCATGCGGGACGGAAATCCTCCTGCGGCGCTCCTTTCCCTTCTCACCGACCCAAGTGATTACTGACCCTCAAGGCTGCTTTACTGCCCTTACAGGTACTCTTGGGGACTCCACTGTCAACCTGATGTCACTATATGCCCCTCCGGCGAATCTAGAACCCGCCTTTCGGGCTGCAATGGAGACACTATCCACCCTCCCTCAGGGCCTGACCATAATTGGGGGAGATTTTAACGCTGTCCCTGAACCCACCACCGATGCCACGGGTGCCCCATCCTCTCACAGGAAACTGGGGGCCAAGCGTCTTGGGCCTCCACACTGGGCCTCTGTGACGTCTGGCGCACTTGGCATCCTAAGACGTTGCAATACACACACACACACACACACACCTCTGCTGCACACCATACCCACTCTCGCATAGATCTCATCTTTATGCCCGCCCCAGACTGTCGAGCCGTTTCCGAAATTCAAATCCTGGCGCGCGGAGTGTCTGACCACTCCCCGCTCCTTCTGCAGGTGGGGGGCCTCACGGGAGCTTTGCGACCCCTGTGGCGACTAAACGCCTGGTTCCTTCAAGATCCAGATTACAAAAAGGGAATTGGGGAAGAGCTAAACAACTACTTTCGCACTAACGAGGGCACAGTGCAGCATCAGGACACGCTGTGGGAGGCGGGCAAAGCCACGATTCAGGGATACGCCAAAGGGTTCCTCAAACACAAACGGCAGGTCCAAGACCGCCTGCTCTCCCAACTTGAAGCCAAGGCCCTCGGTCTGGAGCGAACAGTAGCTGCGGCGGAAGGAGAAGCGGAGCGCCGACAACTGCAACTAGTACGCGAAGAGATCAAAAATATCTCCCTCGAATCTGCCAAATTGGTTTGGAGATCCTCGGTGGCCAGGGTCTATGGGTGGGGAGACAAGAATGGCAAGATGCTCCACTGGCTCGCTACCCACCCCATGGCCAACCAAATTGTCCCCGAAATCTGCGATGCACAAGGACAACTCTCTCGCACCCCTGCAACAATCACACAGACCATCGCGACCTACTATAAGGGGCTGTACTCAGCAGATCCCTCGCATATGCCGCAGAGCAGCTCCTCTTTTCTACAGAACATCTCCCCTCCGCGGCTCTCAAAAGCAGAGCTTAAAATCCTGGACGAACCGATCACGCCTGAGGAAATTGGGGAGGCAATTTCCTCACTCGCCACCCACAAGACCCACAGTCCAGATGGCTTTCCCGCAGACTACTATGCAGCATTCCGTGAAATCCCGATCCCAAGACTCCATGCCCTCTTTGAGGAAGCTATAGAGAAAGGCACCTTCTCCTCTGTCACGGACACCGCTACCATCGTGGACATACCCAAAGCACACCCTCCCCCGCCCTCATGTGCTCAATACCGTCTAATTTCACTTATTAACACGGAGGTTAAAATCTACGCAACCATCCTTGCTACCCGCATGAAGCAGGTGCTCCACACCCTCATACACCCTGACCAATGTGGCTTCATGCCACACCGCAGCACACAACACTGTCTTAGGTGCCTACAAGTAGCCCTCGCCCACCGTAGTCCCCTTCCACCATACCTAGCCCTAGTGCTGCTCGATTTTGAAATGGCCTTTGATATGGTTAATTGGCATTACCTTGGCGACGTTTTGGAAAAGGCAGGCTTCAGGCCCTCCTATCAAAGAATGGTGAAGGTCCTTTACTCTAATCCGTCAGCCAGGGTCCTTATAAATGGAGCGTTGTCGGACACCTTCCCGATCGAGAGGGGAACCCAACAGGGATGTCCGCTTTCCCCTCTCCTCTTTGCCCGTGCAATCGAGCCTTTGGCTTGTCGCATCCGGATGGATGGTCAGATACAGGGGTGGCGCTGGCAGGGTTCCCACATGGACCGGATCGCCTTATATGCAGACGATGTCCTCCTCTTAATGGCTGACCCGGCCCATTCCGGACCAAGATCTCTTCAGATCCTCCATTCGTTTGAGAGGGATTCAGGCTTACGTCTCAACCCGGCCAAGTCCACTGTGGTGCCCCTCCATGCCTCTAGAGAATGCGTGGATTGGCAAGCAACCATCCCCTTGCGAAGGCTCTCATTCAAATATCTCGGGATCTGGTTGGCGCTCCTCCCCGAGCTGACCTGGCCCCTTAATCTCACCCCACTCCTTAAACGTACAGAAGACGACTTTCGTAGTTGGCAAACTCTTCCACTTAACCCCCTTGGTAGAGTTGCTCTCTTCAAGATGATGGTTCTCCCCAGTCTCTTGTACACCATTCAAAATCTTCCACTCCACCTCCCTTGCAGCTGGTTCCGTGACCTGAACGGGGTAATCACGAACTTCCTCTGGGGTGGCTCGAGATCGTGTCTGGCTCTCACAACTTGTCAACGGGCCACATACGAAGGGGGTATGGGAATGACGAACCCCTTTTTGTACAACTTAGCCACCCACCTTTTAATGATCCATGATTGGTTTAACGGCGGATGGTCGGATCCAACTTATCAGCTGGAACTGGAGAGCCTCGGATTCTCTCAAGTCCAGGCCATGCTCTATGGGGTCCCCAATTCCTCACACTCTACCAATAGTTACCCGCACAGTTCTTCTGGCATGGCGCTCCGCGCTGCGGCACATCCACTAGGACACTAAACTCTCACTGCAAACACCGCTGTGGCACGGCACTTGGTTGCAAGAGGTCGCAACACGAACAGGTTTCCAAAAATGGGATTTGATTGGCATAACCTGCCTGGGAGACATATGGAAGGGGGAGCACTTGTCCTCCTTTCGGGACCTACAACAGGCATACTCCTTACACTCCACCCAATTCTTCCGATACCTTCAACTGCGCCACGCCCTAGCCCTCCACATCCCTGACCACACGGCAATCCCCGAATTTAGCCCACTAGAGGCCAAGATCCTCATGGGGAACTTAGGAAAGGCGGGAATATCCCAAATGTATCGATCCCTGATAAACAATACCCCATCCACACTAGAACCTCTTAGAGCCCGCTGGGATCGCTGGCTTGGTCCTCTAGAGGAGGAAGACTGGAGGGATGCACTGATGGCCCCTAGGACACTCACTATATCAGCCAGGCTCCGCCTCATTCAGATCTACTACCTTCACTGCACATATCTTCTCCGGTGCGGCTCCACAAAGCAGGTTTCCTCCCAACCCCACAATGTCTGCACTGTAAGGCAGAACCAGCCGACTTTTACCACTTGGTTTGGTCCTGTGCCATTCTTTCTAAATACTGGGCGTCCATTGTGTCTGAACTAAGTGGCATATTGGGGTGGGAGGTCCTCCTCAATCCCCTTCCCTTCTCCTGGGGGTGATGGAGGGACTAGATGGCTCCCGGGCTGACAAACTATTTCTGGGAACAGCTATTCTGATAGATAAGAGACATTGCAGCGGCCTGGAAGGACTCAACATCTCCCTCTATAGTTAAATGGCGCTAGGGTGTAGATTGTGGCGCTATCCAAGAAAAAGCTGTATACGAAGCAAGAGGGTGCCCAGCTAAACATGAGCGTGTATGGGGCAAATGAATGGGACCGTTGGATTGAGTATCCGCAGCACGTGTGGGCTCACACTTCAAACGAACAGAAAGGGGAAATCACTTGTAACTGTATTGAAATGTCGGATATATCAAAGTGGTGCTATGTTAACTTTGTTGTTTAAAATGCCAATAAAATTAGTTATCAAAAAAAATAAATCTGCAGATTATGCAGAAGATGACTGATTTGGCAAATGCGGCTAACCATAATTATGCAAAGAAAAAGCTGCATTCCTTTACCGTCAGACCTACTGGCATTGCCAATGTTTGTTTTCTTTCTACAAGCGTGACAAATGTCGGTGTCCACTGGTGGCAATACATATGAAACAAAGCCTGCTGTTGTCAAAGTTGTAGGCCTATATCCAACTAATTACTTCAGCCTCGTGCACTCTAGACACCTTCAGATGAGGATTGTTAGAACTGGGGGTCTCTAGTTGGCTGAGGTAGGTACCTTAGTCTAAATAGGGACCCTTACTTCTAAGTCAGGGAAAGGAAGGACACCTTCTCAGATAGCCCCTGCTCACCCCCTCGGTAGCTTGGCACGAGCAGCCAGGCTTATCTCCAAGGCAAATGTGTAAAGTATTTGCAACCACGCTCTCAGTAACACAGTGATAACACCACAAATGGACTCCACACGAGTTTCATAAAAAAACAATTATATGTTTATAAAAAAAAAAAAGATTTTACGATGAGACTACACGATAAAACAATCCAACATATGCGTATTTGTAATATTTCCCCTTGCCGGTTATTAGGCCAGCAAGCACTTGTAGGTTCTTGCAGTATTAATGAGCAATTCTCGATGATCCAATGCAGTCCTAATGCAATGCTATGCAGTTCGTAATGCAAGAATCAGGCACTTCGCAATGTAAAAATAATGCAATTCGTAATGCAACAATCAGGCAGTTCGTAATGCAAGAATAATGCAATTCGTAATGCAACAATCAGGCAGTTCGTAATGCAAAAACAATGCAATTCGTAATGCAACAATCAGGCAGTTCGTAATGCAAAAATAATGCACTTCGGCACCGATTGCGGTGCTCTGGACGGTCTCTATGCCACTCTTACTGACTCGCGGTCAGCTACTGCCAAAATATGCCCCCAATACCGTTATGATGGACAACAAAGTGCAGCTCCACACTCCGGCCCCGGTACTGCCACTCCTCGGCAAGTACGGGCTGCGATACGGACTGGAGCGGAGGCTCGCGCTGCAAAGATGGGAAAGGCCGAGAGCGTTTCTCTCGTAGCCCGCACCCCGCCCCAGGCGGCGACACACACACGCTCGCTGAGCGTTACCTGGGGGGTGCGATCTCACTCTCCTCTCCTCGCGGCTTGGGCCTCCGGTGCGACTTCGTTGATCTTGGGCAGTGGAACTCGGACCCCCGACAGTGATGGTTCGAGGTCTCTCCTTGGCAAAGGCAGGCTCGGGCCGGCAGCGGTGAATTCCCACAGCTCCTCTGGGGATGCCGGTCCGGGCCGATGGCAATGACGATCGCAGCAGTTCTGGTCACGCTGTCGATCGAAGCAGAGAACAAGACTGCTCCGGGAAACACAGTCACGGGGCAATTTCTCACGAAGGTCTCAGGCTGCAACAGGGCACACGCACACAGCGTCGCTGAGACTCACTTGAGCTCCGGGTGCACACGATCACAGGGCAATCCTCACGAAGGTCTCAGGCTGCACGAGGCACACGCACACAGCGTCGCTGAGACTCACTTGGACTCCGGGTGCACACGATCACAGGGCAAACCTCACAAAGGTCTCAGGCTGCACGAAGCACATGCACACAGCGTCGCTGAGACTCACTTGGACTCCAGGTGCACACGATCACGGGGCAGTTCTTACGAAGGTCTCAGGCTGCAAAAAGCACGCGCACACAGCGTCGCTGAGACACACACTTGGAAACTTTTATGTTCCTGAGTTTCCACAACAGGGAGCCAGCTCTCCTCGGGCCCTTGGAGACACGTTACTTCGGGACACAGCACACAGCAAAGTCCTTTCAAGCAGGGGGACACAGCACACAGCAAAGTCCCTTAGCCTCTCCTTAGTTAAATCAGCAAACTGCAGGCCAGCCCCAGAACACACAGCAAGGGTCAGTCATTCTCTTCAGCTGTTCTTCCTTGGCAGAGATTCCTCTTGACCACAAAGTAGTTTCAATCCTTTTCAGTCTTGATCAGTCCAAAGTCCAGGGGTTTCAGCTCTCATAGTTATACCCCTAAATGTCTTTGAAGTCTTTGTGTTCAGGGGGCACTGACCCCTGTCCAAACCAGTTCTGGGTGTCTCCCTGCCAGTGACACCTTCTTCCTTTGATAGTGGGGGTCTGGATCTTCAATCACTCAGCAGGAGATGGAGCCTTGGTTTTATGGCAGCAGCCCAGGCCTCTTCACCTCCAGGGGCTACTCCTCCCCCCTACACTCCAACTGCAGGTCAACCGTGGCTGTCTCACCTACTCCTCCCCTGGGTCAAGACATTTCCCAGATCCTATCACATTCAAATCCAGACAGTCAATCCACAACCAGGCAGAGACACACAGAATTGTTAGAACAAAAAAACCAGCCACTTCCAAAAGCGTGGTTTCTAAACACACAATTCAAAAACCACCTTCACAAAAAGATGTGTTATTAAATTGTGAGCTCAGGCACACTAAACTTCACCTCTCCATCTTAAACCTATGGGAAGATAGGCTGGAAACATATTACACAGCCTCCCCCATTCTGTCCTATGGGCAAGATGGCCTTGCAACAGTGAAAAACGAATTTGGCGGTTTTTCACTGTCAGGACATGGTACACACCTTAGTACATATCCTACCTTTCACATACACTGCACCCTGCCCAGGGGGCACCTTGGGCCTACCATAGGGGTGTCTGATGTGCATAAAAAGGGAAGGGTAAGGTCTGGCAAGTGGGTGCACTTGTCAGGACAACAAGGCAGTTTAACAAACTACGCGCAGGCACAGCAGTGGCAGGCCTGAGATCTCTTTTCAGGGCTACTTATGTGGGTGGCACAATTAGTGCTGCAGGCCCACTAGTAGCATTTGTATTACCAGCCCTGGCACACATATGCACTTTACTAGGGACTTTACTAGTAAGTCAAACATGCCAATTAGGGACAACCAATTACCATTACACTTTACACAGGGAGCACTTGCACTTTGACACTGATCAGCAGTGGCAAAGTGCACAAAGCATCTAAGTTGGCATCACCATGTCAGAAAAAAGGTCTAGAGGGAAGGCAAAACGTTTAGGGAACTTTAGCCAAAAAGGGCCAAGTCCAACAAGGATGATCCTCACCCAATCCGACCACTGCCTCAAAATGCAGTGAAATAAAAAGCTGTCGGTGGCAGATGCCCATCTAGATCCCAGTTAGGGAGAAACCTTCACCTTGCCTTTGGGTGTAGACTAGAGCAAGGATCCCTAACCTTTTTTGCTTCTGTGGACCTCCCTGCCGAATTGCTACTGGAAACTAGAAACCCCCGCTTAAGAAATGTCTCCAATTTGAACCGAAAACACTACACTACTCAATTGGCAGGAGTGCATGGTGCAATCTATTTTAGATCCCTCAAGTTTTTGGCAACCTAAAATGGAGGAAGGCTTGGAGCCAGACTGCCAACCAGACTGCCAAGCTTACTTTTGGCCAGGTTGCCAAAGTCACTTTTGAGGTGGGAGCCCGCCCTTTGTACAGTGTCCCCCCCCCCCATAGCCAGTTTCAGATTCATGATAACTGTTCTTGTTGTTAAGGGTGTGAGGGCTTTTTCAGTTTGAAGTGTGCCAGAGCATCGCTGCCAGAGAGAGGGCCCATTTACTACCCCGCCTCCTACCCGATCTGGATCTAAAAAAGATTTGGTCTGCTGCCTGGAATCTAATAAGCGTTTAAGCGTTCCTGGCATGGCAGAGGACATTTGAATACCGAATGGACAGTGGCTTTTGAATGAATGAGGTCATTTATAAAGCGCAGCTATCACTCCCAGGAGCATCTTGGCGCTGAGTGGCGGGTGGAAGGGAGTCTCGAGGAGAGTGGTCTCAGACAGCAAAACTATCAGATAAGAGATAGAACCAGGCTATCTGGGGCTGCGTAAATCCAGGTTTTCAACATTTTCTTAAACATGGATTCTGACTGCGTGAGTTTCAGTTGGGTGGGCAGGTAGTTCCAGGCTTTTGTTCCAAGGACAGCCATTGACTTTCCTCCTCTGGACGTCCGGTGGAAACGGGGAGGTGCAAGCAAGTTTTCAGTGGAGGATCTCAGAGGACGTTGAGTAACATAAGGTTTAATTCTCGTCCTGAGGTATTTGGGTCCAGTTTTCCTGACCGTTCTGAAGGTTATTACTAGGATCTTAAAGAGGATCCTTTTGTGTATTGGCAGCCAATGGAGGGTGTGGAGTGCCTCCGAGGCTGAGGACCCCTTTGGCAGTTTCAGTACCAGCCGGGCCGCTGCGTTTTAGACAGTCTGAAGCTTTTTCCAAAGTTATTTTCTTTAGTCCTGCGTAAAGACTGTTACAATAGTCCAGGCGAGATAGGATTAAGGCCACTGCCACTGTCTTACAAGCAGTGGCTGGAAGGAGATCAAAAAATATTTTGAGAGTTTTTATCCAATAGAAGCAGGCGCCTGCCACCGAGAGCGCTTGCTGGTGGAAGGACAGAGAAGTGTCAAATCTGATCCCCAGGTTCTTAACAGTATCCACTGTGTTTGGGGTGGGCGCTGTGTCAGTCGGCCACCAGTTTGGGCGTAAATATGCTATATTTTCCAAGCAGCATGATCTCCGTTTTTTGGCTATTACACTTGAGGTGATTGGATTTCATCCATTCAAAGACAGCAGAGAGGCATTACTGGAGGTTTTCTTCTGCCGCTGTGGACTATCTAGGGTTAGGATAAGCTGCGTGTCGTCAGCATAGGATACAGACTCGATGTCAAAGGATGACACCAGGTCTAGTAGGGGCACCATGTATATATTGAAAAGCGTTGGGCTCAGGGCTGAGCCCTGGGGAACACCGGAGAGCAACTGTTTCTCTGTTGATTGGTAATTGCAGAGGGTTACAATTTGTCTCCTGTTCTCCAGGAATTATGTTAGCCAGGCTAACGCTTTGTGCGAGATATCGCTTCTTTTTAACTGTTCTCCCAAGATGACATGGGAGACAGTGTCGAATGCGGCCGAGAGACCCAACAGAATCAGAACTGCCACCTTTCCTTGACCTAGGGCGAATTTTAGTGTTTCCGTGGTATGTAGCAGCGCTTTGTGCAGCAGTGTGGGGACAGGGGTTCAATCTCCGAAGTCTTTAGACTATCTACGGACTCAGTCTTCTACATTGGTTCGAGGGTCCTGGGCGTGGGCAGAGTTTACTCCACATACTGCCAGTCTTATATTATTACGTTCTAGGTTATTGTTGGTTTGGCTGGTCTCTTCTCTCCCTCGACTGCTCCAGTGTGGACATGGTTAGCCGTAGGGCCTGGTTGTTAGGCATTGTGCCTTCTTATACTTGTTTGGACAGAATGTATGCATGTTCCAGTCCGCGGGGGGCGGGGGAATGGGAGATTGTGGAGGGAGGTTCTAGGGTTGTTATTGTTTTTTTTTATTGTTGGTGTTATGTATGGTGTGGTTGCTGGGTTGCATGGTGCCTTAAGATGCAGTGGGGTGACAGATGTGGGGATACTGTGCCCCTGGATTGCTTGTACATTTACTGGGATGGCTGATCACCTTCGGCTAAAAAACTGGAATGTACGTGGCCTGGAATCGCCCTCCAAGCGCTATAATGTGCTAGCATTTTTGAGGCCAAGAGGGGCGTGAGTCGCTTTTCTGCAAGAGACCCATCTGACTGCCGCAGAGGGCAGAGCACTTCACAAGAGGTGGAGGGGACAACTATACTATACATCTTACTCTGCATTTGAGAGGGGGGCCCTTATCTGGATTAGGCCTAAGGTGCCTTTCTTACTACAGAAGTCCGTTATTGATCCAGAGGGTAGGTATATTTTAGTGATGGGACTGCTGGATGACAAGATGTTGCACTGCTCAATGTACATACTCTCAACACTGACCAAGCCCCCTTCTTGGGCAGTCTGACGACCCTCCTCCCATCCATTCTCCCTTATGTCCAAATAGAGGATGGTGATTTTAATTGTGTGGCTAGGGAGCTGGGCAGCATGCCAAGTGGGAGAGAGGCATACTTGCTGAGTATGAAAAATTATTTTCCTCAGTGGAACGACTGCGTCACAGGATTATACGGCATACATGGCAAGGGCTCACAATGAGAGGGACAAACCGTGAGCATGTTGGCCTGGCTCCTTGAAGAGGAGACTGGAAGCTATACTATCCGTCAGATTCAGGATTATAGCAACTGGTTCGTGTTTGCACAGGAGAATATCAATGTGGTGCTCCTGCGTTTCTACCCAATATTATATGCAGCGGGTGCAAAGATCGAGGAGTCAGATGTTACACTATATTGTGGATTCCTCTCCTCCGATGCTAGACTTAGTTGTGGCCGAACAATTGGGGGCAGAGATCATGATGCAGGAGGTCTGGGGAGCCATCAAGGAGATGGCCAGGGGCAAAGTCCCTGGATCTGATGGGCTGCCCATATAATTCTACTCTGCTTTCTCAACAGTGATTGCCCCAAGCCTGGTGGCAGTTTTTAATGGGGCGAGACAACTTGGCGTGCTACCACCACCTTGTGTGAGGCCTTGATAGTATCGCTTCCCTAGAGAGGCAAGGACCTGTTACTGGCGGATTCCTATCGGCCGTTATCCATGCTCAACGTGGATTACAAAATTCTGAGCAAAATACAGGCCAACAGGATATTACACCCACATGAATAAACTCGTACACCCTGACCAAACGAGTGTTACCCCTACTTGCAGCACGTTACCAAACATCTGGCAACTGATGCATGTCCTCGACAGTCAGGCGTCTTTACCGCCAGGTGCCCTGGCTAGGTCAGTAGATAAACGGAAAGCACTCCGCCCCGGACAGTGGGAATTCATGTACGCCGTTCTCCTGGGGATGGGGTTTTGGAGTGCCCTTTGTCAAATGGACCAGGGACTTGTACTCACAACCGTTGGCAAGAGTCCGGACAGGTTCAGTGATTTCTGAGGTGTGTAGTGTGGAAATCGGGACTCGACCGGGCTGCCCCATCTCCGCACTGTTATTTGCGTTGGCACGGTGAGACAAGTGGCTCCCTACTGGGGTCTACGGGTGTTGAGGGACCATGTGTACATCTCCTTATACGCAGATGATATGCTTTTATATATGCGCGGGCCACTACTGATTTACAGGGCAAGGCGGTGGCCCCGTCGAATTTTGGGCAGTACTCTGGACCGGAGGTGAACTGGCACAAGTCGTGTGCCTTCCCCATCCAGTCCAGCTTGGAGGAAACTCTGCCCACTCCTGCCATTCCGGAGCTATGCTAGGAGAGTGCCTCCATCTGCTATGTGGGGGTGGACATATAGAACTTCTGAGCTGCTCCCGAAGAGCAACTTCTCCTGAGCAATGTCGGCAGCATGGAACTCAATATCCTTTTGGAGCACCTGCCGATTACGGTTCATGGTCGGATCGCCATATCCAAGATGGTCCTGTTGCTGCGCCTCCTATACCTCTTTGTGGCACTACCGATTGAACTCCCTAGGGCTTACTTTCGGGAATTGGATAGTTTGCTTACCACGCAGTACTGAAGAACTTCTAGACGCAGGGCGGCCCTTCGAAAGTTACGATTGCTAGTGGATGAGGGAGGGAATGGCAGCACCAGACTTCCAATTATATTTGGCTGCTCAGTTGCTGTGGGTTGCCCGCTGGAGATTAGCGCTCTGGGAAGCGGCAGGCGCACGTGAGTGTGGGATGCCTATAGAACTCTCCTAACTCATATCCTGATGTGCCATACATCTGTATCGATGGCTCCAGGGGAGAATATCTTAATTTGCACGGCGCGGTATGTATGGGCTAGGGCACAACAGAGGACACACTCCAGAACCCCATACACTTGCGAATTCCCCGTATTGATGGTTCTTTATTGGCAACTCGCTGGAGGTTGGGCTGGTTTAGAGGTGTGGTCCGACATGGGTGGAAATATTATGGAAGATCTATTCACATGGGGACTACTGAGTTCATTCTTGGAACTCATGAGGCGTACGACGTACCGGCAGGGGACTTTCTGTTGCATGGAGCTTTTACAGGCTGGTCCGCAACTGGAGGAGGAAGGACTCTTCGGAACCCACGGAACATGAATGCCTCCGCTGTCTATTCCTCATCTCTGGGATGACTAGGGTGATTACCTTGCAGTACCGAGCAATGTTAAGGGGTGTGCAGATGGATCTCTCGCCACTGCGGCACTGGTGGGAACCGGATTTAGGTCTAGTGCTCTCTGACTCTGCCTGGAAAGAGATACTGACATTTACCGGCAAGTTATCTCGGAATGCTAGGTTTAAACAATCAATTTTTTTACCTTCATCTGTCTTACCTTACATCTCGGCGACTGCATGCTATGTTCCCCAGGGTGTCGGCAGACTGCCTTTGCTGTCGCACATCGGATGAGGGATTCTTCCATATGTGTGGTCCTGCCCGGTCCCGACTACGTATAGGGCTTCTGTTATACAGGTGGTGCAAAGGGCCTATAATAGACAATTTGATTGTTCCTTGTAGCTCTGTTTGCTGGGCCTGCATATGCGCAGCATGACTCGGAGGGCAACTGACTGGTTCGCAGATCTGGCTCTAATACTTGCCAGGTGACAACTAACGATGAGCTGGAAATCTGCCACCGGCCTCGACCTGGGTAGCTGGAGTAGAGAGCTGATCAAGTGGGCGGACAGAGAGGGAGCACTGCGTAGGGAGGAGGCTAGAGGGTTGCGGAGAGTCTAATTTTATCGGATGCAATACTGGTGGATTCCCGAGACTGGATAGTCAAGGGAGGATTAGAGACGCAGAGTCATTATCGCCTGTGTCCCGTCACCTGCACAGCTCGCACAATCCCCTACCCTCCCTGCTGCGACTGGATTACCTGCTGCTCCTGTGGAATGACGCCTGGTGGCCTAGACCCAGTTCGTATGCGGATGTATGAGGTGTGCTTCTGACTGTGCGTCTGGGAGGATAGTTGGGGTCAGCAGCGTATCTCTGGTATGGGGTGTCACTAAGGGTCTAGTCCCTGGAACATACCTGAAGTCCCTTGTCCGGCACGGACTGTATGGCTGACCCCACTAGCTTTCCAGTACTCACTATGATGGGGATTACACAATGCTTGAGGTTGTTCTGCTTGCGCCCACCTGCGTAGTTTATTGGGTTTTTGTTTACTTATTATCGTTTTTGTTGTCCGATTTATTCAATTTTTTCATTTGTATTGAAAATGTAATAAAGATTTTTAAAAGATCCATCTGCTTTGGGAGAAGATGCAAGCAAGATGACATAATACCCAATATGGATTTGAATCTGCAAACTGAAAGCTGTGAATGTTTACAGAGTTCTTTTATCAATGACATTAGCTTTGAGGGAGAGCATGCAGATCTGCAATGCTAGAGATTAATCTGCTGTTGCAGTGTATATATTGACCTTTTCCTATTTAGAGTCAGTCCCAGCTCACTTAGCAGCTGTATGGTGGAATTTACCACTTAATTTGTAAATTCGGGTGACAGGCTTTGATAAGGCCTACTCCTTGCAGATGGAGGTACACTCCGGGGGAACAAAGGCCAAAAGGCAATGCCTTGAACTGGAAAAGCTGATAATGGACAATGAATCAGTGAGTCAGCCTGTACTTAAGGTGCTACTTAAGACCATGCCAGTTGTGACGCGCAGCTACCCCGTCGGAGCGCAAATACATTGGACCAGGTCCCAACTAATGGAAGTTAATGATAACGGGTGTAATGCTCCGACGCTATGTAAATTTCCTGGGCCTTTCAACGCCCATTTTAATTGTGCTACTTGTTCATTCTCTTTTAAGCCAGGTCTTAATACTTTATCCAGGCTATTCCCATCTCCCGCCAGACCTGTAGCTGAGCGCACGTGCCTCTCTCGAAACATCAAGGTGTGCCTGCTCAACTGTAGATCGCTACCTCGTCATTCGGGAGATATTTGGCTATCCCTCACTACTCATGCTTGGGACTTAATGTTTCTTACCGAAACGTGGGTAAAAGACTCCTCAAATCCCGACCTTAATCTGGCTATCCCCCTTGACTATCGTTTTGGTGGGATTAATCGTACCAGTTCCAAGGTGGGTGGTGGGATCGCGGTGATCTTACGCTCGGGCTGGAAGATCTTCTCTAGGAAGCTCTCTAATATTGGCCCTTTAGAAGCCATGTATTTTAGTATTTCTGAAGCCTCGCATTCAATTCTGGCAGGTATTCTCTTATATAGACCTCCCGGTTCCCTCCCCCAATCCCTCTTGGATTTCTATACTATGGCTGCTGATCTATCGCTCAAACATCCCCACTTCAATATTTTAGGTGATTTTAACCTGCATGTGGACGATACCTCCTGTATCAAAGCAGGACTGCTCCTCGATACCATGATGGGCCTCAATTTGACCCAGCGGGTTAGTGGCCCCACTCATCTGGCTGGCCACACGCTGGACCTATTGTTCACCAACCATCCCAATCTGACCACTTCACTACCCCTCCCTCTCACTTGGTCAGACCATTTTCTTAGCCCATTTAGTCTGGCTACTACCCCTCGCTCAGACATTCCAGTTAAGGCCAGGGATTTTGGCAGGAAGTGGTGCAAAATTACCTGTTCTTTCCCACGGTTTGTGGCAGTCAGAAGGGGATTTAGACTCTGATGTTTCTAAGTTTAATGGCTGGCTCTCCTCAGCCATAAACGCGATTGCCCCTATGCAACCGATAAATTCTTCCAGATTAAAACCCTCAGCTCCTTGGTTCTCCTCCGCCTTGCGTGCTGAGAAGAGCCTCTGTAAAAAACTTGAGAGGAACTGGAGACAATCCCATGATCCTGAGGCAAAAGCTATTTATAGAGCTGCCATTAAGAAATTCCATAAATTGAAACGTACCATAATGAAAGAGTATTACATCGAGAAAGTTAGCTCCGCTGATAATTCCTCAAAAACACTGTTTAAAATAGCGAAAGAGTTTTCTAAACCATCTGCATTATCTAGCTCGATCCCCCCTAGCCAAGGACTCTGATGGTTTATCTAACTTTTTTCACGAAAAAATCCTAGACATTGTTTCTACGTTCAACCAGTCCGTGGATACCCCAGTTCTTGACTCCAGGGTAACCAAGGAGGAGGCTTTCACTTCCTTCAATGCTATCTCTTTTGATACCTTTTCTCAAAAAATGTTGGCATGCAAATAAGGCTCCCCTCTGGACCACTGTCCGGCACAATTATTCAGTGCACTCGCCCCTCTTATCTCTCCGCTGAACTTGCTTTGGAACACCTCCTTACAAACTGGTCATTTCCCCTTGTCTTGGAAACAGACCATGCTGATCCCCATTCTAAAAAAATCTGAAGCCGACCCATCGGTGTTTAGCAACTACAGGCCCATTTCCCTTTTACCTAAACCAGCCAAAATCATGGAGAAAGTAGTGCAAGAACAACTCTCTAACTATCTTGAGTCCGGGCAACTTCTGCACGACTCGCAGTCCGGTTTTAGAACTGGCTATAGTACCGAGACTGCACTTCTGGAGGTGTCAGACTATTCGCGAATGCGTGGACACAGGCGAGGCAGCAATGTTAGTGCTCCTCGACCTGTCTGCGGCATTTGATACGGTCTCTCATGCCATATTGATTGAAAGACTGTATAGTCTTGGGATTCAGGGCACCCCTTTGGCTTGGATTAGATCTTTTTTAAGTGATCGTACCCAACAGGTCTACCTTCAACCTTTTGTCTCGGAAAATAAACCACTTAGTTGTGGTGTTCCCCAGAGCTCTGCCCTGAGCCCACTGTTTTTTAATGTCTACGTATCACCGCTGGCCACGGTGGCAGAATCCTGTGGGGTCAGAGTGATCTCATATGCTGATGACACACAATTAGTGATTTCATTTAGAGATCACTCAGACGCCAGTTTTTCGAACTTCAGACGCTGCCTCAGCAACATCTCTACCTGGATGTCACTCAACACTCTCAGGCTTAACTCAGATAAAACCGAGGTGTTTTTTAATCAACAAATTCTCCCTCTACCCCTTCTTTGGTGGCCACCTGAATTGAACCCCCCCCCCAGTACCGGTGGTTTCTGCCAGGAATCTGGGATTCCTATTTGATAATGAGTTATCTTGCAAGGCTCAAATAAATAAGGTCACATCTGCATGTTTCGGTAAACTCCGTATGATCCGGAAAATTCTCCCTTTTCTTCCTTTGGCTGCTCGCCGAACCATTATTCACGCCCTTATAACATCACACCTGGATTACGCAAACACCCTGTATGCCGGAGCACCAGCCCATCTGGTCAAACGTCTGCAGATTGTGCAGAATGCGGCGGCAAGAATGATCTGTAACATCCCATATCGTCACTCAATCTCTCCTCACTTAAAATAGTTACACTGGCTGCCTGTGACTAGCCGCATTCAGTTTAAATCTCTGGTCCTGGCATATAGAGCAATGCAGGGTCAGGGGCCGGCCTATCTTAGAGCCAGACTGAAGCATGCTCAGTCCAACCGATCTCTCAGATCAAATCATCTTTTCCTCATACGTACTCCCCGATTTCGCCGTTCTAGAATGGGGGGGCAGAGCATTCGCAGTTATCACTGCTCGATCCTGAACAACTTGCCACTGTCCCTCCGTACGACAGAATCGGAATGCTTATTTCGACGCAATTTAAAAACCTGGCTGTTTACCAACCCCTAGTCGCACAGAGACACTCACAACTGCCTATTGTTCGCAGCGTCGGGACACCCCCGTTGGGGGTAGCTGCGCGCTATATAAGTTTCTTAATAATAAATAATAATACTTAGGGTGAACTAGAGTATGAAAGCAGGCATTTTCCAGGTAGAGCGATGTTATGAACTCTCCCTTGTTGACTGGTGGTAGTATTTTGAAGAGAGACTTATGGAGGATTATTTTTTTATGCACTTGTTGAGCACCCTTAGCTCTAAAATAGGGCCTCCATTATGCGGATTTCTTTCTCACCAGAAAGAAAATATGAATAAAATCAATGATTGCTCTGGAACTAGTGAATTTGCTCTCAAGCCATTTCATTAAGGTTATCTATTTTGACCTCTAAGAATTCCAAATGTAGATAATGTTACAATTTCGGTGCTAATATAGGTGACTTAGAAATTAATTCTATGGTGTGGCCAGGCAGGCTAATGCTAGAACACTTCAAGCTGGAAAACATGCCTGATGTATATTCCTTCTACTGGCTTGGATATCAAGAGGGACAGGCAATCGGAGAAGTCAGGCTCATCGGTAGTCCATTGATTTGCCAGATGAAGGACGTTTACCCCTGCCTTAGGCACACTGACCCAACTGTTTTGAGTGCCATACTGGTAAGAAGTGATTGACTGAAATAGCAATATTGGCGATAGGGTTGAAAAGTTTAAGAGCATGAGTACCCATGATATCCGCAAATAACATTGCTTTCTTAGTTGGAAACTCTGGTTACATTGCCACAAGTCAGGTGACTTGGCTGTGTCAGTGTCTGATTTAATTGTCTGCAGTGTTTTCTAAAACGCTACTGGCCCCTGAAAGGTATGCCTGGTCCTTTTTTTACATGAAACAGAAAAGACCATATAAATTAATCAGAATGACATCCTTGTACATCCGCAAGGTAGAAGGACATATCAAGTTGGAAAGTATGAAGAATATAGATATTGGATGGTCAATTAGAATTCAGAGATCACAGCTCTCTAACTGAAAGTAGTTTAACCATGCCTGCCAAAACGGTTTTGTGTGTAGATTTACGATTTAGACAAAAGAAAATATGCTCTTCCATTTTTGGACGCCAAACTGCTCCTCTCAACCAAGCATTAAAATATGTCACATTCTTGGATCTCTAATATTTAGTAATATCTTTTAGCCAACATCATGCAAAGCCCACCGATAATCTCACTTTCTTATCAAGCAGTCCACTTCTAAAAATCCTAATAGGCATATTTTGAAGACAGGTTGATGGGTCTTAAAAGTACCTAGGACAAGGTTCTCATAACCCTATCACAGACTTTCATTTTTGGGCATGACCATATCATGTGCAGCATCTTTATAACATCCAGTAAGGGCTAGGGAACACATCCTACCCATTTTCCATAGGTGTTCCACGGTGAAACGTCTGCTACTTCAGACTGGGTTTCCAGGTGGAAAGAATTACTTTTACCCTTTAGCGCCAGCGAAACAATGCCCCTAGCGCCATATGTTTGTAGGTATTGCTTCAGACATCTAGAGAGGGGTCTATATAAGCAAAAGAGACTAGTTCGCCTACTTGGAACAAGTCTTTGGCCTGTTCTTTGCACTCGGTCAGTAGTTTCTCAAAGAAAAGTGAAAGATCATGCCAACATGGTCTATAGCAGGCTTCTCCATTGTCTACAGCAGGCTTCTCCGAGTAGCTCATGGGCTACTGGTAGCTCACCAACTACCTGCAAGTAGCTCTCCTGTGTGTAGCCCAGTCTACTACATTAGAAGTTTGTATTTTGTTAAATTAATATATGTATTCCAAAATTGAACAAGCATTAGAAATGCAATAGGTCTCACATTTTTTTGAGTTAGAGCTATTGGCGTTGTAAATGGCTGTGTCTTTTATCCTTGTGTTATGGAGTGGAGGTATGTGGTTTGAGTAGAAATGTGGGTTGGATTTGAATTGTTAGTTGTATAATTGTGTCGCGTGGATTTGTGGAGTGTAAATATGTGGCATGGTGTGCAATGGAATTATGTGTATAGTAATTATGTGATGTAGAGTGCAGTGGTGTAGAATAAAGTTGTGTATAGTGGTACAGAGTGGCGTTGGACATGATGCAATGGAGTGCAGTGGAGTGGCACAGATTGTAAAACAGTGGCTTAGAGTGGTGCAGTATAGAGTGTAGTGGCGTAGAGTGAAGTGGTTTAGAGGGAAATGGTAACGATTAGAGTGGATTGGCATAGAGTGCATTGCCATGGAGTGCAGTTTTTCAAAGCATAATGGCATAGAGTAGAGTGGTGCAAAGTACAGTGGAGTGGCCTATTCTGGAGTTGTATAGAGTGCAGTGTCAAAGAGTGCAATTGTGTATAGTGGAGTGTGGTAGAGAGCATTAGCATACAGATAGTAGAGTAGAGAGGAGTCGAACATGCGCTTATCGTTTTCTTGCAGCTACAATAAACAGAAAATGTTTTTCTTTCTTTGCTTGTATTCCATGGAGGTTATAGTGTGGCCCCTTATGGAGCTTGTTTTTACAAACAGGGTGACATGACATGCATGCATCTGAGCACTGACTTTGAGAGTTGACAGCTGGCTAAATAAACAAAAGGATCACTGCTGCATGGAGGGCAAGCACTTTTTAGTTGAAACATACAACTTCTGCCCAATCAAAACATTCACTCCTGCCTCCAAACATGTGGGCGAAGGGAAAGCCCCTCTCTCTTGATGCACACATAATTTTCTGGTGATAGCTGCGCTGTCACTTCAGACCATGATAAAAAGGCTGTTTAACATTTAAAGTACAGGCAGATTTGCACCCCTCCTCTTATAAAGTGCTAACTGTAAAACAATGAAGTAATAGCCCAACAGATGTATGCATCTGCTGCTGAGATCCTTGTGCAGCCTGCATGTGCGAATCTGAAGCGGGGCAAATCAGACACTTATTCTTCCGAAGTCGATAGCACGTGCATTGCTGTGTTGTGTTGTAGTTCAATAGCACCTATGAGTTACTGTGCTGTGAAGCCGGAAGGTTGTGGCAGAAACAACTAAATAAAACACTTCATCACAAGCCTATTTAGGAATCAGAAGACTGCATTTACGAACGACAAAGGCAGAAGCCAATGAAAAAAATACTTATAAAGGTCCCAAAGGCGAGACCTATTGGCTATGCCAATGCTTGTTTTTAATGAGGTTTGTTGCATGATTTAAATGCCAAATATTTTCTTGACTCTCAGAGACACGCTCGGCTCTGGCTTGGCTCCCCCTGTTAATCTGCTGGCTCGCTCACCTGTCTTGTAATCCCCCAAAATGGCCTCCTCTGAAGGAAGCCTCTAAATAGCGGGGTAGGATATGACGTCAATAAAGGGCATCGCCACTGGGGTGGTGGAATATTCTGGGAGGTGAGTGGGCGATGGGTAGGGATTGGTCTAGGAAGGGCTTAAAAATAGATGCGGAATTGTCCGGCAGTGACATGATCAGCTCAAGCCTCAAAGCAGGCATCAATGACGGCACCGGAAAAAGCACAGACATCTGTCACTTTTTTATTTTACTGTAGATCATTCAAGTGAAACACGGAGCAGCTGCTTCACAACTGCTCTGTGTTTCAATGTGCAGGCAGCAACCTGCCGGCACTTTAAAGAGGGATTAGAGATCCCTTTTGCATGCCGTTCAGTGAGTTACTGCACAGGCCTGCAAGGGGATGTCTGGGGGAATCCATAGTACCTCCTTTCCTCCATCCAGACAGCTGCCATCAGGGGTCGTATTACAGGAAGTGCTCTGGGGGAGCAACGGGCATGTGTACCCGCTTTGTGTGACCCCGGGCACTTTGATTTTACCCAAGGGGCTGCAGACACTTGTACAGCCCTTTTTGTAATACTGAGCCAGCACTATCTCAAGAGGTCGTACCCTCATTTGCATGCAGGCATGGCCATATGCAAATGATTAATTCTCTTTGCCTCTGCGCCCCTGCCGTATTATAGACGCAGGAGCAAAGGAAAAAGAGCTGTCAGGTGGCGCACTGTTATTGTGCCCCCTGATCACAGCCCTCTCAAGGTATGAAACAGGATCCCATGGCCTCCCCCCCCCCCCCAGACATCCCCTTGCTGGCAGGTGCAATCACTCACTGCACCCACCTGCAAAGGGACCTCTAATCCATGCAGGCGAGTGCCACTGGTACAGTGAAACATGATGGCTTTAAAACACCTGCTCTGCATTTCACTTGAATGTGCTGCCCCCATGGCAGCACTTGGTCGCTGCTGTCCTGAAGGCAGCGCATTCGACATAATAGGGTGCAGCTTTCCTGTTTGCGATGTTTGAAGATGCACGTGGCACAAACAGGAAAAGTGCACCCTCATCATAATATGGCACCAGGGGTGCACTAACAGTGCACCACTTTTTGTGCACACTTTCAGTGTGCTTCCTGACAGCTTCTTTGCGCCCGCGTCCGTAATACGGGTCATGTTCCCATGCAAATAAGGGAACGCCCGCTTGAGATAGCGCTGGTGCTACATGTGCGCCAGCGCTATCTGTATTACAGAAGGGGCTGCACAAGTGTCTGCGGCCCCTTCTGTAATACCAAAGTGCCCGGGGGCGAACAAAGCGGGCGCACATGCCAGTGGCACCCCCGGGGCACTTTCTGTCATATGGCCCCTGGTGGCGTTCTCTCTCTTGGCTTACACTGAAGAGTAACTTTTCGGGACCCTCTGATTCCTGGCATCTAGGAGTCTTCTAAACCCTCACTCACAAATAAGCATGCACTTTGGGGTCCTCTGTGCCGCTTGCTTTGTGCCCCTGTAAATCTACCAGTTTAGACCCCTCTGAACTCTCACTGAGCAAACTGATTTGAATCCGCGCTCTTTTGGTGCACAGGCCTGTAAGAAAATGTGGAGATTTACTGACAGGGTGTTTCCCTTGAAAAGCCAATAGGGATATGAAAGAGTCTGCCCATGTCAGGCGAATCCCCACCCATACTTGCCTTTCGGGGCTCTGGGTTTTCATGAGAGCTGGCATTGCCCTGCAGGCCAGCCTCTGTCTCCACTAACCTACATTCTACGCCCCCGTGCACCCTTCTACCGCCTCATTCAATGTAACGAGACCTCCATCAGACGAGGCTTAGAGGGGCTTTAAGCAGCTTAGCAGGTACAAGGCCCATCTTAGGACCCCTCACCGCCTGCTGCCGCTAGTAGCAACCGTGCCTCTCTCTACATCCACTTTTGAGTCGCACCACTGATCAGAACTTACCTTCCACCTCACACAAGCGCTCACACACAGCACACCCCAAGCCACGTGCGCGCACACACGATACGGACTCAGTGCACACCCTGCTCATAGCTAACAGATGTACAGGACAGATACTACACCAATAACATATTCCCAATACGACAAATATATGAAGAACATACACACTCGGAGACGCACGTCATGCGTACACTGCACACACATCCGCGCGCGCATACACAACAACCCGCACGCACAAAACACCTCCACAATGCACCTCCACCAATGCAAACACACAATACAGACATAAGGCACACACCAAACTCACAGGCGCACACGACATATAACACCACACACGCTGCATACCGCTCATACGCCACACGCATAAAGAACATATAAATTCACCCACACCCAGCGCACATATGCACATACATGCGTGCGCACACACGCACACGTGCAGACTCCCGAATTCGAGTAAAGGCGCCAGGGCTGCAAGCTGCACACTCACCCGGAGAGTAGGCTCAGCACATCATTCAATATTCCCTCACACAGCCCAGCGTGGGCAGCCCCACACAGGCACGTGCAGCAGCAGCAGTGCAAGCTTCCCCCGCCTACAGACCAACTCCCGCTTACCAGGTGTCTCAGCATCACTCCGCAGGCCGGGGGGCAGCACGAACCGTCTCTGTGCGGGGTCAGGGGTCTCTCTGAAGGAGAAGCGGAGAAGGAGATGGGGTCAGTCGAGCATCCCTTTTGCACGGAGGAGTGAGGGTGTGACCAGTAGCAGTCTGTGTGCAGCAAACAGAAACTGCTTTTGATCCGCACTAGCCTGGATACAAAGGGGTAACCACGGCTGAAGGATTGTTTCGGGTCAGACGGGGTGAAAGTTATGTGAGCTTTGTAAATGGAAATAAACAGTGGTGCGCGCGCACCACAGAGGAGCGGGAGGGGGAGGGAGCGCGGCAGCGAGGCGAACGCGCGCTGCTGCGCGTTCTGGCCACCGAGGGAATGGGAGGAGCATAGGCGGGACATGCGCCCGCCTTTGCCCTATTGCGTGCCGTTTCGGTAAAAAAAACGCACGCTCCAGCCAATGTGGGCTTCCCAAAGCAAAACCACACGCACGAGCGTGTGGGTAGCTTTCAGAAGCCCTTTCTAGAGGTCTCGCACTGCAACGCTAGGCACGAGACCTAAAAATCATGTATTGCAGATGAAAATGTGTTGTTTCAGAACTCCTAAGCTTATGTTTAGAGAAAAATTGATATCCAGAATACATTTGAAGCTATGTGATTGGAGAGACTTATTACTATTATTACCTTGGTACCAGGGGCATTGCTACTATAGGTTTCATGTATTACCCACCGAGAGGCATTGCAAATTGATAAAGAGGTTTTTTATAATACTACTGGCAACCCTGGCTGATCAACCGAGGTGGTCACTGCTGGTAATCTTGCACGGAAGGACCTCTAATTTAATCTTGTCTGATACAGTCACTATTACAACACTAATAATATTAGTAGCTCAGGATGATTTCCATTTAACATAAGTAGCTCTTATTACAAAAAAGGTTGGAGACCCCTGGTCTACACCAACACACCAATAAGGAACTGGCAGTAGAATTTTTGACAGCCATAAAAATGCAACGGACAAATGGTTTCTGGCTCTCCTTTGAGCAGCTACAAGATGACAGATTCTGTTTTAACCAGGCTAGGAAGGCATGGTGGAGTAGAGTCTGTTGGTTTGTATGTTTTTATCCAGTTTGAAAAAACAGAGAGCGTGTGTGTGTGACTGGATTCCTCATGCAGGAGAAACCTTCCTTCCACAGATGATCCAGTAAGGGGGTGACCCCGATTGGCTTTCTGAACTTATCTTTGAAACTAAAAAGGAAACCTGTTTTCCCCACATGTGAAACTTGCACATTGAATTTGAGAGGTGCCCTCCTGATGAGGACGTGGAAGCCACAACTCATCAGGAGAGAGACTCTCTAGGGTGAGGTTCAAGACTTGGCTCTTCACTCAAAATAGTAAAAAAATGCGAGTGCTACTTCACCCACAAGGACACTCCGCTGATCACTGTGGTCACTAATACGAAATTTCAGAATCCAAGTGAAGTTGTTGGTGTTGTGCCTCGCCTGGTGCAAGGCGTGGCTGTTCTGCTGGAGGCTCAGTTGATGGTAGATCCGCAGGCAGTTATTACAGTATATTCTGTATCAGAAACGAAGATACTGGAGTGGCTCCTGGTAACTTGGAGAGCTATGTTGTCACAGAACTGGCTGTGCAACAAGCTGTGCTGGCATGCGTTGTCAATGTGCCAGCTAAGCATAGAAGCCGGATAAAGGCAGCTGATCACAGAAATTCTCCGTTATGTGCTTGAAATAGTCTAGAAAGCCTACTGGAGCACAGGAAGCTGTGGAAAGGGAGGTCTCAGCATCATATGAGCATTGATACATCTGTTCCTCCTCCTAATCTTATGGAATGAGAGGAATGTCCAAGGTCATAATGATCAGTAGCTTGATCTTCATGCTCTCTGCAAATGTGAGATATGCAATATAATATATTCCTCAACAAAATAGCAGTCATTGACAAAGTCGTTGTTAGTGTTGCCGTCGAGGAGACTCTTAGATTTGGAAGCTTTGTAGATGAGAGCTGCTCGCCAGCATACACAGAGCGTATAATCGACGGGTCCTCACTAGCCTTGTGTTTTTTAAGACAAAGTCTTGCCTGGTGTAGTCTAATAAGGACTTCATGGACAGCGCCACTGACGAGGTATCTTCGACATGAAAGGCTGAAAAGAAACCAGTGCAATGTCTAAGGCCTTAGAACTCAACCTTTTCTGGAAGCTCACTACCCACACCAGACTACACGTTCACGACAAGCTCAGAGGGTTTCAGGGTAGGGGTCGTGAGTCTCTGTAGATCAACATTAACTTTCGATTTTTTATAGTTTACTGAGAAGGTGTAAGGTTCTGTAGATCAACTTTAACTTTCCATTTTTTATAGTTTACTGAGAAGGTGTAAGGTTCTTGCCTCTACGTCATTCAGTCTTATGACTGCTGGTCTGACAGGTTTTGTATCTTCTCATCCAATGGCTAGAGGGATGAAGACAAAGCAGGCATTTCATCTAAGGGCCCATGACCAGGTTTAAATAAAGTTCTAGTTTTCAAAGATTTGTCAGCCATCTGAAATTAAATTGAAGGGCCAGGTACCAAAACATAAGGAGGGTGAAGGAAATACTCCTTACCTGTCTGTAGATGATGGCCACAGTGACCCCAAGGAATAGAGCTGAACACTAAAAAGTGAAGAGTGTAGCTCTGAAGCGATGAGTCTTGCAGTTAGATTAACTGCAGCAGAAATCTGAGCAGCTCAGCCTGGGGGGAGTTGCAGCTCGGAGTCCCTTTTATCTCACTGGCTGGAGTTCAAGCTACATGCTGAGGTGAAGGGGCCTACGGCTGGTTTCAGTGTGGAGCTTAAATACACTGCTATGTTAATACTGGCTACCGAGGATTCCTAGCCTTATGATGGGGAATATTCAAGCACATGAATTTATGAAAGATTCAATATTGGCAAATCATGTGGCGATATGCTGAATTTTTTTCTTCACCTGCATTGACACAAAGTGAAACTACATAGAGGTTTAATATAATGGCTATCATTCTAGGGTTGTTTTCTATTACCACAAGAGTGCACCATACCAGTTATTCTGCAAGATTGCAGTAAAAAAAACAAAAAAACAGAATGCAATATGCTTATCCTACTTTTATATCTGTGGAGGCCTTCTCAATCACTGCAAAGCTTTACATGCTGGAAACCTTCTACAACAGGAATAATGAAACACGTATTTATAGATTCACTTCCCCATCAACATACTTGTGCCAAACTGAAGAATGGACGCTTGCACAAAAAACATCATTCCAGCTACATTAATTCAAAGATGTAGACAATGTACCAGCAGAAAATGGCCATGTACACCACTTGTGGTGTTTCTAGGAAAATATCTCCTATCCCTTCTTCGAGCAAGCTGTATTAAATAAGAGGCTTATGTGCGTTATGCAGTTCCTAATTTCCATAAGCCTGATGTGAAACAATAACCCGTTTTAAAAGATTTAGTTACATTTTCTGTTTCAGGGAATGCCAAGTAATCCAGATCTCTGAAATAATGAATCCTACAGAATACAGAAATTAAGTAGTACCTCTGTAAGTGTTGCAACATGTCAAGTGAAATCCAAAGGGCAAAATGAATTAACTAGGCTAGATACATCATAATCTGGCTCCCTGTGACTATTCAGCACTGTTTCAGTAGATGACATTTATTTCTGTAAACGCATCACCCTGCGGTACTTTCATCTCTGTGCACATTGAACCCCGCGACGTGTGTGCATCCTTCTAAAGTTCGATGATGTCCTTGTTTGAATAGCTGTGCATCATCTAATGGCTTATTTATGCCACACAGCAGACAGGAGAGGCAAGAGTCCATTTTCCCGCATTTGATTAACCACTACTTACGATAATAGGGATATCGGGCTTCATTATAAATGACTTCATCTTGTTATCTACACAATAAATGTGACCGAGTCTGAAATGAAAGTACAGAAGAGTAACTCATTAACTAACAAAATGCCACGAGATTTTAAGACGTCAATCTAGGGAAGTACAGTGGCATAGACTAAAGCCAGCGCAGATTGAAGGGAATAACTACCAGCAAAATTGTGTAAAGTAAACAACCTTTGCACTTCAAGAAATTGTATAATTCCACTGATTTCAACAAAAAGATGAAGTCTTCCCCAACAAAATTCGCTACAACCTTTTTCAAGTATTTTCCCCTTAAAAGTATTGCTGTTTTTCCCCTATAAAAAGCCTGCTTCCAAGAGTTATGTTTCCCCTCTTTAAAAAAAAAAATACAAATGAAAATAACTACATCACGCAGGTGCAGTTAGATGAATAACAAACGTTAGCAACTCAAATCAGTCTGGCTGATAACTGAAAGTGCCTCTTCAGTCAATGGTGACATTAGGCACTCAAAAAGGCACAATCAAAAATACTCTTACTTGTGCATCGATTTGTCCACCCACTGAATCATTCTTGCATTCACCCACATACACATCCTCAATAAAACACAGAAAAGCTCAAACATGATGAATAAGAATAAAAGTAGTAGAAAAAAACATGATGTTGCTCAAATGGTATGGTTGATGTAAAAAATAATCGTAGCAGTGGGCAATCATATTGCAACGATATTTTAAAGTTCCAACACTGCCACCACATTTAGAAGCAACGTGGTGGCCATTTTAGAACAATAAAGAATGGACAAAACCATTCCAAGATGGGTACATGGCAAGCAGTGGCTGTGCTGTATGTGTCGCATTGCAGATGAAATGAGCAATATGTGAAGGTCCAATAGCACTTTGCTTGGGGAGCTAAAGTATGCTCTAAAAAAAGCAAAAGAAAAAAAAAAGGAAAAGGAAAGAAACTAATAGGGATCTATAAAAAGAAACCTGAAAACTAAAGCTTCACACCCACCAGTCTTGGCACTGAAGCGCACTAATTTTCAGGCAGAGGTGCACGTCATCAGGCAAAATGCTGGCACTCATAGGACAATGTAGCCAATGCCTGAAGTGGGCTTACCAACTGCCCCTGCGGCATACTGTCATGAATGGAAGCAGAGTTAGACTGACACTCGAACAGACCAATGGCAGAAGGGGGCAGACAGATAGACCGACAGACATATTTATATCTATGTACGTTCATTGACTTGTTTTTACTACAAGAGCCTGACTGACAAATTAATCTTTCAGGTCCACCCAGGGTGGTCTATAAATATACAACCCTCTGCCAGTGACCTAACATGGATTCTAACAGCACATGTCTTCTACCCCCAGGGTTTGTCAAAGTGGGTAACCAACATGAGCACCCTTGACAGGTATGGTGATCTGTGACCATCCATGTAATAAAATACTGGTCTATGCTTAATACAGTGTAATAAGTAATATCAATCCTAAATTAACGGCCTATTCACTTTAACAAATACTTTTCACAATAAATAAGGCAGGCCTACTGCCTTTCTCATAACTTTTCATAATAAACAGATCAGACCTGTGGCATCTGAAATAACTTATCCTAATAAACCAATCACGCCTTTATCATTGGCTTACTGCTATAAACTGCTCAGGACTACTGTATTGCGCATAAGCTTGCAACTGGGATGCATCACTTATAACTTTACAAATCTACAAAATCACAGCTAAAAATAGGGTCAAGCAGGGATTGTTACACTGCAAGACTCCACCACACGGGTTTGGCAGAGATGGCAACCAACACCAAAACAGTTGCCTACTGTGGTAATCTGACACTCAATGTAAACAAAATACCTCTCTACAGGCTTTAACACAGAGTAATGCCAATCTACCCTCAAGGGTGAACTGCTCTCACACATGATTTTAACAATAAATAGGCCGCGCCTGCTGCCTTTGTTTTAACTTAAAATAATAAGCAGATCACGCCTATATAATCCTTGACTAGGCACCATAATCAACACAATTGTGCTTATGGTGGTTAAGTTTTCCCATAGGGCAAAAAGAGCAAGACTAGCACTTTTTTAGTGGAAGGACACAACTTCTGTCCAATCAATATATCCAGCATGTGGGTGGGGGCTTAAGCACTGCTCTTAGTAGTACTTCTGAAAGCTTTTTGTAATGATCACATATGGTCAAGTGACCAGTGAGCTGTCAAGCCAGACCGAAAAAAAGAAAATGTCACTTACACATCATCCACTTCTAACAAAAGCTTTAAAAAAACGTGAAGAGCGACCCATTAAATTGTATTTTATGAAAGCCAAACCAATAGCAGTGTGATGAAATGCGACATAAAGTGTGTGTGTGTACACACACACACACACACACACACACACACGCACACGCGCACACACACACACACACACACACACACCCCCTTCCCCCCACCTTTTCCTGGCACTGCATGAGACATTTTAGGATCCCACAAACTCCTTCACTTTGCAAAGAACAGGCACAGAAATCAGGACTTGTGCCAGCTGGATTCTAAATGTTCTGCCAAAGGAATAAGGCATGCTTAAAGGCTGGGAAATGGAATTTAGGGTCATACAAGGAACTCTAAACTCCATTACATCTTTAAGATCAGTGCCTATGATCACTTCACTACTCTAATCGCAACTATAGAGCCGTGAATTAATTTCTAAATATGCAGACGAGGCCGTCGCCATTGCTTAGTATCCCTCTGCCAAGCAGGAACATGTAATCAGTCATGGCACCTTTTATCAGAGAGGATACTTTGTTTCTTATATTCGAACAATTGCTTAGGTCCAAAAGTGTGATTTAAATCAATTCCATGCTTACAGGTGTAGGGTACTAGATTATGGCTAGTTTTGGGGCTCCACCATGGTATTAACAGTCAGGAAGACTGGAATGCTTAAGTAGAAAAAGGCAACTATTTAACTGGCAATAGCTGGTGAGTGACTCCTTTACTTTAACTAGTCAACTCGAGAACGGAAGAGACTGCATGATTTGTAACAGCAACCTTTGCAGCGGTTACCCTATTCCCGCGACACAGTGAATCGGAAACTTCCAGATCACCCTAGTGTAGAAGCAGGTCACCCACATTGGCTACAACCCCACGACCTCCCTGCTCCAGATACACCCTCCTTCCCACTTCCAACCATCTCTCAGTAAACTGCAAGAAAGCAGCACAAGCTTGATGCAAATGACACTGGGAGCATTGGAGCTTTGTTGATATTTTCTGCGTATTATGGGAAACTTAGTCACGGTTTGGTTCGCACAAGTACTAAATCAGTGAAATACTGTATATGATAATATGGTAGTGCTAGAACAGAGCAAAGTGTGAATGCCTGATGAGTATAGCTGCCAGTATGTGAACACTGCTATGAGAAGATTGGTCAGTTACATTCACTGTCAGAAGACGCCCGTGGTTACTCATGCACTGTATTCACTATCCAGCAGAAGTGATCTGTCAGAGACTCCATGGAGCTCCAGCGTGGCGTCTGCATACAAACCCGTGAGGATACCACATTTAAACTGGTTTTATGGACGATCCAAAATGACATAATGGGCATTCTAGCAGGTAAAGCATATCCACCACAATTTCTTTACAAAAGAACAGTAAAAGTACATAATAACTCAGATGGATTCATACACACCAATTTGAGAATGCAAGGTAAAAGTAAATGACACCATTTTGTCAGCAGAAACGGAAAACACAGTCATACATATAGACACACCATTACAGCTAAAAAAGACTAATGAACAAGTTACTTACCTTCGGTAACAATATATCTGTAAGAGACAGATTAGTTATAGATTCCTTACCTTAGAATTACCCCCAGGAGTCAGACTGGATCCGGAGAAATTTTTCCGTCAGCAGTACCCCTGCGCGTCGAAAGGTGGCGTCGGTCGACTCCGCGTTCGTCGTTGGCGTTGTGGTCGCCGGAATGACGTCGCGGTAGCTACTTAGACGCCTCCTTGCGCACTGACGTCAGTTCTTTCACACAACATTTCATGCCAGAAGCGCAGAGCCATGCAAGACACTGACCACTGGTGCACAAAACTAGGGCCCTGAAAGGGTTTCCCTGACCCTAGAAGTCAGTTATTAGAACAGGGAGGATGGGTGGGGCGGTAAGGAATCTATAACTAATCTATGTCTCTTACAGATATATCGTTACCGAAGGTAAGTAACTTGTTCATCTGAAAGAGACAATTAGTTATAGATTCCTTACCTTAGAATAGATACCCCAGCAATACCAACCCCGGAGGTGGGTCTGCAAACTAAGTTCACACCAGAAAGTCCTGGAGAACAGAACGGCCAAAGAAGCCGTCTCTCCGGACTTGGCTGTCCAGGCAGTAGTGTTTTGTGAACGTGTGCAGAGATGCCCACGTAGCTGCCTGACAGATGTCATTGAGGGGAACTTCCCGTCACAAAGCAGTGGTAGCTGCCGTCGCCCTGGTGGAATGGGCGCGCAGTCCCACTGGAGGCTCCTTCTTTACCAAAGAGTAGCAAGCTTTTATGCACAAAACGACCCACCTGGAGATGGTTCGTTTGTGCACGGTGCGACCTTTCTTGGCGCCCACGTAGCCAACAAAGAGCTGGTCATCCACCCAGAATTGCTTGGTGCGATCCAAATAAAAGGAAAGCGCACGTTTTGGATCCAGACGGTGGAGCCTCTCTTCCTCCTTAGAAGGATGCGGAGGCGGAAAGAAGGTGGGCAAAGTGATGGTTTGACCAATGTGAAAAGAAGTAACCACCTTGGGAAGAAAGGAAGGTCTGGTTCTGAGGACGACCTTGTCCGGATGAACAGCCAGAAAAGGAGGTTTTGAAGAAAGAGCTTGGAGCTCACTCACCCTGCGAGCAGAGGTGATGGCAACCAGAAAAGCAGTCTATAGAGTAAGAAGTCTGAGAGGACAGTTATGAAGCGGCTCAAAGGGAGCACACATAAGGTAAGTAAGAACCAAGTTCAAGTCCCACTGAGGCATTATGAAGGGAACAGGAGGAAAAAGATGAGTAATGCCCTTAAGGAAGCGATTTACAACAGGGGACTTGAAAAGAGAAGGCTGATCAGGAAGCCTAAGAAAGGCTGAAATGGCTGAGAGGTAGCCCTTAAGAGTGCCCAGAGCAGAGGGCCAAAGAAAGGAGGAACAAGAGAGCCTCAGAAAGAGGGGCAGAAAGGGGATCCACAGCCTTTGCTGTGCACCATGCCACAAATGTGTTCCATCTGCAGGCGTATACCATCTTGGTGGAGGGACTCCTGGCTGCCAAGATAACATCACAGACTTAGGGAGGCAGGTCAAAAGACGTCAACTGCCGCCACTCAATCTCCACGCAAGGAGGTGGAGACTGGACAGGTTTGGGTGGAGGACCGTCCCCTGCTGCTGCGACAGAAGATCCTCCCGAAGAGGCAGTCTGATCGGAGGATCGATGGCCATGTGTAGCAGCTCAGGATAGCAGACTCTTCGTGCCCAATCCGGAGCCACCAGAATGACTTGTGCCCGGTCGCGCTTGATCTTCTTCAGCACTCTGGGCAGAAGTGGTATAGGCGGAAAGACGAATAGAAGACCGCAACTCCACTCGCGACGAAAAGCATCGCCTAGCGAGTGCCACCTTGGAAATTCCAACGCGCAGAATTGCTGACATTGCGCGTTCTCTTCGGTGGCGAATAGATCTAACCAAGGCTCTCCCCACTGCTGAAAGAGACCTTGCACCACCTCCGAGTGAAGACACCATTCGTGATCCATCATGCACCTGCGGCTGAGTTCGTCCGCCCTGGCGTTCAGTGAACCTGCCAGGTGTTGAACCACCAGGGATATGACCTGCTGTTCCAGCCATATCCAGAGACGGAGAGCCTCTTGACATAGGGTCCACGACCCCATCCCGCCCCGTTTGTTGCAGTACCACATGGCAGTGGTGTTGTCCATGAACACCTGCACTACTCTTCCCCGGACAGAGGGAAGGAATGCTTTCAGTGCAAGACGGATTGCCTGAAACTCCAGAAGGTTAATGTGAAGCCCGGACTCCGCCGGAGACCAGAGGCCTCTGATCTCCGCCTCTCCAATGTGGCCGCCACACCCCAGAAGGGATGCATCCGTCACCACTGTGAACTCTGGTTGGGGAAGGGAGAGAGATCTGCCGTTGACCCAATCCCGGTTCGTTAGCCACCACTGCAATTGGCGTGCAGTGCCCTTCGAGATCTGGAAGCAATCAGACAGGTTCCCCTGATGCTGTGCCCACTGGAACTTCAGGTCCCACTGCAGAGCCCGCATATGCCATCTGGCATGATCCGCCAGCAGGATGCAGAAGGCCATCAGACCCAGCAGCCGCAGAGTCACTCTGACCGAAACCTGGGACAGAGGCTGAAAGATCGGAATCATAGCCCGAATATCCCGGACTCGCTGCTCGGGAGGATAGCCCCGAAACTGCGTCGTGTCCAGAACCGCTCCAATGAAGAGGAGCTTTTGAGAGGGAGTCAGGTGTGACTTTGGCACGTTGACAGAAAACCCCAGCGAATGCAGGAGGTCGGCCGTAGTCTGGAGGTGGAAGACGACAGCCTGGGACGAGCCCGCCTTCAACAGCCAGTCGGCGAGATAGGGGAAGACTGGAACGTATGATCTGCGCAGATGAGCTGTGACCACCGCCATCACCTTCGTGAACACCCGAGGGGCGCTGGTAAGGCTGAAGGGGAGCACGGTAAACTGAAAGTGCTCGTGGCCTACCTTGAACCGCAAGTAGCGCCGGTGGGCCAGCAGGACGGGGATGTGAAAGTAAGCGTCCTGCAAGTCCAACGCTACCATCCAGTCTCCAGGGTTGAGATCAAAAAGGACCTGAGTTAGCGTCACCATTTTGAACTTCTCCTTCCGGAGGAATCAGTTGACGTTCCTGAGATCCAAGATAGGATGCAGGCCTTTGTCCTTCTTGGGCACCAGAAAGTAGTGGGAATAGCAACCACGACCTACTTCTGGGGCAGGAACTCGCTCGATGGCTCTCTTGGCCAAGATAGCCGTAACTTCCTGTTGGAGAAGGGCCAGATGATCCTCCGACATGCGATGGTACTGAGGTGGCATGGCTGGGGGGGGGGTAGTCTTGAAGGGGAGGGAGTAGCCCCTTCAGACTATCTGCAAAACCCACCTGTCCGACGTGATGGTGCGCCAGTGGGGGAGGTGATGGCGAATCTTGCCGCCCACTGGCGATCGGTGGCCCTGAAAGGTCGGATTAGGAGGGTTTGGAGGCTGCTGCAGAGGGGGCGGTGGTGGTGCTCATTGGCCCCCAGAACCACGGCGGTGGTTGCCACGTCCCCGGCCGCGCAGGGACTGAAAGGAGAAGTGTGGCTCAATGGTTAGAGCGGCAGACCCTGATGCAGAGATCTGGCCCGGGACCAGGGTTCAATTCCCGCCTCGGCGGGTCTTGGGCTCAATTTCCTCGGACCTGATAATTCTCGCCTCGGTGCCTATTCTAATCATGGGTCCCACTCTGCAACTCTGGGCAATAGCTTGCTTAATCTCCACAACGGCCCCAACAGCGCTGGGATGCCTGGCTTCACCCTGGGGGTGCCCAGGAGTGGACATTTCACAGGGAAAAGCCAGGAAGGGTTCCACAGCGGTATGCGTACAGCGCCTGGACACCCCTTTGGGGGTATGGGTGCGCTTTACAAGTACAAAATTTCAAATTTCAACAGCTTGCACCAGCCTGTGGCTCTGGGCGGAACGTGGTGGGGCACCCCTTCCGTAGCTACGAAAGGGGCGAAAGGCAGACTGCGCAGGGCGGGTGGTGGAGAGGCCCAAGGGCTTGGCCGTGGCCCGAGAGTCCTTGAAGCGCTCTAGCGCTTTGCCTGCCTTGTCGCCGAACAGGTGACGGCCATCAAAGGGCATGTCCATTAGGGTAGCTTGGACATCCCCGGAGAACCCAGTCGACCTCAACCAGGCGTGGCGTCGAAGGGCTACCGACGTTGAAATAATCCTGCCCAGCAAGTCAGCGGTGTCCAGTCCACAGCGAATGGTAAACTTGGCTGCGTCTCTCCCCTCTGCAACTGCACGGGAGAAGATGGCCCGGGCCTCCTCCGGGCACTGGGGCAGCACCTGCACCACCGTATCCCACACGGAGTGGGTGTAACGGCCCAATAGACATGCAGTGTTTACCAACCGCAGTCCCAAGCTGGAGGAAGAAAACATCTTCTTCCCAAGGTGGCCCAGCTTTTTGGATTCCCTATCAGGTGGTGCGTTAGGGAATGCGCCTTTGGACGTGGAGGCTTGGACCACCAAGCTCTCAGGGGTGGGGTGTTGGGAGAGGAAAGTGGGGTCGCCCGGGGCCGGGCTGTGGCGTCGGGCAATCATCCTATCCACAGGAGCCCCTGTGTTGGGCCTGGACCAGGTGCCCAAAAGGATGTCGGTTAGGTCTTCATTAAACGGCAGCAGGGGCTCCGAAGAGCTCGCTGACGGTTGAAGCACCTCTGTCAGGAGGTTAGTCCTGACCGCCACCATAGGGGGCTCGAGGTTGAGAGCCTCGGCCGCCCTACGCAACACCACTGCATAAGACGCTCCCTCCTCCGTAGCCACGGTAGGAGGAGAAAACATGCCAAGGTCTGGTGAGGTATCCAGACCACTGGCATCCCCCAGTTCCTCTCTCCAGTCCGGTTCGTAACCCAACTTGTCAGTCAAAGGGTCTCCAGACCCCTCCCAGTCCTCCTCACCCTCCTCTGGTTGCCAATCTGGCCTAAAAGAACCAGGGTAGAACAGGGGCACAAAAGTACCCGCCGGCGCTGGAGTCGGTCGACGCCGGTCCGGCGCCGTGTCTACATCGGGATGGAGGCCGGGGTCAATGAGAATTATTGTGTGGCTCTATGGGCTTAGGGCATGCAGCTATCCTAACTTTCCACTTGTGCGATAAGGATTGTGGGTCTGAGAAGGCTAACCAAGACTACTGGAGCTCCTATGAGAAGCTCGCAATGCCACAGTTCAGGACTCTTGGTGAGTTCACAGGACCACAGCAGGAGTGCGCAGTAGGAATCTAATTTATTTATTTATTTATTTTGAAGGTTTTATATAGCGCGAACAAGACCCTTGAGGGTATCAGAGCGCTTTCAAGGTACATATAGGAAACAAACATGCATATAGTAAATAACAATGTTCCATACAAATCAAGAATGGTATAACCACTTATAAACATGGCTCATGTGAATTTAGCCATGAGAAGAGCTTTCACTTCTTTTTTGAAAGATGCAGTAGAGGGATTCAGTCTAGTTTCTGGGGGCAGTGCATTCCAGATCCTGGGCGCCATCCCAGAGAAGGCTCGGCTGTATGTTTTCTTCTTGATGAATCTTTGTGGTTTCAGTAAAAGGTTACTAGCACTTCCGGAGGATCTGTTGCCACATGAAGGCACCAATTTCTGTGCCAGATAGCTAGGAGTGTTGTGATGTATGGCTTTATGCGTCATACATGCGATTTTTTGTTGAATTTTGGCTTCGAAAGGTAGCCAGTTAAGGGATCTGAGGTCCGGGGAGATGTGAGAGTTTCTTTTGGAGCCAGTCTAGCTGCAGCGTTGATTGAAGCTCTTAGAGGGGCCGTCGAGGATCTGGGAAGACCGCAAAGAGAGACACTCCCATATTCCACTCTTGGGATAACTAGTGCTTATACTGTCAGTTTGAAGTCCTTTGCAGGCAGGAAGGGTTTTAGTTTTCTCAAGGTGTTCATCTGGAAGTTTGCTCCTTTTGTTGCGGCGCTGATGTGTTTCTGCATATTTAGATTTCTGTCCAGAGTTACTCCCAGCGATTTCGCCGAGTCGATAATAAGAGGTTGGCAGTTGAGTGCCGTTAGATGTTTCAGCCAGTCTTGAATTATGGTTACTTGGGAGGGAGGAGCGATTAGGAGGAATTTGGTTTTGAGGATATTTAGTTTTAGATGGTTTTCGGCCAGCCAGGTCTGAGTTTTTTCCAGCGTTGAGTTGAGAGATTTGATGTCTTCTAGTGAGTGGATCTTTAAATATAGTTGTGTATCATCTGCGTACATATGATACTGTACGTTAGAGGAGTTGAGAATTTCGGTGAGTGGTACCATGAATAAATTGAAAAGTGTAGGAGAGAGGGATGATCCCTGTGGGACTCCTAAAGTGACTGGGACGGGTTTGGACAGGGATTGATTAACCTTGAATCGTATCCAAGATCTTATCCAAATACTATCTATAGGGTCAGCCTACAGTTTCACCATATCAAATGACCAGCTTTTGCTTGCTGTCAGATGTACACCACCTGTAGGCATTCCACTGAGTAAAACTTCTGGGTGCCAGTGAAGCAGAGTCATAGGCTTTTTCTTCCTTGCTAGAATTGTTGGACATGCGGAGAGTTCCTGAAGCTTTAAAAGTCTGGCGTGAGTTGGCGCACTCATTTTACAATAAATCTTTGGGAACACCAACCAGCCTGGATTCTCCGAGCAACTCACATGGCGGAGTACACCTGTCTCATTCGCAACCTTGATCTGGTAGGTATTGCACCAGAACTTGCATCAAAATGTCCAAGTGCTACTATAATCAACTGATACGGTTAGTGTCTTAACAGGGGTTTGATTGGCTCAACATTCCATATCCTGGCACCCTGAACTCCAGATATTTTCCAAGTATTCACATTAATTCCTGTATCCTTTCCATTTAAAAATCCTTATTTTTAAAAAAACTGCTTAATATCACCAGCTTAATTTTTATGTTATTTGTCCAAAACACTTTTTATTGGTTACTTCATAAAACTGGTATGCATTTCTTAAACTAACCCCAATCAGATCAAAAGTGAAGACTTGTTTGCTGAATGCTAACGAAATATATGATCAGTAGTTACTAAGTAGTTCTGCTTTGTGTATGGTTTAATGAAGCCTGGTTTTGCCCGAGATATACCCAGGCTTACAAAAATCTCCTCTAGCATGGCATAGAAAGACCCATACGATCACTATATAGGTGCTTGCTGTATATGGTAATGCTGCATCGTAAAAAAAAGAATCTACAGGCACTGTATTGACTGAAGGAAATATAGAATATTATCAAGGTAATACTTACCACGCCTCTAAAGGAAGGGGGAATTAGCCCACAGTATATTGGGACGAATGAGCTACAAACTAAGGCCTGTGGAGACACAAAAATCATAAGAAAATGTGAGTCTGACGAGGCTAATTTTGCAAATAACATTAAGTCGACAGAACAATATATTATATCCCCAAAATTAAAACGCATCTGGACTCAGTTCTTCTCTTGAAAACAAAAAGCTATTCACTGTAGCATATATGAAAGGGCTTCGAAGTCCTGCTTGGTTCATTTCTAATGGGTAAACAATTTGAAATTTATCACTGAAACTTGCATAACCTCTGGAATCAACAACCGTGTCAGAGGCAGGCATGAGAAAAGAATGAAACATGGTTGAGTTGCTTCGCCTACCCTGGTCGTAAAGTCATCTTTTTTCTGTATTTGGCTATTTGCTGTGCCATGACAAATAATTTGGTTGAGTTGTTGACTTTGGAGTTTAGTATGCCCAAAGAAGCGATTTAAATTCCAAAATGCATAAGGCAAACACTCTTGTTGACATTTACCTGCACAGTTGTGCTGAGAGATATACACTCATGGGTGCGTGACCACCTGAGAGGAGGAGGCGGTAGTTTATATGAGTATCAAAGCATTCTCTACTAGTTTATGGCCAAACCCACATAACCTGGTTATTAGCCTGTTTATATACACACGGATACCAGAATCTTACCTCTTGGTGGCAAAGAGGCTGATTAAACCATTGGCTTCAATTCAGTCATGATGCCCATATATCTATATTAATGTCAAATATTAACAGTTGTATACTTCAGGGACATCTTAAAGATCTTGGGGACCCTGGGGACAAACGTATTTTGGGGCCCCCTGTTCAGAACAGCTTTGGATTTATGATCCAATTTCAACTATTTGATGCCCTCTTTGCAGTGGTGGACGCCATAAACAAAGGGTGGCGGGCGGGTGGAGGCTCAGAACCAGGCAGTGGGCGACGCTCTTCCGCCATTGTGGAGGAGCCGCCGCTGCCTCTTTGGCCATGTCATTGACAGTGTACAAGCACTCTAGCCAAATTCTAAATGTGTTTGCATCTAATATTCAGGGATAGTGAATTGTGTTTTCAATATTGTAACACAGCAGTAGCTCACTCATTACTGCAAATAATTTCTGTGACGCCCTACCATTTCTCATATGTGAGGTACTGTTTTGATCGAAGAAACTTTTTTTATGGATGTTGCATGAAAAACAATATTTCTCCGCAAAATGTCTGTAATAGATTCTCAAACATCACCCACATTAAAGTTTTTTTAAGGAAAACAGTATTTAAAACAATTTGCTTAAGAATTATTCGAGGCAATCAGGACAAGACTCTGCAGAACAGAGGTGGCTCGATCAGGGGGCCCACCTCTTGAAGGCTGAGGCCCTGGGCCACAGCCCACTTTTCCCATGCCTTAAAACGTCTCTGGTATACTATGGTATTTTTGGATCATTCTTGGGACCATCAAGGCAGTTACCTCACGTCAGAAGGATCATACCAGAAAGACTGAGGTGACTATACGTTTTGGAACAATAGATAACATTGTTTTGGTGAGATCTAGAACTGTGAGTCTCCTGCTGAAACAAGAGGAATGCACAACCAGAGACTGAGGATGATCATTCGTAATGCTAACTCAATGTGGGTTTACTTGAATCTTTCAAGAGTGGTGAAATGTTTATTTATTTATATCAAAATCTCCCTTTTTAAGGCTGGGAAAGGGTGTTTCGACCTTAAATGGATGTTTTACCTTAAAAGTCTTGTAGGTCAGAAAATTGGAAGGATGAGGAGTGGAGACATTTTGTAGCAATCTCTTGAGAGTTATACCAATGTAAAATCTAGTCAGTGGTACGGGGAGAACACTGTTTTGATAAAAGGAACGTAAATCACCTTTCCCGGTACCCAGAGACACCCTGACAAGCTAATCTCAAGAACTGTATTTGTTATTCCAAGATAAGGACGGAACATGGTTTCTTCCAAGCCCAAGTTTCCATGACAATGAAGATTTTTTTGGTACAAGTTGGGAAACAGACCAGAAAAATGTAGGATTTCTGAAGTTAAAATACCTTCATGGGATGAGGAAGAGAGGAGGTTATGAAGACAGCTCTACTGGAAAAATCACAAGACTAGAGCATTGAACTTAAGTGAAGAAAGGGTAATTTAAGGAGCCTGATCAAACTATGGCTGTCCGGGTTTGAGGAAGTCATACTTAATGAATGGTGAAAACAAAGTGAGGAAGTATACAGATGATAGTAGGATCACCGAACCACCAAGGAGGAAACTCTAAAAAGAAGAGTCACAGAAGAAAACATACAAACTTGCTACTCATGCCCTTTACATCCAGAACTAAGCAGATCAGATAGATTTTGTACAGAGTGTGACTCCTGATCCTGTGCAAGACCCTTCTGTGTGAAGGAGCATGAAAGACGACAGGATCAGGTGTCAATAAGGATGCCAGTTAAGAGATAACTTCTCTCCACCTTGCATATTTTCTTTCTGTAAGAACCAGAGATCTGTGTAAGACAGGTTTTCTTCTTGGATATGTGCCTGAACATTTTAGAAGATAAGTTTACAAAGATGCTATCTTTTTGGAGGTTCCAGCAACAAATCAGTACCTAAGCTCAGTAAGGAGCCAGCCTCATTCTTCAGAGACAGGGTTAGAGATGGCCTCCTCGGAGACATTGCAAAGGTTTCAATAGACGCCAGATCGACCCAAGGACAGTTCCATATAGGAGGCCTTTGTGGTACTGTAACAACCTTGTTACGCTGGTGGTAGAAGAACACCAGGTGAATGTGAGATAACCATCGACTTTGATACTACACATCACTTTCTCAATAATCAGAAAAATAAAATAAACAATTAAAATTCCTGCATGGAGCAGATGTCTCGAGTTAGAAGGTAAATAGTACAAAGGGTAATGAAATGAAGATGCAGGCTTGGCAATAGTTGTAGGTGTTCATTTAAGTGGAAGATATACTCTCCAACCTCACACGTCTAACCACCTCCAGGCTTCACCGTAGTCTCCCTCAGAACCTACACCCTCACCATGGAAACCCTACATATACATTCCACCCCAACATTCTTGTTTAGCTCACAGGGACTTACAACACATGCCACTGAAAGCTGCAGTGCTAGATACTACAGGTGACTTAACACATTTTTTAAGAAGGTAATAACCAAGGAAATTTTTACAACCGCCACGTAAAAGGGAAACTGGCGCGTAAATTAGATCACAGGATCTCTGTAGCACAGATGTAAACAGTGGGTCCCTTTTAACATTTAAAGCTATAGCAACATTCATAATAAAAAGCACTTTACGGCCTGGTCGGCTACTGAAAGCCTAGTTGGAAAGGGGAGCATGAAGTCGGATTGATCTACATGCGAGAATAAGATAAAATGTTCTACTTTAACAAATAAATGGTTATTTCTTGACAATATGCTTGTGCTGGTCATGCAGGAGAAGGCACACACAAAACATGAGCATATTATAAAGAACTGCTCAAGGGAAAACTTAAGGAACGATTAACAATTTCGAGATCTCCGACGTGAAAATTTAAAGGAATACTCTCTCTGCTCATCAAAGTAGCTCTCAGAGTCGACACTAGATTTACAGACCTTTCAAACAAAACCTTCGAGGAGAAAATGGTCTCTAAACAAGTGAACTGCAGATTGAGCAAATGTCAAATAGGTAATAAATAACTTGTACCCATTATGACCATTAACCAGCAACCTCATGCAATAGAAGTATAAGCATCGATTTTCCCCCGCCCCAATATTCTCCGAGAGAGAGAGAGAGAAAGTCAAAAAGGCTTGAACAGGATATGCACATCCAGTTTCCCCCTCGACTTTCACTGAATAATTCCACCAACTTGGAAAGGCAAGCGAAAAATAAACAAAACGGCAGATGCATCACGTGGTGAAGCATGCGCTTACATATGGCGTTACGCTGGGCCACACCAGTGTCATGATGTATACATGAACATGTGTGATGACACGTGCGCATACAATTAATGTTTTTTCCTATGATCAGCATTACCAAAAAGAACTGGCAAGGCCTATAGGTCAAACAAGCAAGACCCGTTTGCTTTGCCAATGTTTGTTATAATCAGTAAGTACATCGCAACTCTTATTTGAGAGTAATGAGGTTTTCCTTAAAGCTGGCCAACTACTTGTGAAGTCAGATATGCAAGGCCAGATTTTCAAAGTGTGGCTATAATCCATAGTTTTTTTCCTATGGTTTACAGCAAAATAAACTCTGCCATTTTACGTCTTATGGAGCCTAATGTTCTCCCTGTATTTCTGTATAATTTGCAAAGCTGAGTGTATACTAATCACAAGGTTCTGAAAGACGGTCTGATCTTCGAGCAGTCTCTCTCAGAGGCTGGTACCATGGATCCCTATCTTTTATCAAAGCAGCCAATGCCCCACATGTGGACATTCCAATATACTATTTGCAGAAACGACCTCCCAAGAAGAAACCTCCCTAATTTTGGAAGGCCTACGAATAAAGTGAGAGCCTGTTGTGTGGATGATGTGAAATATGGATGTTTAGTAATCTTCCAAGTCTTCCCTGTGAGAAATGTGAAATTTGGGGTACTGGTAGAGTTCTTAACAACACGTCACTCACTCACCATATCTCCAACGCAGTCACTGAAGTCGGTAGCAGCTTCAGCCTTTGAACACAAATCAGGCAGGTGACGTGGCCACACCTCAGGTCTCATCGCCCGCCATGAATAAAGAATAAGTGCATCTTCATGTCCCAAACTATTGCCCTTTTATGGACAGCCCTGGGCAGATGCAGAGTACATCTTGCAGCATTCTGGGCTCAAATATAAACAGAGCAGACCAGGCAACTCTAAGAAGTGTTCTTGGGGAACACGGAAAGACCAGGCGGGCTCTGAAATATAGGTCTCTCCCCAGGGAGAGAGCTGGTTGTGCCATCCCCAACTTCAATCTGTACCATCTGGCGGCAGCCCTTCAATATATGTGTGGGCTAGTTGGGGCAAACCCCTTGGATCCCTGGAATCGGGGGAGGATACCCGATATTTATGAGTTACTGGTAGGGAAAGAAGCAAAAAAAATTACTTCTGAAGTTTAGCGAACCCAGTTATTACGAGAAGGTAAGGTTTAAGATCCTTCTGGCCGCCTCTCGGGTGTGGGGGACTCTGAAGAGAATGATGGGGATAGGAAGAATGAATTATTATACTCCACTCTATTTGAATCCTTCATTGCCTGCAGTTTTTCATGACAGCTCAATGAAACGATGGATGGATTTATGGGTAGAGATGGTTGGGAATTTGTTTAACGTAGTTGGATTTAAGACATTCACCAAGATCCAGGATAGTCATGGGGTGTGCCGGAAAGATTTTTTTTAATACTTACAGATACGTAGCTTTCTGGCTAAGAAAACTGGTGGTCCACAAGGGATAGCTAAAACTGTTATGGACATGGCGCGGAATAAAGAGGGCTGTACTATTAGCCGCATTTATAATGAGTTGAGCAACCTGCGATCAGATGACCTCGAGAGGCAGGCAGGCAGATAAATGGGACCACAGGCTTGGCATAAAGGGATCGGGGTTCCTCGAATCTCTGAAAATGGGCCAGTCAATACTGTGTTAGTCAGGGCTGCAGGCACAGAATTACAAGACAATCTTAGACCTATATTATACGCCTGCTAAAATAGCCAAATGGGGTGGCTCAGTGGGTATCAGTTGTCCCCACTGTCAACCCCCTGGGGCAGATGTGGTCCATATGTTCTCTACTTGTCCACAACTTGAAACCTTGAAGAGAGACAGAGAGAAATTTCTAGAGGTCTCCCTGAAGGTGAAAGTAGTGCTAACACCCGAGTTAATGGTGCTGGGAGTTAGCAGTACGGGGGCAGAATGAGCCCTGACGTATTTTTTATTTCTGGCCATAGCAGTTGCCAGAATATGTATTTCTACAGCATGGCTGGACCCTGTGCCCCCCTCATATTCCTAATGGCTCACCCGACTCCTATCCATTTTTAACCTTGAAAAAGGGATCTCTGAACTAAAAGGTAGGAGGGCTAAAAAATTGGGTAAAATTATATGGGCTCCAATTTACAAATGGCAGATCGAGGATGGGAGGGGGGAGGACATTGACATAGCATAGATACGTCTTATCGTATTCTTTTTCCAATAGTGTTCAATCAATTGTTTACGCTTTTATCTTTGTTTTAACCTTAAATCACCTTTTGTGATGAATTTATTCATGTGCCCTTTATAAAATCTCATAAAAATATATAAATAAAATTAAAAAAAAGAAGTGTTCTTGGTGCCACATAAGAACTTGAATCATGCTGCCCTGGTCAACTGTTTAGAAAGATTGTCCAGTGATATCATGGAAAAAAGCAGATTACAAATTGAGAAATAGAATGCAAGAAATTAGACACTACAGATGCAAGAACAATTTGGTGAGATTGCGGATGAAAAACGGAATAGCAATCTGCATAATAATTAAAATGAATATCCATTACAAATGGCTGAGCTGGAGTAGTGCCAATAGGGAGGCATGAGACAGAGGCAGTTCATGAAAAAGAACAAATTATTTGTTCTGTGGTTCTCCAAGTTGTTGACTCAATTAACAAACTGTTATAAACAGCACAGCACAGTAAAGTAACTGTTGTCGCCATTTCATCCTCTACTAAGAGGACATGCGTGTTGAAAGTAACTCAAGAAAAGCAAATTCTAACTTCAGGTAGGATGCACAGCTGGTAGTGCAATTTAACATGATCCCCATCTTCAACCACTGATGCACATAATGCTTCTATTATTGTAGGGCTGTGCACCTTTCTAAACACTGCAGTTCCTTTGACCCTGAAACTCACCTGAATGAGTTCTTCTTTGGAGTCGAATTCTGATACTAATACGTTTTCCCCATCGGAGACACGAGTTAGGGAGATGCAGAGCTTGCCCGAGACCCTCAGATGTGCATCTTCTGGAAGATTTCGGTTGAGTCCATTCTTGAGAACCTTCACCAAGTTGAAATTGGGGTGGAGTGGGCCTAGATTTCGTTTTCTTGCTTCCTTGGCGAGTTCCAAAGCATCTGCACAGCACTGAGCTGAAAAGAGCAAACAGTCTCGTTTGTTTTCATCATATTACTGTTTTTAACATTCAAACACAAGACATCAAACAATATATAGTACAGAACATAGGACAATATAAAACACTGAATGTGATATTACAGGAAATACCACAACATTGAATGCCTTATCAACAATTTGTACGTGCTTACTGAGAGTACTACCTCCTATGCAGAACATGTGACTATTTTTCTAAAGTTTTTATATGTATTTATTTGTGATATCCTTTAGTCTAGCACTCTCATTACCAGCTGCTTCAGGGCACCAAAGGGCATACGGAATTGAACAAATAATTGGTATAGGTTAACCTTTTACAAATAAAATAAGGGTATTCCAGTTTTTTAAGATGTTTCACTCCTCTTGGAACGTGGGGGTTCTGCTGCATTCTCATTGTTGAGCTCAGCATGTATTAGGTCTGTGCTACTACAGCGCCTGAAGTCTTGCCTCTATAGAGCTCTTACTGTAGGCAGAGGTGGAGATTTTGCCTTGCGCAGCATATCCCAGGTTGCCGATTGGGCAGTTATTCTGGTTCATTATGTTCAGGTAACTTGGGTCGCTGACTGGTCAGGCAAAACCTTATTGCTTATACCCTTTGGTCTATTAGTGTCAAGATTGACAAATTCAAGATACACAGAGCCAAGATGCACAAGAGGAGCAACAACTCAAGGATAAAGAAGTACATGTGCCTAGTGGCCATGTGCCAACTAAGAAGTGTTTTCAAGGTTGCCATTATCAGGCTGATGGAGATTTACAGAGCAATTTAAGGAAGCAATCTCCTATGCATATTGCTTCACAACTGAATACAAGAAGCAGCTCCATGTTCCTGTTCATGGTGAACTACTGGGTGTCCAGCCTCTCCAATCTTGTTACCATGTTACCGCTTTGTTCCAGTTCATACCAGTTTCACTCATTCGCTGTGTATCTACATTCCCCCATCTAGCCTTTGTTTCTTCTGCCTTCCCTGCCTACATTCAGAGCTTTGTTTTGTCGCTCCGATGTTCTGTTCTTCCACTCTGATTGGCAGCTCCATAGTTTTTCTGGTCACTTCTCAACTTCCACTTATTCTCAGACTTGCATTATTTCATTGTTCTCAGGAGCCCTGCTGGTTTTAGTTTCCACAATACTCGCCTTTCTACATTCTCGCCTCAAAAGAGAATTCCTGGTTTTTAGTACAACTCTTCTTCTACACTGATCTTTCAAGACCACTGATGGTTGTAAAAGACCAGACTCCACTCCTGCTTGGTCTCAAGTTACTTCCTGTTAGTTCAGGGTCACTATGAGACCCTTGTGTGAAGGTAGTCACTTTGCATCGGTCCTTGAGCCTGACAATTAGTCAGTTAAAAGACTTCAGTCCTTTTAAGTCTACGACTAGTCTCACGGATCAATACTAGACCAGCTTAACCCATCTCGAATCCTTCCTTACAAGAAACACTTACAAAGAGCAATCAAAATGAAATCCTAGTTTTCAAGTAGCAGCTTTCTCAATTGGACATAACTGGCAACAAATGGGATTGGCTAAAGAAGAAGCCTTTTATACACTGTAATAACCCCTGGATGCGTTGCAGTGACACCTGGCAGTGGAAAATCCTAGCTCAGAGAAAGCTCCTCTGATTATATACAATTTGTAGGCAGTTCCACACTTGGACTGGTAACTTTGTGGTCCATGTGCATCTTGCTTTGCAACATTTTGGTACCCAAATACACCCTGCACGAGAGCAGCTACTGTGTGCTGGGTGCATACAATGCCCAACTTAATTGTCAGTAGAAAGCAGTATGGCCGTTTCTCTGTTTGGAAAATGGAGAACGACAGAAAGGATTAGCAGGAAGAGCAAAAACGAAGGGAAAAAAAAAAATACCAGAAAGGTTTTTTTCCCCATAGTGAACGCATGGAATGATTTAGCATTATAAGCAGTGATAAACTTCAAAAGCCAAGGACAGAATCACAAGTGCAATAGTAAGGAAAATGTATGGGGCAAGCCATAGACCATGAAGCGTATGCAGGATAATAGAAACACAAGCAGACTACCTGGGAAGGCCACCGGTGTTAGCTGTCAAATTTTAAACTACAACCAGGGCCACTGGAATTAAGCGGCAGGAGAGGGACAAATTATTCAGCACATTTTGTAGAAGTATTTCTTCATTATTTCGTCATTATTAAACTTGACAACACTGTCTGGGCATTGGTTGCACCTCATTAGTACCAGTTTAATACCCAAATATAGCAATAAGCAACCGAAAGGTGAACAGTTCAGCTTTGCAAAGGGCCTTAGACTGCACGGAAACACGGGTCACTGTATTTTTAGTTACTTTTGAACTGTTTGAGCTAGAAACACATTTTTGTTTTTTGTTAAAATCTACATATTATGTGGCAGATGGATTATGTCGCAAATGCGGCAAATCTATAATTATGCAAAAATCGCCGCGGCCGCACAATCGCATAATTCCAGTGGCTCAGACTATAAACCTATATCATATAACAATTACTTTTTGCTACAAGTATTACAGCTCACTAACTACTACAATTTTCTTCAAGCCATCGCACATGGAGTCCTGGTGGGAAGGAAGGAAGCCTTGCTTGTCCCACGGATTTTGGGTGAATAATGCAGCTGACATGCAGGGACTGGCCTCCACTAGCAAGTTTTGCTGGCTAGGGTGGGGATTTCAATTAACAGTAAACTGGCTGTATTGCGCCTACCGGCTTTGGGGGTCTGAATATGGTCAGAGAGGTTTTATTCTCTATCCAATAATACTATTATTCAATCAGTAATAGGCCGCCCATGCCTCTGTTAGTTAATGTTAGAAACTATAAAAGGGTTTTACCTGCCAGGTTAGCCGACAAGGATAGACTTAGTCAAGGCAAGAGTAAGAGATGCAAAGCTCATTTTCACTGTGGAAGATGTTGTGGTAGTCAAAGTAATGTTCAATAGAAAAATCATTGAAAGGATTCTGGGTGACGGTAATTCATTGTCATTACACATGCCGCAGAATCAGCCTTCTTTTTCCTCCCATCTCATGCGAGCTAGATCCAGCTGCATGGGGGTGCTCGGGTAGGTGAAACGGATTAGTAAGACTTAAGAAGCATGTTGGCCGCCCTGTTTGGGTGGACTTAACGCCTCTCAATGCACCAGCCATGCTTTTTCCCCACAAGTCACACACAGACTGCTGGCTTCTAGCATGTGATAGCAGTGTGTAAGGTCAGCAAGGACTGGACCATGCAACTCTCTAGTTTGGGTTATGGGTTTTAATTTTAGTCCAGGTTGCTGTGGATGGGAGTGGTAAAGCAATGGTTAGCTTTGTTCAATGTGTGGACAAGCTAGCAGTGGAGTCATGAGGTCCTTGACAAAGGTAGCTGGGGAAGACCGGTAGGTCTAGGATGGCAAAACGTTGCTTCCAGTGTATATAGGCTAACCATGAGACTATGGAGCTGGCAATCTATTACAGGGAAGTTCAGAGAAAGAGGATGTTTGTTTAGGTCAAGGAGGATGGTTGAAGGAACACCAACAGGTCATGGAAAGGAGGATCAGCAGGTCCAGAATGGAGGTGAACCCAGGGTACTCTAGAAGGAGCAATGAGTCCAGTACCCATGACCAGTAAGTCAAAAGAGAGGCAGGGTAAAGTTGGGATCAAGTGGACAGAATTGAAGAAATATGGAGTGGGGTTAGTTAAGCTTAAGAGCTTTGTACTTAAGGAAAGTGGGCAGGTTTAGGATATATATATATACATATATATATATACACATATATATATATATATATATATATATATATATATACACACACATACACACATTTATTTTTGAGTGCTTGTAATAGTTTTTTTACTGTTATGTTAGAGATTTGTTCGACTCTGCACTGCAATTAGTGTGGCCTTGCATGCGACAATCCAGTATAGCAATGTCCGTGAACTCAATCTAGTCCATTAAAGTACCATTTCACATACTACTTATGCATTTGCAGTTGATTGCGTGGTCTCACCCAACGAAACTTGTACTCTCAACTTTTACATATCAGCACAAAATACATAATCGTATTTAAAACAGTATGTATTGCAGCTGCGTAAGAATCATAAAGGCGAGTTTATATACATGGTTTGAAAGCAGAGTAACTTGATCTTTACATACTGACCATTAACCCTTCTGAGGAACGACCTATGCCCTAGACAGTTGCATCCTAACACAAAACGTAGGCGCACATGAATTTAACACAAACTATCTGTAAATGTCTTTAGTATTTTGCCAGTACCTTACAGCAGGTACCTACACACGGAAAAGCCTCAAACTTCAAATCGTTAAAAGGTCATTAATTTTTTTTTTATATAGAACAATCTGTTATTGAATAAGATGTGCAACTATCCCCATGTTTAACATTCACAGGCACGAACATGCACTGTCAGGCACAGACAATGGTTTGTCTTTAAACCCAGCTTATTGCTAGATTGGCAATGATCAAATCACTAACTGTCCAAGAGAAAAACAAGATATATGTAACTGGCCTTTGACCACAGATTACCGGTCACGATTGCTCCAATGAATGCGGGCTAAACTTTCCAGGCCTCGAATTTCTAGGAAAAGCTTTACAAACATCACATTAGGCAGCAAGTTCACAGATCATACTTAGTGCGCATTCCGCTCGGAGGGCATGTCTGAAACCAGCTGCGACTCCTTTTGTAACATAAAAACATAATTTCTCTAGAAAGCAGGCCTCTGTACTCCAGGAAAGCAATCAATGTGGAGCTGACGGCTATTCATGTACTTTAGCGAAAATAAAAAGGCTGGTTTCAGATTTAAAACTTCACATCTGTCATGTTAATGAATGATTATTCTGTACCCAACGCTAGAAAATTACCATTAACCTCACCAGATAACACTACTGAACAAACACTTTCCTCCAACTGGCTTACTGATATGATTATAATAAAAGAAGGCTTAAGGTTGCCACGCATCATTGGTACATACAGATATACCCAGTTCTTTAAATGGAATGAAAAATGTTGGGGGTCATGGGGGCAAGGTCAAAGAAGCATAACTAGGAATCCTTCCCAAGAACCATAGTCTAAGTGATGGAGGGCATGGCATAAAATGCATTAACTAAAATCCCATGCTTCACACAGCATGCCACCTGACCAATATTTGGGTGCCTGTCTTGAGTTGCCTGTTATTGCATCCCGAAAGATCACACAACAATGAACATACACCCTTAGCAAGACAGATATCCCTCGCTCTCGCTCTCTTCCACCCCCCCCTCCCCCCTACCTGTAAACACAGCAATTTCATTTCCTTTGGCATGGTCAATAGTTCCACCGCTGTGTATACCTCCGTCACAACTGGCACCTCATATGTGACCACTGATCTGTGCGCCCTACAGGAACACAAGGAATGAGCATGTAGTCTCAACACCTTGATCCAATCACAAACACTGACAAACTCACACTGAGCTCAGCCTCAACTCTAATGTCCCAATCATGAACACCCAGCCAAGCACTGAACTCCCCCAGACACCTAGAAGCAATTTAGTTCACAGTATGTACAATGCAAGAGTCGCATGAAAAAACTACAGAAACACATCTAGAAAAACCAAATACTCTTAGGGAAGGCCGGATAAAATAAAATATGTGAAAGATAAACAGGGGCTGCATCTGGCATGGAAAAACAATGCTTACACTCCTGGTTAAGAAACTGATCGTTTCCGGCCTGTAATGGTAAGAGCATGAATGCAGGGCTCTGGTAAGGGCCCGTTCTAAAATCATTTCTCAATGAGTACCAGGCCTGACAGGAACCACACGACTTAAGGCCCTGGGTATACTAATAGGCTGTTTTTCAAAGCAACTGGCTATCCAGTTATTGCAAGGAATCGAGGGCAACGGGTCTACAGCATTAAAGTTATTGGGTACTCTTTGCAGCAAATGCCATCCAAACTGCCCACTAAGAGCATCAAAGCAATCATACTGAGTAAAACTCAGTAGGGGTTGATCTGGATAACAAACGTGTAATAAATACTATGTAACTGAGTCTCAAACAGTGGTTAGAATAAGGCAATGTTATACCACTGGTGGGCATCTACGTAGTGCATAATTTGTGATATTCTTGGCCTCTTGGTGCACTGTGCAGACTACAGTCTGTGTAGTTGTGATTCATATACCAGAGCTCCTACACTGGAGGGATTTCGTAAGTAGCTTGGGGGGCATTGTTATCCTCACATAGGTGGCCCATTAAGAGGGACCCTTGCAACCTTCCAACACAATCCATGCATCTGCCCTGGGTTGTCTGTGGTAGTTTGCAATGTGGGTGCAGGTCTGGCAGTCCTTGTGCCTGGTGAAAACAATTTTAGATTAAGCATATTGTCGTGTAGTTCCTATAAGACCTATATAGGATCTGCACGTTTAGACAACATACACTGCGGGACTGGTGTCCAGACGGATTCCAGACACCCCCACCGGGTATGTTAGCCTGTGTACCAGCTCGCTCTCAATGCCACTATTACCTCCTCTTACCAAGGAGAGAATAGTTCTTGGCAACTATCGAACATGACAACCCTGATCCCTCAGGACCGTGGAAACAGTAGCTTACTTTTCGCTCAGTCACTCGTGCTTACTTGTTCTCAGAGAGATACACAGAGTAAAAGGTTGGGACGTTTTCAATAAGTATTTTTGAACAGTCGTTATTCTAGCGTAAAATAAGTGCACTGAAATCACCAGTAGACAGTAGCATATATAAATGAGTAGCAGTACTTAGAAAATAAACAGATGGTAGGTTTCTACCATTTTGCTAAAATCATAACTACAGGCAAGTATATAAAATACATGGCAATAAAATGCGTACTCCTACGATGCACCCTAACTAGATGTACCTAAGTGTACCTAGCATGTGAGTAGGTGTAAAGCCAAGAATCCCTCTAGGATAAAGCCAACCGCATTACCTGATGTGAGACTGCGGGATCCCGTTCTGGTCTCGAGCTGAACACCCCGCAATGGATGTCAGACCACTGCGAGCTGGAGTATCTGCATGCAGGAACCTCAGCGTCTTGCGTCAGTGTGTCAGCCGGGAAGTCCTGATCTCCTCTGACTATCTCCGCAAGATGTGATGTATATATACCCAAAGGTATCCCCAGGAGTTCTACCTTGCTGTGCCAGTGTCGGACTTAGGATGATGTCGGGAATGAACTTTATACACAGTTATTATGCAGGAGATGATGGTCCTGCTGTGATACCAAGAAACTAAGAATCCTCATGCATAATTTATGAGGCCAGTGTCCAGGGAAAAACCCTACGTACTTGTGTGTAGTATTGTAACTGGGTAAAAGGTCAGTCCTTCAAATCCGTTATGTATGTAGTATAGGAGAGAATGTAGGTGAAGGGTTATGATTGTTACCTAGACCTATATCGGGGTACCTATATGAAATATGACAATATGTTGTTGAAAATCTGTTCAAAAAAATATCACTCAACAAGGTCCAGGAAACCTGTAAATGGCCTATTTTTGTTAAGGGTCTGGTGACTACTGCTGTTTGGACAGGAATGTCTCCTGCATAGTATCTGGGTCTACCCCCCTCAGACCTCAAATGCATGTATAACTGGTTTCCTGACTTTATTTGAGACCTAGAGTCACACTATCCTAAACATGTGCGCAGAGACCTTGGACTGTTCTGACTACGTGAAGTCCTGGACTCATCCTGTGGGTTGTATGTGATTTCAAAGAAAATATTTCATAGAATACCATTACGGAGAAATCATGTCACTTAAACTGTTTATTGGAAATTTGCAGGATGAATGGCATTTGCCATTTCACCGAAGACAATTTATAAAAATGGTTTTTTTTCCGCAATTGGCTTTTTCATGCTTATTATTTTTTTAAGGAGTAATTGCAATGGTTACAGGTCTTTCTTTCAGAAACATTTTTGTTGGAGGTACTCATTTCACTACTTTACTTGAGGGGATATTGTTTTGTATTTAGATCTTTTACATTGTCAATCAATTACTTTAGATGATTTTATTTCAGTGAGCCATCACCAACCAAAGACACCATCCAACCCTTCTCCTCCAAACATTGGTGGCTCCTCCGCTAAGGCGGAGGAGCGTCGCCCCACTGCTCTAAGAGCAGTGTAAAAGGAAAAATAAAATGATAATAACACAAGTTATTATAATTTTATTTTTAGTATCAGCCAGGATAAGACGGTGCGGGGCTGGGTTCCTGTGACGTCGGGGAGGAGTGGTTGCTGTACTCTAAAGTTGGCATGACTGTTTGGCCGGCCGTCTTGACCCCGCCAGACAGTCATGCGCACTTTGCATGTTCCCCACCAGGCTGCAATGCACAACCTGGTGGGGAACATGCACAGGCTCTCTGTGCCTGTCTGAGCGCCGAACCTCAGACCAATCACAACGCTGCATTGCAGCATTGTGATTGGCTTAGAGGAGCCTGTGTGCTTCCTGTTCGCACAGAAGTCAGGAAGAGGACGGAGGAGAGACGAAGTGGGAGAGACGGCGTGCTGAGGTAAGTGAATTTTAATTTTTCTCTATTCCCCCCGCCCCCCCCCCATCTTCCCCACCCAGTCCCCCGCCACCCCCGTTCTGTGCCGGCCGCCACTGTTCCTAAAGCCCCTCACCATGCCAAAACTCCATCCATTACTGACCCCTAAACGCCAACCATCGCTAAATCCTAAAAACCCCTCACAACACCTAAACCTTTCCTAACCCCCAAGTTCTAACCAACCCTGAAACCTAAAACCCCCTTTCTGTACCTGTACTCTATCCATCCTCGACCTCTAAATCTTCCACCAATCACGCCTAAACATCACTCATCCTTGAACCTAAAACCCATCACTAACCCTAAACGCCACCAAGGTTTATTCTAATTTTGGATGTTTCCCTAAAATTATCTTTTGTTTAAAATATTTACTGTTGTTTTCAATTTATTTGGATTTCCTTAAAATTGGCGTTTCTTGATTTGGTTTCCTCCAATGTAGTTTCTCAGTTTTCATTTTACACTTAATTCATAACCATCAGTCCTATGACCTGGATGAGTGCACACAGAGGGCCTTCAGTACCAACAGTGGACTTCTGTCCCTATTGTGACTATAGCATAGAGAGTGGTGGAGGAAGCCTGCCATGGGTAAGAGAATAATGTGACCCCAACCAAATTATCTGGGTTGCTCAGTTTGATGCGTACTGGCCTCCCCTCAAAGTTCCACTTCTGTGCGCACACTCACACCCTTGCAACGACACACCAAGTGCGTGTTAAGCATGTTTATGTGAGTAGCAAAAATAACACACATAGTGCAAGTAGACCATAGTAATGTAGGCCAGTGGGATATAGTTTGGAAACCTGTGGCCTGGTATATCACAAGATGGAGGGAGAGAAATGTGTTACCAGTGAAAGTGTACTGCTTGCATTCCTGTAGCGAAGGAAGGAGACCCAGACATTGAACTGGGAATGGAGACACGGACATTTTAAATCTAATCTGCATCAATTGCTGCCATTTTTGTTACTGGTTACAATCACATTTTACAGGCCTGTGTTGATGCTATACAAAATCAACAGTGAGGTGGCGAGCGAAAGCCTACAGAAACAGTGCTTGAGACCACCAAGGAGCACCGGGGGGTGGAGGGGATAGAGGCATACAAGGGAGACATCTGTGAAACACATGAACTTTCAGAAAAAAACGAGTTCCTGAAAAGCAGACAGAGGTGGAAGCACTGAAGGAGCTAATCATAGGTGGTAAAAAGCCTATGCTTCACGGGAAGGACAAAGACATGACAGATGGGCTAAAACAAAGCTAGCAAATAGAAAACAAGCAAATGTGAGTTACAAAAAACAAACGCAATGGAAAGACGTGGGTGAAATGTATTCCTATTTAGGCTTTCAGCATGTCCCCAATATGTCTTTGCAACCAGACTAGGCTTCAACCTAAAAAGCATAGGGCTGACAACTTCCTACCCACACAGTAAGGGCCACCCTACCTACTATAGAGGTCAACAGGCATCAAATCAAAGTTAAAACCAAACCAGGTCGAGGGGACAGTCAGAGTTCAGCCCATAGGCACTTAACAGGGCAACAGACATCTGTGGATGGGTCCACCTGTTGACAGTGACATAGGCTTGCTTACCCATCATCACCAACAGAAAGCTAGCGACTATTACCATACTGAAGTGCATTATTCTTAATTATTTTCTAGTATATAATGAACCACAGCAAGGAACAAGTCTCCAAGCACTGTATCCATGACAAAAAATCCCATGTGTACACATTTAGTGGATGTTTGTAGGCCTTTGCTCGAGTTATACAACTTACTACATGGTGATGGCCGACTCAAACATTTGTTCCCAATGACCTTAGGAATACTCTTGTGAAACTTTGGGAAATGATAGAAGGGAAAAAGTACAGGCTTCCATGGTCTTCACAAACTAGCAAGTCCCTTAAATTACTGGAAAGACAAAAATGGCAATGGTTCCTCATGTTTATCCAACTATTGAAGTAAGAAACCTTAAACTTCTCAGACAAGTGAAAAAAACTCACATGGGAGCTAAGAGAAACTAATCAAGTCTCAATGTGCTGACATTCCCCAATGTTACAAACTAGTGAGAGCCTACTAGGATGAATGAGGAGCACTGCCTTTATTGATTTTTAGAGCAACACTACCATACGTGGCGAAATAAATTCCTGTTTCAATATAGCATTAAACCCATGAAGGACTGGGTGGACAGACTTATATCTGGTCGCCTGAGGATAAGAAAGACCTTGCGTTTGGAGATGGTCTTGCAGGAGTGAGGCTGCGAGGAGTGACAGCAGACTGGGACGAGCCAATGATAAACAGCTGGCAGCTGTGTTGTATTGCTGATTCACTAAAGAGAGGCTCTCCCCAGATCTGGGTCTGTGATCTGGCATGTTGGATCGGAAAACAGAGAACCCAAACTTCAATACAAATTTAGGTAAATATCAAAATGAGATACAGGAAATGGAGAAAGACTAATTTTTATTAATTTTTGTTCAGTAAAATTGAATGCACTGTTTCGTACGTGGAGAGATTTAACATAAACACAAGCTTGCAGAATTTTGTAATTGCCACTCAAACGTATTTTTAAAGACACAAGAAATTACATTCACAGATAAATATATACAATTCCAACTATGAGTGAGAGTATTGAAATCAATGCTTACTAGAGGATACTAATAAATAGGAAGAGAGAAAAAGAAGAGAAACAATTGACAAGATAAGAAGAAACAATGGGAAAGAAAGAGAAAACGAGTGGTTAAAAGGACACTCTAGAAAAGGTTCCCAACTAATATAACATCCGAGTGACTTCTTCAATGTTGTGATGAATATAAAAAAAAGCAAATGCAGTAGAAATATATCAGTGTTTGAGGGTGTACCTTATCTGTGTCTTTCCCTGGAAAAGTGTTATTGAAATTATGGAGGGTTAATCTTTTCAAGATATTCATCTAATTTCTTTCATATAGGACAATTAGCTGAGATCCAAGGATAGTGTTGGGCCACAATGCGTTTAGCGCCTCTAATATATGTTAACCGCTCCCACCAAGTATGAACTGAAGTGTTTGCAAGAATTTTCCAGTTGTCTAGAATAGTTTTGTGTGCCAGAGTGAACATGAGATCTAATAAAAGTAAGTCTTCCTTCTCTATATTATCATATTTTGTGCCCAGAGCAGGTCCTAGTACCACATAGGGAAAATTATTGGGTGGTGTGAAGTTAAAGATGTTCTGAATCGATGATTATCTTCTGTCCCAGAATTTGAAGCAGAGGTCCAAAAAAAAATGTGTAAGGTCTACCGAACTAGATTTACAGCTCCAATAAGTTGTATCTGATAATAGCCGAATTTTTGAGAGTCTCCAGTTTCAAAAAACTCCTTTGAGATGTAAAAATGGGGCATTAGCCAGGTTAGGGGATTATCTTTGTTAGTGGCGTTTCTCCAGATTTTAGTCCACATCTTGTCTATTAAGAGTTTCTTATTAATGGTTAACTAATCTGAAGACCATCTTTCAATAAGGTTGAGCTTAATGGTTATAGCATACTGTACATTTTATTTTAAAAACTTTATTAAACAGGCTCATGAGGTACAGCAAGACAGAAGGTGTTCGCATGCACTTCATCGGTCACATATACAGCATCATGTTACATTATGTCAAAGCAAATACTGTACATTTTAGACACAAACGGCCTACTTTGCTGATTTTATTATTAGCGAGATAATGGAAGGGTCTCGTTGAGGGAAGGAGGGGTGTTTGGAGAGAACTACTTTCAATTTTAGGAAGTTATAGAAATCAGCATTACCTAGTCCATAAATCTGTTGCATATTCACAAAGGACCTGATGTTATTCCTGGTACCCAGATCTCTAATGTACGAGTACACTTTTCTTACACCATTTATCTTGCAATGTCACAATCCAGCCCAGCTTAATCTGTTTGACCATAATGATGCCATATTAGACTTCTTAAGGGTAGTCTTCACGCACAATTTCAACACACAAATCAGAGCAACTTAGCTTACCATTTCCCTCAGGAGTTAATATTCTAGCATTCTGACACACGCTTCACAGAGGGATTGGAAGGTCACATTATTATTTTATTTTTTTAAATTAAACAAGCACTTCAAGGGAGTGGAAGATTGTCTTGGTAGACAGGCAAGTCATCAACTGAATGCTGGTTTGCTAGCAAAGGTATTTCCTTTAAAAACTCGATGCAAAAACGGGAACCACTCATGATGTCAACTTGTTTTTTTCAAGGCTAATGTTTTCATGGTGATGAGAATTCATATTTGCCAACTAATATTTATGCTGAGTGTATAAACGGTGCAAAGAAATAAATATTAAGGGGTTTGTAATGTCATTCAACCATGCAAAACTCGAAGTGACAAACTGCATTTAAATGAAGGTACATTGTGGTTCCTGTGATATGCTGGTCTTTATGTTCCAATGCCTTTACTGCTCGTGTTCTGTTTTGATTTAAAATGTTTTTCGTTCTGTTTTTCCTTTGTGACCCTGACTGCGAGTTCCCATGCAGTTCTAGATTCCTCGGTTAGGCAGTTGCCTGCCTGACACGGACTGAATGGGAGCTCGCCGTCGTGGGTCTTCAGCTTCGGGAATAAAACTCTTCTTATTAAGAAATCAACCGACCTTCGCCTGGCTTTTTCTTTCTCGCTTCCCACATTTTGGTACCAGGAGTGGGGTGAAGATTTCATGACCCACCGACCGCCTCTCCACTTTCTTATCTTCTATTTCACCGCCGCCAAGATCTCCATTTCAAGCGACGTCCTTTTGTTCTTCTCTACATCGCTGTCCTTACTAGAGCCTTTTCATGCCTTCATTTGGTCACCCGCCGCCTCCTGTTGGGGCCTGGGTGAGTTTTTTGGGATTGTCCCGAGCCGTGCATGAAGATTTCGTGCGGCTCGCGTCTGGAATTCATCTTGCGCAGCGCTCAAGCTGCCTGGTTTGCCTGACCTCCGCGTCACAGTGGGACGTCGTCCTGTGATGGAGTTTCCTCAGAATGCAATTGGTGCGTCTCGATGACCAGACCCGACGTCAGGCTACACGTCGGCGTGCAGCCATCTTTATTCAGGTTTGCCGATTTACCGGCGTCTTCCTGCAGCCGGCCTTATTGCCTCGCCTTCTTTCAAAAATCTTCATTTTGAGATCTTGTTTTCTGCAGAGCAACGTTTTTGTCAGCTCCTGATACTGTGACTTCTTCTGGGCAAGTTATATTTTCTTGTGTTTTTTTTGTTTCCTTTTCCAGAGACTTGGTTCTATGCTGTTTTGGGAGCCAACTATTCTCAGATGGTACTCTGATCTTCCCATTTCCTCTTGCCTTAAACGTATTTTAGGAGTGCTACTGCCGCCTTGAGGTTGTTTCTACTGTCTTACTGTGTTGCTCTTTCACTCACATTGCCTCTGCGCAAGGGGTAATTCAACCTTCACCTTTTCTCTCAAAGCCTGGGAGACCGGAAATTAAATGGGTAGAATGGCTCAGAATTTTTGAAAATTATTTGGCTGCTATAGATGCTGACAAATACGGTCCTACCAGAAAATTGGCTTTATTATTTAGTCATCTAGGAAAAGCCGCACAGAGGGTTTTTGCAATCTTCCCCCTGTTTCTGCACCAGGCGCAGAGGGCATTCCTTGGAACCCTTATCTTAAAGCCAAGGAAAGGATGAGAAAGCAGTTTTCTGGCGAGTCGAGCGTGTTGCTTGAGAGATTTAACTTTGCAGTGGGCAAGCAATTGGCTGATGAGTCTGTTGAAGACTATGTGGCCACTCTGAGAGTCCTTGCAGCCAAATGTCAGTTTGGACACAATGTTGACACTTACATACGAGACCAATTTGTGTTTGCTTAACTTGTCATAATCCCACTTTGGCAGAAACTTTGGATGTGGCCAAGAGCAGGGCTTTAAGTGGGCCAGGTCTCACCGGGTCTGAGCACCGGCAGTTTTTTAAAGGGGGCCTCGAAACGGGTCTCTTTCGGGCTCTGTTTTGTGCCTGCGGTCACTGCAGTCCGTTTTTTTCCGGACTGCAGTGACTGCAGGCACATCTGTGTGCGCTGGTCACACTGCTCACTTCTCACTGGAGAAGTTATGCATGACGAGGTGAGCGTTGTAGGGGAAGGGAAATCCTTTAAAGAGAGTCATTTTCTCTCTGGATTTCCCTTCTCTTTTTGAAACTCGGGAGCAGCAACATTGTCGTGGTGTCACCAGGGCTTTAATTGGAAGCTTTTTCAAAATTATATACAACAATCCATAGTTGCTGCATATTTATCGTATGCAACTAACAATCATTGACAAAGTCAGTAGTCCTGACTTGTTGTAGGTATGATGTTACTTGTTGTATTACATCTAGATGCAATGTCAGAAACAGCAAAATACAAGTCGGGCGGCACACTATGCTAAGCACAGATTTTTTAGTTCAAGTGTTTTTAAGCCACGCCCTTAATTACATTGGCCACGCCCCTTTGAGAGACCCTCCAGTTTTTTCATCCCTCTTAAAGCCCTGGCCAAGGGTATTGAGAGGTCTATGGTGACTTTGAAAGTATTGTCGAATTATGCGGGGGCAGTTACAACCATCTGTGGGTTCAATTGTGAATGAGGACGTTGTGTGTGCTGTTGCCGATAAACCTGCTAACGACAGGCGGGCTCAAAGGAGTCAGCAAACTCATGGGCAGAAAATCTGCTATAGATGCGGCTCAGGAACCACATTGGTAACAATCCTTCTTGTCCCGCTGTTGGCAAATTGGGTCATTTTCAGGGAGTTTGTAGAGGAACGGCTGCTGTGGGATATTACAACAGAGATAAAATAAGCAGTGTGACTCTTGAGGAGGTTGAGAGTGAGTTGCGTGAAAACACGTCCAAGTGCTCTAATGTTCTTTTAACAGTGGATCTCCCCATAGTTGCATCTGTAGGTTCAGGGAAGATTATCAAGGGGCCTACTGTGGACGCATGTATTGATGGGAAGCACGGGCATGTGATGGCTGATTCTGGTGCGCCTGTTACCATTTTGGCTGATCACACTTTCTTTAAAGCTTGGTCCCCTGAAACTATCTTATTTCCACCGGACATTAATCCCAAAGCTTTTGGGGAGCAAGATATTGATCGTCTTGGTTTCCTTTGGTCTTCTGTGGAGTGCTTGGGGGGGGTCCATCACCACGAAGATCTATGTGGCCGTAAAGGGAAGAGCTATTGTGGGTTGGAAGGATCTCGCCAAGCTTGGGATCATCTTATGCCCTGATCAGGATCCACCCACTGTTTTGGGGGAGCCATCCCTAGACATGCTATTCATGGCCTTAATTCTGATGTAGTGGCCAAGATGTTTGAGGCTTATTCCATTGTGTTCAAAGATGTGGTTGGAACAGTTTTAAGGTTTGAACACTGCATCAAGCTGTGGTTCAGAAGGTTAGGCCTGTGCCCTTAAGTATCAGGGAAGATCTCAAACTTTTATTGTTTAAGCACAAGGAGGAGAACATTATCGCACCCATTGATGCCTCTGAATGGGTTTCTCCCATTGTTTTGATGAAGAAGAGGACAGGGGACCTCAGGCTATGTGTGAACTTGAGGTCCCTTAACCAGAATATAGTGGTTGATTGCCATCCCTTACCACACATCAACCAGAATATAGTGGTTGATTGCGCATCCCTTACCACACATCCATAAGATGTTAGCCAACATTGGTTCTTCTAAATTCTTTTCCATCGTTGACTTGCACTCGGCATATCACCAAATACAACTTTGAGGAATCTCAGTCTCTCACTGCCTTTGTGCCCGAGTTTGGTGCCTTCTAATTTTTGAGGCTACCTTTCGGGCTTGCATCGGCGGCGAGTGGGTTTCAGAAGTTGATGGATGGTCTGTTTGGTGATATGCCGCATGTGCAAGCATTTCAAGATGATATACTTATCTACACTGAAACTGTGGAGGAACATGTGTCGGCCTTGCACAAGGTGCTAGGCACCCTTCAAGATAGAGGGATGACGGTCAAGCACAGTAAGTGCAAACTCCTAGTGCATGAAGTAGAGTATTTGGGACATCTTATTTCCGACAAGGGTATTAAACCTAAATTTTGTAATGTGGAGGCCATTCAGAAAGCTCCAGCCCCTTATAAGGATGCGTCGCGTTCATTTTTGGGGCTTTGCGAGTATTATGCCAGATTTGTGCCTGGGTATGCTCTTACAGTTCAGCCGTTGAAATCACTACTGAAAAAAGGAACTACATTTCTGTGGACTGAAGCAATTAATGCGGTTTATGAGGAACTTGAAATGCTTGTGGTGAATGCTACTGCTCTACGACCTTTTGTTTCCACATGGAAATCGTTCATCACTGTTGATGCCAGTCTCAAGGGGCTAGGAGCTGTTTTTGGTCAATGGGTGAATGGTCAAGAGAACTCTATTGTCTTTACCTCTAGGGCATTGTCCAGTGCTGAAACCAACTATAGCACCATTGAGAGAGAGAGTCAATGGCTATAGTGTGGGCTGTGCAAAAATGTAAACCTACATTTGGGGAAATTCGTGTGAAATATTCAGCGACCACAGCCATTAGTGTTCCTCTTAGCAGGTAATGGTTTGGGTTTGGCATCTGCACGTTTGGTTCGTTTGTTGTCCAAACTTCAGGAGTATGATTTGGTTGTCAAATACATCCAAAGGGGGGAAAAATATCAGAGCGGACTGTCTATCTCGTCTTCCTGTGACTTCCAGTAGTGACTTACTTGACTGCTCAGACAAAGAGTGGGACTTGTTGATGCCGTTTTTCCTTGCCATGGTTCAATCTCCCAACAAGAAGGCCCTGGGGGCTTAGACAAGCAAGTCGCTCAGTTCTCGTCCGCCGCACTGTGCACTCTACGTAAACTTGTCTTATGTACTGCCATTGAATTTGAATCTGATGAAGTTTATGTGTTTTTAGGACTTGTTAAAAAAAAATCCGTTTTTATGGCTTGTTAATCTGTTGCTCTTAACCGCCCATTTTTAAATAGCCTGCATCTTTTAATTTACGCTTTTTTCACTGGGCTCTATGGCATTGACAGCACTCACCGCTTGCGAGGGACTAGGGGGAGCACACTTCCCTCCCGCCCGGGCTGGTTAGGGCGGAGACACTCAGGAGGCGCCATCTTAGTGGAGGGCGCGCTCTAGTGGTCCTGCCCTCCCCGCCCCCATGCACATAAATGGTGCCGCAGCGCGGACGCGCGCAGCAGGCGTGCCGCTGGCACGTCAAAGGCAAGCCCGTCTGCGCAAGTCATCGGCCCGGAAGCGGCCAGCGCCAGCCACCATGCCGGTACGTAGTCAGCCGACGCGCAGCGTATCTGCTTTGATAGGGTCTCTTTAATCAGTATAGCTACTAAAATGAAATGTTCTACAGTTTGGTCTCTGGGCACACCCTGCGAAGAGTTTGTTTGCCCCAGCTGCGCCTGGACCCCTGTGATTCCGGCCCCCCACCGGCCTGTTCACAGTTTCGCAGTCACTAAGACTACGCAGAAAAGGTTTAGGGCAGCCCTGCTCAATACAAGATCGCTTCAGAAACATAAAACTCTAATATTTGATCTACTCAAGGATGAGGATCTGGATTTACTCTTCCTCACAGAGACATGGCTATCGGATACAGCCAATCCCATACTAGCATCAGCAATCCCTACAAACTATAGAATTCTTAGGAAGGACCGCGACTCGGGCAGAGGAGGAGGGATAGAAATCTTATTTAAAAAAGAATATGAATGCACATGTTTCGAGTTAGCAGGCCTCCACGACAATCGAAGCGTTAGGTTTCTGCCTTTCCCTCTCGCCGAATCAGTCGCTAGCAGGGGTCCTGGTTTACCGACCTCCTGGCCCTGCCAGTAAGTGCCTCCGCTCATTAGAAAGCGCACTGGCACCATGGGCAATGAGGTATGCTAACTTCATGGTACTCGAGGATTTTAACATTCACATAGATAATACAACAGGGCCAGAAACCATTGCTTTACAGGAAATCATGAGTCCTTAGAGGCTCAAACAAGAGGTCTTTGGGCCCACTCACATGGCCGGACACACTCTCGACCAGGTTTTTTCTAACCTGAATTAGCAACTGCACAGCCTACTCCTCTTCCCTGGACAAACCACTATCTCATCTCTTTCACTTGGTCTCAGACGTGCAGCGAGCTGCCCACAAGAAGTAGCGCTCCCTCCACCCATCAGGCTTATCACAAGCTACAACCAGAGGTCATTAACCATGCCCTGTCCTTCACCTCCCCAGTCCCGACAGGGAATCTAGAATGAGACACCGCCCACCTGGATAGCTGGATTAGTGAGACGGTCAATGCACAAGCACCTATCAGAAAGATCTCTCAGGCAAGATCTTGCCCGATGGCCCCATTGTATAATACCAAGCTTAGCTTCTGCAAAGGCCAATGCAAGAAGCTGGAGAGAATTTGGAGACGAAATTACTGCACTGACGACAAAGATATTTATAAAGCTGCATTAAAGGTGTACCAAGGGAAACTGCACCTCGCAAAAAAAAGCTTTTTTGACAGTAGGATTATGGAAGCGGATAACAAAGCAAAGGAAATTTTTTAAATCGTCGACTCCTTTCTGCGTCCTGTGGTCTCTGAGAGCCTGCACCCAATCAGCGGAATGGTGCAAAGAGCTTGACCAGTTTTTCCATTCAAAAAAGCTTTGCGACTCCAGCACCCTCCTCTCAGAGTCAGGGGCTGAGACTAGCTCCTGCCTCTCACGTATGCCACTTTAGACGTCTTTACCCCCATCCCCCTCGCTCAGTCCTTAGCAGCATTAAAAAGCCTTAAATCTGGTTACCCCCTTGATCCTTGCCCTACCAATTGTGCTAAATTTGGTGGCTCCAGCGATTAATCCCTCTGTAAACCATATTTTTAATTCCTCATTGGCTACAGGGGTGGTTCCCTCGCATGGAAAAAGGCCAAAGTTCTGCCGCTGCTAAAAAAACCTGCAGCAGACCCTAAGCAAGTAGTAAACTATAGGCCTATTTCCCTTCTCCCCGCCTTCTCCAAAATTCTGGAGAAAGAAGTTAATCGCCAACTGTCCTCATATTTGGAAGCCAACAGTATTCTTCACCCTACTCAATCAGGCTTCCGTCCCCAATTTAGCACTGAGACCGCACTCTTGGAAGTTACTGAGCACATCCGAAACATCCTTGATAGGGGAGAAAAAGCGATGCCGATATTGCTTGACCTCACAGCGGCATTCAACATGGTTCCTCATCGTGAGCTACTGGAGCGCTTACACGAAATAGGGCTCAGACATCAGGCCTACAGCTGGCTAGCATCATTCCTGGACAGAGGGACGCTGGAAGTCTGGCTGCCACCTTATACAGCTCATGCCAGGCCCCTATAGGTGGGAGTCCCACAGGGTTCGGCTCTCAGTCCTACGCTGGTCAACGTTTACCTGACCACCCCCCCTTGCCACGCTCGCAGAGTCGCTTGGCGCTAAGGTCATCTCGTATGCTGATGAGACACAGCTGCTGTTCACATGTGAGAAAGACATGGACTTAGATGAGAAGGCGATCTCCTGTTGTCTTACCAAAGTCTTTCAATGGCTGGAGTTGCATCATTTGAGATGCAACCCAGATAAAACAGAGATCGTGACCTTTGGAACTGTCCCTCACAGCTTTGTGGAAAACTGCTGGCCAAGTAATCGGCCACACCCGGGCCCCTCGCAAAACTGTGTCAAGAATCTTGGAATCAAAATCGACAGCTTACTCTCTTTCGCCCCGCAGATCCAAGCCTTGACAGGGTCCTGCTTCAGTGTGCTCCGCATGCTGAAAAATTTCCTACCACTTCCATCCGAGGCAGCGGGTAGAAAGGTGGTGCAGGCCCTGATCACATCCAGACTGGACTATGGGAATGCACTGTACTTGGGCCTCCCTGACTACCTTCTCAATAGACTTCAAGTGGTACAGAACGCTGCAGCAAGGCTGTTGCTCAGAATCCCTCCCAGATCCCACATGACTCCCCCACCTAAGGGCCCCTCATTGGCTCCCGATGAAACAAAGGGTGACGTTTAAAGCCTTAGTCCTCATGCATAAGTCCTTGAATGGGACTGGGCCATCATATCTCAAAGAGAGAATTAGTTCATATATCCCCACCCGGACCCTCCGCTCTTCCTCGGCACACATGGCAAGGGTACCTCGAATTAATCGACTCAGAATGGGTGGGAGATCCTTTTCCTATCTTAGACCCCTCTCCTGGAACAGGCTCCCACCCTACCTGAGGCTGATAGACATCCTCGAACTGTTTAAGAAGAAGCTCAAAACCCACCTCTTTAACAACTAATATCCCGCATGCAACTCTTTTCCTCCACTGCCAGCGCCGGGACACTCCTTGGAGTAGCTGTGCGCTCTATAAATGATTATAACATAGCATAACATGAAGCTATGAAGGAAGATGTGAATTTGGGTAAGGTTGAGAGGAATATATGATGTTTTTTCGCACGCGTTTACAACGCATGCCATAACAACGCGGTCGTTACAACGACCGCGGTGTTATTTTGCATACCGTTACAACGCAAGTCTGGATGTTGGAATAGTATAATTTACTATTCCAACTCCAGTCTGCGCGGACACTAGGGAAGGTGTTGGATTTTAAATCCAACACCTTCTCCCCCCCCAACGCAAGTCGTTGTTCGGACTTGCGTTGTAACGGTATGCGAAATAACGCGGTCGTTGTAACGACCGTGTTGTTATGGCATGCGTTGTTAGGCATGCGTGGTAAACTCTGTTTACCAGTTGAGAGCTATACAAAACATAGGTAGCCATCTGAAAAAAATCTTTCTACTGAAATGAGGTGTTACAATCAAGTGTCTGAAGAGCCATCTTTTGAGGACAGGATTTGTACTAGGAAGGGTCTTTTTGTTCCTCCCACTAAACTCAGACCCAAGATTATTAGCATAGCTCATGAGGGACACTTAGGGATTTCTGCCACTTCCAAGAAGTTGAGGCAAATCTACTGGTGGCCGGGTATGGATTCTCAAGTAGTGAATGTGGTAGAGTCTTGTCCTCAATGTGTAGTCTCCGACAAACATTGGAAGATGCTCAAGAAACCATTACATCCTGTTCCTTTTCCTGACAGGCCTTGGGAAAAAAATTGCATTAGACTTTTCTGGGCCGTTTACCTTGCTACCTGCTCACATGAGATATTTGTTAGTAGCCATTGACTACTTCTCTAAATGGATTTACTATTCTTTTGTCGAAACGGCGAACACCTCTTCTGTAATTTGTTTCCTTGAAAACATTTTTAAGGTGGAGGGTCCTCCATGTTCCATTGTCGCAGATAATGGTTTGCATTTCGTTTAGAGGCAGATGGAGGGAGGCCTTTTCGAAGAAATTTGATGTCAAACATTTGCAAGTTGCTCTTTACAGTCCAACTTCCAATGGACTGGTTGAAAGGGCTAATCGATTTCTCAAAGAAGGCATCCAACCTGCTTTGGCGGCCAACAACTGTGTGGCAGATTTCCTGCAAGAAAAAGTCTGGGCTTATATTACTTCTCCCCATTCTACCACTGGAGTTACACCTTTCAAGGCTCTCAGAGGGAGGGAGGCCAATTCTAGTCTCATGCCCGATTGGTTTCTTAAGTTTTCTGCAGGTCAGAGCTTGGCTGAGAGTAGAAATCTGGAGAGCAATGCCCAACTGGTGAGAAACAGAGGGGCCACCAAACAGTTGGCGCAAAAACGAATGCACGATAGTAAGCACAAGGTCAGGGACACCCGCTTTGCCATCAATGATTGGTTGCTTATTAAAAAACTGTATGAAGTCTGCAACAGGGAGTCAAAGTTTTCACTTCCTGTACGTGTTATAAGGGGTCAGCAAACCTTCTGTTCTACTTGAAGGGAAAGAATGATGGAACAAGGATAATGTGATTTGCTTAAACAAACAGCAACTTGATATTTTCAAACATGTCTATGCTAACAGAGAAGATGTTGAACACTCTACTTTAGGATATGATCTCAAGCCAGTGTCTGAGCAGGTGACCAATCCACCAAACCTCAGCAGTAATGAGGGATGTGTTTCCACTTCAAGACATTGACAATTGTGCTGATACTTCTGTTGTGTAAAAAAGTGAAACTTGCCAGAAGAGTTTGTCTTCTGGCTCTCAACGTACTATCAGATTACCTCCAAGGTTGTATGATTATGTTCTTTCTTAGTTTTTCTTTGTTTAAGGGGGGGTGATGTGGTATGCTTATCTTTATGTTCCACTGCCTTTAATGCTCGTGTTCTGTTTTGATTTGATTTAAAATGTTTTTCGTTCTGTGTTTCCTTTGTGACCCTGACTGCGAGTTCCCATGCAGTTCTAGATTCCTCGGTTAGGCAGTTGCCTGACAGACACGGAGTAAATGGGAGATCACGGTTGTGGGTCTTCAACTTCAGGAATAAAACTCTTCTTATTAAGAAATCAACCTACCTTCATCTGGATGTTTCTTTCTCGCTTCCCACAGTTCCTTTTGGCATTTCGGACTGCACAATATTAGTGAAAACGTGACAGTGTCTTTCCTTGCAAGGGATTTTATTTATATTGGTGTTGCGAGGCCATTTAGAGAAACCCCCAGAGTGCTAATTCTTCTTTCACTATATTATCCAATATTTTATATATTGTGGTTTAGGAGGACTGGCGACCTTTTATTTTTCTGATTATGAATGAACAAATAAACAGAATAAATTGATGAACTGACCTTAGTAAAGGTCTTATTACATTGGGCATCTTCCCTTATGACTAAACATATCAAACTGCTTGCTACATGAGTGGGGCTTAGCAAAACAGGAGCACGATTTAAGGCATGAACGGCCCCGTCAACAGTCAATGTAGACACTGCTGGAGGCCCCTAGCTTCAGCAGTTCAGGCTCAGAAACTAACGGACACACCCGTCTGGAATATAGACTTCATTATTCCCAGACTACAAATTAGAAAAAACACAGCTCAAGTGGAAGGGGGACAGGTTCCCATTGTATATTCAGCGATTGTGGGCACCTTTCAGGGTAAAGGTGGATTGTCACATAAACTTCCCAATCAGTACAGCCTTACATGTGTCAGCATCAAACATCTGACCTAAGTTCCATATTGTAGGACCTCTTGCAGGAGAAACGATGTTGTTCACTTCAAACTATTACGTGTGGTACGGCGAGTTAACAGTTATTCCGTTAGGTAAATGGTTTTAGTGAGCGAATGAGACCACACTGCAGTGGATCCACTCAAGGCTACAGTCCCTGAGGTGATGGGTTAAAGTCTAGTAGTGTTAGCAAATGCTCTGGTGCTGATTATTAGCTGCTGCATGGTTATGAAGATCCTTAGTGCACTAATGGGGATACCCTACTGTGGTTGAGTCCTAGCTCAGGTCCTTGATCATTATGTTCCGATTCATCAAGTGTCCCCTTGGAGAATATATGATCTCTCTCCAGGCTATAATGTCTACTCATCCGGGAACGTGCAGTTTGTTCTGTGTCAGGAGAGGAGTTGTATAAAGTCATGACCACAGGAGTTTCTTATATGGAATTACTTAACCAACTTTCATAACCAGAACTGGGGCAGCGGGTGAAGGCAACGGTTGTTGGGTTCCTGTTTAGCTCTAAGACATGTCTACACTAAATGGCATGGGTAATGTTCAACTTTACCTAAGAAAACACCAAGAGCTCTCTACTCTGGCATTATCCTGATTTTAAAGTGAGAGCAGAGGAGACTGGGTCTAAGACGCGGCAGTGAGCTGCTGAATTTTCTCTTAACGCTGGGACAGATAGAGGATGGGATGGAAGGTACTCCATACATTGGTGCACTGTGTTTTGGTGGTGGCTGGAGTGTCAGAAGAGTGGTATGATGGGGCGTACGGCTGAAAGGGTGCATGCTGTATGTACTAGCGTGTTATACTGGGTGGTGTTGTACTCCATGTATCTTACAAGGGAGGAAGAATGATGAGCGGCTGTATGGGAGTCAAGGTCTGAGGAAGGGTGATGGGCAGGTGCAGCGTAGTGGGCTAACAAAACCAAATTCATCTCAGAGTTTAATGGAATAACAAATCCTTATTTTGCAAAAAGCTGAAAGTGTGGTGCACTCGTTCAGAACATGGAAGCTTACAAATCTGTTGGAAATTTGGACTGCTGTTGGCTCAAACAAAAAAGTGCAATTACATAAAGTAATGTGTTATGCCTAGAACATTGGGAAAGAAACTCAAGGCTTGCTGTTATAATAGACTGACAGACGTCAGAGGACCTTCACGAAAATCTGCACGGTTCTGGCATGGCGATTCTCATACGAGTTCACAACTATGCAGAAACCTTCTTGGAGTATGCTGTATTTAAACAGGCAATTGTGCAGTCCCATTGCTTTGCAATGCTATTATCAGACCTATTCTACCACACACCTCCCCAGTGAGGAATGGTTGCCGGGAATAGTACAGAAAATCTGTGACAAAAGTAAAAAAAATTAAAAAAAGAAGGATAGTAATCGGCAATTCTTTGCTTCACAAGAACGACCCTCCAAGAGAGCCAGTTGATGAGATGGTAGACAAATATTACCCAAGGCACACACAAAATCCCCTTATCAAGTCAACCTGACAGAGCTTCTGATGTTCCCAATTTCAAATTGAGGACAGATTCTTAAGGCCAACCATAACCTAAAGAGGAGGCTATATACCCATCCTGACTCGAACAGTACCTACACGCATGGATGTTAAAGCCACTTCATGGGCTGAAAAGAATCATGGCGCCAACTTCCTAACCATCTACAATGATTTATTGTGTAACCTGGCCATAACCCACTTCCAACTGCACAGTGTTCAGTGTAGTTTTACCACAAACAGTTTCTTGGTTATCACAGTAATACAGAGAGCACAATGGTATAACTCCCCTTAAATCTTCGAAAACAAACACTATCTCAAAAATCTTGCTTGTAGACGTCAATTTGTGGATAGCTAGCTTCGATATCAGTCTAGAGAATTATTCTAAAACATGCGTGCCTGGGTTCAAATAGCTGAAACATTATTATAAAAAATATCCATTCAATGGGTTATGACGAACTAGTTAACAGCTTAGCGCTTACCTCCACATTTATGTATAGAACAACATTAAGCACACAATTTTCCACACAATCAAATACGGTTAGGTTACGTCTTAATCACCTCCAGCTAACTATCCTAAGGTATCTTACCGAGAATTGAGTTCCCCTCACCCACCACCCAACACCTGAACAAGTCAGCATGAACGGAGGTGACAAAATATACAAAACAATTACATTAAGCATCCTTAACTTCAAGGACACAGAGATTTTGCTTGAAAACTATTTAGAACATGTAGAATCCTGTACTACGCACAGTATGTCACCTGACCAGTATTTGCTTGCTTCTCTGAGATTTCTGCTATTGCATTCAGACCATTTCACACAACCAAACATCTAAATCAAGCCAGGTCTATCGACTTTGCCAAATCTTGGTAGCTGTATTAGATGAATGATTAACAATACTAATTTCGATAATTAGAATTGAAAATGTTTCAGTTCTGGAAATAGGAGACTGAATTAAACAATCCAAAAGGTCTGTGGGTAGTGGCCTTCAGTCAGACCCTCCAGGATTTCGCGATTTGCAAAAAAATCGCAACATCAGCAGTTTTGTAAAAATGCCACGATTTTTACAAAACTGCCCCCGAAATTTGGACGGTTGGTCAGCACTTGGAAGGAGGCCCCTTTTTAGGTCTGTGTTGACAGTACAGCTGTCTGCAATGTCATTATGTGTGGCTTATTGGTTAGGCCTTTGCAGGCATCAGGTTGTCAATACTCGTGCTCAGAAAATTCCAAGGAAAGGCGGGCGGTGGCTATTGAACCTTGTTGCTGCACGGCGAAAGGCTTCCTGTCTGTGCAGAATGCACTATTCAACGTAACCAACAAGAAAACTACAATTCCCAGGCTACATGAACCATCGACTTCTTTGGAGATGGCAACCAGCGCTGGAAAGTATGGGGATACCGCCGGATCTCGCTTCCGTCAGCTAATTTCCTAGAGAAACATGCTGAATTTGTCCTGGTGTCAGATAATTCAGCAGTGCCTGCACGCTTTCTTATTTCAACATCCAGCTGGGAGCAAAATAAAGGTCTAAAATTAAAGGACCATAAGCCCTCTTGTAGTTTAAGTATCATCCTGGCTGTGAGCCATCTGAATCATAGCACCTAGACACCAATACACTGGAAGGAAACAAAGGCACACAGCTTGTTACCACTTAACAAGTGCTTAAGAGAAACTATTGGAGACAGGTTTACAACTTTGTCCAACTCTCTATGTAAGAGATGTGCTTGCACTTAAGGATGCAAGATTTATCTGTCTGTATGTAATTATACAAATATTTATATACATGGCACCTACTTTTTTAATGTAATGCTTTTTATAGTGCTACTCATCCTAGTGTAGGTTATTAGAGTGCTTTACATCACTCCGGCAGGAAAGATAAATCATACACACGTCATTCAATGTACAGGAAATATTACATAAGACAATGAGGGTTATCAGCTGTAGAAATCACATATCATACATACTTGTAGACATATGTTAAGAGTGAATGATCAGGCACTGGCGTAGCTAGGGCTTTTGACGCCCGGGGCGATACCACAGTATGAGCGGGATGATGGCGAACGACCACGATGAGCGGGGGCGGCGACGACCGAGAATACAGAAAATTCAAAAACAAAACTTACCTTGCACTCATGGCTCGCAGCCTCCCCCAAAAAGTGACGACCGTGGCGGACTGGCCCCCACCTAGCTACGCTACTGTGATCAGGAGACACACAGATTCAGGATATAAAACGTAACAGTTATTGAGGTTGTCCGCACTAACAAGACTTTATTACTTCCCAAAAGAACCCAATCTTAGAATAAAAACAGACTGAAAAAAAAAACTAAATAAGGATGCAAACCCACTACTTACAGTTGGCAGCTCCTTGATGCCAGTAAATAGCTCACTGTGCTAAATTAGAAAGCTTGCAACTTATGAACTAGAAGTAACACAATGATCTCAGTGTCAAAAGCAGTAGCCCAATTACTTATCTAAATAAAATATAAATCTGTGATCTGCCTGTTACACAATGTGCTTTGAAGCAGGCTCATAACCCTCTATGCAACTTTGAGTCAATACTGTGACTGGACAAACCACAGAACTCTCCCAGTACTGTGCTAACCACTAGAGTTATCTTTCCTCTATTATAATTCCCTCAAAATTGCAGGGCACACAATGGTCTCTACAACAGGTATCTTAACCCTGTAAGATATTTTAAATTGCTGCCTCTATGTAACCAATTGAGTAACCTAGGACAGATTTACTGTCACATATGTCCTCTGTTACCAATATCTTTGCAGCAAATTTAAAAAAAAGAAATATGTTGCAAGCAATCTCGCCGGGCATCAGTGGCACCCTCAATTATTCGAACTGACATGGGCAGGTGATCAGAGGTGGGCAAGTCAAAATGGCACACTTAATTGCTTTTAGTCTCATGAATGAGTGGGTATGTACAGTGTTTGTGATGTTGAGACTGACCTAACCTCCAAATTCACTACAGCAGTAGTGGCATACACAGGACTGCCAACTGGATTGGGCAGCACTTTATCCTTATGGTGCACAGTACGCAAAGAGTCCTTTTTAGGTCTCGCCTAGCATTGCAGCGCAAAGCACTGCTCACTCGGCGAGAGATTTTGTGGATGAGGGGTTTTCAGAAAGGGACTCGAAGCCCCGCCCCTCATTTCCATTGGCTTGCGTCACCGTTTATGCTAAACGGTGGCCTGCCATTGGAAATGGGGTATTTTGGTTGCCGCCCTTTCGCTTTTTGGTCCGGCCCATCCGGACTGGCTCGTCTGCTTTGCGTCTGTCGCAAAGCACTTTCTTATCTTTATGGGGCCATGTGTTTCTAATTAGCGTGGAGGAGCGCACTGCCCCCGACCTCTCAAAGGAAAAAAATCTTGGTTTCGTCAAGATTTTTTTCCTTTGAGAGGTCGGGGGCAGTGCGCGCCTCCACGCTAATTAGAAACACATGGCCCCATAAAGACAAGAGATCGATGCTCGTTTGCTTTAGGTCCATCGGTGTCGGTTTGTAACATCACGAGTCTAGGATTGGCGAAGTAGGATTTGAACAATATCACGCCTTGATCGGAGTCTGGAAACTCCATCCATCGGACTGTCTTTCAATTCCAGTCTCTCTTCCTCCATCTTCGCTGACTCCCTGTTTCGACCCTGAACGCTTGGTCTCTCCCCCTCGCTCTCCGTCTCTCCCCACACGCCTCTCGCTCCTGCCTTCCTGCCGTTCTGTTTCTCACCCCGACTCTTCTGTCTTCCTTCTTTCCGTATTCACCTCACTGTCTACCGCGCTCTCTCCCGCCTCTTCTCCTGTCGTCATCTCTCTCCCGCTCTCTCTCTCTCCATCTCTCTCTCTCTTCCGTCTTCATTTGCTTTTCTCTCTCGCTTTCTTTCGCTCTACTTCTATTTATTTATTTCTCTTTCTCCAGCTCTCTCCTCCGTCTTCATCTCCGTGTCTTTCTTTTTCCTTCTCTCGCGCTCTCTCCCTTTTCCATTCCATCTCTCTCTCAGTGTAATCTCAGCAGTCCTTGTCTCGGTGGTGCATTCATACCGTGAGTGCTTACGGCTGAGAGACTGCCGGTGCTCGCCTAGAAGGATCCAGGCAGGCACGAGTGCCCATTGCCCTGGAGCGGACCTCGACCTCGGCGGCCCCGTGGACTCTCACAACCCGGCGACTCAGAAGCAAGAAGCGGCGACGCTCACTTTACCCTCCTGACTGTGCCTCATTAAACTGAACCACCATTTGGTTGTATGGGCGCGGGGGAGGGCACCATCGTCGTTTGCAGAGTTTTAGCTTGTGAGATTTTTCCTCGTCTCTGGTACTGTCCCGGTGAGTTAGAGTTAAACTCTTCGACAAGCTGTAATGTAGCTGTGACTGAAACATGCACCGCCACCTCTCACCTCAAAGAGATCCGAGCAGGTAAGCAGCCCAGTCCCTGCCGCACCGTGTGACCCTGGGGCAGCCATACTCGGAGTTAGGCGCTGCAGAGGAAAGGCTTCCACTATCTATAGCGCCTGGACGCGCAATCTAATAGTGTGTGTTCCTCTGCTTTGCTGACCACGTTTCACCAGTAAGTGGCCATGTTTGGCTACCCGTTGGTGCGGGGTCACTGGGCAATGCTTACAGCCTCTACACCCCCACTCTCACCCAGACTAAATAAAGGGAGCGTGGTATATTTCATTTGGGGGGTGAGACGATAATACGTTTTAGGGATTGCTGCGTGTACCAGTGAAGTACATATCCTATACACATATGTGTGCGCATCTTTGTAGGCACCGTTTCACAATTACTGAAAATCTGTGAGGCCTGTGGTTAAATAAACAGTCACGTTTGTTAGAACTAAGAGAGATTTGCGTTTCTCTGTTGGTCATTCCCACCCTCCTTCAAGCGCCTAGACTGGCTGAGCCCATCAGATGGCTCGGAGTGTCGTGATCCCCTGTTGTTTGCCTGTCTTCTAAGTTCAATGGAAGTGCAGAGTAGGGGCAAGGGCCAGGCTTGCTCGAGGACGGGTGTCTTCAACGAGTGACGAAGATATGATATGGGGCCGGTCTGTTAATAACTGACAGCTACTGTTAATGACCATGCAATTATGAGCTCCTACTGAAGGCAAATTAACACGGGGAGTGGGTAGGTGGTAACTTAACAAGTGTAGATGCCTCCCAAGCACACTAAAGAGAAAGGTCAACTAGCCACTGTTAATGCACAAAGGCATAATGAAGGGACCATTAGCACCTTCACCAGAGAGGGCAGTAACGTTTATGCGTGGCATTCATTTCCACTCATTTGTGACTCACTAACCCTGCAAAACCCGAGCTGCACTCATTTATAGTCACCTGAAATGTTTGAATCAACGCCCCCCTCCTCACCTCCACTCCAGAGACCAACGCTTGCGACCAGGAGCTGCTTCCATGAGAGTTCTGACTGTTTGGATGGCTCCTCGACGCTTTCTGCAGGGAGGGCGGTGACCCACTCCCATGCGTGTTTAGCCCCCAAGACATTTCGGATGCATGCACGGCGCAGGAGGTGCAAGGCTGCCCCGCTGGGGGAAGCTCAGGCTTCGGTCAGAGGAGCAGTGTGTCTAGATTTCCTGTGAAATATTGTGTGGCGGGCTAGAGCTCCCCGTGCAGTGTGCGCCTGCATTCAAGAGGAGGGTGAGAAGAACGGGGAGGATATAGCCTCACGGCTAGAGCTGCCGACTTTAGAGGGCGTCAGCTCAACATCCTGTGATTCTGTGCAAATCACTTAATCTCCCCGTGCCTACCAAAAATGAATGTGTCCTTGTGTAAAGTAACTGGTGCTCATGTAAAGCGCTCCAATACCTTCGGGTCGAGTTGGCGCTATATAAAATCTGCCAAAAATAAAACAAGCATTTGCAATGCAATAGGTCTCGCATTTACGCGAGTTTGAGCTATTGGCATTGTAAATGACAATGCCTTTATTTATGTTTTAAAAACCAAAACATAAATAAAAGGCATTGTCATTTACAATGCCAATAGCTCAAACTTGTGTAAATGCGAGACCTATTGCATTGCAAATGCTTGTTTACTTTTCCCTGGGTGTGAGCTGAGAAAAATCAGTCAAAGGCTTCACAGGATTAACAGGATCTGAATCAATAGTTACAAGTTCATGTGAAATACAAGGATTAACTCTCCTCCATCAGGAGGAACCAGATGTCTTTAATCAACTCAGGTTACTTTATTTAGTACTAGGGCCAGTGACGTCTGATGCTGGTAGAGCCTGCTTATCTTCCAGCAAAACCCGTTTGGTGACACCTAGGCTTTCCTCAACATTACTGATCTCATGGTTGAGGGCCCCCATAGCACTAGTTAAACAAGCATTGGCATAGCCAATAGGTCTCGCTTTTGGGACCTTATAAGTATTTAGTTATGCAGCACAATATCCTTGGTGCAACAACATCAACTGTTGCATGGCTAAACACTTATAAGGTCCCAAAGGCGAGACCTATTGGCTATGCCAATGCTTGTTATCCCTTATTTCTGCCTTTATCCCCGTTTTCCTTTCTCTTCGTCCTTCTCTCTCCCTTTACTGCCTTACGCTCTCTTCCTCCGTGTCAAAGTCTGATGATGAAAAATAAGCCCTAGTCCCCAAAACTGAGTGCTGGTGTCCACCACCAACAGCCACAGGTGCAAATTAAGCACTGTAACCAAAGCCTCCAGGTGCTTAACAGCTCTCTTTTAAGTCAAAGGCGCAATGAGTTTGTTTGAAAAAAGAAACACGAATAATCGGTAAATGGAATGTTTTCTAAAAGCGATGTTATAATGGTGACCTTCAGCAAGCCTAACTTTTTCAACCAAAATCATAAAGCATGATGGAATGTGTAGTTTCACATTCCCCATACCTAGTGTAAGAAAGTTCTTACTGCTTCAGCAAGAGGCTCGCGCAGTCACAAGGCACCTAAATAGGTTCGTTTTAATCACTTGGATGACAATACAAAGCTCCCTTAACGTCTTCCATGTCAATTTAACAAGAATGCATATATTCAGTAATCTCCAGAAGAAGGAATTAACAAAACGTTATCAAAATATTGCCTACAGGCATGTTGTACCTGAAACCGCTTCCAAAAATATCGCCCCATTGGAGTTATCATTGTTTTTTTGTTTTTTGTTGTTGTTAAAATATATTTCTGTCAGACAATAAATTTTGCTAACAATATACTTACCTAGACCAATGGAAAAGAATTGGTAATTCATCCATCGGGCTTCCACCAAAGCTCTCTTTTACACTAAAGCAAGGCGCACGTTTTAGTTGTTTCACTCCTTTGTCAGCGCACAGGTAGCGGCGTTGTTGAGTGAGAAGAGGCAAACGAGTATATATGAAGCAGAGTCTTAGTGACTAAAGTGTTGGCGCAGGGGGACACATGTGACCATATGCTACATACATGCATAGAAGTGTTTGTATATAGATACCCAACATTTTGCAGGCATTCCTCAGCACTGTCAATACATACTGGGAACCATGTTCCTCGGTGCTTGCTCTTGGACTGCAGAAATCCTTTAACAATTAAAGATTTAACAGCTAAACTCTTGCAAGTTGCCCAGCTTTTATTTCATATTCTTCAAACCCATGTAAAGTTATAAAACATTAGAGACAACTGTGAAGTTCTGTCATACTTCCACAGAACCTTGCTCACTCACCAACAGGCGCCAGGGTGCTCTGACTTTGTGAGTATATTCTTTAAATACATGCATTCATAGTCTTTCTTCACTGCTAGTTGTAGTGTTTGTTTTCATAGCACGTGACAAAGCCAGCAAATACACTTTATGCAATCATTCGCCCACAAGAAAACAATGCACCCGAATACACGGTGACAGTTTAATAATGGTGTGTTGGCGTGGCCTACTGTCATTCCTGCTATAAACAACCCTATCACATTTCTCTTTGATATTCAGAGAAACTTCCTTGGAAAGTGCTAAAAAAAACAAGCACGCGAGTGGTGCGCGCGCTGTAAGAATGCGGCGGCCGCCAAAGTGAAAGCAACTACAACAAAGCTTTGAAGAGAGGAGCTGGGGCGAGCGAGCGCGGCAGCCTGCTGAGCTGACCACATGCTTGTGCATCGTGCCTTAAACGTGCGGGTAACCGCACGGAAAAGGCCATTGTGCACGAGCGTGTGGTCAGCTTTCAAAAGCCCCTTACATAAAGTCTCGCAGCGCTTGCGCGCTACTCGAGGCTCCACCTAAAAATTTGCAAAAGAGGGCGCCTGAGGAAGAGGTGTCATGCCTCTCGGATCCGGAGGCAGCAGTGCCCCGACAGGGGTCCATACATGGGCACTAGAACATCCCAGGGAGAAATACAGCACCCTCCCACGAGGTTAGGACTGGAGCTGTGCTTCCGTAGAGCTGCAGACACTTTAAACATGCCTAATTCAAGTGGAATACTCTACTAAAACTGTTTCCATTGATTTCAGGCTGAAAATGAATGATTAGGAGTAAAATAAAGTGCTGCAAAAATGCCTCTAAATTTCAATATTTGTGCCGCAAAATTTGCTAATCCATGCCGCAATATCCTGGGGGGTCTGTTCAGTGTCTCATACGCTCAATTCTCTCCTTCACAACATTTACTTCTGAAGTCTGACTTTAGTGGACACATGACAGTTTTCTACTGAAATCGTCCTGAAATCCTTCATCTGCACATCTTAAACTGTCCCATCCCATAATTACAACTGGCACATGTGCAACCTACTTCTCTGAGTGCTATGCAGAGGCCAACGATTGGATGTGCATGTTGGTTACACATCTTTATGACACTGTAGGCAACTCCCACTGTCTTTAGTCTCACCTTCAGAGCTCTCAGACATGTGTCTTCAAACCCCCATCCACAACCTGAACTCGCTCTTACACCTGGAGTCTACTCAGTTAAAACTAGGCACTACACAAGAGTCATATGTAGCATAAAAAAGGCTACATATACAGCTTGGAAAAAATCGAGCGCTCATATTGAATACAAAGTGAAGTAAAAACGTGAGATGTAAAAAAGGATTATTACATCGCTGACATGGAAAACCTTAAGGGTTTTTACATTCATTGTTGAGAATCGAGTTTGCCAGTCAATGTAGGGACATTGATATATAGCCCGATAGAAAGGGTTTTAATTACTTCTAGGACTGAGACCCTGCAGAACCCGACCCACTAAATGTCCTCGGGTACTACATGTTGCAGGTTACAATTCTAGCCAAAGATTTATGTGTGACGCAATGTAAATGACTGAGCCCCCCATATCTATCAATGGTAATCTCGTTATTGGCTTTCACGGAATGTGGGGATTGGGCCTAGCAGTGACGAGGCCTTGCTGTATTCTAAATTTCGAAAGGTTCTTGACCGATGTAGCATTATTGCTAGGAAATACACACTCGCCGATGACAAGAAGTCACACCTTTTCCACTCTCGTTGCCAATCCGCTTTCTAGCTTTAGTTTGTCCCGTTCTAAAACGCTTGTCAGGCTTCCCGATTGGCATCAAGTACTGTGCCTATAAATGTATTCGCTATGCATCCCGCTCACTCGTTTGGCTATTTCTTGCATATGCGTCTACCTCAAAGCCACCTACACACAAGACCTGGAACAATGGAACGATCACAAGAAAGCATGAATTAAAAAGAAAGCAGCTATCTGACACGTTTACGAATGAGATCGAGGAGTCCGATCAATACAGCTTTCTACCCACCCCCACTGCTCGCAGAGTTCGTGACCAGAAGCGGGTCACTGACCGGTAGTAACCCTTTCCTCCACATATCCGGGACCCGCCCACCCAGTCGCCTCACACCCCTGTCGCCCAATCACAGGCGTTTAAACTCGGACGACCTTAAGTGGCAGCACATTCTCAGAATTACACAGTGGTGAAGGTGGAGGAACCACCTCTTATTGAGGGCACACGTAGCAGCATTAGCATCTCTCAAAGCCACGTGCATCGGAAACTATCAAACCACAACAGAAGAAATACTGACGACGACGACGTATCAAACGTGATTATACTAACTTCAATTGGGTTAGGAACGAACAAAAAATATGGCACTGCTTGACAAGAAATCAACTTAACAAAAAGATGCCACACCGCTCTTCGGCGACTGTGACCGTCTCTGTGGTTCACAATTTGGAAACACATTACGCTATTTGTGGTGAAATTAACAGGTCTTCCGCAAGTCACTTGCCTAACTGGCAGACAGTCTGGTGCTTCCTAACATCCGATTTCCAAATCGGAATACAATTTAAGCTTTCTTAGACCAAGCACCAACTTTATCTTGAAGGTGAAATCTATTTACCAGAAAGTGAAAACAAGGTTAAGAAATATAGAATCTTGTGAGGAATAAGAGGTTTTCATTGAAAACTAATTTACGTTGTGTTAAAAGACAAGAGGGTTTGCTATTAAGGACGTGAAGATTACAGTTTCATGGACCAGTTTATCCGGTTTGTTTTGTTTTCCCTTTGTATAGTTAGCAATATATTAACAATGTGTTTGACAACAAAATAGGACAAAAACATCTGTCGTACAGAGATGTAAATATTCTGGGCACACCTAGCACATCTCAGAAATGTAAGCAGTGTGTTGTCTAAGCCATGAAGAGGTATAGTTAAACAGGATGAAGTTTTCCAATAGGTAATGTCAGTAGAAACCAACATCTATGAATAGTTGTTTAAAAATTATACATTTTTCACCCAATCACGTATGAGATAAATCTTTCTTCAATATTTTTTTCAGTGGCATTGATTGAACCAGATAACAAGAAACAAACTAAGGAGTGACAGGGCATTAGTTAAGGATACATGATCACAGTAGGGCCAGATACTACTGGGACAGATGCGGAGAATGAGAAAGGTTTCATCCTGGATGGGTGTGCAGAGGTGGCCTTGGCAGGGAAAGTTAAGTCAGTTGGAGCTCCCTAGCATTACCTGTTTAAAGAACCAGACTCCAATATTAATACTATGTCAGCGAAGTTTGGCAATGGGCTAAATGATGTAGGAATTTAGGAACAGCATATGTAGCCAATAGGAATGCATCAGCATGGAGAGACACAAGTTTTGTAACCATGGTATAGGCAAAGAAGATAAGCTTAGTTTTCGATCTACAAGTAATACACGATGTAAGGAACCCCAGGACGTACAAAGATACACAATGTTAGGTAGGACGCTTGTCTCAAGATTGGTCACTTTAATTGACTTGGGTCATTAGTCCATTTCCCTTGATTGATTCTCAGCACTACAGCGCTACATTATCTTGTGCATTTCTGTCCCGACGATAACCGTCAGTAATTGGGGGTCGAAACGCCATTCACAATTGAGACAGCAAAATTGTGTTTACTTTGATTTATTACATGATTAAGTTTATGTTTTGTCTTTAGGGTGTTCATGTATTAAAATCTTATTCAAAATTCTTAATCACATGATGTCTTCCCTTTGACTTTGATGTGCTTCACATGTGCCGTTCACGAGCACTCGTTTATGAGAACCAAGTGTTCACTGTTTATATTCACTGCACTTATCAGGTAATGTTGATGCTGGTTTTCTATTTCGTGCTTTGAGGTTTTTCCATATAAATTCAGTGATAATTTGAGAGCTTCTCTCTTTTGCGTGTTTATTAATAATGTGTCATTCATTTTTAGGTCGAGCCTCGAGTAGCGCGCAAGCGCTGCTAGGCGAAGACTTTATGTAAGGGGGTTTGAAAAGCTGACCAGACGCTCGTGCGTCGTGGCCTTTTTCGGGCGGTTACGCGCGCCGGAGACATGTGTTTCCCATTATCGTGCCGAGACGCGTGCGCGATAATTGGAAACACATGCCGGGAAAAGGCCATGACGCACGAGCGTCTGATCAGCTGAGCAGGCTGCCGCACTCGCTCGCCCTCGCTCCTCTCGTTTACATGATGGCCAAAGTGGCTTCAACCGTCTACCTAAACCGTTAACCGTGCAATACTCACTATACAAACAACGGTCCATTTCAATATTAACGCCCCCCCGTCTTCGTTTGCCAAAAGCTCTTTGATAATCCCCGATCGAAGATGGCCCCTATATTTACAGGCTTCCAGGCAGGGCCAGGATAGTCCTACTTTTGTTTTGATAACCAGAAGTACAACCGGTTTTGTAGGCGCCTCCCCGCTGCCGCTCAGTGGGGAGGATTCCACAGTGCTCTTTTTAATCTAAGTTTATTTAGAAACAGTTTCCTTATATGCCCTCTGATGTATGGGATAAGGGGCGCAGGGCGCTGCCAGCAAAGTCTGTCGCTTCCCTTGTACTGACCTGTACCATGCCATTGCCACCATCTACCCTGAAGCACAGGTGGGGAGGCTGAAGCCGGACTCGTATGTCTGCAGTGATCCGGGAAGCCCCCCGAGCACTGAAGAAGTCTGACCGGAGGCTCCCAGACCTCCAGAGTAAGGAGCTACATCCGGAACTTTCTAGCAGCTAGTGGACCTGAAGTCAGACCCAGGCGCCCTCATAGTGCTGCAGTCCAAGGCGCCTTGAAGCATCACCCGGGAAGGACCCTAGCGCTCCCTGATGGTCGAGCAGGACTCCCCGCACCTGTTGCTGGGCAGGATCCGCTTCCTCCTGGACTTTATCGCCTGCTTCCGAGGGGGGCAGCCCCTGCCCGAGGCTCTGTGCTATGTGCCCTCCGAGGTCCAGTACAAGATCTGCAAGGATTCCTCCTCGCCCTCCTCTTCCTCGGCGAGCAGGGGCACCTTTCTGCCCGTTTTTGCTTTTCCATCTGACGGCAAGCAGAGCCACAAGAAGCTGTCCCGGGAGAGCATCGAGGTGAAGAAAGGCGGGTGCATCCGGGCCACTGGGGATGAATACTGCAACAGCTATGGGCTCTGGGTCAAGCTGAACAAGGTACACCTCAGATTACTACATGTTCTTAACAACAAGTGCACGAGCATACCTGTCAAGTCGGAAAGGAGATGCTTTATGGACACTGTGTTGTTGCCTGTGTGTCAGAAGAAGCTTGCGAGGAGCGCATTAAACAAGCATTGGCATAGCCAATAGGTCTCGCTTTTGGGACATTATAAGTGTTTAGCCATGCAACGGTTGATGTTGTTGCACCAAGGATATTGTGCTGCATAACTAAATACTTATAAGGTCCCAAAGCGAGACCTATTGGCTATGCCAATGCTTGTTTAAATACCAGTTGAGATATTGTTGTTGTTATTACTAATTACCCCAGTCTCAAGTGGGTCTATGGATACTCTTGTGGTTTTGTTTTGCTAAACTGAATCTCAAGCATGATTGAGGGGTTAGTCCATTTCAAAATAAGATGGTGTTGAGGTATCAGGAAAGCACAGAATTGATGCATTCTTCTCGCCCTTCTTTCCTCCCTCTATAGAACAAACCGATACTGACACTCATGACCTACTAGCATTTGATACTGTATTGGCGATTTGGAAAGTCTGAAAACCTATTACAAAATGATTTTCCTCTTTTGGCTATCATTTAAGTAGATACTCTAACCGCGGAAAGGGACTGATTATGGACTGCATTTGGTTCTCTTTTGTTTGCATTTCTTGCCCACGGTTAGGATTGAGGACTGTTGCGTCACAATGATCCTGGAAAGGAAAGGCGCGTGGCCTAATATATGGTTTGGTAGTGTGTACTTTCTAGCTAGCCCTGATGAGGTCAATGATGAAATAAGAGTTGGCTAGAAAAAAAAAAAAAAAAATACGGATAAATTAAGAGACCTTGGACGACCACATAATTTGGACCTTGTACTTGTGTGACTTGAGCCAATGCTCAAGGGCCTTATATGATGTTGGGGTTTCTCCCATTGGATGAGAAAACTGGTGGCCACCCTCTCCCATTCGAGCAATAGTTTTTCAATTAATAAGGACAACGGTTGACTATAATAGAGCAGTGTGCGCTAAGCACTGAATCGCTACCACCGTTGAGTAGCAATCATATCAAGGTAGTTGGTATCCATCATCAAGGCAGGTCCTATCCACCTAAGCGCAGCGTCAAGCCTACAATGACATGATTGTAGCACAACTCTGGACCTCATGGATGGCACCCTGTGCTTTCCATTAGGGTACACCCTAAACACACCCCAACAATGCGCAGCAAGCGTGCTAGACTATTACCTGGTCGAATACCTGGGTACCACACGAGTTATGAAGGGCTACCAATACAAAACAATACACAAAGTGTTAATGCCAGAATACCAGTGGTAATGCAGGAATCATACTCGCACAGGTCCAGCGGTCCTACCAACCGGTAATGTAGTACTTGGACACTGGCAAAGCATTTATTCCATACAATGGAAAATCACACTGGTATATTTGGAACCGACATTAGTAATGCACATACACATGGGTAAAGCAACACTTGCACGGCGGTAAGGCAAACACACACAAGTGTGCACAGTAAAGAATTACTGCTCGATCTTACCCAGGCAAGCACCGCACGTCAGAGCAGCCGCGTTCAGCGCCCCGGCTGATGCCCCGTAGATGCGAGTGGCCCCAGAGATGAGATGCGGGGCCCGCTCCTGCAGGCAGCTAGACACCCCGACGTGGTACACCCCGAGGAAGCCGCAGCCTGCGAAGGACAGGTTCCATTCGCGCTCCGACGTGAACATGGTTAGTCCGGGGTGGATTGAGGTAAAAAAATTTAAAAAAAAGGGCAGGTAGGGGAGAAGATGGCAAGGTAAAGGGAAACTGGGACAGCAGCTAAGGCTCACTTGTTGCTCATTGTGACAGAGAGCAGGCAAGCCAGCTGCGCCCTGGAAAATGAATGGACTCTTACGGAACCAGCGCGCGCTGGCAGCCTGCTTCTTAAAGAGCAACCGGCCTCTCCTGCCCTCCTCTCGCCCCGCCTCAGACGTGTACGAGACACAAAAGCCACGCCTCCACCCTGAATGTTGACGGCGTCGCTTTGCACCAGCCAATCCCGCGCCCCTTCCAAAACTAAACACGCCACTTGTTGGCTAAATGACAGTTGTGTGACGTCACGCGGTAGCTAGTAAGGAGTTAACCGGATGGATTCTTGGGCTATGTCATTCAGAGGACGGATATTTTGAGAGACATTCGGTTAATCTCCTACCATAAATTTCAAGTGAACCTGACTTTAGCTAGTTATACAGAAAGCGGTCTAGATTTTACTTTTCTTACCCCAGCCAATCATTGAAATTTGAACCTTCGGAGAAGCCGTACGCCAGTATTCGCAAGGAACTTTTACTTGTCACTGTTTCCCAGCCCACCGAAATATACGGGCATAGCTGCCAAGGTTTCAGATTGGCATGTGTGACATTTTTATAATTTCAGTGAAATTATGAGTGACATTTCAACGACTATGAGTGACACTTTCTCGCGAGCAAAAATCATGCAATGAAGACGAGGGAAACTTCTAAATATCAGAAATTACAGCCATTTGAGCAACAAGAAACTCCAAGAACTTCTTGAAACTACTGCAGAGCACCAGAAATGGAAGGACACTAACCCTAGTGCACCCTCCTGGTACCCAAGAAGGATGACAAGACAGAGCAGCCCTGCGGCCAGTGCTGAGATTATTAGTCTGTGACTGAATTTGAAATGAAATCTCAGATCTAGATGTAAACCTCAAGGATGACGAGACAGAGCAGCCCTGCGCATGCAGATTTTACTGTGTGTCTCAATTATCAGATCTCATCTGCAATACGTGGTGCGCTCCGCGCTGTGACTGAAGTAAGAACAACTCTGTGATCATGAGAGCGGACAGGGGGCCTCTGAGGAATGAGCCTACCCCCTCCCCCGCCCGGCCCCAGTGCCGAGAGAGCAGAGAGAGCCCTGGCTGGTAAAACTGTCACGCACTGACCCGTAGCGGCTGTGAAGATAAACCTTACTATTGGTGCCCAATGATAAGGAGACTCAGACAGAGCAGCCCTGCGGCCTGCAGATTTACTGTGAATTAAATCAGATGATCAGACTGCAGATAAACCAGGCTCACTCAGGAAGGATGATGAGACAGAGCAGCCCTGCCTGCTGCAGATGCTATTGTGTGTGAAATTAATTTTTCAGATGATCTGATCATCAGACTCGTGCCGCTCCGCGGCGGCGCTGACAGTCACACAAGTACAATAAACTATCTGACATGACTGTACAGTACTAAGTCAGTTACGGCTCTGCCTGGCGCGCAGCGCGTTGCCCATTGGATGTAGTAACTTAAGTAACACTGACTCAGACTTACTTGAACTAGACGAGGAGTTCAGTCTGCTGTCTCTACCCGGTCCATGACCGTCCGGCGGCCGCGGCATGAGCCGCACAGCAGGAACCCGCGGCCGCACAGCTGCAGCAGCACACATGCTGCATGATGGTGCACTCTGCAGCAGTGAGTCTTCTCCCAGACACTGCCTCCTCCTGACTCACTGACTCGTCCCCCGCCCGGCCGCACTAGTACTTTGCGCCCGCGATCACCGATGCCTCTTGCGCGGTGGGCGGCCATGAGTCAGTGAGAGTCAGTGTCCCGTGAGTGACAAATATTCACTCTGGGTCTCGTCTCGGGCCGGCTCCCCGCCGGTCTGGCAACGTGAACGCGGCACGCCGGGGGGTTTTAATATTGCGGCGCTGCGCACCGCAGACTGTAGTCCAGTGCACCCGGCCGAGGACTCCACTCGTCGACTCAGATTGAGTCCCTGCCGCTTCTGCCTCACTTCCTCCGGACGTGATGGCACTGTTACGGTCACATCCAGATTATAATCCCGGGCCCCCATGGTGAGCCACAGCCACTATCAAACACACTGCGGGCAGGCCCCCCCGTTGGTAATTGGCAACAGACTTGTGTCAAAGCCGCGCGGCGCCGCAGGAATTAATCATGCAGCCTGGAGCCAGGCGGGGTAGGGCGGACAGATTAATTGTTACATTGTAGCACTCTCAGCCACTCCAGAGCTGAGAGCAGATGGATCTTTAACTATTTATGAACTTACTGAGCCCAGCAAGCAGCTACTGGCAGCAAGTCTCGGAGCAGCAGAGCCGGCGCTCAGGCGCCGCCGGTGGCGCGCACTGGCGAGTGGCATTAAATGTGTGACAATGCATTTCAGTGCGGTGATGCAGAACACCACACTGAAATGCATGAGCTTCACACCTGATGCGTGATACATGGCAGGCATGTACGGGCCTCTACAAATACCAATGACTCGATATTTTTTGAACTCGTCTTTCTTCTTTTGAGCCTCTAAACCAGGGCACGACAAGTCCTATAAAAGGAAGAGGGGGGTGGGGGGGACTAGCCAAGTTAATCAGTATACAAGTGACATCACAGCGCATGACATCACGACGCGTGACATCGCATGGCATCACTGGAAGGGACATCACAAGAGTGACATCAGATATTAAGACCTCACACATTTATCAGGTATATCATGAGTACATTTAAGTGCATTATGAGATTAAACAAATTAGATTTTGCGTCGGAGTTGTGCCAAAAAAGTGATGCAACTGTGACGCAAAATCTGGCCTCAACTAATACATTTTTTTGTTAAAACCCTGCCACAAAGCAATTGCAACAAGGAGAGAAGCATGGTAGTAGATATGTTCTGCTTAATTGGTTGCAAAGTCTGCATTTTAAAATATTTTGTGGGGTTAAGGCACCTGCTGCAGAGATCTTTGTGTGCTCAGTAAAGCTCATGGAATAGTAATAAATGGTAAGATAACTCTGGACTTTAACGCTTTTGCTGGAGAGATCTGTGTTTTGTGTTGTCCTAGATATGAATCAAAATAGTACAGAAGGTTAATGTGTCTTCTGCAAAGCACATCATGTAACATCCAGATGACAAATTTTTGTTTTATGTAGGTAGGTACGTGGGTTACTACTTTCAACACGGACGTCCTTTTCTTACTTGCAGTTCATAAATTGTAATCCTTTTAATATAGCACGGTGATCTATGAAGGACATGCAACTTGTTGGAAAGTGTAATCCAGCAATATCCATGAAGTAGGAAGACACAGAAGACGGTATTGTAGAGTTTCTCCTTATATTATTAGCGCTTCGCAAAACGGGTACATGAAGATCCCCAAGTATACAGTTGAATGAAATAACGGCACAACGGCCCTCAATATATACATGTGGGCAGATTCAAGTAACAACCACCCACGAGCCCCCCAACTAACATGTCCTTTCAGAAGGCAACAGAGACGCGCGAGGGCGCGCTTCTCTACTACCCACTTCATATATAAACAACAACCACTTCATTCACACACACGCGACCGCACAAGGATATAAGATACCTCGTGCGCTCGCGAGTATGTAACACACCTTCCCCCTTAAATTTTTTGTTTAACTAAGAACATAATCAGCAAACTTAGCAGGGGGCCGTCTTATTCTATCAATTTTTTGTCTTGTAATGTCACCAACATGAATACGTTCCACACCCACACTTTGGTGAGGTTTTGTTACATCCAGGAATACATTACTTTCACTAAAATCACTATTTGCAGTATTACCTTTAAACAAGGACACTCTGTTAAGGTTCCATACGCTACCCCCTCAACACGAACAGCATTCCTAAATATTTGTAAGACACGAATGGGATCAGACCAGATACTTTTCCCCTTCCCATCAGCTTTGGATTTCTTTATGCGTACAACATCACAAATATTTACTTTTTGGTTGCTAACCGGAACCCTTTTACAACTCATGTCACGTTTCATTTTAGATTTATAGTCCTCCATTTTGCGTCTAATTTCTTTGAAATCCAACTGTAAGAAACTGGCTCTATATATACTGCACCAAAGTGAGGTACAGTGTGTATAGAGTCCAAGGGTCTCCAGAGGTTTGGCAGAGGTTAAAGTTAGATAGAACCTTACTCTCTAAAGTGGTAGCTTGGTCGAGCAGTAAGGCAGTATCAGAGGACAGTGTAAAGCATTTGATGTACACACTCAGTCAGCAAATGAATCCACACACTCAAGAACTGAACTCTAGGCCAATTGTTTTGTATAAAAAAATATACTGTTGTTTTATTTCTAGAACCAAGCAAGCCTGGCACAGGTAAGCATAAAAATACTTTTCAGTAGTAAATTACTTGTATGAACACAGTTCAAAATTGCAGTGTAACTTGTACTGGTTTTGGTTACAGTTTTAAGTAAGCAGTTTGCAACACATTGCAGGTATAGTACATTCATTTCAATGGGCTTTTTAAGTAAAATGCAGTTAATTACTTTTCAGATTACTTTTGCTAACACAGGACTGGATCCTAGATTCAGCCCTGGGACATTTCCAGAAAACAGGTGAGTAAATGCGTTTTGGTTAAAGGTACGATTTTTAAAGAATATTATTGCATTTCAAAAGTTGACACTTAGAAACCTTTTCACCTAGAACCACCAATGTTATCCTATGGAAGGAAATTCAATTCGCAGGTAAGTTACTTTAACGTTACTTTTGTAATCCAGTGCTGGACTCCTAGATTCAGGTAAGTAATTACGTTTTTGTAGTTTGTACGATTTTTAAAGAATATTATTGCATTTCAAAAGTTGACACTTAGAAACTTTTTCACATAGAATCACCAACGTTATCCTATGGGAGGAAATTCACTTAGCAGGTAAGCTAGGTTATCGATACTTTTTCTTACTCAGTGCTGGATCCTAGATTCAGCACTGGGACATTTCCTGAAAACAGTTGAGAAAATGCGTTTTTGTTATTCGGCTGATTTTTAAGGAATATTTGCAGTTTTCAAAAGTCGACACAAACTTTTTGGAAGAAAAAGTGTCAATGTTATCCTATGAGGAAAAATGAGTTATCGGTTTTGAGGTAAGTAATCGGTCTTTTGAGTTAGGGTTCTGGGGTTAGACTCAGGGGTCTCCCAGGGTCAGTGATGCACTGTTGTTGCACCCTCAGCGGCACTAGGGCAGCCGGGTGCAGAGTGTTGAGGCCCAATGTTATCCTATGGAGGATAGGGGGACTCCGGTGAGTGGCTGCTGGCAAGCAGGCCACGGGGTTGTGGGAGCAAAGCTCCTAGGGTTAAGCTCAGGGCACATTGGGGACCAAGTTAGCACCAAAGGGGCACCCTCAACAGCACTAGGGCGGCCGGGTGCAGGGTGCTGTTTTGAGGTCGGGTGCCCTGTTGATTTCAAAGGAGATTCTCCGGGACAAAGAAACACTGCAGGCTCGGGGACGAGGATCTTCCAGGAGCTACCACCACTTCGAGGGGTAAGTTGGGATGTAGAGGGTTGGTTAGGCACCGTTGGTTTGGGCACACAAGGCCGTGGGGCGTCGGGTGCAGGTATGCCTTGGGACGTCGGATTTTCTTACCCGCTCTGGTCGCGGTAGGAGGGGTCCTCTGGATTGAGGCTGCAGGCGTCGTCAGGAGGCTTGAGGCAGGTCAGGGGTCACCGGATCTCGGGTCCTGATCGCCGGGGGGGACCTCCTCTGGGTATTTGCCCACTCGAGCTCGGGCCGGATTCGGCAGGTGCAGAGTGTGCGGGATTCGCGGTTCCTGGCTGGCACCAGAAGCTGCAGTTCAAACACGTCCGGTTTTCAGGGGAGAAACAGCTTGGAAAGTGAAGGCAGGCAGGTCCTCCGGGGTTTTTGAGGTTGCTGGCCGCTGGACACGCCGGGGTTTTGCAGGAGCAGGTTCAAGGGGAGACAGGCCTGTAGGGCTGGGGCCAAGTCAGTGGGCGTTGTCCTCTTGTTAGCTCTGCACGGCTTCTCGTCCTTCTTCTTCTTCTTCCTTTTCTTGTTGTTGCTGGATCTGAGAAAGGAAGGTTCAGGGTGCCCCTAAATACTGAATTTAGGGGCGTTACAGGTAGGTAAAGGGCAGGGACCAATGGGTCCCTTCCCTGGGGTGGGTACACCCCCTATTCTGCCACTCTCCAGTGGGAGGGGGGCAGGAGCCTGTCCTTGGTTGGCTGGGTCCCCCCATCCTCAAGATGGCGGGGACTCGAGGTTGTGCTTCACCTCGCCTCCTCCACCCTTGTTTGGGTTCTTGGAGAGGCCTCTCCCAGCCCTCCTTTACAAGACAAAGTGGTCCCCTCACAGGATGGCCAATCAGAAGTTCAAAGGGTGAGAAATCTACTCCCTTCTGTGGCACTTCTCTGTAAGCGAAAAGCAGACATGGTAAGAGGACATCCCATCTCCTTTTGAGTTTCTCAGGGAGCCCCATAATCATGCCTTTCAATGTCTTGTTAAATCTCTCAACAAGGCCATTGGTTTGTGGATGATAGGGTGTAGTAAACTTGTACTGCACTCCACATTCCTTCCACATGTGTTTCAGGTAAGCAGACATAAAGTTAGAACCTCTGTCTGAAACCACCTCCTTAGGAAACCCTACCCTGGTGAAGACACCAATGAGGGCCTTGGCTACTGCAGGAGCTGTAGTAGTCCTAAGTGGGATTGCTTCAGGGTACCTAGTGGCATGATCCACTACCACTAGTATGAATTTGTTCCCTGAGGCTGTGGGAGGTTCAAGTGGACCCATTATGTCCACACCTACCCTTTCAAAGGGAACCCCCACCACAGGCAGTGGTATCAGGGGGCCTTTGGGTGGCCACCTGTCTTGCCACTGGCCTGACAGGTAACACAGGAGCTGACAAACTCCTTCACCTTTTGGTGCATCTGGGGCCAGTAAAAGTGGCTAACTAGCCTTTCCCAAGTCTTGGTTTGGCCCAGATGTCCAGCTAGGGGATGTCATGAGCTAAAGTTAGGAGGAACTCCCTGTACTTCTGTGGCACTACCACTCTCCTGGTGGCTCCAGGATTGGGGTCTCTTGCCTCAGTGTACAGTAATCCCTCTTCCCAATAAACTCTGTGGGTACCACTGACATCTCCCTTTGCTTCTGAAACAGCTTGCTGCCTCAGGCTTTCAAGAGTGGGACAGTCTTGCTGCCCCTGGCACAGCTCTTCCCCAGAGGGTCCCCCTGGGCCCAAGAGTTCAACCTGGTAAGGGTCAAGCTCCATGGGCTAAGTTCCCTCTGGGGTGTCCAAGTCCTCTCCCTGAGGAGAGGGGTCCTGATCCTTTGGCTGTATAGAAGCTGGTCCCCCAGTCTTCTTACCTTTTCTCTTGGTAGGTTGGGCCATTCTTTCAGGCTCCAACACTATTTCTTCACCCTGCCTTTTGCTCTGTGCTCTTGTTTTTACACACACCAATTCAGGGATGTCCAGCATTGCTGCATGGGTTTTTAGTTCAACCTCAGCCCAGGCTGAGGTTTCCAGGTCATTGCCAAGCAGACATGCAGCTGGTACCTTTGGAGAGACCACTACCTGTTTCAGGCCAGTAACCACAGCCATAGCATGATTAGTGGTAACACTGTCAGCATTGGTGACTGGGTAAGTACGCCCAATCAAGTATTGCTCAGGGGAAACCAGTGTGTCTCTCACCATAGTGATGTGGAAAATTAATTTGTATCGATAAACATTGTCTGCGCCATCTTGCCCTTTTTCCCAATGCCACACTTTCGTCGTCCGCGGCAGACATTTTAGCTACCTTGATCAGACCCACTCTCTGCACACCGCTAATCCCCAGCGCGGCTCCACATCCTCGCAAGCCCCCCCCCGCACTGGTCACCCTCTCTCTCTCTCTCTCATGCACGGGCCATTAACCCCCTCCAACTGCGCTGCACTTCCCTGGGAATCTCACCCCGGGCCTGCCCGACACCTCCCTTTCCTCCTATACACTATCACACCCTCTGATACCCCTCTTCCTCCGTATCCGATTGTCCAGGCCGGTCCCAGGCTATCACCTAGCCCTGCGGATACAGTTTATGGCCCCGACTGTAAGGAATCGCCCCTCTTCAAAGGAGTTACAGTAGATCAAGGCCCCCACCCCATGAGATCCGTCACACCACATGCATTCCGGGAACCGGCGGAATGCCCTGCTGATCCTGCCGTCTGATGACGATTCTGTATGGTGAATGGGGAGGGGATTCTCACTGTAAGGGTGCGTGGGAACGGGTCTGAAGCAGAAGATCCCAGGGATGTCTTTCATACTTCAAAGTATCTTTACTGTAATAAAGAATGTCTTCCTGCCATAAATGCGTGTATAAGAGGCCAGGCCTCAGAGATGCAGTAGAGCACCTCGTGAAGATTCCCTGTTGGTCTGATCTGACGTGTTTCTCCTCCGGAGAGAATAAACCTTTGTTTCCTGCCTTCCAGTCTCCAGCGCCTGCCTCTTCATTGATTCATATTTTGGGGAATAGAGGCGACATCGCCGGGCAATACTTAAGGTTATTCCATTCGTCGATTGCCTTCCTGTTTTACAATTGGCGTCCCAAGCGTGGGGCCCATCAGCGACACGTGGATCCAGTGGGAGAGGTCCTGACGACAGAGTGAACGACTGCAACGATCGGGAGAGCTCCTGTCCGATAGACCCTCGTCTGACAGCCGATCATCCGAACTTCACTGGTTCCGAACAGACCTCTCTCGAGTGATCTACGGTCCTGACTGGGAACCATCAGGAGTGCCGCGATAGAAGATAGAGGACGATCGGGCGCTGGATTCGGAGGACAGGAAACAGCCCATGCGGTCCGGGTAAGGTCGTACAAAACGACAAATTGTGAAACGATAACGGTTCTTTGAGACATTTGCTGCTTACAAACGAGGAAGAGTACAAATACTCTATCTTCCTTTGTGAACAGTGAAGGGTGGGTAACGCGGACTTTTGTCCCCCTTTGTAATCTGTCGTACCTATCTTTTCTCCCCACTGATTGTTTGTTTGATTGATTGTCAAGGGTAGCTCCCTTTTTCTTTGAGTATCAGAGTAGCTCCTTTTTGAGGCATTCCCTGTCTACAAACGGCGAGGGATAGGAATATTCTCTCTCCCTTTACAGATAGTGAAGGATGGGTAATGCGGACCTTTGTCCCCCTTTGTAATCTGTCATGCCTATCTTCTCCCCACTGATTATTTATTTGGATCTAGTTCTCTTGAAACATTCATTGTCTGCAAACAACCTGGAATAGCAATATTCTGCCTAGTCTTTTGCAGGTAGTGAAGGGTAGGTAACGCGGACTTTTGTCCCCCTTTGTAATCTGTCATGCCTATCTTCTCCCCACTGAGTGGTAGCTGGTTCAGCCCGGACCGCTTGTTAGAGGTGGATCATCCAGTCCCACTGGAAGGCACCCCTAACAAAGACATGTTCACAAAGCATGGACTAGTCGCTATAGCATATTGCAAATTATGGCACAGGTATACGAAGAAGGAACCCCAGAGTCAGTGGCCACTGATAGGATCCTTTGAAGAAAGCAAACTAGATGCACTAGATGAAGCCCTAAAAACTCGTAGAACGACACCGACCATGCTAGACAGCGTTGGCCTGTGGCGCAAAGAAACTGTACAGCGAAAGAAGAAAGAGGAAGCTAGGTTAGACAAAGAGCTACGTGAAGCAGCCCACCTAGCTGCAAAGAAACTAGAGGAAGAAATAAAGAAGAGAGAGGAGGCTAAGCGAAAACAAGAGATCGAAACACCGAGCCAGTGTCCTGTTAGAACACCCTCTGCGCTCTACCCTGAATTACCTTCGAAACAGCGAACCAACGATGATCTCTTATTAGGTCCTCCGATCATCTACATGCCCCCTCCATATGCCCCTTCCCAACCTTCAGCGCAACACTCGCGACCCCCAAGCACAGACGAGAGTAGCGCCAGGGCCTCGGCCCCCAAGGCCTCCGCACCGGCGGAATCCCTCGCACCAGATACAAAACAAGCAGCAATATTAGATGACCATGAGGCCCGAAACACAGAACCCACAAGGACGAACAGGTTGGGCAAAAACGAGCAAGAGAGGATTGACAAGGTAGTCAGGACACTAGTAGAACGAAAGGAGAAGGAGGAACACGTTATGGATATATCAACTCATATGCGGGAAGCCACAGACGACACTTTGTCGTACGATTATGTTATCATGTCCTAAACGCTTATGAGGACCGATATCGAGATAGAGGTCCCGAGAGCCTAACGACTCTGTATAGAAAAATTGATATCGGGGATGAGGGCGAGTGTGACGTGACGGACCTCTTTGCGCGTACACTTAGGGTTTTCTGCCACCTCACTGAATCAGAGGTGGAAGCTAAACCTACGACATCCGTAGCGGCCGAACCACGAATAGAGCAACCTAGCACCATGATGCCGATAAGAGAGGCCGCCCCCTATTGGGTCCCCCCACGAGGTCAGGGAACACACGATGATGTTAACCATACGGATGCAAAAGGGAGGATAGTGTACAACTGGGTCTACCAACCATGGGATCGACAGGATATTCTGACGTTCCGAAAATCTCTGCCCGATTTACGAAAAAACCCCACCGCCTTCTACACTGAACTAGGTACAGCCTTAGGTTCCACTATCATGACCCTAACGGACCTCGATTTGTTCTTCGGGTTATGTCTGCCAGCTGATGTGTGGAAGCAGATCCGCAAGGTCGACCACCTTGAGCTGTTCGGACATACCTGGAAACAACTCGATGAGTTCGACAAGCAACGAGGAGCCGGGCAGAAACCCGTAACGGCCATCCTTGAACTCCCGGACAAGATCGTCCAGAAACTCAAGACCCTGATTCCCGAGAAGAAAATAGACTGGTCAATAGTGACGGCCTGTAGACAGAAACCACAAGAAGACGCTTCGGAATACTTCTCTAGGTTCGAAACGGTGTTCTCCGACTACAGCGGCCAAGATATGGCCACTGCAACCGGACACCACTTGTTCGTTCAGAATTTCGTGAAAGGCCTGGTGCAAGAAGTTTCTCAAAAATTGCAGGCGAGCGAAAGCAGTTGGGCAGCCTCTAAACCCACGGCTATCCTCCAGATGGCCCAATACTATGAACATCAGAAGAATGAGAATGATAGGGCATCCGAACGTAAAAAGAAGGAGTTGAAAGAGCGGGTCATGATAGCTCAACTGCAGGGGGTGACGATAGGTAGGGAACCCTCCAAGGGGAACTACCAGCCGACAGCCCCTAAAAATACACCCTCCAGAGAACGAATGCCCGTACCCTATACAAGCCGAAGGGACTTAGATGAAAACCAATGCGCGTTTTGTAAAGGATACGGTCACTGGAAGTCGCAGTGCCCGGTCCTTCATGAAGCAAACAAGAACCGAGAGGCTAGGGATGGGACAAACGGACAAAAGAACAGGGACCAGGGACGGGGACACACCAATGATGCTAACTATGACAGACCAAGCCGACCTAACACATTTGACCGCCCACGACAGAATCAGTATCAGCAGTCCGATTGCGAGAACGTCCGCGATTTCGCATAGGACAGCCAGGGACAAGGGAGGGATCCAGTCGAGCTTTGTGTTGACCAGCAAGGTCCTTATGTCACTGCTAAGGTCCTGGGTACGAAGTCCCCATTTTTGGTGGACACTGGGGCAACACGTAGTGCATTATCCAAACGACTGATTCCAAGGGCACCCTTGTCTGGCTCACACGTGACATCAATAGGCTTTGATGGAACGCCCTCTACTAATCCCTTATCTACACCGATTCCCTTTGACTTAGAGAACAACATCACGGACACGACCTTCCTGCTATCTTCCAACACCCCCGACGCCATTATGGGTCTTGACCTCCTGAAGCACTTTCGAGCCACCATTCGATGTTCCCCAGACGGAGTACGAGTCATACTGTACGATAACCAGAATCTGTTCAGACCTTGTCCCACCCGACGCATGTTTTCCATCACTGACGCTGACTTGTCCTTACTAGACACTTTACCCCCGTACCTTTGGGCCAAGACCGACTCAGACGTAGGACGCATGATGATAGACCCTGTGCACATCACTGTACGGTCAGACGCTATGCTCCCAAAGCTCCCACAGTATCGGATATCGCCCGAGGGCGAGAAGGCATTGGTAGGAATCATTCAGTCCTTAGTCGATGCAGGAGTGGTAGAGGAAGTAGTCAGTAATATCTGTAACAGCCCTATCCTACCCATTGTCAAGAAGCAAGGCGAGGGAGATGAGAAGGCTTATCGCTTCATCATTGACCTCCGCGAAGTAAACAAAGTAGTCGTACCTCAGTACCCAGTAGTCTCTGACATCACCACCATCTTGACCCTGATCCCCTCCACTGCCACTGTTTTCACCGTCATAGATCTCAAAAATGCTTTCTTTTCTATCCCCATCCATCCAGACAGCCGATACCTCTTCGGCTTCACCCTAAAAGCCCGTTCATATAGATTCTGTAGAGCACCCCAGGGCTACACTGAGAGCCCCAGCATCTACAGCCAGGCTCTCAAGAGACAGCTGGACGCAGTCCAGCTCCCGGACGGAGTGGTGTTAATCCAGTATGTCGACGACATTCTCCTGGCTGCCGACACTACGCCACTTGCCACCACAGCCACCATCCAACTCCTGCACTTCCTCGCGGAGAATGGTCACAAGGTCTCCAAGAAGAAGCTGCAGTTCTGCCAACCACAGGTGACATACTTAGGCCACCTCCTGTCCAAGGACGGGAGAAAGCTCACACCCGATCGGATCCGGACCATCCTAGAGACCCCCGTTCCCAAGACTCAAAAGCAGGTTCGCTCCTTAGTAGGCCTCACGTCCTTCTGTCGGCAGTGGTTGCCAAACCTTAGTCTCATAGTCAGACCTCTACTCTCTCTGTTAGCAAAAGACGTTCCCTTCCCACTCCCTTGGACCCCTGAATGCCAATCCTCCTTTCAAGAACTACGAGATGCCCTCTGCTCAGCCCCTGTTCTAGGGACCCCTGACTACACCAAGCCCTTCTCCCTCTTCACCCACGAGAGGGAGGGGTGCGCTTTGTCTGTCCTAACGCAACCCATAGGTCCCAAACAACGCCCTTGTGCCTACTTCTCTGCCACTCTTGACCCTGTAGCCAGAGCTCTGCCCGCCTGCCTTCGAGCGGTAGCTGCCGCTGCCGTCTCTATCCGACAAAGTGAGGGGATCGTACTTTCGAATTCCCTCACTGTGCTGGTCCCCCATGCTGTCGACACACTCCTGAACCAGACCAAGACTCAGCACCTGACTAGCGCACGACTGACTGGTTACGAGTTAACTCTGCTTACACCCCACATCACGTTGAAACGATGTACCACTCTGAACCCTGCCACTCTGTTGCCCTCCCCGATGACGACCCCAATGTGTCCCCTATGCATGACTGTGTGACCCTCACGGACGAGCAAACTAGAAGTAGAGCTGACCTCCGTGACACTGCCATCCCAGACCCTGATGGAGAGCTATGGGTAGACGGCTCGTGCATTAAACTCCCCGACGGCACGACCTCGGCTGCCTATGCAGTCACCACAGCCCGGACGGTAGTTGAGACGGCCCGCATCACCCAACGGTCCGCACAAGCGGCAGAACTAATTGCCCTCACACGTGCATGCGTCCTAGCAACAGGCAAAGTCGCAAACATCTACACCGACAGCCAGTATGCCTTCGGGGTGGTTCATCATTTTGGGCTCTTATGGAAGGAAAGGGATTCCTGACTTCGCATGGTACACCCATCCTTCACGGAGATCTAGTCTCTACCTTGACCGAAGCAGTCCTCCTCCCCGAACGACTTGCAGTCATCAAATGCCAGGCACACAAGAAAGTGACAGACATCATTGGACAAGGAAATGCACTAGCCGACATCACTGCTCGAACCACAGCTGAGAATAGGACGACGACACGCATGTACGTGACTAGGTCACAGACGGAAAAATGGAAGGACGCTAGAGAGCACATTAGAGACATACAAATGGCCTGCTCCCCCAAGAACTGACTGAATGGGCACGGGTGGGACTGAAAGATGATGAAGGCTGCTGGTTGACAAAAGACACGAACAAATGGCTGCTACCCAATTCCTACTTGATCCCCATACTGACTATGGCACACTCCCCAGCACACATAGGATCTGCCCCCATGATTGAACTCATCACCCGAGTCTGGCACAACGACAAGATTCCCGACTCTGCTAGACGCCTAGTTCAACAATGCTTAATCTGCTTGCAACACAACCCAGGGAAAGGAACTGTTGTCCCTCGGGGTGGGTTCGGGGTCCCCGACCATCCCTTTGAAGTCCTACAGATGGATTACATTCAGCTAGACCGTTGCCTGGGTTTGAAGTACGTCCTTGTTGTCGTGTGCGCCTTCAGCAAATGGGTGGAGGCCTATCCCACACGCGACAACACTGCCATGACCACTGCCAAAGTCCTGTTAAAAGAGTTTTTCCCCCGATATGGCCTTTGTCGGATTTTATGGAGTGACAACGGCCCCCACTTCATAGCTGAAGTCATCCAACTTATCTTAAAGGGATTGGGTGTAAAACAGAAATTTCACGCAGTCTTCCACCCTCAATCTGCAGGCCTGGTCGAGCGACACAACGCCACACTCAAGCTAAAAATCTCTAAGATTGTTGCCTCCACCGGACTGAAGTGGCCTGATGCCCTCCCATTGGCATTGCTATCAATGCGCTCCACCCCCACTAAGCACCACTTGACCCCTTACGAAGTAGTATTCGGGCGGCCAATGAATATTTGGGCCGCGCCTAGGCCAACTTCGATCCATGACGTCCCAGACGTCCTAATGTCTGACTATCTGTGCACCCTCACTAAAACCTTAACTGTCATCCATCAACAGGTGCTACAAGCCATCCCAGACGCTTCCAGGGGCCCAGGACACGACATTCACCCAGGGGATCACGTCTTGATCCGCAACTTCCAGCGTGCCAAAAGCTTGGAACCTCGGTGGACGGGCCCCTGGCAAGTCCTGATCACTACACGGACGGCCCTTCGAGTGGAAGGCAAGCGTCACTGGGTGCATGCGCACCATTGTAAACGCGCCCCCAACTCTGACGACGGAAGAAGACATCGCAACTCAGGAAGAGCTCCTGACAAAAGACAAACCATCGTTGAGCTGTCACACCGACACAGAAACGCTCGAACTGGCAGAGTTTCCCGATCTCACCGTACCGTCCAGGGAAGGGTACAACCTACGTAAAAGGGAGGAGCTTCGGCAAAGCACACCACTGACTGGGTAAAATCTCAGAACGGTAGCCTAACACACTCAAGGTTGCCCGAAGAGAAGTCAGAGAAAGTCAGTGGTTCTGCCCGCTACCGAGCACTCTGAAGATGATGGAAGCGCCCGACTCCCCAATGATGGAAGCAACTGGATATCCGAAGAGGACCTACCGAAACCCAAAGACTAACAAACTGCACAGCTCAAAGACTATAGCCGTTTTCATTACCCTTCTCTTTGCCTCCTCCTCATGACAACCTTCTGGATCATCGAAGAAAGCACACCCGCTCACAAAACATTGCTCCCCACTGAACTGCCGATAACTACCAAGGAACACTTCCTGATTGCCCTTTCTCCACCGCTCCGAGAGAGACGCAGGGAGTTCTGGAATAACTCTTTTGTGCAACTGCTGCACCAACACAACCTTGCCGCTAATGCCACTAATTGCTGGATCTGCGGGCTGCTGCCCCATGCAGCCGGACACTCCATCCCGTTCATTCCTTCGCCCTTTTCCATCCACGGCTCCTGTCTTGCCTGGCTGATTCTTCTGCAAGAAAGCTTTAAAGACAATGCCACATCAGAAAGAACTGTTTCGCATTTCTACCACGAGGCATGGCTGAATAAGACTGGGCGAACCGCTACTCCTTTTTACCCTCTGACCTCTGGTACCTCTATTCACATGGACATCCCTGCCAAAGAACGAGTGGAAATGCAAGTTTTCCATAACCCAGCCAGACCCACTTTCTCCTACCTCCGGAAACGAACAGCCACCACTCTGACAGTGGCCTTGTCTGTTGTCAACGTCTCGGGCCTTGTGTGCATCGAAGGCCTGGGGACGCAACTGGTGGGCCGCAGCGCCTGCGTCATCACCAGAACACTGGATTCATCCGACCCTCCCTCCTTTGTTGCTTCTCCAAATATGTACTTTGTTTGTGGCACCAAAGCATACACCTGGCTCCCCAAAGGTTGGGGGGCACATGCTACATTGCCTTCATCCTCCCACCTACGTATGTGGCCCCAGCAAGCCATCACTGGCAAAAGCGTGCAAGGGACATCGACCAGGCCGACTCGACAGGAGCACAGTTCTTGGATGCCGCGAAAGGACTTGTGCCATTCTGGGGTCCGATGACGAACAGCCGCGCCATCCGACACTTGACCCAGGCAGTTGAAACCACCATGAACATCACAGCTGGCATCTTGACCAATAACACCGCAGAGCTTCAGGCAGTCCGCCTGGTGGCTCTGCAGAACCGCCTTGTTCTAGACGTGGTTCTGGCAGACCGAGGAGGAGCATGCCGCATCATTGGGTCCAGCTGTTGCACCTACGTGCCAGACAATTCACCTTCTGTTTACAAAGCCATCGAACACCTCCATAGACTGTCCTCTGAAGTACACCGGGAGCAAGAAGGATGGTCGCTTGGGAGCTGGTTCTGGGACTTACTGAAAGCCTGGGGGTGGAGGTTGTTCACATTCATTCTGATTCCGATTGTGGTGCTATGCGGGTGTTGCTTAAGTATCCAATGTCTGCCTCCTCTGTGTTCATTATTTTCAAATTGCATTTGCCCAAAGACTTTGGACTTACAGGCTGAACACATGAAAACTTTGTATGAGACAGAAATACGTGGCATTATGGGGATCGACCCGAATTAACAAGTTGGCGAGAAATGTTAAAAGGGGGGACTGTGGAAAATTAATTTGTATCGATAAACATTGTCTGCGCCATCTTGCCCTTTTTCCCAATGCCACACTTTCGTCGTCCGTGGCGGCCATTTTAGCTACCTTGATCAGACCCACTCTCTGCACACCGCTAATACCCAGCGCGGCTCCACATCCTCGAAAGCCCCCCGCACTGGTCACCCTCTCTCTCTCTCTCTCATGCACGGGCCATTAACCCCCTCCAACTGCGCTGCACTTCCTGGGAATCTCACCCGGGCCTGCCCGACACCTCCCTTTCCTCCTATACACTATCACACCCTCTGACACCCCTCTTCCTCCGTATCCGATTGTCCAGGCCGGTCCCAGGCTATCACCTAGCCCTGCGGATACAGTTTATGGCCCCGACTGTAAGGAATCGCCCCTCTTCAAAGGAGTTACAGTAGATCAAGGCCCCCACCCCATGAGATCCGTCACACCACATGCATTCCGGGAACCGGCGGAATGCCCTGCTGATCCTGCCGTCTGATGACGATTCTGTATGGTGAATGGGGAGGGATTCTCACTGTAAGGGTGCGTGGGAACGGGTCTGAAGCAGAAGATCCCAGGGATGTCTTTCATACTTCAAAGTATCTTTACTGTAATAAAGAATGTCTTCCTGCCATAAATGCGTGTATAAGAGGCCAGGCCTCAGAGATGCAGTAGAGCACCTCGTGAAGATTCCCTGTTGGTCTGATCTGACGTGTTCTCCTCCGGAGAGAATAAACCTTTGTTTCCTGCCTTCCAGTCTCCAGCGCCTGCCTCTTCATTGATTCATATTTTGGGGAATAGAGGCGACATCGCCGGGCAATACTTAAGGTTATTCCATTCGTCGATTGCCTTCCTGTTTTACAGTGACACTGGCACCTGTATCCCTCAGAGCTTCTATCCTAGTTCCATTGATCCAAGGGTACTGTAAGTATTTCTTTAAGTTGGGTGGCCACACAGCTACAGTGGCAAACTCAACTTCCCCCTCTGAAACAAGAACTGCTTCAGTGTGCATCCTGATTTGCTCTGGGCACACTGTTGATCCCATCTGTAAACTTACTACCCCAGGAGTAGCTGTACTTGTGGACTTAGGGGCCTTGTTGTGAGGGCAAGACTTGTCTACAGTTAAGTGTCCCAACTTCTTACAGTTGTTTCACCAGGCCTTTGTGGGATCAAAGTTCTTCCCCCTATAGGGCTGTGGCACATAGGGAGTAGTTTGGGACCCACCCCCCTGTACAGGTTTTTGGGGCCCTTTGGAAGACTCATACTTTTTATCTTGGGGATTCTCACCACCTTTCCCCTGGGGATGTTTTGTAACCACCTTCTTCTGGTCACCCCCAGTGGTTGTCCTTGTCACCCTAGTCTTGACCCAGTGGTCTGCCTTCTTTCCCAATTCTTGGGGAGAAATTAGACCTAGGTCTACCAAATGCTGATGTAACTTTTCATTTGTGCAATTACTTAATATATGTTCCTTCATAAACAAATTGTAAAGTCCAGTAAAGTCATGCACATTGTGTCCAGTTAACCAACCATCCAGTGTCTTTACTGAGTAGTCTACAAAACCAATCAAGGACTGGTTCTGGGTTTTGTGAGCTCCCCTGAATCTAATTCTGTACTCCTCAGTGGTGAGTCCAAATCCCTCAATCAGAGTTCTCTTCATGAGGTCATAGGACCCTGCATCTGGCCCAGAGAGGGTCAGAAGTCTGTCTCTGCAGTTACCAGAGAACAGTTCCCACAGGAGTGCCCCCCAGAGAGGTTTCTTCACCTGTCTCAGGTCACAGGCCCTCTCAAAGACTGTGAACCATTTGGTGATGTCATCACCCTCCTCAAATTTAGGGACAATCCCTTTGGGGATTTTAGGATCATAAGATTGCTCTTTATCCTTGTTACTTGTATTGCTGCCACCACTGATGGGTGCTAAACCCATCTCCTTTCTTTCTTTCTCTAGAGCCAGGAGTCTGGACTCTAGATCCAGTCTTTTGGCCAATCTTGCTTAAAGGTTGTCCTCCTCATTGGGGCTGTCCCCAATGTCCTCCCTGGGACCTGAACCACCTGTGTGGCCTCTAGGTCCCCAGAGGTTAATTCTTGGAAATAAGGGTGTAGGGACCCTTTCTTCCCTATAAAGTGGTGGAGGTGGGTTCCTTTCTCCATCCTCCTCACTCCTTTCCTCCTCTGCTTGGTCATCACCATGTTCAGAGGGGTGGGCCTTTGCATACTCAGCCAGGAGCTCCTGGAGCCCTTGTTTGGTTGGATGCTGGCCCATTGGTATATTTTTAAGTTTACATAAGGACCTTATCTCCTTGAAAGACAAGTGAAGGTAAGGGGTGAGTTCGAGCTCCTCAACCATGTCCTGTATGTCATTATTATCTTCACTAATAGCTGGGTTCTGTTCTTGAGACATTCTAACAAAAAGTTCTAACCCCTCTACCCTTGACTATAGTGACTTTTTATTTTCTAAAATTCTAAAGGGGCTTAAGCAAGGCCCTAACAAGACTTTTAGTAGTTTGGAAAAAATGCCAATTTAAAAAAATCAGAATTCTAAAGGCAATTTAAGAGTTCTGTTGTGTGATCAGATGGTAACCAAGTAGTATAACAAATGCAAGTTTGTATCCCACCGCTGCCACCAATGTAAGAAACTGGCTCTATATATACTGCACCAAAGTGAGGTACAGTGTGTATAGAGTCCAAGGGTCTCCAGAGGTTTGGCAGAGGTTAAAGTTAGATAGAACCTTACTCTCTAAAGTGGTAGCTTGGTCGAGCAGTAAGGCAGTATCAGAGGACACTGTAAAGCATTTGATGTACACACTCAGTCAGCAAATGAATCCACACACTCAAGAACTGAACTCTAGGCCAATTGTTTTGTATAAAAAATATACTGTTGTTTTATTTCTAGAACCAAGCAAGCCTGGCACAGGTAAGCATAAAAATACTTTTCAGTAGTAAATTACTTGTATGAACACAGTTCAAAATTGCAGTGTAACTTGTACTGGTTTTGGTTACAGTTTTAAGTAAGCAGTTTGCAACACATTGCAGGTATAGTACATTCAATAGAATGGGCTTTTTAAGTAAAGTGCAGTTAATTATTTTTCAGATTACTTTTGCTAACACAGGACTGGATCCTAGATTCAGCCCTGGGACATTTCCTGAAAACAGGTGAGTAAATGCGTTTTGGTTAAAGGTACGATTTTTAAAGAATATTATTGCATTTCAAAAGTTGACAGAAACTTTTTTCGCATAGAATCACCAACGTTATCCTAAGGGAGGAAATTCACTTTGCAGGTAAGTTAGGTTATCGATACTTTTTCTTACTCAGTGCTGGATCCTAGATTCAGCACTGGGACATTTCCTGAAAACAGTTGAGAAAATGTGTTTTCGTTATTCGGCTGATTTTTAAGGAATATTTGCAGTTTTCAAAAGTCGACACTTAGAAACTTTTTGGGAGAAAAAGTGTCCATGTTATCCTATGAGGAAAAATGAGTTATCGGTTTCAAGGTAAGTAATCGGTCTTTTGAGTTAGGGTTTTGGGGTTAGACTCAGGGGTCTCCCAGGGTCAGTGATGCACTGTTGTTGCACCCTCAGCGGCACTAGGGCGTCCGGGTGCAGAGTGTTGAGGCCCAATGTTATCCTATGGAGGATAGGGGGACTCCGGTTGGTGGCTGCTGGCAAGCAGGCCACTGGATTGTGGGAGCAAAGCTCCTAGGGTTAAGCTCAGGGCACGTTGGGGACCAAGTTAGCACCAAAGGGGCACCCTCAGCGGCACTAGGGCGGCCGGGTGCAGGGTGCTGTTTTGAGGTCGGGTGCCCTGTTGATTTCAATGGCGATTCTCCGGGACAAAGAAACACTGCAGGCTCGGGGACGAGGACCTTCCAGGAGCAACCACCACTTCGAGGGGTAAGTTGGGATGTAGAGGGTTGGTTAGGCACCGTTGGTTTGGGCACACAAGGCCGTGGGGCGTCGGGTGCAGGGGTGCCTTGGGACGTCGGATTTTCTTACCTGCTCTGGTCGCGGTAGGGGAGGTCCTCTGGATTGAGGCTGCAGGCGTCGTCAGGAGGATTGAGGCAGGTCAGGGGTCGCCGGATCTCGGGTCGGGATCGCCGGGGGGACCTCCTCTGGGTATTTGTTCACTCGAGCTCAGGCTGGATTCGGCGGGTGCAGAGTGTGCGGGATTCGCGGTTCCTGGCTGGCACCAGAAGCTGCAGTTCAAACACGTCCGGTGTTCACGGGAGAAACAGCTTGGAACTTGAAGGCAGGCAGGTCCTCTGGGGTTTTTGAGGTTGCTGGCTGCTGGACACGCCGGGGTTTTGCAGGAGCAGGTTCGAGGGGAGACAGGCCTGTAGGGCTGGGGCCAAGTCAGTGGGCGTCGTCCTCTTGTTAGCTCTGCACGGCTTCTCGTCCTTCTTCTTCTTCTTCCTTTTCTTGTTGTTGCTGGATCTGAGGAAGGAAGTTTCAGGGTGCCCCTAAATACTGAATTTAGGGGTGTTACAGGTAGGTAAAGGGCAGGGACCAATGGGTCCCTTCCCTGGGGTGGGTCACACCCCTACTCTGCCACTCTCCAGTGGGAGGGGGCAGGAGCCTGTCCTTGGTTGGCTGGGTCCCCCATCCTCAAGATGGCGGGGACTCGAGGTTGTGCTTCACCTCGCCTCCCCCACCTTAGGGGTGGAGTTGGCAGAGGTGGGTACACCTCTCTTCCTCACTTTGTTTTTCCCGCCGGGTCTCCCGCCCAAAGTGGGGGGTAGAACCAGTGGGGACCAGTTGCTGAGTACAGCAAGTGGTCTGGAGAGGCTCACAAAGGCGGTATGCCTTTGAAGCTTCTCCTTCGTGAACTCTGCCCATCCTGGGGGAGGAGGCTTGGCACCTCGTCCCAGGATGTGCATTGTTTCAGGCACCCGAGAGCGGCAAGCTCCCGACCCAGGGGTCCAGAAACATGTCTGGTGGTGGCAGCCTCGGCAGCCACTCAGTCAGGTCACTGGGAGTTGGTCGAGTTTCAGGGGGCATCTCTAAGATGCCCTCTGTTGTGCATTTTACATTAAATCCCACACTGGCATCAGTGTGGGATTAATGTGCTGAGAAGTTTGATACCAAACTTCCCAGTCTTCAGTGTAGCCATTATGGTGCTGTGGAGTTCGTAATGACAAACTCCCAGCACCATATACTCTTAATGGCAGCACTGCACTTACAGTGCCCAGGAATGGACCTGGGTACTGTAGGGGTACAGGGCTCATGCACCTGTACCCTCACCACTGGCATAGGGCACCCAGCTAGAGGGGTGACTGATGTATGCCAGGGCAGTGGTTTGTGGGCATGGCACACAGGAATGTGTGCCATGTCGACTCTTCACTTTGTTTTGCACCAAGACATGCAGCCTGCAAAGGAAGTGTGTGTGTGTAAAGGTACAGGGCCTCTAAGGGTGGCACAATAAGTGCTGTAGCCCTTGGAGGCCTTCTCTGGTCACAGTGCCCTGGGTACCTGTGGTACCATTTACCAGGGGCCTACCTGTGGCCAGAGATGCCAATTGGGTTTAGGCTTCAATGCAGTTAAGCGAAGGAACACAGGCCCTGGGTACCTGATTGGCAGGAGCCCAGGGCACACTCAGTCAAAGCACATCAGCAATTCAGCAAAAGGTGGGGGCATACCATGCAAGAAAGAGGACACTTTCTCACACCAACTCACAGTCATCAGTTGTAGTACTGTTCTATAAGCTAATAGCATAGAACATAACGCATTTTCCCACTTAATACCACCTTTGACACTCAATTGGACAGCTTCCTTGACAACTCTGTTAAAGCGTTCTACCCGACCATTGGCCTCAGGATGGAATACAGCTATTCTCTTATGTAGCACACCACAATTAGAGAGATAATCATGAAAGAGTTTACTGACAAATTGTGGTCTATTGTCGGTGACCAACTCTTGAGGAATACCCTCCCTGCAAAATACACTATCCAAAAATTCTACAACAACTTCCGAAGTCACATCTTTCACCATCTTGACCTCGGGCCACTTGGAGTAATAATCAATGAGCACCAGACCATAAGACTCATGTCTAGGCAAAACAGCAAATGGTCCAATGATATCAAGACCTAATTTCCGCCATGGACCATCAGGTAACTGCACCAGTTGCGGCTCAGCACACAAAGCTTTAGCAGATTTATCACTCATTGCACATTGTTGGCACAACCTTGCTGTTCAATACAAGCATCAATTCTTGGCCACCAAAAACACTCTTTGACCTTTCTTCTGGTGCTGGAAATCCCTAAATGTCCTTCATGTGCTAAAGCAATAATAGAATTCCTTAGGCTAAACAGTGGAATAAATTTATCCCCCCCATACAACTATGCCATTTTCAACTTCTAGCTCCTCGCGAACTTTAAAAAAAACAGCCAAATCATTTTTTCCTTTGCTCTGGCCATCCTTTAAGTATCTACTCTGCAGCTTTTTTTAAGTTCAATGTCTTTCTCCATTTCAACCAACCATTTATCCTCCTGAACAATAGGACAAACATTGCCACACAAATTAATATCCTTGTATGTGAATGCTACTTCACAATCAACTTTGTCATCCTTCTCAGAGCAATGTGTAGCTAACGGCAATCTTGACATGCAATCAGCATGTACATTGTTTTTCCCATTCACATACTCCAATTGATAATGGAAATTCTGCAACCTAGACGCTAAACGTGCCAACCTAGCAGACATTGTGCGTCCTCCACCTGGTGCCATCAAGTATACTAGCGGTTTGTGGTCTGTTTTTATGATAAACTTGGTGCCCCATAAGAACGTCCTAAAATGTTCGGCACCCCAAACACAAGCTAAGAGTTACTTTTCTATTACCGAATAATGTTTTCTGCATCACGCAAAGCTCTGGATGCATAGGCAACTATCCATTCCCTGCCATTGTCTTTCTGGATAAGTACACCACCCAAACCACTATTGCTGGCATCAACCATCACAATGCTCGGTTTACCAATCACAAAAGGTTTTAAACAAGGAGCATTAATTGCACATTCTTTCAACAGAGAAAAGGCATCGCTCATTTCTTGGGTCCATTTGAAAACAGCATTTTTCTTCAATAGGCACCTGAAAGGATCCACTTTGGAAGCATAGTTTGAAATAAACTTTGCATAAAACTCAGTTAAAACAAGAAATGCCACTAATTGTTCTTTTGTACTAGGAGTGGGTGCATTGATGATACTATCAACATGGCTCTTCTTGGGTTTAATACCTTCCCCACTGATGTTGTGCCTAAGATACTCTACTTCCAATTTTTTTAATCTGCATTTGTCAGCACGTAGAGTGAGACCTTTTGATGACAATGCACCAAGGACCTTCTTGAGATTGTGATCATGTTCCTCGTGGTCTTTTTCAAAGTCTAAAATGTCATCTTGGAACGCAATAGCTCCAGATAAACCCTCCAATGTTTCCTTCATAAGTCTCTGGAATACTGATGCTGCACTTGCAAGTCCAAAAGGCATTCTACAAAACCTAAATAATCCTTCTGGTGTGATGAATGCAGTAAAGTTTCTAGATTCATAATCTAGAACAACCTGGTGGTATGCACTAGCGAGATCTAAACAAGAAAAAACATTGGCACCTGCTAAAGTTGAAACCATCTCATGTAAATTTGGTAGGGGATGAGCATCTACCCAAATGGCACTGTTTAAACTGCGCAAGTCCACACAATCTTAATTCCCCAGAATGTTTGACCGAAATGACGATGGGAGAAACCCATGGTGAAGATTCTACAGCTTCAATAATGTTTTTACTACATAAGTCTTGCAGCATTTCTTTGAGTTTGTTCCTGTAAGAAATGGGTACATTTCTTACTTTATGGTGAACAGGTATAGCACCCTCCATGACTCTGATGGAATGTTTAAATCCTTGATAAGTTCCCAATTTGTCGCTAAACACTTTGGGAATAATTCTTTTAATTCTTGTTTAACTTTGGTGGAATCATTTGTAATGGTAGTAGAAATTCCTATAGTGAATACTTGAGGGTTAGTATTAGGATCTATTTTTATTCCCATTTCTTCTTGATGTGGCCAACCCAAAAGCGATTGTCCCTTCTTGGATACGTAAACTTTACCAAATGTGGAACGACCAGAAAAGACTAAGTTTGCCCAAAAGTAACCAACTAAATCAATTTTGTGGCCGGAATACCCACCAGGACTAATATCTGGATCACTTAATTCTATATTAGGCCAGTTCTTGTTGACAACATCATGGGATAAAATAGTGTACCAAGCACATGAATCCACCAGTACATCAGTACTTACACCATTAATGGTGACATGACAAGAGGGAAACTTATTGTCACTCTCACATTCAATACAGTGTTTACATCTTGTTCGTCATACTCATAAGATGTATCACAATCATCAGAGAAATGTACAAAATTTACTCTCTTGGGAATAGATCTACATACTCTACTAAAGTGTCCTTTTTTTCCACATTTAAGACAAGATCTTTCAATAGCTGGACAATTTTTGGAATTCCCTAGATGCCCACTGCTACCACATCTATAGCATAAATAAGGACCTCTTCTATTATCTTGCCTTGGATCTTTGAATTTGTCATTTCTTTGAATATTACCAAACTTAGACGAAACATTCTTTTTGGTTTTATCAGGGTCTTTGGGAACAACTTGTACCTCACATTTCTCTGTACCTCTTATTTCTTGTTCAATTTTCTCCGAGTGTTCAATTGCTTTGGCAATGTCAATGGCAGCATTAAGGGACATATCAGATGTAGTCCATAATCTCTCTTGAATTTTCTTGTTATTAGTTCTCATTAATATTTGATCCCTTAACACTTGCTCATAAGAAATGTGTTCAAAATCACATGTAACAGCAAGCGATCTTAACGCTGAAACATAATCGTCAATGGATTCATTTGCTAACTGTTTCCTAGAGTAGAATATAAATCTCTCCATGACAATATTGGTTTTTTACCATATCTTAAACCTAATTGTTTAGCTGCAAATTGATACGCATTAATATTTCCAGGATTAATTAAAGTTGGAAGATTTTTTAATTCTTTTAAACCCATACCACCTAAACAATGTTTTAAAAGTGCCCATTTCCTTTCAGGTTCACATTCTTCCCCTTCAAGTACTTCAACATAGGCTAAAAATACAGGTTCCCAAATATCCCAGGCCATAGGTGGTTCACCAGGAACTGATAGGAAGGATGGTGGTGGTACAATTCCTGACATACTGATATATTTAAATATGACAGAGAAAAAAATAACTATTTAAAATAATAAAAGTAGTCACCGTAGTCTATATAAAATGAATAGTGTGTGTATCACTGTGCTGGAGTGTACACATTGACTACATGCAGTTCCCTTCAAGCATAAATGTGCACAAACATCATAACATTAAAGACAATACCATAAAGTTACCATAACGTGTGATAACATGTTAAATAGCGCAGGATTTACGGTGCCCAGAGAGGAGTGATGAGTCATAGATGCCGTTGAGATAACTGGAAGGCTCCCTCGGGATGAACAGCAGGCGATTAATTAACCTCCGTGAACACCGAGACGTTCGACATAACCATCTTCAATACAGCAGCCTCTCTATGAAAACGAGGTGCTGTAGAGGTTAAAACAATCCTATAACGTCACGCAGGGAACACACAATGAACAAAGTTGACTCGTAATACTTCTGCTGACGTGCCGTGTGGAAAGGAGGCGTTACTGGCAAGAAACCTCCAATAGCAATACAATAAGAAAAAAACGTGGCGGGATAGGAGCCAATGGCGAAGAGCTTCTCTTTGTAGGACAGTCCAATAACGTAGCAGGAAACTAAAAGGACGTAATCCAAGGAAATCCAAGAAATGCGTTGTTCGCCCGATCGTCGCCAGTGTTGGAAAGTGTAATCCAGCAATATCCACGAAGTAGGATGACACAGAAGACGGTATTGTAGAGTTTCTCCTTATTTTGTTAGCGCTTCGCAAAACGGGTACATGAAGATCCCCAAGTATACAGTTGAATGAAATAACGGCATAACGGCCCTCAATAAATACATGTGGGCAGATTAAAGTAACAACCACCCACGAGCCCCCCAACTAACATGTCCTTTCAGAAGGCAACAGAGACACGCAGGGGCGTGCTTCTCTACTACCCACTTCATATATAAACAACCACCACTTCATTCACACACACGCAACCGCACGAGGATATAAGATACCTTGTGCGCTCGCGAGTATGTAACACAACTTCTACACCTTGTAACCCTCACTGTGTTATGCAACACATCCTGGACATTGATTTACATACTTATATGATTTATTGTCAATGTATAATGTGCATATTACGTAAAGCGCTCTAGCACCCTGCAGTGGGATGAGTAGCGCTATAAGAGAAATAAAATAGTACTATTTAAATTGTACTTCTGTAAATGCTGGGACAGACCAACACATTTGACATTCTTACAGTGCATGCACTTTAAATCCAGGGACTGAGCAAAGTCAAAAGCATGCCTGTCTTAGAAGTGATAACAATCTGTGTGCTTTTGTTTCCCCTCCGTTGCATTTGCATTCAAGTGTGAGGTTCCAGACCATGTACAGTCTGGATACTCGATCGAATGGAGGCCTAATGGCCCCTTAACTTCGTCCTTTATCTTTGGCCCAGCTGGAGGTGAAAAGAAAAAAAGCCCTCTTCCCTGCCTGCACGTTGCTGCTGGGAATGGAAAGCAGACGACGTGCAGGCGCTGCTGAACGTGTCCCAGTGTCAGAAATATGCTGAACTTGTCCTGGTGTAATTTTCAATGGGGCTCAACTGCTTGGCAAGGTGGACAGCGTCCACACTGTGAAAATAGTGGGTGGACACTGTGTACCCGTGTTTACCCCAACTTGTACCCTGCTCTAAACCAAATAATCTGCAAATTCCACATATTCACTCCCAATACTGTATGGAACCAAAAAGTTCTTTTTATTTCACTGTGGAGCCAACATTTTCTGGCTTTAAAGGTTGTTAATCCTTAGTTTTTTGCATTTTTTTATAGCGCAAACTCGACCCTAAGTTTTTTAAATGTTTTACATGTGCACCAGTTATATTACACAAGGACAAATTAATTTTTGTAGGCACTGGGAGATTAAGGGCCATATGTACGAAGCATTTTCCGGTCGCAAAGCTGAATCGCAGAATTGGCCCGTTTGCGACTGTAAAATTACTTTTGGGAAGTGCAAATCCCAAACTGCGATTATGTAACTTGTTACCGAATCTCAATTTGGGTTTTGCGCTTCATTATTTGGAAGGGGCATGTTTAGGGCATCCCTTCCAAATACCAAATCGCATTGGTATGATATTGTGTGACCGAAATGCGGTCGCAAAACATTTGCACTTTACCACCAACTCAAAGTTGGTAGTAATGCATTCGGAAATTGGAAGGGATCCCCATTGGACACCTTCCCCTTTGTGAATGTTGGGAAACATTTTTTTATTGTGAAATGCATCCCATTTTCCTTTAAGAAAAACGGGTTGCATTTCAACAAAAAAAAAAAACTTTATTCAAAGGCAATCTCAGACAAGGTGGCCTGCTGACCTCAGCAGGCCTCGATCCCAGTGATGGCTGCGATTCCTAATGGGTAACAAACTGCAACCTACCACATTAATATTCATGAGGTAGGTCAATTTGCATAGACTGTCTCAAGAATCACAAACAATGAAAGACAGGGTACGCCTGGCCCCACAGATGTCATTCGCCCTGCTCTGCACTGGGTCGGCAACATTAGGGACCCCTCACAACAGAATTCTCACTATAAAAGCAAAGTACAGTCAGTGCTGTGGCATGATGTCTAGGTGACCTTTATCTGTTTCCAGCATTCTTAATCAATCAAAAATCGGTTATATATTTTTTGAACGTGTTCTGAGAAATTTTGCCATGCAGAATTCCAGCTTATAGTCTTCTGATGTAATTGTTTGAACTTTCTTTTACACAAAGAAAACTGGCAGTGACGCAATAAACATAATATGGTCTTTATAAGTAACTTTTACCCAAATACCTTATTAATATGTTTTACTTCGAGCCACCATTCTCAGTTGATTTTGGTACAGCTTCTTTGAAAGCTGGGTCATTCACTCAGGGAACTAATTTAACCAAAAGCTGGCAGCCTTGTATAAACTGTTTTAAAGGGGTCTGAGCACAGTTGGTAATGCTATCCTGCTGGGAAATTTAAATGCCTGAGAGTCTTAAAACACAGATGTAAAAGCCAGGAAATCTTTCAAAGGGGTATTTGAAGCACAAGGCAGTTCCCTCCCATATGAAGTAGCTCCGAAAAGGCTTGAGTGTGCGATTTCGGTGCATTAGTAAAGAGATATGACTCGTAATTCATTGATCACATACCACCTTGTGACCCCACCATCACAGCTTTCTGCACCCACCACTTATTTCCCATTTGGAAATGCAAAAGCAGAGACTGAGGCCTACTATCCTTTGCAGGCGCTATTTATTACTCTTAAAAAATAAAAATAAAACATTTAGTTTTTTTCAAAAAAAGTTGCTTTATTTAAAAGCAAACAGACATGGAGATCTGCTGTCCCCAGCAGGCCACCATCCCTGTGTTCTTGCCCATTCCTAATGGGTCGCAAATTACGACCTGCCTCATTAATATTGATGAGGCAGGTCATTTGCAACCCCATTGGAAATCGATAATTTATCTGAGACACAGTACATTTCATTTTGCGAGTCTCTAATTGCAAGTCGCTAAAATTCACAATTAGAGACTTGCAAAATGAAATAGTTGTACATGTGGCCCTTAGTGTTTATTCTGTGGTTATCTGGCTTGAAAGCAGAGACAGGTGTTCAGGTTGCTATCTAAAGCAAAACATCCTTCCTCACAGATAGGCTTCATTTAAAATTTTGGTCTCTAGCCTATCACTTGATTGGAGCTGCTGGAGCTGCATTTGACTTCAAACATGACCTGCAAGACTGGTTCTGTTCTGAGAACAAGATACTGCATTTAGCCCATCTCCCTCCATCTGAAATGCATTTCTGTGTTTTAATTACTCTGCTTCTCAGGCTAATAATATTGGAATGCTGCAGTATTGTTCTGGCTTTGGCATGTTAAAGGAGACAGACTTCTTGCTAAAAATTATATAATTTGTTTCGGATTGTTAGCCAATTCTAATTGTATGGAAGACAACAGATAAAATATACCAGCAGCAGCTAATAGTTTTTCTTCACTATTGCCATGTGAAAATGTTTCGTTGCTCACCAACCTCCCCATGCTGTATAAATAGCAGCAATAAAATAACTAAATGCAAATTTGGTTTCACAGAATAGTGCTTCACGTTTATATAGAAGTGGTGCCCTTCACCCACTAACTGTGCCATTCATCTCTTCATAGTCTTTCTGTCACATATATATTTTTTTATATCGCTGCTCATCCTAGTATAGGGGGTCAGAGTTCTTTACACTAAACACACAATGAATCATACAAGCACATCAATCAATGAAAAGGAAATGCTACAGATGACAAGTTTCAAGTTTCTTTATTTTGGCATGATTGATCAGAATCATTGCAAATGTTTAAAAGAAGTCACAAGATCATTACCAATTAATACCAGTGCAGATACAATAAGATGTAAAAAGAAGCATATTTTTGCATGCTTAAGGAATAGCATTGAAAATTTTCAAAAGAACACTGTTGGACCTGATACTCGTCAGGTTGCGTTTCCCTAAACTTTTGCTTTTTCCGCCGGATTCTCTTGTGTGGCCTCAGGGCACGTCCACACCCTAAATACAGTGTGAAAGTGAGCTGACGAGATGTTCTGAAAAAAGGGCCGGTCTGTCACCCCTCACACGGTGTGTTCACACTGGCATATATCGTGATTAAATTCATGGTTTAACCACACCGATGGTGCCCGTAATTGCATGTGCTGCCTGCCAGCGCAGGCTGGTGCGTGCGCACTGACCAACGTTTGGTTAAATCCATGTCCAGTCTGCTGTGCTGACTTGGGCGGGCGCACCTGCTCCCCTGGTCCTGGGGACAATGTGTCCAACCTGCCATTGCAGGTCTGTGTACGAACTAGCTCACGTGCGTCCAGGTAGTGAGGAATACCGGTGTGTGTTTTCACTACCTATGTGGCTTTGTCTTCCCATAGGTTAACACGGGGAAGTGGTTGACATTACTTTAGGCTGCAATAGTGGATTGCAGTGAAGCAGCCTCATGATGTTTCCTCTCAATGGATTCAGCATGCCAAACCCTTTCCAATGGTAAAGGTTTTTTTTGGCACAACTTGCTTAGAAGATTTATAGAATATGGACATTTCTATGTTCTAAGAGTCTTGTATGCTGTGGTGGGTGGCTCCGGTGGACACCAGGGTTTGGGGCAGCACATCTGTACATTCCCCAGCGATCATCATAAACCATTGGCATACCACTAAAATGACAAGACTTTTCCATTTGAGAGCCAGTTGAGATAGATTGGAGAAAGAGGTTTTTACACTTAGCCTCTTGAGGCCAGATCATGGCCCCACTAAAGAATAAGATCTGCATTCCACGGCCTCAGGGGAGACAGGCCTACAATTTAGGGCAGACATATGTGGTTCAAAGGGAAACCACTTAATCTGCCCAAAACTTCAAAGACACACGACAGTACAACTACTGTTGCTATCCTTCAGCAAAGGGTGAGATGCGCTTATGGGGGCGCGTGACTGGGGTACCCGGACTGCGTGGTGCACATTGCCAGAGGACTCTGTTGTGCACATGGAGGATTACAACCAATGAAGGGGACCACATGCCCTTTCAGAATAGTGGCTGACCTGGGCCAAAGACCTGCTGAAGTATGGCGCCCAGAAATGTGCTCTCCAAGGGCCCGCCGGCGGGCCTCCTGTTCTCCCGGAGATCTCAGAGACATCAAAGATCTCCTGCAAGGGACCAACATCATCTACTTGTGACATCTGGAGAGCAGTGCCCTCTCATGTCCCACATCACATTGGGTAGCGCAGTGTGATCGTGGAATTAAGACTTGTGTCTGCAGACCCGATTGTCCAGTGCGGAGCCCCAGAAGTCTTACCCGCATGTAAGGCGTGTGGTGCCTGTACCACAAGGACCCTGACACTCATAAGCGTCGAGTTGGTGGTGAGCAGATTCACCGGTTGCGGAACCAAGCATGGCCTGTTTCGTCCATCTTGTCGCATGTCTCATGCGACACACCAACTGTAAGCTCATTGCATGCAGTGTCCAATTCACAGGGTGCGACCATCAGAGGTGGGGGTGTACCCGTAGTAGTGGCTCATTCTACCTCATGCGTCTCTGCTGAACTTGCGCATGTGTGTGTGACCGGACTGATCTGGAGCAACCTGTATCATCGTGGACACTGACGTTGTGCCTCATTTCCAGGGAGGAATGGAATTTGCAACTCTTCATTGTGTGTAATCACACAAGTTGAGGAGCACAAAATTCATAAACATGAGTTTAACTTCCAAAATTTGTATAATATTCAAAACATGCGTGTGACAGCAAAACCAAAACTTTAGAATAGAATGGGAAAAAAAAAACATTTCTCACAATCTGATTGGTTTTCTGTTTTCTTTATTTAAAAAAGTCTTCAAAGTGATTGGATTAGAGCAGAATGACATGTCCAAACAAACAGCCTACGCGTTTCGTCCCTATTCACATGGGACTTCTTCAGGGCTGTCAAACAAAGAAAAAAACATACATATGGACATAACATTAGAACACCAACCAAACAGACTACATTTGACATAAACAAATATTCATCCATGAAAAGGTAGTCATTCCTTACATGATTTATATACTATAAATTAATTTTGCTCATTCTTCATATTAAAATCTCAATAGGCAGGAATGAATTTTTTTACAGACAGTAGAAATAGATTTTCTAATCTATACAAACATTGTACACAAAAACATTTATATAAAAAATGCAAAACAGCAATTTTATTTAGATTTTGGTTTCAAAGGACCTTTTACCCTTACACCCATTTGTATACAGGTTTTATAAACTTGTATTACAGTGTTCTCAAGTGTAATGACTCGAGAATACCCTATTATTTTTTACTAGACTCCATCCTAAACTATAGATTCATTCCTTTCCACCCTGTCTATAGTTTTGCTGTCTCCTATTCCAATGTTCATAAACGGCAATATGACCATGCCTCTAACCCCTATATTCTAGTGGCTAAAGTAAGTAGTAAGTAGTAAAAGAAACCAACATGCAGAATTGGTTACCTCCAAAACCAAAGGGCTTTTACACGAGTACAAATTGCAGCATGTGTATTCTCTGGGCATGAACAAGACTCCTAAGTTCAGGTTTAACACTAAACAGGAATACACAATTAATAGTTTTATCAATTGTCGTACAACTTTTGTTGTGTATGCAATTATCTGTGCGTGTGGGAAAGTATATGTTGGGAGTACCACTAGAGAATTGAGGTACAGGATTGCAGAACATTGGAGAGCGATCAAAAACAAGGACACATCATATCTATTATCAGCCCACGACTGTGACAGGAAGGAGTCTCCATTTGGGTTTCATGGGATAGATGTGATAAAAGCAAACGAAAGGGGTGGTAACAGGGAGCTTGCATTGAGGCAAGCAGAATCCAAGTGGATTTCGCGTTTACGAACTGTGGAATCAGGCTTGAATGTGGAACATGAATTTCACCATTTCCTTTAGGTGAGAATGCAGGAAATGGGTAAAAGGAATGAGTACACTAATTCCTGCAGGAGCCTTACATGAGATTGGGTTAGAGGAATGGGTATAGTGCTACCCTGTTGTTGTCTTTCCGCTCACCGTTTAGATGAACGGATACACTAAAGTAACTTATTATCTGTCTAGCCACCGCTGTAGTCTTAGTATTTTCATCATGCGCTATTTGTTGTTTGGATTTGTAGTAAGTCCGGGGACCAATAAAAGTGAGGACAAGGGATTGAGTAAAAATGTTTAAATCGGGCTTGTTGTTGAACATAGTTATGTGAATGGGGTCCTTGAAGGACAGCGCGAACAGTAGTAAAATTGGTTCTATAGACTGTGAACACGTTATAAGATGGCTGACTGCTTCTGGTAAAAAACTTTCTTTCCGTTTTCCTCTTACATCAAATGAAAGTGTTGACATAGGGATTAAACAAAATTGATATAATTGTGGTTCTGGTCGAACAAAGTCATGCAAATGGGTTCTGTGCGGGACAGCGTAAACTGTAGCATAATTGGCTATATTGATTAAGTACATGTTCCAAGATGGCCGACCTTTTTTGAAAGGAGTTATGGTCTTTTCTTTATTCACATGTAATTAATGTGGACCAATCAGCTGTAGGGGAGGCACTTTTAAAGAATGGCGGAACATTCGTCCGGTTTGGACCATGATGTTACTGACGGCTACTCTCAGTGAAAAATAGGTGAGACAGTCTGGCAGCGATGGGCAATGGCGCATTGTTTTTGCTAGGTGTTTTGTTGAGAGCCGGATTGGCATTTGAACAAACTCGAGTGAACACGCGGAAATTAGAGCGTGTTGTATGATGCAAGACTGGCTGGCAGCGTTGTGCAATGGCGCGCTGTTTTCCTATGAGCATCTTTGAGAGCTGGGTTGGGACTGTAACATACTTGAGTGAACACGCTGTAATATGAACGTGTTGCACGTAAGGCTGGCTGGCAGCTTTGAGCAATTACGCACTGTTTTGCTACGAGCCTCTTTTAGAGCCGGGTTGGGGCGTAACTACACTCGATTTAATATGTGGGGACTTGAGTGTTGGCATACGTTTCGCGATGCTCACGCTTTGACCTGTGGGGGCATGTGTGTTTGGGAGCTTAGAATGCGACACATTTTGTCAACTGTTACGGCGTTTGAGAGATTTTAAACGCGTAGAAGTGAGCTCTCCTGTTATAATGGAAGGTGCGTTTGTCACATCAGCTTGTGACTTCCTTTACCTTTACTCGGTGTTTGAAAAATAGGTATATCAGAGAACGTGGTTTGACTTTGTGATGTTTCGCTGCTCGTACTGACTTCTGGCACATTATTTTTATATATTTTTTAAATATATTCTTTCAGGAGGTATTTCACGCTTCATTAAGCACATATTTGTGCAGGAAGGGGCCATTAAAATGTAGGCCTGATGGAAAGTAATATATGAATTTCATGGACTGCTTGAGTGTGGAACTATAATGAAAGGTGAGCATATAGGACTTGCACGTTTTCTGTTTTAAGAAGTGTGTGCAATCATGCTATTGAGGGACTCAATTTTAATACTTTTGTACTCTCCCGACATCGTGAGAGGTAACAGGGCACTGCAACCAAAATAGATGGCTACTCTGGTATTTTAAGCATGCAATGAACTCACAGTGGAAACACGTGAGGTAAGAATGTTCTTGGTGGCGGTCTAAACTGGTGTTGATTTTGAGTAGGTTCACTAGGATTTCTGGTTGGAATTCAAGGCTATTTTCCTTGTTTTTATTTTTAGAAGATAATATTTGACAGAGGCTCTATGTGGAGAACTTAATACATATGTTGTCTTGGATGCTAGGATTACCTCAGTATGAATTATTGGTAAGTTGCTATGTCTATGTTTGAGGAGAGATGGTACTCCGGTTTTGGAATTTGGTGCATCTCATGATTATGCAAAAGAAGCTGCAGTTGTGTTAGTTTACTTATCCACTAGAATATAGGGGTTATAGGCATGGTCATATTGCCGTTTATGAACATTGGAATAGGAGACAGCAAAACTATAGACAGAGTGGAAAGGAATGACTCTATAGTTTAGGATGGAGTCTAGTAAAAAATAATAGGGTATTCTCGAGTCATTATACTTGAGAACACTGTAATACAAGTTTATAAAACCTGTATACAAATGGGTGTGAGGGTAAAAGGTCCTTTGAAACCAAAATCTAAATGAAATTGGTGTCTTGTATTTTTTATATAAATGTTTTTGTGTATAATGTTTGTATATATTAGAAAATCTATTTCTACTGTCTGTCTGTTTTTATTATGTCAATTGTCAAATACAGTGCAGAGCTCTGTAACCCAGAGACAGACTGCCACATGTTACACCTAACATATTGCGTTGACTTTTAATATATACATTATGCAAAAATTGAAATAATAAAGAAACAAACCCCCCCACCTGCACTGTCTTTGCATCACACTGATAATAACACAGATTCGCCTACACGTGAAGAAACATTATCCACAGGACCCTAGAGGTCCAGAACCACAACTCCTGCCCCACTTAACCCTCAACTGCCACGTCCCTCACGGCAGGGGGCTCTAGGTCCAAACCCCGAGCCTATTGAGATTTTAATATGAAGGATGAGCAAAATTAATTTATAGTATATAAACCATGTAAGGAATGACTACCTTTTCATGGATGAATATTTGTTTATGTCAAATGTAGCCTGTTTGGTTGGTGTTCTAATGTTATGTCCATATGTATGTTTTTTTCTCTGTTTGACAGCCCTGAAGAAGTCCCATGTGAATAGGGACGAAACGCGTAGGCTGTTTGTTTGGACATGTCATTCTGTTCTAATCCAATCACTTTGAAGACTTTTTTGAATAAAGAAAACAGAAAAACAATCAGATTGTGAAAAATGTGTTTTTTCCCCATTCTATTCTAAAGTATTGGTTTTGCGTCACACGCATGTTTTGAATATTATACAAATTTCGGAAGTTAAACTCTCATGTTTATGAATTTTGTGCTCCTCTTCTTGTGTGATTATATGTATTGGTAAAATCAGGTTTTTAGACAGTTGACCTGAAGAGTGAGCACAATTTAGACATTTAGGATAAACAGTGTGCAGGCGAATCTTAAGCCATAACCGTTTTGCTGCATTGTTATTCTTCATTGTGTGTGACCGGAATTGCCTGGTGCAACCCATCTCAACCTGCACCGGACATTGTGCCTCATTTCCAGGGAGGTACGGAATTTGCAACTCTTCGTGTTGGTATAGGTCGCACCAGACACTTCAGGTTTCCAACACGCACCAGACGCTGTGCCTGGATTGCCTGGGCACGACCCTGATCATCATGTATCGCTTGGGGTGCCTCCTCCTACCGAGAGGCTCCCATATGTTACTTCCCATTCATTGGTTGTTCCCTTTTGACCCTCATCACAGCGGACCAACTGCCCTCTCCACAACTGGCCCCCCCTGAAGACATTTAGCGCCAGGTAGTAGAGAGAGAGAGATTGACTGGGTTGAATGAGCACTTCAAAGACAGTTCGGAAGCGGGTCAAGAGACCACATGACTCCATTGCGTTTTGAGACCTGTGGGTGAACTTCCAGAGTGGCTGCTAAACTCCCCTGGTTTACGTCTACCTCCTAATTAAAACATGCTACATCTCCCCACTTGCTTCCGAGGACCCAGACTAAGGGGCCGAATACGATGCGTTCGGAAACGGCTCTGACCGCATCGTAATGTCCCGTTCGGATTCATTTCCGACTGACCCATTATGATGTGGTCGGTCGGGAAGGAATCCGAACGGGCTTTCTGAATGGCTTCCGACGGGCTCGGAGAACCCGTCTGCCATTCGGAAAGGGCCTAGTAATCCCAAGGGCGGCTCTTTCCGCCCGAGGGATTACGATGTCGGATTGCAGCCTTTCTGACACAGAAAATCTGTCGGAAGTCGACTTTGGGGGCCCTTTTGATTGCTGAGTGCGTATGTGTGTACGAGCGTCCCGTACGGACTGGGCGGATACCTGCCGCACCATGTAGCGGTGCGGAGTAAGTGTGTGTGAGTAATAGTCTGCGGACCACCTGTGATTCACAACACTGGATAGCGCTGCTGCTTTATATGTTGATTTCATGCCAAAAGCACAATATATTTGACATAGGATTTAACTGATAGGCTCCGGCCCGCGTTGCTGTTAAAAAGTTCTCTCGTTTCAAGTATGTACATATCTTTAATTTCGTTGTGAAACCCTATAATTGTGCGGGACTGTATTATCAGGATTGCTAGGGTGGGCCTGGGGTGGGCATCGCGTCGCACTGCATAAGGGTGCTCTTTTTCTCGGTGAGGGGGTGGTAGATTAGGAATTGTCCACAGTGTGCATACTATTGATATTACAAAAAAACGATGGATTAAACCCAGATCTGTTGAATGGGAGTGAATGTTTGCATTCTTCAGCATTCCGTCCGTCATCTGTTCTTTTTGCTTTTGTCGCCCTAAGTGGGAAGGGTATGCCCAGACGTGGGTCCTGTGCTCACTGGACCACTGGATTCAAGCTAGCCTGGCTGATGAGGGGTGAAACTCAGAAACAAGGTCCCAGTATGCTGGTTTCCAGTCCAGGGAGGACCCGGCTAGGCAACCTGTGCTGGACTGTTCCCATGATTAGCAGGGTGAAGAATGATTTGCATATGGCTGGGTCCAAATGGGGTGGCGTGGTGGGCAGTGCCGGCTCCTCCGCTAAGGCGGAGGAGCGTCGCCCCAGTGCTTTTCAGCAGTGTGAATAAAGGAAAAATAAAATAACTCGTTATTTTTTTTTCCTGCAGTGGCAGCTTTGCGGGGCGGGGCTGCTCTGCTCTCAGAGCAGGAGGAGGAGTGGTGGGCACTCTGTAAGTGCACATGAATGTTTGGCTAGCAATCTTGGGCCGGCCAAACAGTAATGCTCACTTTGAACGTTCTCCACCTAGGCTTCATTATAGTCTGGGTGGAAAAAATGTCCAGGCTCCCAGTCCCTGCCTGAGCACCGAACTACAGCGCTCAGACCAATCATAACGCTGCATTGCAGTGTTGTGATTGGCTTAGGGGTGCCTTGGTGCTTCCTGTTCTGGCAGGGAGAGACGCAGAGAGACGACGGTGGAGAGATGCTGCAAGGAGGTAAGAGTTATTTTTCTTTACCCCCACGCCTCCCACCCCAACCCCACCCTCCGCCTCACCATCCCCGATCTGTGCCCGCCACCACTGGTGGTGGGCAAAAAATGATGGATTAAACCCAGATTTGTTGACTGTGGGGGAATGTTTGCATTGTTCAGCATTCCATCCATTATCTGTTCTTTTTGTTACTATTGATATCATAACAAAAAATCAGCGGGCCTAGTACTGCTAGTAATAGTTCCAAATGTGTTTTATGCCAGAAAGTATAGATGTTTATTTTCTAATGATTGAATATGTGCGTTGAATATAAACGTTATTTACATATATCGTGTGTGAAGTCTCTTTCTTGACGCTCAGTGTATTTATCGCGAGTGACTGCTGTGCCTTTGCTTTACACATTGCCCCTGAAGAAAGCCTTACTGCTCAGTGCCAAGCTACCCAAGGGTGAGCACAGATTATACAGTGAGTGTAATCACCTGCCCTTGGCGGGAATGGGTGGTTCTCCCTGGCTGGGGGCATCCTGTCAGCCAACCAGAAAGTGCTACAGAAGACAATGCGAGCTACAAATTATAGGAGTCACATATAATTCACACTGGCATGCATTGTACGTCACGAGGTAATTAGTCTGGAGAAACAAACTCAGGGTTTAAAATGTAACACACTGGGTGGATTGTCTAAACTAATAGGAATGTATTACTACCCAAAGAAAGCCTTCTTAGCAACTTTACAGTAAATAAAATTTTTTTAAAAAGGACCTGTAATGTTCTAAACCTACGCTTTGCAGTTTGCATGCAGCTCTTTGTAGCCGGTGCACAGGGATCAGTGACAGCATATCGGAAATAGAAATATAGTGTGGACAGAACATAATGTAAAAAATATTGAGGACCAAAATATTGAGAAGGTAAGTGCACATAGGTAAGTATAGATTTTTTTATCCTTAACTCCACATCGTTGTACTATATATATATATATATATATCTATCTATATATATATATCCACAGAAAGCTCCTGCCGACTGCTGGGGGCTCCTTTTTGTCGGAAATTCGGCGCTCAGCTACCAGTGCGGGATCCTCACGGTCGAACCAGACCGTTAAATATCAAACAAACTCCTATCATCAAGGAATAGGGTTGCACTCCGCAATTTCAGCAATACGTGTTTTATTCTCAATTGTTCAGCTCATTATTATTGAAAGCTACAGATCAACGCGTTTCGGTCTTGACACAAGACCTTGCTCACGATCATGCTTTGTGCCCAAACCATCGCAGTTTAAATACTGTTTTCAACAACGACATGTCATTTCCTGAAAGTCTGTTGGGTGATTAAGCATTCTGGGATTTGTAGTCCATCTAAAATAATGCAACTAAATAGTAACATTTTGGTGCTCAATTTGTGCATTAACTCAAATTATTTACAAGTGAAAAATAGTGATTGATGAAAACAAATCATAATGGTTATAAAAACATGTTTAGATGCACTTCAATCAGCATATTACCTTAATTATTTGTTTATAACATCTCTAAAAAACCCTAAGGATTTTAGGAGGAAATTAGGTTCACCATAATTAGGGTAATTTCTCGTTAGAGAAGGGATTCCCTCTAGTGGGATGATGTTATTACAATCATGTATCTGTCCTAACTTCTCAAAATTATTATTTTATATATTGATTGCACCTATAAACATTCAATTTGGGAAGTCATGAGGAGTGATTTTAGTCTCTGTATGATCATTTCTAATTTTTTCTTTTTGCCAATTTTTTCTCAGAGAATACTGTACAATTCCTCACTTTGATTAAGGCCATGCGGTGTAAGTGTCCTTAGGTTAATGATGTGGTGTGATTCCTTCTGGCGTAGAATTTTTCTCCGTTTCCACCTCTGTCATTCAGTGGAACTGTTTCTATGCCGTAGAATTTCAAAAGTTTCCAGTTACTCATGTGGGATTGTTCCATATGTCTTGCCACTGCGTTTGTTTTGTCCTTATTCGTTGTTGCTCGAACATGTTCTAGTATTCGCTTTTTCAGTTCACAAATTGTGCTACCCACATATTTTAGTTGGCACGGACACTCTATTACGTATACCGTAAATTGGCTTCTGCATGAGATAAGTTCTTTAATTTGCCACTTTTTGTTGTTTGCTAGTTTGATTTCAGTTGTAGGTCTGGCAATTTGGCATACCTTACAATTGTGGCATTTGATGAATCCTTTTGTATTAAGCCATTGTGTACTCTTTTTTCATTTTGTAATGGCTATGTACTAATCGGTCTTTCAAATTCCTGGCTCTTCGGTATGTTATCGTTGGATGTTTTCCTATGATATTTCCCACTGTTTCATCCATTTGTAAAATTTTCCAGTTTTTTCTTATGATTTTATTTATCTCTTTGCAATTATTTGAATAATCCATAACCATCCTTATAGGTTCTGGTTTGCTAGGTTCGACTTTCCGTTTCGAGTTTAGACAATCTTCTCTTGATCTTTCATTCGCTCTTTTCCAGCATCTTTTGACTATGTTTTTATTGTATTGTCTTTGTTCGAATCTTCTGGCCGTCACCTCGCTATGTTTTATCCATTCGTCCTCTTCAGTGCAGATTCTACGGATCCTTAAGAATTCTCCATAAGGTATGCTCGCAATAAGGGAGGGTTGATGGAAACTTGTTGCTTCCAATGTTGCATTTGTGGCTGTTATTTTTCGATGAAGTGTCGTCTCAATTTGGCCATTTTGATGTATATCTCGGTGTCCAGGAAAATTACTCTCTCGTTGCTTATCTTGTAAGTAAACATCAGATTTGAGGTTGTTGTATTTAAAATTTTGAAGTACTCCTGGAATTCGGCTTTTGATTCGTCCCAAATGATTAATAGGTCGTCTATGAAACGGCTCCACATTACTATTTTGTTCACATATTGGTCATGTTGCGGATGCCAAGCCACCTCTTTTTCCCACCAGCCCATCGCTAAGCAGGCATAGCTTGGGCTGAAGGAAAATCCCATAGCCGTCCCCTTGTTTTGTCGGTAGATTTCTTCACCGAAGACAAAGATGTTTTGCGTAAGACAAATTGATATTAATTCCAACAGCATCTTGTTGTGGTTATTGTAGTGTATGTTTCTTTCTTGTAGGAAAAATTCACACGCCTTCATGCCCAGTTCGTTTTCAATGTTGGTGTAGAGGGCTATGACATCCATTGTAACCAGTTGGTATGTTTCTTGCCAGGGGTATTTTGTAAATTCCTCAATAAGTTGGTTGTGTCCTTTATGTAGGAGTTCAATTTGGAAACATATGGTGCTAAGAAAAAATCGATATAGTTGGCTATAGGTTCTAGCAATGAGCCTTTTGCAGATAAGATTGGTCTTCCTGGTGGCTTTTTAGAATGCTGTTCCCTGCTACTTTCTTTGTCTCTTTGGAATGGGACGAGAGAGGAGGCTGATGTGATGGTCAATCTTCTGAATGTTAATGACTTTAATTTACAGTTTACGAGTCATATGAGTCCCACAGAGATAGAATTTCTTGATATTAAATTGAGAGTATGTAATGACAAATTGGAGAGCGAACGTTTCCATAAGAAAACAGCAGGGAACAGCATTCTGCATGCAGCTAGTTGTCACCCTAAGAACCTCATCGAAAGTATTCCGTATGGGGAATTACTTCGAGCAAGACGCAATTGCAGTTCAGAGGACAGTTTTGAGAAAGAAATGGCAGAAATCAGGAGAAGATTTATTGAAAGAGGGTATTCCAGAAAGGTGATTGAACAGGCGTGCAGTAAAGTTAGGAACACTCAAAGAGAAGAAGTGTTGAGAAAAAAAGTCGATAAGGTAGATGATCAACCGGTCAGGTTCATAACGGAGTTCAGTACCCAAGCATGGGACATTAAAGAGAGTCTTAACCAATTTTGCAATGTCTTACAAACAGACAAAACATTGGTAAAATCAGTGGGTGATCATGCACAAGTAACCTTTAAAAGGTGGTGTGCATCACTCAAGGATGTCCTATGCAGCAGTACTTTACAGGAAAGTCACACGAAAAGTAATGTGCAAGGGTTTTTCACTTGTAGTACATGTAAAGCCTGCAAGTATAGCACAAACCGTAAAGAGGTCAAATTGCCTCCGAAAAAACCAGCATACACGATCAGTAAACATTTAACTTGTAACTCTGACCATTGTGTATATTGTCTAGAATGCCCATGTTCACTGTACTACATCGGTAGTACTATACATAAAGCGAAAAAGCAAATTTTGGAGCATTTACGAGCTATCATCAATGAAGACAAACAATACCCAGTGGCGAGACACTTTAAAGAGAAACATAGCAACGACACGAGTCTGCTGAAATTTTGTGTACTTGACAGAATTCCGGTACTAGAGAGGGGGCAACAGGGTTCAATTGTTACGCAGATTAGAGTCTAAATTGATCATTAAATATGACACTAAGTTTCCCAATGGTTTGAACAGGGACGAAGAACTGTCGGTACATTTGGGGTGAACAAGTGTGGGATACATTGATGTTTTTCTTTAATTGGAGTAGAATTTCCAACATGAATTTCAAAGAAAGTGAGTTTACAAATTTTAAGAACAAGAAGTAAAATGATCTAACAATGTTTTTATGTTTTTGTAGGTCACACAGGGCATGAAGAATGCAAAAGAGCTCATATCATGGGGGAGCTACCGAATAGCAGAGCTGCGGTTTTCGCCTGCTGTAAGAAGGTGTAGAATCGCCACTGTATATTAGTACGTAGCCCACTGGGGCAGAATTGAACAATTATTCACAAATTAAATTATAATAATGCCCACTAGGGCATGACTTTCTGAATAATGTTCTTTTTGTTATTTAACATTGTGTTTACAGTATATTTCACCTTAACCACAGTGTAGTTCATTGAAAATAGGTGGATTACCAATGTTAAACAATGCTTTATTATATTTGTTCCCACGTTACAAGATGGCCGCCAAAGTTAGAAACAGCTTGCCCTGTGAAGTCCTACCTTTACGGTGATGGTGGATCACAGGTACTTATGTGTTGTAATGGTGAATGGAAACTGACCCGTGACCAAAAAGCTGTGCTTCGAAACGCGTCGGGATAATTTTCTTTAGTTTGCCTTGAAATAAAGGTATTCACGCTTCATGTAATTGAGCACTGGCTGTCTTTTTCTTAATTGAAATTTAAGACTTTTTGCTGTGAATCTAGGGATCGCCACCCCATCAGGGCCGCCGTCGCAAGTGGCGAAGGAATCGGCAGCGGGAAGGGATAGATATATAGATATATATATATATATAGTCAAGGTACATATATGTGAAGTTGTATATAGGAAAACTTTGCTTACCAATAGAAACTTACCTTAATGATATTTTTCACCTCAAAATTCTTGACACAATATTTTGTCCCACAGTATTTTTGTTTCAGATATTCTGCCTAACCACCAGTTCATAGCTCACCCCGCTCTATAAGAATGATTGTAACTTGAACTGCAAAGAACAAAAGGACATCTGTGCAAAAGCAGTAACCCACTGGGCTATCAACATAAAATACAAATCTATGATCTGCATGTTATATGTTGTGCTTTGCAGCAGGCACATTAACCCTCTATGCTACTTTATCATGAGTCAAAACTGACACTAGGCAAAACTCAGATCTCTGCATCAAGTACAATAATCACCAGAGTTATCTTGGTATTATTATTGTGTGAACATTTCTGGCCACATGAAGAACTCTGCTCCAGGTGTCTTTAACCCCATAAGATATACTGTACTATTTTATTCTATTAGGTCGTTCTTGTAAAGCGCATGGCTACCCGGAGGCCTCCCAGTGCTAGAACCAACACCGACCACAGAACCGTCACAGGCAGGGGGTACTAATTTTTAAATAGCCAAGTGTTTAGTGACTTACGGAAAGGAAGTTCATGTTCCAGTCGGTGTAACTATCTGTGGGGTGTTCCACATTTTGGGGGCCAAGTAGGCCATTGAGCGGCCTCCCCATCTAGAGCTGAGAATTTTGGGAACATTCACCAGGTGTGCCAAGGATGATCTGAGTGGCCTAACAGGAGTGTAAGTGGAGGCTAAAGGTTGTAGCAGTGAAGGGCCTTTGTTGTGAAGTGCTCTGTGCAAGATGAAAAATGTCCTGAAACTACACCCACTGCTCCACCGGGAGCCTGTGTATTTATGTTAAAGTAACTTTTATAGCGCAAGATTACCCGGAGGTGTCTTGGCGATGGCTCTGTTGAATGAGTTCAGAAAAGTATTAATTAGAGAAAAGCCACGTTTTTAATTCCTTCCTAAAGGATAGCAGATTGGGTATGGCTCTAATGTGAGGGTGTAATTCGTTCCATGCTTTGGTAGTACATGTAACAAAACTTCTTCCACCCCAGTTAGTGTGTTTAAACCTAGGGACAACGAGTTTCTTGGCTCCAAAGGAGTGCAGGTTTCTGTTTGGCTCATACCACTTAAACCTCTGTTTCAAGTAGTCTGGACTAGCAACATGTAGGGCTTTGTAAGCTGTGCACAAAGCCTTAAATCGGATTCGTTGCCTGATGGGGAGGCATTGCAAATTGTAAATGTCTTGCGAAGCAGATTTAAATTTGGGAATCCCTGCAAGCAATCTGGCAGCAGCATTCTGCAGAGTTTGTAATTTGTTCAGATGTTGGTGCTGCATGTTTAGATACAAGCTGTTGCAAAAATCCATCTTTAATAGAACCAGGGCAGTTACCACAGTTTTTAGTGCATTGGCGGGAATATAAGGCAGCATTTTTTTTATCATCCTCAAGATGTAGAAAGATGTGATGCGATAACTGCATTCACCTGCTCACCAAAGGTAAGTTTGTTGTCCAATACAACTCCTAGGTTCCTGGCCTTACTAACAGGAATAGGCAGGGTTCCTGGTTCCTCTGGCCACCAAGATGGTGACCACAGGGAGGTCTGATTACCAAATAAGATGACCTCTGTCTTCCCAGAATTACATTTTAGACAATTTCTGACAAGTTCCGCCAAAGCCTTCTTAGCGGACTGGTGCCTCGGGATTTTCATGAGGAGGCGAGGAGAGGCATTTTGGACAACCTGTAACCTCTTTAACACTTATAGGGGAGAGACGAAGTACAAGGTGTTGCCATAGTCGAGTCATGAGATTACCAAGGCCTGGACAATCAGCCTTCTGGATTGGGGTGGGGGGGAGGCAAGGACCTTCTTCAGCAGTCTAAGAATGCCATAGCATAGCTGCGAGCTTCTTTAGTTGGTGGTCCATAGTGAGCTTGTCATCTAGCCACATCCCCAAACTCTTTATCAGGCTTTTTGTGTTCGGCCGGTTCCCCAGACAGTCGGAGCCTGGCATTCTGATGTTATTGGCAAACACAAGCAGATGATGGACGAAGCGCAGAAACTTTTCAGACACTCATCCCCAGTCACAGATCTGGGTTGAATCCATCATCGTTCTTTATCCCATTTCGCCACCTCAGTTCAGACCCAGCTATATGCAAATCAGTCTTGACCCTGTGCCCCATGGGAACAGTCCATCCTGAACTGCCAAGCCTGGTCTTCCCTGAACCGGAAACAAGCATCATGGGACCGGTTTCGGGGTAACATCCCTCATCAGCCAGGCTAGCTTGAATCCAGTGGCAAAGTGAGCAGATCTATGACTGGGGGTGAAGGTCTGAAAACTTTCAGCGCTCCGTCCATCATCTCTTTGTGTTTGCATTCTGATGTTATTGCCCAACAACATGACCTCAGTCTGGTCTTCGTTCAACTTCAGCGGACAGTTAGCCATCCAGCCGGTCACTTCCTGAAGACAGGAGGCCAAGTGGAGGTGATTGGAGCTGGAGTCAGGGGAGACTGACATGTCTAACTGTGTCGTCAAAGTAGGAGACCAACGATAGCCCATAGGAATGTAACATTTCAGCCAGGGGGCGCATATATAAATTAAAGAGGGTCAGGCTCAGGACTGAGCCCTGCGGCACTCCGCAGCTCAAAGGCAGACAGTCAGAATAGCAGGACTAGTCTAGTACCTGGAAGATTCTATTCTCTAGGAAAGAGGTGAGCCATTGCAGTGCCCTACCTCCGATGCCAGCATTATATATTCTATGGATGAGTATGGTGTGATTGTAGGAAGCGGACTCTGTATATACTATACCAAAGTAAGGTATTGTGTGCACAGAGTCCAGTGGATCCCCAAAGACTTACAGAGGTAAAAGTAGATAATACCTAACCCTCCATTGGTGGTATTGTGGGCAAGCAGGAAGGATTTATCAGAGGGTAGTGTTAAGCATTTATTGTACACACTCAGACAAGAAATGATGACACACACTCAAAGACTGAACTCAGACCAATTGTTTGTATTAAAAATATTTCTTTAGTTGTATTTTATTTTTAGAACAAGCAGGACTTGGTACAGGTAAATAGAATTGTACTTTTCAAGACAGATTGCTCAACAAGCAAGCTGGATGAGAATGACTTTATTTAAATATTTTACAAACCTTTAACAATAGTTGAAATTACTTTTGGATTCTGGAATAATTGTTCTACTCAGTGTGATATGCCTAGCTATCACACTGGGAGATTTCATAGAGAAAAGGTAAGTAAAACAGTTTTCATAAAAACACAGTTTCATATGTTTCCATACAAACACCCTCAACACAAGTTTTTCAGAGGAAAACAGTCAATACAATCCCATGGAGAAAATGAGGTTATCGGTTTGTAGGTACGTAAACGTCCTTGAGGGTTGAGTTTCTGGGGTTAGTACAAGGGTTCCCCCAGGGTCAAGGATGCATTCAAATAGCACCCTCAGCAGCACAGGGGCGGCCGGGTGCAGAGTACTGAGGCCCAATGATAAACTATGGTGCTAGGGGGCCGTCGGTTGGTGGCTGCTCACGGGCAAGCCACAGGGTTGAGGGAGCAGAGCTCCTAGGGTTAAGCTCAGGGAAAAGGGGGACCCAGGTTAGCACACAGGGTGCACCCACAGCGGCACAGGGGCAGCCGAGTGCTGAATCGGCATCTGGTGCCCTGTTTTCAATGGGAGATCTCCGGTCGGAACAAATACTGCAGGTTCGGGCAAGGAGGCTTCCTGGAGGCAACCACTAATTGGAGAGTTAAGTTGGGATACTGGGGGTTGCCTGGACACTGTCGGTTGGGCTACCCAAGGCCGTGGGGCGTCGGGTGCAGGGGTGTTTTGAGTCGTTGGGTTTTCCTTACCAGCTGCGGTCGGGGGACTGTTATGTCCCGTATAGAGGCCCTAATGTAGACCCGTTCGTACATGCCCTAAAATGGACGTATTCATATTTGCCCATATATGGTCATATTTGTACTTGCCCTATTATGGTCATAGCCGCATATGCCCAATTATGGTCATAACTGTACATGTCCCATTATAGTCATGATTCCTTACATAGGCATGATCTTTCACCTACATTGGTCCTTGCTAGTACACAACGTGCTCCGAGGGCTGAACGTTATCTATCCTGTGGTTTTGAATACAGCAGGGTTTTTCCCAAACACAGGCCCACACTGTACTCATCAATTATGCATGGCCCTTTAGGAATACACCACCTGCATAATATGTATGTACAAAGTTCACCCCTGACGTCTTCGTCATGTCTAACGACAGACCAATACAAACCATACTGAGGACCGAGACTCTTTAGGGTATAAATACACCACATCTTGCCCCGGTAAGACAGAGGGAACCGAGACTTCCATGCTGACACACTGACCAGAGACGCTGAGGATCCTGCATGCAGTCGCTCCAGCTGACAGCGGTCTAACACAGCCCTTGCAGGGTGTCCAACTCGAGACCAGGACGGGGTCCCACACTCTCTCTATTCAGTTATGGGGGTTCAACAAAATCCTAGAAGGATTCTTGGCTCTTAGGCTTTTAGACCTACACATATGCTAGGTACACTCAGGTACATCTAGTTAGGCATCGTAGGAGTACGCGCACTTGCATAATGCTTTTCATATTCATGTATGTATTCATGATTATTGCAATATGGTAGAACTGTTCTATCCCTTTGCTTTCATCGTACTGCGGATAATATATCTCTGCTATTGTCTGCTGGTTGCCGCAGCACATATATTTTACACTAGAATAACAACTGTTCAATAAATACTTATTGAAACGCCCAACTGTTTATTCTGTGTAACTCTCTGAGACAAACCGAATAAGTAAGCACGAGTGACTGAGCGAAAGGTAGTACATTGTTTCCACGATTCTGAGGAATTTGGGTTGTCATGATCTAAGGTTGCCAGAAACTAATCTCTCCCCGAGAAGAGGAGATTCTAGTGGCACTGTGAGCTAGCTAATGTAAATCAGGCTAACATATGCGGTGGGGGTGCACAGAGTCAGTCTAACACCAAGCCCACGATTTATGTTATCCAAACGCGGAGGTCCTGCAGGGGTACTATAGGAACTACACAACATGGCGCCACCAACGTTGGTCGCCCTGGGAGCAGCACCAACGCCCACCGACCACGCACGCAACCTGGGGTTCGTCCTCGACTCAACGCTCTCCATGACCAAGCAAGTCAACGCCGTCTCATCCTCCTGCTTCAACACCCTCCGCATGCTCCGCAAGATCTACAGGTGGATCCCCACTGACACAAGAAGAACGGTCACCCAGGCCCTCGTCAGCAGCAGGCTGGACTACGGAAACGCCCTCTACGCAGGAGCCCCGACCAAACTACTGTAACGACTGCAACGCATACAGAACGCCTCTGCCCGCCTGATCCTCGACATCCCTCGACACAGCCACATCACACCCCACCTGAGAGACCTGCACTGGCTGCCCGTCAACAAGAGGATCCCCTTCAAGCTCCTCACCCACGCACACAAGGCACTCCATGACACCGGACCAGCATACCTCAACAGACGACTCACCTTCTACACCCCGAACCGCCAGCTCCGCTCCGCCGACCGCACCCTCGCAACCATCCCCCGCATCCAAAGAGCGACCTCCGGCGGCAGATCGTTCTCCTACCTCGCTGCCAAGACCTGGAACACCCTCCCCATCCTCCTACGGCAGACCCAAGACCTACTCACCTTCAGGAGGCTACTCAAGACCTGGCTATTCGAGCAGTAGCGGCACCCTCCCTCCCCCCCTAGCGCCTTGAGACCCTCACGGGTGAGTAGTGCGCTCTACAAATTTCCTGATTGATTGATTGATTTGGTACTTACTTAACAGTAGAATCTGAGTAGTTCAGTCGTGCTATTCTCAGAGAACCTACTCACAAAACCCCAGAGATGTCTGGAGTGGGTGGGCACAAACTCTGCCACAGCTGAGTAGTACGAAAATACTATTTATTGGCTGTTGGTTAATCAAGCTTGAAGGACATTTAGTTCCTAAATCGTGCATAACACCTCATCTTAGTTCCCTTTGAACACTTCTTCCTCTAAACATGCCTGATAACAAGGCAGGGGGCCAAAGAGTTGATCTGAATTTCTTAACAGGAGAAGAAGATCCTGAGGATGCAATACAGATTGCACCAAAATTCAGAAGGACAGTCACCATAAGACTATTAGAAAATGGCTTACCAGCCACTGGTGGCATAGTAGTTTTCGTGATTGAGGCACACGAATCAAACAAAAAAGAGGTATTCTATTCATGGGTTACACTCCCAGCAGCAAATGCCATAACAAAGACATTTCACTACTATTTGAGAGGAAATGCACCAAGGGAATATGCCCCGTTCGAGGACATAGCGATTCCACTCACTTACCAGGAACATTTTTACTGGTTTAATGGCGCCCTACCCCACGTACGACAAAGAGTAAGATTAGGCCAGCTCGGAGGAGACGGGGCCACATGGCCAATACTAGCGGCTTACACACCGCATCCTGACATTGCAATTACTCGTACAACACAGAGATTTAATTAAAATCTACAGAAACCTGACACAATTCGTCATGAGGACTTTAACAATCCAACCTGCACCAGCAGGTGCAGCAAACAGTACTCCAGTTCAGGGTACAGGAAATAAAATTACTCCTCAAACATTACACGCAGTAATGGGCAAAATGCCCGCAAAACGCGAACAAATCCCATTCTGGATAGCTCAGAAAATAACTCAGCTTGAGGCAGTATTCCCGAATACTACCACCTATGAAAAACACAGAATTCTAACAATCTGCTTGCCCATGGGGATCACACCACAAGTAGAGGACTGCAACTCTTGGGGTTCAGACTTTGCTGCCATATATACCAGAACACATGGTATCCCGTCCTTAGCAGTAATACCTGACGTATTGAGACAGATACAAAATGAGTACAGAGCAGAACCTGCCCTTAACTTAGGGATGAAGTTACTAAATAACTTTGATCAGGTATCAGCCATAATACTAGCTAACATTAAGGGGGAAGCAGCTTCAGTGGCGATCCGCCAACGCCTAAGGGAGTTCAGTCCAGAGGATCATCAACACGACCTACCCAAAATAATTGAAACTGCATATGCAGAATTAGGCAGGGACAGTCTAGGTGGGAAAGCATTAAAACCACAACTAGTGGGCAGTCCTGAAAAGGACACTACAAAGCAGACACCTACTTCTTCTAAAAAGAAGTGGGGAAAAAAAACCAACAAAAGTCTAAAGACAGCAGATCTCAATCCTGAGTAACCCTGGGCATAATACTTCACTACACTCACGGAGCATGCAAAGTTTGTGCTACTACGCACTACGCAAATTGCATGTAGCAGAGTGAATAACTGTGCTAATTGACGTAGCGTAGCAGCAGTAAAATAAACACCTTCAAATGCCTTGATAAAGCAATTTTCTATGCTAAGAAGCATATAACCAATTCACAAAAATGAACTTTGACAATAAAATATCAAGCAATGAGAGAGGTGATGATTTTGGAGTCCCCCCTAACCTAGGGGGAAGACCAAGCAGATGCCTTGAACACAAAAAGCATATCATGTGAACGATTCAATGGTGGTCCCTTCCTCCTAGGACCAACCCAAGCACAGTTATGGGCAAAAATACAATCCCAACCAAAGGCCCTGCAAAGCATTATGGGACGAGATTAGCAGTGGGCAGTGAATATTATAGTGTCCAATATCAAAATAATTCTACAAAGAGCTGCAGTTCAACTAGTCGTTACTAGATGTCCCTCACGAGTCAAATGCAAAAGCATTGAAATTATTAATACATCAAGCTGCAGTTCCACTAGTCGTTACAAGATGTCCCTCACGAGTCAAATGCAAAAGCATTGAAACCCTTTCATGAAGCTTTTGCATTTGACTCGTGAGGGACATCTAGTAACGACTAGTGGAACTGCAGCTCTTTGTGGAATTATTTTGATATTGGATACTATAATATTCACTGCCCACTGCTAATCTCATCCCATAATGCTTTGCAGGGCCTTTGGTTGGGATTGTATTTTTGCCAATAACTGTGCTTGGGGTGGTCCTAAGAGGATGGGACCACCACTGAATGGTTCAAAAGATGTGTTTTTTGTTTTCAAGGCATCTGCTTGGTTCTTCTCTCCCTAGGTTAGGGAGGATCCCAAAATCATCACCTCTCTCTGCTTGTTAATTTATCATTTTCACTTTTGTGTAGTAACTATATGCATTTTTAGCATATAAAGACAGAGATATTTAGTTTATCTTAACTTGCACTGTACAAGATGCTTTTGGCAATTATTGTACAGTGCAGTCAAGCACACAGCTACGCACTACGCACTACGCAATGTGCATAGCTACGTGTAGTTGAAAATGTACTTCACGTAGCTACGTGAAGTGCTACTACGCAAACTACGCCCAGGCTTAAACTATATGCATTTTTAGCATATAAAGACAGAGCTATTTAGTTTATCTTAACTTGCACTGTACAAGATGCTTTTGGCAATTATTGTACAGTGCAGTCAAGCACACAGCTACGCACTACGCAATGTGCATAGCTACGTGTAGTTGAAAATGTACTTCACGTAGCTACGTGAAGTGCTACTACGCAAACTACACCCAGGCTTAATCCAGAGGTAGGTCTCCTCAACAGGAGCCCTCTGAAAGGAGGTATAACCTCAGGAATAGGGATAATATTAAAAAACCTGACGGGTATCAGGATACTGATACTCGTTCCTCTCGTTCCTTTCAGGGTTCATCAAAAAACGAGGAGTGGGAAGGACGATCAGAGGAGCGTACAAAGTCCAGAGACACGCAAGGCGCTGCGGACTACGCACCTAAAAAAGAAGATAAACAAAAACAGAAACCTCAGTTTAAAAAGAAGAAGGTAGCAGGTCTCAAGATCAGACATGCCCAGAATTCTGAGGACACAGCTTCTGAACGGGGAATGGGCTCTGACGATGCTAGACAGCGCGGCAGAAGTAACGATAGCTCGCCAGAACCTGAAGGAATTTCTGGTGACAGCGGAGTTGAGTGAGTATATCACTGTGGAAACACCTGATACTCGGGTAAGTGTCCCACATAAGTTACATGAGATAACACTCCGGCTGGAGGGGGACAAGCCCAGAAAAATTAAAGGTCTCTTTTGGAAAAATCTGTCATCTGGTTATGACATTCTATTAGCAGAACAAGACTGGCCGCCAGCATTCGTCATATAGTGCCTTAGGGGAGAAACTTTAATTTTTCCAGCCTTTTCCGACCTCGTTCCCATACATTTAAAACATGCATATGCGCAGAAGTGGGCGGTTGCCCTAGCTCCAGCATGGTACAAAAATCATGTTGGTTGGGATGAGGATTCAACCCACCACGTGATCCCGTTAAAAGTTTTCCCAAATGCTCAAAGGCAATACCCTATAAAGCAGGAAGCTAAAAAACAAGTCAGGGAGATCCTAGATCAACTTGAATACCAGGGGGTGATTGAAAATTGCACTTCACCTATGAACAATCCTTTGTTTCCCGTAATGATACTTGACAACACATATCGTTTAGTTTTAGATTACAGACATTTAAACACTTGCACAAAGACATTTGCAGTTCAAAATGCACACAGTGCCGCATTAATGAATAACATTGTGCGCAAGAAATACAAAACAACACTTGATATCTCAAATGGATTTTTCTGCCAAAATATAGCGCCTGAAAGCAGGTATCTGACTGCATTCAGTGCGTTAGGAGTCCCAGCGACAATTTTGTCGACTAGCCCAAGGGTATAAAAATAGCCCCGGGGTATTTTCAGCAAGGGTAACAGAGTTACTCCAAAATTTGGATGAAGAAGCATTGTCCTATGTGGATGATATTTATCTGACGGACGATGGCTTACCGAGGCACTTGACCAGGGTGAGCACCATTATTATGGGATTCGCCTCTGAGGGCTACAAATTTAACTTTAAAAAAATCAAAGATTGCCCACCCCAGTGTCCTATTTTTAGGATACAAGCTGTCAAGTGAGGGAAAAAGCCTACACTGACTTTGGAAGAAGTCGCGATTAACTTCAGCCGTAATATGTTTTTCCCTGACGAAGGGCACTGTGTTGCCCGAAATGCATCGGGATGGATGTAACAATACGTTCAAATTCCTAGTGAATTGTTTACTATTTTCATCATTTTTTGAAAAAAAACATATTATCATCGATGGATGTGAATAAACATCAGTTTCAACTGACTTAATTTGATACAAACACTCGTGTTTTAAATCCTTACCCTTGATGGGATTTGCAGCAGTGCACAGGGGGACATCTCCTAACTAGGAGATGTAACTTTGTTGTTTCTTACCGAGGCACTTGACCAGGGTGAGCACCATTATTATGGGATTCGCCTCTGAGGGCTACAAATTTTACTTTAAAAAAATCAAAGATTGCCCACCCCAATGTCCTATTTTTAGGATACAAGCTGTCAAGTGAGGGAAAAAGCCTGGCAGCTAACTTTTTAGAAAAGTGTGCGCTGCTCCAACCTCCAAAATCATTAAAGAATTTACAATCAATTCTGGGATTCCTAAATTTTGGTCGAACATACATTTTGGATTACGCAGAAAGATTAAAACCTTTCTACGACTTAATAAAACCTGATTTTTCAGTCAGACAATGGACACAGGAACATACAAATATCCTGCGTTCCCTACAGGAAGACATGATAGCTTCTAAACATTTAGAGACACGCGTAAACGCACAGAACTTAGTGATCCGAGTAATAGCGGGTCAATGCGGGAAGCTTATTTAACTTTTAATGAAGGTGAAACAGTACCAATCGCATACAAATCACACCTGTACACAACGCAGAAATGCGTTTCACTTCAACAGAAAAAATCCCGACAGCAGTGCAGACCGCTGTAGCAAGAGAAAGAGCTCTGGCTCAGGGTAAACGCATAATTGTCGTGACCCCAGTACCAGCTTTAGAAGCTGTTACAAAAGCTAGCATTCCATATGCGAAAGCCTTACATCCCAGATGGATACAATGGGCTAATTCTCTTACTGCAACGGATGTTGAATACAGATTCGATCCAAGTTTAAAAACACAGGCATTCCTGCAATACGAACAAGAATATCCTCTACCAAATGAAATTTTGCCTCTAGATCAGTATGAATACATTATTTACACTGACGGGTCTGCTCAACCGGCCATAGGGAGTAAGCAAGCTGACAGCGCAACGTGTGCGATTGTTAAAGGTGGAAAGTTCCATCCGAATTGCACTAAAACGCAATCTCTAGGAGACTGCACGGCTCAGTTGGCAGAACTCAAAGCACTGATACTGACACTTATAAATACGGATCACGAATTCCCCACACTGATTGTGTGTGATTCCTTTTACTGTGTACAGTCGTACAATGAATATCTACATCATTGGGAACAAAACGGGTTAACCCCTTCGCTGCTAGGCCTTTTCCCCCCCTGTGCTAAGCCTTTTTTTTGGCTATTTGGGGTAGTGCGCGCTTAGGCCCCTGTAACTTTTTGACCACATAAGGTATCCACGCCAAATTTGCGTCCTTTTCTTCCAACATCATGGGGATTCTAAAGGTACCCAGGGTTTGTGGATTCCCTGGAGGGGTCCCAGAAATTAGCCAAAATACAGCTACATTTTGGTTTTTGGGGAAAAATGGGAAAAAAGGGCTGCAAATGAAAGCGTCTGGGTTTTTCCCTGCAAATGGTATCCAAAAAGCGTTTGTGGGGCTGAAATCACCATTTTCCCAGATTTTAGGGAATGACAGACTTTTGTCAGAAAACCAACATTTTTTACACAGTTTTGGCATTTTTCTGGGACACAGCCTATTTTTGCTATTTTTTGTGCTTTCAACCTCCTTCCAGTTAATGGTAGAAATGGGTATGAAAGCAATAATGAATCCTGGAAAGCTATACATTTTTGAAAAGTAGACAACATTCTGAATTCAGCAAGGGGTCATTTGTGTAGATCCATCAAGGTTTCTTTATAGAAACGTACAGTTAAATATAGGAAAAATTGAACATTAGTTGAAAAAAACAGCCTTTTGTGTCAACGTTTTCACCTGTAACTTCTTCTAATTATGACAGCTCTTTGAAAGCAATATACTGTTACATCCGCTGGACCTTACTGGTTGTGGGGATATATAGGACTTGTAGGGTCACCAAGAACCCGACGAACCCAGAGTAAAAAACTGAGCAGCAATTTGCAATGGCTTTTTATTATGTACCGGGTATATAGCAATTATTGTGGGAAAATGTATACATGGAAAAATCGGTATGAACGACACCTATGTATTTCTGAAATGGGAACAAGTTATAGAGTTTAGAAACAGTAGATATTTGCACATTTTTGAAATTGGGAATACTCATACTAGCATGAGAATTATCGGTCATTTTTCAAAATGACTTCTTTTTTACACAATGTCTTTCATTTGGAAGGCAGACATGCATCGAAAGTCAATAGGTAATAACAGTTGCTTTACAAATCTGAATTACCCTAAGTCTCCCGATAAAAGTGGTACCTCACTTGTGTGGGTAGGCATAGTGCCCACGACAGGAAATGGCTCAAAACCCAACGTGAACACACCACATTTTCTCAATGAAAAATCACCCTTTTTTTGCAAAGTGTCTAGCTGTAGTTTTTGAACCCTAGCTCACTCGGCACCTAGGGAAACCTAGCAAACCTATACATTTTTGAAAACTAGACACCCAGGGGAATCCAGGATGGGGTGACTTGACTGCCTCCCACCAGGTTCTGTTACCCAGAATCCCTTGCAAACCTAAAAATTGTAAAAAAACACATTTTCCCCACATTTCTGTGGTGGAAAGTTCTGGAATCTGCGTGGATCCACAAATTTCCACCCACCCCGCGTTCCTCCAGGTCTCCCGATAAAAATGGTACCTCACTTGCGTGGGTTGGCCTAGTGCCCGCGACAGGAAACGGCGCAGAACGCAATGTGGACATACCTCAATTTCGCAGTGAAAAATGACCCTTTTTTGGCAAAGTGCCTAGCTGTAGTTTTTGAACCCTAGCTCTGCCGGCACCTAGGGAAACATAGCAAACCTATACATTTTTGAAAACTAGACACCCAGGGGAATCCAGGATGGGGTGACTTGACTGCCTCCCACCAGGTTCTGTTACCCAGAATCCCTTGCAAACCTAAAAAATTGTAAAAAAAACACATTTTCCCCACATTTCTGTGGTGGAAAGTTCTGGAATCTGCGTGGATCCACAAATTTCCACCCACCCCGCGTTCCCCCAGGTCTCCCGATAAAAATGGTACCTCACTTGCGTGGGTTGGCCTAGTGCCCGCGACAGGAAACGGCGCAGAACGCAATGTGGACATACCTCAATTTCGCAGTGAAAAATGACCCTTTTTTGGCAAAGTGCCTAGCTGTAGTTTTTGAACCCTAGCTCTGCCGGCACCTAGGGAAACCTAGCAAACCTATACATTTTTGAAAACTAGACACCCAGGGGAATCCAGGACGGGGTGACTTCACTGCCTCCCACCAGGTTCTGTTACCCAGAATCCCTTGCAAACCTACAAAATTGTCCAAAAAAACACATTTTCCCCACATTTCTGTGGTGGAAAGTTCTGGAATCTGCGTGGATCCACAAATTTCCACCCACCCCGCGTTCCCCCAGGTCTCCCGATAAAAATGGTACCTCACTTGCATGGGTGGGTCAAAGACCGGCGACAGGCAAGGGCCCAAAAGCTATTGAGGTGACATCAAAATTACATATCACAAACCAGCCTGGTTTTGCATGGGGGTCCCATGAGTTTTTGGTCCGGGGCTCGGCGGCCATCTGGGGAAACCGACCTAACCCACACATTTCTGGAAACTAGACACCCGGGGGAGTCCAGCGAGGTATGGCTTGCGTGGGTCCCCTATCATTCTCCTACCCATAGTCCCCTGCAAACCTCAAATTTCGCGGAAAAATCCACTTTTTTCTCACATTTCTGTGTGGAAAATTTCTGGAATCTGCGTGGATCCACAAATTTCCTCCCACCCAGTGTTCCCCCAGGTCTCCCAATAAAAATGGTACCTCACTTGCATGGGTGGGTTAAGGACCCGCGACAGGCAAGGCCCCAAAAGCTATTGAGGCAACATCAAAATTACATATCACAAACCAACCTGGTTTTGCATGGGAGTCCCATGAGTTTTTGGCCGGGGCTCGGCATCCATGTAGGGAAACCTACCTAACCCATACATTTCTGGAAACTAGACACTCGGGGAGTCCAGCGAGGTATGGCTTGCGTGGGTCCCCCATCATTCTCCTACCCAGAATCCCCTGCAAACCTCAAATTTCGCCGAAAAATTCACTCTTTGTCAACTTTCTGTGTGGGAAAGTTCTGGAATCTGCGTGGATCCACAAATTTCCTCCCACCCAGCATTCCCCCAGGTCTCCCGATAAAAATGGTACCTCACTTGTGTGGTAGGCATAGTGGCTGCAACAGGAAATGGCCCAAATCGTACTGTGGAGACTTCAAAATTACCTATAGCAAAACTACCTGGTTTTGGGGGGCACCTGAGATTTTGGCCCCGGGCTCGGCGGCCATCTTGGGAAAGTACCAAACCCAAACATTTCTGAAACCTAGACACCCGGGGGAGTCCAATGAGGTATGGCTTGTGTGGATCCCCCAACGTTTTCCTACCCAGAATGCCATGCAAACCTCAAATTTAGTTGAAAATAACACATTTCCCACATATTTGTGTGTGGAATCACCGTGCCGGCACAAATGTCCTACCACCCAGCGTTCTCCTTGTTCTCCTGAGTAAAATGATACCTCACTTGTGTTGGTGGGCCAAAGGCCTGTGGATAGGAAGAGCCCAAAACATAGAGATTTAGAGTATAGCACCGAGAATTCTAAGCGCTACATTTAAAAAAAAACAAAGTTTTTAGCCAATTCTGCTTTGGACACCCACACAGGTGAGGTATCATTTTACTCAGGAGAACAAGGAGAACGCTGGGTGGTAGGACATTTGTGCCGGCACGGTGATTCCACACAAATATATGTGGAAAATGTGTTTTTTTCAACTAAATTTGAGGTTTGCATGGCATTCTGGGTAGGAAAACGTTGGGGGATCCACGCAAGCCATACCTCATTAGACTCCCCCGGGTGTCTAGTTTTCAGAAATGTTTGGGTTTGGTACTTTCCCAAGATGGCCGCCGAGCCCGGGGCCAAAATCTCAGTTGCCCCCCCCCCCAAAACCAGGTAGTTTTGCTATAGGTAATTTTGAAGTCTCCAAAGTACGATTTGGGCCATTTCCTGTTGCAGCCACTATGCCTACCCACACAAGTGAGGTACCATTTTTATCGGGAGACCTGGGGGAATGCTGGGTGGGAGGAAATTTGTGGATCCACGCAGATTCCAGAACTTTCCCACACAGACATTTGACAAAAAAGTGAATTTTTCGGCGAAATTTGAGGTTTGCAGGGGATTCTGGGTAGGAGAATGATGGGGACCCACGCAAGCCATACCTCGCTGGACTCCCCGGGTGTCTAGTTTCCAGAAATGTATGGGTTAGGTAGGTTTCCTACATGGATGCCGAGCCCCGGGCCAAAAACTCATGGGACCCCCCATGCAAAACCAGGTTGGTTTGTGATAGGTAATTTTGATGTCACATCAATAGGTTTTGGGCCATTCCCTGCCGCAGGTACTTGGCCCACCCATACAAGTGAGGTACCATTTCTATTGGGATACTTGGAGAAATGCTGGGGGTTGGAAATTTGTTGTTACTTTCTGCAGTGTGAAAATTTGGGCACAAAAATGCAAGGAAAATGTCAGTCACATTTTGAGGTTTGCAGGACATTGTGGGTAAGATAACTTGTTGGGATCCACAAGAGAGACATCACCATGCACTCCCATGGGTGTTTAGTTTACGACAAAAACTACAGTTGTTAGGTTATTCTTAAATGAAATGTACAGCTTGGCAGAGAGACAAAACAGACAAAGATTACTGCACCGCCATCTATTCCTCAAACATACACACATACTGGTTGGATTTGGCACGAGGGCGAGTGATGGTTCAGTATATAAAATTGTATTAACAAGAGATTTCACAAAAATGAAATGCACTGTCAATAATTGAATGGACAAAAAACTGAACCAGTGACTCGCAGCTCGTGAGCTGTAAAGCCACTTCAAGGCACCAACCGCTTTACAGGCCATTCACACACCTTTCATACATGATACACACAAGACCATTCACACCACCAGGCACAAAACCAACACATTACAACATTCACAAAAAAGGACAAGGTACACCCTGCTTGACAAAAACAGAAAAGACACATTTTTATGCACAACCACATATTCCTCAAGCACACATACATACTGGTTGGATTTGGCACGAGGGTGAGTGATGGTTCAGTATATACAGTTGTATTAACCAGAGATTTCACAAAAATGAAATGCACTGTTACTTGAAAGGACAAGAAACTGAACCATTGACTCACAGCTCATGAGCTGTAAAGCCACGACAAGGCACCAACCTCTTTACAGGCCATTCATACACCTTTCATACGTGTGACACATACAAAACCATTCACGCCAGCCGCGGGCCCAGCACATTACAACACTCACACCAGCAGACAGCGCCATTCAAGGGCCCATCACTTTCACACGCCCACATTCCTGACACACAACCACACCAGCTCACGGATTGCGTTGAGTGGCGTTTGGCTAGCAGTGTGTGTAGTGACCAGCAGCTAGTCACTACTCGCACACGTACACCGCCAGCCGAGCGCCAGTCCACGCACACCGCCAGCCAAGCGCCAGTCCACGCACACCGCCAGCCACGTGCCAGTCCACGCACACCGCCAGCCAAGCGCCAGTCCACGCACACTGCCAGCCAAGCGCACGTCCACATACACCGCCAGCCATGCGCCAATCAAAACACACCACCAGCCAAGCACCAATCAAAACACACCGCCACTCCACGCACACCGCCAGCCAAGCGCCAGTGCAAACACACCGCCAGACAAGCGCCAGTACAAACACACCGCCAGCCAAGCGCCAGTCCACGCACACCGCCAGCCAAGCGCCAGTCCACGCACACCGCCAGCCAAGCGCCAGTCCACGCAAACCGCCAGCCAAGCGCCAGCCCAAACACACCGCCAGCCAAGCGCCAGTACAAACACACCGCCAGCCAAGCGCCAGTCCACGCACACCACCAGCCAAGCGCCAATCCAAACACACCGCCAGCCAAACGCCAGACCACGCACACCGCCACACAAGCGCCACTCCACGCACACCGCCATCACATTTAGGATTTTTTTATAAAAATAAGAAAACACAAACAAATTGCAAATAGATACAAATCTACTAACACAACATCTGAAACTCAATACACTACACAAATGCCAACCTTGAAACTGAACCAAAAATATTAAACAATAGAGGCCAGGCAGTTCACTTTACCACTCATGGATGCTCCCAAAAATTCTTTTGCGTGTGGTACATTCTAAAACAAGCAGGCACACACAGCCCAGGGTTAGAAGGACACTCGGGGCAGTACATGAGAGTCTCCTTCCGCATACCTCTTCGCCAACAGACTCTACATCTCCTACTGGGAAAGTCTTTTGAGGGTGTGGGAGGAATGTGATCAGGAAAGTGGCGATCTTTCAATCTAGCAACATCCTCCACCACTCCAACTCTAGGAACACTTGCCTGTTCCACTAAAACAAGGCTGCCTATTACAGACTCTTGAAACTTAGCAAAAGTCATCTTTGACTCAGGACAAGAATCCTGGAACACAACAAAAGCATTAAAGGTTGCCAAGTGGAAAACATGGATAGCCAACTTCTTGTACCAAATGTAAGCCTTACGAAGAGCAGCGTAAGGTTCCAACCTCTGATCTACTCTGTCAACACCACCCATGTGCTTATTATAGTCTAAAATGCACACAGGTTTGCGCGCTTCAGCAACCTGACCCCAAACAGTCACAGGTGCAGTGCTTTCATCATGGATGGTAGACAGCATGTAGACATCTCTCCTGTCTGAAAACTTCACAGCTAGAAGCTCCTCGCAACGCAACGCACTGCACTGTCCCCGCACAAGCTTTTTACAAACAAGTTCTTTTGGGAAACCTTTACGGTTAGAGCGGATTCTGCCACAAGCAACAGTGTCCACTTTGGCCAATTCCCTGAACAACCGCACACCAGTGTAGAAGTTATCTACATATAAATGGTGGCCTTTGTTAAAAAATCCTCTTCCAAGTTCCCACACAATTTTCTCAGTCACTCCAAAAGTGGACGGACAACCTGGGGGGTTAATCCTGGATTCCTTACCGGTGTACACTCTGAAATTAGAGACATATCCAGTCCTACTGTCACACAGCATATACAGCTTAATTCCATAGCGTGCCCTCTTACTAGGAATGTATTGCCTAAAAACCAAGCGGCCCTTGAACAACACCAAAGACTCATCCACTGCAATTTCTTTCCCTGGAGCATAGATCTCAGAAAATCAATCAACAAAGTGATCAATGACAGGCCGAATCTTAAAAAGACGGTCACATTCAGGGTGATCTCGTGGCAACGCTAAACCATTATCGACAAAATGCATCATCCGAAGCAGAAGCAAATACCTATCACGACTCATGACTGCCGGAAAAATAGCAGTTGCCATCAAGGGACTAGTAGACCAATATGAAGACATTGATGGCTTCCTTAGCAAGCCCATCAAAAAAGTTAAACCCAAGAACTTCTTCATCTCTTCCAGATTTGTGGGAGTCCACCGGGTAGCTCTAGAGTGGGGCTTAAGACTGGCACTGTTGTCCCTCAAAAACTGTTCGGCATACAAATTAGTCTGCTCAACAATCTCTGCCAAAAACACATCGTCCATAAACAACTGAAAAAAATGTATCGGCAAAAAGTTTTCAGTATTCACTCTACACCCTGGAACATCAGTAAAGTCTGGCAATGCCGGCTGCACCATGCCTGGGGCAACCCAGAGGTCAGCACTTTCAACGGGAAGCCTTGCAGCCCCATGCTGCAGCCCAGGTGCCTCTTGCCGCACTATACCAACGGGAAGCCTTGCTGCCCCAGATGCCTCTTGCCGCACTATGTCAACGGGAAGCCTTGCAGCCGCAGTCTGCAGCCCAGATGCCTCTTGCCGCACTACACCAACGGAAAGCCTTGCAGCCCCAGGCTGCAGCCCAGATGCCTCTTGCCGCACTACACCAACGGAAAGCCTTGCAGCCCCAGGCTGCAGCCCAGATGCCTCTTGCCGCACTATCGGCACATCAATCTCCTCCTCTAACACAGGCACTTCATCCGCACTAAGAGTATCTTCAGTATCCGATGATTCCATGTGGAGAGAAAACTCACTGCCTGAATCGTCCCCTGCCTCCTCTGACTCAGATACAGAGTCAGTCTCTGAACCATGGTCAGAGGAAGACTCAAAAAGCATACCAACAACGTGCTGAGCAGTAATCCTGCGGCTAGCCATTATCCTTACTAAGAAAGGAGACTGCACAAACAAGTCAACAACAACCAACACTATGCAAAACAAGTAAAATAATGTGTGCCTTTATCACAAAGATCTATATACTCAAAAACTATACAATTCACTTACAAGAGACAGCTACACTCACCAGCACCTACTCTGCAGAGACACAGCAAAAACGATATCCCACTAGAAAGAACAAAAACAAAACCAATTACTCACAAGACAACAAAATACACATCGAGCACAAATGCAAAATGTTTTTGACACTCAAAAAACAGAAGCCAAACATACTGCTATTATTACACCATTTTCAAAAAACAAATTCATGCAGAGAAATGAAACTCATTTACATTGTACAAAAAAACTCTCTTACCAAACACGTGCAACTACACAAACAGCAGAACCACCAGTAACGAAACCGCAACCTGGAACAGTCTAAAGAGCAAAAGCCTTCAACTAGAACAAAAAAGGAGAAATAAAGCATTACAATTGCAATTCACAAAAAATAAAACAATTAACATTATAACACGCTATGTTACTACCCAAATGGTCAATCGGCCAGATGGGCCTTCAAATAGGGCTGAGAAAAATAGGGGTGATCTTGCCCAAGGGATCGGGTGAGGTTGTCTGCCAGGCCAATCTGCCCCTCAGGTGGGGCAGAAAACAGCAGACAGAAATTTGCCCCTTGCAAAAGTAATAAATCCCTAGTGCCTAGTAGGGTTTTCTGCCTCCCCCTCCCGCCTAGGGCAGAAAAGCCAAAAAAGGGGCAGATCTGTCCCCAGGAAGCAACCATGTCGCTTCCATTACTCGCAAAACAAAATCCCTGGTGCCTAGTGGGGTTTTCTGCCCCCCCCGGGGGCAGAAAGGGCAAAAACTAGGCTGATCTGCCCCCGGGGGGCAGAATACACATATAAAAAAATCTGCCCCCTGGAAGCGACCCTTGCCCAAGGGGTCGCTTCCATTTTTATTTAAACTACTTCCCTGGTGTCTAGTGGGGTTTCTGCCCCCTCCCCTGGGGGCAGAAAGGCAAAAAAACAGGCCGATCTGCCCCCAGGGGGGCAGAATTCCCATTACAAAATAAAATGGCCCCCTGGAAGTGACCCTTGCCCAAGGGGTCACTCCCATCACAATTAAAATAAATGCCCTGGTGTCTAGTGGGGGCAGAAAGGCCAAAAAAATGGGGCAATCTGCCCCGGGGGGGGGGGGGGCAGAATGTCCAAACAAAGAAAAATGCCCCCATGGAAGCGACCCTTGCCCAAGGGGTCGCTTCCATTTCATTATAATAATGAATCCCTGGATCTAGTGGGCTTTTCTGCCCCCCCTGGATCCAAAAACGGCCGAAAAAACGGTCGATCTGTCCCCAGGGGGGGGCAGAAAAGTCTTCAATGTAAATTGCCCCCCTAGGAAGCGACCCTTGCCCAAGGGGTCGCTTCCTTTATCAAAAAAAACCATCCCTGGTGTCTAGTGGGGCATTCCTGCTCCACGATCGCGACGCTGTGCGCGATCGTGAAGCAGGAATGCCCTGCATTGAGACATCAGGGGAGAGGAAATACTCTTTCCTCTCCCCCGATGCCTCAAGGCATCCTGTTTCGGCCCCACCGGAGACAAAAAACCTACCTTCTTCCTGGACGTGCTGGAAATAAATGATTTCCAGCGCGTCCGGCGCTTCCTGGTGACGTCGGCGCGCGCTGTGTGTGCTGACGTCATGGGGAAGCGTGGGGGGGGGTGGCAGCGGAAAGTCTTCCGCTGCCATCCCCCTCTGTGGGGGCAAGATCGATGCCCCAGGGGGGGAGCGCCAGCGCTTCCCCCAGGGGCTGTGCTCATGACGGAGCTGTTCCGTCATAAGCACAGCCCAACCGATGCTCATGACGGAACCGCTCCGTCATGAGCATCGAAGGGGTTAAAAGATGCAAAAGGTGGCACAATTAAGCATAAAATGCTATGGGAACAGGTAGTGGAGTTGAGAAACGAACTACCAAGGGCTCACGTGATACATACACTGAGTCATCAGCGTGATGGCGTTCACGTTGAAGGGAATTCATTGGCTGATGAATCCGCAAAGGGGGCTGTTCGCACAGCCGCCGTAGCTGCACTTACTCGTTCAAATTCGAGGGTAGACGGCGAGATTATGGCAGCTGTCAATGCTTCCGCAAAGGCAGCACAGCAGTACCAAAGAAATTTCCACTCAAGTACTCTTACAAATTAGATGCACAAAACATTCCATATGCTCAGATTCCTGGAGTGGGGGATAGAGTAATACCAAATATGGATCGTAGGCAAGGCTTAATTCTAGCAGCACACGAGGGTTTGGGTTCTGCGCATACAGGCGTTACAGCGACTATTTCTTTACTGAAACAGCGCTACTGGTGGCCAGGGTTAACCAAGCAGACCAAAGACTATGTCTTGAAATGCGACATCTGTCAGCAGATGAAAGGCTCCACAGTAACATGCCCAGCACAGACACCATTGCTGAAATCAGACAAACCACTCGCATGTGTGTATTTGGACCACTTCGGACCCCTACAATCTGATGGGTCCAAGAAATATATCATGGTTGCAGTGGATTCCTGCTCTAGATTCCTATGGGTTTGGCCTCAGCGTTCGGCTGACGCTCCAACTGTTATAAAAGATTTGCGAGTCTTTATCGGCACATACGCAGTAGGCACGTTACATTCTGGCCGTGGTCTGGCGTTTAGCTCTCGGGCTTACAAAGAGGCCATGGAAGGAATGGGGGTAGCATTACGGTACTCCTCTCTGTACCATCCAGAGGGAAATTCTGTTGTGGAGAGGAAAAACCGGGACTTAAAGCAATCTTTAACAGCTAGGGTATTAGGCAAGGGCGGTACATGGGTCGATCACCTTTATGGGGTCCAACGAGCTATCAACAACCAGCCAAGAAGCTCTCTAAGGGGTGTCACTCCTTACGAGGTCCTATTTGGGACAAGAATGTGGGTACCTGATCTTGATTGTGAAGGCACAGTGGCGGATAAAAAACCATTTGATATCCATGATCGTTTGGCTGTTTTACAGGATCTAAACAAATCCAGAACACAACAAAGTAACGTGCTCCAGAAACAGGCCGCCACTGAGGAAGTCAAGGCAGTAACGGCAAGACCTGTCTGGATCCCAAAAGTCGGGAATCTGGTCAGAGAGAAGATTGCTGACAAGAAAGAATTTGGGCCATCCTACAGAAAGCCTGTACCGGTCCTAGCAATCCAAGGCACAAGAACTGTACTTCTGCCGCCTCTTGCCGGGAAAAAGGAGAAAAGATTTGTCTCAATCGACTTAATCAAACCACACTATGTGGCCGATACTAAACAGTAGGCCACGTGGACTCCACAGTAGCAGACGCCCTCCTCTCGCTACAATCCAAGAAGTTCAAACAGAAAGACTCATCACATTTGAAGAGCCACCTGTACGGAATGAAGGACTAAGCAACAATGCTATGGAACTCGTTCCACTTCAACAAGAAGAAAATCAACTTAACAACCAAGTTGCAATCAGACCGACTACAGACATCTACGTCAATGTGCCTCGTCAAGAGCAAAATCCGATTTCAACAAATCCCGATGCAATTCCAACAATTGATCGAACTGCTTCTGGCTATTTCATGAATTTTGATACGTTTTCACTGGACCCAAGTGAGCCGGAAACAACGCCAGCCAAAAAATCATTCACACAGAAACTCACTGACTTTTTGAACTTTTTAGAAAGACTTACCTGGTGTCACCTTGGATTGAACTATGGTATATCACTGGGATTTTCTTTTTCTTTTCTGGGTAGGCTTAATAATAACTTTTAGTATGCTTATTAATGGACGATACCTCCAGCAAAGCTCTACAGCCCAAAGAGTCAATTTGATTTTAAAACCACACCAGTCTTCACATCGTGAACCAAGAGACTTGTCTTCAGTGAACATCACAGCAGTTCCTATACCGGACGGTATAGTATGGGACAAGGTTGATTATGATGTATTCGGTCCGACTGAACTTTTAAAGCTAAAACATGTATTTAAAATAAATTTCTTTAAGTGATATCATTACCTCCAGTACATTTTCTGATGATTGGGACACTGGTACTGTAAACAATTTGATGTCTGATTTAGAAAAAACTGCAGCATTTCCGAACAATGAAATGTTAGGAGGTACTTCAGACTATGATACATTGTACTGTTACTAGCATTATGGTCATCATTTCTTGCACAAATCTATAACACCGAGAAATGTATTTGAATACCACCAGTGGGAACACTGCCCAACACCTCCAAAAGGTAGTTCGCAAACTTTTGCACAGAAATTCACATACTTTTCAGGGTTCAACACATCTGACCCGAGGTCATTTTATTACAAAGTGGCAAAAACATCAGCACAGAAAACTATGTTGACTAACACCAAACAGATTTACCCTGCTTCCTTTATGGCCCAGTTGTCTACACAGGGTTTCAACCTATGGAAGGACACTATAGATTCAACATCAATCTGGAGTTCTAGGGACTGGCAAGTCCAGGGAACAGAAGCGCTATTTAGAGCATGCCTCATTCCACAGCAGATAATATTTCTGAATGAAACTGTGCAACAGACATCCTGTCTTGGACTAGCCAAGAATAAGGAACTGAACTCACCCGGGTTTCCTACACCTTCACAGATGGGTGGGGGGCAGAATTCAACTACACAATGGGTAGGATTAGATTACATTATCCAGTACAACAGATCAGATCCTGATTGGACGAAATGGCTGATTTGGCCCATTGACACAAACACCTGTCAACAGAGATTTATGAATACAACCGAAGGGTTTAGTATCCATAGGCCAGATACACGCTATGTACAGAGACAACACCCAGGGGTAGTGACATCCTATAGTGTTGGGAAGTTGTGCCTTGATTGGCTAGAGACCTCAACACTCACTGAAGTGAAACACCATTTGACCCTACTCACACCTGATGTAGAACTTAGGGATTTTTTACAAGGCCCAAGGAAAACACGTCAGAAACGTTTCATATATGCTGGCATTTATGCCTACTATAATGAAAACTGGAAAATATCCCAACAGGAGGCCGCAAAAAGAATACGGGAAATAGACCGTATTAACCTAGAGAAGGCATTAGCTGTAGTGGATAATGGGTTAACAACTTTGACCTCCAGGATTTACTCCTTAGGCAACATTGTGTCTTCGGCAATCGACATATTAGAACAAGATCTGGCCTTGTTACAACACGGGCAATCTCAGCTACGTTCTATTATGATGCTAAACTGGACGCTACAATCTTTGCGTGCAGGCTATGTGCCCTGGCGTTTCATAAACACCACGTCTCTGTTCTCAGAATACAATCTGACTGATAAACAGACAGAAATGGCACAAAGGGGAGCCAAATATACAATGCTGCGTATTGAGAAACTGGAAAGGTTACCATTCACTGTAGCCGAATCACCATCAACTGAATGGCTAATTCATGGCCATATCACTCTGCCGGTCACTACGTTTCAGTTTCAATATTGCCTTGAGCAAAGGCAGGCAAATATGAAAAAATGGGTAAGGGATACATTAAGGAATCTTGGGAGTTACCATATAGATACCCATGCCGGAATGGGGATCGAGAAGTGTATCTGAGTGGTACAAACTGCAAGAACGCTTTAAGCGGTTCTCTCATGTGTCAAGATATTTTTCTGCACGGAGCCTGTAGCGGTTCAGTAGCAAACTTATCTTGTCAGGGACCCCAGCGGCCAAGATCACGCCGGTTTTCCAGCTGCTCTCGAATGGGAGTTACTTAATGCTAAATGATCAAGGTTGCTGTGGGATGCTTCCGGGCGTCGCCTATCTGGTCACTGTTAACTCCAGGGTTACTTGCTGTATGCAAGTATTGTTTCCACCACTGAACACAGTCAGGGAGGCGCCGCTATGGCCTTCACTGAATGTTTCTTTCATACAATTTGATACTCTGAGCAGATTGAAAGCCATGCTTTTACAGCAACCCGTGCCCTTAACCTCCACTCGAGAAACCTGTGAACTTCAAGTTGCAAGGACCTCGACTGAGATACAGGCGCTTATACGTACAAACTGCCCCTTTCATTTCGTAGAAATGGTGGGACGTATCTTCAATATGTCTGATACGAGCGGTATTGTACACCTATTTAAGACCAGGGAGAGAGAGCAATTCCAAGCACACCCTATTTCAATTACGGCCACCCCAAAATTTCGGTGCTGTGCAAATTCCTTCAAATACCAGCTGGTACAGATGCCCAATATTTAAACATAAATCTGGTGCAAAAAGTAACACACTGTTCCTAATTATTCAAAATATACAGAGTCCACAAAATTAGATTTCTTCAAAAAGTTAACCATTTTATTCATATTCTTATTTTATCCAGCACGAAAATCAGCCAACACGTGTTTCGTCTTCCCTTAGACTTTTTCAAGGCGATTGACAAGAAATATGTCATCCCACGTATTGCATGTGGAGAAGAATTGTAACGTCCCTCATGTAGATCAAGTCTCACACACCGAAGAATGGAGATGTTATGTAGACATTCGGCAAAATTTATTTCCATCCATCTCCCGCGTTTTACAGAGAAATCGATAGTTAACTGGAGGGCAACCCTGATAAGTATCCCTCCGCAAGTCCGTGGAGATACGTCCTCCACCTTGTCTCTGTTCTTGGCTACTGCACAATTCTTCTCCACATGCAATACGTGGGATGACATATTTCTTGTCAATCGCCTTGAAAAAGTCTAAGGGAAGACGAAACACGTGTTGGCTGATTTTCGTGCTGGATGAAATAAGAATATGAATAAAATGGTTAACTTTTTGAAGAAATCTAATTTTGTGGACTCTGTATATTTTCAATAATTAGGAACAGTGTGTTACTTTTTGCACCAGATTTATGTTTAAATATTGGGCATCTGTACCAGCTGGTATTTGAAGGAATTTGCACAGCACCGAAATTTTGGGGTGGCCGTAATTGAAATAGGGTGTGCTTGGAATTGCTCTCTCTCCCTTGGTTTGTATATTTACACAGTGTGTTACCTCTGTGATAATAGCATCTTTTGGTAGTAGGTGCAAGTGAGCTAAATTAGCACCCCATGTTAGAATCCAATAGGAATATTGATTGTTCATTGATTCACACTATATAAAGTTTTTAGCTAAATACCTATTCTTACTGACTGTGCGGTGTTTTCCCGAGCATGGGAACTGCTACTACCAATATATATTTTTTTGTAACCTATTTAAGACCATAGGGTCAGGACTGTTAAGCACCTTTCAGACAGTCCTCGGAGTAATCCCAAATTTTATACACTCCGTATTGGGAAGCGTATTTGGAGGATTCCCGCTTATCCTATTGCTGGTTGCAGGGGTCCTATTCATAATACTACTGCTACGCAATGGACGGCCCAATTCCCGAGGGAATGGCGAACACGCTCCTGGAGCGGACATACCGTGAACGCATGGTAAAACTTCTGGGCATTCCTTGCCTGCGAGAACTCATTGCCTCCTGGTTTCTATCGTTTAGACCAGTCTGGGTAGACTGCATCTTACCTGTTCTTCGATGCCTGTTTTGCGGAGAAGAATGCACGTTGGATCTTTGTCTAACATTTCCATCAGATGCGCCTCCGTACACGGATGCAATGCTGGACCCCATAAAGGCCCATGCTCTGCGTTGTCCCCAGCGGCTTCCGATTCTGATGAACGCATTCCTGGAGAATCCACAGGTGCCGTTTGCTCCTGCTGGGTTAGGTGACTCCTCCACAGGCACCCAGGTAACAACTACCGCACAAGCTGCCGCAGCACCAACTGTTGGCAGTGCTACATTCCATCTATGTGCGATTGACGTTCTCTGTGAGGCGTTGCATTTGTCGTCTGCAGCAGCTAACACGATAATATTGTGCTTCCCAGCCAGGACGCTTAATCTTGAATTGGCTCATCGTGTCCTGGGAAAGAATTCGGCTTCTTCACTCGTTTCAAAACAAACGAGCAAAATTGGAACATTTCCTAAATTGACACTTTCGCTTGAGAAAAGCATGGCCTTCTTCCGCTTTGAGTGAGGCAACTTATATGGAGAAATAAAATGGACATTCTTTTAGTGCCAATTAGAAATAGCTGAATTATTAACAATTTAGGCAGAAGATTTTTAACAATTTTAGAACCATGTTTTTACTTGCTTTAAAAAAAAAGTTTTAAATTGTCCAGATTTTAACTATGGTCATTGTTATCCAATTCGGAAGAGGAGTGGGTGTTATGTCCCGTATAGAGGCCCTAATGTAGACCCGTTCGTACATGCCCTAAAATGGACGTATTCATATTTGCCCATATATGGTCATATTCGTACTTGCCCTATTATGGTCATAGCCGCATATGCCCAATTATGGTCATAACTGTACATGTCCTATTATAGTCATGATTCCTTATATAGGCATGATCTTTCACCTACTTTGGTCCTTGCTAGTACACAACGTGCTCTGAGGGCTGAACGTTATCTATCCTGTGGTTTTGAATACAGCAGGGTTTTTCCCAAACACAGGCACACACTGTACTCATCAATGATGCATGGCCCTCTAGGAATGCACCACCTGCATAATATGTATGTACAAAGTTCACCCCCGACGTCTTCCTCATGTCTAACGACAGACCAATACAAACCATACTGAGGACCGAGACTCTTTAGGGTATAAATACACCACATCTTGCCCCGGTAAGACAGAGGGAACCGAGACTTCCATGCTGACACACTGACCAGAGACGCTGAGGCTCCTGCATGCAGTCGCTCCAGCTGACAGCGGTCTAACACAGGCCTTGCGGGGTGTCCAACTCGAGACCAGGACGGGGTCCCACACTCTCTCTATTCAGGTATGGGGGTTCGACTAAATCCTAGAAGGATTCTTGGCTCTTAGGCTTTTAGACCTACACATATGCTAGGTACACTCAGGTACATCTAGTTAGGCATCGTAGGAGTACGCGCACTTGCATAATGCTTTTCATATTCATGTATGTATTCATGATTATTGCAATATGGTAGAACTGTTCTATCCCTTTGCTTTCATCGTACTGCGGATAATATATCTCTGCTATTGTCTGCTGGTTGCCGCAGCACATATATTTTACACTAGAATAACAACTGTTCAATAAATACTTATTGAAACGCCCAACTGTTTATTCTGTGTAACTCTCTGAGACAAACCGAATAAGTAAGCACGAGTGACTGAGCGAAAGGTAGTACATTGTTTCCATGATTCTGAGGAATTTGGGTTGTCATGATCTAAGGTTGCCAGAAACTAATCTCTCCCCGAGAAGAGGAGATTCTAGTGGCACTGTGAGCTAGCTAATGCAAATCAGGCTAACATATGCGGTGGGGGTGCACAGAGTCAGTCTAAAACCAAGCCCACGGTTTATGTTATCCAAACGCGCAGGTCCTGCAGGGGTACTATAGGAACTACACGACAGGACCCTCCAGATAGAGGCTGCAGGCGGCGTCGGGAGGCTTGAGGTAGGTCAGTGATCAGCAGGGCCCAGGTCCGGATCGAAGCAGGGACCTCCTCGTGGTGTTGGGCCACTTGAACTAGGGCTGTGGGCGTCGGGTGCAGACTCGCGGATTCTGCCGGAGCCAGAGTCTGGTTCTTGAGCAAGTCCTGTGCTCACGGGAGATAAAGTCTTTGTAGGGAGAGCAGGGTAGGTCCTCCGGGTTCTGGGGGCTGCAGGACATGCCGGGATTCTGCTGGAGCAGATCGAGGTTGGACAGGCTGGTAGGGCTGGGGCTAAGGCAGTTGGTGTCGTCCTCTTCTTCCTTCAGCACAGCTCTTCGGTCCTCCTTCTTGCTTGTCTAAGGAGGCAAGGTTCGGGGTTGCCCCTAAATACTAAATTTAGGGGCGTTTCAGGTAGTTACAGGTTGGGACCAATGGGTCCCTCCCTTGGGATGGGTACACCCCGTATAATGCCACCCTCCAGTGGGAGGGGGGGCATAAGCCTCACTCTGGTTGGCTGGGTCCTCCCTTCTTCAAGATGGCGGAGACAGAGTTGTGCTTTGCTTCGCCTCCCCCACATGAGAGGTGGGGTTGGCAAAGGTGGGCACACCTCTCCTCCTATCTTGGTTTTCCCGACGATTCTCTTTCCCAAAGTAGGGGTTAGAACCGGTGGGGGCCAGTTGCTGGGAAAAGCAAATGCCTGGGTCAGCTAACAAAGGCGGCAAGCCTTTGTAGCTTCCCCTTCGCGGACCCAGCCCATCCTGGGGGAGGAGGCTTGGCACCCCTGACCAGGATATGCTTTGTTTCAGGACCCTGAGCGGGAGGCTCTCGACCCAGGGGTCCAGAAACATGTCTGGGGGTGGCAGCAGGTGAACAGCCAGTCATCCACAACACAAGAGTTAAGTTGTTTTTCAGGGGGCATCTCTAAGATGCTCTATGAGTACATTCAGCATTAAATCCCACACTGGCATCAGTGTGGGTTTAATGTGCTGAGAAGTTTGATGGCAAACTTCTCAGAATTCAGTAAAGCCATTAGAGTACTGTGGCGTTCGTAATGACAAACTCCCAGACCATATACTCTTTATGGCTTTACTGCACTTACAATGTCTAAGAATGGACTTAGGGCCATGCCCTCCGGGGCCACACTTGCGAGGGCGAAGACCTGTCCTAGGCCTCCCCACTGGAGGATAGACTCCCGACAGACCCCTTGGAGGGGAAGGCAATATCAGTAATATATATAAAGTTGGTAAATAATACACCAGATCCTCTGGGACCATTGAAGGCCATGTGGGAGGGAGATATCGGTCCGATAGAGGATGAAGATTGGATAGAGGCACTACAGGGGCCGAGGGAGGTGGCGATCAGCTCCAGTTTCCGTCTAATCCAGTTGAAGATGTTCTACCGCACATATTGCTTCAGGAGACTACTGCATCGCTTGGGGAGGGTGGATTCGTCATGGTGTCACGGGGGTGTGGCCAGGAGGGAACATATTACCATCTTATATGGGAATGCCCAGAGACACAGACATATTGGGGTAAAGTTGGAAGAATTATGGAGCAGGTGACGTGAGTGGAGGTACCCTTGGAGGAGGGAAGAAGCATGGCCCAGATACACTGGGATTTGGCTGGCATTGGCAAAACGCAATATAGCCAGGTGTTGGGGAGCCCAAGCTTTACCAGAGGTTGGAGATTGGGAGAATGATCTAGATTGGTGTTGGTTGGTACGTACGATTTACCAAAGCAGAGGCTGTCCGAAGAAATGGGAAAAGACTTGGGGGCACTGGCAAATGCACCGAGGGCTGTGAACGGAGTATTAGACACACTATGTGAGTCATTTATTATTGGTGTTGTATCCTATCTGATTGAAAAATAGACAACTGTAAACACACTGGTCGAATTATAAGTAAGACAATGATATCACTGATGTACTGCTGTTGTGTTGTTTGCAATAAATAGATTTATATAAAAAAAAAAAAACGGACATAGACACTGTAGGTGTACGGGGATCATGCACCTCTACCCTCACCAGAGGTATTGTGCACCCAGCTAGAGGGGTGTCTTACCTATGCCATAAGAAGTGGATTGTAGGCATGGCACACAGGCATGTGTGCCATGTCGACTCTTCACTTTCTCTGCACCAAAACACACAGACTGCAAGGGCAGTGTCTGTGTGTTAAGGGTGGCACAATAGGCGCTGCAGTCCTTGGAGGCCTTCCATGGTCACAGTGCCCTTGGTACCTATGGTACCTTTTACAAGGGACTTACACGTGGCCAGAGAGGTGCCAATTGGGGATGCAAAGGTACAGTTTTGGGGAAAGAACATAGGCCCTGGTTAGCAGGAACCCAGGGCACACTTAGTCAAAGAGCATCAACATCAGGCAAAAAGTGGGGGGCAACCATGCCAAAAAAGGGGCACTTTCCTACAGTGATCAACAGTGTTGATGGTTGCAGTGAGATCTAAAAGAATGCTAGCAGTGGAGCCACCTAGGTCCTGTAGCTGTTTCAATTCCTCCACCACAGCCATCAGAGCAGTTTCTGTGCTGTGTTGTGGTCTGAACCCAATTTGCGTGGGTAGGGACTTCTTTGGATTAGAGGATGGTGGAGAGATATTTATTTACTTGCTTCTCCAGGAGCTTGGATTCTCCTGTCAGCAGGGAGATCGTCCTGTAGTTACCCAAACAGAGGGGGTCAAGGCTGGGTTTTTTAAAGAAGTGGTTTTACCACCACGTGCTTCCATTGAGAGGGGAACAGTCCACTGATAACTGCACTGCAGCACCCCCCACTCCTGAGGTTAGTTCCTGTTGCAACAGTGCCAGTCATACCAACCTAAAGCTGGCACCAAGCAAATACCTTTTGCTCTGTTTGATACACATTTCACAAACTAGCAGACAGGGTAGAGGGTGGGATCTGATCTGCTTGTCTGTGTCTTGTGTCACATGGCTAGGCTACCTGTGTGTGTGCACTTTTCACACCTTAGGCTTCTCGTGTTTGCATGCATCTCATGGCGCATTCTTCTCATCGGGCATCACACTTTGTAATGAGCATTTTATATAGCATGCTGTTTATTTTTGTGAGAATCCCACATATGAAGTTTTTGTGCATGCATCCCACACAATACTTATTTGTGACCTTCCACCTGCTGTATTCACTTGTAAGCTTCACACACAAACACTATTTTCTAGTGTTTGAAAGTATCACACTCAGCCCCTCATATTTGTGTTCATCACTAACATTCACTTCTGAGCTTCGCCCACACACATCTCTTGATGCATATCTCACTACACCCATCTTCTGTGCAAGCAAATAACTTACAACACTTCTTGCGTATGTCTCTCGCACAGCAGGCTCTTTCACATTTTAAGCATCAACAACACTGTTGATCTAATTTTTGCTAACATCTCAAAGATGAGGCTTATTCTTATTGCAAATTTGTCTCATAGAGCTTCACATGTTTGTGTGCAAGATATGCAGTTTGAGTGCGCTCTACACTCATGTCATCCATCTTCACACTCTTCCCAAAGATCATACTACAAATGTTTGAAGTTTTTGTATTGAAGGCACTGCAAATGTGTTGAATATAAAGCCATTGTGCCCAATGTGCTGGACTGTCTGTAGAAAAGCTGTACAAAAAGTAATGGATAACTACAAACCTATTCTGGAAACCCTAGAATAAATACCAAATTCCAAGATAAGTGGCATTGTGTCTGCTTGTGCTCACAGTTTGCTGGCACAAGTTTAGAAAGAACAAACTTTCTAGGTCTTCAGATTGGTCTCCAGGTACTACAACTTCCAGAATGTTTCAATATTGCCATGCAAGGACGCCAGCAAACTATATCAGGACTATTACTAGCTGCAGTGAATGTAGTGAAAAGTCCAATACTAAAGCTTTGCAGTGATGGATCTTGCAACAGTCTGCACAACTCCAATAACCAGTATAGTATTTATACTGCTAAGTACCATCTTAATGCCACTGAACTGCCATGTCTGTGGAGGTAGATGATGGAGCAGCAGAAATCTTTCTTCCTGTAACTGTCCAGTATTACTATCACACTCAGTATTTTGTACAAAAAAAAAAAAAAAAAACTTGAACAGCTGCTTTTAAAAGGCAATGGCATTGACACTATTGCTCAATGCGAAGAAATGGACCCTTTGCTGCTTTCAGCTCAATTAGCTATTAGGTTATTAAACCACTCTTCAGTCCTGGAACTGGTAGACATATGCCGATAAATGCTTCCAGCAGAGAGAGCTTTCCTTACACAGGTTGATAAGATACTAAAGCCGATGACTGCTTCATTTCCTCTTCTTTACTCTGGAGCATGGACCAATCACAGCTTGCTCCATCTTGCTTAGGGTCCTTCCTCTGCTGGCGCTTTGATTGAATACTATTATTTGTCTTGCTTCTTCATTATTTTTTTTTAGGGTCAGGGTTAGCAGTTTGTTCACTGCAAAGCACCTCTGAGTTTTAGTCTCAGCGAGGAAAACGTAGCTGCCAACTTGGTATAGACAAAACTCTAAAGGAATTCACGTCTTTTCAGTATTAAAATGCATTGGCTTTTCAACTTAGGACTGTTTTAACATCATAATTCGAACATGGTTGTCATAAAAAGTAAACTGAAAGAGCTTAGTGAAAGCTCATAGCATTAGGTTTATTTTGCTGCCACCCTAATTGCTACTTAGTGCGTTTCGATCACTAAGCATGCTTTTTTTCCAAAAATAGATGGCCGTTCACTTGAATTTCCGGCTGCCCAGATTTCTATTACAAAATGCCCATTGCAGCTACCCTGCTTAAGATTACAATTGGTAATTGATTAGGCCGCATCAGAGTACCTAGAAAGGATTTCCACTTAGCAATATCTTGCTCCCCTACCCCATTGTAACGGCCTAGACGGAGGAACTGGCTTTTTATTTAGCAAAGCAACAGCCTCAGATATTCATTTTTATATAAAGAAAATTGGTGTTTTACATTGAGTAGCATAAATACCACACCCCTGTATATTTTGCATATATTAAAAATAAAGTGTCTTAGAATTCCTTCTCTACCCCCATGAGATAACATGACTGTTTTCCAAGATGACAAAGACCAATCGTCTCATGTTCAAAAAGCGTCCAAATGTAGCCACCATCTCGTAAACTGGTGCTTTTCATTCTAGGGTAGCACGGGAACTATGGAAACAAAAATACGGTTTGCATCTTACAGGAAGATAATTTATTCGGTTTACATGAATTAAAATGATCACTCGCAGCATGCCTCTGATGTATATTACACAACTCATTCTTTTATGCCCAAGCTTTTTTTTTTTTTTAGGTCTCGCCTGTGGCAGCGTATGCACTCTCGCTTATGGGAGATACTGTATACAAGGGGCTTGGAGCCTACCCATTGCTTCCTCTTGGTTGGCTTTATTGAAACTCTTATTTTCTGCCTCCTAATTGGGAAGTGCGTACTGGCTTCACTTCCTATTCCCTCCTCTAAAGCATTGAAGCACAGATGGCTTCATCATCTATTAGGGTCCTTTCACTGCTGGCGCTGTGATTGAGGTACTATTTTCTTTTGATAAATCTTTTTATTGAAGAGGTACTATTTTTGGTATTACTGCTTTTTTTTATTTTTTTTATTCTTCCTGTCGCTTCTTCCCTCCCACCCCAACCCCTCTCTCGTCAGTGTTGCTTCTTCCTTCGACCTCCCATTGTCCCTGTTACTTCTTCCCTCCCACCTCGGCCCCCGGTTATCCATATTGCCTCTTCCCTCCAACCCCGACCCTCCTATTATCTGTGTTGCAACCCACCTGCAATAAGAAACAAGCATTTGCAATGCAATCGGTCTCGCCTTTGGGGCCTTATAAGTATTTAGCCATGCAGCACATTTTTTGCAGCTGGTTGGCCAGTAGCGGTTCCACCAGGAAGCAGGGAAGAAGAAAATATAACTGAGAGATCACAATGGGGCAATTCATACATGTACCTTTGAAAAAGTCTTGAAATGAACTCACAACAAAGTCAATACACCTTTGATGAGGACACGTTTGCCTTAGAAGGTATCCTCTTATAGTTGCACCTTTCTGATGCAGATATGCATTTTTGCATTGCAATATAATGTAAGTGATCCACTAGACACTCCCTACCATTACAACCATATAAATTGTGTTGCTGACATTCCACTGCCCCGCAAACCTATTACTGTTCTCGGGAGGAATTTAACTTCAAAACATTTCTGAATAACTACAAACTGAGTGTTTGCCAACGTATAGCTAGACCCACCCTGAAACACAAACAAACCTGCGCCTGAGAGGAGATTTGCTCATATTGCAAACTCACTATACAGGCAGAACGTCTACGTGGGCAAATTCACTTCATGGAGGCAAAAGCACATCGTTGGTGGTACTTTTAATCAAGAATAAAACTAGCCCTTGGTAATATGCTAGTTGCCATTAAGTGTGCAAGCAGCTTGGGTAATTTGGCCCAAATGATGACAGACTTGATTGAGTTGTCCATATTTTGAATGGATATATCTTACTTGGAACACCTAATAAATTGACTTTTAGCTATCTTTGGACGCACACGGTCCTGCACCTTACATTGTCAGAATAGTGCATGCACTGTGATTGAATGCTGTTATGCTATTTTAGTATTTTATGTATTTTTTTAACCAATTTTAATTAACTGACACAATCATTAATTCAATGGTGGGCGGAAGCAAAATGTGACTGACAATTCAACAGCACAGTGGATAAAGTCTACTGATAAAAGCCCCTTGATACATGTATATTATGTAGGATATTGTTTGGGGAGGGGCGCAGTTCTCTAAAGCTGTCTTAAAGGACACCCGACCAATACTCCGTGACCAGTGTAATCCGTCTGGCAATGAAGGGTAGAACAATACAGGTGTACTCACCCCCTTAGCAAGAGCTAAAGGACCCTGAAAATCAGCATGCTGTAGTTTCTCCCCGTCAGAGAATATCTGCAGAGTTGATAATGCCAACGAAGGAGGCACTGCCTGCACTCGTCAAAGGCAGTTGGCAGAAGAGCTATTAAGGATCCACGTAAACTGTGCTACCAAATGGTCGTACGCAGATGCACACATTTCCAGGAAACCATGGAGACCACATGCCTGTGCTGGCGCTTCCTTGGTTGCCGAGCAACTGCTGCATCGGAAAAGTCTATTTCCGTACGTGAGCGTCGATGGTTACTACAAGGAGGGTGACAGGAAGGGTGAAGGGGCGGGGACAAGATTGTGCCCGTTTCCTGTTGGACAGAAGAGTTTCTCACGTGACTCCCAAAAGAACGCCTCTACTGACAGTCCTTTGATGTGAAAGATAAACTAAACCATATATCTAGTCTAGTTGCATATTGACTGACAATGCCACACAGCGATAAATAATAACAAAAATCTAGCAAGCTTAAAGCTGAGGTAGACTGGGGACAGGCGGCAAGGCTCCACTCACTGAGCCCCGCCCACCAGAGAGGCACTCGTTCCTCTGCGGCTTCCTGCTCGGGCCTCGAGATGGCCCGCAAAGCAGAACAGGTGCCGTCTCTGCCAGGACAGCAGCGGAACCGGATCAGAGCCCTCGCGCTCCAGGGGAGGATTTGATAATGCCAACGAAGGCGGCACTGCCTGCACTCGTCAAAGGCAGTTGGCAGAAGAGCTATTAAGGATCTGCGTAAACTGTGCTACCAAATGGTCGTACGCAGATGCACACATTTCCAGGAAACCATGGAGACCACATGCTCGCAAGTCACTGCCTGTGCTGGCGCTTCCTTGGTTGCCGAGCAACTGCTGCATCGGAAAAGTCTATTTCCGTACGTGAGCGTCGACGTTCACTACAAGGAGGGTGATAGGAAGGGTGAAGGGGCGGGGACGAGATTGTGCCCGTTTCCTGTTGGACAGAAGAGTTTCTCACGTGACTCCCGAAAGACCGCCTCTACTGACAGTCCTTTGATGTGAAAGATAAACTAAATCATATATCTAGTCTAGTTGCATATTGACTGACAATGCCACACAGCGATAAATAAACAATAACTAAAATCTAGCAAGCTTAAAAACGAGGGAGACTGGGGACAGGCGGCACAGCTCCACTCACTGAGCCCCGCCCACCAGAGAGGCACTCGTTCCTCTGCAGCTTCCTGCTCGGGCCTAGGGATGGCCCGCAAAGCAGAACAGGTGCTGTCTCTGCCAGGACAGCAGCGGAACCGGATCGGAGCCCTCGCGCTCCAGGGGAGGGGTGGGCAAGAAGCCAGGGACTGCGGGATCGAGGGGAAATGACGGGAAGAAAATAGTCTGTGCAGTAAAGGGGCTGATAGCCACGGAAGGACACAAATGACGACATGGCTGTCATGGGGAGGGACTAGGAAGCCGAAAACCAATCAGAATGCAGCATTTAGGATGTAAGCCAATCCAAAAGATGGGCGGAGAGTGGGCAGAGCTTAAACAAAGCTTCCCTGCTATAGTATATACTGCATGTCTCAACGAGACAGCGCAAGAGCTGCCTAGGCGAGACCTAAAAAAGCACTATGATACAGTCAGCCCTGCTTTTTTTTTTACCTTCCAGCATCATAGCACTTTATTATTTATTTTAACTTATATAGCACTATTTTTATTAATAACGTTTAGCCATGCTGCACAGCTGTTCAACATGGCTAAAAGACACTGTAATTGTATTTATATATAACACTTACTACCACTAATGAGGCGTTGAAGATTGGCAAAACCAATAGCTCTCACATAGACTAGGCTTATTGGCTTTGCCAATGCTAGTTTCAGTAGGCATGTGGAGCTCTACGTGGCTCTAATCCATTCTATTCCACAGGATTCGTTTTGAAAATGACCACCCTTTTAAGATGGCTGACACATTTACCCCTCTGATGGCAGGTGCAAAACCTTTTCTAAACACACCTTTATTTAGTGCCTTGTGTTGTGCACATGTATTAACTAGAGATAGATCTTTTCAGTGAATAAAACGTCTTTAATTGGTATTCACATATTGCAGAACTGCCAGACAAGTAACTCATGACACACCTGGAGCAGAACTGCCTACTCAACGCCTCCTAATCAGACTTCCACAGCAATCACAGCACCAAAACCGCCTTGATCGCAGCCACTGACGACATCCGAACAGTCCTTGACTGAGGAGAAACATCAGCTCTGCTCCTCCTGGACCTCTCGGCAGCCTTCGACTTTGTATCACACTACACGCTGATCAAAAGACTCCACCACATCGGCATCCAAGGGGATGCGCTCACATGGATCACCTCCTTCCTCGCTGAAAGGACACCGGGTATCCACCTTTCACCTCCGAACCCAAGGAGATCACCTGTGGTGTACCCCAGGGCTCATTTCCAGGGCTCATCCCTCAGCCACACTCTTTTCAACGCATATATGACCCCACTGGCCAACATCATCAGATCCCATGTTCAACATAATTTCCTATGCAGACAACACCCAACTCATCCTCTCACTCACCGACGACCCCATCACCACCAGAACCAACTTCCACAGATGAATGACAAGCGTCGCCGACTGTATGAAGAACTGCCTGCAGCTGAACACAGACAAGACAGAAGTACTGATCTTCTGCAACAGCAGCAACATATGGAACGACTCCTGGTGGACATCAGACCTAGGACCCACACCCACTCCCTCTGACCACACCAGAAACCTCGATATCATCATTGACAAAAAGCTCACCATGAAATCACAGATCAACGCTGTCCCCTCCGCCTGCTTCCCCACTCTGCACATGCTATCTTCAAGTGGCTACCCCTACACACAAGATGCACTGTGACAGGCCCTCATCACCAGCCGACTGGACTATGGCAGCACCCTCCAAGTAGGAATTGCCGCACACCTTCTACAGAGACTTCAGACCACACAGAATACTGCAGCCAGACTCCGCCTCGGCCTTCCCTGACGAACCCACATCACACCCCACCTCAGGCAATTCCACTGGCACCCCATACTGAAGAGATTTCAATTCAAGTTGCTGACCCACATACAAAAGGCTCTACACAACCAAGGGCCCGTCTACATTAACCACTGACTGAATTTCAACCAAACGTCGAGAAGACTACGCTCCGCCTCCCTCTAACTTGGTCATATTCCCTGCTTCTACCGAAGCAGAAGTGGAGGACGCTCCTTCTCCCACATCGCAGCAAAGACCTGGAACAGCCTTCCCACGCAACTCCGGACCATCACCTCACTTCCGGAATTCCAATTGGCCCTTGAACCTGGCTGTTCGAATAAGCCTCTGGAACCTGCAAGTGCATGAATACCTAATCGGGTGATTAGCCGCGCTTTATAAATTCTGCCTGACTGATTGACTGACATGCATGAATCCCTTAAACTTGCCAACCTTATTTCAGGTGTCCAGAATCATGAGGTGCACAGATCTCAAACGAGGCAAGGATTGAACAAAGCCAAGAGCGATGCTTCCAATCCTTTCTCTGGGTGCTCTACCTTGCCTTCACGCCACTGGTCTCCGTTTGGTCACTAAGGAGATGATGCGCAGGTGAATTAACCTTTTTATTCAGTCCTCGACAGCCGCCAACACCACTCCATCCTCTAGGCTGCCTTCTTAAAAATACATTCTTAACTGAACAGAATTCGGAGTGTAAGATTCTAATAACATACATTCTAATTACATAGAAAGCTTCCTCATCTTCCTGTACTGAAATTACATCACAGTGCAGGAGGAAGATGCGACAGTCAGGCGAAGAGCATAGAACATGCAGGTCCTGCCTATAAATAGGCAGGATGAGGATTCCTTGGAAAACCCCTATTTGAACAGGGATTGAAATGATAAATTGTGGACAATAATTATCTCACTTAATAAGTAACAAGCCCCAAGGTGTCCTATTTTACCTGGTGCTATCATTATCACCAACACCTGTGGGGCAGTCATAATCAATGCCATAGAAGAGCTTTCGGTCAACCTTGTTTAGCTGTTGGTTGCTTTGAATGAGTCCGATTCCGCAACTGCTTGTGAAAAGTGTACTTCACATTTTCCATCAGCCCACCAGAGTTATCTTTTCCCCGGCCTCCAAATATTTAATTGGAGCATGAGGTCTAGGAGTCCACTTATTGAGTACTTTCATTACAAGTGTCAGACCTGACAACCTATAAACTTATTTTCCAGTGTTAAGAGGGGACAAGGCCTCATGCCAAGAGCTACGCAAGAGGCACTCTGCCCCTCACCGAGACCCCACCCCCAAAAATGAAAAAAAGGGCAGCTGAGGCTGTTGCCTATGTCCTGGGGTGTTTTCACACCCCTTAACGGACACTGGCTGCACAGAGCTACCAAAGAGGAGCTGGAATGTCATTCTGCAGTGTTTCCAGCTCGTTTTCTCTGCTACTGTGTGATTTTGGCTCTTCAGCAGGTGACCATGTGAGGAGAGCTGAAATCGGGTGGCACACGGTGGCACTGTGCGAGTTGGCAAGTCTGAAGTGGCCATTAAGTTCCTTACCTCTGCTGACACCCGCTCGTCTCATAGCTAGTGCTGACACCCACCTGAGTTTTCTTAACCTGGCCTGAATGTGTAAGTCCATGCTGGTAAAAATACTGGGAAAACCAGTGAAATCGGAGATTTTTTTGGCTCCTGAAACAAACCTAGAAGGGCAAACATGTAAAGAAGTCAGTTAAGAAGTATTTGAGAGCTGCTTAAATAATTTCAGAATGACAACTAGAGCAGAGAGATAATTATCATGTTACAAAAGAATCCTGCTAATTTTACAGGAATTATTTTTCACCTACCAGCTCTTGGCTGTACCAGAATAGCAAAACTTAAACAAATGACTTGTATTTTTTTTTTTTTTTACAAGAAAGGTGGCCACTATACACTGAGTGAAAGGAGAGATTAGCTATCAAACACTTTGGTGAAGGGATCTGAAAAAAAGCCTAGAAGTACAATTAATAGACACCACCCTCAGCATCTTCTTTCCCAGCATTCAGGGAGCAAAGAGGTTCAGAGTTGCCACCTCCTCTTACATACCTGATTCTGAGCTGGATGCCATGCCTGTCGGGGACACTGAAATGGGGTGGTATACCAGAACAGCTGTGGTTATGCTCCTTGCACACTCGACCAGCGGAGGCAAGGGAGGGGCCGGTTGCTCGGGCCTGTCTTCGCCCGACATGGTATTCTTTCGCTGTTGTGTCTTAGTGGTTGTTGTAGAGAGCCACCCGGCCTCTGCAATACTAAGTTGCACCCTGTAACACTCCTCGGGCCGGGCGTGCCCAGAGGGGATAATTAAAGGGGCCGGAGACTGCTCGGGGTCTTCGCCCACACTGTGTATCCATGTGTGGTGTGCGTTCTTTTCATACGCAGTGTCAGTAGGCCCTCTTGCGCACCAGTGTCAGGCCATACCGGAGACTCGACACTCTACACTGGCGACGAGGCCGGTACTCACCCGTGCCTCCCACATCCTCCTCTTTCGGCTGTCTGGTGCAGCGGTCGGCGAGAGCCCCGTCAGAACTTTGCCGTATGGCCGGCTCATCATCCCCAAGCATTCCTGGCAGGAATCACCGTGCAGTGACCACCTTGAACCAGCCTAGCAGCAACCTGCCTTCCGCCTAACGTCTTGGCCCGCGGCCTCCCACTGCAGCATCCGGAGGTCCCGCTACTCCACGCAGGAGCCGAGACTCAATGTCCCTCAGGTGGAGGTGCAGCAGCTGACCGGTGAGTCCTGCATGCATGTGGTGGGTGCGGCCCAGCCCTGCTATACTCTGCCCGATTCAGCACAGGTGTTCTCGCTCAGCGGGCCCAGCCGGCCCTCCCACTGAGGCGTGCACCTAATTAAGCGCCCCCTCCGCCACCCGGCAGCCACGCGACATGGAGCAGCCGCAAGGGAAAGATCTCGACTCCCAGCGAGGGCGTGGTCCTGAATTTTTTTTAAAAAATAAAGACAACTACGTGGAAATAAATAACCAATATGCAGAGAAAGAGATAAAGAAAAAAAAGAATGGGGAAAAGGAAGTGGCCCAAAACACAGCCTGAAACAAACAAAAGCAACAAAAAAATAAAAATCTAAAGAAAAATAAGAAAAGAAAATAAAAGAGACTCCTTGCTCAGACTTTGCCCTGGTACATACGGCCACAAAACCCCTCCATCATTCAAGACTGCAAGAGATACCAGGCAAGACACCGTGGAAGAGCAGCAAGAGGCACACACAACGGCCTGCCAGCATTGGTCCCAGCCCTACCCCTCCTAATCTCTCACTCTTGTCCCACGAGCCCATAAAACCAGCTATCGCATCATGAGCACATCAGCACAAACCAGCGTAGCCGGACTGCCAAGAGACGCTGCCAGGCCACCACAACACCACAACCACGTGGCAGAGACGGCTCTCAAGCCATTGAGTGAGCTCTCCGACCCCGCGATAGCGGCGCCTCGCTGGAGATCTTGGATCGGATGCCTCAACCACTACTTCAGAGGAATGAGAGAGACGGACAGCGCCGTCAAGAGGTCGCTGCTCATGGACTACGGCGGCAGGGAGTTGTACGACCTGTTTGAGACTCTCCGAGACACAGGTGACGAGGATTTCAACGCCGCAGTGGCAGCGCTGAACAGGCATTTTGACCCCCCAGATCATCCCGGACTTCAAGCGTTTCAAACTGCGCCAAGCCAAACATTCCGATACTGAATCAGTTGACGTCTTCTACACCGGTCTAAGAAAACTTGCGAGCACGTGCATCTTCCACGATCAGCAGAAGGAGATATGGGCACAACTCATCCAAGGGTACCGGTCAGTTATGCTATGGCGGCTAATCCTCAGACAGCCAGGGATAGCACTTAACCTCCTTACTAACTCCTTACTAACTCGATCCATTGAGCTCTCGAGTTCCTTAGCCAACGAGATGGAAGCGGCCCTCAACAGACACCCGGCCACACCCGGCGCCTCCAGACCGGCCCACATCAAGGAAGAAAAGGTGAATACCATCCAAAAGCGGCCAGGCCCTGCCCGTGCCGCACCGAAAATGCCTATGGGTGGCCCCCGTGGAAACTGTGGTACTGAACATCCCTCGCCCAGTCTCTGATTTGTAAAAGGAAAAATCTGCTCCAGGTGCGGAAAACCGAACCACTTCGCAAAGGTCTGCCAGAGTGGGAGATAGAAACCCACCTATGGCAGGCCGCGCAGGATACCAGCCAACCTCAAGCAACTCTCGCTTGAAGATCCGCTCAGGCAGGAGGATGTCACCCCACCAGGTCAGGGGTTTGACGTGGAAGGAGAAGACGACCATGTATTCGTGGTTTCCTTTGCCTGCAGCACCGACCAGCGTCGGCGGCCGCCTCCAATGAGCACCATCCAAATGACAGGCTCTGCTGTAAAGGCACTCCGACACTGGAGCATCCGTAAATGTCATGGACTCAGAGCAGTGTGAGAGCCTCGCACCCTGCCCTCCTTTCGCCCCCACCAAGGCAAAGATTTACACCTACGGTGGGACGGAACCCCTCCCTCTGCGAGGAGCGATTGAAGTAGAGGTAGCCAGCGAAACGCAAACGACCAGGGCCAGATTTCATGTTACGGACTTGGAAAAAGGGCCCGCTACTCAGCTGCCACATGGCAGAAGACCTGGGGCTGGTATTCTTTGCCAACCAAATCCACGACTCACATCCGGACGCCATCCTGCGTGAATTCCCACAACTATTTGAGGGTCTCGGCAAGCTCAAAGGTAAACAATTCAAGCTGCACATTGACACCTCGATCCGGCAAACAGTGCTGAGACACCGAAGAGTTCCCTTACACCTACGGTCGCAGGTGGAGGATGAGCTAAGAAAACTAGAGGAACTGGGCGTTATTGAGGAAGTCACTGGCCCAACCCCCTGGGTGTCACCCCTGGTTATCGCCCCAAAGCCTAAGCAGCCAGGAGCCATCAGACTCTGCGTTGACATGCGCAACCGGGCTGTGAAAAAGGGGTGACACCTGACTCCCACCATGAACGACATCGTAGCCGAAATCAACGGAACGAAGTGGTTCTGCAAGCTCGACCTCAACTCAGGGTACCACCAACTCCAGCTTCCCCCCCCTGACCCCCCGGGGGGCAATACATTACTACCTTCTCTACTCACATGGGCCTGAGATGATACAAACGGCTGAGTTTTGGGGTGTCATCGGCCGCAGAGGTCTCCCAAAATGCCATCCAGGAGACTGTCAGGCCTTCAGAGCGTCCTGAACCTCAGCGATGACATTCTGATATTCTCCAGCAGCCTAGATGAACATCAGGTGCATCTTCGGGACACGTTCCGACGTCAAAATCAGTGGCCTTACCCTCAACAAAGCTACCAGGAGTCTGTCGATTTTTTCGGATGCATATCCTCATCTGATGGCCTCCAAGTAGATCCGAAGAAAGTGATCGCCATCCAGACTACGCAAATCCCCACCATCTCGACAGCGGTCCACAGTTTTCTGAGGATGGCTACCTACTGTGGTCGCTTCATACCGAACCTTGCCTCTCTATCGGAACCCCTGAGAGCCCTCACACGAAGTGGTGCCCCCTGGAAATGGACCTCGCAAACAAACGCAGCCTTCCACGCTATCAAGAACGCTCTGATGGACAAGACTGTCATGACATACTTCCACCCAGGGAGGCGCACAGAGCTGGTCGTACACACGAGCCTAGTCAGCTTGGGAGCTGTACTCCTGCAGGAAAACGCAAACAAAGACTGGCTACTGGTGGCGTATGCGAGCAGAGTGCTATCAGAGACTGAGATGAGGTACGCCCAAATTAAGAGGGAGGCTCTCTCCATCAAGTGGGCCTGCCAACACTTCCACCTCTATCTCTATGGGCACGAATTCAGGATGATAACAGATCACAAACCACTGATTTCCTTGTTCACTGGAACCACGTGCCTGGCACCCCCCAGGATAGAAAGGTGGGCAGTGCAACTCCAAGCTTACCAATTCGATGTCCATTTTCATCCAGGTGCTAGCAACCCTGACGATTACTAGTTGCGCTACCCCATTGCAGCGGACGCACAACTGCTCCGCCGGGAAGAAGAGCATTCTTTATACAGTTTCCATTTGGGAGTCGAGTCTCAAAAGGGAGTGACAAGCCTTTCCTGTCCTATACTGTACATATGGTGTCAGCTCAAAGACCTGAGCTTCTCACCCATCACGCTCAGGTGGCTCCCACTCCCCTTACATTCATGTTGAGTTGAAAGAAAGATTGTTAAACATATTTGTGAGGGGCGGTTTCTGAGAATGTAGTATTTACATTCTGTCTCTGATGCTCTGGAAGTGCTTCTGTGATTTTATCCCACTGATTAAAAAAAGATGGTCTCTCAGCCATCTTTGGGAGCGGCACTTTCATAAAACATGTCTGTGTTTGTGAAAGTGCAGTATTTATTTTCTATCTCTTATGTCCAGGAAGTACTCCATAGGTTTTGCTGGTCTTTGTTCCTGAAGGCAACCAGGTTAAGAACCCAATGCAGCACAAGGGATGTCCATGCCTCTTTGCGAGGAGATGCTCCTGTAAATGGAGTCCAGCAACTCACCGCATTGAAGCCCCCATGTGGGTTGCTGCATTTCGTAGAATGAACTGATAGTGGCACCGGACTAGAAGAGCAATTTGTTACTTTATTATAATTATTTACATGATCACAATTAACTGAAATAGAAAGAGGGCTTTACAGTCGGAGGAACAAGTAATCACGTCTACTCCAAGCTGCAGTCTTAATCAGTTTGCCTGCCTCCTTACTTCCAACACAGGCTTTCCCGAACACGTGCAATATGAATGTCAGCCTGACACTCTAGGTGTGTGCCACTCCATAGCTGCCAAGGTTTCAGATTGCTGTGTGTGACATTTTCATAATTTCGGGGTAATTAGAAGTGACATTACAACGACTATGAGTGACACTTTCTCGCAATAAAGATGAGGGAAGCATATAAATATCAGAAATTACACCCATTTCAGCAAAGAGAAACTCCAAGAAGATCTTAAAATGACTGCATAGCACCAGAAATGGAAGGGCACTAACCTAGCAATCGCGACCCGCTACAGACAGCAGCACAGGCATTGGCAAGGTTCAGGAGAGTGAGGCGCACACATTATAGCCAGCCAGAACACGGTTTACTTCAAAGACAGTACTGCTTAGTCAACCCTAATAAAAATGATTACAGAGGAGTGCAGCTGAGTGGTGCCAACCCCGGTCGGGTGGTGCACCACTACCTGCCCCACACCGCAGCACCAGATCACACCAGCAGGCTGCGACTGTCCCAGACCTACTATACTATATCAGGCTCTTAGGTGACACAGCTGCCGGCCGTGCTGAAGGTTGGACCGGCACCATTACTGCTGGCCCTCATTACCATAAACAGGTATCAAGTTGATGCTAGGGGCCGGACTAACTCCGCTCGGCAGCTGCGAACAGAGGCTCTGGGGAGGCCGCGTCCACTGGTGACTGTTCCCCAAGGCTCAGCTTCCAGCTTGTATATGTGTAGGTCACACTCACCTGCGGCAGCCTCGTGTGCAGGTGGGGTGCCAGGGCACTCCAATGCCCAAGGGAAGCATGGAAGCGGGGATACTGGGTGGAGAGGGGGTGAATGTAGGGGTTTCTATGGTGTGGGGAAAGATTCCATTTGTAAGCAAGTGTGTCAAACAGGGTTCCTTACGTCCTGTGGTGCTGCAGATCACTACTGTTTATCTGCTGTGAAGTGCCAGCGAGGCAGCATGCCATTTAAAGGGTTGGGTGCTTAGTGCAGACACATTCACCCCCCTGTGGCACCCATTACCTGCTGAGTGCGTGCAGAGTGGCATGTGGATAATCCCTAACTTGTTCTCCTGGTCTGCTCTGTGCGGATGCAAGACCAAACCAACCCGGGAAGCTACTGGCCCACGTGGAGCAAGAAAGGAGTTTAAGCTTCAAGGTGGGTGCGCGGGTTCCCTTACCTGCTACCGGTGTAGGCTCACTCTCTCCCTCCTGGGTGCTGCTGTCTTTGGACTCAGCTGCAGCCGCACTCTCCCAGAAGTTGAGTTGACGACTCCTCACCGGCCGCGGCATGGCATGCATTCTGAGATGCGGCTGTCGGGCTGCAGCTGAGTGCTGCCTATAAGACACCACCACTCCCGCGGCGGTCCGTACTGGGACAGGACCAGCCGCGGGTCAAAAGATTGTCACATTATTCAGGCTGAGTGACTGACAAACTTGAGTCTGCCGCGTAGCCCGCGTGCACCACGCCGGCTCACCAATGTGTGAAGAGAGCGATTCTCTCTGTATTAGCCATTGGCCATATTTTCAACATTGACTGTAACATGCCATCACATGACGAGTGTCACAGTGTGTCACACAGTGAACCTGATTGCATTGCCGGTGTCGGGGGAAGTGAATAAAATTTGTTACATTGTAGCCTCTGCTCTCAGCCTGCCTAAGCCAGCCCCGTCATGAGCTGAGCCAGCCGCCCCCAAGTCGTCGCAAGCAGCGCAGACCGCTTGCTGCAACCTGGCTTTCAGTTTCTAATAGCCCTCTGGCTTGATAATGAGGCGCTATAAATGGGTGACTTTCCATTTCAGTGCAGTGATGCAGACCACCACACTGAAATGCGTTAGTTTAACGCCTGATGCGGGGTCAATAAGATGTACTCTGTCATAAGCCACCTAACTAGTCTACTCAAAAGCAACAGTGCATCAGGCATTCACACCAGTCCCTTGCCCTTGGTTTACAGGAGGAGACACTGCTCCAGTGGCAAATTGCAGGGGGAATGGGGTTGTGATAGAGAGAACATGTACAGTAAAAGATGTTGTGGGGCTTCTACTCAACAGCAACACTGCAGCAGACATTCACACCAGTCTGATGAATGGTACCGGCAGATATGGTACCTATAAACAAACAAATAAGGCTTTAGTTTAGTATTAACTCTATCTCTTAAAGTATCATCTCACAAAAGCTTTTCAAAGCTCAACCAACCTTTAGTTTTGTTGTTGTTTTGTTTTCATCTAGATTGTCCATAGAGGCTCCTTTATCAAAATGTTCTAAACTGTAGTGAGTATGATTTCAGCATCATACCCACAAGCAAATTTGGACGGGGTTAGCTTCACCCCAGTCCTCTCTGGCAGAGCACTGCCAACAGTATATACAAGTTGAACAAAAACACGGGTTACCTTTGTTTGCAGCACGATGTTGTGACCGAGCTCAACGCGTAGTAAAATCAAGACTCCCCTTTTCTTCTTGTTCTTTTTTCCCTCCAGGTGCGAGACTAATGCAGAACATTCTTTGCGGTGAGGTCGAAGCAGAAGGATCAAGGGAGCTGGCTAAAGAGTCCTGGAAGCCGGGAAACAGGTAAGTGGCAGCCGTAGAGGCCAAGCGAAGGGGAGGAGTGCGGGCGGTCTTCAAAAAAGGCTGCTTTAGAATATTCATAAAGGTCACATTCTGATTGTTTGTAACAAGGAACAGGTGCAGGGGATTAATTTGATGAGGCCTGTCTTCCGGAAGGTTCACATTGAGGTAAACTAGGCCGGTTGCTTGATGCTTATTCTGGTGGCTTTTCTGGATGTTTCTGTGGCGCCTGCTTGCATATACATGGTAAAACATTTGTAAAAGCTATTAAGCCTTTTCAAACAAACCGGGGAACACCAGCTGCAGCTAGCTATTACCAACAGCATGTAATATAGTCAAAAGTCAGGGTACAAGACGTTTGTACATTCATAAGTGTTGGGAGGAATGATACGAGTCATAGAACCACAAGAACTCCACGTGTGTGGAGAAGGGAACAAGAGGCACGGGGTTTTAGGAGCTAGCAGCCTCCAACAATAAATGTTTAACCACAAAAAGCTGCTCCTAACTGAATGGCCACTATGAGGTTTGGGAAATACTTGTGAGTGAAGACATCTCACAAAATGTAACGGACTGGTCTCACACACCACCTGGTGTCATGCTTCATCATTGACCAGTCCTCGCCCTCTAAAACCTTGGTTTGATAGAGGGCGGGCATACACCTGACGACAGGGATGCACTTCTAAACTAAGTGGGGGCCCATAATTAAGTGAGTGTAATTAAAAATCATTATAGTTATCCTTATCGTGTTTTTAATGTGAAAGGTAACTATATGATATTAAAAATCAAGTGACGGTATATGGGGGAATTAATGTCCCCTAACCGTTATGTGAAAGGTCAACATGTTTCTGCCTTGATGGCCCACTTGGGTCCAGGGCATTCGTCAGGACCTAAAAAGAACATAAAGGGCTCCGTTCTTACCAACTAGTGGCAAGAGTAGACCACTGTGTGGGCGTGAGCACTGCCACACTCCACAATTTGATGGCTTCTAATTTCAAGCCTGTAAAAGAAAGTTTTGTACAAAACATATAAGCTACCAAACCTTATTGGTGGACGAAGACTGAACACAATACATGCACTGTTCCAGTAAAACAAAGGTGACTACTTGTGTGACATGTGACACTCTATTTGTGTACATGAATCCAGATAAAATAGTGAGAGCGTAAGTCTCACTGTTCTTACCCTAAATACCAAAGCTACTTGCCCCATGGAAGGAGGGGAGGGGAAACCCCTGTTGTCAAACCCTGTTGAGAAACCATAGAACACATTTGAAAAAATTCACAGTTTGAAATAAAGAAAATAGAAAAAAAAAATTGAATAAAAATTTTTTGAATAAAATTTTGTCTATGACAGGATAAACCTACACATTCAACAGCATCTACCAATAGGGTGGTTGAAAAACCATACATTCACTCAGCGCTCATTCACACCCTTACTGCTTCAAGGGAAATTTCCCGTGTGGATCCTAGGCGTCTTCTCCCGGTCCTCCCTGATGTAGAAGTGAGGTGGAGGAGATCGCGCTATATATAGTATATTCCCTCACGCTAATTGGTACCAAACGGTGCACAGGTGCTGTTAAGGTGAGCTGTAGCAGGAATCATGACACTCACTAGGTCAACGAGGCACACTTCATTCCAAGTCAAGATCAGATAAAAATTCTCTTTTTGCGCAACATGAGGGTGGGACCACAAAGAGCTAAAATAAGAACTGAGCAGAGCATAGATTCCAATGGATTCATACACAAGAAGTGTAATAATCTAAATTCTTAATAATGGTCATTTTACTTCATATGCAATGTGCATGTTTTATGTATTTTTATTATCATATTTTGATTGTGTTGTTTTTACTTTACAAATGGTTAATATGGCCAGTTGTATGCAACGGTTTTAATTAACTATGCAAATAAACTTACTACTACATTGTACCTTCTTTTTTCCTCTAGGTTTTAGATAGGACAGGGATGGGAGATCCCTTGCATCAGACCCACCCCCCCCTGAGAAGAGAAAATGGTAGGCATCAGTGAAAAACAGTTAAAAAAAAAAATCAAATATAAATGTAAACTCTTCAGTCTTTATTGCCTTACATGGTTACTTTGGCTGTCTCTAGCCTTGATGGTTGTCCTTTCATGAGGAATCTTATTCCAGAGGAATCTAGTCCCTACTCTGAAATTCGACCCAACGAAGTCCTTCAATGATGTAGAGTATGCAAATTTCCCATTGTGCCAGGACTCCCTTTTTATGTGAACAGAAGCTTCATTCCAAGAAGAGGAATGAATGATGCCCGTAATATTAACTCTCTTCCAAGCTCTTGTCCAGACAGAAAGGTAAGTCAATTTAGTTTCTTGAATTTTAAAAATGGCCCACGTTGGTTCTCAAACATTTGAAACTTTATAGAAATAGTTATTTAGGGCTTTTAGGGCATTGGCGTCCCTTCTTCACCCTCCCTTTCCCCCAACCCACAAACTGAAGAACAAACGTTAGGTGGTTTGGGGTACTGCAGTGCAACACCAGGGACACAGTACCCTAGGAAGTCACAACCCTTCAGTGGGCCATGGCAGGTCCAGCAGTCAGGTAGGTGGGTCCTCCAGACCTGCCTCCTTATCTCTGCTGCATTCTGTAGGAGGGTCAGCACTGCAGCCTGGCGATTCTGGTGTATCGAGTCACCTGGCTCTACTCGGGACACAATACAATACAAAAGGATTTATAAAGTGCACAGCTGCCTCCAAAGTGACATACCGCAGCTAGCAGTTCTATTGTGCACTGAAGGAGTAAAGTACAGCCCATGCGGGGTGCGTAATTATCAAACAGGTATGTTTTTAAGAGTTTACGGAAAAACGGATTCCGAGGCTGCAAAACAGAGAGTTGAAGGCAAGGAGTTCCAAAGTTTGGCGGCTAAATAAGAAAAGGAGCGACCACCTCTTCTTGCCTTACCGATCCTTGGGACATTACACGTTTTTGTCCTTTAGAGCAAAATGTTCTCACCTGATGATAGGGAAGCAGTCTTTTTTTCAAATATGCTCTTTATGCTCATATGCGAGTGTTAGAGCTTTAAATTTGGTGCGGCTAACAATGGGCAGCCAATGAAGACTGCGCCAGGGGGCCGTGACTGAGGCTCGAGCGGGTAACTTCAAAATCAAATGAGTTGCTGCATTCTGAATTATCTGCAAGTGGTGGAGCAGATAAGATGGTAAACCTAAATACAAGCTATTTGCATAGTCAAGTTTGAGGTTACCAGAGCATGAATGACAGATTTGCGGCTCTCCTCTGGGGTTAAGTGGATCCTCTTCCTCACTGATTTTAGTGCACAAAAACAGCTGGCAGAAACAGATCTCACCTGAGGTTCAAAGGATAGACTGGAGTCATATTTGACCCAGAGGTTTCTTACCACCGCTGCAGGAGGGGAGAGGGGGGCCAAGGTCTGCGGGCCACCAGTTGTGGGCGTCTGGATGGCGGTCAGTGCCAAAAAAACATCTCTGTTTTACCAGAATTTAACTTGAGGTAGCTCACATTCATCCATTCGCTGACGGTCCTCAGTCATCCCTTAAGCGCAGTCAATGCACCCACCTCCTTCTCCTGGAATGAGACCATCAACTGTGTGTCGTCAGCATAAGAAATAATCTTTATGCCCCGTGCCTCCACTAGCTGAGCTAAAAGGGGCCAAGTAAATATTAAAAAGCATTGGGCTCAGGGCAGAGCCCTGAGGTACCCGCAATCAAGTGGTTTGGCTGTGGATGTAAAAGGAGGGAGAAAAACCCTTTGTGAGATGTCCTCCAAGTAACACTTCAACCAGGCCCAAGCAGGACCTTGGATGTCCATATCCCATAATCTGTCCAGGAGAATAGAGTGGGAAATAGTATTGAAGGCCACTGACAAGTCAAGAAGGACAACCATGGTTACTGAACCCTGATCAAGATTGACCTTAATGAATTCAGCGACTTCCAAAAGAGTGAATTCCGTGCTATAGCCTGCACAGAATCCCAACTGAGTATCATGAAGAATGTTGTGCTTTTCTAAGAAACTGGAGATTTGTCGATTAACTAATTTCTCTAACATTTTGACAATGGCCAGAAGCAGGAAATAGGCTGAAAATTGCTATGCACTTTGGGGTCCACATTAGCTTTCTTCAGCAGAGGTAGAAGCGTAGCCTGCTTCCAGGTCTGTGGCTCTGTAGCTGCCTCCAGTGAGGCATTCATCAGCTTATGAAAAATGGGGTTCATTATAGGAGTGGCCTTTTTGAGGATATCTGTGGGACAAGGGTCCAGTGGGGACCCAGGCTTGGAACTGGCCAATAGGGTGAAGGTATCCATAAGTGTGAGGGAATCCAAGGTGTCTAGCAAAGAGCCAGGATGAGTGTTCCTGTCAGCAATGGGAATTGGAACTTTCTGCGGGGGTAACTTGTCATAAATCATTTGTATTTTATTGAAGAAGAAGTCAAAAAGTTCTCCGCACATCGTTGCCGACAGAATCAAGGTACTATGTGAAGAAGTAGGTGACAGGAAAAAGTTAACCACTTTAAAAAGTTTACGAGGTTTATTAGCGGCGGTAGTAATACAAGATGAAAAAATCTTTACATGCCTTGCACACCGAACTCCACAAAGTAGTAAGAGCTTTTTTATAGGTTACTTTTGCATCAGTCCCGTAAGATTTCCTCCACCTGCGCTCAAGATTTTACAGTGTGATCTCTCTTTTTTTAGTGCATCAGTAAACCAGGAATCCGGGTACTCCTTTCGTCTCAGTTGGATGTCGGTGTGCTGGCTCGTCCAGGACACATCTCAAGTTCTGAGGCCTGAGGTTTAAACAATATTCGTGTCTAAAAAGTCTTTCCCTTGCGTTCCTTCCCTCCCATCTTTTTTTGTTAGTGTTTTAAGGATCTAACTGTCTTTCCTTTGTTTTTTCCAGTTGTGCCAGGGAAGAGGAAATGGGTGGTCACTGCGTAGCAGAAGTTGTTACAAAGAGTAAGTCTTCCTCACAAGCATACATGAGCATTAGCATTTTTGTAATACATGTAACAGTGTTAAGGCATGGAAACAAGTAAATCTACTTTCTCATCCCTCTTCCCCATTTTTGTAGGGAGGTAAAACCCTTTAGAACAATTCAATTGCATACAGTCAAATTATTTCAGACTTAATTTCTTCATTATCACCATCTTCATCATCCTCAAATATAGAAAGTTATAAGCATAGATTGAGCCTTTCCTAGCGCAAGTGCATTGGATAATGCACATCATTAGTTTCAATTTCATGTAGGCTTTTAACACTATCCTTAATGATGTCTTATGTGTTCATCTAGGCCAACCACAACCTAAAGATCCGGCTACATAATACCCACCCTGTCCTAAACAGTATCCACACACGTGATCTTATTCTTGAACAGTAAAGCCAATTTATGAGCTGAAAAGAAACTTGGCTTGGCGCAAACTTCCTAACCATCTTCAATGATTGTGTAACCTGGTCATAACCGGCCTTCAATTGCATGATGTTTGACATACTTTTACCACAAACAGCTACTTCATTAACACAGTAATCATGAAAGCACCAGGGCACATGATCTCTTTACTGGACAAAATCCTCAAGAACAAACACTATCTCTAAAATCTTGATTGTAGGAGATTTTAGTTTGTGGGTAGGTAATCCCAATACCACTATAGATAATTATTTAAAAAATGCATGCATGGGTTCAAATAGCTGGTAACATATTTAAAAATATCCATCTGCTGGGTTTTGACCAACTAGTGAACAGCTTGACTCGTACCCTCAAATTTATGTTCTAGCACAACATTGAACACACAATTTTCCCCATATAATCAAATGTGGTTGGATCACACCTTAATCACCTTCAGCGAACTATCTAAGCTTAGGTATCTTCCACAGCCTCTTACCCAGATTTAAGCTCTCTTCTAACTAGACACCTGAATAAGTTAGCATGCATGGATTTCTTGAAAAGTACAAAATAATTACATTAGGCATCCTTAACTTATGGGGCCCAGAGATCTTACTTGAAAACAGATTAAAACTTGTGAACTAGAATCCTGTACTACAAACAAAGTGTGACCTGACCAGTATATGTGTGCTTCTATGTGAGGTTTCCGTTATTGTATCCAGACCATGTCACATAACCAACACATATCTAAAACATGCCAGGCCTATTGGAGTTACCAATGCTTCTTTCAAAATGTTTCCATTCTGAAAATATCGGAGTGTGAATTAAACAGTCTTAAGGCCTGTGGAAGGGGTAGTGGCCCTCGTATTGTCTCATGCCCTTCGTTCTCCCCTTCACACCACTTACTTCTGGAGTCTCTACCTCTCTCTATTTTCTGAATCCTCCATCTGCACCACATCTTACACTTTCTCAATGTTACAACAGGCAGATATGCAACCATCGTTCTGCACTCTGCACAGCGGCCAAGAAATGGATCTGCATGTAGCTTACACATCTTTATAACCCACTGACACACACTGTGATAAAGTCCCTCTGCCTTTAGCCTCCACTTCAGGGCTCTCAATCAGTGACGTCATAAAAACCCATACACAACCTGAACTCACTATTACGTCTGGAGCCTACTCAGTTCAGAATACGCACTATATAAGAGCCACATATAGCCTAAAAAATAAAAATAAAAAAAAAGACTACAGAAACATCTTAAAAAAAAGCAAATACGCAGAGCGAATACAGGCTGAAATGAACATGAAAAGTAAAAAATGGATTTAATCGCTGACATGGATTATAATAATGGTTTTTAGATTAATTGGTGATAGATAATCTATCAGTGTTTTCGCATGTAAAGTTAGGCACATGAAAATAGAGCCCGATAGAGAGCAGTTTTAAAGTCTTTTTTTTAATTACTGCCAAGACTAAAACCAGCCAGGACCCGACCCACTGAAAGTCCTCAGGTAGTACATGTTGCGTCTTACAATTACAGCTAAAGATTTGCACGAGTGACGCAATTTAAAAGACTGAAACCCCTACATCTACTCAATGGTAATCTCGTTATGGACTTCAAAGTAATGGTTTGTGTACCTCGCTGAACTCAAAACCTCGACAGGCTCTTGACCAGCATCGTACCTTGTTAGGACATACACAATCACCTATGACAAAATGTCTGCGCTTTTTAACTCTGGTTCCCAATCGTCAGTCTAGCTTTATCCTGTTCTCAAACGTGTGTCAGGCTGACGATTGGCATCAATTACTGTACATATAGTTTTATTCCCTGAACATCCCACAATCGTTTGGCGCTTTCCTCTTCCGCCGTATGGATTGGAGTTTGGACATGTCTTCCAAACAAACTTACACACAAAACCTGCAGCAATGGAAAGTTCACAAGAAATCCTAAATTAAGATGACAACAGCTTTCTGACTTCTGATTTTACAAAACGTTTGTTGATTCATGTTCAGGATATGCTTGCACAAAAGTGATCACTCACATTTATGTGAGTGATTATTATTAATGCTCTTATTTAGTGAGACTCCCCCAATCCTGGAATCCCGCTCGGCTGGTCCACAGGCTGCCCAACCCGTTCAAGGGGCACTGGGATGGCCAAAATCCCTTTGGGCTCACAAGAAGATAATAGTCCTCATGCACATCAATAGGTCCTCCATAGAAGGCGGAACATTTACAATCCAAGAACCAGCTAATTGGAACTACCTCTTCACCTCATGTACCACACTGAACTGCACACAAGCCCTAACCTCTAGCAATTCAGAAATGCTTTTAAAACTTGATTGTCCAAAATGGCATTCCCTACAAACCATATACCAGCCAGCACGAGGCCTGACACTCAACATTCCCTACATCCACCCAACATGGAAAAGACCTCATCAATTCAGCAGGCAATGAGCAATTTAAATAAATGAATGATCAATCCTAGTTCATGCCCTCGTCTACAAATTCAAGATACATCGTCTTGCAGGTTTCCATTAAACGTTACAGGTTTGCCTTCAGAGAGCAGTTTCACATGAAGAAGCATCAGGTAAGAAGATGATCATGCAATCAGTCTTGAGTGACTCAAAGGCAAGATGGTGCATGTTGATGATCAGAAGCCCAGCCTCCAACAGCACCTGGCACTATACTAAAACAAAAAATGAATAATGCACACCATGGTATTCTAGTTTTACCTCAATCTGCAAGGATGCAGCAGAGAACTCCAATTTGAGACATCTGCTCTTACGTATTGCACTACTCAAGTTGAAAGAAAAGTCAAGTGGGTGAAAGAATTGAGCAGTAAGTTGAGCATCAACTAATGCGCAAATGTCCACCAATGCTTCTTGAACCCTATATGCGGACCCATGGATGGTCATATTGCAATGGGTTTTGTTTTAAAGGAAACGGCATTCCAAGAGGACCACTGATGCCTATGCATCCTCTCCATGATGTGTGCTTGTGTGTCATGACAAACCAGAGGCAATTTTGTCATTTTTGAATTTACCGTTCTAACATGTCCAACAGCCATTATTGAATTGCTAATTTAAAGTTAACAAAGTAAAACAATATCAGCAGGACTGTTGAACAACGGATGAGCAAGGGAGGGTGATAAAAAGAAAGCATGCGGGTGCTAGATAATTTACCAGAAAGTGATAAAAAGCTGAAAAAGAGCAGGGGGCAGGGATGCAGGAGGAACAAGGAAACAAATGCAGTCCCATTGAACACAGAAAGGAAGAAAAAAACAAGTCCCTCAAGTAAGCAGTGGAAGGATATAATTCATCCAATAAAACAAAACAGGCTGAAATGCCCCTGGACAGGACAACTCAAAATGAGGAGTTGCGCCCCATTCAATCAAGAGCAGATACTTGATATACACAACAAAGCAGCCCAGTTGTGAGCAAGGGCTGACTCCTATCTATTGTATTGTTTACAATTGGTCTTAATTAAAAAACACACACAGCAAAAGCCTTCAATAGCCAAGACCTAAAAAGAGGTCTCGTCCAGTAAAGTTTTAAGCATGGTCATTATCGTTGAACTCTTCATTGTTCCATGTAGTTTTGAATTGTCTCGCAATTTAATCAATTTTAAGCCTTCTCTAGTTTAATTTCCAACTCCAAAAAGTTGCTATCTAAAACGGCAAGGCAGGGATCACAGATACTATGTAATAAAATAAAAAAACTGCACACCACTACCAAAGCAAAGAAAAGATCATAAGGTAGTTGGCATTTAACATCGACACAGGTCCAAATCACCGTATACGTTCTGTCTCAGTGATACACATGAGCACAGCGCCAAGCCTGCAGTAACATGCTTGTAGCACAACGCTGGTCCTCGTGCATGAATACCGTTGAAATCACACACACACACACACACACACACACACACAGGTAAGGAAGGCCCTTACCCAAGCAACATTCGCGCGCCAGCACAGCCGGGTTCAGCGCCCCGGTTGATGCCCCGTAGATGCGAGTGGCCCCAGAGACGAGATGCGGGGCCCGCTCAAGCAGGCAGCTAGACGCCCCGACGTGGTACACCCCGAGGAAGCCGCATCCTGCGAAGGACAGGTTCCATTCGCGCTCCGACGTGAACATGGTCAGTCCGGGGTGGATTGAGGTTCACAAGAAGAGAAGGGGGCAGGAAGAGGTAAGCTAAAGAGAAGCAGGGACAGCACTAAAGGTTCACTTGTTGCTCATTGTGGCAGCGGGCAGGCAAGATAGCGCACCCCAGAAAACGAATGAACTCGTTAAGAAATAATAGCACACTATCCCATACGGCTTCTCTTCAGACAAACGGTGCTCACCGACCCTCTCTTCACCCCGCCCCCGCACATAAAAGCCACGCCTCTTGCCTGAAAATTGATAGCAACGCCTTGTTGTAAAGACTCACCGGAGGCAAAAGGTAAGTTCAAAGGTCTTTATTGTATAATGCCACTGACACCAGAGAGTACGTCTTCTCAAGGGCTCATAGTTACAGCAACTACCAACCAACCGTCGCCCATGCCCAAGATTCTACCGTGGAACTATAGGACGTCATAGAACCCTTGGGCATGGGCACGCGGCAGGAGAAGCAGCGCGAGGCAGAGAGACAAGGTGCAAGGCTAAACAGCATATAAGCTAACAATACAACATAACACATCTCCTTCTCATAGATGAAAAAAAGTGGAACAGTGAGGAAGGACCGAGCATGAACAGTACACGTAGGAAGGCGGGACCAGAGGCTTTAGTCACACACAAAGTCGTGTAACTTAGCAGGTGGTTTGACTACCCTACCATATCTGTTCACCAATGGTTCCTTCATAAGAGTGCTAGTAGAGGGAAAACTTCATCAGCATAATGACTATTATGTTCAAGATTAACACCACTTGTACCTGGATCTTGTTGGTCCTCGTCGGCAATTTCCCCACTGAAGTTACTACAATCGTCCTCCCGAGTGGCCATACCATCAGGAACACTCACACCGCCAGGAGACGCAGTATCCGTCCTCTGTGGGTAAGAATCCCTACCGGCACCGCCATCAAGAATCCAATCATAGTCTGGGGAAAAGGGAGGACCCTGGTTGTCTGAGATACCATAAGAGGGGGCAACGATCCCGCCACCCCTACACAAAGATAATGAAGAAAAATGCCATATTTTACCATCACTTAAGAGGGCGGAGTTACAGAAAACTTTCTTGACCTCCATGGGCTGTGAGAAGCGACTTTCCCCCTTCCTTACAAAATCAGTTCTCTTTACCCTTGCTTTGTCACCCACCTGTATGTTCACTTTTTTGCATGCATGCTTCGAGTCATAATATTTTTTGCTAGTCATTTGTGAGTGTAACAACTTTTCTTTAACCCTTCCAGCAGACCAACAAACTCTCTTGGGTGTGAGCCAACCCACATTGTCTTTGGTAACTGGGGTTCTACCTCTTAGCAGTACAAAGGGGCTGGTACCAGTGGACTCACAAGGAGTTACACGGAATGCCCAGAGATTGTGGATAAGTTCTTTCCTCCAAGAAAGCTCGTTGTGATTGGCTAGCTGCACCACCCCTTTTATGACTCGATTGAACCTTTCGACTGCCCCATTGCCCGCTGGGTGGTACAATGAGGTAGTTTTATGAGAGATACCATTCTCCCTTAAAAATGTTTTGAAAATGGCAGAAATGAATTGTGGACCATTATCTGATACAATACATTTGGGTAGACCTTCTCTAAGAAATAACCTCCTCAGAAAACTAATAATAGTTCTTCCATCAGCATTCTGTACAATTTCCACTTCCTGCCATTTAGAGAAATGGTCCACTAGTACAATAAGGAACAATTGTTCACCATGTTCCCTAATGGGCCCACAAATATCAATTCCTAGTCTAACCCAAGGCATACAGGGACTGGCAAGGGGTTGGAGGGGTGGTCTAAGCATGTGTTGTGATTTGTCAGAATTCTCACAAGCTGCGCAATTCCTGACTCTTCTCTCAATTTCCAGATCAAAACCCGGCCACCAATATGAATTCCTCACCCTACTTTTTGTCTTCCCTATGCCAAGGTGTCCTTCATGACAGATATCAAGGAGTTTTGCACGTAAAATGGTGGGAGGTATGACTTTACCGTTCCTAAGTATTAGGTCTCCTTCACTTGACAATTCGTCTCTGAGTTCCCAGAAAGTGTGAAATTGTTTGGGAATAGTTTTTTTTGCAGGCCAACCATTTTTTATATACCTTTTTAACTCAATCAATCAATCAATCATGTCACTTATAAAGCGCACTACATACCCGCGAGGGTCTCAAGGAGTGTAGTGTCTCCCTCTAGGGCTGTCAACCACTCTGACTGTGATATGCAGGGTACCTCCTCTAGAATGTTAGCAACACAGAACGTTTCAATGTCCGAGGTAAGATCACCAGTGTCTGGCAAAGGCAAACGGCTTAAACAGTCTGCCACCCTATTCTTTACTCCAGGGACGTACTGTACGTTGTAATTAAAATCCATCATCCTGACGGAAATGCGTGCGAGATGGGGAGAAGCACTTTGTAGGCCCTTGGTGGAGAGTACCTTGACAAGCGGTTTATGGTCACTTCTAAGGGTGACCAAGTACCCCCATATGTACTGCCTGAAGTGCTCCAAACCCCATGCGCATGCCAAGGCTTCACGCTCGATCACAGAGTACCTTTCTTCGGTAGGTGTGATCGAGCGCGAGGCGAATGCCACGGTTACCTCATTACCAGCTTCGTTGATCTGGGTGAGGACTGCTCCCAGACCTCTCCCGCTGGCATCTGTGGTGACCACACTGTGTAGGGATGGATTAAATCCTTGAAGCGGTGGAGCACTGCAAATGTCCTCTTTAATTATATTGAAAGCCTCCTCACAAGAAGTGGACCATTCGAATTTATTTTTAAGTTTCACGAGTTGTCTCAAAGCGAATGTTTTGGAGGAGAAGTTTTGGACAAATTTAGCATAGAATTCTGAGAGGCCTAGGAAGGCTCTCACTTCCTCCCTGTTTTTTGGAGACGGGGCTTCTCTAATGGCAGAAAGGAGTTCTTTTTTTGGTTTTATGCCACCCCCACTAATCTCGTGTCCCAGGTATGTGACATTACTGGTTGCAAAATTGCATTTCCGGACATCGGCGGTAAGACCATGATGTTCTAGGATACTTAATACCCTGTTTAATTTTTCATCATGTTCATTCCTGTTGGTGCCCATCACCATAATGTCGTCCTGAAAGATGAGGAGATCTTTTTCATTCTTGAAGAGCGTACGCATCAATCTCTGGAACATGGCTGCCGCAGAGGCTAATCCAAAGGGTACTCTTCTAAATCTGAAACACCCCAATGGTGTGACAAAAGTAGTGAGGCTTCTACAGTTAGGGTGTAGGGCCACCTGGTGGTAGGCTGAACTTAGATCGATGGTGGAAAACCATCTAGCTCCATTAGTGTAGGACAGCATCTCACTAATTCTTGGCAATGGAAATTGGTCGACAAGGATGTTTTTGTTAAGATCGCGAAGATCCACACATAAGCGGAGCTTACCATTGGACTTCTTAGCGAACCCTTTAAGCAGCGCGAGGCAGAGAGACAAGGTGCAAGGCTAAACAGCATATAAGCTAACAATACAACATAACACTTGTATCAGCCCATCCTCGCCTCTTCTAAAACCTAATCATGCCACTCGTTGGCTGAATGAGCGTTGACGTGACGTCCCGCGGCAGTTCAACGTTGACCAGTTGGAATCTGGGACGGTGCCATTCAATGACGGCATATTGCGAGAGATGAGGTTGCTCTCGTACCATAAAATTCAACTGAACCTGTTTTAACTAGTTCCACAGAACACAGTGTAGATTTTGGTTTTCTTATCGCAGCCGTTCATTGAGACGTCGGAGAAGCCTCACGCCAGGTAATCGCAAGCAAGGCATTGTCACTTGTCTCTGTTTTCTAGATCACCGAAATACCCAGACCACTATAAAATGCTAGTGTATCTCAATATTTTTCGAGCTCGTCTTTTTTCCGCCTTCTCAGCCTGCCATTTCCACGTGTTCACTTCCGATAGAGCGTGGAACAAATCACTCTTCTGTTTATTTCCCTGTGGAGGTGGAGGCGATCTTTTCAGGCTTTAAAGGTCGCTCATCTTTTTTGTTTTTAGTAGGTACGCGGAACTGTCCTTGACTCTGATCTATTATTCTATTCCACAGAATTCGATGAAAAATGACCCAATTTTAAGATGGACGACTCCCATACATACCCCTGCTTAGGCAGATGCTGAGGCTTTCAACCTTTTAAGGTTTAGCTCATGAGTCTCCAACCTTGTCTGTAATAAGAGCAATATGTTCAATTATTTATTTATGCGTTTTTATATAGCGCAAACTTTACCTAAAGGTGTCAGAGCGCTTTACTATAGAACCAGTTACATTACATAAGAACTTCAGAGTACATGAATTACATAAAAAATACAAACAGATAAACTCTAAATTCACATAAGAATGGTAGTAAGTACATAAGTCTACTGCAGATACTAGTGGATAGAGTTATATATATACTAGTTGCATATTCACTCGAGGTTACTGTTTAAGGAAAGTTGAAGCGATTAGGGTTGGACAAATATATATTACATATTTACAGAGCATAATTTTCTCGCCATTGCTGGGGTTCTTGTTCAGCCCGACCTTCAGCACTCACCAGCGGTGTTCTTGGGCCTGGAGGGATCTCAGAGCTGGTACTGGCTGTAGGGGCAGAAGACCAGTGGGTGGTGGGCGAAGGCGGCGTGTGGTAGTCTGCAGGTAGATCTCAATGAGTTCAATGAAAATCATGCCGGGCTACTTATGTTATTGCACACAGGGGAGCTACTTACAGTGAATGAAATTCTTTAATTGGTATTAATATATTGCAGAAGTGACATACATGCATAAACCCATTAAGCCTACCAGCCTAATTTCAGCTGTCAGGAATTAAAAGGTGCATGGGTCTCGAATGAGGTGTTGGAGCTTTGCATAATACATTATCAAAGGGCAGATACACAGGACTGGGGCTGCAGGATCCCAAAGGAGGATGCCCCAAGGCAAATAAAGTAAACTCATACATGACAATATTTAAAGTCTTAACCACAAAGGTTTATTCAAAAATAGGAATCATTACAGAAAGCAAAAAGGGTAGTTAGTTTAAATCTGCATCAATATCTCATGGACCAAGAGAAATTACCTAAGTGCAGGATTAAATAGCAGACCAACATGGGAACTGCTCAGTACGAAAGCAAAGAAAGGTCTGGCGCACATGCCAGAAAGAACACTTTTTATAGGTTTTCAAACAGTGAAAGACACATTCATGAGAAGATGTGAAAAACAAATAATTATGACCATAACCAATAGATTTTCATAAATACATGATAAATTAATTGCAACACTGATATAACCTCCTTCAGAATGCATAATTAAGGCTAACCTTTAACAATAAAACAAAAGCATGATGCTCCATCCACTCCAGGGCGCCCACCGACCCCTGCCCCCAACATCTTTTCAACCTCTGGATCAACCCAATCAGCACGGAACCCAGCAGCATCCTCAACACCTCCATCCCCACAGCAACCTTCCCAGAAAGATGGAAACACGCAGAGGTCAGACCCATCCTAAAGAAACCCCCAGCCAACACCAGCGACCTCAAAAACTACTGACCGATCTCCCTGCTCCACTACACAGCCAAAGTACTTGAAAAAGCCATCAACCAACAGCTCACCGAATAGCTGGAACACAACCACCTCCTCGATTCCTCACAATCCGGATTCTGTACCAACCACAGCACTGAGAACGTGCTGATCGCTGCCACAGCTGACATCAGAATTCTCCTCGACCATGGAGAAACTGTGGCCCTGATCCTCTTCGACCTCTCTGCCGCGTTCGACACCGTCTCCCACCACACCTTCATCAACAGACTTTACAACATCAGCATACAGCAAAATGCCCTCAAGTGTATCACCTCTTTCCTTACAGGATGCAGGGAGGCATCTGTCTGTCTCCCTTCACCTCAGCACCCAATACATCATATGCAGCGTACCACAAGGCTCATCCCTCAGCCCCACCGACCGACCACGCACGCAACCTCGGCATCATCCTCTAACAGCCAACTGACCATGAAACGACAAGTCAATGCAGTTGTCTCCTCCTGCTTCCACACCCTTCGCATGCTCAGCAGAATCTTCAGATGGATCCAAATCAACACAAGAAAAACCGTCACTCAGGCCCTCATCACCAGACGCCTTGACTACGGCAGCGCTCTCTATGCCGGAATCTCCGCCCAGCTCCTCAGAAGACTCCAGACCATACAGAACGTTGCAGCCAGTCTCATCCTGGACCTCCCCAAATGGATCCCCATCACTCCTCACCTCAGAAACCTCCATTGGCTCCCTATCTAGAAAATATGCCAGTTCAAGATCCTCACACACGACTACAAAGCTCTTCATGACCAAGGACCATCCTACATCAATCACTGACTAAACTTCCATCTGCCCTCAAAACACCTGCGCTCCGCCTCATCCTCATGCACACCCCCGCATCAACTATAGCGGGGGCCAATCCTTCTCCTTCATCGCCACCAAGACATGGAACGACCTGCCCCTCCACCTCCTAACAGCACCCACCCTAGCGGACTTCAGAAGACACTTTTCGACAGAGACTCGGCATCCTCAGGCCCTAGATGCCCTTAGGGGTAACAGTGTTGCCCTTTACAAATGATTGATTGATTGACACTACAGCTTTTCATGTATTCAATACAATGAGCCCTTCAGCGTTATCCACAGGAACAGGAAACGTCCATGACTTGTTTCAAGAGCACTGTTAGAACACAGCTTCTTCTTAAGATCCAAAAGAGATTACATTTCATTTCTGCACAAACACCACAGAATATATCCTATTTCTGTCATTTTCTGTTAGTGGAAAAGAACTCCAGCAGGCCGTTTAAATAGGAAAAATAAAACAAGATTTGTTTTAAATTTCAAAATTGCATGTCAGAACAGACAAACTGATGCCCTATCATGTCAGCTCAAAGCCTAGTTATGCTAACTTAAACACACACACATGAACATTCATTTTAATTAATAAACCTGCTTTAACTGAGGCAAGGATCAAGCAGAGGACAGGGTGAAGTGTCCGATTTTTTCATGGTTGATGGTGCTCTACCTTGCTGCTTCCTTGCCTTCATGCCACAGGCCTCCTCTCCTGCGCATACTGAATTGACACCACTGCACAGGGAGAAGAAAATGTGACAGTCAGGCCAAAAGCATAGATCATTGCAGGTCCTGCCTATAAATGGGCAGGATGGTGACTTCTTTGAAAACCTGTGTTTGCACAGGTATCGGAATTAAAAAATGTGTGCGATAATTATCTTACCCAATAAATAGCAAATCCGAGGGTGTCCCAATTTATCTGGTGTAATAATTATCACCATCCCCTCGGGCAGTCGTAATTGGGGCCCTAGAAGGGCTTTCTATGAGCCACATTTAGCTATTGGATGCTATGAATGAGTCTTCAATGCAGGATATTGCTCTAATATTTAAAGTTAATTTACATTACTTATATGAACTCTCTTGGGGACCATCGGAATGCACTCACCCTCCCTGGGACTTCATTAGTTGAAAAGAAGGCAAACCCTAATTAAGACTGAACAAGTCTCTATGCTAACTAATTGGATAACATGATCTCATGCTTGTACTTACTTAGATTTTTGTGTTTCATTTTGTGTCTTATTTTTATTTGTCACATATTTATTTATATTCATGTTTACCATTCATGGAGTGCTTAATAACTAATTAATTTCTGAAATAACATAAATTAACTCGTGAATGCACATTGTTTTGATTCCTTGTGTATTATTGTTGCCTTGTATATTATTGTTGGGATGAAAAAGTCCCTTTTGGACTTGCATCGCTGCTGAGAGTGCCTTGTGGGGAGTTTCCCAGGAAACTTACCAGCATCAGAGGAGCATCGAGGAACATGTGAGGAACTTGAGGACACCCAACTGCTGCCCCTCCTGACCCGCTGTGAAGAACTTACCAGAGACCGACGCGTAGGGGGAAGGCTCGGAGATCCCAGTTGTGCATGTAAGACTGTTTTACAGGCCAAACAGCCCCAGAGGAACGTGCCTGCCCTATAGTCTTTGGCAGTGGAACTGTTTTGACTTTAATAAGAGTCGGAGTGGGACTCATGAGACTCGGACTTCTAGTGGGGTTTTACCTGAATGTCACCTATAGTGAGTGGGCAATAACCACTACTGCTAGCAAGAGGAGAGAGGAACTTTGGAACTCACCTGTTAAAAAACTAGAGCCCTGACCTCAGGGGACTGTGTGTATTGTTTGTGAATGCCGTATCCTAATTTGTTTTGGTATATAAATACACATTTTTTCATAAAAGCAAGTATTTGACTGGACAATCATTTATTTCTGCAGAACCTATTTTGAATTGTGAGCCTGTGTTCACCCTCCTGTGTCTTCCTCCACTCCGTGAAGCCTTGGACTGCTCGACCCGTGCTACCACTGAGAGTCAAGTGCTGAAGGGGTACTTGGCCCAGTTGCTCAGGACCCACAGTCAGGAGTGAAAGGCCTAAGCCTCCACGGTTGGGCCCAGTAGTTCCTGCTTGCCCCGTAGTCCTCTGAACAATTATATTATTCAGTACTTGATTGATGGCAATTGGGGTGTCTTTCTATTCTGTATTTAGTATATTGATCCCTTCTCCATTAGCCTTAACAGGATCAAACCCATTTCTTTCAAGGTCAATGTACTTTAGGCAGCTTGCAACACCCTGGATAATTTTAGGTGTATCTTCCTGAAATATCTTAGCTTTAAATTATATTCTAAAACGTAAGGGCTGATTTTGAGTAGTAGGTGGCCCGCCATCCATCAGGGTGGCAGAGATTATTACCTCCGTAACCCTGGCCGACTATCTCCTACAATTTTTAGAGCTCTCCTCTGGCCTGGCAGAGATCTCGGTGTCTTCAGAGGAGCTGACACCAGGGAGGCTGTTCTGAAGGTACTGAAAGTTTGCTGAGCGACCACGTTTCAGGAGGCCACTCTGAAAACATGTTTAGATTGGTCAGAAGCTGTGTGCATCCACCAAAAGAGTGCCTCACTCCACGCAGTAGTGATTATTTTGTTTATCCAGGTGCCTGAGCCAGCAGCAGTATGGCTGTCTAGAGAAGTCTTGCTAATACGCAGAAAGTGTCAAGCTTACAATAGGATAGAGTTTGTACTTTCAGGAACCCACAAATGACACTGTAATGCTGTTTAAATGTACCTTTAGATAAGTAGATAATTTATAGTGTTTGTTTTTCCCTGGCAGCAGCACAAATGCAAGGAGGGCAGTCATGAGAAATGTATTGCTGTTTTCCAGTCTCAGCAACCTCCCCTTCTATCATTAACTTTAGCCTTCTGAGTCCAGTTCTGTGTTTCAGAGCAGTGTGGGAAACAGGGCTACACTAATCTACATGCATTGGGGTAACAGTTTAGTCCACATCAGTTATTGTCCCTCTTCCCCTAGAATGATTGCATTTTCTGATCAGATATGCACATCCACCTGAAAATAAATGTGCTTCAGTGTCTGGCCAGTCCTTTTATTTTTCAGATTTTTCCTTTTATAATTCCCTTTTCATTTCTTTGCATCTTCCTTTTTTATTTTTCCTAAAAGGATACTACATCTCTCCAATCAGTGCTGAGAGGTTTCTTTCTCGAGGCTCATTTCATCTGCAGTGCTCCACGTCCCATGTGGTCACTTCCTTTAAACGAGGAGATCATTATGCTATCCTGTGATCCATAGTGTTTCATTGTTTTACCATTCCAATATGGCCAACAAGTTCATTCTAAATGTGGCACTATGTACATTACCTCTGCAAGATGGACACCTGCTGCTATGTTTAGTTTTGGGATTGCAAGCATATGTCCGCCATGTTTAGATGGCAGTATATATTTTCTTTTTTCTACTTGTATTCTTTTAATTGATCTAGCCTATGTTGTTGAGTTTGTGTGTGTTTTATTGCTGTTGTGTCAGAGGGCGAAAGCAAGAATGAGTCAGTGGATGGATGAATGGATGCATGATCGCAAAGATGAGTGACAGAGTGCACGTATGATGATTTATTGAGTGCCTAAACCCATCATTGATACAAAAGGCACTTTCATTCATAAGCCAGACCTATTGGCATTGACACAGCTTACTTAAATAGAGATGACAAAAAATATTGGTCTTGGTAGTCCCTACTGGGTTAGAAACGTGCGCAAGAGTGCTCTGTGACAGCTACTTTGTCTCAGGAATCTGGTGTATCTCCCTCCCTCTCTCAGGCTATGTGTGTTGGGTTGACTTGATGCCAAGCCTGTAGTGTATTCCTTGAGGGTTCAGAAAGTGGCTCTGCACCTGCACAACGGATGTTGGTGGAATTATGCAGCTGTGTAACCCAGAAAAGTAGAGAGAACAGGGTATTGCAGAGTATTGGGGGACAAGGTCCTCCCTGAAGGCGAAGAAGGGTGGGGGAGAGGTTGTGCAGTGGAAGCTTTCTAAACCGAGATTTTGAATGGCACTGATCCAGACAAACGCCTGGATACCCTCTCTGGTGATTAGTGCGCTATACAAATCAATATAACATAGCATCCCATACTATTTGGCATTAATTAAGTAACTAGAATTACCATTAGAGGACTGCATGCTGCAAGCAGATTGTGCACCATCATTGTGAACTTGGGGATCCATTTATAGAGAGTTATAGAAGTGTGAAATGTGCCAAAACATCAGATGTTGCATTTGCCAACCTCATAGTGCCCGTACTCCATTTAGAGGCATTAGAACCCCCTGGATTTCTGCTGGTGGAGCCTCAGACTCTGCTGGAAGAATCATTGACTCAGAAAGCTGCCTGCCACTTTGACCACCAGGTCATGATTATCGCACTGCCTTCTTCATCAAATGGTGACCATCAATGGATTTTACTGCCCGAGACGTGGACAGGAAAAAATAACAATGACCCCAACGCACAATAGAAAACTTCCTGTGCCTTCAGTAGAGCTGTACCAGAGGATGCACTGAAGACATTGAGATCCATGCCTGGCTGGCACGGATCTCTCATTATGGAGGGCTTTTCTTTGCCTGGGAACAGCAGGCCAGAACCTCCACTGACTGGACATCTTGGCTGGCTGCCCAAGTGAGACCCTTACAGTCTACAAGACAGGAAGAAGAGCTGACGAGGACTGCATTGAGGAAAAAGACATTTATCCTGCATAATAACTGAAATCATGCCTTTCTAGATCTATGCTGTGATGCACTTACCTAAGCAAGAGTTTCAACTAATCAAACTAGCATTGACAAAGCCAATAGCCATCACTTACGCAAAGTGTTGGCTTTGTCAAATTTTGTAACCATGTTGTACAGCAGCACGGCTGCTGCCAACACAGACATAGGGAGGGGCGGTGAAGCCTACAAGGACAAGAGAGGAGGGTGGGGGCAAGCTATTAAAAAGGGTGGAGGGAGAGAAGGTGGGGGCAAGCCAACACGGCAAAGAGAGGTGCTCTTCAAGCAGAAGAGGGAATGTTGTAAGGCATAGCTGGTCAAGCGGTCCAAGTGGAGCCGGCAACGTCAACATGCTAGGCTGCTTCAGAACCTGGAGGCCCAGGGGTAAGCAATGGAAAGTATGCACCTCTTGCAGGACTTGTGTTCCTGGAACAAAGTTATGAAGCGCTGTACAACAACAGATGGGGTGATGAGACTTCGAATACAGTGAAGGAGAGCTCCCTGATTACAATGTTAGAAACAATCCTGCAAGACACGGATGGGGTGTCCTGAGGACAGACTGATGGGGAAAATACACAAAGCCTTTAGACTACTGATGAGGAAATGCCACCACTGGACTGCTGGTCCTGTGGTGGTTGTCTTGGATTACCCACGGAGTCAAGAGACTGTCCTGAGGAAGTGATGAAGGCAAGGACTCTGGAGATTGAGAACCATGCATAAGCCGCATTATCCTGGGCATAGAGTTCTCCTGGAAATCTGCATTTATCTGCCTGTTATGCTCCCAGTGCAGCAGAGGGTGACCCTGGGCAAAAAAATTTGTATTCTCCAAATGAGTGGGTCAATGAAAGGAGTCGTTCACCAATGCTATTGGGTACTGTGAGTTACTAGGCTTGAGTGTCTATCCAGCCTGAGACGGGACCCATTAGGCAATGTCTAAAATGCCAATTCTGGATAGAATGCTATAAACCAGCCTCCAACTCTCTGTATGCTCTGATCTAGTTTTCACCCTACCCACTAATCATCACTCAAAGTGGAGACTTTAATTGCTTATGATGCTCAATCTACAGCATAGTTTTCAAACCAATTCAAAAGTGTTTCAGTTTTAAAAATACAGTCTTGGGTTTTTAGGCCTGGGCGGAGTTCGCGGAGTTCCGCGTAAACCAAAAAACTCAGCTGCGCTATGCGGCGTTCCGTAAGTGGCAGAGTGCGTTAGGTCACGCCGTTCGTGCTGATTTTTAGTCTTCGGTGTTTTTCCTGCGCTGGTAATTTTTCCAGCACAAACGGCAAGAGTGCGCTGCTTCTTTCTGCCGCTCGAGTAGATTTTCTACTTGTACGGCAGCTTCCTCAAAGCAAACAGATTATTTTTCAATGCCAGCGGTCACGCCGATCCGCGACCGCTCGCGCTGAGAAATCTCGCTGGGAGGTGGGCTAGCATTGGTTTTTCCTTGCTCTCCAACTTAACATTGGTGAGCGCAATCCGGGAAGAAACTCTCAGAACTCCGCATGCTCCGCTGAGTGCTGAAAACTCCGCAAACGGAGCGGAGTTAACCGCCCAGGCCTAGTTTTTATCAGTGCTAATTATCAAGAATTAAATAGTACAGCCACACACGTACATAGCACAACTGCTCCCTAATAAATACAATTGGCACCCAAACCGAATTTCATATAACAACAATGGCAACAATTGTTCAGGTAGAGGGCAAAATAATAAATGCCAGAAATTGTTCAGGTAAAAGTCAAACAATACAGTATCAAAATGTTTCATTTATACAATGCGGAGCAACACGTTCTCAAAAACCACGTTTTTTACCAAGAAGAATACATATTGAGGCAGGGTCTACTACAACGTTATTTTCAGAATCAAGAAAGCATGTGTATCCGTTCAAATCTTTGTAGATGTGCAAGTTTCATCTAATTTTTCTGGAAACATTTGTGGATTCATGAAAGCCAGAAATCAGCACTTATGGTAGGTCACAAATCTGCATGTGCAGATTATGACTTTCTTTTAGAATTTGCTGCTCTATACTCTAACCAAAAGCTCGTAGGAAAATAAATGAAGAGTGACATTATTCACAGAACGGCGTACGTCTGCGCCTATGGGCCCGGAGTCCTTCTCTGCGCTAAAACATGTTTTCTTTGGTTTCCTTAAGTAGGGCTGGCGTTAGTGCAGTGCGACTGGTGCAGCCGCACTGGGCGCTGGTCTGGAGGGGGGCACTGACCTCAGGGAGGGGGCGCTGTATTGAGCAGTAATTTAGGATTGAAAGGCACCAGCTGTAGAGTTCCATGTGTGTTTAGCTTTCAGGCAGTAATAAAAATATCAAGATAACTCTTGTGATTAATGTTCTTGCTAGAGAGGGAGATCGGATATTTTTCTAGTGGCAGTTTTGACTTGCCATAAAGTAGTGCAGAGAGTTAATATACCTGCTGCAAAGAACAGATCTGTATTTTTTCTGGATAGCTGAGTGGATTAGTAAAACCAGCCTTTACCAGCACTTTGAAACAAATGAAATATATGTAAGAGAGGGGCTATGGAGAGAGGAGGGGCACTTTTGTCGGGTGGTAGTGAAGGAATCCGAGGTAGAGGTCATGGAGCGTGGAGGGGCGTCAAAAAACCTTGTGGCACCGGGCGCCACCAGCGTTAAAGTCGGCCCTGTCCTTAAGAATTAGAATATCCTTGACCAGATGCAAAAAGAAAGCTGTCCAGAAATACATAGAGCACTGTTCATGAAAAAAATGGAAAAGTACAGACTTTCACCCGAGCATACTTTTCTGATTTTTATGGTCCAGGGTGCACAGACAGAATATCGAGTTTAAAATGTCGACAAACACAAATATCGAGTTTTAAATATCGTGATACAGAAATATCGACTGGAAGAATATCGTGGTCAAGAATATCGACTTGCAGGTAAGAAATATTTTTTTGTAAATATTGAAGTTGTTAATATCGTTTGCAAAAATATAGCTGTTTAAAATATCAATGTTTTAATTAGTGTTATGTATTTTAGTATGTATTTTAAAAGTATGTGATCTATTTTTTGTATAAGAATTTGTTTTGTTTTTTAATATATGTGTTAAATTTTTAGTAGTTATTAATTTTATCTTAATTAAATTTTGCGTTTTTAAGTTCTGTAGCGGGTTGTAGGTTTATAGGGGAATAGGGTGGGAAGTAATTTAATTATAATAAATTAATGATTATTTTTTATGTATTAGTATTTATTTAATTTTGATTTTATAGTGTTAATTGTGGGAATTAATTTATTATGAATTATTTATTAATTGGTTGTTAATTATTTTTAATTAATTAATTGTCAATTATGTTAATTGTGTCATTTTGTTTACGAGCGGGTTGTGGGTTTATAGGGGAATAGGGTGGGAAGTAATTTAATTATAATAAATGTATTAATATTTTGTATTTATTAAATTTATATTTTATAGTGTTAATTGTGGGAGTTATTTTATTATTAAATATTTATTACTTGTTTGTCTATTATTATTAATTAATTAATTTGTAATTAATTGGGGAGAGCGGCTAGAGCGGTCGACCTCGAAGCTGGGGAACCGGGTTCGAGTCTCGGCAATGACGCTCAGCATCCTGTGATTCTGGGCAAATCACGTAATCTCCCCGTGCCTAACAAAAATAAATGTGTCCTTCTGTAACGAAACTGGGGCTCATGTAAAGCTCTCTGATACCCGATGTCTCGGGTCTAGTTCGCGCTATATAAAACTCTTAAAAAAATTATGTTAATTGTATAATTTTTTTAGGAGTGGGTGGTGGAGTTTATAGGAGAATAGGGTGGGAAGTAATTTATTTATAATTAATTAATAATTGTTTGTTAATTAATGCTAATTAATTAAAATTAAAATATGGCAGTTGTGTAATTGATTTTTTATGTAAGTTGTGGGGTTTATAGTGGTAAAGGGTGGGAAGTAAATTCTTTTAAATTAATTAATACGTATTTGTTAATTGATATTAATTTATTAGTGTAAAATTAGTTATTGAAATTGTGTAATGATTTTTAGGTGTGGGTTGTGGTGTTTATTGGGGTAGAGGGTGGAAAGTAATTTATGTTTAATTAATTATTAATTAGTTAATTATTACTATTAATTTATCAATTGATAAATATTTATGGTAAGTGTTTATTGTTATTTTGTGTGTGTGTTTTGGTTTTATAGGGGTAACATTTGGGGAGTAAATCCATTTTTTATTGTTTTAAATTTTTTTAAATTAATAATATTTGTTTAATTGCTAATTAATTATGTTAATTATGGAGGTACATTTTTTAGAAAATTAAATGTGGGTTGTGAATTGTGTGGTGTTATAGGGTAGGAAATAAAAAATATTACATTTATGTAATAATTAATGTTTTTGTTTAGAAACATTTTCTATTAAAAAATATGTTTTTGTTTTTAAATTATTTTTGAATTTTTTAAATAATCTTTCTAGGTATTTGTTAGATCTTTTTAACATTCTAATCTGTTTCTATCTTTTGTAATATTTAAAACTTTTATATATGTTTTACTTTTTTGTTTTTTAAAATCTTTTGTGTTGTTAATTTGTTTGTTTTTGATTTTGAAATGACTCCAGTGAAAATATAAATTTTTACCCCTCTGCTATCCAACACTTTCCCTACTATTGCACAAACTGAAGTGGGAATAGTAATTTTTACCCCTCCGCTATCCAACACTTTCCCTACTGTTGCACTCAGTGGAGTGGGAATAGTATTTTTACCCCTCCACTATCCAACACTTTCCCTACAGTTGCACTCACTGGAGTGGGAATAGAAAATTTTACCCCTCCGCTATACAACACTTTCCCTACTGTTGCACCCACTGGAGTGGGAATAGTAATTTTTACCTCTCCGCTATCCAATACTTTCCCTACTGTTGCACCCACTGGAGTGGGAATAGTAATTTTTACCTCTCCGCTATCCATGCTAATATGGATGGCGGTGTCTAGCAGACACCGCCACCATATTAAACCCTTTTCCGCCCGGTCGACTTGTCGACCAGGCGGAAAAGCGGCGGACGGTCTTCCCCGTCCGCCGCGGTACCCCCGCCATACTAATATGGCGGGGGGTAAATGGGTGGCGGGCGGGGAAGGATGTAGGTCGGATCGCCTCCGCCATGCGGGCGGTGGCGATCCGCCCTACATCCTAATGGCCCCCAAATGTTTTAATTTATAATATAATGTTTTTTATTAGATTTTATGTTATAAGTGTATGTAAATATATATATATATTTATTTGTAAATTTTTATATATTTATAAAATTATAAAATAAATTAAAATTAATAGTTTAATAATTGTTTTAAAGGAAATAGATATATATATTACATTTTATATATGTATATTTAAATATTTTTTAAATTAAATTAATTTTATTATATTTGTTAAAATGTATATTAAATCTAAATAATTTTTTTAAGTTAATTTTATAATTTAATATATTTAACATTAATTTTTGTTTAAATAAAAAAATCGATATTTTGTACATCTATATTTTTTACATCGATATTTTTGTTTAGATATTTTTGTACTTACAATTTTAAAAATAGGATGTCGATATTTTTGAAATCGTAATTTTTGCATCGATATTTGTGTATGGGGATATTTTGGGCATCGATATTCTATCAGTGAACCATGGTCCAGTAGGCACAGGGAGAACTACACCCAGGTGGAATGGCGCCTTCTGTGCAAATGCACTTTTTTAGGTCTCACCTAGGCAGCGTTTGCGCTATCTCTTCGAGACATGCTGTATTTTGGATATGGAGGTTAAGCTCCGCCCATGTTCCGCCCATCTTTACAGTTGGCTCCCCTTCCTGTCCTTTGTAAATGATGGCTTTTGATTTGTCAATAGGCTTAGTAGTCCCTTCTTAGTACCTCCCCTTTCTCCTGTTGTTACCTCCCATAAGGACAGCCCCTCTTACATGTGCCTTTACTCTCTAGTTTTTATTAGCAGTTAGAGAGAACTATTTAGTTAATTAATGTCTTGCAGAAGCAGGCATTCTATGCTGTACGAGCGCATAGCAATGACGGCCTCTTCTTTTAAATCCAGCCCAACACAGCACTGCCTCTTTAAAGCAGCACTTTAGCTGGCGTCCACCCCCTTTCCCCCCAACTTGGATTTTAAATAATCATGTTTTTATTCAAGCTCCCTACCCCCCACTCCACAGCCAGGATGTAATGATATGTTTGTATTTTTTTTTAAAGTAGCGCGGCACCCGCAGTATAGCAATGGCGGGCGCCCGCCTTTCTTTTACTTTGCAGCCTGCCAAACTCTTTTTAAAAAAAATTATATTTCTTTAATGCAGTGTGGTAATCCACACTTGATCTTGAAAAATGCCAGCCGTGCGCCATTCTTTTCTTCGGCATGCGCGACTCGCCCAAATTTTATGTGGCCAGCTAAGGACGGATGAGCAGTCTAGTGTTTTTGCTACTCTCCGTCCCACGTGACCTTTTTGTGTGGCTCCACTCCCCATCCGTAGCGCCAGAGGCAACAATGCTCATCATGGCAGCGTTTCCCATTTTCAGCCCTTGGACTTTGGGTGTGCGTGTGTTCAAGTTGATCGAATTAGGCAGAGCCAGCAACTTCATCGTTTAGGGTCAGACTCTTTCCCAGGAGTCCTCTTAATGGAAACTGCCATGTTTAGTAAGGGAACGCAGGCTATTGATGATCTTCTGCGCCGCCTGTCGTATATATAGAGCGACCAGGCATGAAAAAGAAAAAAACACGCAGCTCTAATTGAAAGTTTGAACCGGAGCAAGTGCCGTCCTTAAGCACCACATATTCTTGAGCATTGCAGCTATTGCTGCCACAGTGGATGATGATGGAAGTCATTTAAATGGGTGGGTGGGGGCAGGCTACCCAGCCTTTGTCCCTTTCGACATTTATTATTGGTGACTTGGCAATCAGTGAGGGGTATATATGTTAGGTCTGTGGGTGACTTTTATTCTTCTTTCAATGTTTAAACACATTTGCTGTCTTAGTGCAAGATCATCATCCTGTGACAGTGCCCGGTTCTCTATGCCCATTCATGCGTCTGTGCGGTGATTGTTGTGTTTGTGCCCACTGGCAGCTAGAAATGGACTGCAGACTGTTGTGAAGGCTTTCTTTGCATTACCAGTCCTTTCATCTGGGGGAGGGGGACGTGGTCTCGGCGCCGAACCAAGATGGCGTGACCGTCCAAGGCTCCGACAGATCGAGGAAACTACGACGCAAATTGTAATCGTTCCAACGCTCGCCGAGGGATGAGATTCATGGCGTCTCTCCCTCAAGCAACGGTGAGTCACTGGAACTTTTGAAGGGTCAATGCTGCAACGTCTTTAGGGCCCTAATGGCCCCAGGGGATTTCTCCTCACAGTGAGGTCGCACCCTCCATTTTGAAAGGCGAACGCTCTCCTCTTTTATACGGAAGCAGCTTTTTCATCACAACATTGCATCTCCGCTTCATGAGACAACTTTAAATGGATCATTTTTTTCACCTCTTTTCAGTGACATTATTTTTTCTTCACCTTCTACCTCTACTGTTATGCTGCTGACATGTCCATGAGAGTAATATGATATTACTTCATTGGATTCCTTATTTCTCACGGTGACTTATTTTGGTGACTATTTCATTTCAATATGAGTTGGCTAAAGTGTTAATAAGCACAAATTTTTATTATATGGGTACTACCTGTCAGGAGAAGCTTGGTTTCCAAGTTGCACAGGAGTAGAACGCGGCTATATCCCCACACTCCCTTCAGAAACCGCTCCGCAAATATTATTTTAGTAACTACTTGCGAACGCGTTCTAAAGGGGGAAAGGGGTTTGGGACAGAGAAGAGACAGCCAGAAAACAGTGGTCTTCAGTCCAAGGAATTGTCTGCTTCTTTTTCGTCTGTAATCCTTGCATAGCCTGAAAACTGTAATAACATTTACAACTAATTATACTTGCACATTCCTTTTAACATATATATATATATATATATATATATATATATATATATATATATATATATATAAACATAGATACTATTGCAGTGATTCCTACCCAATGTTTCCTCAGCTATTGCGCCTCTTCTTTCTTTAGTTGTTCTTGTTATTTTGTATAACTGCCTTTTAAACAACAAATTCAATTCTTAACTCAATGTGATTCTTTTCTCTTTACAGGAAGTACTAGCGTGTACAGGAAGCGGATCACTCGGGAACTGCTGTGGTTGAGTAATCTTCTTCAGGTAAGATTCTTTTTATTTCATTCAGAAAATAATAGCATTACAATACTTTGATTTTTTCTGTCAGGGAATAGTTTAAGAACTAAAGCTAGCTCTTGAATAATTGAACCCTTTTCCCGTAAGCGCGAACACACTTATTAGGACAAGATTCCTCTCTCTCTTTTGACCTCTGGAAAAAGCTGTTAAACGCAACGCGTTCGTCAGCTTGAATATTTCCTCACTCAAGAATGGGCATAATGTATTTTTGAATCCGTACGTAAGCTTGTTTAGGTAACGGGGGCAACCACAAGACTCTACTGAACACTGGGTTCCTGGAAATTACGAGGTTGCTCAGTTATGTGACACTACCTAGAGCTTTTAGGGCATGCGCGGTTCATTAGGCACAGTAATCCTATTCCGAAGCAACAATAAACGACGACGAGCGCCGAAACTACCCTGAACAGTAACTAACCGACGGAGAACATCAAGAAAACATCTACTCACGAGGATTTCTCAGGTGAAGTGCGCTGATTAGAACTCGGACGCGCTTCACATTCTAAACTGCCTTCAAGGGGGAGAAACACTAGAGAGCAATAGGAAGGACCAAATTGGCGGACATCTTGGTTTTCCAATGTCACCAGCTTTCCTTCCATTTGCCTTTTGGACCAAGGTATTTATACCTCTTTGAGACCTTCCCTTCAAGTGTGCCTGCAACAACTAGGTGATTGATGGGAACTTGCCTTGGGGCTCTGACAGTACCCCCTCTCAAGGAAGTTTCCATCAATTGCAGTTTATTTGGAAATTTTTTGTGAAAGGCCTTAATCAGACGCGGAGCATGAACATCTGAGTGCTTCTCCCAAGATCTTTCATCTGGGCCATAGCCTTTCCAATCGATCAGGTAAAACAGGTTCCCTCTAACTCTTTTTGAGTCTAGGATTCTTTTAACCTCATACTCAACTCCACCTTCTACATCTAAAGGTTCGGGGGGAGAAGATAACCTTAATTCTGGAGAATCCTTTTTTAATAGAGAGATATGGAAGACTGGATAAATCTTTAAGTGATTTGGAAGTGTTAGACGAAAGGTTACATGATTGATCATTTTTTCAATGACATAGGGACCCACAAAACGTGGTTGAAATTTGCGGACCCCCTTTAACCGTAAGTTCTTTGTATTTAACCAAACTTTATCACCCACATGGAGTTCAGGTTCTTGTCAGCATAATATTTATAACGTTCTTTAGCAATTTTTAAGTTTTGTTCAGCAGTTTGATGGATTTCATTTAAATGCTTGGCTATGTCTTTAACTGCCGGTACTTCTACATCCTTACACTCAATTAAGAAATTTGGATGTCGGCCAGAATTTTAAAAAATGGCGTAAACCCAGTGGACACGTTCTTAGCGTTATTATGAGCAAACTCAGCAGACCACAGATAATCTGGCCAATCGCCTTCTTCCTTCAGCAAAAAGAGTCGGAGGTATTGTTTCAATTCTTGGTTTGTTCTTTCAGTTTGTCCATCGGTTTCTGGATGGAAACTGGTCGAGTAATGATTTTCTATGTGTAGACTGCTCGTATGAGCTCTCCAAAATTTGGATACAAATTGGGACCTCTGTCTGAGATTAGAATTTTTGGAATGCCATGAAGTCGAATGACATGTTTATTGAAAAGTTGAACTAGTTGTCTTGCCGTAGGAATTCCTTGGAGAGGTACAAAATGTGTCATTTTACTATAGGTGTCTACAAAAACTAAAATTGTGTCATAGCCTTGAGGGAAGATCCACTATTAGATCTAGGGAAACTGAGTGCCAGGGGTATGGAGGTGTCGGCAGTGGTTGTAATAACCCCTTAGGAGATTGTCGTTCCGATTTTCCTTGAGCACACGTCTCACAGCCCATCACATACTGTCTTATGTCTTGGTTCATGCGTGGGCACCAAAAATTTCTTTTAATCAGATCTTCAGTTTTCTGAACTCCTTTGTGCCCAGCTAAGGGGCTGTCGTGGCATTCATATAACACTTGGGTCTGCAATTCTCTTGTAGGTACGTACAAGGCCTTCTCATGGTAAGGTAAACCTTTTCGAATTTCCCTTGCAGGATTTTCTTTGGCCCATTGTTTCATTTCTTCTTTCCCAAGAGAACAACAAACTTGTTCCTCAAACTCCTTTTGAGAAGTTGCTCCTACAAACTTTTCCTCAGGAATTATTTTCTGATCTTCGATTTTCATTTTCTTATTTTCTGTGTCTATCCTTGAAAGGGCATCTGCCTTACCATTCTTGTTTCCTGGTCTGTAAGTGATGACATAATCATAGTCGGCAAAGTACAGAGACCATCTAAGTTGTCTTGGAGTGAGTGTTCGAGCTGACTTTAAGAATTTTAAGTTTCTATGGTCAGTGAAGATGGTCTATCCACACACCCCCATGCACCAAACGGCAGTTCTCAAAAGATCTCCATTAAAGAGACCCTTCGGGGGACCCGTAGGGCATTGCACCGCCGGCCCGACGAGGAGCAACTGCCCAATGATGAAGCATGACATCCTTCGGGGTATGTGAGGGCATCAATAGACAAGACTTGTCTTCCCCCTCTTCTCACTGAGTCCCAGACCTAGCACGCTATCTTTCCTTGTTTCCACTTTGTTTCCCCTCCTTTTCTTGGAGTGAGTGCTCGACGTTTGACGCCACTCTCTCTGGAACAGTGCCCCCCCCTTTTGTTGTCTTCACAGTGAAGATGGTCACCGTATGTTTTCCTCCCATTAGATAGTGTCTCCATTCCTTAAACGCGTCTTTGATGGCCAGTAGTTTCTTATCTGTGATGGTATAATTAGTCTCTGCTGGACTCAATTTTCTAGACCGATAGGCCACCGGATGTAACTGTCCTGTCTCTTTGTGTCTTTGCGAAAGAACTCCTCCAATAGCCAACTTGGAAGCATCTGTCTCGATTTAAAAAGGCTCGGTTGGATCTGCGTGTAAGAGAATTGGAGCCGTAGTGAAACTTTTTTTTAATGAGCAAAAGACTTCTTCAGCTTCTTCTGACCATTCAAAGGTTATTCCTTTTCTCAGTAACCTAGTAAGGGGGATGATTTTTTGAGAAAAGTCATGAATGAATCGTCTGTAAAAATTCGCAAATCCTATGAAGCTCTGGACCTCTTTCACTGAAGCAGGTGATTTCCATTCGATGACTGCTTGGATTTTACGCTCATCCATAGTAATTCCCGAGGGTGAGAGTACAAATCCTAGAAATTCCACAGTTGTCACATTGAAGAGACATTTTTCCAACTTGGCATATAAGGCATTTTCTCTCAAACGTTGAAGGACTGCTCTCACTTGTTTCCGATGTTCTTCCTTTGGGTCCGAGTAGATCAGTATGTCATCAATGTATACAATTGCGCACTTGTCTATGAATTAATTCAACACATCATTAATAAAGTGCTGAAAGGCCGCTGGCGCGTTGCAAAGGCCATAGGGCATGACTTGGTACTCGAACAAACCGTACTTTGTCCTGAATGCTGTTTTCCACTCATCTCCTTTTCGAAGTCTAATTAGATGATATGCCCCTCTTAAGTCCAGCTTGGTGTAGATTTTTACTCCCTTAACTTGGTCTAAGAGTACAGAAATGAGTGGTAGGGGATAGCAATTTTTTATGGTAACCCTATTGATCGCTCTGTAATCGATGCAGGGTCTTAGTTCGCCCCCTTTCTCTGGTACAAAAAAAAGTGGCGAGGATACCGGAGATTGAAATGGTCTAATATACCCGTTTTCCTGGTATTTCTTCAGGTATTCTTTCAAATGGTAGTTCTCCTTTTCTGTCAACGCATAAATACGACTGCACGGCAGATTGGCTCCTGGTTCTAGCTCGATTTTGCTGTCGTAGGATCTATGTGGTGGGAGTTTCTCCCCCTCCACCTCACTAAATACGTCGGCAAAATCCTAATCTTCTTTTGGGATTTCTTCGGTCTGTATTACGCAAACAGAAACTCCATTTTCGCAAAGCTGGGTGGCAGCATTTGAAAGTTGTTGGCATTCTTCTTCCGTGTAACAATGTTCCTTGCAGTACTCTGAATTTAACTTTATTGTTCTTGTGCTCCAATCTATTGCTGGGTTGTGTTCAGTCAACCAGGGAAGTCCTAAGATGAGCTGGAATTGAGGGGCGTCTATCAGGTTAAACTGCAACCCTTCTTGATGACCTTCGGAGGTTTTTAACTGCACAGGCTCTGTGTGGCTAACAATTGGTCCAAAAGATAAATTGGTCCCATTGACTGCTCGGACTGCTTCACTTCTTTCTTTTTTAATTGCTACCAATCCAATGAACTTTGCAAATTTTAGATCACAGAAGTTCCCGGCAGCTCCCGAGTCAACCATTACTGAGATTTCCTCCAAGGTGATATTTCGGAATGTCAGAGTCATGGACAAGATTAGATATGGGGACGAGACTTGTAATGTATTGCCGAACAAATGATTCTTTGGAGTTGGTTCATCTTTCGCACACTCCAATTCAACTCCACTCACTGGGTGTGCTGCAAGTTTTCCTTAAACGGTGTCTTTGGCTTCTTCAGACAATTTTTTACGAAATGCCCATTCCCTCCGCAATAGAGACACAATTTGTTTTGTCTTTTTTATTTTTCTTATTTTGTTAATTGACCACGGATTGTTCCTATTTGCATGGGTTCAGGACCTGATGAACCTTCCTTAGGTCTATTTGTGTCTGATCTTGCTCTATCAAATCGAGGTACACTTGGTCGAAACTCTTTTCTTTTTTCACATTTTCTCTCACTTTGGCGATAGTCAATCTCTAAGACTAAATCTACCAAGGCCGAAATCTCAGTTGGTCGATTAGGTATCTGTGCCAGAGCGTCCTTTAATTCATCCTGTAAGCCTCGATAGAATACTGCAGCTCTTTTGTTCTCGCGCCATTCCGTTTCAACTACTAACTTATTAAATTGGGCCAAGTAGGTGATTAGTTCTCGATTCCCTTGCCTCAGCTCCAATAACTCATTAGCTGTGGCTTTTGACGCTTTTCTTCTGTCAAATATCCGTAGGAACTCTTTTTTAAATTCATCAAGATTATACAATATCAGATCGTGTTTGGCTACCAAGGGCATGGACCAAGAGGCAGCATTGCCTCTAAGATAAGACAGAATAAATGCAACACGAGATTGTGCATCTGGAAAAATTGTTGGGCGACACATGAAGTGGAGTGAACATTGGGTTAGGAAAATCTGAGTTTTTTGGGGGTCACCACTGAAACGTTCGGGAGGGGCTAGAGGAATTACTGGGAAGAGTGAATGAATAACTTGAGTGGTCGGAAAGGTCATTGGATTACTATAGGATCCTCCGTCTTGTGGATTTTGGGTTTTAAAACTTCCTCCAGAAACCATTCCACTCATTCTATTTGCTAATTCAGAAGTTTCTCTCCTAGAGGTGATTATCTCTGATCTCAGTGTCTTATTTTCCTCCCTCACAGCTTTTAGATCTTTTTGAATATTTACTAGGATTTCTCCCAAATTTTTTAAATCAAACACTTCCGCCATTCTACTCAAGTGCAATTACTACTTGGGCACTTCACTCTGTCAGGAGAAGCTTGGTTTCCAAGTTGCACAGGAGTAGAACGCTCCCTTCAGAAACCGCTCCGCAAATATTATTTTAGTAACTACTTGCGACCGCGTTCTAAAGGGGAAAAGGGATTTGGGACAGAGAAGAGACAGCCAGAAAACAGTGGTCTTCAGTCCAAGGATTTGTCTGCTTCTTTTTCGTCTGTAATCCTTGCATAGCCTGAAAACTGTAATAACATTTACAACTAATTATACTTGCACATTCCTTTTAACATATATATATATAAACATATGTACTATTGCAGTGATTCCTACCCAAGGTTTCCTCAGCTATTGCTCCTCTTCTTTCTTTAGTTGTTCTTGTTATTTTGTATAACTGTCTTTTAAACAACAATTCAATTCTTAACTCAATGTGATTCTTTTCTCTTTACAGTAAGTACTAGCGTGTACAGGAAGCGGATCACTCGGGAACTGCTGTGGTCGAGTAATCTTCAGGTAAGATTCTTTTTATTTCATTCAGAAAATAATAGCATTTTAATACTTTTCTGTCAGGGAATAGTTTAAGAACTAAAGCTAGCTCTTTAATAATTGAACCTTTTTCCCTTAAGCGCGAACGCACTTATTAGGACAAGATTCCTCTCTCTCTCTTGACCTCTGGAAAAAACTGTTAAACGCAACGCGTTCGTCAGCTTGAATATTTCCTCACTCAAGAATGGGCGTAATGTATTTTTAATCCGTACGTAAGCTTGTTTAGGTAACAGGGACAACCGCAAGACTCTACTGAACACTGGGTTCCTGGAAATTACGAGGTTGCTCAGTTATGTGACACTACCTAGAGCTTTTGGGGCATGCGCGGTTCATTAGGCACAGTAATCCTATTCCGAAGCAACAATAAACGACGACGAGCGCCGAAACTACCCTGAACACTAACTAACCGACGGAGAACATCAAGAAAACATCTACTCAAGAGGATTTTTCAGGTGAAGTGCGCCGATTAGAACTTGGACGCGCTTCACATTCTAAACTGCCTTCAAGGGGGTGAAACACTAGAGCGCAATAGGAAGGACCAAATTGGCGGACTTCTTGGTTTTCCAATGTCGCCAGCTTTCCTTCCATTTGCCTTTTGGACCAAGGTATTTATACCTCTTTGAGACCTTCCCTCCAAGTGTGCCTGCAACAACTAGGTGATTGATGGGAACTTTCCTTGGGGCTCTGACACTACCCATTCAGATAGCGAATTTAACCCTGCGATTTCTTGATTCATTATATGAGCTTCATTTTTTCAGGCCTGTGGTCTTTCTCCCCTCACTTTGTGACTGAACTTGGTTATATTTTTTGAAGGTTTTACCTCATGCTGATACTTCTGCAGTGCTATACATATATTTTCTTTCCTTTCTTATATGGGGAGATTAAAAAACCTTAAGCTTTTAACTCCTACCAAACATACTACTCACTCTGATCCTGATTCTGCTTGTAACGATATGGAGGACAATCCTGCTCACAAACCTGACCTCACATCAGGCACCATTCCAAAGTCGCAGCTTTCCAGCAAGCTATCAGGGATTTCCACCAAGCGTCCTAAAAAGATCCTCCATCTCCAGTTCATTTTTCCTCAGCATCCATGGATGTAATTCTGGCGGAAATTCGTGCTTTGAAACCTTTCATGGAGGAAACTAATAAGACTCTACAATATTTGGACGACAAATGGTCTTCTCTGGATTCATGAGTATTAGTGGTGGAACAAAAATGGAAGCTCTACAATCCACCTACTCACGTATCTCCTCTCTGGAATCAGAAATAACTCTCCTCAAAAAGCACACAGAAGATTTGGAAAATCAAAATCGCAGAAATAACCTTCGCATTTATGGTCTTCCTGAGAACTTGGAGGGCTCTAATCCAACTGTTTATTTTCAGACTTTTCTGCCCAAGCTTCTGGATATGCCTGCCTCTACTTCATTCAACATCCAACGGGCTCATAGACTTGGTCCCAAAATCTCAGCAAAACGCGTGGAGTTATCATGTTCTTCCTACAATATACCGACCTCCTTCAAGTCTTGTAGGTTGTTAAGTCCAAAAAACAAATTCACTGGGAAGGCCACCAGCTATAATTTTCTCAGGATGTAGCTAAACTCACTGCTGATCGTCGGAAGAAATTCCTCAGCTGAGATCTATAAATGCCAGCTATGGATTGATCCATCCGTGCCTTTTCAAGGTTACTTATAAGGAGAAGGCTACTACTTTTGAGGACCCAGTGGCACTACAGGAATTTCTTCAGCTACACAGAGCGGATGTCATGGACACCTCAAAATCTGCTTGAATGTTATTTTATTCTGTCTTGCAGGGCTGTTTTTTCCTATGTTTTTCCTATCTATGTAGTTCATTGAGTGTTGTTTCGCTTTTCCTTTGATTTACAAGATGTTAGTGTACTAGTTTGTTGTTTCTCCTCTCTCTTTTTATAAAAATATCTTATTCATATTATCCCTTTTTCTTCCTAATACAGGTGTTTTTACTCTGCCCCCCGCTCTCCATATGGTCTCCTTTATGTGTTGACTCCTTCCCATCCAAAGTTTCCCTGCTGTCCGGTGGAGTTCGAGTGCTGTTGTCGCCGTCTTCTGGTGTCGCCATCCCCCATTCCGTCTTGTGTACTGTAGGTATGTTTCTCAGTCGTCATTTGTATGACTTGTACTGTCCTTTTGTTTCCTGTTTTCTCTTCCCTTTCCTGGCGTTTTTCTCTAAGATTCCTTTCCACTATTTCCTTTTCACTATTTTCTACTCTTTCATCCCCTCTCCCATATTTCTTCTTCACAATCAAACGCCTAACTCCTTTTACTCTTTTTCCTTTTCTATACTGTTTTCTCACATCATTCTCAATATTGTAAGCATATAGTTTGTTCATATTCTTATTTTCACGTTACATTCCGAGTTACTACATGGAATATTAAAGGTCTAGGTAACCCTATTAAAAGGCTAAGGGTTTTATCCCACCTAGCCAAATTAAAAACGGACATTGCATTACTTCAGGAATCACATCTTTCTGAATCTGAAGCTTCAAAATTGAAAAAGTGTTGGGTGGGCAATGTGATTACTCCTCCTGCTTTAGGTAAAAAGAATGGAGCTCTGATTTTATGCCATAAAACTTTGCGAGTATCAGTTGTACATCAAGAATCTGATGTTGAAGGTCGTTGGGTTATTGTTAAGTTACTTATAGATAAGATACCTATTGTTCTTTTTAATGTATATGGTCCTACTTCTAATGATAAAGTTTTTGTACTAAAATTCCGATATACTGCTTTTATATGATGATGATTACATTATATTCCGCAGAGACTGTAACCAAATTCATGACCCCATATTAGACAGACACTCAACAGTGAAATTTGTTCCCTCTAAAATGCACTCACAATTCACTTCCACTCTACGATGCAAGTCTTTAGTAGATATCTGGTGACTCTGCCATCCAGATCTTCGAGAATATAGTTTCTATTCAGCTCCTCACCACTTACAATCCCGTATAGATTACCTTTTTCTAAGCAAGTCCTTAGCTCAGCATGCTATTCACTCTGAAATAGGATCAATTTTAATCACAGATCATGCCCCAGTATATGTCGATATTTATCTTGACCCTTTTTCCCCACATTCAGGCAGATGGTGCTTTAATAACTCACTACTTTTAGACCCTAATTTCAGCCAACAATTTAGCTCCTTTGCCTCCGATTTTTTTCACATTAAGGGGTCGATTACAATGTCGGGCGGATCGCCACCGCCCGCATGGCGGTGGCGATCCGCCCACCATAATCGCCCGTCCGCCAACAAATTCCCCCCGCCATATTACCATGGCGGAGGGGAGCCCGGCAGACGGTAAGACCGTCCGCATGTTTTCCGCCCGGCCGAACAGTCGACCGGGCGGAAAGGGTTTAATATGGTGGCGGTGTCTGCAAGACACCGCCATCCATATTATGATGCCGGCGGAGATGAGCCTTTCCATGGTGGCGTCGCCGCCATGGAAAGGCTTGCGGTCTTTGCTGTTGGGGGCCCGTTGCGGGCCCCCAGGGTGTTGGGGGTGGGGGCTGCACATGGGGGTACCTATGGTACCCCCTGCATCTGCATGCACAAGGTGGCAGGCACCGCGCGTGTGCCTGTCACGTTGTGCATGCAGATGCACAACATGCATTTCCAGCACTGTGGCGGGCGGTGTTGTGAGCACCGCCCGCCACAATGCTGGAAATGGGGATGCCACCGCCACCGTGGCGGTGGCATCCTAATCACATGTGCGGGACCGCCGCACACATAGCGGGCGGTCCCATTTACCGGGGCGATGGCGGGCGGACAAAGTCCGCCCGCCATCATAATCGGCCCCTAACTCCTCTCCAGATTCCTCTTTTGTTATGGTTTGGGATTCTTTTAAAGCAGCTGCCAGGGGGTTTATAATAAATTTCGTATCACAAAGGAAAAAATTCCTCGAGGCCCAGTCCACTCAATTACTCAACAAAATTAAACAACTAGAGTACACATACTATCAATCCAATGACGAGTCTTCCCTGAAACATCTTATTGACGCTAAAATTACTTTTAACAGACTATCTACGAACGCAGCCTCCTCCTTTTTATTGAAAGGTAGTACTCGCTATTACGGGGGTCAAAACAAAATGGGGAAACTACTGGCTAATTATTTGAAAGTAAGGAAAAACAGAACTAAAATAGAATCATTACAGGGCCCTTTGGGAACTTCTCTTTTTAAAGATAACGATATTTTAAATGAAATAAAAATCTCTACTCTCCTGAAGATCAACCAGTACAGTCTGATCTCTCTTCTTATTTCCAGTTCATTGTCTCTCCTCCCTCCCATCAATCTGACTTTGATTCCTTGGGAATTGATATTTCCCTATCAGAAATTTCCCATGCAGTTTCGGTATTGAGAAGAGGAAAAGCTCCCGGACCTGATGGTTTCACTATTGAATTTTATGATCACTTTGCAAATCTCCTCTTACCCAATCTTCTAACTTTATTTAATTCTTTTATCGATAAAGGTATCTCGCAGGGCACATTCCAAGAAGTCTTCATTTGTTTAATCCCAAAAGAGGGTAAAGACCTCTCTCTCTGTAAGAACTACCGCCCCATCTCCTTAGTCAACACTGATTACAAGATTTTTGCTAAGATCCTGGCTCTGCGTATAGATCCCGTTCTACCCGATCTCATAGGCCCCGAACAGTCTGGCTTTGTTAAGGGAAGATTAGCCTCTGACAATTCTCGAGTCTTTTTTAACATTCTGAGCAAGGCCTCATCTTTAAATCACCCTATTGCTGCTATTGCTTTGGATGCAGAAAAAAAGCCTTTGATAGGATTGGTTGGGACTTTATGTTCCAGGCATTAAAATGGGCCTGAGTTGATTGCTTTAATTTCTCTAATATATTCAGGTCCCAAAGCCTCAATCTTTATTAATGGTAAACATCAGATTATTTTCCACTACTTAGAGGGGTACGACAAGGGTGCCCCTTATCACTTCTTTTATTTGTCATAGCGCTGGAACCTTTTTTAACCAAAATTAGACAAGATACTCTCATTACCGGTTTTCAATGTGGTCCTCATCAAGTTAAAATGTCACTATACGCTGATGATATTCTTTTATATTGTTCTAATCCTGCAACCTCTCTCCCCCCTTTTCTTCAACAAGTAACCACATTTTCTCAGCTTTCAGGATATCGACTCAATACTGATAAATGTGAAGTTTTGCCTTTAAATGTTTTATGTCAAAAACACTTTTTTGCCCACACGGATTTTTCTTGGCAATCTTCTAGAATAAAATATTTGGGCCTGTGGTTTGCTCCAACAATTTCTGAAACATTAAAATTAAATTTTGACCACATTACCAAAACATTAAATGATACTATCACGCTTTGGCACCCTCTCTTTCTTTCCTGGTGGGGCCGAAAGGACTCGATTAAAATGATGCTGACTCCTCAGATTCTATTTATAATTTCCATGATTCCAGTCCACATTCCAGTGTATTACTTTAAAAAAATAGACTCCCTCCTAACAAAGGGGCTCATTACAATGCCGGACGGAAAAGCCCTCCGACCGCCATGGTGCTGCAAAAAATCCCCACACATGGCCCGCGGCAGTCCAGTCGGTCAAATTACGATGCAACATACGCAAAATCAGACCGCGGTGGACGGATGCCACAAAACACCGTCCACCACGGTCGGAATAGCAGCAAATCCGACCGCGGCGGACGGGGAAAGCCGTACAACGGCCCGAAAAGACCGCTCCCGCCGCGGCATGACCGCACGGCCAAATATGATCCGACCGCGTAGCTGGCGGATCGAGCACTGCCATCCGACCGCCTCGCATGCACACAGGCAAAATGAATGGCGGGCGGAACCAACCCCACAATAACGCCGAAGTGTGCCTGTACTCCCTGCCGCCCTCCTTCAAAACACACACGCCACAATGACACACCCCAACCTGCTCCTGGTAGGGATAGCCGTGCGCAGCATGGAAGAGACATCTGGAGGCCATCACCCATGTGGACACACCCACATATCACAGATGGAAACCAACCCCTACCTGGGCTAGAAGCCCTTGCACACCACAAGCCGAGACAGAGAGACAGGACATCATTGACTCACACTGCACAACATCACACCCACCCATCTCCAAACAACACCACTCACACCCACACACCTCACACACTACACATATCTCCACCATTACCTTGCACCCTGCACCTCTCACCCATGTGCACCATGCCCCCCAAGATCATGCCCAACATTACCGACTCACACTTGCACGTGATGCCAGACGAGACAATCAGGGCAGAACCACATTTGTCTGGGCACCTGCTCCAACACACCCCACTTGTGCACAAGAATCAGATGTGGGCAAGGATCCACAGCCAAGTCAATGCCGTAGGGACCACCCTATGCACTGTGCGTGATATCAGGAAGCGGTGGTGCGATCCCAAGGGCCGGGACAAGCATCCGGCCCAGAGGAACAACGTGAAGGCCCAGAGTATAGTGGCGTCCCTCCCATTCCACCACCAACTGTCACCGAATGGGAGGAGAAGGTGCCTGCCACAATGCATCCAGAGAGTCTTATAGGAATCGGGGGGGACTGGAGGCTGGTAAGTACCAACAAAATGATCACATCACACCACAATACACCGTTGCGCACAACAAGTGAGCCCCAATCGCCCGCCCACATCAAACTCATGTGGAATGCACGCTAACAACACAAATGGATCACAAAGACAGCATCTCCTCAATCAGCACAACCTCACAGGTAGGTGGCAGCTCATGCACCCTGGACTTCCTCCCGAACAGCATGGCTCACCCACACCACCCCACAGCCATGTGGCTGCTAACGCCGTCGACTGTGCCCACCAACAGGTAGCTAGCCATCTCACTGGGGAGGGGGATGTCGAGCCCTGACCGCAACAGCACAACTCCCACATGGCTCTCTGTCACCCCTCACAAACAGCATGGAAACAAATGACCACCACAAGGATGTTGCTGCTCATGAGTCCCCAAAGGAGTGATTTCCCGATACAAAATAAATCCACAAAGGACTGCACTTACCCACAACGCTCATCTGGCATGACATCATGTCGTAACTACTCCACCAGTGAGAAGTGTGACCATGCGCACGTCGATGTGCCTGCTGGCTATGCATCCCAGCAGGACGAAGGGACCGCCTATGGCAGGGTACAAAACAGAGCACGAAAGAAACCCGTCCCGAGGCCCACTCAGAGAAAGGGACGGTGCACAGCACCGGTGATAACCGGCCCCCTGAAAGCCCTGTCTGCACACCAACACGATGTACGACTGATGACATCTGACAGGAACGCCTAGTAAAGCCAAGGCAAAAGTCATGTCACCTCAATTCCAAATGTGGCAAACATGAACAGCCAAGTTGTGCTGTGTGCAGAACATGCTGACAAAAGTGACCGTACTCCAAAAGGTGACTCTACAGCAACAGAAAGCAAGTGTGCCATGGACGAGCGCAGCCAGCCCCCCGCCCGGAAGGTGAAGCCTCGGATGCAGAGTCCCTGGTCCGTTCAGGTGATGAGGAGCTACATGGCCCCTCCTGCGTGTACAGGCCAGGCATTACGCATATGGTAACAGTTGCACAACGTCTCCTACCTGTGCCAATGCTCTGATAACTCCCCCATAAGTGATTGTGGATTGCCAATCGTGGCCTCACATTCCCACAGCGAAAGCATACTTCAATGAGTGTGCAGGCACAATGGGCCTCTGATTGGCCAACTAGTTGCTCCCACACCAGCCCAAAGACCTTCGGATACCAGGTGTCCTGTCCGACCCGCGCGATTCAGCCAGTGCTGAACACGGCTCCCCACTAGTTTCGCGGTGAACTGACACAAAGTATTGATAGCATCTGATACTGAAGGTCGTTGCACACTTATTATCAGACTTGTGGGCTCTGGCCTTGTCCCTCCCTTCCATGTTTTTCCGGAAGTACCACCGGGTGTCAGTCCCCCAATTTGCACACTGCATCTCGCCCTTCCTGACCATTACTTTGGCTGTACAGCTGAGCGCTGGGTCTGAGATTGCTCTCACGCCATGTCTCACCATCCAGTGTGCTAGGCCGAGCCCGGTCTGTTGCAACTGTACCGTGACCGCATGCAGCTCCTCTTTGGATGTGTCCCACTGGCTGTGCTGGGCATCAGTTATAGGCTAACGTTCCGCCATGCCTACTTCACCTGCGTGCAACCCGTCTTTTCCTGCAGAAGTTGTCTGTTTCAGTGGGCCATGGATGTCTTCCTTTCAAACTCATCCCTTGCTGACCTGGATCATGAACTGTGGGTGACTCCTTTGTTGGTCCACGTGCAAGACTGCTTCGGTGAGACACGTTTATGGGATGCCTTACAATGTGTCAGACAGGCTGACAGCTGCGCCTGTGCGTGTGCGCAATGGCTCCTGTGCAATGCCTACATCGAACCTCTCCCAGGTTGAGATGGGATGCACCTTTCAACCTCGTGGTGCGAGGAGCACATCTGTTCCTTCATACTGCTGGATTGGATGGCGGTCCTCTTCGCTGAAGATGAACTGGATCGTCTCTTGGAACTGATTGCCTTCGAACCTGCCTGTGCCTTCTTGGACTCGTAACTACTGAACAGCAACAGGAACTGTTGGCGACTAATGCAATCATCGTTTCCCTTTCTTCACGCCTACTGACAAGAATTGTCAACCAGCTCTCTGACTATGGCCCTGTCTGCATTGGCTTGGACCGTGCTGTGCTCTGCGGTCTACTTAGCTTGGTACCACAGACCGGAGCAAGTGGAGGCTGTCATCTGCCCGTCGTGGACATTGTCGTCTGGCATGAGCCCGGCTTCCATTGTGCAGCTGTAGCGCACGAATAATATATGGCGTAGTTGTCTTGCAAGTACCCATGGCTCGAGTCGGGGGTACACGCAGGTACACAGCGTCCCCCCCTCTTTTCACGCCAAGAAGTTGTTCCCCACAGAAATATGCTGAACTTGTCCCTGTGTACTTTCCAGCCACCGGGACACGTCCAGCAGCACCTGCACGTTGACTGCTTTACATTCCCAGCAGCAACGTGCAGGCAGCGAGGGAGCATTGTTTAACCTCCAGCTGGGCCGAAGTTAAGGGGCCATCCGGCCTCCTTTTGTCTGTATATGCTGACTGGGGACCGCCTTCAACCTTACATCTGAATGTAGATGCCACAGAGGGAAACATAGGCACACAGCTTGTTGTTCCTTCACAGGTACCTAAGAGTGGCATGCTTTTGCCTTTGTGCTGTCCCTGTATATCAATGCAGACACTGTGAGACTGTCAGATGGGTTAGTCTGTCCCAGTATTTGCACAAATAATTTCAGTCGCACTATTTTAGTTCCTTCATGGCGCTACGTCGTGACGTTGTGAGGTCATTTGCATTTTGTCTTGCTTGGTCATACCCCCCACTTCTTTTTTTATAGGACTCGTGCCCTGCAAGTGCCTAAGTATCTAACTGTCACATGAGAAGTGTCCGCAGAGCTTGTTCTCTGTGCGGTCCGGGAGTACTGTCTGTACATTCTGTCCGTGGTCGGAGAACATTGTCCCTTGTCATTCTGTTCTGGTCTGGCCATAGCACCCCGAATCAACAAAGTCCCACAGCTGCTAGAGAATACGGGTGCCATCTAGATGTCATGGGAGGGCGGGCTAGATGCCCCACACTTGGAGAGGGATCCATCCAGTGATGAGAGCGACACAGCAAATGTGAGGTAAATTTCACCATATATAGGCTGAGTAATGGGGTCTGCTGACAAAACCCATAGACCAGGGACATCCCATACGAATCCTTCCTGCAAGGGGTGGGGGGATATGCTCGTGGGTCTACGTCCAGAGGGATTGTTGATGCAACATCTTGCTTCATGTTAAATGTATATGTCACTGTGGTTACTGGTTAGGTACTCATGCATTCTCAACCTGTTGTGGCACGTATGTTGCATGCTTTGACACTGTAGTAAAAACTTCACATTTGGAACCGTCTCCTGTCTTCAACTTAGCTACTTGTGTATTTATTTATGCGTTTTTATATAGCGCGGACTTTACCCGAAGGTGTCAGAACGCTTCACAATAGGAACAGTAACATTGCATGAGGAGAAGGTTACAAGTGAGCATAATACAAAAGCAAGCGTTACATTACATGAGGAAAAAGTGACAATTGTGCAAATAACAAAAACAAACAAGATACAAAAAGAGGTATATGTTGCAAGAGGAAAAAGTGACAGGTGTGCATGATACATAAGATACAAAATACAAATAGAGGTATAATACTGCAATAGGTGACAGTCACTCAGAACACACTGGGAAGGCACTTCTATAGGCATGGAGTACAGAATTTCCTATAGTGGAAGAACTTCCTTGAGGGAGTAGAGAGGGCGTGAATTAAACCGGAGACTTAAAATGAAGGGTACACAAACATAAAATCCAACACCGCACGCAAGGGTGAGGAATGTACAGGAAAAAGTACAAATTTACAATGAAGAGCGAACTTCCTAGAGGGGCCTGAGAATGAAAGTATTAGTTCTGAAAGTGTCTTTGGAAGAGAAGAGATTTGAGGTCAGCTTTGAAGATCCGGGTAGAGGAGGTGGCACGGAGCAATGGGGGAAGCGAGTTCCAGATTCTCACTGCATTGCCTGAGAAGGATTGCGCCATCAATCTTTCCATTTTGAAGACGGGGGGCTCAAGCAGAAGCTTTTCCGCATTGCGAGAAGGGCGAGAACCACCGGACAATTTCAATTTATTCGCCAGGTAACGAGGGGAGGACGTGTGTAAGGCTTTGTGTGTGATGCTTGAATACCTCTGAGTGAGTAGGAGAGCTAGTGAGGCAGTATGGCAATGGTGTCCTGTGCGTAGGGGTGCTTCAGGGTGCTCGGTCCCTGCATGCCCAAGTTCTCAAATCCTGCGCATAGTCCAGTATGTGTACAACATCTCAGCAACAATTCTCAAAGTCTGTGAGACAACAGCAAGGCACACAGACACAGTCATAGTCGCTCATTGTCAACTTACACTTAACGTAAGTAGTTGATGATGAGCTGTTGGCGCTGGTCAAGGCCTTCTTCCTCACCACTGTCATCGTCACTGGGCATGTGTGGGTTGGGAGCGGGGGGGATGGTGCTGTTCCGCCAGATGTAGCAGTCATGTCCCGACCCCGGATACTTTGCACACACGTGTGAGTTGATCTGCTCCGCCTGTCATTCCACTTGCACGTTGATGGAGTGGCAGTGTTTGCGGTTCCTATAGATGTGTTCACTTGCCTGTGGTGGAACGAGGCCAATGTGGGTACCATCAATGGCTCCCATCAACATTTGGGATGCCTCCCAAGCAGGCCTGGCTCCCAGAATTTTTATTTGGGTGGGCCAACGAGGCATTCGGGTGGGCCACTGCGGGCCCGATTTGTCACTTATATCTCTCACCAGGCCTGCTTCTGGGCCCTCCTTCATCTCTCCTCAGTTTTACAAGGGCCAGTGAAACGCATTCTTTCCTTCCAAATTGTCTTTCTAGATGTTATCACTCTCAATAAGTGTGTTTTTTCCATAATAGGTCCTCCTGATGGGAGGAGGAGGTTTCCTGAGGTGGGAGTATCAGGCAATTGACACTCCTCAGGCCCTCACTCATGCCCTCCTCCTCGGATTCCCTCACTGCCACCCTCGTCCAGCGCCCCTCATCTCTCCATAGCCGAAGGACAATGAGGATTAGAAGGTGTGGGAATCACATGTCATCCATACTGGTGGGCAGGATTTTTTAGGGCGTTTGGCCTGGAGAAGCACTGACTCAGGATTTAATGCACACCACAGTGGTTAGGGGTTGGCTTTGCAGATGAAGGCGTATATCTGCCCCAAAAAACCCTTTGTGGCAACATTCGGATGATGAAAGACTGGGGAAGTTATGACTATGTTACAACCCAGAAATAAAGCTAAGTTCTGACTATTAATTCAGGTAATCATGCAGCTCTTCGATGACAGTTCCTAGGTACCTGTTCTATGATAGGATTGTCACTTCGGAACTGCAAGTTACACAAATATCGCTGTGGTAAAGGTAGTAACCCACTGAGCTGTACACATCAAATGCAGTTTATCAGCATTTCAAAACTACCAACAGACAAGGGATTGGCAGGATCATGATTTACCAGTTATCTGGACATTTGTATCGTTGGCTTACATCCGTGCCAGAGCCTTGATTGAGCTACAAAATGTTCAAATGAAGTATACAGGGAGTATGTGTCTTGCTGGGCCTTCACAGATGATCTTGTGAAGCACAAATAGCCAGACATTCTCTCACCTGCTCGGTTCCTACTCACTGCCCGATCTGATGAGCAGCTTCAGTGGCCAGGTAAGGTGGATCCGGAGAAATAATATTTTCTTGTCCCTGTGGATTTGGAAAGGAGATTTCCACACAGCAGTTCGGTTAAGGTTACCCGGTGCAGAAGACAGGATTTGTCCCCTTCGCCATGCCCATATCTCAGCAGCATGAGTTGGCGGGGACACAGCCCACATTTCTGAATTGAGATGTGTGATTGGGGGTGCCTGTGGGAGAGGGCTCAGGCCCACATCCGCAACTCCCAGAACAGGAAGATCAACAACGTTTGGAGGAACGTTTCACCTGAATGTGGCCATTTACTCCTGGCCTTCGTGCCGTCACGGCCAGGGCCACGGATCATGTTTGGGTGGGCCTGGCCCTCCCGCTAGGACTGGGCGTGCTCCCAGGTAATGGAACTCCCCCTTCACATCTGCCGATTCATCCCTCCTTGTGAAGTGGACATGTCTGGCCTTGTAAGGCTTCAATGCTGACAGGATGCCACGCACCACCATGCTGATCTTAGGTTGTGACATCCCACCGACGCTGGCCACAGTGTACTGGTAAGACGCAGTAGCGGAGACATGCAGTGCAGCCATAACCTTCACTGTAGCAGACAATGCAGCCGGATATATTCTTTTGGGCTTCACATGGGGGGTCCGACTTGGCACATAGGTTCCGTGGTGTGTGGCGATCCAAACTGTATTTCCGGATGATTTCGATGTCCTCCATCGTCGCCAGGTCGGGGCCAGGTCGAAGGATGGGTGGTCTCCTCCTACGTATGTCAGGGTACACGAGCATGAGCTGAGTTGTAGATGACATGTGGTGAACAGCTTACCCAGAGACTCACACAACCACAACATGGGGAGGACTCATGGTCACGTGAATTGCAGAGTGACCTGCATTCAGACATTGTTTTTCTTCGCTCACTTGCCATACTGACACTACAACATCCAATGAAGTCGATGTGTATGGCATATGGTACACTGCTACATCAAGGATGTGCTGCCGTGTGGTTAGATGGCACAGCACTTGTGTTTGCCAGTATCAGTGCTGAGTTGCATGTAGCTGCTGTCACTGCACGGCCGCAAACTTTAGACCCCCTATTCACAACAGAATTGCTGTGTGAGGGCAGTGAGTGTCATCTGGACAACGCGACATGGATGTACGGCACGGTGGACAGACACATGTGGACATTATGGGCTCAGTCCTGCGTGAGTGTGTGTGGGATTTGCGTCACAGAAATTGCAATATTCACCTGAATGAGGCACAAATGCACATGTATTGTGTATCCATGCCCACATGGCTGACAATGGCCGAGGATGTCGGTCAGAGCTATGTTTGTTTGTTCCACATATGCACTCCTATGACGTGTGTGTGCACATTTACAGGCAATGGCAGCTAGGCATACTGCACACCACACCAGTAGGTGTGTTGGGTGTGCTAGGGATTACACGTATGTCTGATTAGCAGACAATGGATGACTTTGATTGTCTGCCTACACCACTGACCCTTCGCAATTCGACCGCTGGCCAACAGACGCCAGTCCGATGTCAAGGGATATTCAGGCGTGGTTCACAGTTTGGATGTTTCCTTATACAACATTGGTACCGTGCGGGAGACCTTCGTCGTTTTAGACTCCTTCCCTCATTTGAGTCCATGCTGGCCACGGGGCATGTCTATGTATGTAATTTCACTCTCCTTTCCTTGGACATTCCATGTGTGTGCGGACTTGGCTCACGGGTTACACTCTCTCAGCCCTTCACAGTGTGGTGACCAGCTGGTCGCTGTTCTAGTTGTTCTGATGTGCCAGCCACTCCCAGAGGGCTGATTTACCCCCCACCCCACATCCACCCAGCACAAGCGTCACTGGACCTGTGACCCTGCGAACAAACAGCTCAGGACGCACGTGCCCTGGGCCAGGTCTCCGATTCATGTGCGGGGTCTGTGTGGTTACTCGCTATGCATGGGGGCCTCGTGCCCCACAACATTGCCAATGGGGTGCACCAGTCACTTTAGGCAAATGAATTGTGATGTGTGATGTAATAGTCAGGGCGCCAATGCCAATGCAGTATGTGTTCGCATACGCGGTAGCTGGCATCCGTAGTGATGACACAAATTGGCCCCACTTGAATGTTGCATGGTTGCGGTCGCAGCTTCCGGGCCGCCACGGTGTGGCACACACAATGCGGATGGGCCATCAGCCAATGGGTGCCTTCGGCAAACATGTTTAGATGTTGCGGTGTGCGCGCTCTGCAACTGCGGGGTTCGGCATTGGCCCCAATTGCCTTCAGGGGCACCGAGGGTCACTTTGAGGATTGGGTGGGCCTCGCACTTTGCATTTCGCAGGTTGCCACATTCGTCGTGGTGCCACCACGCTTGCTGGGAGTTGTAGTTGTTCAGGGGTTGCATGCGTGGAGATGTCTGGTACGTACCTCTGCTGTGGTGCGCGGCGGCATCTTGTGTGCCGGAGGTGCAGCAGGTGGTGCAGCGGGAAGGCCTGTTGCGCAGGATCCATGGCTGGTCCGGGGGTTTGGATGGGTACGGTATCGGCTCTTCCTCTCCGATGTGTTATTTCCGCCATCCGTCAACGTGGTGGTTTTTACGCGGCGGTGGGAAGGGCTGTCTGCAACATCGTTATTTGCCACCCTTGCGTATGCAACAAAAGTGCGGAGCCTGGCAGGCTGCGGCGGATGGGAAATGGCCTCTGTGGGTCCATTGTGATTTGTTGGTCGCATTGACCGCACCTGGTGCGGACGACTTGATGGTTTTCCGCCACCGCCACCAGCACGGATGACCTTCCGTCCGGCATCGAAATGGGCCCCAAAGTTTCTTTGGAAAGGCAAACCGTCTCGTATAGCCTGGTCCACTTTAAAAAAAGACAAAAACAATGGAGGTCTTAAGTTTCCTGATTTCAAAACTTATCACTCTGCTTTTTCCCTAAAACAAGCAACCCGCTGGCTCTCCTCGGAACCCCCTTGTATTTCCTCCATTGTGGATAGAATTAGAGAAATTTCTTATTACCCCCTTTGATTTTCAGGAAATTCTTGTTTTTACTTCCAATAATTCTTTTTTACGTTCCCCTATCATTTCTCATTCTTGCAAACTCTTAATTCCTCTCTTACCGACTTCATATCCTTCAACTAATTCATAGCAACAACAACCCATTTGGTATAATAAATCGTTACAAATTAATAATCGTTCTATATACTGGAAGAATTGGCGTTCCAAAGGCCTGCATTGGATCTCCCAACTTCTATTTGACAATAAACCCCTTTCGTTTACTGATCTCCAAACAAAGTTTTCTTTACCAGCCTCCTTTAAACCGCAATATGATCTTAAAAGTCCTGCCCTTAACCAATACCTTCTTACATTACCAAACACTTCCAATCCCCCTACAATTTGCTTAAATCTCTCTCCAATATTAGATACTTCTCCCTCTGCTTCCACTATGTATAAATCCCTACAATTACAACCGGATAGACTTAAATCAAAGACTGAATTGGCTTGGGAAAAAGATTCACTACAATGTTGGCCAACCAGTACTTGGGATAAGTTGTGGTTTAGGCTTCACAAATCTTCTCATGCTGCTAATACTACACAAACCCTTTATTTTGTCTAGCATCGGATATTATTTTCTCCTGTGACCCTAGCATCCTTCACATCGGACTTGTCCTCCACTTGTTGGTCCTGCTCCTGTCCTACTGCTGATTTAAAACACATGTTATTTGAATGTCCCCTATCCACAGATTTTGGCAATTGGTTTGGTCCCTAGTTTAATTTTTTTTTAAAGTTAAGATACCCTTCTCTATAATAAACATATTCCTTGGCACTCAGTCACCTCATTGGCCTCAGTCAACATCGAGCTTTAATTTGTTAGACCTACTGTTAGCTGTTGCTTTTCATTTAATAACCTCAAATTGGAAACAAGCAGATAAAGTTACTTTTAGATCCTGGTGGAATGCTGTGTGTTTCCACCATAGACTAGATACTAATTACGTCTCCCCTATTTCCCTAGCGATTAAAAGAGACCTCTTATGTCTTCCATATAATTATCCTTATCTGCCTCTTCTATTGTTAAAGTTATCACTTTATCAGATGATGTTAGGAAACCACCTTAAATTTTACTCTTTGCCTCCTCTTTCTTAAACGATCAGATGTTATTTGTTCTCCTATATTTTTTACCACGTAATTTTAAATTTACTTATTGTTATGCTTACAGTGTTAAACCAGTTATTGTTCTTGCCTTATATTCTAAAATATTATAATTTAACTACATGTTGCTCTTCCCCGCTCCCCTACCCCCTTTTTTCTTTCCTTGGTTTAAAATGTATATTTTTTCCTTTTATATACCGCTTAATAGGCTTATTTCCCCTTTTATCTCGTTTTGCATACTACTTTTATGTTGAATAGGATCTGTTGTAACTATTACAATGCTGTTTGTTTGCTTGTTTTTCTTAATAAACCCAAACTTTTAAAAATCAAGTCCTTTCGTCTGGTAGCAGTGTTGTGTGTTTAAGTAAATGTATGCCACAGGGTTGTGTGATTAAGTTTGACATTTCTTTCTAAAAATTCCTCAGGAACATGCTACAGAACAATTTATGCTGGTAAAGCAGTGGGCTGTGTTCCTGCCTGTTCTGTGCTACAGAACACAATTTAGCTGTAGTTGGGTTTTTAATCTGCACGTGAGCATTTCTTTAGACAAAGTAAATTGTAGTGGCTTTTTTTTATCACATCGCCTTATTCGCTACATCTTCAACAATCTTTATGTAATCTCTTTAGAGGCACTGTGGCTTTCAGAGTGGGTTGGAACTGGGGTCATTGCATTTACAAGGGCATCTATGTCCCTGGCACAAACTGTGTGGACTTGTTCTGTCTGCAGAAGATGCTTGTGCTGAGAACGATAAGAGCTTGGTCAGTGGTGTAACTGTCATTAATACAGCGGTGCAGATGCACCAGGGTGTGAGGGACCATTGCATCTTAGTTATGGCTATTTCTTACTATACAACATGTGGATGGAGGTGGGGGGGTGGCATGCTGCCTGGTTGCATTGGGGCCCAAGGCACTCTTGCTACAGTTGAGCGTGGTAACGGTGAATGTGGTAGTTAGTAAGGTAGGTTATTTAAGAGGGTGACTACCATCGTGTATGGCCAATGATAACACCAGTTATTTGCTGTGCCTAGAAATGACAGAAGAGTGGTGTGAAGCTCTGTAGAAAAACATGTTCATGTTTAATCCTGCGAATGCAGATGCTGGAATCTTGACATAAAATACTCCTGGTCCTCTCTCAACCAAAGCTTGTTTCAGTTCCCCCAAAAACAATATATTGCAAAAGGGCATGTGTGCTTTTCAGAACGCCTCTGAGATGGAACGCACTACGAGTAACCACATCTCAATCAGATTTTAATCACAACCTATCTCTTCTGAATTCTCTGTTCATCCTCTCCTAGGGACCAGAGAGCGCTATAAAGCATTCCAAGTTAGCAATGGTCCGCTTAGAGGAGGAGCACGTGGTAGCACATGAACTCACTTTTGTAATTCTTTACGTGAGTATAATATTAGAGAATGTGTGCGTGCTTCTCGTTTTCAGTGGGGGATTTATCTTTGCTTGGCTACCGGATGTTCTTTTTTTAAACTATTGACCCTTAAGAATTATAATCCAGTAGGTGATGTGCCTTTGTTTTTTGTTTTCCTGGATTTTGGTTTTTACTACGGCCCATGCTTAGTCTGCCCTTTTGTGAACTATTACTCCAGTATCGGCCGGGTATCTTATGGAAAGTTGACTAAATTATGCGGCACAATTTGTACATCATAATTACATTATGTTATTTTTTTTAGCACACAAGAATATTTTCTGGGCCGAAGTTTCAACTCTTTAGTCCTAGGTAAACACCTGACTGCAAGGTTGACCAGTTAACCTTTGCAAAGGGCTTGCCACTGCATGGATAACTCCCAAATATAGCAAAAAGCAACAGAAAGGTAACTAGTCATCCTTTACAAAAAGCCTTTCACTGAGCAGCAACACGTGCTGCCACATTTTAGCAACTTTTGATCCGTTTGAACTCGAAACTTTTTTGCTAAAATCTGCAGATTTTGCAGAAGAAGGCTGGCTATGGGACAAATGCGGCAAAGTCATAATTGTGCGGAAAAACCACGGCCACAAAAATGGCACAATTACAGTGGGCCTGGATATAGGTTTGCGACTGGTCTGGTCAGTCATGCCTTCCTTCACTTGTTTGTAGGTACTGTAACCTACCTGTTCTGCCCTTATGTGGTTATCTATTCAATATAGGTTTGCCATGTTGGAGGCAGACCATGGCCTGGTCACGTGCCGATCACTGTGGCTCCTTCCTACCAAAACGTCGTGGCGGGGGGGGGGGTGGGTCTGGTAGTTCACCTGCCAGACTTTTTCCTCAGCCGCTGGAGCAGCCATACCAGACTAGTTAAAATACATATTTACTTTGTGATATGTAAATAAATGATTACAGTTGGCGAAACTGTAATTTCTGTGCAGCACAATTTATCCTTTTCCTCTATTGGATCATTTTCTTTTTCTCAGTTTCCCTCTCATGGTAAGCATTGCGAGATACAATGGGACATCACAGGGTTGTGGGTGAATTACCTACTCAGCTCTTGTAACTCATCTGTGCCTGTGTGCCACCTATCCTACTTTCTATTAAGTTTCGACTCATTGAAAAGCTCGACTGTGTGGCTTACAGAATTTACATCGAAGCTAAAGATAATGGTTACTCTCCCCACCTAGTCCCCTCCAAAGAGTCAGATTCGAGTCTGCCTTAGACTGTGCAGCAGGGATGTACACTTTCAAAGTCTGTGAGTTAAGTGGAACACAACAACATATGCTGTTAGCTGTGGGACACATTTCATCCTTCCATCACACCATCCACCAACACCTGCCTCCTCTTTTTACCAGTTACACACAACCATACAATCCTTGCAGGCCACTCCACTGCAAGCATTACCTATTCCAGTGATAACTCGCACTGGTTCCTTGATTTAACTACCAGAGGCTTGGTGGCAGTTCTCTGGCACGGAGGGCTGCAGTTGCTTGGAACGCACTTCCCCTGGCATTACGCAATATTGCAGACCCGATAGTATTCAAGAAAAATCTGAAAACTTACCTTTTCGTTTGCTAGGCTCCTTGCTCCCCTTAAGACATCGCGCCAGGACACTCGTGAGTAGCCGTGCGCGTTAAAAATCCAAATAACATAACAATAACATAACATAACAATGTTACTTTGGTAGGCATCATTTAATCAACATGAACAGTGATTCTGAAACAGTTTTGTGTTCCACTTACAATAAACAGTACCTTATTGAAGTACTGATTACATTTTTACACACCTAAGGAGCTATAAAAATTCCACACTCATCATCAGGATGTTCCATTTGACATTAACTTCCCACCAGGATGCATTAATTTACACCGAGAAACAATATACCATCATTGCATGTATTTCTGAATCAGTCCGCATGACCCAGTGTTGTAATTGTATAGCTCTTCAACCCCTAGCCTGCACAGTACCAAGGATAATGTACTTCATGGCTCTTTCTCAAACTATTTTTCTACTCCTCTATCTCCAGTTCATTAACCACTTCCTGTACAAACTACCTATACCTCTCTATCTTCCTTTCTATCTATTCTGTGCAGCACGGGTGTAACGAAACTTGAGGGGGCCCCCTGCAAAGTACGTGGAGGGGCCCCCTCCAGACTCAATATGGAGCTCTCTGGGCAGAGTACTGTGCTGAGGGGGCCCCCTGGAGCTTAGGGCACCGCGGGGGCTGCGGGGGCGTGTGTTACGCCACTTCTGTGCAGCTCTCACCCCTATCCATTCACCATGCCACATAATTCCATTACACAAATACACTCACACCACATAATTCCAACCCACACAGTTCCGCAACTAACAATTCCAATACAACCCACATAATTCCAATCCACACCACATACATCCACTACACTGCAAACAAAAAAACATAGGTAAAATACATAGTCGTTTACAACGCCAATTGCTATACCTCTCGCAAATGCAAGACCAATTGCATTGCAAAAGCTTGTTTTTTTGGTTGTGGAGTAAGCACTTCTGATATACCTGCACCACAACCGGGGGCGACCCGTTCCTCCTCCCTTCCTCATTTTCCTTTCACATGTTGGGAAGATTTCGGGAGGAGTTCGGGAACGCCCACGAACATACGTTTGTGGACATTCTAAAATCCCTGGGTAAATCGGGGCTGTTGAGCGACGCATTGAGAGGGATTTGCTCCTGTGGATTTATTTCTCTGCATTTGAGGCCCGCAAGTTGTCCGTTTTCGGTGTGGTTGTGTAAGTGAATGCACTGGGTGAGGTGAACTTGCACCAGGACCATAAAATCTCCGGAATGAATTTCAGAAATTCCTAGCATTTTGCCCCGTCAGCTCTTTCTGAAATTCCTGAAGCCTCACTTTCACCTCATGGAGCGAAGCAGGTTATTTATATACTATTTCCATTATCAGCAGAAGAAGAAGCAATATTTTGTTGATAAAAAAGAAAGCTGTGTTTTTGAAGATGAGGAGGCTGGTTCTGTCTTTAAAGTTTATGATTTACACAGGTTTAAACAAAAAGCATCAGCGAACGCTGAAGTAGTGGAAATTTGGTTGTTCGATTTTGCAGCAGACAACTGCCTGTGGCAAGTAAGATTTCCACGTACATATGTACTTCGTAACTTATACGGTAGCTTTTCCCTACGTATTGTTTGTTTATGAATGTGGATTTATTTACTTCATTGAATGAGAGTCTGCTCGGAGGCAAGATGGCGGCCGTGAGTGCGGTCGTGTGAGCTCGAGCTCCCGGAGCTCCCCCCCTGTTCCACTTACCGCAGTATCGGTTGGTGATTTCCTGACCATGGTTGTGAGCATGCGGGAGTAGGAGAAGAACCAAGACTGGATGGTGTAGGGGCCTGAGTCGGTGATGTTGTGGAGCGTTTGCCGAGCTTCCCATCTGGATCTGTGGCGGCTTCTGGCACTTGCAAGGCGGTCTTCCGGGTATGCGTGCGTCGGACTCTGCAGTCATAGAGTGTTGACGGAAGGGAACACTGACGCCGACCCAGAGAAGAAACACAGCGCCACTATGCCCCCGAAGGCAGGACGGGGAAGAGGGAGAAATACAATGGAGTTGTCTGATAACGGAGCAATACGTGAAGCAGAGAGGAAGAAACCCGATTTAAACACGGAGAAAACGCGCATGGAGGGCGGTAAGAAATTGGTGCCTGCATTGTTTCTAAGTGGGAAATCAAAAAAACAGCTAACCCCCACATTAATGGCAACTATTGACATACAGAACAGGGGAGATGGTACGTTGGGGGAGAACTCTTCCTCTGACCTGTCTGCAGATAAGGAGAGCACAGCGGGGGATAATCCCAGAGATATATCTAAAGAAGGGGAGAAAGGTGTAAAGAGTGTTGAACACCCCTCGGAGAGTGTGGATATGGGGATCAGTGGAAAAAAGATTTGCAATCAGGACCCTACAAAGGAGAGTGACTCGGGGGACATTCTTTTTTTCTCGCTGTCAGACCCCTCTGACACTTCTGGGGACGAGACCGATGCAGAAAATCAGGCTAAAAGGAGGGGTCGCAAGGAGTTCAACAGTATCAATAGTAGGCAGATAAAGGAGGTTGCAGACTGGGGGATCGAGTCGTCTGGTACCCCGGAAAACAGCCCTAAAACAGTGCGTAAGAGGGGTGACGCAGGTGCGGGCGTAGGTCATCAGATGGTGGAGAGTACAGATGCCTTCCAGTGGGATTATTCATTCATGGGTGAGGCTGGGACTAATGGAGTGGCTGGTGGGATGCAATCTAACTTTAATGTTATGGAGAAATCTGAAGACATCTCTCTGGCAGTTATCTATCAGAGTATTATGGCCCACAGGGAGGAGACCCGCACCGAGAGCCAGCGCACACAGGGAGCCTGCAGGAAACTACAGAACTCAGTGCGGAGGATTGCGAAAACATGCTCCGAGTTTGTTGATAGGTTTAATGAGGCAGAGACACGTATTTCGAACTTAGAGGACGAGCTCGCCATGCAAAAAGCAACAACGGAGGCTCTTCGCACTGCAAAGGATGATACCCTCTGGAAGATCACTGATCTGGAGAATCGCCTGCGGCGCAATAATCTCCGTGTATTAGACATTCCTGAGGGGGCGGAGGGGCAGGATGCACGGAAATTTATTATTGAACTGTTTGCTGAAGCTTTTCCTGGGTTAACCCAATGGGACTGGGAACGGGAGATCCAGCGAGCGCACAGGTTCCCCTTCACACAGCGTAATAGATCAGGCCAGAATACTAGCAGACCAAGGGCAATTTTGATATCAGTTAACAACTATTTGGCAAGAGAGGCTGTGTATGATTTGGCGCGTCCAGATCGTAAGAAGAGCGGGAAGGGGATAGAGTTTTTGTGCGCCCTGACTACTGTCCCCTTACTGTGGAAAAGAGATGGCAATTGCGTCAGCTCATTACTCCATTTAGAGATAAAAATGCACAAGCCTTTTTGCTGAACCCAGCCAAGCTTAAGGTCATTTATAACGAGCATGTGCGGTTCTTCACAGCAGAGACAGCGGCTAAGGAATACCTGCACTCTCTGTGAAGGCTATAAGGGGAGGAACTCAAATGTAAAGGGGTGCGGGGTTTGGAGCATTTATACTAATGAATTGTGTTAGAACTGGGTTAGATGTACTGGGATGGGGACTAAAAAAAAAAAAAAAGATTTTTTTTTTTTAGATTAAGTGGTGAATGGTCTTTTGGTGTTGTGTTTGTCACTTAGGGGTTCGTTTGTAAAGCATGGTTCATGTATTGGCGGTAGGGCAGGGGGGTCCGGGGGGGTAGTAGCTCGTTCCATCTCAGAGGCCTTGTGTCTCCAAGCCTCTAATTGGGGGAAGGGTGGGGGGTGCATGGCTTCGGCCGAAGTCATGTTGGGTAGGGTGGTTCGGGGTGGGTTGTGGGGGTCAGTAGTAGTAAAAATAATCCATGATGGTACAGGAAGATTGAGTAAAAAATTCGATGGTTTTAGACATATGGTCTTTATGCTTAAATATATGGGGAAAATAGATGGGGGATAGACGTATAAATAATGGCATACGGCTTTGTTCCCTGAATGTCTGCGGGTTGAACAACTATAATAAAAGACAACGGGTCTTGGCTGAATTACGCTCGCTCCAATTAGATCTGGTATGTGTACAAGAAACTCACATCCAATGGAGCAAAAGAAAATTATTGGCGGAACTCGGATTTAAGGTGCTAGTATGTACAGAGCAATCTACTACTGTGCGGGGGGTAGCGATACTGGCAAAAAACCATATACAAGGGACTGGAAGAGTATTGGCGGATAAAGCAGGGAGATGGGCCATTGCGGAATGTATGATTGGTAGCTCAAAATATACTATTTGTTCTATTTATGGCTCTAATTTAGATGAGGCCTTAGTATTAGAAGGGTTAAATGTGGAACTAGCACTATGGCCCACGCCGTTGATCATGTGTGGTGATTTAAATATACATCTTGAGCCAGGGGTGTTACAGGATGACAGCAAATTGTATAGAGGGAGGAAGCCCAAAGTTTTTAAGGCACTTCAGTCTTTACTGGGGGATCATGGTTTGGTTGACGTATGGGCAGCATTGAGGGGTACTGACCCCGGGTATACCTTTTATTCATATCCGCACCAGAAATTGGTAAGACTAGATTATTTTTTCTCATCCGGTCGCTTGCTTTCGGGTGCTAATATTCAGGTGCACCCGCGGATTTCTTCGGATCATGGACCCCTAGTACTGAATCTTGGTATGCCCAGGACTGGAATTAGGCCACGAACATTTTCTTTTGATAGAAAGTTGCTTCTTGATAGTGAATATGTGACACATATGAAGGTCTGCATAGTGGAATTTTTGGACATAAATCGTAATACGGCACGAATTGGTTCTATATGGGACGCTTTAAAAGCAGGTTTTAGAGGGGAGACCTTGAGTCTTGGGCTGCATAGGCAAAAACAGATGCAAGCAGATTTGCAGGAATTATGTGGCAGCCTATCAATAGCAGAAGTAAAACTTATGCAGGGGATTCAGCCGGGACTTGAGATCTCTGAGTTGCAGACGCAGGTAGCGCGGTGTAAGGCTAAAATAAACTTGCACTGGAGTAAAGAAATAGCCAGGAAACACTCTATTAATAGGAACCAAAGCTATGAATATGGAGAAGCAACTGGGCGCTGTTTGGCGCAAAAGGTGCGATCAAGGGAGGTGGCGCAAAGAATTGGATCAGTAGCAGATGTTAGGGGGAATATGGTAGATACAGATATAGGGATTTTAAAGGTTTTTCATGATTATTATGAGGCACTATATACTGAGGAGTGCTCTGATATACAGGTTGGGGAAGCCCTGCTGCAGAGTCTTAATTGTAAAAGAGTGGATTTGTTAGCTGCAGAAAGATTAGAGGAGCCCATTACCATGGAAGAGTTGGAAGGAGCTATTAATAGTTTAGCTTCCGGTAAAGCAGCAGGGCCTGACAAACTCCCATTGGAAATTTATAAAACCTTTTTTAATGAGCTTAAAGCTGATATGCTTACCACTTTCCTCCAAGCCCAAGTAGGAGCTGCCCCTTCGACTTGGGATGAGGCTAGTATAATAGTTTTTAAAAAGAAAGATAAACCTGCCGATCAGCCAGGTTCCTATCGGCCTATATCATTATTAAACGCAGATGGTAAAATCTATGCCAAAATCCTCGCGACCCGGTTAGCTGATGTGATAGCCCCGTTGGTATCAAGTCGACAGCATGGATTTATACCTAAGAGGGACACGACTAATCATATAAATAGAGTGATAACCCTGTTGGATATAGCTAATACTATAGGGAGTAAATTCAGCTTGATCTTATTAGACGCTGAAAAAGCGTTTGACCGGGTCGCGTGGGAATTTTTATGGGCGGTATTACGACAGGCAGGTTTTAAACAAAACTTCATCTCGGCTATTCAAGTTTTATATAGACGCCCAACAGCTAAAATTTGTATAATGGGTCTTGAATCTGACTCTGTATGTATAACGCGGGGTACAAGGCAGGGGTGTCCCTGCTCGCCTTTGTTGTTTTCTTTATACATTAACCCCTTTTTAATGATGTTGGAACAAAATGTTGGGATAGAGCCGGTAATCTGGAAACAAGAGCACTATCGAGTGTTTGCATACGCAGACGATGTGGCAGTGGTTACTCCAAACCCTATGGGGGCTATTTCTAAGATAGAGCAACTAGCGCTGGAGTTTGGAGCCACTTCAGGGTATAAGTTAAATGTTTCCAAGACACAAATATTGTGCTTAAATCAAGATGGTTTGAATGATCAACGGGTCCTGAGAGAGGTATCTTACTTAGGGGTTACAATAATGACATGTTTAAAATCATTGGTGGAGGTCAATTGGGGCAATATTTTAATCTCGGTGCGGAAGCAGCTAGACCGATGTGAATGTTTACATCTCTCACTTGTTGGACGGTGCAGCGTCCTTAAAATGTTAATTTTGCCTAAAGTTTTATATTTTTTTAGATCTGTTCCATTAGAAATCTCTTGCGTCCAGCTGGCAGCATTGCAGTCAATATGTGCTAGGTTCTTATGGGCGCAAGGGAAACCTCGAAGAGCTATGCGATACATGATTCTACCTCGTGAGAAAGGTGGGTGGGTAGTTCCTGATTTTACACTATATTACCTGGTGTGTATGTTGCAGCGTATGAATATTTTACTGACGGGGTTAGAACCGTTTAGTATTGCCGAAGCCCCCTCTATATACCAGATGCTGTTGGGTAGTGATGCAAAGAATCGGTTGTTTTTGACCCTGGAGCTTAGTTATTATAAAAAAACAGGTTTAAGGTTTTAAATGCTGCTTATAAGGTATGGAAAGTGGTGCGAAAGTGGTACGGCTTTGAGAGGGTCTCCCAATATACCCCGTTTACAGCCACCACCCTCTTACCCCCTATATTCTGGGATAGGATTGCAGATAGATGGCAGACAAGGGGTATTCAATGTATTGGGGATTTATATGTTAATGAGGGGTTGATGTCTTTTGAGATGCTAGTCGGGAAGTATCATCTTCCTAGAACGGAATTTTTTAAATATTTACAAATCCGTGATTATTTAAGCAAAAGTCGATGGAAGGTTGATTTAAATCCTATAGTTGAAGCTGTAAGGAAAAATGCCCGCATTGGTTTGCTATATAATTTGTTATTAGAGACTAAGGGTAATGATGTAGACAGACATAACATTAAGTGGGAAAATAGGCTTGGGTGTCAAGGTATACGGGTGGAAGATTCTATTGAATTAGCGGGGAGGTTATTGATCTCTGCTAACCTTCGCGCACAACACTATAAAACTGTGTTCAATCTCTATTATACCCCAGCCAGGTTATTAAAGTGGGGTGGAGTAAATGATGGTAAATGTTTCCGCTGTGGCACTGATGATGCGGATATTGTGCACATTTTTTTTTCATGTAGATATTTGAGTAATTTTTGGCTGCAATTAGAGAATTTTTTAGCGGAATTGTTGGGGGGTCCTATAAAACTAGATATAATCCAGGTGATGTTAGGGGTAGTGGAGAGTGATGGATCTAACCAGTTGGCTTATAGGCATCGATATTTGATCTTTATGGTTACAGCCATAGCTAGGTTATGTATTGCCTCAATGTGGCTCCATAAAGATGCCCCGACATTTGAACTATGGAGGGCAAGATTTTTTACTATTTTTAATTTAGAGCATAGTTTATATGCATTAAAAGGGGTTAGAAAGAGGAAATTAGGTAGGGAAATATGGGGGCCGGTGCTTTCTTATATGGATGAGTGATGTGTCGTTTAGTAGATATGAGCATTAACACTTTAATGTACAGATTTATATTTAGTATGTTACACTGTGCACTTTAGAGCTTAAATAATATTGTAGGTACTGTAAAGGATGAATGTATTAGCACTTTAATGTACAGTTATATATTTTGTATGTTGCATTGTGCACTTTAGAGCTTAAATAATATCGTATGTACTGTAAAGGATGAATTTGTCAACCACTATGTTTGCCTTACCTAGAGTATTTGGATGTGTATCGATAATGTAGTTGATATTTATTTTTATACCATTGATTATATAAAAGTAATGTACTGTGACTGTCATGGATTAATAAAATTTAAAAAAAAAAAAAAGAATGAGAGTCTGCTCAGTGCTTTTATTGAATAACGTCCTGTGTACAATTGCCTGTAAAGGCTGGAAGAACAGCATAGTAGGTTTGGCTAGAGACAACTTTAGCTGACTGCCAGAGCTCATGTCAAAACAAAAAGTTAGAAATAGAATGAAACCAGCCTCAGTTCATCAGTCTCCGTTGATCAGCCCCCTAATGGCACATCAGCATTTGATTGGCCTGCAGTTCTGGTGGTTCAACAGAAGAGGCCTCCACTAGAGAGCATGGATGGTGAAGAATCCATGCACTGCAATGGAGGTTCACCTCAGAAGAAAGCGCCCCTGATGCTTCAGCCTCCTTTCTGTCACGCTATAATCTCTGCACGTTCTAGCAACACTGGGTCTACAGCAGTGCTTAATTTGTAAAATAATAAGTGCTGGTGCCACAAGTTTTTCTCAGAAGCACGCAGCCAGCTTTGTACAATGTTGAGGTTGTTGAAAACCACGTCTGTCTATTCTTGATTCCAGCTCATGACTCTTTCGTCCACCACTCTACCCTTCCTGCTTTATTTCACTCTTGTTGATTATTTTCCATCTCTGCGTTCTCCCTTTGGCACTATTTTTCCATCATTCTCTTCCTCTTTTCACCCTTTTCTTCCCTTTCACTCTCTTGTTCTGGGTCAAACTCTGAAAATTAAAATGAAATGCTAGTGCCCAAAAATGAGTGCCAGTGGCCGCACCTGCAACCACCAGCTCAAATTAAGCACTGTCTACAAGTGCAGTTTGGACATTTTCAGGAAAGCCCCAGCTTGTCAGAATAGTAACAACTAAGGGCTGATGCCACCTGGCACTGATCAGGCAGCCACGGGGGGCAACAATCTACGGGCAGACCTGACACAGCAGGAGACAATGTGTGATACTGGTCATGGTTTCCATACAGTCATTTGGAGACCTTTCCTTTGTGGGGGTTGAGGTGTCGTGAGCTGTGAGAGCCTCGAATAAAATCTGCTTCTGAATGAACAGTCATACTGTACCACACTTGATTGGGGGCGGGAAGGGAGGGGTTATTAAACCCATTGCCAAAGACATAATTAGTTTGAAACCATGTATACAATTACTTCCATACGGTCTGATATTGTAACCCATTTTACTGCTCGTACTTCCAGACTCATCAAACACAAGATATACGGCCCCAGCAAAGCCTTTGAGGGACTCGTGCAAAAACAACAATTGATGGACAGAATGCAGAACAATGTCATACATTCACCCCAGTACAGAGATCTGGGCCTAAATCCATCGTTTTTTTGCTCACCATGCCATTCCAGTTTGAACCCAGCCATATGCAAATCAGTCTTGACCCTGTGCCTCATGGGAACAGTCCAGCCCGATCTGCCAAGCCAGGTCCTCCCTGGACTGGAAACAAGCATCCTAGGACTGGTTTCGGGGTTACACCCCTCTTCAGCCAGGATAGCTTGATTCCAGTGGCATGGAGAGCACGGGACCCACGTCTGGGCATACCCGTCCCACTCGGGGTGACAAATGCAAAAACAACAATTGATGGACAGAATGCAGAACAATGTCATACATTCACCCCAGTACAGAGATCTGGGCCTAAATCCATCGTTTTTTTGCTCACCATGCCATTCCAGTTTGAACCCAGCCATATGCAAATCAGTCTTGACCCTGTGCCTCATGGGAACAGTCCAGCCCGAACTGCCAAGCCAGGTCCTCCCTGGACTGGAAACAAGCATCCTAGGACCGGTTTCGGGGTTACACCCTCTTCAGCCAGGATAGCTTGATTCCAGTGGCATGGAGAACACGGGACCCACGTCTGGGCATACCCGTCCCACTCGGGGTGACAAATGCAAAAACAACAATTGATGGACAGAATGCAGAACAATGTCATACATTCACCCCAGTACAGAGATCTGGGCCTAAATCCATCGTTTTTTGCTCACCATGCCATTTCAGTTTGAACCCAGCCATATGCAAATCAGTCTTGACCCTGTGCCTCATGGGAACAGTCCAGCCCGAACTGCCAAGCCAGGTCCTCCCTGGACTGGAAACAAGCATCCTAGGACCGGTTTCGGGTTTCACCCCTCTTCAGCCAGGATAGCTTGATTCCAGTGGCATGGAGAGCACAGGACCCACGTCTGGGCATACCCGTCCCACTGGGTGACAAATGCAAAAACAACAATTGATGGACAGAATGCAGAACAATGTCATACATTCACCCCAGTACAGAGATCTGGGCCTAAATCCATCGTTTTTTGCTCACCATGCCATTCCAGTTTGAACCCAGCCATATGCAAATCAGTCTTGACCCTGTGCCTCATGGGAACAGTCCAGCCCGAACTGCCAAGCCAGGTCCTCCCTGGACTGGAAACAAACATCCTAGGACCGGTTTCGGGGTTTCACTCCATCTTCAGCCAGGATAGCTTGATTCCAGTGGCATGGAGAGCACGGGACCCACGTCTGGGCATACCCGTCCCACTCGGGGTGACAAATGCAAAAAACAACAATTGATGGACAGAATGCAGAACAATGTCATACATTCACCCAAGTACAGAGATCTGGGCCTAAATCCATTGTTTTTTTGCTCACCATGCCATTCCAGTTTGAACCCAGCCATATGCAAATCAGTCTTGACCCTGTGCCTCATGGGAACAGTCCAGCCCGAACTGCAAAGCCAGGTCCTCCCTGGACTGGAAACAAGCATCCTAGGACCGGTTTCGGGTTTCACCCTCTTCAGCCAGGATAGCTTGATTCCAGTGGCATGGAGAGCACGGGACCCAGCCTGGCTGATGAGGGTTTTGAACCCGAAACCGGTCCCAGGATGCTTGTTTCCGGTCCAGGGAAGACATGGCTTGGCAGTTCGGGCTGGACTGTTCCCATGAGGCACAGGGTCAGACTGATTTGCATATGGCCATGTCTGAACTGGGGTGGTGGAATGAGCTAAAGAATGATGATGGATTAAACCCAGATCAGGTTGACTGGGGGTGAGTGTTTGATTTGCTCTAGCGCTCCGTCCATCATCCCCTTTGGTATCGCTTTGTTCGCCCTAAGTTGGCAGGGTATGCCCAGACGTGGGTCCCTTGCTCACTTTGCCACTGGATTCAAGATAGCCTGGCTGATGAGGGTTTTGAACCCGAAACCGGTCCCAGGATGCTTATTTCCGGTCCAGGGAAGACATGGCTTGGCAGTTCGGGCTGGACTGTTCCCATGAGGCACAGGGTCAGACTGATTTGCATATGGCCATGTCTGAACTGGGGTGGTGGAGTGAGCTAATGAATGATGATGGATTAAACCCAGATCAGTTGACTGGGGGTGAGTGTTTGATTTGCTCTAGCGCTCCGTCCATCATCCCCTTTGGTATCGCTTTGTTCGCCCTAAGTTGGCAGGGTATGCCCAGACGTGGGTCCCTTGCTCACTTTGCCACTGGATTCAAGATAGCCTGGCTGATGAGGGTTTTGAACCCGAAACCGGTCCCAGGATGCTTGTTTCCGGTCCAGGGAAGACATGGCTTGGCAGTTTGGGCTGGACTGTTCCCATGAGGCACAGGGTCAGACTGATTTGTATATGGCCATGTCTGAACTGGGGTGGTGGAGTGAGCTAAAGAATCATGATGGATTAAACCCAGATCAGTTGACTGGGGGTGAGTGTTTGATTTGCTCTAGCGCTCCGTCCATCATCCCCTTTGGTATCGCTTTGTTCGCCCTAAGTTGGCAGGGTATGCCCAGACGTGGGTCCCTTGCTCACTTTGCCACTGGATTCAAGATAGCCTGGCTGATGAGGGTTTTGAACCCGAAACCGGTCCCAGGATGCTTGTTTCCGGTCCAGGGAAGACATGGCTTGGCAGTTCGGGCTGGACTGTTCCCATGAGGCACAGGGTCAGACTGATTTGCATATGGCCATGTCTGAACTGGGGTGGTGGAGTGAGCTAAAGAATGATGATGGATTAAACCCAGATCAGTTGACTGGGGGTGAGTGTTTGATTTGCTCTAGCGCTCCGTCCATCATCCCCTTTGGTATCGCTTTGTTCGCCCTAAGTTGGCAGGGTATGCCCAGACGTGGGTCCCTTGCTCACTTTGCCACTGGATTCAAGATAGCCTGGCTGATGAGGGTTTTGAACCCGAAACCGGTCCCAGGATGCTTGTTTCCGATCCAGGGAAGACATGGCTTGGCAGTTCGGGCTGGACTGTTCCCATGAGGCACAGGGTCAGACTGATTTGCATATGGCCATGTCTGAACTGGGGTGGTGGGAGTGAGCTAAAGAATGATGATGGATTAAACCCAGATCAGTTGACTGGGGGTGAGTGTTTGATTTGCTCTAGCGCTCCGTCCATCATCCCCTTTGGTATCGCTTTGTTCGCCCTAAGTTGGCAGGGTATGCCCAGACGTGGGTCCCTTGCTCACTTTGCCACTGGATTCAAGATAGCCTGGCTGATGAGTGTTTTGAACCCGAAACCGGTCCCAGGATGCTTGTTTCCGGTCCAGGGAAGACATGCCTTGGCAGTTCGGGCTGGACTGTTCCCATGAGGCACAGGGTCAGACTGATTTGCATATGGCCATGTCTGAACTGGGGTGGTGGAGTGAGCTAAAGAATGATGATGGATTAAACCCAGATCAGTTGACTGGGGGTGAGTGTTTGATTTGCTCTAGCGCTCTGTCCATCATCCCCTTTGGTATCGCTTTGTTCGCCCTAAGTTGGCAGGGTATGCCCAGACGTGGATCCCTTGCTCACTTTGCCACTGGATTCAAGATAGCCTGGCTGATGAGGGTTTTGAACCCGAAACCGGTCCCAGGATGCTTGTTTCCGGTCCAGGGAAGACATGGCTTGGCAGTTCGGGCTGGACTGTTCCCATGAGGCACAGGGTCAGATTGATTTGCATATGGCCATGTCTGAACTGGGGTGGTGGAGTGAGCTAAAGAATGATGATGGATTAAACCCAGATCAGTTGACTGGGGGTGAGTGTTTGATTTGCTCTAGCGCTCCGTCCATCATCCCCTTTGGTATCGCTTGTTCGCCCTAAGTTGGCAGGGTATGCCCAGACGTGGGTCCCTTGCTCACTTTGCCACTGGATTCAAGATAGCCTGGCTGATGAGGGTTTTGAACCCGAAACCGGTCCCAGGATGCTTGTTTCCGGTCCAGGGAAGACATGGCTTGGCAGTTCGGGCTGGACTGTTCCCATGAGGCACAGGGTCAGACTGATTTGCATATGGCCATGTCTGAACTGGGGTGGTGGAGTGAGCTAAAGAATGATGATAGATTAAACCCAGATCAGTTGACTGGGGGTGAGTGTTTGATTTGCTCTAGCGCTCCGTCCATCATCCCCTTTGGTATCGCTTTGTTCACCCTAAGTTGGCAGGGTATGCCCAGACGTGGGTCCCTTGCTCACTTTGCCACTGGATTCAAGATAGCCTGGCTGATGAGGGTTTTGAACCCGAAACCGGTCCCAGGATGCTTGATTCCGGTCCAGGGAAGACATGGCTTGGCAGTTCGGGCTGGACTGTTCCCATGAGGCACAGGGTCAGACTGATTTGCATATGGCCATGTCTGAACTGGGGTGGTGGAGTGAGCTAAAGAATGATGATGGATTAAACCCAGATCAGTTGACTGGGGGTGAGTGTTTGATTTGCTCTAGCGCTCCGTCCATCATCCCCTTTGGTATCGCTTGTTCGCCCTAAGTTGGCAGGGTATGCCCAGACGTGGGTCCCTTGCTCACTTTGCCACTGGATTCAAGATAGCCTGGCTGATGAGGGTTTTGAACCAGAAACCGGTCCCAGGATGCTTGTTTCCGGTCCAGGGAAGACATGGCTTGGCAGTTCGGGCTGGACTGTTCCCATGAGGCACAGGGTCAGACTGATTTGCATATGGCCATGTCTGAACTGGGGTGGTGGAGTGAGCTAAAGAATGATGATGGATTAAACCCAGATCAGTTGACTGGGGGTGAGTGTTTGATTTGCTCTAGCGCTCCGTCCATCATCCCCTTTGGTATCGCTTTGTTTGCCCTAAGTTGGCAGGGTATGCCCAGACGTGGGTCCCTTGCTCACTTTGCCACTGGATTCAAGATAGCCTGGCTGATGAGGGTTTTGAACCTGAAACCGGTCCCAGGATGCTTGTTTCCGGTCCAGGGAAGACATGGCTTGGCAGTTCGGGCTGGACTGTTCCCATGAGGCACAGGGTCAGACTGATTTGCATATGGCCATGTCTGAACTGGGGTGGTGGAGTGAGCTAAAGAATGATGATGGATTAAACCCAGATCAGTTGACTGGGGGTGAGTGTTTGATTTGCTCTAGCGCTCCGTCCATCATCCCCTTTGGTATCGCTTTGTTCGCCCTAAGTTGGCAGGGTATGCCCAGACGTGGGTCCCTTGCTCACTTTGCCACTGGATTCAAGATAGCCTGGCTGATGAGGGTTTTGAACCCGAAACCGGTCCCAGGATGCTTGTTTCCGGTCCAGGGAAGACATGGCTTGGCAGTTCGGGCTGGACTGTTCCCATGAGGCACAGGGTCAGACTGATTTGCATATGACCATGTCTGAACTGGGGTGGTGGAGTGAGCTAAAGAATGATGATGGATTAAACCCAGATCAGTTGACTGGGGGTGAGTGTTTGATTTGCTCTAGCGCTCCGTCCATCATCCCCTTTGGTATCGCTTTGTTCGCCCTAAGTTGGCAGGGTATGCCCAGACGTGGGTCCCTTGCTCACTTTGCCACTGGATTCAAGATAGCCTGGTTGATGAGGGTTTTGAACCCGAAACCGGTCCCAGGATGCTTGTTTCCTGGTCCAGGAAGACATGGCTTGGCAGTTCGGGCTGGACTGTTCCCATGAGGCACAGGGTCAGACTGATTTGCATATGGCCATGTCTGAACTGGGGTGGTGGAGTGAGCTAAAGAATGATGATGGATTAAACCCAGATCAGTTGACTGGGGTGAGTGTTTGATTTGCTCTAGCGCTCCGTCCATCATCCCCTTTGGTATCGCTTTGTTCGCCCTAAGTTGGCAGGGTATGCCCAGACGTGGGTCCCTTGCTCACTTTGCCACTGGATTCAAGATAGCCTGGCTGATGAGGGTTTTGAACCCGAAACCGGTCCCAGGATGCTTGTTTCCGGTCCAGGGAAGACATGGCTTGGCAGTTCGGGCTGGACTGTTCCCATGAGGCACAGGGTCAGACTGATTTGCATATGGCCATGTCTGAACTGGGGTGGTGGAGTGAGCTAAAGAATGATGATGGATTAAACCCAGATCAGTTGACTGGGGGTGAGTGTTTGATTTGCTCTAGCGCTCCGTCCATCATCCCCTTTGGTATCGCTTTGTTCGCCCTAAGTTGGCAGGGTATGCCCAGACGTGGGACCCTTGCTCACTTTGCCACTGGATTCAAGATAGCCTGGCTGATGAGGGTTTTGAACCCGAAACCGGTCCCAGGATGCTTGTTTCCGGTCCAGGGAAGACATGGCTTGGCAGTTCGGGCTGGACTGTTCCCATGAGGCACAGGGTCAGACTGATTTGCATATGGCCATGTCTGAACTGGGGTGGTGGAGTGAGCTAAAGAATGATGATGGATTAAACCCAGATCAGTTGACTGGGGGTGAGTGTTTGATTTGCTCTAGCGCTCCGTCCATCATCCCCTTTGGTATCGCTTGTTCGCCCTAAGTTGGCAGGGTATGCCCAGACGTGGGTCCCTTGCTCACTTTGCCACTGGATTCAAGATAGCCTGGCTGATGAGGGTTTTGAACCCGAAACCGGACCCAGGATGCTTGATTCCGGTCCAGGGAAGACATGGCTTGGCAGTTCGGGCTGGACTGTTCCCATGAGGCACAGGGTCAGACTGATTTGCATATGGCCATGTCTGAACTGGGGTGGTGGAGTGAGCTAAAGAATGATGATGGATTAAACCCAGATCAGTTGACTGGGGGTGAGTGTTTGATTTGCTCTAGCGCTCCGTCCATCATCCCCTTTGGTATCGCTTTGAGGGACTCGGTCATTAATTCCATTAATGCCCTAGTTAAAAGATGGAGGTACATTCCAATCATTGTGCGAACAGGGATGTGTGCACGGGTGGTAATTCTGAGGAATGCAGTAATTACCATATCCCATACAATTGTCCCCTTGCAAATTAGGGCACGTGAAACCTTTTGAAATTTTCCAGGGGATAATGTGCAATAAACACCAATACATACTGAATGTAGTGCAGAAAACATTGGTTCAGCATGTTATCTATATATTCTGAGCGTAGCATCAGAATATGAGGCCTTTACTGCACCCAGTTAATTCCTCACCCTCATCCCGAGTTATCCATATTTACCAGGTGCTGTAAATACTGCATTCCACCTCATATTATTAGGCCGAGCTAGACAGTGCATGCACTATCTCGTCGAGACCTGCTGTAATCTGTCTGTGTACTTCTAGTCCAGCCCCTTTCCTGGCAATGCTTTTAATTTGTCTATGTCAGTGTCCTTTAAAAATCCTTGCTTGCTAGTGGTCAGTCCTGCCTCTTTGTCCCTCCTTTCTCTCTTCTGTTCCTCCCACAGAGCAGCGACTTAGTACTGTCTCATTCCGCTATGGTTCTTCATCTGTTCTCTGGGGGACTATTTTTGTGTGGTTTCCTGCTCTGTTACTGTTTGCCTGTGTTTAGCTTCAGTGCCCTAGCTGCTTACATTCAAATATAGCATTCTTCCTCCAATCTCCTTTTAATGCCACCGTTGTATTACTGCTGCCTTTTTTACTGTTGTCTCCCCTACCGTGGCTCCTGCTCAGTTGCTTGTATTTTTTTAAATAGGCTTTTTACACTTTTCGATCTCCACCATTAGTTGGGATTTTTCTAGTAGGATATTTATTTGGTTTGGGCTTCCTTTTATTGAGGATTGGGCTTGTTTTTTTAGGTATGGCCTGCAAAGGGTTTACATCCTGCCACCTCTCTTACCTGTCTTTTCATTGGTTCCTGTGCGGGCCACGTACTTTTCCTCCAGTGCTATTGGCTGTAGCATATTTTCCTGCATTAACCAAAGCTTGTTTAATTTACCTTTAATTTACATTTCCCCATCTTGCTGCTTTTTTATGTACATTTGTTGAATTGTATAGTAATTATATAGCGTGGGAATGGGGGCGATTACGTGATTGGCCCTGATTCACAGGATGTAGAGCCGCCGCTGAGGCTCGAACGCTGACCCCTCAGGTCCAGAGTCAGGTTTGAGGCAGCCCTCATTGGAGGAGGGGCGGGGTAGAGGCAGGGCTTCTTTCAGGGCTTGTTCCGATCAGTGTTGGTCTCCTTTGCTCTCGGAGATCCCATGCGCTTACCTTCAAGGATCGGAGGCATAACTGCTCCGTTTTATTTTTTGTTTTAAAACAACCAAGGCACCAGCCTCACTGAGAGCTTTCCCAAGGAGAGCAGGGAAATTCAGGGCCAAATGTAGCCTGCAGTTCTCAAAGGCTGCTCTGCATGCGTTTCGCTCCAGCTCTGCCTCTCACGCTCTGCAGGAGCGCCCATTGGAGGAGGGGGTGGGGTAGAGCCAGGCTCGGCACTCTGCAGGTTTGTTTCTTGGTTTTTGTTTTTGTTGTTGTAATCCCCTCCATTGTCGTCTCTGAACTCCGTGCCCTGTTTGTGTTTTTTGCCCCTCTGGTTCTCTGTGTTTTGTGCCACAACACTCAGCTTTGTCTCCCTAACCTTTCTCTGTGCCTCGTGTCCCAGTGTGCAGCCGTTTGTGCTAATCGCGCAATAACTACACTCCACGCTGTTACTTGAAGCGTAAAAGGCCATTTTATTAGGACAAGGTTGCAACCATTTAGACTTTATTAAACAGTACATAAATGCAATAAATATACTTTTCCCATCCCATACCGACTCATTCTCCATTCATCCTTCTCAAAACCATCTCACCTGTTTGTGACTCGTTCCCCATTCACTTGGTGACCTCCTTCCTCTCCCCATTCTCACCTTCACTTGCCCTTCAAGCATCCTCTGTTGAATTTCCTTCATTGCCTCCCGCGCCCCGCTATCAGTCACCCGTGTACCGTTCTCCCCCCCCAAGGGGTGGATCCGCCCGTATGTGACTCACCACCCCTCCAAAGTACCGTAACGTTGCTACTCTGCAACCTGCCCTAAACTGGCATGCTAAGACCGATCCTAATACCATGTCCTCCTCCTAAAACCTGTAGGGTGGGTGGACAAACATTTACTCTAAACCCCCCGGTGGTGCTAAGGTGTCAGGAAGAGGCTGGATCCTCCTCTTCTGACACCTTATATACAATCCTAAACTCCCGCCCCTTCCCCAATCCTCTAAATCCCTCCCCTTCCCCAATCCTCTAAATCCCTCCCCCACCTTGTCCTTCCGGCCTTGCGCGAATAGCCCCGGGGGAAGACTGGTCTGCAACCTTCACTTCCCTCCGGTGGCCGTCATCGCGCAATAACTGCACTCCACGCTGTTACTTGAAGCGTAAAAGGCCATTTTATTAGGACAGGGTTGCAACCATTTAGACTTTATTAAACAGTACATAAATGCAATAAATATACTTTTCCCATCCCATACCGACTCATTCTCCATTCATCCTTCTCAAAACCATCTCACCTGTTTGACTCGTTCCCCATTCACTCGGTGACCTCCTTCCTCTCCCCATTCTCACCTTCACTTGCCCTCCAAGCATCCTCTGTTGAATTTCCTTCATTGCCTCCTGCGCCCCGCTATCAGTCACCTGTGTACCGTTCTCCCCCCCCGAGGGGTGGATCCGCCCGTATGTGACTCACCACCCCTCCAAAGTACCGCCAACCAGGGAACCCCCATAGGGCGGTTCCCTGCCCCACCCCCCCAGTTCCTGGGCACCTTTCGCCTCCTGTCAGCCGACTCTGCGGCACCCGGTGGACGACCAATCCACCACCGAAACTTGTGTCCCGTATAAAATTACTATTGTTGGGACAGTCGTTGGCCGCGAAAGGTGCCAAACCTACGCAGGACCACTTGCTCCTCCAGTTCCTGTGCACCCAACGCTTCCCCACACTGCGGCTCCCGGTGGACGACCATCCACCACTGCAACGTGCGTCCCATGTAACCATTAATATTTCCAGGCCAAACTCTCGTCCGTAAAGGTGCCCCCATCGCAGTGAACGACCATCCACCACCTGGGCCTGCGTCCTGTGTAAACAAGTAACACTTTCGGGCTAACCTCGTCCATGAAAGGTGCCCCCATCACGGTGAACGACCATCCACCACTGTGCCTGCATCCCGTGTAACAAGTAACATTGTTGGGCCAATCCTTGTCCGTGAAAGGTGCCCCCCCCCATCACGGTGAACGACCATCCACCACCTAAACCTGTGTCCCGCGTAAATAAATAACATCCGGGCCAACCCTCGTCCGTTAAAGGTGTCCTCTTTTTAAACAAACCACCTGTTTTTCTTCGAAACAGTCTCATCACCAGCGGGCCATTACCTGGCCAGTCAGTTCGATAGCACCCCGCTCCCCACGTCTGGAAGGCACCATTCATTCACGCGACCAAAATTACCCACGTTCCATTTCAGTGAACCATATCCCTTTCCATGTCTCATAGTGTAAAACCAAACCTGACATATCCCAGAATACTCCATTCTCATACATGTATCCTCATATCGTGGCAACTTCTTGTTTCCTGTGACACAATGTCAGCCGTACTGGCCACAACTCCCCCCCGTTCTCATTCCACTGTTTCCCCCATCATCTCACAGTCTGATGACTGTGTTCCCCGCCCGGTGACGTCTGTACACCTGGTAGATCGCCTCCTTTGCTGTCCAATGCCCGGGTGAACGGCCACCCAACCAGGCGACCGCCCTGGAACCCGTTCTACACCCATTTCCTGTAGTAGAAAAAGAATGATTAGTCCTGCAAGAATTACGTCCCCTTTCCCTTAGTCCTCTCCTGGCGACCTTGCTGTCTATGACCCCACGCTCCACTGCACCCGTCCACTGCATCCAAAAGAACAACTCAACCACCCCCAAATCGCCCTTGTCCCCAGGCACAAACCCCGTCCTCACAAACGCTTCAACTGCGCAGACCCTGGTCTGCCCTGCCTAATACCCTTTCCCATGGACCACCTCCAACACACCAGGTGCACCAAACAACCCTTTCATCCCAGCCCATGACCCTTGGCCTACGCTCCGTCCCAACCATATCGTCCCATCTCCAAGGTTCCCCCCCCAAAACACCCCAGTCCAACCTGACCTCCGGAAAAACACCACTATCTCTGTTCTTTCGACTCTCCCACCGTGTGCAGCCCCTCCCTCCCTACATCCTCAAACCTTCCTCGCCCATTGCCTGCCTCACAGATTCCTGTTGCTTACACCCATGTTGCCGCTGACAAACCAACCTCCTCCCTTGCAACATTCCAGGCCACCCTTGCATTCTGTCTCACTGTCACCACCTCAAACCTGGTCACCCCCGGTCCAATCCCCCCCAACTATCTACCACAAACTGGGACAAACAGGAAAACAGAAATCGGAGAGCACCAACTCCCTTCTTCTCATCCCCCCAAAACTGAAAATGGAAACAACCCAATGCCGATCCTCCTGATACTGTTCCCCCGGATACAGAACGCACTCCCCATCGACCTCAGCTGCAACCACTCCTTCTCTTGCTTCAACAAGGACCTGAAACTCGCGCTCCCCAACCAATAAATTACCGACCAAGTCAACCAACCTAGGCGTCAACAACCCACTGGACTCCCCTCTCAATTCGGCCCACCGGGAGGATGGTCATCCGACTGTTTCAACCCCCTGCTTATTACTCCCTGCACTGTATACATAGGTCCGAAATCTTTGCATATATCTTTATGCGTCCTCGTGTCCTGTGCTGGAAGGCAGTTGTTTCCCTCCCTGCGTGTATGTAAAGCTCTCTTATACCCACGGGGCTCACGAGCGCTGATATAAAAACTTCATGAATAAAATTAAAATAAATAAAGAAAAACCACTCTATGATACCGACGGCCCGCCCCAGCCATGCCTGGGCATCAGCACTCTGTCTCCCTGTGACCTCCCCCATACCCTGTGAGTAATTCCTGTGACGTCATCACCGTCAAAGAAACACAGAACCGGCCTTGGGCCCACAGTTTCTCGCGGCCCAGGCCCCCCCCACCTTGTATATGCCGCCCCACGGATTATGTCACCCAGTGTCCGACCAGGGCCCCCACACCTATCCGGCCCCCCATCCCGATAGTGGCTGTTATACCTCTCCCCCCACCTTACTGCACAACGCTTGCACTCAGTTCCCACGCCCCCCGGCGCTCGCAGCTCCTATTGACAACCCCCCCCACCAAGTGCGCAAAAACCGTTTGTCACAGAGCCCCCATACCTGCCCAGCCCCCCAGGCAAGCCCTCGTCCCCGTTTCCGATGAACTTGACCAAGTGCACCCGTACAGTGGCCTATCCACCGGACCACCAACACCTGTCGAGGACCCTGTTCCCCCAGAATCTGCCATCCCTTGTCGTAGTCCCCCTATTGCTGATCGTCTGCCTCTCTCGACCCTCATGAACTTGACATCACCCCCAACCCGTGTCTGAGAACCTCTCCTTTCTGTGCTGTAGCACCGGCTTCATATCTGGAGACGTCGGGTGCCAGAAGCCCATGGCCTCCAACGGACCATGTAAGAACCTCCAGTCCCGGACTACCTCTCCCCCCCCAAACCATTCCTATTTGTCACGATCGTCCCCTGGTCTTCCAAAGTGGCCCCGTTTGAGCTCCTATGAATGGGTGCCTCTCCAGTCCCCGCCCCCGGTTAAGTGATCCCACGGAAATCCGATAATGTCGCTATTATACCCTCACTTTGCGGAGAGGCTGAGCATTGAATGGATGCCCCTATTGGTTCAGGCAAGTCAGGGCGAAGCTTAGCCCTCCTCCCGCCTTGCTCAGCCATGCGAAAAACCCCCATCCTTCCTGCTGCGCAGCTGCCAACCATGGCGTATCTGCAGGGCAATTGCCCTCCTCCACCCTGGGCAGAAAAATTTGCCAAAATTTCACAACCTGGACCAGCTGCACGCTCCCCCGCACAGCACACCCAATTGAGCCCCCCCAGCCCCCGGGAAAAACCCAGGGGCCAGGCTGCCTGGCCTAGGCCGGCCGCACCTCATGGAGGTGGAGCCCGCTGCTTGTCTTCCAGCAGGGGCTCAATATGGAGTTGGAGCCAGCAGGTACCCACCCTAAGTGCAGACTCCCGTGGTCAGCTCTGTGCCGTCGCATAATTACCCGCCTCTGCCCGCCGGCCTCCCGATCCCGGCGCCCCCCCCCTTTTGCATGCGGGCTCAGCGGCTCTCTAAACCCAGATGGCAATCCCCCCGGTACTCCCCGCCCCCGAAGCTAATGCGGCACCCCGTGCATGCGTGGCCGGCTGCATGCTGGCAGGGCCCTGGCCAGCCTCCGGTTTCGTTGGATCGGCTCCATGCAAATTCCCCATTTCCCGCGATTGAGGCAGTCGGGTGGGAGACACCGGCTGCCACAGCAACCAATTTGCGGCCTCCGCCGGCCGCCACCTGCCGCGGAAAAACCTGTTGTCGGCCCCCAACTGGGCCCCGGAGTGTGCCGCAGCCCTCCCTTTCCCTCTCATCATTTGCAGGCAGGCTCCGTCATTCCGCAGGTTGGGGGCAGATAACGCATAGAGCTCCTCGACTGTTGTCCTTGAAACCCAGCCCGGCGCGACGCCGCGCCCCTCCACAAAACAGGCCATCCGTTGTCACTATCCTCGCGCCAGGCCGATTCCTCGATGCTCGCTGATTGACGGCTCCCCCCGCAGCTCCGACGACCCGCAAGTGCCCGCCCTCGGAATCTGTGCAGCGATGTGGGCAAAGCGCCCGTGTGCACTCCAGCCCAGGTCCCCCAGCCCCCACCACCCCTGGACACGCCGCCCCCGCCATGGACACCTCAAGTGTCGCGGTAAGCCCATATCGCATCCCCGCAACCCCCGGCCCCACGTCGCGAACCCACCCACAGGCCCCACTAACCTGACAAACTTTTACTCTAAACCACCCGGTGGTGCTAATGTGTCAGGAAGAGGCTGGATCCTCCTCTTCTGACACCTTATATACAATCCTAAACTCCCGCCCCTCCCCCAATCCTCTAAATCCCTCCCCCACCTTGTCCTTCCGGCCTTGCGCGAATAGCCCCGGGGGAAGACTGGTCTGCGGCCTTCACTTCCCCCGGGGGCCGTCATTTCGCAAACTCGCCATTTTTCTCAGTGCACTTTCTGCAAAGCAGTGCCTCGTTAAATGTGCATGGAAAAACGTTCGGAACGAAGGAAAGTGTGCAGACTTTAGGTGCAGTAACTCAATACCGCACCCAATACCCACCTCAAAACCATAAAACTAGGAATCGGAAGTTAAAATTAAGCCGCTATGTGCAATAATGAATGTACTCCTGGGTTATGTCACTGCCTTGTAAATCTGACAATCAAACAAGACCGTTACTCTTGTCGAGCTACCATGAATGTGCTGTGACTTACACTTCCCCGTGAAAGGACACCACGTCTTCAACCATTCCGGATTCTTGCCATCATCAACCAGTTATCATGGGTGAAAACCAGTTATCCCGTTACATGTCGCGTGCATTATGTCTGTCCCTCTTTTGGCCTGCCAGATTTTCAGTGCCCATCCTCAGTTTCCTTCCCCCAACCGTATCACCCAAGGAAGGTGAAAGAATCAATCCCTTTAGTGGTGCCCGCCCGTGGGTGCATGCTTGGCACGCTGGAGCTTGTTTTCAGGCACACTGTGTGCGCATTTCAATGCTGCAGAAAGGAACTGCTTCTGTACTGAGCTGACTGTGCTGCAGGCGTGCCTTATTGTGCCATTCAGGTGATCACCCTGCGCTTGGGCCTTGGCTGATCTAGTGGGGGTGGGACTGATGCTTTGTCCTTCATCTTGAACCTTGTAGTTTGGCTGATCTTTTTGAACTCTTGTTAGGTTTTTGTCGTTTTCCTTTCTCAATTTCGTACCTATTTTTAGTGCGGCACTGGTCGACCGAGAAAATGGGATCGCTTTGGAATAAACACTAGCTTGCCTAAAATAGACGCTGATTAGCATCCATTTCTACCTCTCAGTCTAATTAGAAGAGAGCTGTTTAAGATTATAATGGCGTACTGTAAGAGGGAGGCGCTTTCACTGATTTGTCTTTATAAATTGTATTTTCTGTTGTAACTGGCAGCCAAAGGCAACCCAAAATTATAGCACGTGTAAGGAAATGAGGGGTGACAATCGAATGGCGTCAGTGCAACTGGTCATGGTGAGGAATCGTTAGCAGAGAGGGATACTTTCTATGCAGCAAGAATCTCTAGGACAGACACACAGGCGTCTGAATCCTTTTTTCAGGTCGAAACCTACCAGACAGTGCTCTACCACACCATGCATACTCAACTCTACGCCACCTCAGCATCACTCAGTGCCACCACAGCATCACTCAGCGCCACCTCAGCATCACTCAGCGCCACCTCAGCATCACTCAGCTCCACCTCAGCATCACTCAGCGCCAACAGACCATCACTCAGCGCCACCTCAGCATCACTCAGCGCCACCTCAGCATCACTCAGCGCCACCTCAGCATCACTCAGCGCCACCTCAGCATCACTCAGTGCTACCACAGCATGACTCAGTGCAACCACAGCAACCCTCAGCACGACAACAGCATCACTCAGCGCCACCTCAGCATCACTCAGTGCCAGCTCAGCGCCTCCTCAACATCACCCAGCACCACGACAGCATCACTCAGCGCCACCTCAGCATCACTCAGAGCCACCACAGCATCACTCAGCGCAACCTCAGCATCACTCTGCGACACCTCAGTGCCTCCTCAACATCACTCAGCACTACCACAGCATCACTCAGCGCCACCTCAGCATCACTCAATGCCACCTCAGCATCACTCAGCGCCACCTCAGCATCACTCAGCGCCACCTCAGCATCACTCAGCGCAACCTCAGCATCACTCTGCGCCACCTCAGCGCCTCCTCAACATCACTCAGCACCACCACAGCATCACTCAGCGCCACGTCAGCATCACTCAGCGCCACCTCAGCATCACTCAGCGCAACCTCAGCACAACATCATTCAGCGCGACCTCAGCATCATTCAGCGCCACCTCAGCATCACTCAGCGCCACCTCAGCATTACTCAGCACGACCACAGCATCACTCAGCGCCACATCAGCATCACTCAGCGCCACCACAGCATCGCTCAGCACCACCTCAGCATTACTCAGTGCCACCTCAGCGCCTCCTCAACATCACTCAGCGCCACCTCAGCATCACTCGGCGCCACCTCAGCATCACTCAGTGCCACCACAGCATCACTCAACATCACTACAGCATCACTCAGCGCCACCTTAGCCTCACTCAGCATCACCACAGCATCACTCAGCACCACCTCAGCATCACTCAGCGCCACCTCAGCATCACTCAGCGCCACTTCAGCATCACTCAGCACCACCTCAGCATCACTCAGCGCCACCTCAGCATCACTCAGCGCCTCCTCAACATCTCCCAGCACCATCTCAGCATCACTCAGCGCCACTTCAGCATCACTCAGCACCACCTCAGCATCACTCAGCGCCACCACAGCATCCCTCAGCGCCACCTCAGGATCACTCGGCGCCACCTCAGCATCACTCAGCGCCACCTCAGCGCCAATTCAACATCACTCAGCACCACCACAGCATCACTCAGTGCCACCTCAGCATCACTCAGTGCCACCTCATCGTCACTCAGCGCCATCTCAGCATCACTCGGCACCACCTCAGCACAACAGCATCACTCAGCGTCACCTCAGCATCACTCAGCGCCACCACAGCATCACTCAGCTTCACCACAGCATCACTCAGCGCCACCTCAGCATCACCACAGCATCACTCAGCGTGACCACAGCATCACTCAGTGCCACCTCAGCGCCTCCTCAACATCACTCAGCACCACCACAGCATCACTCAGCGTCACCTCAGCATCACTCAGCGCCACCACAGCATCACTCAGCGTCACCACAGCATCACTCAGCGCCACCTCAGCATCACCACAGCATCACTCAGCGCGACCACAGCATCACTCAGTGCCACCTCAGCGCCTCCTCAACATCACTCAGCACCACCACAGCATCACTCAGCGCCACCACAGTATCACTCAGTGTGAGAAGTTGGCCTGGTATATGCTGTCCACTAGTTATAGTGGGCACCTTGCACCAGTCCAAACAACCCTTATTGATGATAGGTTAAAGACAACCTTTATTGAAAGCTATCCTAGTGGTAGCTATGGAGAGCAGCCTTCAGGCTAAGTCTTGAAGGAGTGTAAAGCTGTTTGTTTTACCAGTCTATAATCTCTTGAATGGCTAAATGAAAGGAGACCACACCAGGTATATATATAAAATATATGTATTTATTCTAAAACACACCCCCCTAGTCTCTTTATGAGGCTAGAGGTCGAAGTACACAAGTTACACTTAAAATAGCACAGTAAATTAGCACAATATACGATTAGCCCTAGGGGCGTACCAAACCATATATTAAGAAAGTGGTATAAGAACCACGACTTGACTAGACACAAGGCCTAGAGCCTGTAGAATCGCTGGGACCCCACGGAACACACCCAAGGTAGTGACACAGGGGACCCACGGGGGACGTGTGCAGTGTGTGAACACAGCCGCGAGCTCCGTTAGCTTCTATGGGGGAAGTCGCGGTTAGAGTTTTAGAGTTTAGGGACACTTCGGAGTGGACTAGGAACAAACCCTTTTGGACTTAAATGGTTCTAGGGCCAACACCCACGGGAGCACCGGAGTACTCGTGTTACCTCACCCAGGGAAGCCGGGTGCATAGGTCTCAAATGGTGTTGGGTCGCGTCGTCGTTTTCAATGGCAGTTTGCAGAGAAGTGCTGCTGCCGGGAAGATGCGAAGTGTCCGAAGAGATCCAAGCCTGGATCGGAGATGTGAAGAACCTGAAAGCAGAGGGGACAGAGTCTGGGTCACTAGCCAGTGACCAGGGGCACGATAGACGAATGCCCACCGAAGTCGGGTGTTTCAGGTGAAAGAGGTGAAGCTTGACTCTTCAGCCACGAAGACCAGGAGGCGTCGACGACAACCAGGAGCTGGATTCGAGCTGTCCCACAAAGGATGTCGAGTGCTGCAGTGTCGGTGCCCGGATTGGACACAACAAGCCTTGGCAACAGCAACCCACGCAGGAAGAGGAAAGATGCTTCGGGACGGACCAGCAAGGTCCTGGGGACTCCCCAAGCAAGGGAGAGTCAGGGCACGTCTGGAGCAACCAGGAAAGCTCAATCAATGTAAAGTTACCCTTCTCAGGGACCCACAAGTCGACGGACAAGGGATCGCGAAGGGACCTCGAGGGGAATCACAAAATGGCGGCCCACGGGTCACTCGGAGTGGGTAGGCCAGCAATCTTCGGTGGATTCACTGCTCGGGGTCAGGGCTACAAGTAACCCAAAGCACAGCCTCAAGGTTCGACGAGAAGCTTATGCACTTGCAAATGTGCACGGTGTCCAGGGGTTCTGGTTCCACGGTACCCACGAGGGCAACGGGTCTCAGCTTTGCTGGGGACTCGGGTCAGCCTCTGGGGAGTCTGGAAACCCACCTCCTGGGTTGCAAAGTCTTCGGCGTCCGGCAGGAGCTTCGGAGATGCAGACCGGTCAGATGCATCTTTGGTGCCTGCCAAGCAGGGGAGTAACTCCTTTACTCCAAGGGAGATTCTTCAGTCATCTGGCGTTGAACAGATTGTCGAAGGTCCAGGATTCAGTTTCAGAGTTTCGTCCAGGTATATCTCAAGTCCTGTTGCCAGTGGTTCCTATCTTATACCCAAGGAAGGGGTTGGACTATCTCTGGGGACCCACCTATGGGAGGGTTTGGAAAGAGGGGTGGCTACACCCATTTCCTTTGTCCAGTTTCGCGCCAGAGCAGGGGCTGGTAGCCCCTGCAACCGGTTTGAACTGGGCTATGCACAGGGACACCAAATGTGCCCCCAGTGCAGGACTTCAAAGCACTCTGAGAGTGCACCCACCCAGCCCAAATACACTAAAGCCTGTCTGGGAGGTGGTAACACCTCCCTGTGACAGGAAACCTATTGTCCAGGCCTCACCTGCCGGAGTTTCGGTCAGCAGCAGGAGGCCAGACTCGTGTCTGTGGCTGCAGCATCCATTTTGTGATGCCAGGGCTCTGTTAGCTGGTACCGGGTATACCGGTGCTGTCATGTCTCTCCTTCTAGGATGGTGGGATCATACTCCCACACCAGTTACTGATTCCAAGGTGTTTGACACCACACACAACATGTTTCCGTGCAGCCATCCCAAAGTTAGCATTTACCGTTTGGTTATAATGCACTTAAGAGTATATGGTCAGGCTGCCTCACAGACAACCCCGGAGGATAGAGTCCGAAGGCTGCAGAGGGGCTCTGCTCATGCACGGCACCCTATCACACAAAACCAAGCACCCTGCCTTCAGGATTGATAAGGCCTGCCATAGGGGTGACTGATAGGTTTATATGTGTGTGCTATGGTGAGATATAGTGAACCTATATCTCATGCACCACCTTACCCAGGCTGCTGTAGCAGTCCTGTGGTGTCATTTTGGAAGGCTTCCCAGGGGTGGCATAATACATGCTGCAGCCCCTGGTAGGCCTCTGGGGTACCTATGCCCTGGGTACATAGTATACCATATACTAGGGACTTATAAGGGTACCCCAGTATCCAATCTGGAGTGTACCTAGAGTACAGGGAATCATTTTAAAGGGAAAGCAGATAGGCTGGGGTCCTGAATCGCGACTGGACCGCGCCCAGCGCCAGAACCCCTGGAACCCACCAACGCAACACTACTCGACGGACCTACGACGCCGCCACACTCACCGCACTCAATGCCGGCCGGAACCCTGCCTGCTACCGAGCCTCACCGAGACGCACCCACGGACCCTTCGCCTGCCAAGCCTGCCGATTCACCTGCCCCCGGACGTGCACCACCTCCGCCAAGTCGAGCAACAGCAGCAACCACCTGAAATGCATCCTGCTGAACACCCGCTCCGTCCACAGGCACGCCGTGGAACTCTGGGACCTGCTCGACGCAACAGCACCGGACATCGCCTTCCTCACCGAGACCTGGATGAACGCCTCCTCAGCGCCCGACATCGCCATAGCCATCCCGGATGGATACAAGATCACCCGGAAGGACCGCGTCAACCAGACGGGAGGAGGCATCGCCATCGTACACAAGAACACCATCCGCATCTCGACTAACTCCGACGAGACCTTCTCCGCCGCCGAACACCTACACTTCCAGATACACACTGACCCCAAGACCACCCTCCGAGGCACCCTCATCTACAGACCCCGGGACCACGCACACTATTCAGCGAAGACATCGCAGACTTCATCAGCCCGCACGCCATGCCCTCAGCCGACTACATCCTCCTAGGGGACCTCAACTTCCACCTGGAGAACAACAACGACAGAAACACCACCGCCCTGCTGGACAACCTCGCCAACCTCGGACTCAAGCAACTGGTGAACACGCCCACCCACTACGCCGGCCACACGCTTGACCCCGTCTTCTCGTCCAGCAAGCACATCTCCTTCAGCCACGCCACCGGACTCCACTGGACCGACCACAGCTGCGTCCACTTCAGCTTCAGAAAGACTGCGACCCACCACCACCCGCAACAGGCTCCCCGCCGGAGCTGGAGCAAGATCACCGCCGAGCAGCTCACCGCCTCCCTCAGCCAGAACACACCCACCAACACAACGGACCCAAACGAAGCAGCCAGCAACCTCGCCAAGTGGCTGACCGCCTGCGCCGACGACCTCGCACCACTAAAAACCCTCCCAGCAGACCCGGAAGCAAGAAAACCCCTTGGTTCTACCAACGAACTCAAGGAATCCAAGAAGAACTGCCGCACTCTCGAGAAAACCTGGCGACTCGACCAGACCACAGACAACAGGACCGCCCTCAAGCACGCCACCCGCAAACACCACCAGCTGATCCGTGCCACCAAGAAGTCGGCACTCAAAGAACGACTGGACAACAACGCCCATGACAGCAAGGAACTTTTCAGCATCGTCAAAGAGTTCTCCAACCCCAGCGCCGGAAACAACGACATCACCCCCTCGCAAGACCTCTGCAACTCACTCTCCGCGTTCTTCCACCGCAAGATCACCGACATACACAACAGCTTCGACGCACAAACAACGCACCCTACCGCCGAACCAACGCCCGCCACCACCACCCTCTGCAACTGGACCCCGATCAGCACCGAAGACACCACCCGCACGATGAACTCCATCCACTCCGGATCACCAACCGACCCCTGCCCACACCACGTCTTCAACAAAGCCGACGCCACCATCGCACCCCATCTCCGGGACATCATCAACTCCTCCTTCCACACCGCCACCTTCCCGGAGAGCTGGAAGCACGCCGAGCTTACCGCCCTCCTGAAGAAACCAACGGCGGACCCCACCGACCTCAAGAACTACCGTCCCATCTCGCTCCTTCCGTTTCCGGCCAAAGTCATCGAGAAGACCGTCAACAGACAGCTTGCCGCCTTCCTCGAGACGAATGGATCCTCGACCCCTCGCAGTCCGGGTTTCGGGCCAACCACAGCACCGAGACCGCCCTTATCGCAGCCACCGACGACATCAGAACCCTAACCGACAACGGGGAAACAGCTGCCCTCATCCTCTTGGACCTCTCTGCGGCGTTCGACACCGTCTGCCACCGCACCCTAGTGAAGCGCCTCAGCAACATCGGAATCCGAGAGAAAGCACTGGAATGGATCATCTCGTTCCTCGCCGGAAGAACCCAGAGAGTCCGCCTCCCCCGTTCAGATCCGAAGCCACCGAAGTCATCTGCGGCGTTCCACAAGGATCCTCACTCAGCCCAACCCTCTTCAACGTCTACATGAGCCCCTCGCAGCCATCGCACGCCGACACAACCTCAACATCATCTCCTACGCCGACGACACCCAGCTGATCCTCTCCCTCACCAACGACCCCACCACCGCCAGAGCCAACCTACACGACGGGATGAGAGACGTCGCCGACTGGATGAGGAACAGCCGCCTTAAACTGAACTCAGATAAGACGGAAGTCCTCATCCTGGGCTCATCACCCTCCGCCTGGGACGACTCCTGGTGGCCCCCGGCCCTGGGCACCGCGCCCAAGCCAACGGACCACGCACGCAACCTGGGCTTCATCCTGGACTCCTCCCTGTCGATGACCAGACAAGTCAACGCCGTCTCATCTTCATGCTTCAACACCCTGCGCATGCTCCGCAAGATCTTCAGATGGATCCCCACTGAAACCAGGAAGACCGTCACCCAGGCACTCGTCACCAGCCGACTGGACTATGGGAACACCCTCTACGCCGGAACCACAGCCAAACTTCAAAAGAGACTCCAGCGCATCCAGAACGCCTCCGCACGACTCATCCTGGACATCCCCCGACACAGCCACATCACCGTGCACCTGAAAGACCTGCACTGGCTCCCCGTCAGCAAGAGAATCACGTTCAGACTCCTCACCCACGCACACAAGGCCCTCCACGACCTGGGCCCAAAGTACCTCAACGACCGCATGACCTTCTACACGCCCACACGCCAGCTACGATCAACCAGCCACGCCCTCGCCACCGTACCACGCATCCGCAGAACCACCGCCGGAGGAAGATCCTTCTCCTACCTGGCAGCCAAGACCTGGAACTCCCTCCCCACTCACCTTCGGCGAACCCAGGACCATCTCTCCTTCAGGAAGCAGCTCAAGACCTGGCTGTTCGAGCAGTAACTTACCCCCTCCCCCAGCGCCTTGAGACCCTCCCGGGTGAGTAGCGCGCTCTATAAATGCCATGATTGATTGATTGATTGAATAGCAGGATCCCAGCCAAACTAAGTCGAAAACCATCAAAACACCAGGAAAAAAGTGGGGGCAACCATGCAGTCAGATTCCACCTTCCTACATTCAGCATCACAACAGCATCACTCAGCACCACCTCAGCACAACAGCATCACTCAGCGCCAACTCAGCATCACTCAGTGCCACCACAGCATCACTCAGCACTACCACAGCATCACTCAGCGCCAACACAGCATCACTCAACACTACCACAGCATCACTCAGTGCCACCACAGCATCACTCAGCGCTACCACAGCATCACTCAGTGCCACCTCAGCGCCTCCTCAACATCACTCAGCACCACCACAGCATCACTCAGCGCCCCCTCAGCATCACTCAGCGCCACCTCAGCCTCACTCAGCGTCACCACAGCACAATCTCACTCAGTGCCACCTCAGCATCACTCAGTGCCACCACAGCATCACTCAGCACCACCACAGCATCACTCAGCGCCAACACAGCATCACTCAACACCACCACAGCATCACTCAGTGCCACCACAGCATCACTCAGCGCTACCACAGCATCACTCAGTGCCACCTCAGCGCCTCCTCAACATCACTCAGCACCACCACAGCATCACTCAGCGCCCCCTCAGCATCACTCAGCGCCACCTCAGCCTCACTCAGCGTCACCACAGCACAACCTCACTCAGTGCCACCTCAGCATCACTCAGCCCCACCTCAGCATCACTCAGTGCAACCTCAGCATTACTCAGCACCACCACAGCATCACTCAGCACCACATCAGCATCACTCAGCGCCACCACAGCATCACTCAGCGCCACCTCACCATCACTGAACATCACTCAGCGCCTCCTCAACATCACTCAGCGCCACCTCAGCGCCACCACAGCAACACTCAGCATCACCACAGCATCACCCAGCACCACCTTAGCCTCACTCAGTGTCACCACAGCATAACTCAGCGCCACCACAGCATCACTCAGCATCACAACAGCATCACTCAGTGCCACCACAGCATCACTCAGCGCCACCACAGCATCACTCAGCGCCACCTCAGCATCACTCAGCGCCACCTCAGCATCACTCAGCACCACCTCAGCATCACTCAGCGCCTCCTCAACATCACTCAGCACCCACCACAGCATCACTCAGCGCCACCTCAGCGCCTCCTCAACATCACTCAGCACCACCACAGCATCACTAAGCGCCACCTCAGCATCACTCAGCATGACGACAGCATCACTCAGCATCACCACAGCATCATCCAGCGCCACCTTAGCCTCACTCAGTGTTACCACAGCATAACTCAGCACCACCACAGCATCACTCAGCATCACAACAGCATCACTCAGTGCCACTACAGCATCACTCAGCGTCACCTCAGCATCACTAAGTGCCACCTCAGCGCCTCCTCAACATTACTCAGCACCACAACAGCATTACTCAGCGCCACCTCAGCATCAATCAGTGCCACCACAGCATCTCTCAGCGCCACCACAGCATCTCTCAGCGCCACGTCAGCATCACTCAGTGCCACCTCAGCGCCTCCTCAACATCACTCAGCGCCACCTCAGCATCACTCAGCGCCACAGCATCACTCAGCGCTACCTCAGCACAACAGCATCACTCAGCGTCACCACAGCATCACTCAGCGCCACCACAGCATCACTCAGCATCACCACAGCATCAGTCAGTGCCACCACAGCATCACTCAGCGCACCACAGCATCACTCAGCGCCACCTAAGCATCACTCAGCACCACCTCAGCATCACTCAGCGCCTCCTCAACATCATTCAGCACCACCACAGCATCACTCAGCGCCACTACAGCATCACTCAGCACCACCTCAGCATCACTAAGTGCCACCTCAGCGCCTCCTCAACATTACTCAGCGCCACCTCAGCATTACTCGGCGCCACCTCAGCATCACTCAGTGCCACCACAGCATCTCTCAGCGCCACCTCAGCATCACTCAGTGCCACCTCAGTGCCTCCTCAACATCACTCAGCGCCACCTCAGCATCACTCAGCGCCACAGCATCACTCAGTGCCACCTAAGCACAACAGCATCACTCAGCGCCACCTCAGCATCACTCAGCATCACTCAGTGCCACCACAGCATAACTCAGCACCACCACAGCATCATTCAGCATCACCACAGCATCACTCAGTGCCACGACAGCCTCACTCAGCGCCACGACAGCCTCACTCAGCGCCACCTCAGCACCACCTCAGCATCACTCAGCGCCAACTCAGCGCCTCCTCAACATCACTCAGCACCACCATAGCATCACTCAGCGCCACCTCAGCATCACTAAGTGCCACCTCAGCGCCTCCTCAACATTACTCAGCACCACAACAGCATCACTCAGCGCCACCTCAGAATCACTCAGTGCCACCACAGCATCTCTCAGCGCCACCTCAGCATCACTCAGTGCCACCTCAGCGCCTCCTCAACATCACTCAGCACCACCTCAGCATCACTCAGCGCCACAGCATCACTCAGCGCCACCTCAGCACAACAGCATCACTCAGCGCCACCTCAGCGTCACCACAGCATCACTCAGCGCCACCTCAGCATCACTCAGCGCCACCTCAGTGCCTCCTAAACATCACTCAGCACCACAACAGCATCACTCAGCGCCACCACAGCATCACTCAGCACCACCTCAGCGCCTCCTCGACATCACTCAGCACCACCACAGCATCACTCAGCGCCCCCACAGCATCACTCAGCGCCACCATAGCATCACTCAACAGTACCACAGCATCACTCAGCGCCTCCACAGCATCACTCAGCGCCACCTCAGCATCACCACAGCATCACTCAGCATCACCACAGCATCACTCAGCATCACCACAGCATCACTCAGCGCCACCTCTGTGTAGGAGAGTAGGATCTGCTTCTTATAGTTTCCCCCACTTTTTGCTGATGTATCACTGTTTTCGACTTAGATTGGCTGGGATCCTGCTATCCAGGACCCCAGCCTAGCTGCTTTCTCCGCTAAATTGATTGCATGTACTTTAGGTACACTCCAGATTGGATACTGGGGTACCCTTATAAGTTCCTAGTATATGGTACACCATGTACCCAGGGCATAGGTACCCCAGAGGCCTCCCAGGGGCTGAAGCATGTATTGTGCCACCCCTGAGAGGCCATTCAAAATGACACCACAGGTCTGCTACTGCAACCTGTGTAAGGAGGTGCATGCACCCCTTACTTAGATATAGGTCACCTATATCTATTCTAAATCACTACACCTATAAACCTATCAGTCACCCCTATGGCAGGCCTTATCAATCCTGAAGGCAGGGTGCTGGGTTTTGTGTGAGAGGGTGCCCCTGCATGAGCAGAGCCCCTCTGCAGCCTTCGGAATCTATTCTCCGGGGTTGTCTGTGATGCAGCCAACCATATATACTTAAGTGCATTATAACCTCGCGGTAAATGCTAACTTTAAAACGGCTGCTTAGAAACATGTCGTGTTTGGTGTCAAACACCTTGGAATCATACCTCCACACCAGTAACTGGTGTGAGAGGTATGATTCCTCCCCTGTAGTACCACTACTATGGGGCACCGGTCTACCCGCTACCAGCTTTCTCGACCTGGGCATCACAAAATGGATGCTGCCAGCCACAGACACGAGTCTGCCCTCCTGCTGCTGAGCCAAGCTCGAGCAGGGGAAGGCTTGACAATAGGTTTCCTGTCACAGAGAGGTGTGACCACCTCCCAGACAGGATTTAGTGTATTGGGGCTGGGTGGGTGCACTCTGAGAGTGTTTGAAGTCTGCACTGGGGGCACATTTGGTGTCCCTGTGCATAGTCCAGTTCAAACCGGTTGCAGGAGCCATTTGCTCCTGCTCTGGCGCGAAACTGGACAAAGGACATGGGTGTAGCCACCCCTCTGTCCTGACCCTCCCATAGGTGGGTCTGCAGAGTTTGTCCCACCCCTTCCTTGGGTATAAAGTAGGAACCCTGACTACAGGACTTTAGATTTTACCTGGACTAAACTCTGCTACAGAAACCAAGTACCTTCGACGATCTACACTACGCTGGATGACTGAAGAATCTCCCTTGGAGTAAAGGAGTTACTCCCCTGCCGCAACAGGCACCTAAACACATCTGACCTGTTTGCATCTCCCAAGCTCCTGAGGACTCCGAAGATTTCTGCAACACAGGAGGTAGGTTCCTGAACGTCCCTGAGGTTGATCTGACCTCTCAGCAATTCTGAGACCAGTATCCCTCGTGGGGACCGTGCAACCCGAACCCCTGTGCACCGTGTACTTTTGCAGCAGCATATGCTTTTTGGCAATCCCTGAGGCTGTGCTTTGGGCGATGTGTAGTTCTGACCCCAAGCAGTAATTGACCTGAAGATTTCCAGCCTACACTTCACGAGTGTTCCGTGGGCTGGTATTTCGTGATTCAGCTTGAGGTCCCTTTGCGATCCCTGGTCCGTTGGCCTGTGGGTCCCTGTGAAGGTAACTTTGACTTTCCTTGGGCTTTCCTGGTTGCTCCAGACGTGCCCTGACTCTCCATAGCTTGGAGAGTCCCCAGAACTTTGATGGTCCTCACCGTGACTTGTTTCCTCTGCCCGCGTAGGTTGCAGTTGCCAAGGCTTGTTGGTGTTCAATTCGGACACTGACCCCTCAGCACTCGACATCCTTAGTGGAACAGCTCACCTCCGGACTTTGGTCATCATCGACGTCTCCTGGTCCCCGTGGCTGCAGTGTCAAGCATCCAATCTTCTCACCTGAAGCACCCGACATCGGTGGGCATTCGTCCACTAAGCCCCTGGTCACCTGACGTGACCCAGACTCTGTCCCCTCTGCTTTCAGGTTCTTTTCACCTCAGATCCAGGCTTGGATTCCACCGGACACTTTTCATCTTCCCGGCAGCAGCACTTCTTCGCATCACGCCATTGAAAACGACGAGGGTTTCCGACACCACTTGACCCCTATGCACCCGGCTCCTCTGGGATAGGTAACGCGGGTACCTCGGTACTCACAAGGGTGCTGGCCTTAGAACCTTCTATGTTCCAAAGGGTTTGCTTGAAGTCCTCTCCGAAGTGTCCTTAACTTGTAATTTTCCAACCGCGACTTTCCCATAGAGTTGTACGGAGCTCGCGCCTGTGTTCTCACACTGCACATGTTCTCCGTGGGTCCCCTGTGTCACTACTTTGGGTGGTTCCGTGGGGTCCCAGCGATTCTACGTGCTCTAGGCACTGTGTCTAGTGAAGTTGTGGTTGTTATACCACTTCTTAGTATATGGTTCGGTCTCCCCCTGGAGCCCACTGTGTATTGTGCTATTTACTGTCGTTCTAGTGATTTAATATTGTGTGCTATGTGCTCTAATCTCATAAAGAGGTTAGTAGAGAGTGTTTAGTAATAAATACATATATTTTATATATCTCTTGTGTGGTTCTCCTTTCATTTGGTCATTCAGGAGGTTCTGATCTGGTAAAACAAGCTGCTTTACATTCCTTCGAGTCTTAGCCTGAAGGCTGCTCTCCACAGCTACCACTAGGATAGCTTTCTATAAAGGTTGTCTTTAACCTAATCATCATAAGGGTCGTTTGGACTGGTGCAAGGTGCCCACTTTGATTAGTGGACAGCATATACCAGGCCATCTTCTCACACTCAGCACAACAGCATCACTCAGCGCCACCTCAGAGCCTCCTCAACATCACTCAGCACCACCTCGGCACAACAGCATCACTCAGCACCACCTCAGTATCACTCAGCATCGCCTCTGCACCAGTACACCACCACTTCTGCACCAGTACACCACCACCTCAGCATCACTCAGCAAGACCTGCATATCATTCAGCATCACCTGAGCATCACCTCTGCACCAGTCACCACCACCACTATTACCTAAGCATCACTCAGCACCACCTCAGTCTGCCCTCGGAATCTGGCATCTGTTGATTCTCCCCTAGCGTCTGTCCGCTGCTAGTGTTATAATACAGGTACTATTTCCCAACCTTCACCCTGCCGTTGTTTATGCCCTCCCCTAACAACAAAAAAAGCTATAACAAACAACCATTGGAACAGGCAGAAAGAAGATGCCAGTATTGCAAGGACAAAAGAAAACTTAAGACATTTTTTATTGTAAATACTTTTTTATTATGGTCGTTCAGTTGTACATAATGTCTTCTTGGTCATATATAAGGTAACAAAATTGCTTCTGACACTTTTTTATTATAACTTTTCAGCATGCTGCACAGCAGTTACACTTCTCTACAGCATAGCTTAAAGATATTGGCAAAGTCAATATCTCTGGCTAAACATTTATAAGGTCCCAAAGGCGAGACCTATTGGCTATGTCAATGGTTGTGTTTAAAGACTATGACCCTCATTATGAGTTCTTTGGATTTAGTTGTCAGGAGACTGGAGGGCCAGAGTCTCTGGTTCTCGTCTCTGATTCTGACTGGTATCCCAGCACTTAACTCTGGATACTACGTTATTCCCCTAAGCATGAGGAATAACACATGGGCCTGAAACTACTGGATCCAAATCTGCATGTTTTCTCCCTTCAGGGGGAAACAGTGGTCCCAAATCTGCACACATTTACCCATTTACCACCTGCTTTATGCAGGTGGTAAATGTGTGTGGGGCTTTTAGGAGGCCTACTTTGTGAGTGGCAAGGGGCAGAAGTGGAGGGGGAAGATTACGTGACCGGGGAGCGTTTGCTGCAAACCACAGCCTGTAGTTAGAGGGCAGGAGAAGGCTCTCGCAGCACTTTTCTGTAATCCAAGTCTGGTGTCTCTGGTCCTGGAGTTTTCAGGCTGGAGTTTGTGGACCTAGAAACAGGCTTATTTGAAGGAGTGGGCAAAGTGGGCAATTGCCCAGGCCCCACCTTCGAAGGGTGCCCCCTGGTAAAATGGATGGGATAGTAACAAGACTCTCTCTCCTTCTCTCTGTTCCTCCCTCCATCTCTCCCTCTCTGTCTCTATTTCTATAGCTCTGCCTCCCTCTCCTCACCCTTAGATCTGCCTCCCTCTCTCTACCTATCCCTAACTCACCACTCAATACCTTTCTATCTTTCTGCACCTCACTTATCTCTTGCTCCTTCATCTCTCTCTCTCTACATTTCGCACCCTCTTAACCTCGCTCTACTTTTCTACCTCCCTGTCACTTACTCTTACCTCCTGCTGTCTTCTATGCCTCTCTCTCTTCTCCCCTCTCTTTCTACCTCCCCTTTCTCTGCCTCATCTCTCTCTACCACTATATTGTTTTGGCTCATCTTTCTCTACCTCACAAATCAATAAATCACCACCTTTCTCTCTACTTGCCCCCCCCTTTTCCTAAACTGTCTCAAATTCACCACTCATGAGTGCTTGATTTAGCTGAAAATGAGTATTAACGTTCAGGTTGTTTAGAACTAGGGGACTCAAAATATGTCTGGTCCAAGCCCCAAAAAGCCTTAAGATGACACTGCCCAGAATTTCTGGGCCCAGAGACACTTGAATACGTAGAATGGCCAGAGCACACATATACTTTTCCAGGCCACTCGTAATGAGGGCCAAAATATTGTGAAGTTATCTTAGTTTCTCTTCTGCCGCAAGCTTCAAATAATGTTAATTAAATGACGCAGGACTCAAAAAGATTTTTTCAAGTGCAACGAGGGCAGGCATATTTCTTATTATTTATTTATTTATTTTTGTGTTTTATAGAGCGCGAACTTGACCCGTTAGGGTATCAGAGCGCTTTACAGAGTCATAGAGTTGTACAAGAGGCATGGAGTCACATGAGTATACCATAAATTGGGAGGGGGCGGGGTGCTGAGTACAAGAGGGATGGAGGGATACAATGTACAGTTTACATTACAGTTGCTGAAGACAGGCCCCAGGTTTCTTGGTGGGGTGAGAGGTCATCGGAAGGAGGCAACAGCCATGAAATGGTCAGGGTCCCTGTGGCGGTTGAAGGTAAGGGTTTAGACGAGGAATTTACCCATGAGGAAGGATTTGGCCTCCTTTTGAAACGTGCAAGAGAGGGGATTCTTCTGATGGCGGGTGGGAAGGAGTTCCATATTCTTGGCGCAGCCCCAGCAAACGCCCGGTTATATGTTTTTTTTTTCCGAAAGCGTGCAGGCTGGAGTAGGAGGTCTCTGGCGGACCGTGAGTTTCTGATTCCTCCGGATACCACAAGTTTCTGTGCAAGATATGCAGGGAGTTTGAGTATAAGGCCTTGTGTGTGATGCATGCCAGCTTAAGCTGTATTCTGGCCTCGAAAGGAAGCCAGTTCAGCGCTTTCAGGTGTGGAGAAATGTGGTCAAATTTCCTTGTGCCGGTAAGAAGTCTGGCGGCCGCATTGAGGCAGGCTTTTAGAGGTGCTAGGGAGATCTTGGGTAAACCAGAGAGGGTGGAACAGCCATATTCCAGTCTAGAAATGACTAGTGCTTGGACTGCCAGTTTTAGGTCGGGAGCGTCAAGGAAGGGTTTCAGTTTCCATAGGTAGCTCAGGTGGAATCTGGCTGATTTGGCCATGGAGTTGATGTGGTCGCGCATGTTGAAGTTGCAATCCAAGGTTATTCCCAGTGATTTGGCCGAATCCACAATGGTTGGTGGACAATTTAAGGCTGTGATGGCCATAATCCATATCTGAATCTCAGGGTCGTTTTTTGGCGGTGAAATTAGAAGAAATTCTGTTTTCTTTGCGTTGAGTTTGAGTTGATTGGAGGAGAGCCATTGGACGGTTAGCTTCAGGGCCTCGTTCAGGGAGAGAATCTCCTCGAGAGATGAGATTTTGATGTAGATCTGAGGTTCGTCAGCGTACATATGGTAGGAGATATTTGCGGTGCGTAGGACTTCGGCAAGCGGTTCTAAATAAAGGTTGAAGAGGGTGGGGACAGCGTTGATCCTTGAGGGACTCCAACTGTGACCGAAGAGGGAGCGGACAGGTTGCCGTTAATTAGGAATCTCTGAGATCGGTTTTGGAGGAAGGATCTAAACCATTCTAGGACAGAGCCATCTAATCCCATCCTGAGTTTGAGGCGTTCGAGAAGCTTCCCATGGTTGGCGGTGTCGAAGGCCGAGGATAGATCTAGGAGGATTAGGAGACAAGTTTTGCCTTGGTCAAGGGATTGGAGGGCATCATCGACGATGTGGAGCATGGTGGTTTCAGTGCTGTGTCCCGGTCTGAATCCAGATTGGAAGTCATCGAGTAGGTGGAAGTTGTCGATGTGATGACTTAGCTGCAGTTGCACACACTTCTCCAGCACTTTAGCTAAGAGAGGGATGTTGGAAATAGATCTGAAGTTGTCAGGGGAGGCTGGATCCAGCGACGGCTTTTTCAGAATGGGGAGGACTTGGCCCACTTTCAGAGAGTCAGGAATTGATCCCTGCCGGAGAGAGGCGTTAATTATTGCGGTCCAGCTAGGAATAATGGATTGGGCGGCGGCAGCTAGGCAGTTAGAGGGGAGCGGGTCGTTGAAATGGTTGTTCGGGTTTAAGGTAGATAGGATTTTGGAGACGGAGTCTTCGTCGTAGAGTGTGAAGTCAGTCCAGTGTGCTTGATTCTTAGGTGAAGCCTGTTGGGGCGGCGTGGGTGGAGGGGGCAGGTCAGGGGGGGGTATAGAGTGTGATGCGAAACTAAGTTCGTTACCTAGGACTTTGATTTTGTCCGCGAAAAACAAGGAGAATTCCTCGGATGATATTAGAGACTTGGGGTTTTCTTTCAATGTTTTGGCCAGTTTGTTGGATTGGTGTTTGACCAGTTCGAAGAGTTTGCGGGGTCTGTTCTGGGCGTTCCTCAGTTCCGATCTGAAGAATTCTTTTTTGAGTTGAGGATGTTCCTGTTGTATGTATTTCTGGCCTGGCGGAGAAGTTTTAGGTGAGCGGCCGAGGGGTGCTGTCTCCAGATTCTTTCGGATTGCCGGAGGGATCTCCTCTCATTGTTGAGGGATCCAGTGAACCAGGGGTTTCTATCTTTGATTTGAGTTCTTTTAGTTTTAGTGGGGCTAGGTCATCCAGAATGTTCGACATAGTTGCAGAATAGTGATCGTTGAGGTCACTGACCGTTGTGATATGCGAGGGGGAGAGGTCAGATTTGCACCGAGCCTCGAGTTCTTTGTGGTCCAGGTTCTTGGTGTCTCTGACCCAGCGTTTAGGAAACACCGGCTGTGGTGCCCTTGTCTTGTGGGTGCCAGGTAGTAGGAAGGCAATGGCGTGGTGGTCAGACCAGTCACAGGGGTCTATAGAGATAAGCTTGACGGTTGCTTCCTTAGAGATGATCCAGTCAAGAGTGGCCCCTTTCGAGTGAGTTGGGAGAGAACAAGATTGGGTCAGGGCTTGATCGGCCAGGAGGTCTTTAATGGCGTTGACATGAGGATCCTTGGGATCGTTCCAGTGCAGGTTGAAATCGCCAAGGAAAATGTCTTTGCGTTGGAGGAACTCTTTGCTGTGAGAATTTCCATGAGGTGGTCAGTGAAGGAGTCATTCATGCCTGGGGGTGGTAAAAGATGTGCAGGTTGCACAGTTGGGTGGAGTTACTGCGAATAGAGAGGGCGAGGTATTCGCAGGAGTCGGTGGTATCCGCCAGAAGTTCCGTGACAAGAAGATTAGAGCGATAGATGCAGGCGATGCCGCCTCCTTTCTTGCTATGTTGTCTGTCCAGCCTAGCAATGTTATAGTTGGGAGGGACTAAGAGGTCTAGGCATGGGGATGAGGAATCGTTTAGCCATGATTCTGTTAGAATTGCCAAGTCAAAATTTTTGTTCAGGATGAGAGCAGCTACATCGGCGGCATGCTTTACTGCCGATCGGCAGTTAATTAAGAGACCAGTCAGGGAGGGGTCAGAGGGAGTGTCGGGAGTCGGAGCGGACAGGTGTACAGGCGCTAGATTGCTTCTAATCACACTTCTGTTTTGGAGGGTAGCTGATCTGCAGGGGTTGATAGCGACCGTGCAGATGGGATGTTCGGCACTCACGTCTGATAGGCAAGGGGTAGCTGGGGCTGTGTTGTAGTCCTGGAGAATGGCGAGGATTTCCTTTTAGTGAGGTCTAGCGGATTTGGTGTGGCGAGGGAAGGGTTGTAGGAGTGGACGAGAGCTAGGGTTTCCTCCTCCGATAGGTGGCAGGGATGCTTACGAGGGCGGAGGTGCCTTAAGGATGTAGGTAGTGGGTGTTTGGGGAGCTCTGTGATAGGAGGGGAGGTGGAGTTCAGCAGGGGCTTGAGGCTAGCGAAGGAGAGTTCGGCGAGGTGGAGGAGGTTCGTTAGACCCAGAATGGAGAAATGGATGCTCTGAATTATTTTGGCGGCTCTGGAGTGCAGAGTATCGATATCCATATAAGGGGGCGCAGTAGAGGTGCTAGGAGGGTTAGGATGGACTGTGTTAGGAACAATAGGAGGGGTGGTTTGTGGGCTAGCAGGGCCAGCTTGACCTGCATCATAGGTCATTGGAGGCGTACAGGTCTCAGAGTCAGGGTGGGGAGCAAGAAGGGAGGAGACCATGGGTCTCGGGTCGATTGCATTAGCAAGGCCGGTATATGAGCTAGGGGGGTTAGGATGAGCTGGGTTAGAAGCCTCAGAGACGGTATGGGGAGATAGTGGGGAGGAGACCAATGGTCTCGGGGCGGTAGTGTTAGCAGGGCCGGGAGACGAGCTAGAGGGGTTGGGAGGCCCTGAGTTGGAAACCCTTAGAGAGGTGGCTTGTGGGAGGTTAGTCCTGCTAGGCAGGCAGGTCGGAGGATCGTCCAAGGCGGGTGTTGGTCGCCCTGCCAGTGTCGTGCACATGGTTTCTGAGGAGGGTAAAAAGGTCCGCAAATTTATTGAGGTTTGTGGGTGAGGCTTGGATCAATACAATGCCGCTTTTGTAGAGGGTGATGGTGAGGTCAGCTCGCAGGGTTGCGGAGGGCGCTATTGTGAGCTTAGTGCCGTAAGGAATATTCCTGGTTGTGCGTACATTGAGGAGGTGCGCAAAGGAATTGCGCCAAGAGGGGTTCTTCTGGAGTAGAAAACGAGGTCGTTGATGACTGTGCCGTTGTCCGCACTGAAACGCAGGTCAGAGATCAGTGTCTCAGGGTGATTTTTCAGGGTGAGGTGCTTGAATGTTTTTGTAGCAGTTTTGGAGAGGTTATGGGGGTAAACCAGGGTGTATGAGTTTACCCCAGTAGCGGTCAGGCCGGGACCTACCATGTTGACTAGGGTTGGGCACTATAGGAGAGACATGGGTCAGTAGGCAGCAGATTTCCTTATGTCCATGATTGTTAGGATAGTAACCTTATAGGAAATAAGAAATTGGCCGGGTCGTAAGTAAGAAGAAATTCCTAGAGCTTTCCAAAGTTCAACAAATTTTTCATTGACTGCTATGGCAGGTCAGTGCCACTTCAAGATGGCCGCCACCTGAACGAGCATGGCCCAGGATGCAGCTGTGGGCCCTTGTTTGTGTTGATGGTGCAGTCCTCTTTCTGTTGCCATTGACTGATCGAGCCTGGCGGGGTGCAGCTGTGGGCCCTTGTTTGTTTTTATAGGTCAGTCCTCTTTCTATAGCCATTGCCAGGTGCTGCCATTTTCGTGGGTAAAAGGCCCGAGGCAGTATGGAGGGGCAGCTTTGTGCACAAAATGGCTGGGGGCAATAAAACTGTTGTGCCATAGACCGACAACTGCAAGGTACAGCTAAAATTCCGAAACCAGACCCACTTCTGTAGTCTGGATATCGCTATGTTCCTGCTGGTGCACACTGCTCACTCAGTGCATGTCAAATTGAGGGAGGCTTCTCGTCTGTTGATGCTCCTTAGGAGTATATCTTCAGGGCAGGCGCACCGCTTCGCAGCTTTTTGGCATCCCTGCTGCCCCGAGCGCGATCCTTATGAGAACACTGCATTGGGGGTGAGGCGGCAAACAGCTCCCCAGGGCTTCGGCTTGTGCTGGGTGAGCCCGTCACTGGAAGGGAAACTTCCTGAAAGTTCAGCGCAAGTCAGCCAGTTCTCCTGCGGGTCACAGGTTCGGGGCTCAAGGTGTAGGATACCGCTCGCAGCTTTTTGGCATCCCTGCTGCCCCGAGCGCGATCGGTATGGAGGCACTGCATCGGGGGGGGGGGGACACAGCAAACAGCTCCCCAGGGCCTCGGCTTGCGCTAGGTGTGCCCGTCACCAGAAGGGAAAACTCGCCTGAGGGCTAGCGCAACTTCGCCAGTTCCGGCAGGTCTCAGGGGCCCAAGACGATGAGTGGCCTGCAGCGGGGTGGGGGGGACCGGACTCACCGAAGTCTCAGGTCTGGGCAAACATCCTCGGTCAGTCCCCCAGCAGCCCAGCCTTCCGTTTATGCCTGCTGGATTCGGGAGCAACTCTCGGCTGGGGCTCCGTTCGTCAGCAGCAGTGAGGTATCCGACGGACTCAACAAACGGCCAGCTCTTCTGGACAGTGGCCGACGGTCCTAGTTGAGGTAAGAGGGGTCCATAAATGCTGGTCAGTGCGGTGCTGCGGGGGCCAAGTTAGCACTGTATTGCTGTGTGATGATGTAGGAGGGCGAAGGAGGGCGATGGATGGCCGGGTTGTACAGGGATATTAACCGATAGGTGATCCCTAACCCAGGAGCTCAGTGGAGGAGCTCTCGTCCGGTGGCCATCTTTTTTACGGTTCGTGTACATATTAACATTATGGAACATAAACAGTATATTTCATGCAGCCGCAGGCTTGCGTGGTAATCTCTCTTTTCCAAATTACACACGCTAACGGTGTGCTGTCCAAATTAATTTCATTGTGATACTAGAAATGCAGTTGTGTGTGTCCCTTGTTTATAAGCGTGAAGGGTGTCCAAATGATGTCATAGAAAATGTTATGATTGATGTAATATGTGAGGTCATAAGCAGTGCATGGTGGGGGCGCAAGTTATAGTTAGCTTTGCTAACTATAGCTGGTGAATTTCTGTGTTCTTTTTAGTTCAAAACGTTAATGTTGTCACTGATAAATTCACCTAATTATAACCTTTGGTTTGTTCAATGAATTTCTAAGGTTTAAAAAAAAAAACAATAACAGATCTTTTTATCACATCTAACTATGACGTTACTTTAATCTTTGTTTTCTTTAGTGAACTTTTAGGGGTTTTTAATGTAAAGTAAGATTTTATTACAATATGTAAAACCAACCCCCGCCACACACAGCCGACGGCCATATGCGGCGGGGGTGATGGCCACAGGGCCTTATGTTTTTTAAAGGGGAGGGTGGCCACATGCCCCCCCCCCAGTCATATTAGACCCTGGGAAACCCCATCCCCCCCCCGGGCCTTTTTTTAATGAAAAGGGAGGGGGGCCGCCTGGCCCTCTCCCTGAGCCTTATTTGGCCCTAGGGACCCCATTCTTCAGAGCCACTACTTTAAATAAAGGTGAGGGGGGGGGCACATGACCCCCTTCCTCGAGCCTCATTAGGCCCTGGGGACCCCATCCCCCCCAGTTAAAAAAATATATTTTTACTAAAGGGAAGTGGGCCGCATGGTACGGCCTCTGCGAGCCTTATTAGGCCCTCGGGACTCCATCCCCTGGGCCTTCTTTTTTATGAAAGGGGAGAGGGCTACGTGTCCCCCTCCCGGAGCTTTATTAGGCCCTGAGGACCCTATCCCTCAGGATTCTTTTCTTAGTTAATGGGGAGGGGGCCACATGGCCTCCCTCCCTGAGCATTGTTAGGCCATGGGAACACCAACCCCCAGGTCCTTTTTTTCAAAGGAGAGGCTGGCTGTGTGGCTCCCTCCCCAAGCCTTATTAGGCCCTTGGGACCCCATCCCCTAGGACCATTATTTTGAAATTAAAGGGGAGGGAGGCTGTGCGCCCGTGCCTTGTTAGGCCCTGGGAACCCCATCCCCAGGGCCACTACCAAAATGAAAGGGGAGGTCGGCCATGCGGTCCCCCTCCCGGAGCCTTCTTAGGCCCTGGGGACCCAATCCTCCAGGGGCGTTTAAAAAAAAAAAATAATGGGGAGGGGGAACCATGCGGCTACCCTCCCCGATCCTTTTTAGGCCCTGGGGACCCCATTGCCCAGGGTCATTACTAAAATTAAAGCGAGGGGGACAGCGTGGCCCCCCCCGCCAAGCCTTATTAGGCACGGGGCACCCCATCTCCCAGGCCCACTCATTTGAATAAAGGAGAGAAGGGCCAGAGACACCATCCACTGGGGCCCTCATCACTTAGTTTATATGAGGAGGAGGGCTGTGCGGCCCCCTCCCTGAGCCTCTAAAGGCCCCGGGGAGCCCACCCCGTAGCCAAAATTACTGAAAATGGGGACGGGGGGGGGGGGTCATCCGGCCCCCACTCCCCGGGGCCCATATTTCTAAAAGGTGGTTGCCCTGGTGCCCACAACAGGCACCCACCATATACTACCTGGTGGTCACGGGGGGAGTTCCAAGGCCCCTGCAGCCCCAGCCGGCTTTTGGCATGCAGCGGGAACAGGCATTGCTCCGGGGGTGGGCTCCCTGGGGCCTCTGGAGGCTTGGGAAGGGGGGCCATGTGGCCCTTCTCCCCATATAAATTAATTTTGGCATCGGGTGGACTCCCGGGGGCCTTTAATGGCTCAGGGAGGGGGCCACGCAGCACCCCTCCCCTTTATGAATACCACACCGGGGGTGGGCTCCTCAGGGCATAAACATTTTTTTTTCTTTTTTTTCTTCGATCCTGCGGGAGCACCACGGGATCGTGGCATTTCTGGGCAATTTAATGGTTTTGGGCCCTTGGTGGGCGGTCCCTCTGGATCCCCCCTTGGGGCCTAGGGGATCAGGGTATCCCTACCCTGCCCCCTTATACTATTTTTCCTTTTTTACATCAGGGCAGGGGACTAAGTCCCAGAGTCCTGTAATGGTTGCCAGCAACATTTTTCTCATGTTGCTGTAAGCCACGCAGAGCGCTTTCTCCCATGGGTGTCTGACTCTTATGGGAGCGACATGGCCCAAGGGAAATAAAACTCCCTGAGCCAATCAGGGAGTTCTCCACGAGATTCTCTCGAGCCTCACGCGGACCCAACCGTCCAGGTATACAATAATTCTTTACCCTTAATTTCTTAAAAACTACTGAACGGATTTACATCAAATCACAAAAAGCACAATTTGTGGACCAGGATCTAGCTTTCTGCCAAATTTGGTGTAATTTTGTTCAGCAGTGGAGTTAAGACCTATTGTACAATCAACCTTTACCAATCAGCAATTTCGGCTAGTTATCACCATATCTATTGGAAACCAGTGGGACCACATCCTCTTGTCTGCCGCCTTTCAAAGGGAGTAAGATTTTACAACCCTCCACTTCCAGTACAGTCAGTTATGGGATGTTATTTTGGTTTTGGTTTGGCTGTTATTTTGGTTTGGTTCATTACTAGGCCATAAAATGTCTCTCTTTCTCTCAAAATGCTTTCTGGTAGCCAATGGTCTGTGCACACTCCAACTGTTCACGGACCATTGTTTGCCTCCTGCCATCAGTTTTCCGCCCTGTTCTTTTTGTTCTTCCTCAGCCTCTTGCCTGCCTGCAATCTCCAGCCTGCCTGCATTTACCTGGTCTTCGCTCACCATTTTGCCAGGCCTACAGAACGTGATCAGTACAGGCCAAGTGGGGACTAGAAGATCAAAAGGAGCCTAGGGAGAGGGCAAGTGCTCATGTTAGCGCTAGGCACTAGTGGGTTCCTCCTCACAAGCGGAAGCAGCTGGGGTTGTTGGTGGCCCGCCATTAGCACAGTCTCTCCACCCCCTTCCTTTGTACTTAATTGTTGAGCCTGCACAACTACTTCAATCGAGCCAAGAAGCTAGTGCCCAGTTAACAGCAAGGTGTGGGGGCTGCTGGTGTGCTCTTGCCTCCCTGTGTTGCTGCGCTGCTTTTGGGCAAGCTCTCTCGGCTGCTATGGGAAGAGGATAGCACCAGCATGGCAAGGTAAGGGCAGGGCAGTAATATTCAGTAATACCCAGCAATATTCAACAAGGATAAGAGAAGGAACAAGCATTGGCATAACCAATAGGTCTCGCCTTTGGGACCTTATAAGTGTTTAGCCAGAGATATTGACTTTGCCTATGTCTTTAAGCTGTGCTGTACAGAAGTCTGCAGCATGCTGAAAAGTTTTAATAATGAAGTGTCAGAAGCATTTTTGTTACCTTAGATATGACCAAGAAAGCATTATGTACAACTGAACGACCATATTAAAAAAGTATTAACAATAAATAGTGTCTTGAGTTTTTTTTGTCCTTTCAATGCTGGCAACTTGTATCTGCCTGTCCCAATGGTTGCTTGTTGTGTTTTTTTTTTTTGTTATGGGGGGCATAAATAACAGGAGGGTGAAGGTCAGTCAGTCAGTCAGTTATTTGCGGATGGAGCTTTCCGCACAAATGTGTGCGTATGGAGCAGCTACAGGTTTAAATTGAAGCAGGGCTGACTTTAAATTTCATCCTTGCTGAAAAGAAAATACGGCAATGTAGCATTTTGTGATTTGTGAGTAGGGCTATTGAAGATAAAAAAAGTGCAAAATAGACAAAGTTGTTTCTGGAAAAGATGGTTGAGAAGGCAGTGCGAGGGTGAGATAGGCAAGGAAGACAGTTCCGAAATATACTCAAGCGCGCAGGGCGACGGTAATTGTAGTTGGCTGGAAGGACAATGTGAGGCAACGCCGTGACAGGCAGTGGAAGAGCTCGCCAGCTATGTTCATTACGCCACATTCTTGTACGTTACGGAGATTGCCTACAGTCGTGTTGTGTGCCTAGCCTCTGTTTTTGTCCAGTTCTGTTGCAGAGAGGGTTTCTGTGCCCCTAATGTTGTGTGCAGTGCGCCATAGTGATGCAGTGCATTAGGTGCTGGTGTGGAAGGAGGGGATCTGGCGAAACAGTGAGGAGCACCGGTCTTGTCCCTCTCGTTCCTCAGTATGCGGCAGGCTGAACACTGTACGCAGGGTACCGTGTATAAATAATAAGACACTCCATACATTGGCAGAAGTGTCCCAATCTGCGAGTCTCGAAAAAATTTCTCGCAAAAGTAGAGTTTCACTGTAAATAAGTATAATGTAGTGGCTCGCTGTTTTTTTTTTTTTTTTCCTCATTCGCCTCCAACCCCAGACAACTAGAAGGTTAGGGAAGTCGCCACTGTTACTCAATTTTGAGACGTAGGCCCTCGAGGTGTTACCCGCCTACCAGTAGCAAGCAAACCCCCTTCATGTTGCTGACCTCTCGTTATCAAGGAGAGGGTGGTCTCACTCTCTGCTGATTACTCACAACCGATGACTGCTGCTTAATGCCCACCCAAAATCGGAAGTGGGAAAACCAGAGGGCGGGGCCCAGCACAGTCTGAGAGCTTCCCATAAGGCTTAATCATAGGATAAAAGAGTCTTTATCAACATTCATTAACCGAGAGACCAATTTATGAGACAATCCCATACGGCTTTCTTTCTACTATTTTTCAGTCTGGCCAAATCAGTCTTGGAGGTTTTATACAAGGAGGACAACCAGTCTGAGTATGTGGGGGTGTGACCTCAACCCATCTCTTACATATTTCTCGTCTTGCCAGCAAGATAGAATAAAACAGGAAACTCCTGCTCAGGCCTCTAATTTCACTTGATATACCAAAAATAATAAGACCAAGAGAAACTTGTACTGGGAACCCCAAGATATCTGTTAAGGTGTTCCTTACTCTCTCCCAGAAATCTTGGATGGCTGGACAATCCCAAAACATGTGGGTATCCGAGGCATTCACCATACCACATTTTTGCAACTGACAGGGGGACCCTTGGCAATTTTAGAAAGTCTAGCCGGGGATAAATAAGCTCTGTGTGTAGTGAAATAATGGTTTCTCCTGAACCAGGCTGGCTTTACGACTGCAAATAAGATATTAAAAGAGGTTTGCCACAAATCTACCCAATCTATGTCTGGTATTAATGCTCCCCACAGTTCTTCGGCTAGCCTAAAATCCCCGTCTATGGCCTCTTCAATAGACCAATAAAAGAAAGATACTTCCCTCTTTCCTACCGGCCTCTGTACCAGTTGCTCTTCCAGCACATTCCCTTCGCCTATAGGTTTTTAAGACTCTGGGACCAGCTTTTTAATTGTAGATATTTAAATCTCGACATGCCCTCCTCCAATTTGTCATTTAATAATGCCCAAGGTAAAAGTGAGCCCTCCGCAGCTAAGTCTCCCCACACTAAAAAAACAGCTGTTTTAAGAGGGACTGCCAATTTATCTTTCAAACAGCCTGGGACCCCCGGGGAATCCCACAGTGGAGCCAGACTTGAAAAATAGCCCAAGCCCGTGCATTGTTTAATTTTGGCCCATGTACGGGCCGCACTCAATAAGACTTTCAGCTTTATTTTCTTGAAAAATTTCTGGTCTCCGTATTTAAAAAGAAAACTCTCTTTAGATCTAACATAGTCAAAAACATTACCCCCCTCCCCGATGAATCTGGGGATTTCAACAACATTCTTGAATGCGTCAGCTGGAAAGCCCAGGCGTAGTACTGTAAATCTGGTAATGTGAGGCCCCCTTTTTCCCTCCTACGCCTTAACTTTTTCCAGGATATCCTCACTGCTTTATAGGCCCACACAAATGAATTAATAAATTGCTGGAGTTTGTCAATTGCCTGTTTCTCAAAATATAAAGGGATGGTGTTAAAAAGAAAAGTAACTTTTGGAAGGATTACCATCTTAATTAAATTAATTCTACCCAAAATGGTCAGAGGAAGATGGGCCCAGGATTTCAAGAGTTTCTGACACTCTCTCGAAACATTCAAGAGGTTAGTCTCCGCAATCTTTTTATATTCTGGACTATCTTCACACCCAGATATCTCATCTCGCTCTTAGTAGGATGTCGACACCCGGCAAATTCCATGACATAATCTCTGTTTTTCCTGCATTGACTTCTCATCCCGAAACTAAACCAAAATCCTGTGCTAAACGAATAACGTTGGAAAAGACACCTCCAGATCTGATGAAAGAATTAATACGTCATCCGCATAGAGGGCTACCTTCCTCTCCCATGCTCCACATTTAAATGGTTTAATACCAGTCTCCTCTCGAAGACGTTGAGCAAAAGGCTCTATGTACATGTCAAATAGGAGAGGGGAGAGGGGGCAACCCTGTCTGGTTCCTCTTTCAATCTTAAAGGGTTTGGTCAAATTTCCATTGACCAAAAGTCTCGCCGAAGGGCTACTATATATAAGATTAATAACTCGACTAAACTTTGGCCCAAAATTAAACTTCTCCAGTACAGCGGCTAGGTAGTTCCAGTTGACCCTATCGAAAGCCTTGGTGGCGTCCAATGTCATTGCTGCTAGAGGAAGTGAAAAAGTGGAGGCAAAATCAATGGCTCCTATGAAATCATGGGTGAGATCAAAAGATTCCTACCTCTCAAAAAACCCTTCTGATCTGGATGCAGCAAACCACCTACCCCCGCACCTAACCTATCAGCCAAAATTCTAGTAAAAACCTTATAGTCGGTATTTAAAAGTGAAATAGGTCTATATGACCCACAATTAACTGAAGGCTTCCCAGGTTTTAAAATCAATGTTATGGTGGCTTCTCCCCACGAGATAGGGGGTCTAACTCCTTTTAGTAGTATTTTATTGAAGAGGGTTGTCATTGTCGGAATCACTACCTCCCCCAGGACTCTGTGTAACTCTACAGGAAGGCCATCCGGCCCCGCAGCTTTACCCGCCTTACAAGCAGAAATGGCCTTCCTTACCTCCTGTTGAGATATCTCTAACTCTAAGTTTTCTCGTTGGGAGGAGTTTAAGGAGGTAAGGTTGATCTGATTCAGCCATTCCCGTGCACGGTTGATATCTACCTCATTCTCTTCTTTGTACAGATCTTGAAAGAAAGTGAAAAAGGCTTCTCTGATCTCTTCATCACTGACTACTGATGAATTCGTGTATTCATTGTCAATTTGCTTTATAAAATTTCGTACTCTGTCGGTTTTGGCCTTCCAAGCCAAGAGTTTACTGGCCCCCTCACCATATTCAAAATGGGCAAGCTTGCTAGCTTCCCATCGTGTCGTGATCCTGATCTGCATAATATTTTCTAAGTGATCCTTCAAAGTTCTCAGTTTCACAGCGTGTGCCTGACAAACTACTTGATCTACCTCATTGTTAATATTTCTTTCAACGACCTTCATTTCACACTCAATGTGTGCAACTTCCTCCCTGTACTGTCTGTTCTTATAAGAGGTCCTACTTATTATTAACCCTCTCAGGTAAGACTTCAGGGCATCCCACACCACCGGAATCTCTGCCGAACCTACGTTTATATTTAGGAAAAACTCTGTCTCCTGAGACAGGTAACAAGTTTCTGATTCATCTAGAAGAAGTGTACGGTCTAGTGTCCACACCCTCAATTGTTCTTTTTTACCAAGTTTAAATCCATCCACACCACCGCGTGATCTGATAGGTGAAGTGTCAAATAGCCTATGTCTTTAACTCTACCCCTTAAGTCATTACTAATCAAAATATAGTCAATCCTGGATTTGTGCCCATATTTCCGATTATAAAATGATACACCTAATTGAGTCCCTGATCTTTCCCTCCAAATATCGGATAAGGCATTCTGTCTCATCATCAGCTGAAGGTATGTCCTTGATTTGGACAAAACATTTGCCCTACTAATTAGTGATTTATCCAGTTGAGGATTTAAGACTATGTTAAAATCTCCGGCTAAAATGGTCGAGTCTGGGGATCCCAACAAGTTAGCAAAGATAATTTTCAATGTGGAGGGGTCATCCTGGTTGGGACCATAATAGCCTACCACTGTCAAGAAACAATCCTGAACAAGTAATTTAACAATCACCCACCTGCCACTTGAATCTGTCTTAATATCTAAAAGACGAGCTTTTGCTTGTTTTTTACTATAATGGCTACCCCCTAATGTTAGCACTTTGACAGGAACTAACACAGTGTTCCACCCATCTAAGCTTCCCACAAATCCCCTTTATTTCTTCTCTCAGGAGATGTGTTTCCTGTAAGATAATTATCTGAGCGGGGGAGTCCTTAAGATATTGAAGAATTTTTTCCCTCCTGCTTTTAACCCGGAGACCATTAACATTCCAGGACAAACATCGTAGCGTTTTCATAGTAAATTAAAAAGCGAAATCCTGAATATGCCGAAACTGCCCGAGTGTTGACACCAAACCGAGAACAATAACCAATAGAGACTAATTAAGCCAAGAGGTGAATGAGGATTTTTATTTTATATTTTTACCGCAATGCTCCCCCTCCCGTGCTCCCCCTGCCCTACCCTTGAAGCCCTCCCTGGAGAACCCTACCCCCATTTACCTGGACTATGAGTCCAGATTCTGCCTGCCGGGTACCCTACTCTGTCCCTGACTGTAACAAATTTCTAAAGTAAGCAAACAGTCAAAACAGCAAACAGCTAAAAACTCTCGCCATTAATAATATTATTTCTAATCTTCTGGTAGTGTTATGTTGTGATGTATTATATTATACTGTGACCCTTGTGACCTCATGAACCCTGTGTATTCTAATTTGACCCAGTTCCCGACCCTATTTCTCTCATGTATATCTTAACACTAAGGGGCCGATTCCGATCTCGGCCGGTAGTGCTCCGAATCGGATTCGGTTTTACCGGATCCGATCCGGAGCCCTATTTTCCGACCGAGTCGTACGCGCGTCCGGGCGAGCGAGTACGATGCGTATTCGCCGACCGACTCGTCCGGGCGACCCGACCGCTCCGACCGACTCGTACCCGGATCGTACCGCTCCGACCGACTCGCTCGGACCCGATTCGCACCGCGCAATGGAGACGTTTTCCGGCCGGGTAGGTACGATGCGCACCTCGACCGCTCCGACCGACTCGCGCCGTCCGACTCGAACTCGCTGTCGGAGCCGTACTTTGGGGGTCCGTGTCGGACCCCCTGTACGCGTACCCGTGCGAGGCGCACACAGGGGGACCCAAGGGTCCCCCTACCTGTGCGTGTACGCCGCGGTGCTTCGCGGCGAACTCGCTGTAGGGGGCGCCCTTGTCCGCCTCGCACCCATTGAGGCAATGGGAGCCTGCGTACGCGTTGTACGACCGGCTCCCATTGAGTACAATGGGAGTCCGACCGACTCGTGTCCGGTGGCATACGAATGCATTGGACTCGTTCGGTCGGACTGCACGGGTCCGATTCGGTCGGAAATCTCTCCGAGGACGGCTCGGTCGGAGAAATTACCGTCACGAATCGGAATCGGCCCCTAAGTGTAAGTGTAGGTATATAGATGTTTATCATAGTATATTATTCACCTCCACTATTCACCTACCCTAATAGGTCTATAATGTAACTTTCCAGTTCAAGAACTTGTTAGGGATTTTTACTTAAGTTTCCCAAAAGCTCCTCCGCCTCCTGCACTGTTTTCAAATTATAAATTTTATTATTATGCATAATTTTTAAGTGTGCTGGAAACTTTAATTGGACGACACCCCCCAATTTCCTAAAATCATCCATTTTTTTTCCCAACTCCCATTGTCGATCTAATGTGACTCGAGCTAGGTCCGAACGAATTTCGAAAGCGAAATCTCTAGGTTTCAATGATTTCTGCTTAAGGGCAGCATTTAGTATCTTCTCTTTCAGGGAAAAAGTCAGGAAGTTTATTAAAATCTTTCTTGGTTTAGTGCGATTGGGGTGTCTCCTGAAGGGGTCCCTGTGGATCCTTTGTATATCTCTCATCAAATCCTCCTCAGACTCTTAAATCTGAACCGCTTCTTTAATGAGAGTTACGATGAAACCTTTAAGATTTTCTCCCTCTTTCCCTTCAGGGATGTTCAGAAGGCGTAGATTGTTGCGTCGGGAGTTGTTTTCCAACGATTCTAATCTATCTCGGAGCACAGCCTCTTCCTTTTTAAGTGTTGAAATATCAACTTTGACTGCTCCCAGATTGTCTTTAAGCTCCTCCACTGTGTTTTCTAAAGCCACTGTCCTGGAATTTAGGAGGTCAAATTTTTCTCGAGAGATTCACAAAAAGCCTAATCTCCCCTGATTTGTCTCCGAGATAGCAAACCCCTTTCTAATATCCGAAGATAGGGTAGAGAAGAGGGCCTCCAAAGATGCCACCGAGGGACTCTCTTTCTCTTTTTCTGAAACCTTCCCCCCTTCTCTGCTTCGATTACTGATGCCACAACTGTTCTCGTTGTCACTGGCCTCTGCATTTTCCGCATTTTCCATGACAAGGCTTCCGCCACTGGCAAGCCTGTTACCTTCAGATGAAGTCATGCTTATACCTGCTCCCGCAATTTCAGAATTGTTTGATACATCAGGTTGTTTGGCAGGTACAATATGTATTGCCGGTATAGATACTAGAGAAGGAGTGGAGGTATTTCTTGAGTCAAGCTCTTCCATATATCCTAGAGGAGGCTGTCTCGCTGTCCCAAGATTTTTCCCACAGACGTTCCTGAGAGTCTCTCCCTGCTTTGCCACGTCTAATACCTGTGGAAGAACTTTAAAATATGACCTTAATGAAGGGGTGATCTTTATTTTAGGATCTAGGGGGCGACCCTTCTTTCGGCTGATTTTTGTGCCCCTACTCTTGATCTCACTGCGCTGAGAGAACGAGCAAAAGTAGAGTTTCACTGTAAATAAGTATAATGTAGTGGCTCGCTGTTTTGTCAGTGCAAAAAGTTGAGACACTGTGATATATGGCATTTGTGCATTGAGCTTTCCACACGTGTGCGTATGCGGCAGATGGAAGTTTAAATCGAAGCAGGGCTGACTGTAAATTTCAGCCTTGGCACAAAGATAACACGTCAATGTTGCATTATGGCATTTGGGAGTAGGGCTATTAAAGATAGAAATACTGAAAAATGGACAAAGTTGTTTTTGCGGAAACGGGAGTGCAAAATGGACAATGTTGTATAAGAGGAGAGTTTGAGAAGGCAGGGCGAGGACTGACTTAGGCAGGAGAGCGACAGTACTGAAATGTAATCAAGCGCGCACGGCCACGCTTATTGTAGTTGGTTAAAAGGACAATGTGAGCGGACGCCGTGACATGAGGCGAGACAGGGTGATCAATGGAGTTTGCGCATGGAGCTTTCCGCACAAATGTGTGCGTATGCAGCAGCTACACGTTCAAATTGAAGCAGTGTTGACAGTAAAAGTCATGCTTGCTACAAAGATAAGACGTCAATGTTGCATTGTGGCATTTGGGAGTAAGGGCATAGAATATAGGAATAGTGCAAAATGGACAAAGTTTGTTTGGAGGAGACGGTTAAAAATACAGGGCGAAGGTGACCTAGGGAGGGGAGAGACAGTACAGAGGTATAGTTAAGCGCGCACGGGCACGCTAATTGTAGTTGGCTGGAAGGAAAATGTTGCTTGTAGGCTACCCTTCTAGTCGAAAGCTTTTCAGAAGCCTTAACACCTTGCTTCTAAAAGACTACCAAGTGGAGCCGCCATCAAGTCTGTAGTGGTGTGAAATGTTCCAATAGTCAGTAAATGCGGTTGAATGGGAGTCTGCCCTGGCACAATAAAGAGAAAGCATGCCTCCTTGTAAAGATCGTTATCATTGGTAGGAATAGGGAGGGGGTCACGCAGGCGGGCAGTGAGCTCTTTCTGGTAAACTATCTTGCCCAAGATTTGCAGAGCGATCGGAAGAAACAGCATAGCTCTCAAGGTTTCAGAGTGCTTATATGTGACATTTTCATAATTTCTGTATAATTATGTGTGACATTTCAACGACAAGCATTTGAGCCCTGACAAACTGTACCAACAGGATGTGAGGCCTCAACACTACTCTCTTCTCAGCTGCCTCAGCCTATTATGAGGTAATTATAGAGGCAACAGTCACTGACTTGTGGACTCAGGCCGCTGCAGACAGCACAGAATACTGCAAGGCTCAGGAGAGTGAGACTGAGGCACACACAGGTCACAGCCAGGCAAGCTGTATTATTTTAAAACGACTTACGTTCACTATAAAAATCATTAGCTAACCTGAGCGACCAACCGCCTGGGCCGGGGTGTGGCACGCCGCCCGCTACCTGCGTGTTCAGTTGCACCACAGTGGCTCTAAGTCTCGTGAGTCGTCACCCCGACCCAAAACGAGTTAGACAGCAGCTCAGATGATGATTTGATATCGACCGCGCGCCAAAAGCAAATTTTTGTAGCATAGCAACTAGCAGGTTATTCCCTCTGTCATTTGGGGACTTCATTTTTTGCGAGGCAAGCCAGAGCTGCGGCAACAGTCGGCTTTTGGAAGGCACAGGGCGATTAACTGATTTGCCCAAAAGCAGAGGCTGGTGAGCCGACGCCGTGACTCGAACCTACTTCTCCAGCTTCCCGATCGCATGCTCTGCTCATTACGCCACATTATAATGCTTTAGGGATATTGCCTACAATATTGTTGTGTGCGTAGGCTCTTTTTTTGTACGATTCTGTTGCAAAGAGGGCTTCTGTGGCCCTAATGTTGTGTGCAGTGCGCCACAGTGATGCAGTGCATCTAGTGTTCATGTGGAAGGAGGGGGTCTGGGGACATAGTGAGGAGCAGCGGTTTTTAAATATTTATTAAAGTTTTCACAAATATGCCTGGGATGGTAGGAAACGGTTGAGAAGGCAGGAGAGGGTGACCGAGGCCGGGGAGAAACATAACACAAGCATTGGCATAGCCAATAGGTCTGCCTTTGGGACCTCATAAGTGCTTAGTCAGAGCTATTGGCTTTGCCAAAGTCTTTAAACTATGTGGTAGAGCAGCGTGGCTGCTGTGCAGCATGTTAAAAAGTTATGATAAAAAAATGTTTAAAGTATTTTTGTTCCCTTATTTATATATAACCATTCAGACATTATGTTCAACTGAACGGCCCTATTAAAAAAATTATTAACATTAAAATGTCTTCTAGTTTTTTGTTCTTGCAATGCTGGCAACTTCTACCTGTCTGTTCTAATGCTTGATTGTTATAGGTTTTTTTGGTAATGGGGTGTGGGGGGTTAGACAAACAACAGGAGGGTGGAGGTTAAGATATAGTACCTGAATTACAACACAAGCAGCGCCTTGGCATTACAATCTGAATTTTTCACTACCTGGCAAAATTCAGATAGCACCGCAAATTTTTTCAGGACTGGAAAGAGAACATTCCACTGATCTCTATCGAAAGCCTTTTCCATGTTCAGCATTAATATTGCTGCTTTAATTTTATTAGTAAAAAATGGTCGATAGCTTGGATTAGACAGTGAGTGTTGGATGCCAAGAGCCTACCTTGAAGCCTACCTTCTCGTGTATAGCGGCGAGACTCGGAACAGTAGCAGCTGAGGCGCTCGGCTGCCGAGAGACTCTCAGAAAGAGATACACCTATGGTCCGTGCCCCGAGGTGGCGGTGGGGGCGGGGTGGATAGAGAGTGAGAAACGACGAAAAGAGGTGTTAAACAAAGGCAGCCGGGATGCAAAGGGAGATAAGGGGAAGGCGGGAAGATGGACAGAGCCCGAATCTGTTATTACCAAGATGTACAAGAAAGAGATAGAGAGGGAGGAAAAAGAGTGGGAGGAGAAGAGAGAAAGGAAAACGGGGAAGAGTGCGAGCGACAGAGGGGAAAGAGAGAGTGAAATTCAGGGAGAGAAGAGGAGCGAATAAGGAGGAGAGGAGAAAGCTGATCGGCGGAGTGAGCCGAGGAGAGAAAGGAATAAGCAGGGACGAGAACTGAAGGGGCGCAGGGATGAAAGGACCAGAACAATATTGTCAGATCACGCGCTCGCTGGTGAGGGAGGGGGAGGAGGGGTGAGGGAGGGGGATGAAAGGCAGATGGCGCCTCGCCAGCGATGCGAGGAATGGATGCCAGCTGCGCGCGTGCACGCCAACGTGAACGCAAGCTGGTCGCCAGCCGAAAGCCACTGTTTGCACTTCCAAAACCCGCTTACTAAAACTCTCGGCCAGACCAGCGCAAGCGCTGGTGCAGGCCGAGACCTAAAAATGCAGAAACCCAGAGGGGCACTTAAGTCGTTAAGCTCTTAAGGACTCAAAAAGAATCCATTATGCTGTGCTTCAGGTCTGCTCTCACACCGTACGTATGATGCTCTCGAATCTGTCCAATTTGAACAAGACTTAACCATCACTACACGAGAAATTGCCTGTACTACATGGCTAAACAAAGATATTGCAAACAAGGTAATTGAAAATAGACTACATTTTTCAGAATGGGGCACAGAGATTAGGAAAGGTAATGATATTAATTATCCAAAATTACTTATCCCTAGAATGCCAACAAAGAAAAATGAACAGCCAGGAAAAATCACCAGGATTCCAGACAAAATACTGCAATGCTAAGAGAAGCTAATGGTCCCCTATTTAATGCCACAATATCTATAGGCCTCGTAATTACAAGTTCAATCTCAAGCCCATGTATTTGTGAACAAATCCCAAAGAGACAAGGCCTAATGGAGGATTGGGCTTGGCTTCCAACAGTCCTCACAAATGGTAAACCGAAGGGAGATGCCTGATGGTTGAATGCTTCAGCTAAATCGTAATTGCCTACTAGTCTATGTTCATGGAATGTGCACGGTCTTTCTAGATACAGCAACCTTTTTACAAAAGTTTGAAATGTTGATTTTCCAGGAAACTTGGAATGAAGCTAATACCGGAATTTTAGAATATCAAGAATTTTCCATCCCAGTCACCTGCTCGTCTACATTCGGCCGTGTGAAAGGAGGGCTTTCAATGTACATTACTCTTGAATTAGATACCAAGGCTCAAGAAATTGATCTACAACTACCCTGGCACCAATGCGTAAAATTATGCTTCCATTATCCAATCATTCTACTGAACATTTATTTGAATACAAAGAGATCAATTAAATTGGCCCAGTTTGCCACCCTCTGGGAAATTACTAAAACTCTTACTTACCAAAATCCGGATGCAAGCCTAATTATCTTGGGTGTCTTTGATACTCATATTGCCAATAGAAAAACAACTGATAACTTAAATACTGTTATAATTCAGTCTTGTTGTGTCCATCTGCATAATTTGGGCCTAATACTGCTGAGTGGTGATAATCCAAACAATTTAACACCTGTGCCAACTTTTAAAAACTCCAAGCGACTCTCTATAATTGACCATACCATCACCTTTAAGGACTTGGCAACCAGTATCCTTGGGTATCATGTCAAATTATGAGCTGGAAGTGACCACAATCCTCAAGTAATAATATTGGTACTAAATGCACATCGTCAGCCGAAGTCCAATAATTTTCATCAATTGCCAACCTCTTACTATTTGAAAAGGCTTACATGGCAGTCATCAAAACAGCCTGGAATAATGAGTTTTGTGGAAAAACAAATAAGATCTGTTTATTATGAATCACAAAAGGAAATATCTATGGTGGACATCTGGCATCAAATATGCTCATCTTTAATAGAAATCTTTCTGGCTAGATCTACACGAAGGGGAATCCCTATGACATCAATCTATAATAGGTAGTACTCGTACAAGCTTTATTAGCAAAACAAGGACCTTAATAGAGCAGCAACAGCAGCCTTCCGTGAAGTACATCCAGTCACAAACTATATGCAAAAGTGCACATTGAAATCCCTGAGAAGGAAATACAAACAAGAGATTCGGAAGGCACAAAGGGCACACCATGAGGTGATATGGGCCAAGCTACATTATGCCAGTCAGTCAAACAATATTAAGGCGTTTTGGGGAACAATCAATGACTTGGATAAGGGTGGTTGCAGGGATAATAGTGCTAATATTCCTGAATACGGATGAGACACTTTCATCTCCGGTCTGTACGGTGAGCATTTGGAATCCCCTACAGAACAAGACAGAGTGGGAAACACAAACCCCGGTTGTATTAAGTGACTCAAACCAACATACTCTGGGGAGCGGGTGTCTTCACACAGAAATTACCTCAGCAAACGAGCTAATAAATAAGGAAATGATTATTACCCTTTTAAGTGGGATCAGATCTAATGGAGCACCAGGCCCTAATGGTCTCTTCAATGCTGCTTTTAAAGAAAATCCAGAACTGTGGGCATCAGTGCTGACCCCATGATTTAATGAGATCTTAGTCACTAGACTTGTCCCGGAATCATGGCAAGGTAGTATTCTGCAACCTATTTACAAGAATGGCCCTCCGGAAAACCCAGCAAATTATCGACTAATCGCCCTAACAGATGTTGAGGCAAAGGTTATCGCATCATGTTTACTCAAGGATCTTGAAGAGTGGGCAGCATCGACTAACATAATACCAATTTACTAATCAGGATTCTGAAAAGGCCGGTCAACTTCTACAAATGCATTGTCTCTTACTTTAATGGCAGAGAGAACAGTTTACGATAGACAAAAATTATTCATCTGCTTTGTTGATTTGAAAGCCACCCTTGACACTGTTCCAGGTAAGTTGTTATGGTCCAAGCAAGTGGCATGGTGTGTCCTGCGCAAACTCCTTCATATGATTATCCTCCTATATATGAACACATGGGTTCAGGTGAAGATGGGAGATGGCAACAGCTTGACCCGGCAATTTGGCACCTTTAGCGGCCTGAAGCAAGGCTATGTGCTTGCACCATGTCTTTTTAATCTCTTCATGGCTGATGTACCTCTCCATCTGCATAAAATAAAAGCACACTATCCCAATCTTGCAGGATGTAATATAAGATACATAAAATATGCCGATGTCCCATACTACTCAGCCATACACCAATAGGCCTACAACGGTTAATTGAGTCCTTCGGTAAATATATCACACCAAACCACCTAAAGATGAACATAAAAAAACAAAAATAATAACAATAGGGCGATTTAGATCGAAGTCCTGAGTATGGAAAGTATGTGGAATGGCAATCAAAGCAGTCAGGTCCTACAAATACCTAGGAATCACATTTGATGACAGGGTATTGTTTAAGGGCCATTTTAACACGTTAAGGGCTAAAACCACTTCCCTTATCTTCGCTTTTACATCTTTGCATGACAAATTAACATGCCCCAGCCACAAGCACTTGGTAAAAATCATGAAGGCTAAGCTGGTTCCTGCATTAGCCTACGGCACTGTAATTTTTTGAGGTTGTGATGCAAATCTATTGGACCAGTTACAAATTAAAGCTTTTAAATCCATCTTCAAAATCCCGAAGAACATAGGCCATGTGGAAATTCTGTTAGAGTTCGGCCTACAAAGCCAAATACTAGTGAGACAGCCACCTTTCTAAAACATTTGCATATTCTGTTTTTATCTGAACCTGGCTCCCTATCCAATTTGTGCTGACAAGAACTTACAAATCATGATTCTACAAGTGTTTGGAGATCCTACTTATCTGAGTGCCTTGATACTTTCAACTGCATGTCTAACAGGCTCTTGGAAACAAGTAAAACCTCTTTTAAGATCCTTTTAAAACAAGTTACACATTTTTTTTCTTTTATAACGAATAAAGAGGCCTTAGCGGCACAAAGGCATGCTTGGACTGTTATCAATTCATTTGGAAAACTTGAGGTCCAACCTTATTTATGGGCACACTTCCCACTACATATGAGGGATTTATTTCTCAAGTTAAGGCTTGGCAGGTATTCAACCAAGGATGGCACCCCAAGGGGGGTGCAGCAATGGCCAACAAACGTTGTAGACTTTGTGGCTATCCAAAAGAAACTTTATTGCATATAGTTTGTATCTGCCCTTGTCTACTCCAAGCACAACAAACTTTGTTGAAAACACTGTTTATTGAACTTGGTGTGAGAGCATGCCGTTAAGCCATTATACCTTGCTTATATTGAAAATCAATCCCTCTGATCGATTTATTAAGCTCTTGCTTTTAGTGGATAATATGTAGATAATAGTCTAATAATTTTTATAGTCTACCATGGAGTAGAAGTCCATCACCTTAGTGCTACTCATAATGCAATGAAATGTATTAGTTTTACTTAGAACGACTGATGAATTTTAAGATATGTTAAATTTTGTACATATCTGTACAACAGTGGCGGTATTGAGTGGACTAAGCAAGGATGCGCCATTGTTTAACATTTTAATAATTTCAAAATCTGTAACAAATAGTGGCAGTTTTGAGTGGAACATGCAAGGTTGATCCATTGTCTAATATTTTAGTATGGATTGTAATCATTAACGCACTTTAGCATTACTTCGCACCAATCTTTGAACAATGATAGATATTTATTTCTAGTATAAATTATAATCACTGAGGCACTTTAGTGTTACTTTGCACCAATTTTTGCACAATGCTAGATATTGTTATTAGAAGCGCAATTTTTACCAGATTGCAAATGGATATAGCCAATCACTATATTTTATTTTGATTGCAAAGCATTTCAGTGTGAAGTGCTGTACTAACATTTTTATATATATTGTAATGATTTTAATTAATTAGACAATAACATTTGCTTACTTACAATACAGGTTCTAGGCACCTGATTGGTTAGGATGGGAGAGTCATCATTAGTATCCTGTATATCAGAAATAATAATTTTTTAATTTTTATTCACATTAAACATTACCCAAACATAATACTCGCCTTTGTGTCTTCAATAAAATTACGACTTTCCTTCATGAATACTAGGAAAATCTACATTAGGATGAAGATCGAAAAGAAGATGACATTGAAAATGTGCTCATTATATTTGACGGTGCTCTTGGAATAGTAGAGTGAGAATGATAGTAGAGAATGGTTTGCAATTCGGTGATAGAGGGGTGGTCTTTTTATAAGAAGGCACAGAAATGTGAATTTTGGATAGTTAAGGTTGATTTGTGGCAGTAAGGTTAACTTGTTTAGAGATGACAAGTTGGTGCCTCCAAAAGGATTAAGGAAGAGACATAGATGTTGTGCATTTTGGACGTGGGTCATAGCTCATTACTGGTTGTCTGGAAAATAAAAATGGGGATAAAAAGTGAGGAGTAACAAAGTAGTGAAGATAAGACACCTCTTATTAATATACATGAGAATTAAATTTTAGTGTCAGAGCATTGTGATAGATCACACACATTGGTTTGACTTAAAAATAATGTATTAACAATTCACTATTTTATGTAACCAAGATATAGTTGATTAAACTGGCATTGTCTTTACCTGAGAGTATAGGGTGCAGCAAAGAGCAGATGTCAATCAAATGGCAAAAATGTATTTTAATTTAAAATTTTAATTTAATCATAACACTGTTAGGAGCTTCACAATAACAGTTATGCGGAAAATAAGTTGTTTGCCCCATAAGCATTAGCCAAACCACACACCTCCCTTAATGCCCCCCCATGGAATTGAATGTCACGTTTTGGAACAGGAGTGGGTAAATCGTTTCTCCAGAATCTTTAACCCTAATGACAAAGTTGACAAACTCCAGATGAAATTAGAAATTGATCCACTCTTTTTGATGATGACTGGCTAAGTGAATTTATTGATCTAACAATAGTAACCAAAGCAATCCAGAGCGCATCTCCTGGAAAGGCCCCAGACCCTGATGGAGTCCCTATTGACATGCTAAAATTGAAACTGGAATTATGGGGCCCGTTAGTGACCAATGTCTTTAAAGCAGTGGTGAAGGGGGCTCAAATTAACACTTAGAGGGAATCCATTCTAGTGCCTATATTCAAGTAAGGGAAAAGGAATTGCCCCACGTGTTATCGCCCGATTTCTTTGTTAGATGCCACAGAAAAAACCATAGGACGGGTTATCCTGGAAAAGCGGGAAGCATGGGTAGTAATGAATCCCTTCTTTTCAAGGGCTCAATATGTTTTCCGTCCAGGTTTAGGGACCATCGAGCAGGCACTTAACTTATCCCTTATCAGGGGAAAATACGTCAAGGCCAGGAGAGGTTCATTACATATTGCGTTAAAGGACCTCTCCTGTGCTTTTGACTTGGTTTACAGGGGAAAGTTGTGGTCTTTAATGGAGGCAGCTGGGGTGGACCCACCATTGTTGAACCTTATTAGGAGGTCACACTGGGATACTACCACCAGGGTCCACTACACGCAAAAAGGCAAATGTACACAACCTATAAATGTAGTTAGAGGTTCAGATAGGGCTGTATAACGCCACCTTTTTTGTTTTTATTTTATATCAACTCTTTAGATAAAGCCCTGAGCTTATGCAGTAATAGTACACCTAGATTAGCCTCTGTGCTAGTCCCAGTTCTTTAATATGCAGAAGACACAGTTTTAATTTCACAAACAGCAATTGGCCTCCAGAAACTTTTTAACGGTTTTAACAGTTTCATGACAAGTCGAAGTTTAAAAGTAAATCATCAGAAATCGTTTATTTTAACTTGTGGCCCAAAAAACACCAAGACAAAATCCTTTTTTATTGGCGAAATTCCGATCCGAGGTTTTATATTTCAACTATTTAGGTATTTTGTTTGAAGCAAACTTGACATTGGGTGGTACGATTAACAAGAGAATTCAGAAAATGGGAGAAGTGTGCAAATCTATTTTTAGATTCACAAAACAATTGGGACACAAGCCAAAAAAAAGAGATAGTCCAGCTATATAAATTTAAATGCCTGGGAGTGGGAACATATGGAGCTGGTGTGTGGGGTCATGAAGTGCCAGTTAGAATACAGGCCTTCGAAAATATGTCCTCTGCCGGATACTGGCCATCCCTAAATCAACCCCAAGTTTTATCTCCCACAGTGAATTAGGTATGGGCTGTTTGGAAGACAGAGTTGAAATGGCCCCCCTTTTACTCTGGGTTAATATTTGGTGTACCCCACAAGCAAGTTTTTCTAGAGATATTCTAAACGATTGCTTGAAGTTGGAAAATAGATAACCCATCTCTTGGCTAGCATACATTAGAAAAAGCTTTAATGATATGGGCCTGACCAATCTCTTTGATTTTACAGACATTATCCGTCTCCAGGCTAAGGCCATAGTTAAGGAAAGTTTTCTCAGGATGAATGAAGAAATTAGAATTGCAAGATCACGCTATTTAATTTCTGTTCTCAACTATTTGCCAATTTCCACAATGCCTATGGTAGAGCAGTATCAAACCTGGGTGGAGAAACCAGAACATAGGTTTTACCTCACGATGCTAAGGTCACATTGAATTCATTATCTGGTTGCTTTTCTGAACACTGGCTCCTAGTTTGAATCCCTTCAAGGCTGCCCATACAATAACTCTTTGCCTCAAATGACAGTGCACTTTATGCTTTTTTGTACACTGTATAGCAGCTTGAGAAAACATACTACCACTTTTAAAGCACAAGCACTTTACATCGCACCAAGAGGGACTGATCTTTTTAAAATGCTTAATAACTCCGACAATTTGCTTCTTTGTCCTTAACTATATCTTGTCTGCAATAAAACTGAAGAGGAGGTATGCTTCATAAGAATATTTCTTTCCTTTTAGCCATGACAAGATTGTCAATAGTATTTAAAAAGATGTTAGCCTCCATGGGCGCTCATAAAGTAATTTTTGTATTACTTGCTAAATGTATACACAAATGATATTTTATGGTGTTTTTAAATTTGTGCTAATTGGTGCGTGATCTTTTTTTAATGTTTTTGATCCTGAAATATATCATATGATGTATATTGTATTTTAGATCTGTGTTTTTATGGTCATTGTTATGACCAAATAGAGACTATTGACTGACTGAATACTTGCACATATGCACATTGAAATCACCTAGCCATCCTAGATCTAGAATCCCCTCAACTGAGGTCATAAACTGTTGCAAATCCTTGTCTAAAGCCATGATGAATTTTGCTCCAGTATAATCAAATAATTATAATAATGAATACAAAATTATGTCCCTCTTTACACTCAAGTAGAACAAATTGATAAAATAGGGAGCTCGCAATACCCAGAACAGTGGTTGATTTCAGAGTCACTATACCCTCCCCCCTTCGCCTTCCTCTGGTTAAATTGAATAGCACCTGTGCAATAAGAGGTATACCCATCAATGTGAAAAGGTCCCACAGTCCATGTCTCTTGAAAACATAAGATTACATAATCATTTATGAATCTCAATCAGTCGGAAATAATGAACTTTGATCATCTGCCAACTTTACTTCAGGTGCTAAAGGCATCTAAATTTGATACTTTATGATCCCAGGTGGACATAGAATGTAGTGATCAGCTTTCCAAGGGGAGGTGACATTTATATGTTTAGACACTTGTCAATCCTGGTCACTTCAGGAGCTCAATGGGATCATTCTGTTATAAGTATGCCGTGGCTCAGAGTCCTGTATGAGGACATGGCGTTCACTCTGACCAGCTAGATCAGCATGCCTCCTATTGTCATTCCTGATATAATCAATTGGTTTATAGAAGTAACCCAGAGGAACTACTTTTACTTGTCAAACTTGCGCCAAAAGCCATTTTGTCTACAACTCTTTCACAACACAGTCATCTTTTGAGGTTTTTAGGCTGCTACCAATGTATGGGACACATCGTACCATGTTGATGCCATCCAGCAGATAGGAATCCCTGCCCAGACTGATTCCCAACCAATGTCTAACCTTATTCCATAGTTCTCTCCAGCCCTCTTTACAATCACTGCGTAACCGAGGGATGTTCTTCAGAACTAAGACATGAGGTATCGCAGCATGAGGTATTCGAAGATGTACTGCTCAATCAAGTTCCTCTGATAATTTCCATGGACGGTGGGAAAGATGAGTAGTACCAGTATTCCTTTCTGCATGGGTAGTAACTTCTTGTTGCATAAATCTCTAGGCCTGCAGGGCGGACGAGCCACTTAATGGCAGGCCATTATCCTCTGGTAAAGAGGCTGACCGGCTTTACAGTGCCCTGCTTCAGCTGGGATCCCACTGCTCATTTTGTCATGCATTGGTTGAATCTGCTTAACTAAATCTGCACATTTACTAACAGCCACCTCTAAAGAGTCCAATCTATTGAAAATATCAACAAAACTTTCTTTTATTGAGTTTGCTAATAATCGCATACTATCAATTTTCTACTGAATGGGAAATATTTTATTTTAATTTTTATAAAGTTTGGGTATTTTGCTCATATGGTTTTGATGGGAGTGGGAGTTGTGCAAAGTTAAACACTTTCTCTAAATTGGTGTAGATTGGAGTGAGAGTAGTAAATCTACCCCTTTCAAAGTCCAACTCTGCCCCCAATGTAGCTTAGATTGGAGTAGGAAGAGTATATCTAGCCCCCTCTGTTATGATTGTTATGCTCTAGGTATTCCCCTTTTAGCTTATACATGTTAATCATTTAGAAGTAAATACATGTGATGAATACAGAATGCACATTTTTATGCAATTTTTCCCTGCAATGTGATTACCGATTCTGCTCGAAAATATTCACAGTATTTAATCTGAGCTGACTTTTCTGTTCTAAACAATTGTTATTTAGTTGTGAACAAAACTTCATGGAAAGCTGATAACTATCTGGTTTTTTTATTGTTCAAAGAACATAGCCTTGCTGAATGCAAATAAGTAGACAGGCATCAGGCCACTTTCTGCTAATTGTTTATGCTGAAAGGTTCAACTATGTCAAAATAATGTGTTAAAAGCTAGGCACAGAGTGTGGAGCATAAGAGCTTCATGCTAGGCGACGGACGAGAAAGACAATGTAGAATCGTGTCAACTACTTTGGCTGAAGGATAAGGGGGAATTCATTCAGCCCAGCTGCAAGCACAAGAATAGTAGGCTGTGCTATTATAATTTGCAGGTATGAACCAAATTTTAAACTTAAAATTGGGTTTTCCTTCTAGTGCTAATATTAGTTTAGTGATTAGAAGCAGAAGAATGAGGGTAGGATTGCTACGTGTTACACAGCCAAATATATTGCAATTTTCTTGTTGTGTATGCTTTTAGTAAATGTTGTACCTGCCATTCTGTTTATCTTTATTGTAGTAACAATCCTTTTGAAGCAATACCCTTTCAGATTTAGAGTGCTGCATAAATTATGCAAAAAGGAAGTCGGGGAGCCTGGGTAAATCCAAGCAACTCCTTCATATAGACCACTGCGTGGTTATGTTTTTGTTTATTTATGATTGTTTTCTCTTTTTACGTATAGGATCACGATGTTGAGGTAACCCATGTTTTTAAAGACATTTGTGAAGTTCAGTATTGTTTTCCTCAATATTGTGTCATACAGTCGCAAGGTGGCAAGGCGGTGTGAGTGAGTCAAAGTTCTAGGTGCTATTGGTCGTCTAGCAGATGGCAATGAGAGAAGTGCCTGTCTGCTGACTTGACAGAATAGCTATAGAAACCCCTGTAATTGTTGAAACCTATTACATTAATGTGCAGCTTCTACTTTGGTGCACGTGGTTCATCAGTTCTATCAATCAAGGCTCTCAAAAAATAGTTTGGAAGACTTCACCAGTCCTTGACTCTCATCCACCTCTTAGTTTTTGCAGGAGTTAAATTCCCTCTACTAATCTGTTAAATCCATGACATCAGGCAAAGTAAATTATTATTCTCAACTCTGCAAATTTTAAATGAAGGAATGTTATATATTTTTGGTGATAAATGCTTGCCATCCTTTCTAGATTACTCAACAGAACTTACATACTGCATGGGGGTTACAATGTGTGCACCATTACTAGACTCTTCTTTTTTATGCTTGCTTCAGTATCAGGAGGGGACTTTATCAGACATTTTCGCACTTAACCCCCTTTCTCGTTTCTATAAATAAAGTTTTATTAATATCATCTCATATACAACATCTAACTCTAAATGTTCAATAAAGAGTGATTTGTTGGAGCACGGAACACATTCTATGATAACTAAGAGAGGTTGCAGTAATAAACTATAAGCTAAAATCTCTGAACTCATGTGTTCATCAGCTATTGTATCAATTGCTCACTATATACACAATAAAGCCCTGATCAATGATTTTCCACCTCCACCCTTAACATATACTCCATGACATAATGGCAGCCATATAAGACATAGACCAAGTTATGACAATTCTAAACTACCTTACTCTATTGAACATCCAACAGCCTCAAACAAAACAATACACTTCTAATGTCCATACCATGCCTTGCTCCTGCTCACTTTCTACAATAAATGGTTGCCTTCATATTTCTCCCACTACTTTAACTACAACCAAATCACCTAACAATCTCACGTCTTAGCATTCCTTCACCCCTAATCCAAACAAATCTCTACTACCTCTCTTGGATGAACTTGAAGAACCAGACTCAACACAATATGTAAAGACCTTTCCACATCGACCAAAAGAGCAACCTATGTGCCTAACTCATCACCACACATGGAAGACATAGTCAAGCCCTATATCCTGCAGGAAGCTCGAAGACAAAAGATCAGACAGCAATTGAAATCCATCCAAGGGCACTAACACCAAAGTTATATCAGCTTCGACAACCTCCAGAGTTAATGCCAGAGGTGTCATGAGTGCTCTGGAAGCTTCAGTGGGGTAACTCAGGATAGGATATTAATCAGCACTCTTTCCTATATAATTGGTACCAAAGCCTGTGGTAATTCAAGTCAGTGATAATCACTCTTAAGGGGAAATAGGGGACAGAACCTCCTAAGATAGCACATGACTTTCGCGGGTACCCCAGTCATTGGCTTATTTAATAAAGATGTAACTACCCCCTTATTACCAAAATACCACTAGAGAGCCCAACTATGAGGTAGAAACCAGAATTCAGATGATGCAATTTTCACCAAACTTGAACCTGGAGACACCTGCAAATAAAAAAAGATCATGGAGAAACTACTGCCTAGGACAGACCTTCCCAAAGGAACTGAGGAAGGAAAAACAAACAAGCATTGGCATAGTCAATAGGTCTGGTGTTGCATGCCAACCATTTGTTTATGTAGTGTAATGGTTTTTGTACAACTTTATTACAAAAACATTTTTGCTTCATCAAATAGTATTGTCCGTTTTCTTTTACAGTGCTAGTAGATCCTGGCACTAAAGGGAAAACCTTTTTAAATAAAGAGCAGAATGGCATCACTCACAGTGAGGCTAGCCAATGGCTGAAGTGGGCTGACCCATCGCCCCATGGTGTATGCTGTAGTACGTGGAAGAAACATGTTAATGACCCAACAACAGACCAGTGGATGAAAAGGTCTGGTTGAAAGCCCCTGTAAGTTACTGTATTATAAATATAATTTTACAAAAACCAAAAAGCTCAGATCAAAAAACTGAAGAACTGAACAAATTACAAAACAGCTTTTAACATATATGCAAGGATTTTTTTCTCCATTTTTTGTATAACACGACTAAATGATTTTGGCTACATAATCAACAGTGTTTGTATGTGCAAAAAATGGCTGTACAACTCCGCTCAGACAGTTGAAGCCACATAACTGTGATTTAAAGGTCTAATCAACAGTTTACACTCATGTCACATTTTCATCAGTTGAGCACACATTTTATGAAGTTGTTTCTCACTAAATAAGATAAAACAAATGTACTTCTTTTACTTATTCTCAACTAAAACATTTTTCATGAAATGTACACTATCTGTCAAAAAATGCAATTTGTGCATCCATACTAATCATAAAAGATGGAAGATGCTTATTTGTTTATTTCTATATTTATTTAATTTGTAATGTGACCACATGTCACAAAGCCTCGTCCTCTCACGTTTTTCCTCAGACCTTCTTTTTCTCAATTTTGGCCTGCAGATCAGATTAATGCTGTTTGATCTAAGCAGGGGACCCAGTATATAGTGCAGTCAGTAAGGGTTTGTGGACTTTACAGACAGGCGCAGTTGCAGTTGCAGGCGGAGCTACGAAGCTGTGAGCAGGGCGGCGGTGGTGGAGGCGAGCTGCGGACGAGCTGCGGGGGACCGGCCGAGAATTGGAGCCGAGAGCCGCGGACACGCAGAGAAGCGGCGGATCCGAGACGTCCACAGGATAGCGGTAACGGCGAAGCAGTGAGTAGGAGCCAGCAAGCTCGGGAGTCTGGGTGAGGACGTGTTGGGCCGAACTTGGGCTGAACTTGCAGTCCCCCTCCCTTCACCCTCCACCCCCGGCTCCACTTTATTTCTCCTGTGCCCAAAACCGAACAAACTTTTAAATCTTCAAACCCCAAATAAACTCTAATCTCAAACCTCAACCCGCCTAGAACCGCCGCTCTTCTTCCTTCACTACTCACTTCAGTTGTCTCCCTGCCGGAAAAAAATCGCTGTTGGACAAAATACGATCCTCTACAGGGAGGCAGGGAGACAGTAGGGGACTGGGAGATCGAGGGGGCCGAGGGGACCGAGCTAGTTGCTGACGGTCCGTGGCAAGCGCGGCTGCCCTTTAGCAGGTGGCCGCAGTGAGTGTGTGCCCTTGGCGTCTTGCAGAGGCGGCCTGTCTAGTACAGGAGCAGCCTGAAATTCAGCCCTGAGTGCCCCGCTTTCCCCTCCAGCCTACCCCAGCTCACCCCAGCCCCTCTTCGTTGGTCACACAACCTCCACCAACCACCACCAACCACCTGAAAAAAAAAAAATCCACGTTTCACTCACGCATCAACCCGGCTGTAGCCACAACAAAGCACAACGCCGGTCCCACAATCTTCCAACCTGTCATGGACAAACTACATGGATAAAGCACACCCCTAATTTTTCAGTTTGTACAGTTTGCCTAGTTTGCAGCCAACGGCCATCAGTACTAGTACCGCGACAAATATACAGAAAGGATAAGGTCAAGGAAAAAGCAGACACGGCGCGGCAGGAGTCACCCACGCCAGGCTGTCTTTTAAGGGAGTTTACAGTTATCCTGATTGCTCAGCGGTTCTAGCAACCCGGCCATCCAAGCGTCGTCAAGGCATTTGGCAGGCTTACAACCAAAAAAGCAAAAAACAAATCAATAATCAATTGGTAAAAAACCGCAAAACAAGCAAACAATTAATAACTACAGCAAAAGCTTAAAGACTAATGGCTCATATCAATCTAACCTACTAACCTACTAATCAACCTCACTTATTTTATTATTTCATCAATTAATTAACCAACCAACCTGGCCAACCGTTTAACCAATTACCAGGAACTACCAGGAAGACGCGTAGCCCCTTACCAATAAGAAATCCCCCGGATGAGATCTGGGCGAGTAAGGAAAGCCCCAACAAGATCCATCAAAAAAGGTGCAAAGAAGATGGATCTCTGCGAACATCTGGTAAAATCTCCAATGGTGTCTACGCCGCTTCAAACATTTGCAAATTCAAGAACAGTTTCTGACCCAGGGCCTGTACACGCCCAGCAGACTGCTGAAGAGCTAAAACCTGGCTCTACAGAACCATCAAAACCTACAACAATCAAGGCTTCGTTAAGGGACTATTTCAGGACTTCAGTACCGGCGATAGCACGGCAGAAAGTAATTAGCCCTTTGGACAAGCTGCAGGCACTCCCCCCTGCAGCCACAGAGTTATTGCCACACCAAATTATGCTTCAGCCCCTGATCCATGGAGCTGCTGGAGGGCCTGACGACTCGATACAAACAAGTTCTTCACCAATAACAGAATCCCTCTGCAAAGAAGCCTTAGAAGCCTTAGACGATAGCCAATCACACCAGGCTTTTCTCCAACCGCTAGTTCAGCATACAGTTCGAACGGAACAAGCCTCTCCTTATGTAATCACCCCCAAAGATGTTCATCTGTCAACTTTTCAACCAGTTTCAAACCCAAGTCCGTTTTCCCCATCCGCATTAAATTCTTCAATCGCATTTAAATCTGACTATCAAATAAAGAGCCCCAAAGTTTTGCTACCACAGGTCATGACCTACTCGCAAGCCCTCTTTAGTAGCTCAGATCAGCCAGAGTCGGAAAGTTTTTTAGCAAAAGTCGATCAAGGGGACCAAGGTGATCCAATGGTCAACCTAGAAGGGCCTAACAAGAACGTAATCCACACCTCTTTAGATTTATCGTTCTTTACCACTGAACCCAATAGGCCTGTAGTACAGGACAGATCTCCATCAACTAACCCTAACGACATATGGTCCCAATTACTGCAAACCTTCCAAACAACGGCAGCAGCACTAACATACCACTCGGACAAGATGGACCTGCAGGTACACCTACTAAATACACTTGCGGTGTATACCGCTGGGATCGACCAAAAACTGGAGGCGCTTAATTCTCTCATTATAAAAGCCCAATCCCAAACCCAACTGGTCCAATCAGTATGCTGCTGCTCCCCCATAATTGATTCCTTATCATCCCTGCCTCAATTTCTCTCAGCAGTTCTAACGGAAATAAAGAAGCCCCCAGTGTCGGAGTCATCAGACCCTCCACCTCAGGCTCCGAGTCTGGTACAGGGTCCAACTTACCCGAAAGTCCAAACCCGATCTCTCTCCCCGCACTCCACGGAGCCAGCGGACGGCATATTAATCCCTATCGAACCATCTAACAATCATAACACGCATCGGCTGTCGAAACGGGGAAAAAAAAGACAGCGAAAAAACCGGAACAAACAAACAATAGAAATTAAAACCTCAATTGTGAGTAATCCCCCATCGAGTAACTCGGAGCTTCCGCGAAAAGTACCCTTGACATTACCGATGAAAGGAGAACAGTCGAGCCCGCAATTAACACCGTATCAACTGGTCTCACAGACAGAATCTCTACACCAGACCAGTCAACCGCCAGGGCCACCTCAAGACCCGGGGCACTCCCTGCAGCCACCAATTCAAGCAAAATCCGGCCTTAACCAATCACCAACAATGCGCTCAGCACTCGAAGTAGGGCGACAGGGACCCGTAATTTCCCAGGTGCCAGTTTTAGAAGCTCGTTCCTCCCGCTTCCCCATTGCCGAGGACAACAACTTGCGCATACAGTGTATAGTCACAGAATCTGGTCGTAAGAACTCCATGAATTTATCAAGTTGTCATCAGTTGGTGGCTACAAGCAAAAGTCCTTCTGCCCCACCCCCAATCACTCACCATAGCGAATCGTCCCCTCCATCGCTCGCCATACTTACATCGAAACCGCCCAGTGAAGAAAAACCAAAGCAAATAAAGCCGGTAACGACAAATGAGGTTTGCGAGCACTCAAGCAATAGCCAAAGTACCAAACTGCTGCTTATTCCAGAATACACCTCCAGAGGCTCTCATGACATCCTCAATCGAGGGAATATACTAAGACTCTTCAAATCACTTCCAGACCTAAGTCACCTACAATCGAGAGATATAATCGCTATTGAATTTATTCCAACTACAGGATCCAAAACGGGCGAAGCAACGCAAGTAACACTGGCATATCCGGCAACCCGGGACCTGGTTTTGACAAAAACAGATCAATTTAAATCCTGGGGTATAACAACCACAACACCAAGCGCTCCGCGCTACCCTTCAATACTGGAAAACAATCAGGCCTGAATCTCTAGCTCCTCCCTGGCCCCTTTTTCAGTACTGAGGTCCGCGAGAAGCAGCTCACCAACAGTAATCCCAGAGTCTACAACTAATCAGCGAAATTTCGACTGTGTACATTGGCTATGGCTGCCAGGGGCCCTATCCAGAAACCGGACCGATTGAACCACCGTTAATCACGGTCTAACAATATGCTCCTGGAACATTAACGGATTTGGGCAGGAAAAGCAATCTGCCGCCACTCTGGACTTTTTAAAAGAATATGACATCCTTCTTTTACAGGAAACATGGGCAGTAGAAAGCATCCCAATAGTAGGCTACCTGGAGTTTATGACACCCGCTACAAGACAGTCCAAGTTTGGTAGACCGAGCGGCGGCCTCACGATATATGCATCAACAAAATTATCCCAACGCATCAAACAGATTAAATTTGAGGAGGACTGGCTTTCTGGAATTATGTTGGGAAGTTCACTTATGGATACTCAGTTGCTCCTCCTCAACGTCTATATTTCTCCCTGCACCACCAAGAAAAAATCCAAAACGGACTGTTTGATTAATATCATTTGTAACCTACTTAGTAAGTACGGCAGCACACCCAGCATCATTTCAGGAGATTTTAACACCAACCTCTACTGTAATTTTGCTGAAGACATAGGGCTCGATCCCCCAAGAGTTCCTTCACACTTTGCTCCACAGTCGACTCCTGCAGGAAATAAACCTTCGACATTGGGCGAACACGTGGTAATGCAGTTCAGCAGCTTAGGATTTACCGTATTGAATGGGCGCCTCCCCACTGATATTCCGCCTGCCTGGACCCGGTCAGATGGTCGAACCCACTTGTTTTTGGACTTTACTCTAGGGAGCAGAGAAACATTGCCTCTGATCGAGAGTTATCACATCGCATCACAAGGTGAGAGTGATCACCGGGCACAAATAATAACATTATTCACCTCCACCCCATGCTATCAAGAACTTGCCACAACTCATTCAGGCAGCTATACAGAGAACTTAAAGCGGATAAAGTGGTCGGACACTACGGTTCCTTTTTTGATTGAAAAAAGTAAAGCCTTATTACATCAATCCCTAGAGTCACATACCCACGTTGTCAGTGGCTGGACTTCTCTTATAAACCAACTACTCAAAGAAATGCCACTTAGGAGGAGCCCGAGAAAACAAATTTTTCAATTCCGCATTTCAAAAGCCACAAGGAAATTAAAAACTCAAAGAAACCGAGCGCTTCGTCTGTCAAGGAAGAACCCCAGTAATAAAAACAACTTTAACAACTATAAGCAAGCCCAAGTAGCCTTTAGGATCTCAATACGAAGGGAAAAACAAGTGGCCTCGGATCAATTCTGGCTGAAGCTCATTTATGAAAGCGCAAAAATCCTAACACGAAGCAATTTTGGTCCCTCGTAAATAGGAGCCCACAAAGTACAAGTGGTTACGGTAGTGCAAACATCAGCGGAGCCGTATGGAGTAAGTTTTTATCACTTCACTTTGGGGACTTCAACATAAAAGATGCTTACACCAAATCCCTCAGTCCGGTTAACTTTATGATCTCACCTCCGGAACTGGAGAGCCCGAGACGAGCTCATCCTGCAAAAAAACTGATAGAAGAACCGACACATAAGGAATCAGCGAAAAAGAAGGGCATAATGTTAAAGACCATGGTGACACCAGACAACTTAAAAAATAAGATCTTGCGCTTCATAACGAAAGCCAGAGCTGAAGGAGCCCCAGGCCCAAATGGTCTCCCCAGGCCATGTTCAAATCGGATGTCAACCTATGGTCAGAATACCTGACACCCTTGTTCCTCCACTGTAGACTAAATAACACCGTTCCAGAGTCTTGGAGAGGTGCAATCATTCACCCAATCTACAAAAGTGGGAAGAGAAACGAGTCTAAAAATTATCGAATGATTGCACTTCTCGACGTGGAGTCTAAGTATTACGCAAGTATTTTATTGGAAGAGCTGCAGGCCTGGGCCGAAACAACCGCACGCCTTCCTTTTAATCAGACGGGCTTCGTGGCTAACTCTGGTACTACAACCAATTTGTTAGCATTAACAGTCCTGATGGAGAAAGCGACAGTCCAACAAACCCAGCTGCACTGTTGCTTCGTAGATTTTAAAGCGGCCTTCGACCGCGTGCCCAGGGGTCTGTTATGGCAGAAATTAAAATCTTGGGGCATACCCCCGACTCTTTTACACGCTATAGTACAACTCCACACGGAAACATGGATCAGAATCAAGCTGGGTGAAGGCTCCCATGTCTCCGGGAAGATACGAACTGAAACTGGTGTGGTGCGTGTTGGCCCCACTTCTTTTTAATTTGTTTATATCTGACCTATCTCCAGTACTCGACAGTGTAAATTGCCACCCTCCCCAATTAGATGGAACCCGCATCAGCAATTTGCTGTACGCCGATGACTTGGTGTTGTTAAGCCACACAAAAGTGGGTCTCCAGAGGTTATTGGACGAACTGCTTCCCTACACGACATGAAATTGCTTAGAACTGAACTTGTCAAAAACCAAAACAATATCTTTTGGGAAGCAAAAGAGGTTAACAGAAAGGTGGTTTTTCAATGATATAAAGCTAGAACCAACCTCCAGTTATAAATATTTGGGTATCTTTCTCAACACCAGATGTACATTCATCAAGCATAAAGAAGCGTTAAAAATCAAAGCCCTGTCGTTAGAGGCTGCTGCCGCAAAACTGTCAAAACAGCTACTTGGCCCGAGCCTAACTCCCATGCTGAAAGTGATGAAGGCTAAGATAATTAATTCTTTGACGTATGGGCACGAGATCACTAAGGGCACAACCAGCACATTAATAAACAAACTAACAACTAAAATCTTTAAACGAGCTTTCCGGTTGTCAAAATCTGCCTCGCCAGCCCAAGTCAGACTTGAACTGGGACTACAAGATCACCATGGAGTAGAGGCCGGCGCGTTTATAAAACTGTGTCATAGACTGCGCCGTGCTCGGGAGGGTTCCCCGGAGGCTCGACTATGGCAGGAAATACAGAAAAACCAGACCAGCCAAAAGTATCGGCAACTCCTGGATCGCAGTTTACAGCTATTAGGAGTAAAAGATCTCTGGGAAACAAATCCCACCTACCCGGTGTTAAAGATCGCCATTAAAAAGACTATTAGAATGTGGTCCTTTCACTCAGACAGGTCAATACTGTCAAAAAGGAAACACGCTTGGGCTTTAATCTCCAATTTCAAACTAGGAGTTCAGCTGCCCCACTTATCAAGCACATTTGCACTTTACTGGAAACAAAGGTTTTTAGCTCTGAGGATGGGTGACTGGCCCTTTTTAAAGAACCTTCCCGAATGGCGCCGTCCAAGTAGCAGTATCGAATGCAGGTTGTGTGGCTATCACTCAGAAGTAATGGAACACATCGTCTGTGTATGCCCCGCACTGCTCATGGCCAGACGGTCATTATTGCGGGATCAATGGATCAGGTTGGGAGTTCGATCCTGCCGCCAGGCAATAATGGCTGCTTTAAATCCAGACAACACCAACACGCTTGGGCTCACGAAATTTGTTCACAAAGCGTCAAAAATACTGGAAGCCACAACTGCAGCCAAACCCTCCTCATTTTAGCATGGCGGCCGAGTTAAAAGGCTCAACAATCGAATTAAAGACTATAATATCAGAAAACCAGTGTGAGGCCTTTCAGCAGAACATTATTAGCTCATAATGATCTCTCTAATTCTTAGTAATTTATAACCCTCGTTTCTAATACTCATCATAGTCATTTTTATTGTACGAATTAGTCGTGTTTTAAATTGTAATGTTTTTTTTTCTTAAACCAATGAATAAAGTTTTATTTAGTGCAGTCAGCTTCTGGAGGCTGAGGGTGCTAACTCTGTATGTCGACTTAAATATGAAACACAATACTTTGAAGGTGAATCTTTGTTTTTAATGTGTAGCCAATATAGTTGCATTACTGATGGAGTAGTGTGGTTCTGATTTTTTAAACTCAAGCAGATTCTCGCCGCTTGGTTCTGAGTTCTTTAGAGCTTGTTTTGGTTTCATACTGTAGGCCCCAAGCAGATTGTAATATAGTAGTCTAAGAGAGGCAGAGTTAAGGCTCTTGTCAGTTCTATCCTATGAGTCGGTTGGAGCAAGGGGGAACCTTTTAAAGGCTCATGAATTGCAACGGGGACCACATCGTTCTTTATTGATGGAGCACTGCCCATTGTAGAAGGCAGTTAAAAGTGACGTCATTGATGCCATGAGTCCCCACGATCAGAGTTTGGTTTCAGATCAGTTGAGGCACAACAAATGTTCTCCATCCACTAACAGGTGCACCTAAGGTCACTGGCAATCTAACTCCAGAACATCTGCATATTGTTCAGATGAATGTGGATCTTCTCGTCATCCACATACATTTTAAATTGTAGACCATGTTGGGGGATCACTTCAGCAAGCAGGCGCATATGAATATTGCAAAGAAGAGGTGACAATGATGATCCCTGGGGAACATAGCATCGATTTTGACAGATTCAGTGGAGGAAATGGAGTTACCTACTTTAATAATGCTGGTTAGGCTCAGTTGGGAAAGGTTTAATTCAAAGTAGGGCTGACATACCTCGAATCTTTAAAGTTGTGGTTAATTGTGTCGTATGCCGTAAACAAATTTAAGAGAATGAGCACTTCAGATTGACTGGCCTCCAGTGAGCATAGGAAATCCTTCCTGATGTCTGTCAGTGTATTTTGGGGCCTCTGTTAGGCATGGAACAAATTGCAGGCCATGAAGAGAATTAAGATTTTCCACAAAGTGGCAAAGCTGCTATGTAACTTCCTTTTATTTAAAAAAAAAATCTTGTTATTGTTTTTTTAATTTCTAAAATCCACAGCAGTTGGCCGCAAACAACAACCAGCATACAACAAAACACCTGTTCAAGGTCTGCTAGTTCAGTCATTGTTACATCACTTCTTTTTCCTATGACACACGTCTAAGTAAATGTAAATTGGCGGGCACATTCCCTCTTACAGGAAATTCCAGTAGAAAGGCCGGCTCTGCAAGCTGACCCTGATGTTCCCTTCACTCCAACCCACAGCCTGGACCAGGACCCTCAGATGGGTATCACGAGCCTTTGTCCTTGGCTGCCCTCCATCGGCCCCAGATTTTCTCCAATTTTTAGGGACATCCCCTGGCCTGGTACACCAATTTTTCGGCCCCCACACATCTGGACTCCCACTCCTGCATCGTGGGGACCATGTAACATCCACATTTCCGGATCGAATCTCGCTGCGCCACCATCAGGGCCACGTTACAGAAAAGGAGCATGTATTGATCCATTGTCTGGTACACCCATTCTCCTAGGGCCATCAGTTGTGGGGTGAGGCCTATAGTTATGTCCTGGACTGCTGAGATGCTACTTAGCACCCCCTCCCAGAAGCCCCAGATTTCCGGGCATCCCCAAATCGTGTGCAGGAATGTACACAGACCAGTAAATACAGATCAGTCTTTTTTCTACCCATGTGGAACAGTATGGTGCTGGTGAATTACGACCCGTGGAGTATCTTCAACTGGATCAACTGGAAACCTGCCCTTATTGCCACTTTGCAGGGGTAACGGCACACCGCACCCCAGTCGTCATCCTCCAGCTTACCTAGATCTCTCTCCCATTTCCCCCTGAGGCTATTGAGAGGGGCGAGACTGTTGTGTAATAATGTAGAGTATATTTGTGACACTGCTTGACTGGTCGGGGAGGCCCCCAGGACCCTGTACTCCAGTGGTGTCTGATCCGGCAACTCACCCAACAAGTCACTATAGCCTTGTAGAATGTATGACAGTTACAGGCATTTGAGGTATTGGTTTTCTGTCAAATCGCATTGGTCTTGTAGTTTGGAGAACGGTATGAACTTGCTGGCTCGCCAGACATCCCCCCATATTCAATATGCCCAGTAGGTACCATTTTTTGTGCCCTTCTCAATCTTGTCAGGGTGTCAGAGTCCCACAGCGGGGTTTCCAGCATCACTTTACCCTTCCACCCCAGATCGCTTGTTTCCCTTTTCTAGATGTTGACCACCACCGGTGTCAGGGGCGGTAGTGGTGGCATCCCCCTGTCCCCGTATAGGCAGCGTACATAACCCTCCAGGTCCATCACTCGCTAATCGGCTCCTGCTGCAATGAAAATGCCCAGTCATTGATCACTTGGAGCTCGGTCGCCCAATAATACAGACGTAAGTTGGGGAGGGCGATTCCACCATCCAGGGGTTTCTTGGTCAAAGTGGACAGGGTTTTTCTCAGCACTTCCCTATCCAATAGCAGGGTCCTGCTTGCTTCGTCTGCTGTTTTGAAGAACCATCCAGTACTTCAAACGGGGTGTTCTTAGTGCATACAGAAACTTCATCAGGTTGATCACTTTGCACGCAGTGGTCCTTACCATTGGTGACAATGAGAGCCTCCACCATTGGCTTACCTCTCCCCTGTAGTTGTCAAAAATTCTGGTGGGTTTTCCCCAGAGGAAGAGCTCCTTGCCTGTGGTCACCAAAGTGCCCAACTATTTGAATCCAAGCAAAAAATGAAATAATAATCAAATGGCAGCCTCGTTGGGAGAATGGTGGAGAGGGTGTGATATAAACCTCATCACAGGTAGTGGCACTTCCACACCCCCAAGGTGTACCTAAACTTAGTTATTAAGGCAAAAAAAAACGGTAATATGGCAGGAAGTTAGAAAAAGCTCCTCAGAAAGCTGTCATTGTTGTACAGGCATGCTGCTGCAAACATCGGTGTATGAATGACAAAGGGATTCTCACGTATTCATTCTGAAACTAATGCCTGACCATGCCGGAAAGAGACCCACCTGCTATCCGCAATAGGAGCCGAAGGGATTCTCCAAGGCTAGTGCCTTGTCATGGATATGTCATCGTTGCGGCAAAACGTAACTCTAGGCAGCACACGGAGGTGCTGCTATCAGTGCTATGGAACACTAAAAGGTGCACTTGTGGCCATCTACTGACAGCTTCTCCATCATCTCCCCACCAACACCAAGCTCATCTCACAGCAGCTCCACAACCAATTCTTATCTCATAATCAATGGCTGGAAGTGAGCAGCAGAGTCACACATAAATCAATTGACTGTTTCATCTCCTTGCACAACCATTAACCCCTCTCTTGAATCATCTGTGGTGTGTGTGGTGTGATTCCTTATGGGTTGTGCTCTAATGGCTCCCCTACAACCAACAAAACTTGCTTGTGTTATTTCGTATCAACTGGTGATATTACTGGATTAATGCTGATCACATATCCAGCCTCTGTTTCTTTGCCCCCCTTTTGGATTTATTTAAAACCGCTTGATGTTAACTTTGTATTCACAGCATTATCTAGGAGTACAATGATGCAAGTGCTCTCTGCCTCCCTATCTATCCATGTCTGCAATTGCTGAATGATTCCTTCTCTAGTGGGCATTGCATTCCCTACATGAAGGAAATGTTCTCATCGTGTTTTAAAACTCAGAGCAGTGCTACCACCATATGGCAAGACCCTTTAAATGCACAACAGTGACAAAGAGAAAGACAACTGCCTCTAGATAGTCCTAGAAGATGTTGTAATTACTAATTAAAAAAGAGATAGACTAGTATGCAGAAAATGACATTCATGCCACAAAAAAACAATTATACCATGAGACCACAGACAGACTTGAAACATCTCCCTGGTTTTAGTAGAATTAGAGATCACCACTACAACAAGCAGGGAAATCACCTTGCCTCATTAATGCTGGTGGCCAATGTCTCAACACTCCCAGCATGTTCCCCGTCCGCTATTAGCGGTCTCTGCAATCACAGCAGGACGCCCTGAGTCCTGTGCAGCTCTCTCTATGTGCCTGCCAGCCACCGCTTCCTTAAAGTCTGCATGACCCCCAGAAATTCTCCGCTCAGACCTCTACAAACTCCCTGCAGATCTCTCTCGGCAAGGTACCGACACATTGAAATGGTTGGACTTAATGAGACACCAGGCATATGAAGCCAACCACACATAGACCAGTGAGGAGGCGCTGCATGTGATGGCCCACTGGAAATCACTTCCGTACAGAGAGGTTTTTTTTGCCTTGTGCCCTTCTCGTCATTTTTCCTGCTGCTGCTGTCCCCGCCGCCCCTCCCCCCTGCCGGTTCCCGCTCCCGCCTCCCAGCTGCGATCCCTCCCCTGTCCCCTACTTAATGGCGGCCGCTGCGCGGTCGCGCAGCGGGTGTGCCGATGGCGCATCTAAGGTGCGCCAAAGGCAAGCTCGTCTGCGCCTGTCCGCGACCCGACCGTGACCAGCGCCAGGGACCCTGGTTCTCTGACTCCCCACCGCTACGACTCATCTGCCCTCCGCCCACTCAACCCCGGAAGAATCAACAACTGCCAGCTGTCTACGCCGAACACCACCCACGGTTCTCCAGCCAAAACTGGGGCCGAACCTTCTCCAACCTCCGCACTCCCACGGCCCACCCTCCGGTTGCCAGCGCTCCCGAATCCCTGAGGTGCATCCTTCTCAACGTACGCTCCCTGTACAGACACACAATAGAGATCTGGGACCTCCTCAACACCCTCTCGCCAGACGTCGCCTTCTTCACAGAAACCTGGACCACCTCCACCTCCGCCCCCGACATCGCTACTGCCATCCCCGATGGATACAAGATCCAGAGGAAGGACCACCTCAACCACCCAGAAGGAGGACTCGCCATCGCGCACAAGAACTCCCTCCTACTCACCACTTCCAGCACGAACGACTCCTAGCTGCCCTCAGAACACCTCCACTTCCTGATCCAGACCAGCCCAAGAACGACTCTATGCGGCACCCTCGCCTACAGACCCCCCCGGACCTCGAACCGCATTCCATACAACCATCCTGGACCTCATCACGCCCCACGCCATCACCTCCACGAACTACATACTGCTCGGAGACCTGAACTTCCGCCTAGACAACCTCAGCGACCCCAATTCCACACCCTCCTGGACAACCTCGCCAACATAGGACTGAAACAGCTCATCACCACCCCACCCACAAGGCAGGACCCACCCTCGACCCCATCTTCGCAGGAGGGAACAACATCCGCTTCAGCCACACCACGCAGCCCCTCTGTACGGACCACCACTGCGTACACTTCTCCTTGGAAAAAACCACTGCTCACAAACCTACACCACGCCCCCCGCAGAGGAATTAGAGCAAAGTCACAGAGGAGCACCTCAACTCCGCCCTCAACACAAACCCCCTCCCACCAACGCCAACTCTGCAGCCAACGAACTCCACAGATGGATCACCAACTGCACAGACAAGCTCGCCTCCCTCCGTAACTCTGACAGACAGCGCCCCATGAAAGCCACATGGTTCACCACCCTCCGAGAATCCAGACGCACCTGCAGACGTCTCGAGAAATTATGGAGAAACACCAAAACTCCGGAAGTTCGGACCACCTACAAGAACGCCATGACAGAACACCACCAAATCCACCAAGATCCACCAAAAAGACCTTCTTACAAGATCCACCAAAAAGACCTTCTTACAAAGACAAAATCCTCGCCAACACCAGCAACTCGAAGGAACTCTTCAGCATCATCCAGAAATTCACCAAACCCCCCAGCGAAGCCTCGGATATCACCCCTTCCCAGGACCTCTGTAACAAACTCAGATCTTACTTCCATCTCAAGATCAAGTCCCTCTACGACAATTTCAACGAACAGACACTCGGCGCCAAAACCACGCCCACCCCCAGCATTGCCTGCCAGCCTACCATTTCTGCCTGAACCCCGGTCACCACCGAAGACACCGCCACAACCATGAAGAGCGTTCACTCAGGAGCCCTCACAGACCCCTGCCCGCCGCACATCTTCCACAGAGCCGCCGCCGCCATAGCACCCGAGCTACGACGCACCATCAATGCCACCTTCGAATCCGGTACCTTCTCCGATGACTGGAAATGCGCAGAAGTCAAGCCCCTCCTCAAGAAGCCCTCTGCGGACCCGATGGACCTCAAAAACTACAGACCCATCTCTCTCCTCCACTTCGCAGCAAAAGTCATCGAGAATATCATCAACAGCCAGCTCACGAACTTCATTGAAGACAACTCCATCCTCGACTCCTCCCAATCTGGATTCCGCAGCAACCACAGCACCGAGACCGCCCTCCTCGCCGCCATAGATGACATCCGCCCTCTCCTCGACCAGGGCCACACGGCAGCCCTCATCCTACTGGACCTCTCTGCAGCCTTCGACACCGTCTCCCACCACACTCTCACCGCCAGACTCCACAACGCCGGCATACAGGGAACCACCCTGAACTGGATCCGGTCTTTCCTCACCAGCCGAACCCAAAGAATCAGACTCCCGCCCTTCCTCTCCAAACCTACAGAAATCAACTGCGGAGTACCCCAAGGATCGTCGCTCAGCCCCACGCTCTTCAACAGCTACATGGCCCCCTCGCCACCATCGTCAGACAGCATGGACTCAGCATAGTATCCTACGCCGACGACAGCCAGCTCATCCTCTCCCTCACAAGGCAACCCGACACCACCAAACTCAGCTTCCAGGAAGGAATGAGAGACGTTGCATCCTGGATGAGCAGCAGCCGCCTGAAGCTCAACTCGGAGAAGACAGAAGTCCTCGTCCTCGGACCCACCCCGTCAGCATGGGACAACACCTGGTGGCCTCCCGCCCTCGGCAGCCCCCCTACTCCCACGGACCACGCAGGAAACCTTGGCATCATACTCGACTCCTCCCTCACCATGACCCGACAGATCAACGCTGTCTCCTCCTCGTGCTTCCACACCCGCTGCATCCTTTGCAAGACTTTCAAGTGGATCCCCCCCAAATCCAGAAAGACCGTCACCCATGCACTCATAACAAACAGACTGGACTACGGAAATGCCCTCTATGCCAGAATCAACAAATCCCTGCTCCAGAAACTCCAGACCATCCAGGACACCGCTGCCAGGCTCGTCGTCGGCATCCCACGACACAAACACATCACCCAGCACCTACGAGACCACCACTGGCTCCCCGTCGAGAAGAGAGTCACTTTCAAGCTACTCACCCACGCCTATAAATCTCTCCACAACACCGGACCCCAATACCTCAATGAAAGAGTCTCATTCCACGCACCCAAGAGGAACCTCCGGTCCGCTGACCTCGCCCTCGCCGAAACCCCTCGCATCCGCAGAGCAAGAACGGGTGGAAGAGCCTACTCCTACATCGCGGCAAAGTCCTGGAACGAACTCCCACTCAACATCAGACGTTCCCCCACCCTGTACACCTTCAGGAAGAACCTCGAGACTTGGCTCTTCGGCTGACTCGGAGCTGCACGACTTTCCCTCCCCCCACCCCCTCCTTCGCCTTGAGACCCTCACAGGTGAGTAGCGCGCTTTACCAATCCCTGAGTGATTGATTGATTGATTGATTGATTGATTGAGAGAGAAGTCCCACCGGGTCTACAGTTCTAAGAGCCCTCAAGTTGCTTCATGTCAGGTGACAAAAGTCAATCCAATCCTGATATTATCTTTAGATTCTGGTATTGGCAGTTTTGATTTTTTAATTGCAAATTAAGGACTACAAATTACAGAATGCAAAGGAAAGGCCATGACTGAATTAGAGTCTAGTAACTGACCATGGACAACTTGAAATCTCGTTATTCTTTTTACTCCTGTGAGTTGGATCTGGCTGGTTATGAGACAGATCCTACGTAAGTTTAAATGGGCGTGAGTACGTGGGTATCCCTTCATTCACTTCATACATCTCCACTCGCCCAATAACTCCCTTCGCAAGCTCTCTGCCTCCTCTTTTACATCTGTGCCTCCAACATACTCAATTCATGCCCCTTCACTCAGTGTCACCTACTTTCAATTCCTGCCTTCCTTTCTCTCAAAACACCAGGCCTCACATCACACACTGTATCCTTCTCATCATTCCATGCCTCCCCTCAACAACTTGATGCTTCCATGATCCATATGCATGAACGTCATTTAGGGGTTGCCAGAGGTCACAGCTGCGACCCCTGCCACTAGTCTTGGGACCAGTGGTCTCAAAGGCAGTCAAACTGCTGTGGAAAATAATAGTCGTTTTGTTTTCCAGACAGTTTCCCAAACAGCGTCTGCCTGGCTGAGCCTCCTGCAGGCTGTGTGCTCAGTTTTCAACTTGCCATTTGTGCCTGGAGAGCCGGAGTGTTACTTGGCAAAGAGCCTACGAAGGGCCTTCCCTAAACACCGTCGTGCCCTGCAGGGTCATGGATTTGGTCTCACACAGCACAAGAAGTTCTTGAACACGGTGCTTGCTTGTTCATTCGCTATAAAGATGGAAGGGCTGGGCTCCTCAGCCACACGCACCAGGTCCAGTGTAAGCACTGATGCCAAACATTTGTAAGGAGACCGCCACTGGCACGGCCCAATTCCACCACAAGTGCTCAATGCATAATTTAAAAACAAATGCTGGTCCCGCTGCCACTGTTTTAGCTGCACACTCCCATCACCAGTGCCACTCTGCATCCAGCATCAATGTGTGAAAACCACATCCACGGGTGTTCCAGCTGGGGATATAGTTTTTTTTTCTTTGCAGTACTTTTTGTTCAATGTGGAATAGCAATAAATATCGGAATGCAAGGGAATAAAAAAAGGGCTGGATGAGATGACAAGACGTAGATGAGATTAGAGCTGGCACTAGTAGACATGGTCTGCACAATGAGGAAGCTGCTTTCTTACTGGGTGGAGCATCCTTCCTCACTGCTGCAGTCTGTGCACTCTACATGTGCAAGACTGGCAACCAATGAGGGCACTCCCTGAGCACCTCTTACAAGCACAGTTTGATGTGACAAGATGCTGATGGATCTTCTCTGGAAAATATGTGTGTGCATCATGAGTATCCTGAGCTGCAGCCACAGTTCCACTAGTAGCACCTGAAGGTATGGGAAAAGTGGTGCTACGCGGTAGTCATATGGTGCAAGCCTTGTATTCCGTCCAAATGCATAGATTTTAGAAGACATAAGATTGAACAAGCGCTACTAACGGGAACAGAGAACTACATTCCGTCAACACAAATTAATTTACATTAATAAGCCAGTACGTTTGCTGCACAGCCTCGTCTTCAACGCTGCACTTGACCCAACTTCACTTCGGCGTTGTAGAGCACAACGTTTGCTGTTTACTCACGTGCTCACCAATATTTATAAATGGGCCATGCCCCGATGTCACCAATAACTGACAGATACCACACTCACACAAGGTCCATTTCTTCCTGATGAGGGGCTTGCAACTTTACTGACAGATTGTATCTCTGGGTTTAGCATGAGCAGAGAACTGAGGGGCAGGACGTGGATGATTGACAAGTGAGCAGCAACATGCACACTTTGAAAGAGGCACCATGATGGCATGATTGCTTTACCTGTGATTATTTCCTTTTTGATTGGGCATGTGAGCTAGAAGTACAAGTGTGGAAGGTTTACCTCACCCCTGCCTCAGAGACCGAAATGGAACATATAGCAGAAAAACATACAAATTAGATCTTGTTACCTTCTCCTGGAGCACAGACCTCCAATGTATGTTCTCTGAAAAAGCCCACAATGCAGTGTTCCACATACAGGAACTGGGGGCATCCCATATTAGTGGACTGTGGGACAGTCCAAGTCAAGACCCAGCCGCTTTGTTGGTCTCGAATCGGGGACCAGGAGGAGCGCCCACTCCAGATAACGAGCATCAGAGATGGCTGGTGTGGTCATGCTTCACAGGTGGGCAGCACCACAGAATGAAGAGACCTGGGACCATATTTTTAGAGATAGTCCTACATCTGCATCTGCAGATTAATGGCCTTGGAGAGGTGCTGATTTACAATATTCAGAAATTTCTAAAAGTTTCCATGAGTGCACCTGGTACCTTACCACTTATAACAGTCGCAGGTTTACAGGTACCTTTCTGCAACTTGTGAATTCAGTTTTCGCATAAGCAAATACACATATGCATGTTTTCTCATACAAAAATTAGTTCAGCTCGTGCAAATGCACTTAAAAATCATTTGTTATCTTTCTTATCCACAGGAACACTATTTTTCCTGTGAAGAAAACTCTTCGCCTACACCCTCGACCAATTTTGGGCTGTTCTGAATCGCTTTCCACCCTGGGTAGGGATTTTTGTTTTGTTTTACAATAAAATGTTACCCCTTTTCCTAGGAGGACGGGTTTTGAATGGCATTTGCTTGAGAAAATTAAACTGCATAAATGAACAATGCATAAGTCACGTAATAAGGAAACCTTTCCAAGTAGACAAATATGGGTGTCGTAGCGAATGTACATTGAAAACTGTTTTATAGTTCTGTGGCCTCTGCCACTACTGCAAACTCCCCTGTACAACTCTGGTGACAATGTATATGCTGTACAGATAGGAGTGTACACTGCAGATCACAGGACCTGGTCTACATAAGATAGCTCAGGGGGTAAATCTATCTGCTGCAAAATGTGCACTTTCATGCAAGTCACAGGTTCTAATTGAGGATGTGTGAGGTTGAGGACCAATGCGTAACGTTTTTAAAAAGTTTTGATAATTGTGTAGCCTGCAAAGTTTTGAAAGAAAATGGCGTCAGGAAACCTGTGCTATGGGCAGTGTGTCAGCCGAAGGGCCCTTTTTGGAGCTACAATGGCTGTCCATCGTGAAAAGCCAAACTCCACAACCATCCTCCACTGCTCTGTGAGGCTTCCTCATCCTTCATTGTCCATCACTTCCCTCCCTGCATCATCTGTAAAGCTTGTGCGCCCTTGCACCATCTCCCTGCATTATCCCTTGCTGTTCCTAGTAGGCACCACCCACACCTAGGGGCGTGGAGCCATTAGTGGCATTGCGTTCGGGAGCCCGGGTCACTTCCGGTCATGAAGGTAGGAGGGGGCGTCGCCGGAAACACGGGAGGTCCCTCTTTGAGACGTCACTAAGGTGCGCAGGCGACCCCCTTTCCCCAAAAAGATAAAAGCCAGTGACGAGAGGGGGAAGCCCTCTTTGTCCTCTCATCGCGGGTGCCTAGCGGATCGGAGCCGCAACAAGTTACCCACCCACCCATCCCTGAGATTAGAAGTTGAGTTGGTGGGGTCCCGGGCAAGATAAATGGCGGGGACTCCTTTTTGGCGGGAACTGTCTGGACCTGGAACAGGGCGGTCAATCAATGTGGGGCTCCGGGCAGGCGGGAGAGGGGGCTGACCTGCTGGTAGTCCTGGACTCTCCGGCTCTACCCGAGATGCCGGTGCTTGTAGTAAGCAATTTTGGAGAGGCTATCTCGTGCGCATGAACCCCCGTAGAGGGCAAGGCGCAAAGCAGTGTCCTGGTGGCCGCGTCTAGAAGGATAGACGACGGGTAGTTACCCCAGATAGATGGGAGCAGTGGAATTGGTTGTGGCCTGCTGGCACAACATGCATCAAGTGTGTCTCTGGAGATCCAGAAATGTAAATACAACCTCAAACTTTGGCGCAAATGTATACTCACAAGCCTACTTCTTTTATAACAATGTGTGTTGTTTTTGGTTTATAATAAAAGTTGGTCAAATGTTGAGAGTGAATCAACAAATAAAGATTACGATATCTGAAAGTTTAATAAAGACTACGCAGTGAAGACCAACTACTGGCTTGGAGTGTTTGTGGGGGGGGGAAGATGGAAAAAAGGGTTGCTTGTTTAAATCTTGCAGGGGGCGAATCGCACGTGGTATGCCCACTATTCCATGGCGGTTTTCAGTCAACATGGCCAGGACATACTGCTGGAAAAGAGTCGGTCTGTTGGCCCACTGGGCTAATCTTTGCCTCAGTGAAGTCGGAAATATTTGCTTGTCTTGGCACAGTGCAAATGTTTCCCACTTTGTCTGCCCATAGTTCTGTTCCAAATAAAACTCCTGAGTTGTTTTGTGTGTTAACCTAGAAGTAACAAGCTGCGATCCCTGTAAAACAGCACAACGTTTATTGGGGCTTGTAAACTGCAGGTCACAAGTTCTAATCTTGGAAGGGCCAGTTTAGTGTTTCACCCTGATCTATAGCAAATGGCTCACACGTGATATATTAATAACCTGAAACTGAGCAGGACAGTTATGCCCAAAAAAATCCTTCTGAGATATTTAATCGCACGTCACCTATCTGCTCCCAAAATTGTGGGTATTAAAGTATTTTGGCTTCCTGAAAATGTGAAGAGTTTCCAGTTTCTTGGGCATGGCATTATATGAAGTCATCTCCCAATAGGCGACCTGAGACACGGACCACAATAGGTTAGGGAGTATATGGGTTCTGTAGGTTTCTTGTAGTTAAGAAGCCAGAAGTTGCTTTTTAAATAAAAACTTTTAAAAGAGTCAGCCCTTGAGCAATGTGAGTAAATAAAAAAAACTTCTGGCAACTTGCTATAGCACAAGAGTCAGTCCTACTAGAAAGTCAGTTGCAGGAGCTGTCATTTCACAAGTCGCTGCTATTTGTCAGCTCTTCAGGGTTGTGTTTTTCACAGTCCTCGCTGCTGACAGCGGACCCATCCTTGATGGAAATGTCATCTTGCTTCTGCTCTCTCTGTCTTGAACTATCAATCGAAAATAATTTGTCGGCGTCAATATGCTCGAGGGCGGCATCAGAAAACTGGAAATGTCTGAACGGAAATGTGAGTAAAATGAGGATTTGGTCATCCGAATAAAAGCTTCTTGAAAATGCTGGGGCTGATTCACAATGATCTTTCTGTGCGTACAAGCCATATATACCCATTACTTACTTTGGAATTTCAAGGAGTGTGACCAACCTGCTCACTGAAAAAAGCTTTGTGAATTAGACCCTGGGAGTCTCGATTAAGGGCATTCGTGGCCTGGGTGAGCTTCACTTTTGAGTTTTAAAAACACCACTTGACTATTTTAACTTTAAAGATTACCAGCGCGACCCCAGGAAAGTTGATCTTTAGTCCTGCCAATTTTGACTGATAAAACTGCCCTAATGTACTTTACAGTGTGCCATTTGGCAGACGCTCCCTGGAAATTCTTTGTGAGAAGGATCGGGGGCACTCGAAGCTGTGCTGTAAGCAATGATTACACATGGAAAGGCTCCACTGGGCAATGGAATCTTTAACGCATAGAGGGAGGTAGCACGGGCTATTTTAAGCTATAATCGCACTATAATCATACATAGCTAACGACTAAAATTTACATTTGTTTGCTTTAGAAACTTTGTGATTTTATAAATATTGTACAAGTCGTTTTTTCAAACTTAAGTGATGTTCTCATGGTCAAAGGCAGCATGACTGTTCCATATCAAGGCTATGTCGTCAATGGTCATGTTCTTGTGATGTTACGTGCGGGGGGAGGGTGGGCAGAGCACAGGAGGCCATTAGATGGACACTGGAAAAGCAACATCCAATAGTAGTGATGGGGGGCCACCTTTGGTATATGATGGCTTTTCACAGGTAAGTGATGGCTATACCCCTGGCACATTTTGGTGTCACCATAGTTAAAATATAGGTAGTGACTAAAATAGATATTTTGCTGCTTTTGTAACAGCTGTGCCTTTTTAGCAACCTTGTACTGGTTGAATGGTTCTTAACTTCCTGTGGTGTCATCAGGATAAAGGCCATATGACAACACTTCCTGGAATAACATTGGGGTTAAGTGAGTACCATATGATGTCACTTCCTGTGGTGTAATTAGGGTCAGCGGGCTTGTGATGTTACGTTTAACACTTCAGGCATGTTGTGCTTCCACTCACTCTCACTGTTCCTCTACACTCCATGCACTGCACTCAGGCACTCACTCCAAATCTTTCCCTCTTTACTTTGTGCCTTCTCCTCACGCCATGCACCTCTCACTGACTTAATGCCATGATATCACTGTCTGCATACATCATTTATCTCATGCCATGTCTCATACTTTCACTCCGTCCCTTCTGTCCTTCTCTTCACTTCCGGTTGTAAATGTAAGTTATCCCTGCTCAGTAGAGAAATTGGTGATTTTTACCCAAACTGTTGATATTCTTCAATGGTTTTTTTTTCTCCATTAAAATGCTTGTCATTCTATTGCAAATCGGCGAGTAAAATATATGCACTTATTTTCTGCTTCAAAATGTTCCTAATGTGGGTTATGTTATGTTAAAATATTTGTAGAGCGCATAGCTGCCCCAGCAATGGGGCATCCCAGCGCTAGAATAGGAAAAGGCAGGATCGGCAAGCGAGAGCGAATAGTCAGAGAATAGCCAGGTCTTCACAACCCTTCTGAAGGACCAGTGATCATGGATGCACCTGATAGAGGCAGAGAATTCCAGAGGGTGGGGGCTTTCGCATGGAAGGAGCGCCCACCTGCTCTTGCTCTTCTCACCCGGGGCACAAGGGCTAAGTGGAGGTCCGCCGAGCGCAAGGCACGAGAGGGAACATAGGGGAGGAACAGATTAGCCAAGATGGAGGGGCCGGAGCCCGTGAGGATTTTATGGCAGATACATAGGGCCTTAAAGTGAATTCTTTGCTCCACTGGGAGCCAGTGCAGGCGGCGGATAAAAATCAGAGACAGAGCAATGCTTCGGAAGAGCGAAGAGAAGCCGTGGCGTTCTGGGCTTGCTGGAGCCTTTTGATCACTGTCTTGTTCAACCCAAGGAGCAATGCATTGCAATAGTCAAGCCTAGACAGTATGGTGGATTGAATGATCATCTGACGCAAGTGGGAGTCAAAGAGTCCCAGAAGGGATCTTAAGCCTCGTAGGAGTCCAAAACAGATGCCCGCTACTGATTTTGCCTGGGCATCAAAGGACAGGGCACTGTCTACCCAGACACCCAGGTTCTTAACAGCTGTTTTAGACTGCGGAGGCAGTCCTAGCGCGGGAGGCCACCAGTGACTGCCCCATAGGTGGGTATCACTCCCCAGGAGAAAAAGTTCAGATTTATTTGAGTTTAATTGAAGGCAGTTGGCCGCCATCCATTCAGAGATGGCAATCAGGTCTTCTTAAAATTTGGCAGGATTCTGCATAGGGTCGCTGGAGAAAGAGACCACCAACTGCGTTTCGTCGGCATAAGATACCAAGGTGATGTTGTGAGATTTCACAACCAGTGCCAATGGGAGGATGTAAATACTGAACAGAGTGGGGCTCAATGCAGAGCCCTGGGGAACCCCAGAGCGTAGCAATTGAGTCTGGGAGTGATAGGGCGGGGAGATGACTTGAAAAGTTCTGTCAGCCAGAAAGGACATGAACCAGGAGAGAGCTTTGCCACCAATACTGATCTCCCGCAACCGGTGCCACAAGATCTTGTGAGAGACAGTATCGAATGCTGCACTCAGATCGAGCAGAATCAGCGCAGAAGATCTGCCCTCATCCAGTGGGGCACGTAAAAGCTCTGTGACCACCAGCAGAGCAGATTCCGTGCTAGGCTGGGGTCTAAAACCGTTTTGGGAGGGGTCCAGAATCGAAATGGATTCCAGAAACTGAGTTAGAGTAGCTTTGACATGAGATTCTGTAATTGTAGCAAGAAAAGGAAGCACAGAAATAGGGCAGGAGTTATCAGGCCTAGAAGCATCCAGAGTAGGTTGTTTTAACAGTGGAATAACTTTTGCATGTTTCCACGCTTCCTGTACCGAGGCTGATGACAAGGACAGATTTGTCAGTTCCAGATACCCAGGAAGCAAACAATCCTGAAACTTTAGGAAGAGGCTGGGTCTAAGAGGGTTGTCCGGGGAACCCGACTTTACCTTGTTAAATAGAGCTAAGAGATCTTCAGAGGAGATAGGGGGAAGGAGGAGAGGGACGGGGAAGGGTGTCTTCAGGACAGCACCGAGTGTGAGTCTGAGTCCTTACTATCCGGACCAAAGTTGTCGTAAATACGCTCTACTTTCCCAATGAAATACTTGGCCAGTTCCTCACACTGAGAGTTAGTGGATATAGTGTGCTCTGCAGCTAGTGAGGGTTTCATCATGCCCTTTAGGAGAGAGAAAATAGTTTTAGTGGGGTTTCTGCTGTTTTTTATTTTGTGCGCAAAGTGTGCGGCCCTTGCCTTCCGGATCAATTTATGATAGGCCTTAATGGCATCTCTGTAGCGTGTTTTGGCTGCGGGTTTGTAGAAATGTCTCCAGGCTCATTCTAGGACCTTGTAATTTATTCTGGCTAGGGTCAAGGATTCGTCGAACCAGACGTTGGCGTGAGGTCTTTTAGAGCGAGTCAGTTTAGCAGGAATACACCTGTCTAGCGCTTGAGTGATCCAGCCCTGGAAGGAGCTATTGGCTGTCTTCATGTTAGATGAAAGTTCAGGGCTCTGAGTTTCAAGGGTTGCCTGAAGTTTATTAGAGTCGAGCTTAGGCCAAAGACGTTTGATCAAAGGATTATGATGAGACTGTAATTTAGTGCCTTTGAGACCTATAGATATAGATACAGGAATAAGAAAGTGGTCCGTCCACATCATCGGGAGAGGAGCCTGGACCTTTAGGGAGGGAATTTTGGAAAATACAGGGTCCAGGTTGTGTCGAGCCAGATGCGTGCCCCTGAGACCTCTTGGGTCAATTGGCATGCTACCATGTCTCCTAAGAAATTATTGATATCAGAGTCTCAATTCAATTCTAGATGGAGATTAAGGTCGCCTACAATGTTAAAATTAGCTGTTTTTACTGCCAGGGTGGTGACCACAGTCATCAGAGCTTCTCTGAATACTTTGGACGGACCTGGTGGGCGGTAGATTAACAGCCCTGAGAATGTGAAATTATCAGTGAGAGCGATTTTGAAGAGAGCGTTTTCACAGTCTGAAATAACCTCAGGGATAAAACTGCAGGTGTGGGGTTCTTTATAGATAGCTGCTATGCCCCCACCTCTCCCTCCCGTTCTATTAAGGTGTTTCATAGCATATCCTGGGGGAAGGGACAAAGCCGGTATTGCAGCGGAGTCCTGAGTAAGCCAGGTCTCTGTTAGGAATAAAATATCAGGGGTCATCTCTTGTAGAAGGTCAAATACCTCGGCATGGAGTTTGACCAAGAAGTGACAATTTAAGCAGAAGATTTTATATTCCGTCTTGTGAGGAGAAGGTACCGGGGTGGCGGGCCCCGTGGTTGCATTAAACTGGCAGGAGCTGCAATGGAGGGGGCGAACAGATGGAGACCAACCATGATTCCTACAAGGAGTGGCACCATAGTTTAAAGCAAAAAGTGCCTCCCGCAAGTGTGGGGGGGCAAAGGGGCAGAGTGCCCGGCTCCTGGTGACATCCAGGCGCGGACGAGCGCATACGGGCTTGCCTTTGGCGAGCCAATAGCACATCCGCGCTGCGGCATGCATGAAATACCTAGGGGGGCATAACTGGCTCCTCCCAGGCTCGTCGCTGATTGGGTAAAACCGCCCAATCGTGACAAAGCACTGCCAAAAGGGACAAAGGTTTAAAAAGCTAAAAAGAAAGGTAGCAGTGTAAAAGTCAAATCCTGAACACAGTGTTGTCCATAAACATGTTATAAAGCAGCTCACACACCGAGTCTTACTTTTCCAAAACGCAAAAACAACAGTTGATGGACAGAATGCAGAACAATGTCATACATTCACCCCAGTACAGAGATCTGGGCCTAAATCCATCGTTTTTTGCTCACCATGCCATTCCAGTTTGAACCCAGCCATATGCAAATCAGTCTTGACCCTGTGCCTCATGGGAACAGTCCAGCCCGAACTGCCAAGCCAGGTCCTCCCTGGACTGGAAACAAGCATCCTAGGACCGGTTTCGGGGTTTCACCCCTCTTCAGCCAGGATAGCTTGATTCCAGTGGCATGGAGAGCACGGGACACACGTCTGGGCATACCCGTCCCACTCGGGGTGACAAATGCAAAAACAACAGTTGATGGACAGAATGCAGAACAATGTCATACATTCAGCCAAGTACAGAGATCTGGGCCTAAATCCATCGTTTTTTTGCTCACCATGCCATTCCAGTTTGAACCCAGCCATATGCAAATCAGTCTTGACCCTGTGCCTCATGGGAACAGTCCAGCCCGAACTGCCAAGCCAGGTCCTCCCTGGACTGGAAACAAGCATCCTAGGACCGGTTTCGGGGTTTCACCCTCTTCAGCCAGGATAGCTTGATTCCAGTGGCATGGAGAGCACGGGACCAACGTCTGGGCATACCCGTCCCACTCGGGGTGACAAATGCAAAAACAACAGTTGATGGACAGAATGCAGAACAATGTCATACATTCACCCCAGTACAGAGATCTGGGCCTAAATCCATCGTTTTTTGCTCACCATGCCATTCCAGTTTGAACCCAGCCATATGCAAATCAGTCTTGACCCTGTGCCTCATGGGAACAGTCCAGCCCGAACTGCCAAGCCAGGTCCTCCCTGGACTGGAAACAAGCATCCTAGGACCGGTTTCGGGGTTTCACCCCTCTTCAGCCAGGATAGCTTGATTCCAGTGGCATGGAGAGCACGGGACCCACGTCTGGGCATACCCGTCCCACTCGGGGTGACAAATGCAAAAACAACAGTTGATGGACAGAATGCAGAACAATGTCATACATTCACCCCAGTACAGAAAAGCAGTGGGCCCGATTTAGACGTTGAGAGTTCTGCCAATTTGGGATCTAACTTCAACAAAATAGAGCGACGGCGTTCCGAAGATAGTGCACAGTTGGCATTGCCGAGCTGGCATACTGCCCTTTGGGCCCAACCGATGAGCTCTTCTGGATCAATCCCCAATCCGGACTCCTTGGCCCTAAAGCCTAACTCGAGGATCTTAGTCAGGGGTCCGGTCATGTCCAGTAATTTATCCTGACATGACCGCCAGGATCTAGCAAGACCCTTCTTGGGATCCTTCGAATACTTCTTGAGGTAGGTAAGCATGGAGGGATCAACCTCGGGAGTCTCAGCCACCTTACCTGCTAAATCAGGTCTAGGGCATTCCGACCGAAGTCGCGCCCGTACATCCTTGTCGAAGGATTGGCGAAGATGAGACTGGACATAATCCGCCACTTCCTGGGGTGGCAGCCAGGCGGAAGAATTGGGTTGCACAATTTCGGAGGGTTTAAAGTTGAGTACCTTGGGAGCCGAAGACTCGTTCGTGTGTCTTTCTTTCCTTGCTTTTTTGGCAGGTCTAGGAGCCTCCTCCTGGTCGGTGGAGGGGTCCGAGGAGGTGTCCTGGTCATCCTCCTGGGTGATTTCCGTAATAGTCGCCTTACTGGAGGGGGCGGAGTACTCCTGCTCCTCCATAGACCTTGCAAGTTTGGTGAAATCCGCAGCGTGCAGGTTCTTAACCCCCATACCACCAGACCTAGGGCGATTGACCGAGGTGGGGAGCTAGCCTTGTTGCTTGGTGTACGTACACAGGTGACGTTTAAGGGGTTCTATGGCTTTCACCAAAGCCTTATTAACAGAATGTTGGACTCCTGCGTCCAGGGCCTCAACGAGGTCCTGCTCCATAGACCCAGAGGGTTCCTCTTCGTAGTAGTAGTCCTCTTCATAGTAATACTCGGCCATCTTGACACCCTGGGAGAGTGACTTCGAAGACCCCGGGAGGACTGTCTGTGAAAGGCTCGGGGAGAACCCACGTGGCACAGATGTATAATTATAGAAATCAGGGGGAGTGGCAAAGAACCCGAGGCAAGCTCAGTACAATCCAGAAGGATGTAAGTAAATAAGCATAAGATGTGGAGGGAGGAAAAAGCTTGCCCAAAAGCCACTCTAGGCAGAGCCTATGCAGGATTATACAGCCCCAACACTGTGTTATAAGTGCAGGACGTCTGGGGAGCACAACAAGCTGATTTTCGCCAAAACGCTGCGAAAACGGGGTCAAGGAGCACGAAAAACGCTGCTCCGGCGTTCACTGAAGCCCGATGAATGAATTCAGGGCAAAGATGGCCGCCGCGCATGCGCGGTACAGGCCGCTCGCTGAAAGTAAAGAGAGGACTGCGCGTCAATAGAGACGCGCGTCCTCGCTCCCCGGCACCTCCCGCTCCACTGTGCGGCAACCCGATCGGCTAAGGACCTCGAAGAGATGCGCAGCCCGCCAGACACGGACACCAAGAGGCGCACAGCTTTGGGCAGCAATACTCGGGCACCTAATAAATACCCGCGGCAAGCGCAAAACACAGCCGCTAACAATGTCAAGGCTATAAAACTCAAACAGCGCTAAACACAGCCGCTATGTCAAGACTATAAAGCACAATACTTGCGTAAAGACAATCGTTATAGCAATGCTACGATTATAAAAGCAAAAGCAATCCTAGTAGCAATTAAGTCATATATAAGGTAAGAGCACTTAACTGGCTGCGGAGCAGCAAAGAAAGAGGACACTGTGCCGATGTTGGGACCTTATATACTTGGTACTCTATGGTTGGCCATATGATTTTGTTATTGTTTTCCTATTGGCTGCTGTGAGCTTCTAGTAAAGAAATGAGAAGCATAATCGGAGCCTCCGGTCCTGACATAGAATTAGCTGGAATGTGACGCACCCTTGTAGCTGAGGTAAGTAAATAAATGATTTTAAATGTATGTTGTGTGCATGCTTGCAGGTGAGAATGTGTTTATGTAAGAGCGACTGTTTGTGTGTAAGGATGTGTGTGTATATATAAGGTCATGGGAGTGAAAGAGAAGGTTAAAGGGCATATGATGTCATTTCTGCTACTCCTGGCATTTTGGTGAATTGATGTCCATGAAACAGGTGGCGGAGCGAGCACGGGACCCACGTCTGGGCATACCCTTCCCACTTAGGGTGTAAATGCAACACAAAAAGATGATGGACGGAATGTTGAACATTGTCAAACATTCACCCCCAGTCACTGATCTGGGTTTAATCCATCGTTATTTTGCTCGCCACGCCATTCCAGTTTGGGCCCCGCCATATGTAAATCGGCCTTGACTATGTTCCCCATGGGAACAGTCCAGCCCGAACTGCCAGGCCAGGTCCTCCCTGGACCGAAACCGGTCCCAGGATGCTCGTTTCTGGTCCAGGGAAGACCTGGCTTGGCAGTTTAGGCTGGACTGTTCCCATGAGGGACAGAGTCAAGACTGATTTGCATATGGCTGGATCTGAACTGGGGTGGCGAAGTGAGCTAAAGAACGATGATGGATTCAACCCAGATCTGTGACTGGGGGTGAGTGCCTAAAAAGTTTCAGCGCTCCGTCCATCATCCCCTTTGGTATCGCTTTGTTCGCCCTAAGTTGGCAGGGTATGCCTAGACGTGGGTCCCTTGCTCACTTTGCCACTGGATTCAAGCTAGCCTGGCTGATGACGGCTGAATAGCCAGAAACCGGTCCCAGGATGCTTGTGTCCGGTCCAGGGAAGACATGGCTTGGCAGTTCGGGCTGGACTGTTCCCATGAGGCACAGGGTCAGACTGATTTGCATATGGCCATGTCTGAACTGGGGTGGTGGAGTGAGCTAAAGAATGATGATGGATTAAACCCAGATCAGTTGACTGGGGGTGAGTGTTTGATTAGCTCAAGCGCTCCGTCCATCATCCCCTTTGGTATCGCTTTGTTCGCCCTAAGTTGGCAGGGTATGCCCAGACGTGGGTCCCTTGCTCACTTTGCCACTGGATTCAAGCTAGCCTGGCTGATGACGGCTGAATAGCCAGAATCCGGTCCCAGGATGCTTGTGTCCGGTCCAGGGAAGACATGGCTTGGCAGTTCGGGCTGGACTGTTCCCATGAGGCACAGGGTCAGACTGATTTGCATATGGCCATGTCTGAACTGGGGTGGTGGAGTGAGCTAAAGAATGATGATGGATTAAACCCAGATCAGTTGACTGGGGGTGAGTGTTTGATTAGCTCAAGCGCTCCGTCCATCATCCACTTTGGTATCGCTTTGTTCGCCCTAAGTTGGCAGGGTATGCCCAGACGTGGGTTCCTTGCTCACTTTGCCACTGGATTCAAGCTAGCCTGGCTGATGACGGCTGACTAGCCAGAAACCGGTCCCAGGATGCTTGTGTCCGGTCCAGGGAAGACATGGCTTGGCAGTTCGGGCTGGACTGTTCCCATGAGGCACAGGGTCAGACTGATTTGCATATGGCCATGTCTGAACTGGGGTGGTGGAGTGAGCTAAAGAATGATGATGGATTAAACCCAGATCAGTTGACTGGGGGTGAGTGTTTGATTAGCTCAAGCGCTCCGTCCATCATCCCCTTTGGTATCGCTTTGTTCGCCCTAAGTTGGCAGGGTATGCCCAGACGTGGGTCCCTTGCTCACTTTGCCACTGGATTCAAGCTAGCCTGGCTGATGACGGCTGAATAGCCAGAAACCGGTCCCAGGATGCTTGTGTCCGGTCCAGGGAAGACATGGCTTGGCAGTTCGGGCTGGACTGTTCCCATGAGGCACAGGGTCAGACTGATTTGCATATGGCCATGTCTGAACTGGGGTGGTGGAGTGAGCTAAAGAATGATGATGGATTAAACCCAGATCAGTTGACTGGGGGTGAGTGTTTGATTAGCTCAAGCGCTCCGTCCATCATCCCCTTTGGTATTACTTTTCCAAAACAGCGCGTCCGTGCTGCGGTGTGCATGAAATACCTGAGGGGTCCCAACTGGCTCCTCCCAGACTCGTCACTGATTGGGTAAAACTGCCCAACGGGACAAAGCACTGCCGAAAGGGACAAAGGTTTAAAAAGCTAAAAAGAAGGTAGCAGCGTAAAAGTAAAATCGTGAGCACAGTGAAGTTCATAAACATGTCGTAAAGCAGCTCACACACCGAGTCTTACTTTTCCAAAATCAGATAGCATGTAGGTTCCATGTCTGCATTCACTCAACACATGCTTTATTTGCTCTTTGTATGCCTACTTATATCAATATAGATTGCAGTAGGTCGGTGAGCCTGCTGCCGGAAGCCATGTGTAAACTGAAAGTCATGGGTGGTATACTTTTAAGTGGCTTTAATTGAGTTGGGGGGGTTCCTCATTGCACAGTCAGTTGTAAGTTGAAGACTGCCCAGGGGTATAACAGTATTGTCTTTGTATGAGGGAAGCTTGCACTGCAGCTGCCTATACCATACCCATTTAGTTTGCACATTGCTGCTGAGTGTGCTGTGTGTCATGTTGTGTGTGTTTGTGTAGGATATCTTGTGCTTTCTCTGTGTCTGAGGGAAGGAAGTCTGCAATGCTAAGAACCATAATGTACCAGCTCTGAGTGCATACGTACTTTGAACCTTTTCATTACAGAAAAGCCATCCCTATGAACCGTGTCAATGCTTGTTTTGCTTGCTCCAATCTTTCTATTAGCTGGTCCTGACTGTGGCAGTGTATAGGGCTGGTTGTTCGCTGTCTTGGTCACTCGCTGGGCTCCACTAATCTCACAGGCTGGCACTCACACTTAAACTATTCGCAGCCCACCTTGCCTCAGGGAAAGTAGAAGCTCATATATTTGCGGAACAGAAGACAGGGAACATAACGTTGTTACATTTTGTTGCCGAAGACGATTACAGTGCTCGCCATTTTTTAACATTGCCTAGACATTCAACTATTGAGTACTGCTTGAAGGAATCTGTCATTATTTTTGTACCTCTTGCCAACAAATGAAACAATGGTACAGCTCTTAGAGCTCAGCTGCACATACATTAAACATATAGTATCATCCCGACTGGCTCTCATTGCCCGTACTATCAGTAAAGATGCCAATGACCTTCTTGACCCTCAAATAGAGAGGCCTCAGAAGAAGGCCGAAGCCCATGAGCAGAGCAAAATGGAGAGGTGTGACTGGCACTGTTCACTCGAGTTGTGTGAAATAGGAAACAAGCTTTAAAGGAATGCTGTATGGTAATGTGAAGCATTACAAGTAAATAGCATGGAAATATTTATGTATTTATGTGGAAGGAAATAACTGTGGAATAATATTGGTGTAGGCTAAAAGGTGAGGTGACAGTTGCACTGTCAAGCCAGACCTAAAAATTAATGTAGGTTAATGACTACCCTCTTACCATCTGTGTTGCTGCCAGAGAAAGCATAAATAGGCTATTTATCTAAGACACTTTAATAGCATTCCAGTGTCATGTGTGTGCCCTTGAAAGTTCAAGCTTAGGCAGCTTGATAAATAAACAAAATTATCACCGCTGCATTGAGTGCAAGCACTTTTTTGTGGATGCACACAACTTCTGTACTTCTGGCTCCTAACATGTGGGTGGAGCAAAAGCCCCTTCTCTAGTGATGCCCACATAATTGTCTGGTGACAGCTGGGCTGTTAAGCCAGACCATAAAAAGGTTCAAGGATGCAGTTCGGATTTGAACTTGCCAAGTATTGTCATTCTGCGTTTTCTTAACTGTATTTCTCTTGCTGCCACTTTTACTGCAGAAGCACTACTCCTGACCCTCTCCACTGAAGCCCTTGACTCAGAAGGGTACGAACTTAGCTATGGACCACCTGCAAAGGGCCTTTTCACGTTCTACCTCCCTGAATGCCAGAGTTTCCATAAATGTTCATAATTCTGTACAAGTTTTTCCTAACCCTTGTTTGCACATGCAATAGTGCAGCATATTGGTAAGGGCCTAACATTCTTAGACCTGATTGCACATTGACTTCTGACAAGAGGAATCATTGGAGCACCACTGGAACCAGCACCAAAATGGCCATTGTCAGTCTCTCAATCAATCAATCAATCACGGCATTTATAGAGCGCGCTACTCACCCGGGAGGGTCTCAAGGCGCTGGGGGAGGGGGTAAGTTACTGCTCGAACAGCCAGGTCTTGAGCTGCTTCCTGAAGGAGAGATGGTCCTGGGTTCGCCGAAGGTGAGTGGGGAGGGAGTTCCAGGTCTTGGCTGCCAGGTAGGAGAAGGATCTTCCTCCGGCGGTGGCTCTGCGGATGCGTGGTACGGTGGCGAGGGCGTGGCTGGTTGATCGTAGCTGGCGGGTGGGCGTGTAGAAGGTCATGCGGTCGTTGAGGTACTTGGGGCCCAGGTCGTGGAGGGCCTTGTGTGCGTGGGTGAGGAGTCTGAACGTGATTCTCTTGCTGACGGGGAGCCAGTGCAGGTCTTTCAGGTGTCCGGTGATGTGGCTGTGTCGGGGATGTCCAGGATGAGTCGTGCGGAGGCGTTCTGGATGCGCTGGAGTCTTTTTTGAAGTTTGGCTGTGGTTCCGGCGTAGAGGGTGTTCCCATAGTCCAGTCGGCTGGTGACGAGTGCCTGGGTGACGGTCTTCCTGGTTTCAGTGGGGATCCATCTGAAGATCTTGCGGAGCATGCGCAGGGTGTTGAAGCACGAAGATGAGACGGCGTTGACTTGTCTGGTCATCGACAGGGAGGAGTCCAGGATGAAGCCCAGGTTGCGTGCGTGGTCCGTTGGCTTGGGCGCGGTGCCCAGGGCCGGGGGCCACCAAGAGTCGTCCCAGGCGGAGGGTGATGAGCCCAGGATGAGGACTTCCGTCTTGTCTGAGTTCAGTTTAAGGTGGCTGTTCCTCATCCAGTCGGCGACGTCTCTCATCCCGTCGTGTAGGTTGGCTCTGGCGGTGGTGGGGTCGTTGGTGAGGGGAGAGGATCAGCTGGGTGTCGTCGGCGTAGGAGATGATGTTGAGGTTGTGTTGGCGTGCGATGGCTGCGAGGGGGCTCATGTAGACGTTGAAGAGGGTTGGACTAAGTGAAGATCCTTGTGGAACGCCGCAGATGACTTCGGTGGCCTCGGATCTGAACGGGGGAGGCGGACTCTCTGGGTTCTTCCGGCGAGGAACGAGATGATCCATTCCAGTGCTTTCTCTCGGATTCCGATGTTGCTGAGGCGCTTCACTAGGGTGCGGTGGCAGACGGTGTCGAACGCCGCGGAGAGGTCCAAGAGGATGAGGGCTGCTGTTTCCCGTTGTCGGTTAGGGTTCTGATGTCGTCGGTGGCTGCGATAAGGGCGGTCTCGGTGCTGTGGTTGGCCCGAAACCCGGACTGCGAGGGGTCGAGGGATCCATTCGTCTCGAGGAAGGCGGCAAGCTGTCTGTTGACGGTCTTCTCGATGACTTTGGCCGGAAACGGAAGGAGCGAGATGGGACGGTAGTTCTTGAGGTCGGTGGGGTCCGCCGTTGGTTTCTTCAGGAGGGCGGTAAGCTCGGCGTGCTTCCAGCTCTCCGGGAAGGTGGCGGTGTGGAAGGAGGAGTTGATGATGTCCCGGAGATGGGGTGCGATGGTGGCGTCGGCTTTGTTGAAGACGTGGTGTGGGCAGGGGTCGGTTGGTGATCCGGAGTGGATGGAGTTCATCGTGCGGGTGGTGTCTTCGGTGCTGATCGGGGTCCAGTTGCAGAGGGTGGTGGTGGCGGGCGTTGGTTCGGCGGTAGGGTGCGTGGTCTGTGCGTCGAAGCTGTTATGTATGTCGGTGATCTTGCGGTGGAAGAACGCGGCGAGTGAGTTGCAGAGGTCTTGCGAGGGGGTGATGTCGTTGTTTCCGGCGCTGGGGTTGGAGAACTCTTTGACGATGCTGAAAAGTTCCTTGCTGTCGTGGGCGTTGTTGTCCAGTCGTTCTTTGAGTGCCGACTTCTTGGTGGCACGGATCAGCTGGTGGTGTTTGCGGGTGGCGTGCTTGAGGGCGGTCCTGTTGTCTGTGGTCTGGTCGAGTCGCCAGGCTTTCTCGAGAGTGCGGCAGTTCTTCTTGGATTCCTTGAGTTCGTTGGTGAACCAAGGGGTTTTCTTGCTTCCGGGTCTGCTGGGAGGGTTTTTAGTGGTGCGAGGTCGTCGGCGCAGGCGGTCAGCCACTTGGCGAGGTTGCTGGCTGCTTCGTTTGGGTCCGTTGTGTTGGTGGGTGTGTTCTGGCTGAGGGAGGCGGTGAGCTGCTCGGGCGGTGATCTTGCTCCAGCTCCGGCGGGGAGCCTGTTGCGGGTGGTGGTGGGTCGCAGTCTTTCTGAAGCTGAAGTGGACGCAGCTGTGGTCGGTCCAGTGGAGTCCGGTGGCGTGGCTGAAGGAGATGTGCTTGCTGGAAGAGAAGACGGGGTCAAGCGTGTGGCCGGCGTAGTGGGTGGGCGTGTTCACCAGTTGCTTGAGTCCGAGGTTGGCGAGGTTGTCCAGCAGGGCGGTGGTGTTTCTGTCGTTGTTGTTCTCCAGGTGGAAGTTGAGGTCCCCTAGGAGGATGTAGTCGGCGGAGGGCATGGCGTGCAGGCTGATGAAGTCTGCGATGTCTTCGCTGAATAGTGTGCGTGGTCCCGGGGTCTGTAGATGAGGGTGCCTCGGAGGGTGGTCTTGGGGTCAGTGTGTATCTGGAAGTGTAGGTGTTCGGCGGCGGTGAAGGTCTCGTCGGAGTTAGTCGAGATGCGGATGGTGTTCTTGTGTACGATGGCGATGCCTCCTCCCGTCTGGTTGACGCGGTCCTTCCGGGTGATCTTGTATCCGTCCGGGATGGCTATGGCGATGTCGGGCGCTGAGGAGGCGTTCATCCAGGTTTCGGTGAGGAAGGCGACGTCCGGTGCTGTTGCGTCGAGCAGGTCCCAGAGTTCCACGGCGTGCCTGTGGACGGAGCGGGTGTTCAACAGGATGCATTTCAGGTGGTTGCTGCTGGTGCTCGACTTGGCGGAGGTGGTGCACGTCCGGGGGCAGGTGAATCGGCAGGCTTGGCAGGTGAAGGGTCCGTGGGTGCGTCTCGGTGAGGCTCGGTAGCAGGCAGGGTTCCGGCCGGCATTGAGTGCGGTGAGGGTGGCGGCGTCGTAGGTCCGTCGAGTAGTGTTGCATCGGTGGGATCCAGGGGTCCTGGCACTGGGCGCGGGCCAGGCGCGGACGGGCGCAGACGGGCTTACCTTTGGCGCACCTTCGGCGCTCCGTCGGTGCTCCCGCTGCGCGCGCGGCCGCTGCGCGGTCGCTCAGGGGGCGTCATAAGTAAGGAGCCTGGAGGGAGGAGCAGCTGGGTGGCGGGAGCGGGGCGGCGAATGGAATCACGGGGGCGGGGCCGCAGGGAGGCAGTGGCGGGAAGTCCCAGGAGCAGCGGGCAGCGGGAAAGTCCCAGGAGCAGCGGGAAAGTCCCAGGAGCAGCAGGCAGCGGGAAAGTCCCAGGAGCAGCGGGCAGCGAGCGAAGGAATCTCCAGGCAGGAGGCGGCAAGGCAGGCAGGAGCGGCAGCAGTGAGTGGGGCGACCAAGCCCTGTGGAGGGCTGAGCGGTCTCTAACCACTTATGTTACTCAAATCAACAAATCCAAATGCTGATTAGCCTTCTTATCCCTGCACACCCAACATAATATGAACTGGATTAGAATACCAAGCTTCCACCTCTGCGAGTCCTACACCAATGTAGCATGACGGTAACATGCATGGATGGTGACCTTCCGATCACCCGAACAGCCATTTCTAATGCACCCTGATCAACACCAAATCCATAAGAAAAAATAACACGCTCATACGCAACCTACTAAATGCCGCTCAGACCTGGTCTTTTTTTATAGAAACTTACATTGAGATGACACTCCAGCCATTGTACGCGAAGCCTTACCTCATACATATACAGGAAAAAACCAAGCAACAGGTGTGGCAGAGGAATAGTGTTGCCTAAAGAATCTCTCTATCAACTACCTTAATCAAAGTTCACTCAACAAGAGAGTGTGATTGACCGCCCTAGTATATATCCTAGGAGACCTCAGCACCTGTTCGATGAAAAGGACCACCAACAGACAACTGGCCTATCTAGCAACCCTGAAGCACTGAATTACCACCACCTCATCACTGGGACTACACATGATCCAGGCCATTGCTTTCAACTCATATTCACATCAAAGAAACTTATCTCAGTCAAAGAAATAGAACCAATCATTTTGAGCAATCACCAAATCATTTATCTCACCCTAGACCTCCATAACTGTCACCAGCAGAAATAATAACTAATGGCGTACAAACAATGAAATGAAAGGTTTCAACATTGAGATATTCCATACAGAATTCGTGGCAGCAAGACACCTTAATCCATTGATATCTGTAAACCAATTCCTTTCTTGGCTCATGAAATTTCTTGACAAAGGGGCTCCTTCTAAAACCTCTAGCCAGAGGCAACCATGGCAGAAAGAGGGCTGGCTCAATTCGAATATAAATCTACAAAAGGGATAATTCGAATTCTTGAATGATAGTGGCGGAAGGCACGTGACCAGAAAGACAAAAATATGCTACAAAGAAAATATGGAATCTACAAGTCCACCATTATAAAAGCCAAGAAATGTCACTGCCCCCAGATCACTTCAGATGCCACCAACTCAACCAAAGAAATATTCAACATTATTAGGTAATCAGAAACCAGACCGCACCCTGGATCATGCTTATATGTGTATCTCTCTTGCACAACACCTACCTAAAAATCCAAGGATCTTGAGATCCACCTCTTAACCATCACAGCCAGCAAGCGCATCACAAATAACTACGCCAAATTATGACCACCATAACACAGAAGCAAATATGCTTGTTTAACCTAATACTCATAAAGCAAACAATTGAACTAACATAAACAATAAACTTCACTGGATGCCCTGCTGTTCACTACCCCACTACACATGGTCAAGAGACTTTTTTAAGCTACATCTGCTGCCATACTGACTGGTGCAATAATCAACAAATCAATATCATCCGGAGAACTCCCCATCAAATTTAAAACTTCTTGCATTCCGAAGAACCAAGGACTAGACCCTGGAGACTCAACACATTTCTTGGTGAACTAATTCAAAGAGTAGCATTCGTTCGGATTTCAAATTTCCTCTTTGGCTAACAAACAGGCCTCTGACATGGAAGAGGTACTGAATCAACATTAATTGATATCTGTATGACCTCATGCACACTGTGAAACCCAGTGAAGTGGCTGCACTCCTCGTACTAGAACTCTTCACAGCCTTTGACACTGTGGATGCAGTCCTACTTCACAGACAGAGCTCAACTCATATCCCTACATCCATACTTATCAGCACTATTTCCTCAAAAGCTAGGTGGACCCCAAGACTCAACAGTTTCACCACTCTTATTTAAAGTATGCTTGCCATCACTCCCCCAGCTTATAAACTCCTTTAAACTCACTTTTTACAATGCCAATGACACCCAGATTATTCTTCCAATGTGACGACTCTCAGACCTTGAGAAATATGGACTTAACAAATACCAAAGTTGAGATCTTCACTTGTGGAACATCGAAAGCATGATACAACTCCTTCCTGGCCCAAGGAGGAATAAAAAAAAACTTGTGGGTGATCCAGCACTCTAAATGTACATGTGAAAGACAGGCCAGCAATGTGACAAAGGTGCCTTCAACATCATGAGAACATTGCAATGGAGTTTCCCCTACCTGTCACATCTAGACTAGGGCACCTGACTCTACAGGAACAGTGCCTAGTAAAAACACTTCAACGAATCCGGGATGCCACCACCAGGCAAGCTTTAAGTCTGAACAGATGTGACGACATTGCTCCTGCCCTAATAGCCCTGCACAGATTACCTGTTTCAAGGAGAAAATCCCTCAAAGTGCTCTGCATTTCCCACAGGGCAATCACCGCTGCACCAAATTTTCTTCAAACCAAATTCTGAATTTTTCAGCCAAAGGAGAGACAATAGATTTAGAATGCCACCACTATTAACCATTCTTCCTTTCTGAAGAAACAGCATAGGTGGAAAATAATTTTCAGTAAAAACCTACGAACTGTGGAAAACTGTGCACCAGGAAAAAAGGAGGATCAGACGCCACTTGGAATTCTGAAAAGAAATAAAAACTTGGTTTTACCCCAAAATATATCTTCAACTCTAAAAAGATTACATATCCTATCTCTGTCAAATAGCTCAACATACTCCAAGATTTCTTATACCAAGAATCCCTAGAGGGTAAAGCCCACAGATTCGTAGGAAGTGCTGGAAAACTACAGGAGAGCTCCTAATTCTTTCCCACAACAGTTCTCACTCACTGCTTCCAGCTTTCTTCAACATAGGCCAATCTATAACCAATATACTTTCAATAAGACACTCAATGGGCGCCCAGGAACTTGATAAAAATTGGAGCCCTTCCATGACCTGGTCAGGGCTAAGAAACTCTACATAAATTATTCACAAGGAATAATACTTACTCAACAATTGAAAGCTCTCTACGTCTCACAATGGCTAAGGAAAGCACCATCCACATAGCAGTACAATACATTACCACCACTGCTTCTCTATAGGGTATGTGTTTCTTAGCATGTAACATGCGTGGATGCTGACGGACCCTATTCTTGACTTTAGATAGTGATGTTCTCTAAATATCTCCTCTTTCAGGTGGGATCAAGCCATCTCTTTGTTGCATTCAACTCACTGTAAAGGAAACCTCTGCTTGTGGTGCATGATGATTGGCTGGTTGGAAGTGGACTTGGTGGTCCTGAAAGCTAATAACAAAACATGTGAGTAACGTTAATAAAGATATGATGCTTGCAACAGTGTATGTTTTTAAACTACATGGAACTCAGGACATTGGCACACGCATGCACACAAACACATACACGTATTAAATGCACAATAATAGAAACCTTTTGAATTTTTTTGATCTCTTATAACATCTCAGCCCTTGGAAAATACGTGCAATTTATTTTAACAAATAACCAAGGCACAAAGAAGGGAAGGCGTAGCTGCCTAGGGTGCTGATTGTATGTATTGCGCAGTCATCCTGCCGTAGGCTTTTGAGCAGTATTTTGGGGCTTGTAGTTTCAAATTTGACGTCATAAGGCGGGGCTTTGAAATCCCTGCATGCCGCTGGTAAGTCGGGAGAGACTAAAAGTGTCACAGGTGGAGCTGTCGGCTATAGGAAGTGCAGAGGTGTTACTTCAGGGAGGTGTTTGGGGTTACACCCCCCTAATAAATGTATTTTCTGGTAAATAGTTGGGTACAGGGTCTTTCAGTCCTGTATTGTGAGGTTTCTGTTGGATTTCACCAGGAATTTTACATGCACACAGACAAAAACGCACACACTTTCTCCCTCTCTGTTTTGAAAGTCTTCAAAAATGTTCATTATTTTACAAAATATTGTATTTTCTCTCACTTAGCCCCCCTACCAATCCACATTCGTTTCCATTTCCACTCCAGCTTTAGCTCCTCTGTTGCGCCCTGCTTATGTATAATGTATTTTAACATTATATGCCGTTTGTTTGAATACCTCCGCCCCCCCCCGCCCTTACTGAGCAAGTTACGCCCCTGGGGGTGTGGGGGGAAAGGATGCGAGGGCCCCAGGGAAAAAACGTGAGAGAGCGGGAGAGAAAGGGGAACCTTCCTCAGTCTACAAGTGTCTCATGAGCGGGATTCCGCCCTTTATTCTTGGAATCCGACCGGCTGATTGGAATGGTTGAGGATTATATTTTATGATTACCAGCTTAAAAAACGAATTAGGCTAAAGGTCGTATAAGATAGCACACAAGGATACTCAGAGGGTCATATGCTACGCCCTGTTTATTCAACAATTATGTAAGAGTAGGGCAGGGAGCCGCGCTCCTGGGAATTACCTGAAATGCTGATGCAGGTGGTGCCGGAGAACAACAAGCCAGACAGAGCTCAAAGGTTTGCCCGGACACCTGCGTCTCATCAACAGGCTGCATAGTGATAGGACGACGTGGTACGCTCTTCTGCGGCCAATCAGAACACAGCCCTGGCTCTGCTAGGAACACAGTGCTCCTAATTTACAAATATGACTGATTGTGACATAGACTGTGCAGTCTTTCACTGCGTGCTCACCCTTGGCACTGACTGACATATGCCGCCTTTGCCATTCCAATGACTTCAAACTGTCTTTAAGCCAGAATAAACATCCGTCCCTCCACATGTAGGAGAGAGTGGGCAGCAACAGCTGACCGGATGCTGTTAATGCCATTAACTCCCAGATCGAATGAGCGAAAACCACAAAATTATAGTTCTGGAGCGACAGAGAGTCTACCGTCCTAAAGAAATCTGCACTCCTCACGCAAGGTTGAGATCTAAAATCAGTTCAGAAACTACCTGTCTCAATATGAAATGTAGAGTTAGAAGACAGTAAGTTAATCCCATTGCTTTGTAGAAAAAAGTCTTGACGCTGTGGCCTCACAAACCTTCGAAGAAGAGATTGCTTCTTTAAATCTAACTGAATGGGTGGATCAGTTTGGTGCAGGTCCGTAGCAGCCGCTGGATAGTGTTACCACGATGTCCTGTTCTCTCAAACACCCTTTTCTTCAGTGCCCGTGCTGGGTGTGGTTATAATTGTTAGTAAGGATAGCGATAGTTCACTAGGAGCTCATGTTAGGGTTACAATTTAAATATTTCTAGCAGCATAATGATTAATGTTATAAATGCTAGTGAGAGACGGCCTAGCCAGTGCACACATATTTCAAAGAGTGAGCTGTATTGAGACATTCAAGCAGGTGGTGAATATGGAGCTCGGTTCCTGCGCCGATCGCAAAGTGAAAAGACAACAGTGGTGATTGCAGGTGTGTATCCGTGGACAAAAGAACGACTTTAAAGTAAATGACCAAGGTCCACACGTGTAGATACAAAACACAGGCTCTTCCAGACTGGAAGAAAAACTGTCTGTCGACCTTTTGACCCCATGCATTGATTTACAAAGTCATCATCAGGACAACAACAATTCAAGTCAAGAAAAAAACTGAGAGCAAAGGCAGGTGATTGCCCAAGTGCATCCGCATGGCGACGGGGTTAGAGAGTCACCCAAGGATTGGGAGTCTGCTCATGTAGCCTGCCTGAGCTCAGCAGCGTGTGAGGACTACTTACCAGTGCAATGTTGATCATGTCCACTCCTGTCCATTACATGTTGTTCATAGCAGGACAAGTCTAAAAGTGTATGCCCCTATTCATGATGAGCATGCATGAAGCAACAGCACTTCATGTTGCCATATGTTCCTCATCAGTCTAAGTGCAACCTCAGCGACTGACAATATCACCCATCTTCTTCATGTTGCCCACACACAGTACCCATCCATGCCATGCAGCAATACCATTGTGTTCTTGTGAGAGGGTATCACTGAAGCACCAATAGAGGAAACTAATGATAGGATGACTGATGGATCTTTATCCAAAGTAGTGACATGGCTGCAACCGCAAAAGGCACAACCCCAAACATCAAGGCCTTAATGGTGTCCCCTGGCATGGGAGACACAATCTTACAATATTACAGTGAGATAACTGAGTGCCAGATTAATACCATTGAGGATGGGCCAGCAGGCATTCATGCAGATTCTGGACATCCCAACGAACTTGGAAGCCTTGAGTGCCATAGGGGAGCATGCTAAAGCCATCAATAGCTATTTTATAGGGATGAATACATGATAGTGGTCCTTATGGACAATTCATCTGTCAATGCCATCCAGATGACACTGTGAAATGTCTGCAGGGCTGGGCTTTTCCATGAAGGATGCCATTTGGAAACTCAATAGTTATGCTAAAATCCTTAAAGGCTTTAGGCTGGAAAAGCAACTCTCTCACACAGCGGTGCTGGAAACTTTTTCAGAGTCGGGGTACGGCCATCAATGTTATGTCCAGTGGCAGCTGGCACGGATCGGGGGTGGTGGGCGGAGGGTGGGGGGAGGAGGTAAAGAAAAAAAAATAAACTTACCTCCTCCCCGCGTCTCTCCTCCGCGCCTCTCCCAGCTGGAACAGGAAGCACCCAGGCTCCCCTAAGCCAATCACAATGCTGCGATTCCGCGGTGTGATTGGTCTGAGTGCCGTGGTTCGGCGCTCAAGCAGGGACTGGAAGCCTGGGCATGTTCTCCACCCAGGCTGTAATGCAGCCTGGGTGGAGAACATGCAAAGTGCGCCTGACTGTTTGGCCAGCCTGAGACGGCCGGCCAAACATTCATGGGCACTTACAGAGTGCCCACCACTCCTCCCCCTGCTCTGAGAGCTGAGCAGCCCCGTCCCGCCCGCAAAGCTGCCCCAGCAGCAAAAAATAAAATGATAATAGCAACAAGTTATTATCATTTTATTTTTACTTCATTAACACTGCTGAAAAGCAGTGGGGCGACATTCCTCCGCCTTAGTGGAGGAGCCGCCACTGGTTATGTCACAGAAGTCAAAGGGGTTGAATAAAATCCAAGCATTACACAAAGAATAGGTGTAGCAGATGAACTACACCCACTCAGCACGAGACTGTCAGTGGAGTAGTACGCGTGCAGTGGTGCATTTGGGAGCATGTTGTCCCAAATATATAACTAAAACATGGTGTGATAGGGTATTGTCATTTACAGAGAGTATATTTTCCAATTAAATGCCCTCATGAAATTGCTACTAAATTTGCATCAAACCTGCAGTTTTACTGCTAAATAAATGTGGCGCACAAACACTAACACATGAAAATCATATTTATAATTTGCACATAGCACAAGGAAAATGTCTTGGTTTCTTGTGATCCTATTAAAATGTTTGTTTTCATTACAATTCAGAACTACAAAAAACAGTGTGCCTCAATTTTGCTAACCTTGCTGTTGATAGATTTTTGGCAAACATTTGACATACTACAGTCTTTCCTTTGACACTTGCTGAGCAAGATTCTCACTAATTTCCCTTTACAAAATTCTCTCCCAATCAATGAAAGGACTAATTTCAATGTTAAATAAGCAGCAGTTTGTCAGAAGACATTGCCTGACACTTGACCTCTGTCTTTGAACTCACAGCAAATGCCACCAGATGAACACAAAACTTAATGGCCTCTTTATCATTTATTACCTTCTGTACTCCTGCAAGGTTATTTTGGGGTCCTGCAGCACCTTCTGCACCCCTGATTCCAGCGCCCCTGCACGAGGGCCATACACATGATAGTGAGACAGAACACACCCATTAGTGCACTAATGGCCAAGTCTTAAAAGGGGACTTAGCCTCAGCTATAGATAGAATAGCTGATGTTCTTGGAGTCATGGGTCCATAAGCCCGCGTTAGATCTCAGGCAATCAACCATGGAGGGGAAGCCTATAAAAGAGGGACTACATTTCCTTGAAGCAGTTAGACTTACATAAGGACCACGTTCCTGAGATGGAAAGAGCATTGTTCACATGCCTGCAAGTGACTATCATTTAATTTTTCTATAACTTATTTATATACCTATGGGCATGGGTATGAGTGGCAGCATGTATAATATCACTGCTGCTCAGTGGCATTTCAAGCTAATGTGTCACATCTTTCTGCTGCACTTGCAATTAAATAAGCTCTGAACAATTTCCTGTTTCCTCATCTATCCATCCTGTGAGACTGAGTTACTGTTTGGGCTTGTGTTGTGGTTTTCGTAAGACACAGACACAGTGCAATACACAACAATCATATCACAGATGGTCTTGGAGTGGTTAAGAAGTCTACCCCTGACAGGTCTAGGTATCAGAACCTTAACTTCAGTGTGCCACAACATCACTCGTTAATGCCCTGTGTCTTCCTGTGCTTCTTCTGCCAGGGTCTTTAGATTTTTAAAGCATGTCATCGCCTATGGTCTCTAGGCATAACTAGGGTCACCTATGGGAGATAGGGTACACATTACACATGCTACATTTGACCTGTAACTCCTCATGGTTTTCATGGGTGTGTGAAATACATTCCATGCCTACTAGAAGGCATCGTATATTCCGATACACTCAGAAAAAAAATGGAAAGTACTGTATCTTAACATGTATGAGTCATGTGTGCCCACTGGGAACTTGGTACAATATTTGTGGTGCAGCATGTGGCATCAGAGATTGTGTGTGTTTGTGGTTTCTGTACATGTGTGTCGTGTCACCGATGTGAGAAGTATGCAGTAAAGAGCGATCAGTACTAGTACAAAGTTGGCAATGCGATAGAAGTCTGTCTTGACTTTTTGCTGATTTGTTCCCGCTTGTGGAACTTGCTGAGGTGTGCTGGGCAGGACTGCCTCCACGCACATGGCAGGAACGCAGACACCTCCGTTCAGAATTCCTTTCTTTTGGGGCAGTCCCACAGTATCTGTAGGGCATCCCTTGTGGCGCCTCAACTCCTCCAGCAGTTTGACTCCTGAGTGCACGCACTTGAGATGTCATAGTGTATAGTACCAGCTCTTTCAGATGTTGACATTTATCTCCCAGTTTTTACTCGATGCAGAGTAGCCATGTATGTCCTTCCTCAGACATTTCCACTGCCGCTGAGAGATCTGTCTTCCAAGGATTCTCTCCTATCCCAATGTGTGTTCCCAGTTAGATCGATTATCAAACTCTAACAATAATTGGTACAATTTGGGAACAGCTCCTTTAGGTACAATTATTCTAAGGAATAATGCTTCAACTGAAGTTGTATCCCTGTAAGCTGCTTGCTTAGTATGAAGGTGAGAAACCCAATGCTTAAATTGGGCATACTTGAGACTCGGTCTCATCTATTTTGAAGTCAGCTTTACAATGCAATTTTTTTTAATTGATTCATCTTGATACAGATCTGAGAGCATTCTGCCCCCCCCAACCCCCCCCCCCCCCACCTCTCCCTACCATTTCTGGAATGGGGAGACCCCTGTAGCCCTTGTAAAGTGAATTGAGGTATAGGGAGAGGGGGATGAGATGAGTGCTCTTTTTTCTGGTAAGATATCCCATACCTTTAGTGTTTAATGTGCCCTGTTGCCTAGGTAACCATTAGGTGCGGTGGTCTGTGTTTCTTCTTAACTCATATCAGCTCCCATAGCGGCTTCTCCACTATTGTGTGGCCCACATGTGCCCACTTTTTGTCATTTCCAATGTGGACCATTCCACTGCAATACGTTTATGTTTGTGTAACAAGGGGAAATATTTGGCAGTGCCATACTCCTTTTTGATCTGGATCGGTATAAGAGTGTTTGTAGGAGCTTGGGTTTCCTGTAATTCCACACAAACTTCATAATTAGTTTCTGCACCTGCAACATATATGTTTTATTAACCGAAATCAGCAGGGTGTAAAATATGTACAACAGTCTAGGAAAGACATTAACACAAATGGTATTGATTCTGCCTTTATATATACTTTCCTCCAAGATTCTAGGTCTTTCTGTACTTCAGTCAACAACTGAGGGTAATTGGCACCAAACAAGTCTGATATCTTGGGAGTAATCTTAATTTCCAAATACTTAATGTGCCTTCACACCCATCTAAATGGTTATGTTAATTCTAGGGAGCTACCTCCTACCTGGGGAATGAAAGGTTTAAGACTTCTGATTTGTCACATTTAATTTTGTAACCCAACACTTTTCCAAACATCTCCATTTGAGTGATTACCTTCGACAGGGAGATTTCGAGTGACCCCAAGATGAGTGAGGCATTTTCTGCATATATGTGAATTTAATGCTCTTTTGTCATCCCTACCCAAATTTCATCCCTTTAGTATTTGGTGATTGCCAAGAGCTCAATGACCAAGACAAACAACAGGGGCGACTATGGGTAGCCCTGCCGAGTACCCCTGGGTAACTTCAAGGGTATTGAGCAGTGTCAGTTAAGGGCAATCCTTGCTGTGTGGTGGATGTGGTTAACAAGCACGTCAACAATGCTTAGGCCGAAATTCATGGCCATCAAAAGAATGCACAGGAAAGACCAGTCCACCCAGTCAAAGTCTTTTTTCTGCCTAAGAAAAGCAGTATGGCTCGTATATCCTTCAAGCAGGTGAACCGCCCACGCACAATGTCTTGTGCTTGCCTCTGTTGAAGAAATCCGCACCGGTCTGCATGAACCATGAACGGGAGAACCCCATTCAGGCGGTTGGCCAGTCTTTTTGGTAAAAAGCTTCACTTCCACATGAAGAAGGGCAACTGGCATATGATGCACAATATCTCATGTCTTGCTCTGGCTTTGGGATAAATGTGATTACAGTTTCCTCCATTGTTCTACAGGTAGCCTTTTTTCTGGTAAAATAGTTAAATATGTCCTTTAATCTGGGGGTCAGTTTAGAAGGAAAAGTCTTATAAAACATGCCCATAAACCCTCTTGGGTTTTATCACTGCTGTCACTTCTTCTGTCTGAAGAGGGGCCTCTAGCAGCTCAATCTGTTCCTATGTTAAGTTATAGGAGGTACACATTGTCTATATAAGGTTGCTGCTCTGATGGTGATAAACTCCCTTTCATACATAGTGTGGTGTAGAAGTTTTTAAACACCTCTAACTCTTCTTCCTCTATTTACAGTAGTGTTCCGAACTACAGATAATCTCCTTTACATATTCTCTTTCCTTCTTGCCCCTTAATGTTTTGGTACGGGAGAGCCTACTTTGTCTATAGCAACATATGCCAGTCTTTTCTAATGCAGTAATGATAGTTTGACTCTGTATAAAAAATTATCAGCTAGCGGCTTACTGCTGGTAACTTAAGGTGTGGTTGTGTAGTGGAATGGGATATAAATTTAATCTCTATCTGTTTTACCTACTTTTCTAACTCCTGAAGTTTTAATGCTCAAAGTTGTTTTAGGTGGGCCATTAGAGCAATACCTTTCCCTGTTAACACTGCCTTGAAGGCATCCCAAACCACATTTATAGATACTTTTGTGCTCTCATTTCTACTAAAATAATCATCTATCTATTCACTGATTTCTTCTCTATAAATGGGGTCTCTCAGCATGAAAGGGTGTTATCTCCAAACTGTGCTTCTAAATCTTGTACTAATGCGAAGTATCTGACATTTGTTTCTCCCCCATGCATCCCTGTGACCTAACTCTTTCAAGCCCTTTTTAAAAGTCTTAGGAAAGGTACAGATCTTCATGTAATTCGACAAACCAAAGCACTCAGAGCGGTATTTTATCACAAAGGACACTGTCTAAACGGTAAGGACTTGTAGGGAGCACGGTTCTTGTTTATTGTAGAGTGTAGACAAACAGATAGTCTTCTGATACAGATGATACACAAATTAATATTCTTCGTGGATGAACAGCCAACACGTGTTTCGTCACTCGGTGACTTTGTCAAGGCTGTGAAATATTAACAAAAAAGCAACATAAAATAGACCATAACTAAAGGTTTTCAGTAGGAAGAGATAAGAGACAAGAGGGAAGATGATGAAACAGGACAGCTAAAGAGGAATCCAGTGCAGGAAGAAGATATATGTGTTATATGAAGTATATACCAGGAAAGTGGTTTCTTTATTGAGACAAAAAGAGGTAACAGGTGGTTATAGTGAAAACCAGTGCAAAAACCAAATAAAGATGTAAGATAATTTGATTACAGCATGACAAAGTGATGTACGTCGAAAAAACGTGAAGTATCCCACATTGACAGTTTCCTGACGAATCCCAGTATTATGAATGAGCGAGGATGTGTCTCCACCGAGAGCATGAAGATGTCAAACTAGCATAGCACCAAATACCAAAATATGGCCTCACCTTTTCAGAATGTAAGTAGGTATTCATTCATTTATCAACAATATAGTCCAGAGGTAAATCGTCGAATGGTCAAAGTCAGTCCACGGAAAGGGTGTTCCTTCGTAGGAAGGAAGTTGTGAAACTTGACCTGGCTAGAAGAGGTAAGGTAAACAGAAGCAATGAAAATGTGTTATAGAATTTCAGACAAAGTGGCCCATAAGATGGTGGATGTCATAAAGAGACTCTAGTCACTTACTCACAGTGAGTATAGGACGATGGGCAGTATATTAGATGTGATCAGAGCAAGAGAGGTATTGACCCACTGGTCCAGAATAGAGAATTAGGAAGAATGCTGCAAAATAAAATCAAATAAGTCCACTCAGTACAGTGATAAAATTAGTTGTCTCCGCAAATCTTCCATAAAGGAAGTGAAACAAGCATTTGCAATGCAATAGGTCTCGCAATTGCGAGATTTTGAGCTATTGGCAATGTAAATTACAATTTAAAAAACCTGCAATAATAAAAGGCATTGTCATTTACAATACCAATAGGTCAAAGTTTTTAACATGCAAGACCTATTGCATTGCAAATGCTTGTTCTTTACTTTTAGGCATGCTGCACAGCAGGCATTCTGCTATGGCTAAAAAAATTGCAAAGCCATCCATTAGTGCTTGTAGGCGAGTCCTATTGGCTTTGCCAGGACTTATTTTCTTTACTTTATCTCACGTTAAGCTCGACCTGTGTACTTTCTGCCTTCTGTGTTCCGTTTCCTCATTGTCAACATTTCGTGTCCCCTTCAATACACTTGTCTCCCGTGGCAGCTCTCTGCCCGCCCCTCTCTAGTTTTACCGTAAAGTGTTTGGAAACAAGGGAGGCGCGGAAAGAACTAAAACGAATCAGAGTAAATAGTGTGTCCCCAGTTTATTCAGCCCATCAGACCCTGCCAGTGGAAACCCCTGCTTTAGCTACTAAAAGAGAGGGGGTTCTTGACGCTCCTGCTGTCTCCCCACCCCCGCGTCTCATCCCCCCCCCAACTTTCACACTTTCCTTCGTGCAATTCTGTGCTGCCAAAGTTTTATATGTTGTTTTAATTATTCGATGGCGTCACAGCACAGGGTTGTGCGCTTTCAGTTGAGCCCTCGCCCCAACCCCCTCATCCCCTCAAGAAGTAGAAAAGTGAGTGTTTCTGGTGTGAGTTGGGCATACGAAAGGGTGTGAAAATCTTTGGTCCGTTGGTTAAACACTGACTAATCATCAACACGCCTTGGTTCAGCCGCCGGTCCGTTCTTCCACAAGCGACATCACCAGCACCATGGACGCCAAACAGCAACACACCACGGACCACAGAAGAGATACTTGAACAAACTGATGTCCGACAGCATCCGAGCCCCCCCCCACACACACAGCGTCTGACAAATCTACAGGTATGCCACATTCTGAGGCACACGCAGGCTAAAATAGGCATCATTGAGTGGGCGTCACGTGGACATCACAGCTGGTTGTTTTCAAAGCATCCCTGAGATGTGTAACAGCTCTGTCCCTCCCATCACCTGTCCACTTCACATAAAATATACCAGCTTTGAAAACATTCCTCTTGGGCGCAGAGACAATGCCCCAAGATATGGGGGTATACCTCCCTCAGCCCGATGTACAAAGTCGCTCCAAATGGTCTACTGTCCAAACCGCTTACTTTCTGTCCGTTCCACCATGGCTTTAATCCCAGGCTCCTCGTTTGGACATATTGTGTGGTCTTGGACAACTTCGTCTCTCAGAACCAGGTCCCGTACCTGCTAAATTGTGAAGCACTTAGACTACATCCGAGTAGCAAGAAGCGCTACATGATCAACGAGACTCGTTCGCGTGAACCGATGTGGAGCATGCAAACGCAACTGGCACCAAACCGGTGGCTCTTTACGGGTGAGTATGAACTGCACTCAGTGACACAGTCATTGAACACGGCTCCTGTGCCGGGCAGAGCTTATCAGCCGTTAGCAGCTTCCGGCTGGGCCGAGCCAGGAGTGGTATCTATCCATGTCTGAAAACAGCAGCTCGTTGGATGAATGCTTTACTCGCGGTGAAAGCGTCTGGTCACAGTCTAGCGCCACAGTCTCCGAAGGCAGCACCCCGAGGCATCATTGCACAGAAGAAGGGGGTCCGCACTCTGCTTTAACACAACGCCACACACAACGTCACAGTATGTACTGAATGATAACATTTGTCAGTGAGACTTCTCTTTCGCGCAGCACCACACTTACACACGAAAATGGCACACTGCTTAGTCAATATAACGACGTGTCTTTATTACAGCGTGACAAACAAAATACTTCACATTAACGCGTGTATTCGGAACTCCACGCCCGGCGTTATAAAAAATAGAAGTTGATATACACACCCCAATGGTTCGCTCTTCCTCGCCCTTAAAAGCATAGAAACATTGCAATGCAATAGGTCTCGCATTTATGCGAGTTTAAGCTATTGGCATTGTAAATGTCAATGCCTTTTATTTATGTTTTAAAAACGAAAACAAAAATAAAAGGCATTGTCATTTGCAATGTCAAGAGCTCAAACTCTCGTAAATGCGAGACCTATTGAATTGCAAATGCTTGTTTAGGTAAAAGTGCCTGCCTTTCACCACAACAGAACCAAGCCTCGCGTGATGTGCCTGTCTCTAGCCCTGCCTGTGCCCCTCACGCAGAAGAAAACAGAGAATTAATTATATAACCAAGCGCGGCCGCTAAAGTGAGCGGATCGCGCTGCAAATTAATTAAACAGGCGCTGCCGCAAAAGTGAAAGCAGCCCGCGCTGCAAATAAAAAAACCAAAAACAAAATAGTGCTGTTAGCCATGATAAAGCAGACCGTGTAGCATGACCAGTAAAAGGTCCAGTCCTTATGGGCGGTAACAAATGGAGACAAGGCGGTACCAAAGAGGGACTAAAAAGCCTATTTACCAATCAGAAGCCAGCATTTAAGAAGGACAATGAGACAAAGCCAATGACAAATATGGGCGGAAAGTGGACGAGGCTTTCACAGCACACCCTACTACAGCATGCCTCGCAGAGCTAGCAGCGCATGCGCGCTGCAGCTAGGCTCAACCTAAAAATGGATGAATCCACTAAAGAAAAAATAAAGCAGAAAACGTGTTAAATCTAATTACTGAGCAAAGGTGGTAGCGGAAGTTATAGGTCCGGATGGCCAATGTGACCATGTCATGGTGAGTGGAAGTCAAGACTAAGGCGATATACAAACAAAAACAGTAGAGTGGTATAAGTGAATAAGGAAGAGAAATTCAATCATAGTAGAAAAGATGTAGACCATTAAAGGTTAACAGGACTAGGCATGGTGAGTCAGATAAGTACCATGACAGTTAGGCAGAACGTCTCAGAACCCATGGTAAACAGAAAAAGCCGCGAGTGGAGAGCTTCTAATACCTTTCCCTGTTAACACTGCCTTGAAGGCATCCCAAACCACATTTATAGATACTTTCGTTCTCTCCTTTCTACTAAAATAATCATCTATCACTGATTTCTTCTCTATAAATGGGGACTCTCAGCATGAAAGGGTGTAATCTCCAAGCTGTGCTTCTAAATCTTGTACTAATGCAAAGTATCTGACATTTGTTTCTCCCCCACACATCCCTTTGACCCAACTCTTTCAAGCCCTTTTTAAAAGTCTTAGGAAAGGTACAGATCTCCCTGTATCCATATCTTTATGCACATCCCACACCAGATTTAAGTCCCCTGTAAGTATGTCACCCGTAGTTATTCCTGTTTATAGATCTAGGATGTTCCTTAGCAAAGCCTCTTGTGCATAATTAGGCATAGTTCGTTGTAATGGTCACAGGATGATCGAATGATGTGCCTGGTAAAATTAAATATCGGCCATTTTTATGAAGTTCATTGGCACAGGTGGCAGCTATAGTTCTATCAGGAAACAGTCTTAACTGCGTGCTGTTATCACTCACTTTCAAAATGTTATTTATGAATTTTTCTGCCCCTGAGTATTATTCTTTGGCTTTTCACAGTCAGCCATTCTCCTCCATCACTACACAGCTATGTCTGTGCCTCCAACCAGCCGTGTCGAGACTCAGTTGTAGAACTTTGTGGCAAAACAATGTCCAGGAATTTCACTGTATCCTTTTTATTGGTAAACGATACAATTTGCCCTCTCAACGTCTGGAGTACGTGGTCACCATCTTAAGTCATCTTCACTCCCCAGACTCAGCAACGATGCTGCGTTTGGTTGTCCACTGTGCATCCTCCAAGAACGATAATCAGCTGCAAGTCTCTCTATAATGGGGTCATCATCCCAGGCCCTCTGGTTTCCTGGATGGTGCTGTAAGGTGAGTTCTGCTGATTATGCAACCGAGGACCAGGAGCAGACGAGGGGCGTATTCATTCATGCTGCCATCTTGGCCACGGCCGTCCACACACATCTTTTTAAAAGTCAGTCTGCATGGGGGCTTGTTCTTGCTACTTTGTGTCATTATGTAGGTATAGGTTACTGTTATACCTGCTGCTCAGCCAGTGTGACTGTGGAGTGGAATGTTGGTGTGAGAGGTGACTGGAATGTTGGATGAGTGAGGATGTCAGTTGGTGTATGAGCAGCAGGAAGGCTGCTCCTGGTGGGGCTCAACCCTGTAACATCTGATCTTCAATAAACCTACATGAAAACTACTTGGATTGTACCTTCTTCTGTTCACAACAGTTACCTTTGATGGCTATGGGATTTTGTACAACTCTCGTCCTAAAAATCTTGACCTCCTTGATTTATGAGGGTTTTGCATAACTCGATGCAATGCGTTTCGGCACTGTGATTACATCAACTTTTGACACTAGCAATAATTTGTGCTTGAAAGTTGATGGATGCTGCAGTTTGTATCGCTCTCTGTTGTGCTACCACCCACAATGCCAAATTTGTCTTGGCTTGGGTGTTATGGAAAATAAGTTTGTAAAAGGTGGACACTGAGTCAAGGTACATTTTTTAGGTCGAGCCTAGTGGCAGTGCGCATGAGCTGCTCGCTCTGCGAGACTGCTGTAGTAGAGTATGGGAGAGAAGCCAACACCCACTCTCCACCCATATTTTTCATTGGCTTCTGTCATTGTCTTTCGTAAATGCTGCCTTAGGATTCGTTAATAGGCTTGTTAGTCCCTTCTTAGTACAGCCTTGTCGTCATTTGTAACCTCCCATGGCTACTGGCCCCTTTACTTCGGTTGTTACACGGGACCTGTTATTTAGTCTGTAAGCACTATTTACTTTATTGAGTTTCTCTAAATGCAGGCCAGACATGCGCTGCTTCAGCTGAAATCGCTTGTGTGTTTTTTGAGCAGCACGGCCGCCCCCGTAACACAGGCGCCCGCTTTCAATCCTTTTAACCTGGCATTATCTTGTGTCTGTTTCAAACCCCCCCCCCATAAAATGGATTTAAAAATGATTAGCGAATTAAGTCATGTGAATTCCAGGTAGCACATAATCGTGTGCTAATGGGCTGAAGCTGACAACAGCTCATCTGTTACATGTCATCTGAACTAAAGCCACCTGACAGGGTTGTTTTCAAAAGCCTGTTTTATTAACAATACCACCACCGCCAATACCACCATCACCACCAATAACACCACCACCACCAATACCCCACCACCAGTATACCACCATCACCAATACCAACACCACCACCAATAGCACCACCACCAATAGCACCACCACCAATACCACCACCACCAATATCACCACCAATGCCACCACCACCAATACCACCACCACCAATACCACCATCACCACCAATACCACCAATACCACCACCACCACCACCAATACCCCATCACCAATACCACCACCATCACCAATACCAACACCAATAGCACCACCAACAATACCACCACCACCAATAGCACCACCACCAATACCACCACCACCAATACCTCCACCAATACCACCACCAATACATCCACTACCAATACCACCACCAATACCACCACCAATACCACCTCCAATACCAATACCACCACCACCAATATGTCCACCAATACCACCAATACCACCACCAATACCACCACCACCACCAATACCACCACCACCAATACCACCACCACCAATATCACCTCAACCAATACCACCACCACCAATGCTACCACCACCAATGCCACCACCACCAATACCAATACGACCACCAATACCACCACCAATACCACCACCACCAATACCAACACCAATACCACCACCAACAATACCATCACCAATACCACCACCAATACCACCACCACCAATACCACCACCACCAATACCATCACCACCAATACCAATATCAATACCACCACCGCCAATACCATACCACAACCACCATCATCACCAATACCACCACCACCAATACCACCACCACTACCAATACCACCACCAATACCATCACCAATACCACCACCACCAATACCACTTATACCACCACCAATACCACCACCAATACCTATACCACCACCGATACCAATACCACCACCACCAATACCACCACTACCACCAATAACACCACCACCAATACCACCACCAATACCACTACCAATACCACCAATATCACCACCACCACCAATACCACCACCACCCCCAATACCACTATCACCAATATTAATACCACCACCACCAATACCAATACCACCACTAATACCACCACCAATACCATCAGCACCACCAATATCACCACCACCAATACGACCACCAATACCACCACAACCAATACCACCACAACCAATACCACCACTACCACCAATACCACCACCACCAATACCACTGCCACCAGTACCACCACCAATACCACCACCACCAATACCACCACCAATACCACCACCAATACCACCACTAATACCACCACCAATACCATCACCACCAATATCACCACCACCAATACCACCACCACCAATACCAACCAATACCACCACCAATATCACCACCACCACCAATACCAAACCACCACCACCAATACCACCATCAATACCACTACCAATACCACCACCAATCCAATACCACCACCACCAATACCACCGCCAATACCAATACCAATACCACCACCACCAATACCACCACCACCAATACCACCACCACCACCAATACCAACACCAATACCAACACCAATACCACCACCAATACCACCACCAATAAGACCACCAATATCACCACCACCACCAATACCGCCACCACTAATACCATCACCACCAATACCACCACCACCACCAATACCACCACCAATACCAATATCAATACCACCACCACCAATACCATACCACAACCACCATCATCACCAATACCACCACCAATATCACCACCACCAATACCACTACCAATACCACCACCACCAATACTATCACCACCACCAATACCACCATCCATACCACCACCAATACCACTTATACCACCATCAATACCAACACTACCAATACCACCACCACCAATACCACCACCAATACCTATACCACCACCAATATCAATACCACCACCACCAATACCACCAATAACACCACCATCACCAATACCACCACCACCACTAATACCACCACCAATACCTATACCACCACCAATACCACCACCACCACCAATACCACCTCTACCACCAATAACACCGCCACCAATACCACCAAATACCACCAATACCAGCACCACCAATATCAATACCACCACCACAACCAATACCACCACTAATACCACCAATACCATCAGCACCACTAATATCACCACCACCAATACCACCACAACCAATACCACCACTACCACCACCAATACCACCAATACCAACACCACCACCACCAATACCAATGCCACCACCAATACCACCACCAATACCACCACCACTAATACCACTACCAATACCACCACCAATATCACCACCACCAATACCACCACCACCACCAATACCACCACCACCAATACCAACCAATACCACCACCAATATCACCACCACCACCAATACCAAACCACCACCATCAATACCAATACCACCACCAATACCACCACCAATCTAATACCACCACCACCAATACCACCACCACCAATACCACCACCACTAATACCATCACCACCAATACCACCACCACCAATACCACCACCAATACCAATATCAATACCACCACCACCATCACCAATACCACCACCATTACCACCACCACCAATACTATCACCACCACCAATACCACCACCAATACCACCACCACCAATACCACCATCAATACCACTTATACAACCATCAATACCACCACCACCAATACCTATACCACCACCAATATCAATACCACCACCAATAACACCACCACCACCAATACCACCACCACCAATACCACTACCAATACCTATACCACCACCAATACCAATACCACCACCACCAATACCACCTCTACCACCAATACCACCAATAATACCACCACCAATACCACCACCACCACCAATAACACCACCACCACTAATACCACTACCAATACCACCAATATCACCACCACCGCCACCACCAATACCACCAACACCACCACCAATATCAATACCACCACCAATACCACCACTAATACCACCACCACCAATACCATCAGCACCACCAATATCACCACCACCAATACAACCACCAATATCACCACAACCAATACCACCACTACCATCACCACCAATACCACCAATACCACTGCCACCAATACCAACACCACCAGCACCAATACCACCAATACCACCACCAATACCACCACCACCAATACCACCCAATACCACCACCAATATCACCACCACGACCAATACCAATCCACCACCACCAATACCACCATCAATACCAATACCACCACCAATACCACCACCAATCCAATACCACCACCACCAATACCAATACAACCGCCAATACCAATACCACCACCACCAATACCACCACCAATACCACCACCACCAATACCAATACCACCACCACCTCCACCAATACCAACACAAATACCACCACCAATACCACCACCAATAAGACCACCAATATCACCACCAATACCACGCGGCCAGGGCGACTGACGCTGGAATCTGGGGCTCACGGTTCGATCCCCGGCACAGGTGGCAGGTCAGCCCAGCACCATGTGACTCTGGGCAATAGCTTGCTTAATCTTCCCGATGGCCCCCAGCGCCAGGATGCCTTCGGGTAGCTGTTCGCGCTTTACAAATACTGGATTTTTACATTTTTACCACCACTAATACCATCACCACCAATACCACCACCAATACCAATATCAATACCACCACCACCAATACCATACCACAACCACCATCATCACCAATACCACAACTACCAACACTACCAATACCACCACCAATACCACCACCACCAATACTATCACCACCACCAATACCACTTATACCACCACCAAGATCAATACCACCACTACCACCAATACCACCAATACCAACAATAACACCACCACCAATACCTCCACCACCACCAATACCACTACCAATACCACCAATATCACCACCACCACCAACACCAATACCACCACCACCAATACTACCACCAATACCATCATCACCACCAATACCCCACCACCAATATACCACCATCACCAATACCAACACCACCACCAATAACACCACAACCAATACCACCACCAATACCACCACCACCAATATCACCACCAATGCCACCACCACCAATACAACCACCACCAATACCACCATCACCACCAATACCACCACCACCAATACCCCACCACCAATACCACCACCATCACCAATACCAACACCACCACCAATAGCACCACCAACAATACCACCACCACCACCACCAATACCACCACCAATACCACCACTACCAATACCACCACCAATACCACCACCACCACCAATCCAATACCACCACCACCAATACCACCGCCAATACCAATACCACCACCACCAATACCACCACCACCAATATGTCCACGAACACCACCACCAATACCACCACCACCACCAATATCACCACCACCAATACTACCACCACCAATACCACCACCACCAATACCACCACCAATACCACCACCACCAATACCAATACCAGCACCAATACCACCACCACCAATACCAACACCAATACCACCAACACCAATACCATCACCAATACCACCACCGATACCACTACCAATACCACCACCAATATCACCACCACGACCATTACAATCCACCACCACCAATACCACCATCAATACCAATACCACCACCAATACCACCACCAATCCAATACCACCACCACCAATACAACCGCCAATACCAATACCACCACCACCAATACCACCACCACCAATACCACCACCACCAATACCAATACCACCAATACCACCACCACCAATATCACCACCAATACCACCACCACGAATACCATCACCACCAATACCACCACCAATACCAATTTCAATACCACCACCACCAATACCATACCACAACCACCATCATCACCAATACCACAACTACCAACACCACCAATATTACCACCACCACCACCAATACCACTACCAATACCACCACCACCAATACTATCACCACCACCAATACCACTTATACCACCATCAATAGCACCACCACCAATACCACCACCACCACCAATACCACCACCAATACCTATACCACCACCAATATCAATACCACCACCACCACCAATACCAACAATAACACCACCACCAATACCACTACCAATACCACCAATATCACCACCACCACCAACACCAATACCACCACCACTAATACCACCACCACCAATACCATCATCACCATCAATACCACCACCAATACCCCACCACCAATATACCACCATCACCAATACCAACACCACCACCAATAACACCACAACCAATACCACCATCACCACCACAATACCACCACCACCAATACCACCACCACCAATACCACCAATACCACCACCAATACCACCACCACCAATACCACCATCACCACCAATACCACCACCACCAATACCCCACCACCAATACCACCACCACCAATACCACCACCATCACCAACACCAACACCACCACCAATAGCACCACCAACAATACCACCACCACCACCACCACCAATACCTCCACCAATACCACCACTACCAATACCACCACCAATACCACCACTACCACCAATCCAATACCACCACCAATACCACCGCTAATACCAATACCACCACCAATACCACCACCACCAATATGTCCACGAACACCACCACCACCACCAATATAACCACCACCAATAGCACCACCACCACCAATACTACCACCACCAATACCACCACCACCAATACCACCACCAATACCACCACCACCAATACCACCACCAATACCACCAACACCAATACCACCACCAATACCATCCCCAATACCACCACCGATATCACCACCAATACCACCACCAATACCACCACCACGAATACCATCACCACCAATACTACCACCAATACCAATATCAATACCACCACCACCAATATCATACCACAACCACCATCATCACCAATACCACCACCACCGCCAATACCACCACCACTACCAGTACCACCAATATCACCACCACCAATACCACCACCACCAATACCACCACCAATATCACCACCACGACCAATACCAAACCACCACCACCAATACCACCATCAATACCAATACCACCACCAATACCACCACCAATCCAATACCACCACCACCAATGCAACCGCCAATACCACCACCACCAATATCACCACCAATACCACCACCACCAATACCACCACCAATACCACCACCAATACCACCACCAATACCAACACAAATACCACAACCAATACCACCACCTTTAAGACCACCAATATCACCACCAATACCACCACCAATACCACCACCACTAATATCATCACCACCAATACCAGCACCAATACCACCACCACCAATACCAATATCAATACCACCACCACCAATACCATACCACAACCACCAACACCACCAATATCACCACCAATACCACTACCAATACCACCACCACCAATACTATCACCACCACCAATACCACTTATACCACCATCAATAGCACCACCACCAATACCACCACCACAAATACCATCACCAATACCTATACCACCACCAATATCAATAGCACCACCACCACCAATACCAACAATAACACCAATACCACCACCACCAATACCACTACCAATACCACCAATATCACCACCACCACCACCAATACCATCACCACCAATACCACCACCACCAATACCCCACCACCAATACCAACACCACCACCAATACCACCACCACCAATACCACCACCAATACCACCACCACCAATATCACCACCAATGCCACCAATACCACCACCAATACCACCACCACCAATACCACCATCACCACCAATACCACCACCACCACCAATACCCCACCACCAATACCAACACCAACAGCACCACCAACAATACGACCACGACCACCAATACCTCCACCAATACCACCACTACCAATACCACCACCAATACCACGACCACCAATACCACCACCACCACCAATCCAATACCACCACCACCAATACCACCGCCAATACCAATACCAATACCACCGCCAATACCAATACCACCACCACCAATACCACCACCACCAATATGTCCACCAACACCACCACCAATACCACCACCACCAATACCACCACCACCAATACTACCCCCACCAATACCACCACCACCACCAATACCGCCACCAATACCACCACCACCAATACCAACACTAATACCACCACCACCAATACCATCACCAATTCCACCACCGATACCACCACCAATACCACCACCAATACCACCATCACGAATACCATCACCACCAATAATACCACCAATACCAATATCATTATCATCATCATCAAATTTCTTTATTTCGGTTACAAAAACCATAAAAGAAGAACAACCACAGGGTAGAAAATGATGAACAGCATACAACAAAGTCTAAGACTGAATAAAACGGATGCTATTTAAAACGTAGAGCCCTCTAGGGTACACTCATGAACATACAAATAGTTGACTTTAGTGGCTAATAGCACCCTTACAAACATTAGACAATTGTTAAAACTTTCATTTAAAATACATAAAATACAATAAAATCAGATTGTTTAAAATTAGAAATCATAAGGGGGAATTAAGCCCCATTAGCTGATTGAGGTCTACTACACTTCTTAGTCATACAGTGACTGGCTATACTAACTGGGCCCTCCTCCTGATTGCCCAAAACTGGCCCAAACATTTGGATGTTGCCCAGGCAAAAGCGGGCCTGGCATCAGATTTTAAGATTCTTAAAGCTTCTTTGGAGCTTGATGTCCCTAGGAGCCTGCACACCGGTTTCAACCACCAATATCAATACCACCACCACCAATATCATACCACAACCGCCATCATCACCAATACCACCACCACCACCACCAATACCACCACCACCACCAATACCACCACCACCAGTACCACCACCACTACCAGTACCACCGCCACCAATACCATCACCACCACCAATACCACCACCAATGCCACTTATGCCACCACCAATACCTATACCACCACCAATACCAATACCACCACCACCACCAATACCACCACAACCACCAATACCACTACCAATACCACCAATATCACCACCAACACCACCACCAATACCACCACCACCAATACCACCATCAATACCAATGCCACCACCAATACCACCACCAATCCAATACCACCACCACCAATACCAATACCACCACCAATACCACCACCACCAATACCACCACCACAAATATGTCCACCAATACCGCCAATACCACAACCAATACCACCACCACCGATACCACCACCACCAATACCACCACCAATACCACCACCTCCACCACCAATACCACCACCAATACCACCACCACCAATACCACCACCAATACCACCACCAATACCACCACCAATACCACCACCAATAAGACCACCAATATCACCACCACCACCAATACCACCACCACTAATACCATCATCACCAATACCACCACCACCAATACCACCACCAATATCAATACCACCACCACCAATACCATACCACAACCACCATCATCACCAATACCACCAATACCACCAATATCACCACCACCAATACCACCACCACCAATACTATCACCACCACCACCACCACCAATACCACCACCAATACCACTGATACCACCATCAATACCACCACCAATACCTATACCACCACCAATATCAATACCACCACCAATACCACCACCAGCAATACCACCACCACCACCAATACCACCACCAGCAATACCACCACCACCACCAGCAATACCACTACGAATACCACCAATATCACCACCAACACCAATACCACCACCACCAATACCACCACCACCCCAATACCACCAAATGCCAATAATACCACAACCACCAATACCACCACCAATGTCAATACCACCACCACCAATACCAATACCACCACTAATACCATCAGCACCACCAATATCACCACCACCAATACCACCAATACCAATACCACCACCAATACCACCACCACCAATACAAATACCACCACCACCAATACCAGCACCACCAATACCACCACCAATACCACCACCAATACCACCACCAATACCACCACTAATACCACCACCAATGTCACCACCAATACCACCACCAATACCACCACTATCAATACCATCACCACCAATACCACCAATAGCACCTCCACCACCAATACCAATATCAATACCACCACCACCAATAACATACCACAACCACCATCATCACCAATACCACCACCACCAATACCACCACCAATACCACCATCACTACCAATACCACCACCACCAATACCATCACCACCACCAATACCACTTATACCACCATCAATACCATCAATACCACCACCAATACCACCACCACCAATACCACCACCAACACCTATACCACTACCAATACCACCACCAATACCACCGCTATCACCAATACCACCAATAACACCACCACCAATACCACCACCTCAACTAATACCACCACCACCACCAATACCACCACAACCAATACCACCACCACCACCGATACCACCACCACCAATACCAATACCAATACCACTGCCACCAATACCAACACCAATACCACCACCACCAATACCACCACCACCGATACCACCAATACCACCACTAATACCACCACCATCACCAATACCACCACCAATACCATCACCACCACCAATATCACCATCACCAATACCATCACCACCACCAATATCACCACCACCAATACCACCACCAATACCACACCCACCAATACCATAACCACCACCACCACCAATACCATCATCAATACCAATACCACCACCAATACCACCACCACCACCATTACCACCACTATTGCCATCACCAATGCCACCAATACCACCACAGTACCACCACCACCAATACCACCACAACCAATACCACCACCACCAATACCAATGCCACCACCACCAATACCAATACCACCACCACCACCAATACCACCACCACCAGTACCAATACCACCACCAATACCAATACCACCACCACCACCAATACCCCCACCACCTATACCACCACCACCAATACCACCACCACCACCTCCAATACCACCACATCACCACCAATACCACCACTACCAATACCACCAATACCACCACCAATACCAGTACCACCACAACCAATACAAACACCAATACCACCACCACCAATACCAATACTGCCACCAATAACACCACCACCAATACCACCACTAATACCACCACCACCAATACCACCACCACCCCCAATACCACCAAATGCCACCAATACCTCCTCCACCAATACACTTCACACTTTGGGGTCGATTCCGATTCGGGCCGGAAAAAGCACCGACCGACTCGGATCCGGAAATAATACCGACCGACACGTACCTGTGGCGCCCGACACGCCAAGTACGATGCAAGGCGTGCAAAATCCGACCGACACGTACCGAAACCAAGTCGACCGACCGAGCCGCACGGAAAACAGCAATCCGGTCGGAAAAACACGCGAATCCAACCGACCGACACGCACCCGGAACAAATCCGACCGAACCGTACACGCGAACTCCAACCCGCAAAGTACGATGCAAGGCACGAAAACCACGAGCGAGTCGGACGGAGGCCAAGCCGTACGACCGACACGCATACAAAACCGAGCCGAAGCAGCACAAAACACCGCGACCGACGCGTACGCAGCATAGAAAACTGCACATACACAGCGTGAACGAAACGGAGAAGACCGTACGAGACAAATGCAGGGTCCGACTCGGTCACAAGAACGTTTCCAACATACACAGACAGTACAAAGGAAAATTCACCCAAAAAAAGGCCAAACAAGCAATTACCAAGCCAATAAATACTGGGGGGGGGTGGGGACAGAGAACAAAGACACACCCACAACTCCACCCATATAAAGGACACAAATCACAACCATGAGCCTTTGCAAATGCTATTCCACTGCCAGCACCCTAGAGAAAGCAACCACACACCCACAGCTCATCCCTCACACAAGCCACACACCATCAGCACACCAACAAATACCTACCTCACATACACCCAGCAAAACACACACTCCACACCCTCACCTGCACACCAACACACACATCACTCACCATCACCACCCATCACCATGCCCCCCAAGAAGAATCCCAAGTTCCTAGATTGTGAATTGGAAGTCATGGTAGACGAGATCCTCAGGGTAGAGCTACAGCTGTTTGGCACACTGGTCCAACAGACCCCCATCTCCCAGAAAACCAAGATGTGGGAGAGGATCATCAACAGGGTGAACGCACAATCACCATGTCGGCGCACAAAGAGCGACATCCAGAACAGGTGGTATGACGTGCGCAGGAGGGTACGGGACCTGCTCAAGAAAGACTACATCAACAGCCAATACACCGGCAGTGGCCCTCCTGCCAAGCCAATATACCTCAGGCCCTGGGAGGAGAAGGTGCGGGCCATCCTTCCGCCAGTGAGCGTATATGGACTAGAGGACATCCCAGAGCCTGGTGAGTACACAACAAATGTACACAATATACTGCCACAAAACACACACACATCACTGTCAAGGGGAGAGTCAAACCATGCACTCATAGCAATTACACAGCAACCAGAACAGAATCATCCCAAAATGTGTATGTCAGTCAGATAAACACCACACATGCCATCAAAAAAGTCACATCCAACTGTGCCATCACATGTACAAACACAACTACAACTGCAGCTAGGCAGTGGCACAAATAGAACTAACAAACACATCCAGACATGTAGCCACCACAATCAATCAATCAATCATGTCACTTATAAAGCGCACTACATACCCGCGAGGGTCTCAAGGCGCTGGGGGAAGAGGGGGGTGGTGCTGCTACTGATCGAAGAGCCAGGTCTTGAGGAGTCTTCTGAAGGCCAGTAGGTCTTGGGTCTGCCGAAGGTTGGTGGGGAGGGTGTTCCAGGTCTTGGCGGCGAGGTGGGAGAAGGATCTGCCGCCGGCGGTCGTTTTCCGGATGCGGGGGACTGTGGCGAGGGCGAGGCTGGTGGAGCGGAGCTGGCGGGTGGGGGTGTAGAAGCTGAGTCGTCTGTTGAGGTAGGCTGGTCCGGAGTTGTGGAGTGCTTTGTGTGCGTGGGTGAGGAGCTTGAAGGTTATCCTCTTGTTGACAGGGAGCCAGTGCAGGTCTCTCAGGTGGGGTGTGATGTGGCTGCGTCGGGGGATGTCGAGGATAAGACGTGCAGAGGCGTTCTGGATGCGTTGCAGCCGTCTCAGGAGCTTAGCCGTCGTTCCTGCGTAGAGGGCGTTTCCGTAGTCCAGCCTGCTGGTGACGAGGGCCTGGGTGACTGTTTTTCTTGTTTCGGTGGGGATCCACTTGAAGATCCTGCGGAGCATTCGGAGGGTGTTGAAGCAGGATGAGGAAACGGCGTTGACCTGCTTAGTCATGGAGAGGGTGGGGTCGAGGATGACCCCTAGGTTGCGTGCGTGGTCGGTGGGTGTCAGGGCTGTTCCCAGTGATGTTGGCCACCAGGAGTCGACCCATGCTGAAGGGTTGGAACCAAGGATGAGGACCTCCGTCTTGTCCGAGTTCAGCTTCAGGCGGCTGGTACTCATCCATTCGGCGACGGCCTTCATTCCTTCGTGGAGGTGGGCTTTGGCGGTGTGAGGGTCTTTGGTGAGGGAGAGGATCAGCTGGGTGTCGTCGGCGTAGGAGATGATGTTGAGGTTGTGCTGTCGGGCGACGTGGGTGAGGGGTGCCATGTAGATGTTGAACACACAACAACACCAACACACAGTGAAGACCACTCAAAGGAAGGAATTCTGTGTATGCTGGCCAAGTCAGTGTAGCCAATAGCATCATGGGAGTCGCAGTCACACATATTGCCCCCCCCCCACAACTGTCCCATCAACACCACCATGAACCATGCGCACATCACAGGGAGTGGAGAAGGACTCACAAGATGGCTGACACTGGCAACTGCTGTGGGGAGCACAAGGCCCTGCTGGCAACTGTGCACCAACAAACAGCAGGACACCACTGACTGACATCCTGAGAGACAACTTCCACTCCCTGCAATGCAAGCACGTTCCATGGTGGGATATCTGGCTAGCTGGGTGGGAAGGAGGACTTGCAGCACTGACCATAGTCACAAGCACCTCCCCTCACACACCCCCCAACACAAACTCCACAGAACCCACCTGGTAGAATGCAATGCCCCCCATCCTAACACAAGATCCCACAAAGAACCACCACCCTGGGTTATGTTGTGTGAAGCACAGGGCCACTCTTGGGACTTGTAGCCAAACAACTGCCAGGACAACACTCCCAGCCATCCTGTCAGCACAGCCAGCCCACCCCACAGGGAAGCAGAGTCAAAAGGAAGGAAGCATGGGCATGCTGGGAAGGGGGTGGAGGCAATAGCATGATGGGAGTCGTAGTCACTGATATTGGTCACCCCCACAACTGTCCCATCAACACCACCCTGAACCATGCTCACATCACAGGGAGTGGAGAAGAACTCACAAGATGGCTGACACTGGCTACTGCTGTGGGGAGCACAAGGCCCTGCTGGCAACTGTGCACCAACAAACAGCAGGACACCACTGACTGACATCCTGAGAGACAACTTCCACTCCCTGCAATGCAAGCACGTTCCATGGTGGGATAACTGGCTGGCTGGCTGGGTGGGTGGGAAGGAGGACTTGCAGCACTAACCATAGTCACAAGCACCTCCCCTCACACACCCCCAACACAAACTCCACAGAACCCACCTGGTAGAATGCAATGCCCCCATCCTAACACAAGATCCCACAAAGAACCACCATCCTGGGTTATGTTGTGTGAAGCACAGGGACACTCTTGGGACTTTTAGCCAAACAACTGCCAGGACAACACTCCCAGCCATCCTGTCAGCACAGCCAGCCCACCCCACAGGGAAGCAGAGTCAAAAGGAAGGAAGCAAGGGCATGCTGGGAAGGGGGTGGAGGCAATAGCATGATGGGAGTCGTAGTCACAGCTCTACATCCCCCACCACATGGCCCAGCAAGCTCACACTCACGCATGCACATCCCACAGAGAGTGGAAAGGCCCATCAAAGATGTCTGACACTGTTGCTGTGTCGTGGGGAGCACAAGGGCATGCTGGGTACTGCACACCAACCAACAGCAGGACACCACTGTCAGCCATCTTGCCATTGCTCTCACACCCACACACACTGAACTCCCCACAAAAGCAAGTAAGTATGGGAATGCTGGGAAGTGGGGTGGAGGCAATAGCATGATGGGAGTCGTAGTCACAGACATAGCTCACCCCCACAACTGTCCCATCAACACCACCCTGAACCATGCTCACATCACAGGGAGTGGAGAAGGACTCACAAGATGGCTGACACTGGCTACTGCTGTGGGGAGCACAAGGCCCTGCTGGCAACTGTGCACCAACAAACAGCAGGACACCACTGACTGACATCCTGAGAGACAACTTCCACTCCCTGCAATGCAAGCACGTTCCATGGTGGGATAACTGGCTGGCTGGGTGGGTGGGAAGGAGGACTTGCAGCACTAACCATAGTCACAAGCACCTCCCCTCACACCCCCCCAACACAAACTCCACAGAACCCACCTGGTAGAATGCAATGCCCCCATCCTAACACAAGATCCCACAAAGAACCACCACCCTGGGTTATGTTGTGTGAAGCACAGGGCCACTCTTGGGACTTCTAGCCAAACAACTGCCAGGACAACACTCCCAGCCATCCTGTCAGCACAGCCAGCCCACCCCACAGGGAAGCAGAGTCAAAAGGAAGGAAGCATGGGCATGCTGGGAAGGGGGTGGAGGCAATAGCATGATGGGAGTCGTAGTCACTGATATTGGTCACCCCCACAACTGTCCCATCAACACCACCCTGAACCATGCTCACATCACAGGGAGTGGAGAAGGACTCACAAGATGGCTGACACTGGCTACTGCTGTGGGGAGCACAAGGCCCTGCTGGCAACTGTGCACCAACAAACAGCAGGACACCACTGACTGACATCCTGAGAGACAACTTCCACTCCCTGCAATGCAAGCACGTTCCATGGTGGGATAACTGGCTGGCTGGGTGGGTGGGAAGGAGGACTTGCAGCACTAACCATAGTCACAAGCACCTCCCCTCACACACACCCCAACACAAACTCCACAGAACCCACCTGGTAGAATGCAATGCCCCCATCCTAACACAAGATCCCACAAAGAACCACCACCCTGGGTTATGTTGTGTGAAGCACAGGGACACTCTTGGGACTTTTAGCCAAACAACTGCCAGGACAACTCTCCCAGCCATCCTGTCAGCACAGCCAGCCCACCCCACAGGGAAGCAGAGTCAAAAGGAAGGAAGCAAGGGCATGCTGGGAAGGGGGTGGAGGCAATAGCATGATGGGAGTCGTAGTCACAGCTCTACATCCCCCACCACATGGCCCAGCAAGCTCACACTCACGCATGCACATCCCACAGAGAGTGGAAAGGCCCATCAAAGATGTCTGACACTGTTGCTGTGTCGTGGGGAGCACAAGGGCATGCTGGGTACTGCACACCAACCAACAGCAGGACACCACTGTCAGCCATCTTGCCATTGCTCTCACACCCACACACACTGAACTCCCCACAAAGGCAAGTAAGTATGGGAATGCTGGGAAGTGGGGTGGAGGCAATAGCATGATGGGAGTCGTAGTCACAGACATAGCTCACCCCCACAACTGTCCCATCAACACCACCCTGAACCATGCTCACATCACAGGGAGTGGAGAAGGACTCACAAGATGGCTGACACTGGCTACTGCTGTGGGGAGCACAAGGCCCTGCTGGCAACTGTGCACCAACAAACAGCAGGACACCACTGACTGACATCCTGAGAGACAACTTCCACTCCCTGCAATGCAAGCACGTTCCATGGTGGGATAACTGACTGGCTGGGTGGGTGGGAAGGAGGGCCGGCTGTCAAGCAAACACAACCAATGCAGACCATGTTCACACCCCAAAAAATACATAGAAATGCCCAAATAATGAGGACAATGTGCCACACCAATATCAACCCCTGACTGTGACGACTTAGGACAATGCAATGTACAGGCCCGCACCCAGAGGCACAGTCACAACTGTCATGTGTGTCAACCATTGATGCCTGCAGAAACATAACATACATTGTGTGTGTCTCCCAAAAACAGGTGATGATGGGGACACAGCAGCAGACGCTGAGGAGTCCCAGTCCCAGGCTCAAGAGGATGCGGAGCTCACTGGCGTCGTGACAGCCTCTGTCCTCCTCGGACGATGAAGACCAACCTGGCACATCCGGTGCAAGTCTACATGCAGCACCAGCAGGACCACCAGCTGCAGCACCAGCAGGACCACCAGCTGCACCCCTGCACCCACCCCTCCAACGACTGTCACCACAAATACCATCCCTGCCGACATGGACAGAACAAGGAGCAACACCAGCACAGGGACCCTGGACCAACCTGGGGCCATGGACACCACCACCACCACCAACCCCCAAGGTGGACCAGGGTTATCTGTGCGTGCCACTTCACACACTGCACATGTCGGCAGAGATGGTGGGAGGGGTGGGAGACAGAGGTCGCTGCTTGCAGACGTTGCTGGTGTGCATGATGACCCACAACTGGTACGCATAGCTGATGCGTACCAGTCCAGCACCGGAGATCTCAGCCAGGTAGTGGGGCTCCTCAGAGACATGAAACAGCATCAGGCTGCCCATCATGCCCGCTTGGACTCCCACATGTCCCACGTGGAGTCACACATAACCCGTGTGGACTCACACATGTCCCGCGTGGAGTCCAAGTGGGATGCACTGCATGAGATGACGGCGGTGCACAGGGACATTTTACAATGCCTCCGCCAGATGAACAGCAACCAGTCCACACCTCCCTGTGTGCCAACAACATCTGGTGCCGAACAAACTGCAACTGCCACAGGGAGGGAGGATGACTCTGGCGGAGAGTCCCCTGCACCGCAGCAGCCTGTACTTGAGGGCCCCCCCCAAGAAGAGGGGTCGTCCGAGGAGGGGCAAGTGAGAGGCCGATGGCCAAGCGCAACTCCCAGGAAGCCTGAACCTGTTCTGGATGTTCACCTTTGTGCACAGACTGTTCACCCTGTTGACAGCAACACTACTCCCACACATTGCATGGGGAGTACAAGTTGGACCAATGTGTCAGACAACTGTGGCCCCGATACTGGGGATTCTGTCTACCAGGACTTTCAATTCACCTAGGAACTTCGGATTGCAAGATTTATGTACAGCACTACCCATCCTATGCACTATTTACACAAATGTATCACAATAAACACACTAATACACCATACTTGCCTCTGTTGTGATTCCAACGTGGGTGCTGTTATGGGGATGATGAACTGCAAAATAAAACTGTGTATGCGAACTGCAACAGCAAGGACAACACAGGCATGTGAGTAAAGGCAACGTGACACATATGAGGGAGACACACCACCAGGGCTACACAACACATACACACCTAGGCCATCTGACTCATTGCCTACACTGATGTTGCCAGGGAAGACGGTGCAATGCACAGACACCACACCCATTCCCAGTTGTAGTCAAGTAGCCCACAGGTGCAGTAAGCAAATGGCAGATAAATGTGTGACCACAGACAACGCACATCACAAAGTGAAGCACAGGTTTATTACACAGTTGCAACATGTCGTAACCACTACAGATGCAAGGTAATCCCACCTGGCAGCGGGCACACAGTCAACAACTGTAGACGGAAGGAAGTCCATGGGTGTGGCGCACATCACCTGTAGGGACACAACAGCTACCAGCCTGGAAGTGCAATCACGTCGTCGGTGGACACAGTTGACCAAACGAATCTGAAAGTACCCTGTGAAGGACAGAAATGACACACAGTCAAAAGCAATGGAGTACAGGACAGAACAGCAAAACTCATGCACAATACATGTTACAAGATACCCACCCAGAACCAAGTTAGCATGTCAACACTGTTGGGGAGTACAGCCCACCTGTAAGCACACATCGCAACACACATCCAGTCAAGTAGCCCATGGACACACTCCAACAGCACCAGAGCACCACCTACACATCATGCCAACTCACACCATTGACATGACACCTCAGGATACTCACATTCAGCTAAAGAAGTTGGTGATGAGCTGTGTGCGGACATCACCATCATCATCATCATCATCATCATCGTCACTGGCATCGTGGTCCAGGCCAGGATCCTCCACAGGTGGCGGATGTTGGTCATTGTCATCCTGGATGAGAGGCAACTCCTTCCGCACTGCCAGGTTGTGGAGCATGCAGCAGACGATGATAATCTTGCACACTTTCGCAGGGGCATATGGGAGGGACCCTCCGGTCTTGTCCAGGCAGCGGAAGCGGCTCTTCAGGAGACCAAATGTCCGCTCAATCACTCTCCTGGTCCGACCATGTGCCTCATTGTAGCGCATCTGGGCTGGTGTCACAGGGTTCCTGAGGGGTGTCAGCAACCACGGCATGTTGGGGTATCCCGAGTCACCTACGGACAGACAAGTGCACATTAGCTGACTTGGAAAAGTGGGCGGAATACTACAGATCAGATCACACACAATGGCACAAAGTCAGTACACACCGACAAGCCAGGCACGCTGGTTCTGCATCTGTGCCATCATCCTGGGGATGCGACTACTCCTCATCACAAAGGCATCGTGTGCTGAACCAGGGAAACGGGCACACACGTGTGTGATGGTCATGTCTGCAAGACACACCACCAGTGCATTGACCGAGTGGTAGTGCTTGCGGTTCCTGTAGGCCTGCTCCTGGGCCTGTGGTGGTACCAAAGCCACATGTGTCCCATCAATGGAGCCAATGACATGCGGCATCCTCCCCAGGGCATAAAAGTCACTCTTCACGTCAGTGAGTCGTCGCAGTCTAGGGAAATAGATGTACCGGTTCAGGAATAGCAACATTGCCGCCAAAACATCGCGGAGCACACGGCTCAACATGGTCTGTGACATCCCACCAGCAGTCGCCACAGTATGTTGGAAGGTACCGGTGGCAAAGAAGTGTAGGGCTGCCATCACCTTCACCTTGGGGGTCAGCGCTGTAGGATACGGCCGGCCAGGCTGCAAATGTGGGGACAACTGCACTGCCAAATCCTCAATCAGCTGCCTGGTGAAGCGGTACCGTCGGATGCTGTCCCGTTCCACCATCGTTGCCAGGTCTGGGAATGGTCGATGGACAGCAGGAGCCCTGCAGTGCAGAGGAGAAGTAAGCAAGATTGTCAGTCACCCCACATATGCGGCATTGAACACACTCAATATCCCAACATACATCATTATGAGGCACAACTACATGAAGTGTGCAGTTCCGGAAGGACATGTATGGTACATACATGGCCAACATCTGTCAACACGGTCCAACAGGTGGCATCAATTAGTCCCAGGTTGGCCCATTGGATATCATGAGGCCGTGTCACAGTTCCCATCTCCTGCTGCCGTGTCACAATCACCCCCACAGTGACATGTGAGGACAGATGTGCCCCAGGCACCACAGCTCAATGACAGGTACATTCCCAGGGACCCTGTATTGCCACATGGACACTGGCATTACATGGAGTATCATGTATACACCACAGCAAAACAACCATGACCCCCACAGGTAGTGGCCCCACTTGCCACGGCAGGACAGACATGGACGTCTGTGACACACACACGCACAACATCAAAGTCCATGCACACACAACCTGGATGTGGAGACTGTCTCCCATTGTGCACATGAAATCAGAGACATTGTAAACACTACATGCACAAAGACTGTGGAGGACCATCACTATTGTGCCACTGGGACACCCTGGCTCAAACATACCGTCCCACATGGGACTCACGGGGTATGTGACATGACATACACATACACCACCGTGAAATGTGACCATGGCACATGCACAGATATGAACAGTTGCACATCACAGTGGTCATGTACACGTAACACCCAGGATCCTGTCCCCATGAACACGTGCACAGCCTGGGGGTGGCTGCCCACAGGTGACACCCACAGGACAACATGTACACCAACATACACACAATAGGAAATGCAGCCTTACATGCCTTATGATAAAGTTTGGACAGGCTGTCGTGATGTAGGTGTGCCCCTCACTCCCTGGGAGCTATCTGTGGCTGGCATATGTCCATCTGAGACAGGCATGCTGACATATGCCAGTCACATGTACAGTGATGCGTTGAACAGCAATGGACCGGTCGGTGCCCCCGGCCGGCCCATTGCATTCAATGTGTGCGGGTACGCGTTGTACCCCTGTACGCGTTGTACCCTGTACGCCGTTAGTACTGCAATGGACCGGTCGGTGCCCCCGGCCGGCCCATTGCATTCAATGTGTGCGGGTACGCGTTGTACCCCTGTACGCGTTGTACCCCTGTACGCTGTTGTACTGCAATGGACCGGTCGGTGCCCCGGCCGGCCCATTGCATTCAATGTGTGCGGGTACGCGTTATACCCTGTACGCGTTGTACCCCTGTACGCGTTGTACTGCAATGGACCGATCGGTGCCCCGGCCGGCCCATTGCATTCAATGTGCGCGGTACGCGTTGTACCCCTGTACGCGTTGTACTGCAATGGACCGATCGGTGCCCCGGCCGGCCCATTGCATTCAATGTGTGCGGGTACGCGTTATACCCCTGTACGCGTTGTACCCCTGTACGCGTTGTACTGCAATGGACCGATCGGTGCCCCCGGCCGGCCCATTGCATTCAATGTGTGCGGGTACGCGTTGACCCCTGTACGCGTTGTACCCCTGTACGCGTTGTACTGCAATGGACCGGTCGGTGCCCCGGCCGGCCCATTGCATTCAATGTGTGCGGGTACGTGTTGTACCCCTGTACGCGTTGTACTGCAATGGACCGATCAGTGCCCCCGACCGGCCCATTGCATTCAATGTGTGCGGGTACGCGTTGTACCCCTGTACGTGTTGTACCGCAATGGACCGATCGGTGCGCACCCATTGAAAATGGGCTTGCCTGGCAACGGACGCGTTTTCGAATTTCGAACGAGTCGGTTGCTGGAAAATCAGTTGGTCACCCACAACAATGTTGCAAAATCATGTATGTCATGAAGTTGAAGATTTGAAGGATGCTGTTGGCGTGTTTTGGTGCTGCTATTCCATGGATTGGCCAGATTCAGAAGATGCAAACGACTTGGACCTATCACTTTGGACACAAGGGACAGTATCTGCCTCTCAAGCACATATATATTGCTGGCTGTTCCCCTGAGAGCTCACTTGCCTGCACTACATGCTCCAGGACGCCATCTGCCACTGCACTGCTGCTGTCTCTGCCCCTCTGGACCCTGCAATGGCACGTACTGTGGAGAGAGCCCCAGCCTTCAGCCTTGAAGAGAACCAGGCCCTGCTGGACAGCCTACTTCCACAGTACAGCAAGCTGTATGGGACACCAGGGGAGCAGGTGAGTGTTCTGTGCACTGCCTTTCTGATTGTGCATATTGTCTGACTAGCAAGGCTGAAAGTCTGCACGCCACTGGCTAGCAGGCTCACTGAGTAGTTGTCACCCCCATAGTGTGTAGTGACATGCACTGGACAGGTATGGTGCAGTGACAGTGCATTTGAACAAGGTTTTACTTCCCATGCAATGATACCATGTAGTGACGTCTGGCAAACTGTCCATGGGCAGCTTTGCACTGCCTGTGTACATCATGTGCCCCTATGATTGAGACATGTATATGCAACTGTGTCATGCACGGATATGTTGCATGTGTAGTAATGGCCTTTTCACTTTGTCATCCTGACAGGTTAATGCCCATCGGAAGCAGGAGATCTGGAAGGACATCGTCCGGGCCGTCCGGTCCGTGGGGGTCTACAAGCGCCGGATCCGCAACTGCCAGAAGAGGTGGCAGGACCTTCGGGGCTGGACCCGGAGGATTGCACGGGTCCAGCTGAAGCTGTCGCCTCCTCGCAGGAGGGGCGGAACACGGACCCTGACCCCCACATGCTCCAGATCCTGGCGGTGGTGTTTCCAGACCTGGATGGGCAGCTGAAGGCCAGACAGCAGCAAGGAGGGGGTGAGTCAAAGACTGCACTGTGAACTCTGTATTACATGCTTTGTGCCCTCCTCTGGCCTGGTTCAACTGCCACAGTGCAGCAGTCATGTTGTCCAGGAGCCATGTCCCTCTATTGTGCACTGCCCACTGCTCATCTGATACCCAGGTGTGGCCCTTACATTCAGGGAATTGTGTCACTTGGGACTGTGTCCTTGCAGTTTGCTTCACTAAAGGTGGGGACAGCATCTGTTTCCCTAACTCTGTTGTGGGCATCATGGGTGGGTCCATTGTTCACACAATGCCTGTGTTCGGACATGTAATCTGCGTGTTGCTTTGATATGCGGTCCACTTGCTGAGCTGAGCCACCACATGTGCCTGGGGTATGTGGCACACGCCCATGCAGCGGGTGGGAACAATGTTTGGGCCCCAGGAGTGTGCAGATTACGTGTGTCACACATACATAGCCAGCTATCCACTGTCCAGGGCTCATCCCTCATTCATGTGGAGCAGGACAGTCATGCCTACTCCAGGCCATGCAATGCACTCTGTACTCCCACTCCCGTGTATCAGCTGACACATTGTGCGCAGTGATTTGACCCCTCAGGTGTCTGCCTCTGTGTCAGTGTGCTGTGGATTAGTTGCCAGGACTGCTGGGGTGTTTCTTGGTAGGGGCTCAGCATGCCCCTGGAGAAGTGACCATAGGAGACGATACTTGTGTGTCACATAGGTGTTTGATCAGCTGCCCGTGCAGACTGGGGTATGCGAATGTGAAGTTCAGGCAGCTGTTCCCCATTCACAGCAGATTGTGAGGGGCTCAGGTTCAGAGGGTAGTGTCACAGGTCTCCCATATGTCCAATAGGTATGACCTGGACAGATGAGGGTTAAGATGATGTGTTGTGTGGGGGATGTACATGTGCACTTGTGCAGCTCCAGGACTTGCATTCCCCATGACCTACTATTGTGACACAGTGCATAGTGTTGTTGTCTGGCTGCCAAGTCATACATCACTGAGACAGTGATGTATGACTTAGCAGTCATGCCTCTGCCATGGCATGTGTCAACTTATTGGTGGTCCTGCAGGGGAGTGACATGTGCTACATGCACACCATTGTGGCGATGGCTATCAGGACATGGGTGCATCATGGTGTCTGTCGCTGGTATGCATCACATGCATTTCCTATTTGACTCTGGGCATCCCTTTCATCCGGAAACCTGTACTGACTCAGTGGCAAGAGCTGTGATGTGTGCATGTCCACATGCCACACCGTGTCCTCTGCACTGTCCAACTACTGTGTACTTGGTGCATGTGTCCACACTGGGGTGTTGCAATCCAACAGACACCAGACAGATGGGTGCAAGGCCATGTGGGATGTGAGTGCCATGCTTGGCATCAGACTGACAATTGGCTTCTCCTGTTCAGTTAGGGCACTTTTAGCAATGTACAACTAATGATGCCAGGGCTTGCTCTGTAATGTGCTGTGCTCACAGTGGTGTGTGCGTTTGGTGCAGGTGACTGATGTCTGTCTGTTGCCCCATTGTTTGCAGATACATCCACGGCCACGGAAGGGGACAGCTCCACGGACCAGGAGGAGCCAGAGAGCCAGACTGGGTCAGCAGCCGAGGAGTGGTCGGAGGGACCCAGTGGCACGGAGGGCGAGGGGAGCCACACCGAGGAGTCCTCAGCACCATCCACCTCAGCTGAGGACCAGAGCAACTCGGAGGATGACTCCCTTATGGAGGCGGGTGTCAGCAGCCACCACACCCCAGCTAGTGTTGCTGTCCCCGCCACTACCAGCACCACCACCGCCCTCCCATCGGCTCCCATTCCCCAGGTCCGTGGAGGCTCCCATGTTCGGGAGCATGTCTCCTTTGGGCCAGGCACCGCGCCCCCTGCCCCTGTGTCTCCTGCTGCCCTGAGTGAGGAGTCTGTGTACCTCCTTCGCCAGCTCCATGTAGGGCAGACAGCCATGCTGAGTGTCCTCCATGCGCACACCGCTCTGTTGACTCAGCTGGTGTCGTTCATGGAGGGCATCTCATCGGGCATGTCTGACCTACAGAGGGGCAATAGGTCCATGGACTCCTCCCTGACGGCAGCAGTGTCCCTCCTCAGACAGTCCCTCACCCCTCCTGCCTCTGCTCCATCCACACTCCCCAGCACCTTACCCGTCCCAAGCACACACACACCGGCACAGGCACACACCAGCACACACACGTCCAGCACACAGACACACACGCCACAAACAAAACGCACACGCACGCACAGTCAGGGGACTGAAACCAGACTCACAGGGGATGGGGCCCTGGTACACACACACGCATCCACGGGCACTGCGCAGTCCTCAGTTGCCTCTCCCTCCAAAGCACCCTCCCTTGCCTCACCTGCAACCCCAAAGACCCAGCGCCTCTTCCTCAGTGACCTCGGCCTCTTCCCCTCCGATCCAGCAGCTCCAGGGGGAAGAGGAAGCCCCCCACACGGAGCAGAGTGCCCCTCGCCCCTGGACACCCTCCCCCAGGCGCAGACAGACTGAGGCCCCCACCCGCAAGTCCCCCGGAGTGGTAAGAGCAAGACCCCGCCGCCGCCCTGCAGCTCAAGCACCAGGTCTCCTTCCTCCATCCCTCAGGCCCCCACTCCACAGGTGCCCCACCACACCCTGCCCCAGGTTCCCCCACCCACAGATATACCATCCCCAAGAGGCTCCGGCCTTCTCCCCTGCCACTTGCTCTCCCGGCACCACACCCCCGCTGCGCTTGTCTGTGCCACTGATGTGGTGAGGGTGTCCTCCCCCTCTGTCCAGCCCACCTTGCCTGTTCCCCATTCTCCTCCCCTGGTGGTAGGCACTGCAGTGGAGTCCACTACCACCCTGTCTGACTTGGGCACTGCAGTGGCGGACCTGTCCACTCCATCTGCAGGGTCCACTGCAGTCGTGCCGGCACCCACAACATCTGAGCCATGCCCCCAGTTGTGCCGGCACACACCATGTCAGACACCTCCACTGCAGTTGTCAGTGGCTCTCCAGCACCCACCACCCCTTCCCTGCTTCCTCCTGGTGAGCCCTGATCCTGTCCCTGCGGTGCCTGGCCTACTCCCCGGTTGCCCCTCCTAGTGGATTGTCCCTGGTTTTGTGCAGGCATGTGTAGGGTGGCATCTGTCACTGTCACCCACTTGTGACTTTGTTGATGGACTGGCCATTGGCCTTTGTTTATTTTCTACTGGACTTCTACTTTTAATGCCACATATGCTGAATAAAGCAACTTTCTGTTCTCTAGTGCTTTTGCTTCTGATGTACATGATGTTGATGATGCTAACCATGCCCTTGCTGCAGTGATGGTGATATTTGGTCTCATGATAATGAAGTGTTACTGTGCAGGAACCCATGTGGTCCAGGGGGAATGTGTCCTATCCTGTGGTGTATCCATGTCATCCATAGCAGCATCTGAGGGTGTCATGTGTTCAGTATTTGGCAATGGGATTCCCTACTCAGATTGCCTATTTCACATCTGTGGCTTCCACCCCTGCACATCTGTTGTGCCTGCCATTGTTCAATTCGTCTACTTCCCTGACCGTGTGGCCATCTCCAGTGGACATGCAGGTTTGGGCATCAATGGGGAAGGACTCATCTGTGTTGTCAGTGCAACATTGCTATACAAGTGTGTTGGATCTGTGCTGATGATTCCGTTGGCACTTCCATGACCAGGCTGATGTTACGGGAGCCCTCATTTGGTGCTAATTGTTGATTGTGTGACCAAGTGCTCAGCTGACATGATGGGGCCCTACTGAGGCAACATATGGCACAGCTTTCCTCACACAGGAGTGGAGTCCCCTCATGGCAGTGTGTACTCCTGTGACATTGCCTGCGCACAAGGTGTGTGTTGTATGTGCATGTCTGTGTGTTCACTTCCGTTTAGCTGTGCATGCTGTGATCCCTAGTGTTGTACCTGTTTGTGATGCTAGCTGAGTTGACCTATGTTCCCCCAAAGTCTTCGCCCTGGGTTCTCTGTGATGTGGGTGCATGGCACATTACTGGTCATCAGGGTGTCACCCATAGGTGTGTTTGCTGTCAGGGCTGAGTTTGTGTGCAGACGCAGATGGGTCACAGTCAGGTTTCCCCTTGGCACTTGTTGTTTGCCCCTGTCATGTGATTTCCAGTTTGTGTTATCTTTCAGTGATTGTGACACGTTGTGTGTGTGACTGCTGGCACTCCTCAGGGTCCGGGCTGCAATGTTGGTTGTTGTCTATGTGTGTTCTTTGTGGGTGACCTTGGCTTCTTCATTGGTGTGTGACTGTGGCTGGGATTCCATTGGTTGGTGTGGTATTGCCGTCATGTCCATGTACAGCGTAGTGTGCAGTGTGTCAGACATTCAGGAGTCTTGTTGAGTGTCCATGTGTGATGTGTTTCCCACCCACCACCCTGGAATAGTCATGGGTGCATGTGCAATGTCACCAGTGCATGTGTGCTTCACTGCTGCACATTGTTGGAGGTCGAGGGGTGTGGTGTTGAGTGTGTGCAGATGAGAGTTGTTGCCCGGCTAGGCCCCTGCCTCCATGTTGGCCTTGGCTTACTGGCCATGCTGTTTGATTTGTGCTTGTGTAGGTGTGATGGTAGTTAGTTGCTCAGGACACATGACTGTGGTTCACAGTGTGAACCACATTTAGCTTTGTCATCACAGTGGGATTGTAATGCAGCCCAGGGTCACCACATTGTGGGGGCCCTGGGGGTGGTGCTGTGGTGTGTCTGTGTCTTGCTGTGTCAGTTGCTGTCCCTACGTGCCTGTGTGACATGTGTGATTTGTGCTCCCTCTCATCTGACAATGCCTGCTTGCCCACATAGGGGATTTGGATCCATGAGTTACCTTTGTGTGGCACTGTATGCACATCTGTATGATTGGTATTCAGGTCTCCTCATGTGTTGTGTGGTTGCCTGGGGACACTGGCATCCCCCTCACCTGTTGTGTATGATGTGCAGTGTGGGTCTGCCTGTTTGTGTTTGTGCATCTGCACCACTGCATTGGCATATCTTGGGTGTGCCATTGGCTGTATGTAGTTTGGTGGGTTTCCCCTGCTGTCCCTGGGACTCCTAGGTCATCGGTCAGCACAATGATCATGGTTTGTGTGTCCCATTGCTGCCATGGTATGGTATCTGTTCACCTCACATCTGCAGTCTCCACAGGGTATCTGCATGTGTGTGCCCATTGGTGCAAATATGTGGGTCTGCATTCTGATGGTCACTTCTGTCATTGTGTCATTGATGATTGTTGACGGTGTCAGCCCCCATGGGTGTTGTTTGTCTGCACATGGCCAAAGGTATGTCTTATTTGCACTGCAGTATTTGGCTCCCCCAATTTATGTTGCAATGGGACACATACACTACTTTGCCACTGATGTGTTTGTTGTTCTGTGACCAGGAATCATCCATGCAGTTTGGCAGTTGCACCTCTTTCTTTGTCAACACTTACCTTTTGGTCACTGTGATGATGGGGGTTTGGACCCCATTGCCACAATGTTCAAAGTGTGCTTCAGCTATGGACCCCACACTTACCTTTTGGTCACTGTGATGATGGGGGTTTGGACCCCATTGCCACAATGTTCAAAGTGTGCTTCAGCTATGGACCCCACACTTACATTTTGGTCACTGTGATGATGGGGGTTTGGACCCCATTGCCACAATGGTCATGGCCTGCTTGCATTGTGGGTGCCACACACATATATGTGTGGCACATGTGCTAGGGGGTCACATTGTATGTTCAAAGTCATGTTCGGTGTTGTAGGCATTTGACACAGTATACACACGCTTGTCATGGTGTTGGGGGATGTCTTCTTCTTGCATTCCCTAGGTTGTGGTGTGCTGGTTGTGTCATGCATTGTCCATCCTATGAGTGGGGGTGGTAGTAGTGGTAGGCATCCAGCCCCCTGGGTGAGGGTGGTAGTAGTGGTAGGCATCCAGCCCCCCTGGGTAAGGGTGGTGGTAGGCATCCAGCCCCCCTGGGTGAGGGTGGTGGTAGGCATCCAGCCCCCCTGGGTGAGGGTGGTAGTGGTGGTAGGCATCCAGCCCCCTGGGTGAGGGTGGTAGTAGTGGTAGGCATCCAGCCCCCTGGGTGAGGGTGGTAGTAGTGGTAGGCATCCAGCCCCCCTGGCTAAGGGTGGTGGAAGGCATCCAGGCCCCCTGGGTGAGGGTGGTAGTAGTGGTAGGCATCCAGCCCCCTGGGTGAGGGTGGTAGTAGTGGTAGGCATCCAGCCCCTGGTGGTAGTAGTGGTAGGCATCCAGCCCCCCTGGGTGAGGGTGGTAGTAGTGGTAGGCATCCAGCCCCCCTGGGTGAGGGTGGTAGTAGTGGTAGGCATCCAGCCCCCTGGCTAAGGGTGGTAGTAGTGGTAGGCATCCAGCCCCCTGGCTAAGGGTGGTAGTAGTGGTAGGCATCCAGCACACCCTGGCTAAGGGTGGTGGTAGGCATCCAGCCCCCTGGGTGAGGGTGGTAGTAGTGGTAGGCATCCAGCCCCCCTGGCTAAGGGTGGTAGTAGTGGTAGGCATCCAGCCCCCCTGGGTGAGGGTGGTAGTAGTGGTAGGCATCCAGCCCCCCTGGGTGAGGGTGGTAGTAGTGGTAGGCATCCTGCCCCCCTGGGTAGGGGTGGTGGTGCGCATTCAGGCCCCTGTGTGCATATGTGGCATTGGTGATGGGCATCCCGCCCCTATGGTGCTGCTGTTGCTGGTGTAAGTATATTCTGCATCCCTCTGTGTGTGTGTGATGTGTCGTGTACGTGTTGTATGTGTTTTGTGGTTGGTGTCTTGCTTACCTTCTGCGCCGTACGCGTCCGTGCCTGTTCCGGTAGTAAATGTAGAATATTGGTATGATCGGGACGAAGGGATTCATGGTTGGTTCGTGTCGTTCGTCCTTCTCGTTGCTTCGCGTCGTCCTCGTCGCTTCGCCTCGTCCTCGTCGCTTCGCCTCGTCCTCGTCGCTGGCGTGTTCGTCTCGGAGCCGTGGATCGTGTTGTGGCGCGAATCGGAGCTTATGTGCGCCTCTCCCGGATGCTTTGACGTGCCGTGCGTAGCGACGGGTTCGGCGCGTACGGAAAGCGCATCGTACTCGTTCGGCCGGACGGAGCTGCATATTTCCTTCCGTGCGACTCGAGTTCGGCGTTTCCGGATTCGCCTCGGTCGGGGAACAGGACCTGGTTTGGGTGAGTACGGCTCGGCCGGATTCTTTGCTGTTGTGCGCATCGTACTTACTCATTCAGTGTGCTGTACGGATCGGTCGGGAATCAGGCTTTTGCATGGCTTTTTTCCCGACCGAATGCTATTGGGTGCGCCTCCGACCGAGATCGGAATCGGCCCCTTTGTGTCTGTGTAATTTACAACACTTACACATCTTCTTCACTACACTATTTATCACTACTTTGAAGACATCGCAGGACGGTCTCTTCCTCTGATACTTACAATCTTACAAGCAGTCGAGAAGGCCCTTCATTGCAATGCAATAGGTCTCGCATTTGTGAGAGTTTAAGCTGTTAGTATTGTAAATGACAATGCCTTTTACTTATGTTTTAAAAGGCATTGTCATTTACAATGCCAATAGCTCAAACTCGCGTGAATGCAAGACCTTTTGCATTGCAAATGCTTGTCTGGTATTGTGGTGAATGGAGAATTCAAGTACATAGCACAGATAAATATATTTCTGTGGGCACAAAATATGGGTAGAGGTTCGAAGTGTTAAACTTTTGTTAGAGTGGCTTGGTGTTATAGCACAAGTATGAAGGAGTCCTGTGAAGATCTGATGAATGAAGTTTGGGAGAGTTTAGAAGCTGGAAAGGGTGAGCCTGATTCTAGGGTTAAAGGATGTAAATTCTATGGTGCAGCAGGGGGAGTTTATGTCTGATAACAATGCCAATATCCAGAAAAGAAGGATAAAGTGATGATGTGAGGAATGTGTGCAGCCTGTGGCTAATTAGGTGATGAAGAGATACAGGACACAAAGGATGCTGCCTACATTGAAAGATTTTGCAATGTGAATAACTTCTTTGAGTGTAGTGGTCTGCGGAAGTATTAGAATAAGGGGATTGGAATAGAATGTGTTTGGCTGTTGGTTTAGCAGTGGCGGCTCCTCTATGGGGGCGTGGGGGTGTCGCCCCACTGCTTTCTCGCAGTGCGAGAAGGCAGAAACATAAAATGGTAAAACTACCATTTTATGTTTCTGCTTCTCGCATTGCGAGAAAGCAGAAGTGCCTGGTTGTGGGAGGGGGGGTGGGCGGTCCCTCTCGAGGGCAGGGGGGGAGTGGCTTGCCCACTGTTGTGGGTACTGACTGTTTGGTCGGCCCCAGGGCCGAACAAAGCAGTCATGCGCACTCCCCCTTTTTCTCTATGTAGGCTGCTGCATGCAGCCTACATAGAGAAAATGGCCCGGCTGGGGCGCTCTCAGCTGCGCCTCACCAATCACAACGCTGCCATTGCAGCGTTGTGATTGGCTTAGGGGAGCAGGAGGAGGGAGGCGCAGCAGGAACATGCGACCGGCCTCACCATTACCAGGAGCGGAGGTGGCGCGCTACCCGGCGTTGTAAGGTAGGTTTTATTTCTTTATTTTTATTCCAATCCCCACCCGTGAACACCCGTGCCCCCCCCCTCCCTCCCACGAGCATGCATGATGCCGGCCGCGGCTGCCCCCGAGTGTGTTTATACACTTTCAGGGTCAGTCCCCACTTCTGAATATTTCATCTTTTAAGTTGTTCTCCCGCTGAATTCTCCTTTATCTTGATTTTGTCTCGATTTCTCTTTTTTGTTTCGTGGTGGTATTCTTAGTTTCTTAATCAATCTCCGTGGCCTTTTTGCTGCTTTAGTCTTTTCTCTGTTTCCATTGTGTTTTCCGACGCTATAGTGGTTATAATTTTGCCGGCTGCTTCGTAGTGGCCCTACACTTGTTTCCATGGCAGCTATCTCCGTCGGGTGGCCGTAGTATTTTGATCGGTGGGGTCTGTCGGAGGCGGCCGTCCCGCCATGTTCTTCAGCTGCACTTTCATTGCCTTCGGACCCGCCTTCTCCCTCTTCCTGCTGACACTAGCGAGGGACCCTCTCAGGGTCATCATTCTGGTGGCAGGGTGAGTGCCGTGGAGGGGTGGTGTGTTTTCTTCCTTATGTTGATCACACAGAGAGCGTGGGTTGTCGGCTTATGAAGGGCAGATCATGAGGGTGTAGACGTACCACTACAACTAGCGATTTGGTGTTGCAGATATAGAGTGATTGTGTTAACAGTATGAGGTTTTATATAACAGTGTGTTGTGATACGGGCTAAATTGTTCTTTATTTAGTGTCCTAAGGTGGAATGTGATAGCCAAAGGAAACGGGTAAAGTGAACGTGGATTTATTTTAGCTGTGTGTGTTGTGATCTGGATGTCACGATGTCGTACTTTTTAATGAGTTATGGCTTGGCACGTTTTTTTTGTAAGACTGAAGTGATGCTATACAGTATGCTGTGATTTGTTGAGTCGAGGAATTCATAATGTGGGTCTGTGTATATTGTTGTGTGTTCTGACCCTGGTGTATGGTGTGATATAAGTTGCCGGGGGTGACTGCAGATCACGGAGAGTGCCAGGGTGTCTGCTTAAACAAAGGACGTAGTTATAGGCGATTACATTAATGTGGTCATTAATTACTTCAGACACCACCACATTGTGATTCGGCTGGTATCAAACCAAACATATTTGTTATTTGTACACGAGAGTCAGGGCAGATGAATGTACGGCACTTTCGAGGAAGTTTGGACTCATGCTGAAACCTTATTTTATTACTCAGCACCCATCGGCCAGTATACATACTCTGTATTGACTGTTAATGTAATGTATGTCTTTACGCTTCTACCCAAGATTAGAGTCGGAACGGGTTTTGGAAAAATGTCCCAGCCGTTGTTTGCTTTCATGCAACGCTTTTTTGACTATATCTTTGGCTGTTTCCTGATCTGTTCTGTAAGACCGGTGTGTCACACCCTGCAAACGAAATGCATTTTTAATCTCATTCCTTTGATGTATGGCAGCATTAATAAGTTAACCGTGAGGATAAATTCCTAACCCCTGGGACACCTGCTGGGGGGAAAGAATGCATGTATTTTAACGAGCGCTAAAAATAGGTGAAGTTGCAGCCTCCTGCAAGTCCCCAGTGCCACGGCTCTGTGTTTCTATGGAAATGTTTCACATATGTGCATGTGTGAGTAGGTCTAATGAGTGCTGTGTTCCCTGCACGGGTGCAGACATGGGACAATTAGCCCTGGTGTGTAAAGCTCAAGGCAGCTCGCTGCAGCTGGGAAGCAACCAGGCAGAAGTGATGGGCCACTGTGTTCCCCTGTCAAATCGGGTATTGAAGAGTATCTCAAACAGAAATGCAGTGCAGTTATGTGATTTCAGAATATAGCAATCACCGGGGATTGATGTCAAAACTAACTGGTGACCAAAGTGCAATATAAAAGCTCCGTAGCATGATTTAACACTTTACGGCATTTAGAAAATTGCTGGAAAATGCACCATTTCTCCACTCTTTTTTCAAAATTTTCTCGGGGTAAGAGCCCCCCCCATAACCCTCGTGGGTTGTTCGGGCTCGCTCGCTACGCTCGCTCGCCAATGTGCAGTATGACAATAATTTTACGCCCTACCACTTTCAAATGTCACCAGCCGCCACTGTGGTTTAGGCTTTGTGCATTTGTTGCTGTATTTTTGTTTATCCGTGAAAGGGTAACTCTTATTTTACAGGTAAGTGTTACCTTAAGAAACTTAATGATGCCACAAGAATGTTGGAGAAAGTCATTCTAAGAAAGGCATTTGGGAGAGGACTATACAGTCTTGAAGACACTGGATGCCTTATTTCTGTACATTGAAACCATCTATACAAGAACTTACTTGTGGAATTTGATGTGGACAGACTTCAGAAAGTTCCACTGGGGAGAGAAAATAATGTCAATGAAATCACATTTCCAGGCTTCCTCATTCAAGGTTTGAAACATATCTCGATCTAGCAAGGAAAGAATGTGTTCTCTGGTCACAGATTGTCTATATTCCAGGTCATTACTAGATTAGATTAGATGTTATTGTATGAATAAATAAATATTACACTACGATAATAACAGTCACAAAGCAGCAAGTTACTTGAAACAGATTGTGGATACTACATACAGACGTCAAGAGTATACACAATGTAAAAACTTCATCAATTTGGCAATACATTGGCAGTTTTCTGCCATTAAGCAAAATTTAACAGCCTGTTTCATTGTCCTGATATTGGCTTTTAAAAAGCATCTTTAAGATATTTTCTTCTTAAATCTATAGAAGAGCGGGACATATGCAAATCAAAAGTTCAAATGAATCCTCCTTACACCCACAAAGACTACAGTTGCGAGCACACTTTGGATTCCATGCACCCTTTAATTGGAAAATTGGGATATAAAAGAGTCAAAAGCACAGGTACTTTTTTTGCAAGCAAGGACCAAAAAGAGGACAAGTAGCTCTCTTTTCTCTGTAATAGAAATCCATTGATTATTCTATGTACTTGTAAGACGGTAGCAATAAAAGCTCATGTAATTTACCTTTAGTACTCAAGCATTCCTTCATTGAGAAGTGATGAATAAAATCTTGGCATTAAGAGATAAACTATTAACCTTGGAAAGATTGTCAACCTGCTCAACACTAACATTCTTTGAGGAATTTTTAAAGTTAATAAATTCATTATGTATTAATTTCTTAATGGAGTTTTCTTTTGCCAAAGGGCAGTCACAGACAAAATTCATCAAGGCACCAGTGCGAAGAGTTCATAATGGAGGCAAGAGCTCTAGGCGTAATTTGCTAAACAGTGTTGGTGGCCGAAGATTTAATAAATATCTAAACCCCTTAATGAAGATTTTATCTAAGCCATATTTGCATTGTTGTTAAAAGTTATCGATGTATGTAAAAGGTATTGTGCAGGTATTAACGTGATATTCAAAATTTGTAATGCCTATAGACCATAGAAAATCATTTGATAGACTTCGTGACTACATTGCCCATTTTTTACTTTATTTGCGATATGATCATTCCTGATGGCTTATGGTCCACTGTTGCACCAGGATAATCAAATTTGCTTACTTCTTCTATTGTGTTTTTATTGATTTCCCATCTGTAGCATCTTGCCGAGCTTCCAAACAACATAACTTTTGTTTTTGCCAAATTTACCGTTACAACATGAATGTAATTAAATTCTTGCAGCTTTTGAAGCGCAACCTGCATGAGTTAGAGAAAAAATAACAATGCCCTCTGCATACACTAAATATGAGATGCCTTTGCCCCCAAGCTTTGGGGTCACCCCTGTAGATTGTTAATATGTAAAGACAATTAAGAAATGTAGAGTGAAAAAGTAAAGGCTACAGAGTACATCCTTGCTTAAGCCCATTAAAAGTGTTTATCTGTGGAGAAAGGGTTCTCTCTGAAATTGTAACTTGTAGCCAAGTATTAGCATGCAATGCCACTGTTGCAAAGATTCTGTTGGGAAGCAGAACTGTGCCTTGGGATAACAGGATGTCCGAATGCAGGGATTGAGTTTCTTTACCACGTCGGTACCTGTAGGCCAAGTCTCTCTACCACATCAGTACCTGTAGGCACAAATTCAACTTGCTCACAGTGCCTCACCTGAACTCCTTACCTTTCCAGAGTAGCAGGTGATTTTGGCAAACCTAGAACATGAACCTCTAGTCCCCAAGGGAACCGTGGAAACAGACCATCACCTTTCATTTCTCACTCATACATGTCCATAGTAAACAAAAGAAAGACACAAAGGAAGTTTACAATATATTTATTGAAACTATTGCAGTCGATTTTGAAGCAGGTGTGCTGCGATAAGAAAACAAATACAACTAAGCAACTTAATCAGCATTACTAGCAGGCTGTATACAATGAACAACCCAACCATGGTAACTAATATATCTGCCTAGGCCTACCCTTACTATGGCAGCACAGGGATATATTAGTGATCTCTGGGATTAGCAACAGACCCCATACCTGGTGTGGGTAGTTAGGTGGTCCGCATCATAGGTGTAAACTCAGTTTTCGCAAGGCTGCTGCCTTCGTTCCAGGACCTGTCTCTCTGCTGGAATTCTCCTCTCTGCCTCCCAAGGGTGCGAGACACAGTTTATATTATAAGAACTACTGTGTTAGAAAACTGCAGCTGTGCTACCGTGTTATGTCCAAAAACGTTAGGAGATGTTGCTGACCGGGCACAAGAAAACAGAAAACCATGGTGTTCAACCTTGTACAAAATATTCAGCCTAAATCCCAAGAAGTCACTGAATACCAAATAACAAGTACAGTGTATTTCTAAAATAACATAATGTCACAAAAACAAATGTATTATGTGTGGCTGTGCAAAGCAGTGGCAGCCTTATTGCCTAATGCGCAAAACTAAGGGAGAACCAAAGTGGGCCCAAAAGGGAAATCACAACACCACAAGGAAGTGAAACAGCGTTTGGTTGATTCCCCACTTGTTACGTTTTTCCCAAAGTTTAGACCGAGTAACTTTGTCAGACGAATAATCAATATACCAAACGAATAATGGTAGCTTTTTGCTACTGAGTGATTTACTCGGAGGTTCAAAGCCGCAATGTTATCTAAGGTAGAGCAACTTGGCCTAAATCCTGTTTGATTGAACGGAAGGAAGCAAGTTGATTTTAATAGTCCAGTCAAACAAATGTTTTTGTAGAAAGTTTCCTAATAGTTTTCCAATGGCATCCATTAAATCTATAAGATGATATTGATTTGGGTTGCTAGCATCACCTTATTTAAAAAGTAGGTGAATAATTGATCCTTGCCAAGATGGTGGAATTTGGCCTGCCTGAAGTACTTTGGTGATTAAAATTAGCGATACTATTCTCCAAAGCCCAGGATCTGATTTAAAGATGATGATTGGGATCCTGTTGGGTCCAGCCACTCTTGAAGAGCTGTAGTTTTAGATTAATGAACAAATATCCTTCATTGTTACTTCAAAATCACCCTGTTCGTAATTTGTGGCTATGACCCTACCCCTATATTGCTTGCATATAAACTATTAGCATGCCATGTTTTAAATGGTATATGGAAGTCAGTGGGGGTGCTGAGAGATCCCTTTCCAAGGCCAACTAATGTCCAAAATGTTTCTGCATGTTTTGGTTGTGTTGATAAAAACAGATGAGACCATCCTGTTTCTTCCTGCCTTATCCATATGTCTTTTTTTAAATATTTCTTCTGTGGAGTATTTTTTCCTCCCTGATCAGTTTGTCACCTATTATTACAGGAGTTATTTTTAGAAATGTTCTCAGCCGTTGGTGATGAGCTTTCTTTTCAGCATTTAACAATGCAACACATGGTTTTCAGATGATATCTGGGTCTAACAGAGGGTTGGATGATATATAAGTAAACACTGAGTTTACGAATTGATCCAAATCCTGGATCCAATTAGGTGGCAAAAGAATCCTTCCCAACTCTTTATTTAGCTGCATAGTGACAAAATCTTGGTTCTTTAACAAGGACATTTTTTAGTTGGTCGACATGTCCCATTTACATTTTTTGGTTCAACACAGTCATAGATGCATTCTTAAAATATTTGGCAGAAGGTCAAGCACCATATTTTCTACTTAATTACATATATTGTGGATTATAATCATTTTCTACCCCTGGCATAATCCTAAAGTCTCTGTAAATTTAAAAGTTTGAAAAATGAATAATTGGATAGTCTATTATACTTTTTGAGTTTGAAGAAAAAAATGTTGGTTGGTCTGCACAAAATCTGCCATTTAATGAGTGGAATTCTAGCTCATACAAAAATTATGGTATATGGCTCAGTGGTATTTGTCATTTTTTAAGCCACACTGGTAACTGAGGAAATGGTACACTGAAAGCAACATCTGGAGAGTCTTCAACTATAGACTCTTTGTCGCAGGGAAAAAGAGATTGCCATTAAAGTCTCCTGTGATTATTATAGGGCTTGCTTCATGTTGCTCCAAGATATTTTCGAGATCATCTAACACTGGAAAAATCAGGATTTTCTTTCTTAGGAGCATAGGAGGGAAGTACACATTCAAAATTAAAAGTTGATTGTCCATTTTTCGCCCAATTAAAACTCCTAAAATGTAGTCAGATTTCGTTTTTATACTGATTGAGTCTAACTTGATGCAGTTACCTATTAGTGTCAATAGACCTCAGCTCGGGCGCCCAAGTGAGATTTTGTTTTGCCAAAACTTCATGTGTGAAATAGTTTGAAAGCATGTACGGTTTCAATTGCAAGTTTCTTGTAAACAGAATATGTGAGAACTGGGGAAAAATGTTATCATATTTGTGCCGCTAGATTCCATATGAAGATCAATTCCCCCAATGTTCCAGGAGCACAGCAACAAAGGATTATCTGCATGCGACCCATTTACAAAGTTACTAGGTGCACTTTACTGAAGGTAAATTCGAGGAAAATATTTCAGCTGGACTTGATAGTTTAACGTGACGGAACTTCGATGATTTTTTTTTACATCAATTATCTGTTGTAGGCACGTTGAATTGGATTCAGGTAGTTTACGGCTTTGCAAAGTTTCAAGCAATATCAGTGGGTTTTTCCTGGGAGATGGTTTCCTAAGAGTTATTCCCCAATTCGCTAACTCTGACTTCCTTGACTAAGGGGCCGATTCCGATTCGGGCCGGAAATCTCTCCGACCGAGCCGGACTCGGAGAGATTTCCGACCGAATCGGACCCTAGCAGCCCGACCGAACGAGTATGATGCGCACGTATGCCATCGGACTCGATTCGGTCGGACTCCCATTGAAGTCAATGGGAGCCTGTCGTACAACGCGTACGCGGGCTCCCATTGACTTAATGGGTGCGAGGCGAATAGGGGCGCCCCCTACAGCGTGTACGAGGCGAAGCGACTCGTGCCGTACACGCACAGGTAGGGGGGACCCATGGGTCCCCCCTGTGTGCGACTCGTGCGGCTATGCGTACAGGGGGGTCCGACACGGACCCCCAAAGTACGGCTCCGACTGCTCCTTCGAGCCGGACGGCGCGAGTCGGTCGGACTGCTCGCGGCGCGCATCGTACTTGCCCGGCCTGGGAACATCTCCTTTGCGCGGTGCGAGGCGTGTCCGAGCGAGTCGGTCGGAGCGGTCGGCTTTCGCGTACGAGTCGGTCGGTGCGGTTGGGTCTCGCGAACGAGTCGGTCGGAGTTTTCGCATCGTACTCGCTCGCCCAGACGCACGTACGAATCGGTCGGGAAACAGGGCTCCGAATCGGATCCGGTAAAGCCGAATCCGATTCGGAGCCCTACCGGCCGAGATCGGAATCGGCCCCTTAATGTTTTCCACAATTGTCGCTGCTGACAAAGTTGGTCTTGGTGAGCACGTGTATAATATATTTCAAGTTGAAGTTGCTTGGTATGTTACAACAGGGACCACCATTGTTTGAACGTACTAGAGAATCTGTTGTAAGTTGTCTCTACAGGACTAGATAGTAGACGTAATATCCATGGCAGATTGGAGGGTACCTGTTTTAATTTGAGTTTGTGCGGGGCTAGTGATCAGCTGTAAATCCCTTCTAATAAATAATAGAAATAAATTACTTGCATTGTCCAATTATGATGAAGTTGGTTGTGTGCGATGAACATGAGCTGTGCCATTTGCTTTCTTATTCAATTTCCGTAGATTTTTAAGGCAATGTTTACTGATATATGATGGAGAGACCCCAATATTTGTACCTTGGATGGGTCAGAGTCTGTCAAATTGCTTTCCACAGCGTTTGGCAAGACTTCTGAGGTTCAGTCTCCATAGTTCCATTTAATTGCTCAGACCAGGAGGTAGATGAGGTTTCTATTGTAGGAATTGTTTTTTTTAAATCTGTTTATTATTATTTTAACAGAAAGACATAAAAAGGCAACAATTTCCTCCAGGTGCTTAGCGCAAGTATTTAGGACATCTTCACATAGGGATATCAGGAGGCCACACCACATTATATCAGATATTCCCATTCAGTGATCTTATAATCGTATGTATAATTATAAATTCCGTAGTGTATACTATGACAACCGGAATGATTGCATATACATTGCCAACCTCTGGCAGAAATATTAAAGATCAATGTATTTACCAAATTAACAAACTAAACAACTTCAGGCAAAACAGTGCTCAAGGCGTCCCCCCCGTAACAGATATTGCACATAGTTACAGTGTCACCTGCCTGATACCTCCCCGGTAATGCAGTTTCCCATATATGTGCCACTGCACAAGTCCCGTCATCCCTCCCAGCTCAAGAAAAGCTAGCTCCAATCCCCCGGTTTAACTAATTTCCAGCTCCATACGTTGTGAGGTATGTATACCTGATTCGAGTTGTAGATTTGTTTAAAGTGTGGCAAGAATTGAGTTCCAGTTATCTGAGAGTGGAAACTTACGTAACCCCAGTGTGTGTTCCCTGCGAAGGGACACACCCTCGGCCTTCGCCCAATTGAGGGCAGAGCGAGACCAGGCCAGTAGTGACGGTGGATCCTGAGATTTCCAGCATTTTGTTATAAGTCTTTTAGCCACCACAAGGCCCAGATCCCGGAACTGACTTGTGGCTCTGTGCGCTGTATCTCTAGGGAATAACCCCAGTATGCATGATTCCCAAGTGTTTGGGAGTTGTCTTCCTGTGCATTCAGATAGGTGTAGTGTTACCCCTTCCCAGTATTGTTGAAGTTTATGGCACGACCATAAAATGTGCGTAATGTCTGCATCTAAGTGGGCACAATAGGGACAGTGTGAATCGTGCCTATGAAAATAATGATTGATTTTCTCCAGGGTAAGGTACGCGCGGTGTACTATGTAAAATTGTATTAATTTGAACCTAGCGTTGCGGGTAACATGTGTAGGGCTTGCTAGTATCCCGCTCCATTCTGTGTCTGTGCACGAGCGACCTAGATCAGATTCCCATTTTGTGCGCAGTGGGATCAGATACGCTGCCGTGTGGAGGTGGAGCGAGTCCGCAAACCAGCGAGTGAGGTGGCTACCATTTCCCATAACATGGATATATTGGAGTACCATATTTGTCTTTAATTCTTGCATAATATCCCCCCATCTGCTTTGCAACAGACTGATCCAAGAGGCATGTATAAGAAAATGTCCTGGGGGCATTCCATCCTCTCGCACCAGGTCGTTCAATGATAGGAGCGCTCTGTTTAAATACAAGTCTCCAAGTGTATGTATACCCACATTATGCCAATCCACCAAGTCTAGTTGGGTGGTAGCTCGGAGTCCTCTGGGTGTTACGAGCAAAGGAATCTCTGGGGCATATGGTTTTACATGTCTGGTGAGGAATAGCCGTCTGCAAAAACAACGGTAGGCTACTTGCAGCAATAGTGGGGTGTGAACCACTTTAAGGGTGAAAAATAGAAAGGATAGTGTGTACCGTGAGTGAAGCCTCCTCTCCCGCCGTGTCTGATAGGTGTCTGCCCTCCACCCAGCGGACCACCCACTGCAACTGAGACGCTATATAATAGTGCTCTAGATTGGGTACAGCCAGGGTCCTTGACCCGTCTGTAGGTACAGCTTCATGAGTACCACTCTGCAGCGCGAGGTGATCCATATGAGGCTATGGAGCATGCGTTCAATTGGTCTAAAAAAGGGGGGGCGTCAGGTATAATGGCAGGTTTGTAAAATAATAAAGGAGAAGGGGGAGCACCACCATCTTGATGAGTGAGACTCTTCCTGTCACCGAGAGAGCCAATGTTTTCCAAAAAGTCATCTGTGATGACAGGGAGGTGAGTGTCCTAGTAAGGTTGCCATCCAGGAGATCCCGGTCACTGTGGTATATCTTGATGCCTAGGTAACGAAACATGAATGGTTGCCAAGTAACTAGGGTGTCATTGATGTTGAGCAGTGGGTCAGGTGTGGTAGGTTTGAATGGAAACAGACAGGACTCATCCCAATTAACCCGCAGTCCCGAAAGATGAGCAAATCGACTGAGTACAGTAGGTACAGTATCTGGGACCCTCCCAACATCTCTTATATATAGAAAGAAGGTCGTCTGCATATAGGGATATTGCATGTATATCTCCTCCCATATGGACGCCCCATTGAGTTGCGGATGCCCGCATGGCCAGGGCCAGTGGCTCAATAGCTAATGAAAAAAGGAGGGGGGAGAAGGGGCAGTACCTCTGCATACCGTACAGGCTGCAACAGCATGTGGCCGATCCTGACTCTCACCACCGTGTTATTATATAGTAATTTTATCAGCGAGATAAAATATGGTTCCAGACCGAACCGAGGTAGAACGTTGAAGATGTAAGGCCATTCCAACGTATTGAAAGCCTTTTCCAGATCCAGCACCATACTGCCAGATCTGGGCCAGGTCAGCGGAGCATATCGCATGACTCTGAACAATCGGCACAGGTTAAGAGAAGTAGACCGGTCTGGGATTACCCATTCTGGTCTTCATGCACCAAGTGAGGTATTAGTAATGCCAATCTCCCAACCAGTATGCTGCCCAGTACCTTGTAGTCCACAATCAGTAGTGCCAATGGCCGATAGGAGCCGAGTCTGGTGGGGTCTCTGTCCGGCTTTAAGAGAGTGACCAGAGTAGCCTCGCACATAGAGCTCGGCAATTGGGCCAGTTGTATTGCTTCTTCGAATACCTTCATTAGTGTTGGGGCTTTGTAGATCTCTGAGGGAAAGCCATCCGGGCCCGGTACCTTCCCTGAGGCTAAGGATTTAATTGCACCCTGAATTTCTTCTACTGTTATGGGTGCATCTAGTTCAGCGCGCTGATCAGGAGTGAGCCGCGAAATGGAGAGATTATCTAGAAATCAGTTATGTCAGATTCAGTTGCCTCCATAGTTGATTGGTATAACGAGGTGAAGTGGAGAACCAGATCATTGTGTATTTCGTGTTGGGTTTAGTGTAGCACCCCTTCTGGGGAGTAGAGTGCAGTAATGGGTCCTCACGTTTGTTCTTGCCTTATCAACCATGCAAACAAAGCCCCCAATCTGTCAGCTAGGGCGTGTGTTCTGGCAGAGTCTGCCGCATAGTTAAGACACCTCAGCCTTTCTAGCAGCGTGGTGTGTTGATCCCTTACTGTCAATAGCGCGGAGGAGCAGGAAGGGTCGGAAGCCGACTTTGTCTCTAGCGACAATAATGTTTGCTCCAGGTCTTGGAGCTCTTGTTCCACTCGTCTCCGCATACCACCACCCAACCCCATGCAGTTACCCCGTAGTTTCGCCTTGAAGGCACCCCACTCCATCAGGGCTGATGTCTCCTTGCCCGTGTTTTGTGTAAAATAATTCTCAGCTGTGGTGTGGAGGGAGGCATGGAAAGGTGGTACTCCAACATGGTAGGTTGTAGGCGCCAGGCTGGGGATGTAAGGCCCTGTGCGTCCCATGTTAAGGTTATGTAGTGAGGGTTATGGTCCGAATGTGTTCTCCTTAGGTACTCCACTTGTGATACATATGGTAATATATTAGGTGTGCATAGGAACCATGTAAAGTGTGGGGGACAGAATAGGAGGAATACACTTGCGTGTTGGGATTACAGTGTCTCCAAGTGTCTACCAGTCCCTAACTGTCAGCCCAGTTCCTCAACAGTGAAGCCTCGCTAGCCGCCGATGTGCTCCTTATGGGAGGGAATGAACGGTCAAGGGTTGTGTCCAGTACATTGTTGAAGACCCCTCCTATCACCCATGGCACATGACACCACCTAGAGAGTACAGCGGATAGCTTATTCCAGAAGGGCCCCTGCTCTGCAAACGGTGCATCTTTGTTTCCTATTTGGAGACCACCATCTAGCTTACCTTTGAGGAAGATATATCTCCCTTCTACATCTGGTTCCACGTCCTCTATTAAAAGGGGGGCACCTGGGCGCACCCAGACCAGTACCCCTTGTGCAAATGCCGAGTAATCAGTAGCAATAATATGGCCTCTCCACCTGCATTTTGGCTGACTCTACGTGTGTCAAGTGGGATTCCTGCAGCAGGGCTATCTGTACATTGTGACTTTTTAAGTATGAGTAGACCGCATATCTGCGGGAGGGGGTGTGTAAACCCCTTACATTCCATGTAAACATAGTTTAGGTATGTACGTATATATTAGCTGAGTGGGGTGAAACCTATGCCTAACAGCGTCTGTGATGATGCCTTATGGGGGTAGCCATATTTGAGCATAACAACGCCTGATCAAACTTTTTGCAAAACATAACATCAACCTTGCAAACATGCAATACCAAAAAAAACGGATCCTGCAACTGTGTAGGTCTGCCCAAACCTATGACTGTATCTAACTCAGTAAACCACCCCTGGGGTTGTGTGGATGCGAGGGTGTGCGACTTTCAAGGGCCCACCAGTGTAGTATACCCACCCATTGACGTAGTAAATGCAATTCCATCTAATAACTCACATACTGTTAATGGATCTCTCAACCACCCAGTCCAACCCCTTATTTGAGGTGACTAGTGCCCTCCCCTCTCTTCCGTATCGTCCCCATCCCACGCAGCAACCAGATGTTCGCCCTTCAACAGTTCCCTCATAAGGGCATCAGGACCCTGCTTACAGTACATGTAAAAGGATATGGAATGTCCTCAAATGACTCCCTCTTATGTCTGTGGAGTAACTTCTGGCATAATCAGAGAGTTGGTGTTCGAAGGGCAGACCACCGAGGAGTCCCGTCATCAGATGTTCGGGCCGATATCAGATCTCTATCCAAGTCTTTAGCCGATTCTGATATCTTTTCCGCCTCTTGGATTGCTTGTCGCCGTTCCTCAATTATTTGTTCCAGATTTGGAACCGCTGTCAGCTGAGACGCCTGAGGTTTCCGCTGGCGACCGCGCCTCTTGACTGTATTCGCAGGAGCTCCACGTGTACCTCCCCTTCCAGTGGGCCAAGCATCTTGTGGTGCATCAAAAAATTGAGTTTTACCATCTGTCACCACTCGCAGTTCCGCAGGAAAACACAGGGAGTATTGGATGTCAAGCTTCCGAAGTTGCTGTTTTACCGCCAAAAAGGAACTGCGTTGAAGTTGGACTCCCACAGAGTAGTCCGGGGAAAACATTACCTTGGCATTGTCCACTCGTATGTCTTGTATCTTCCGGGTTTCCCTCAAGATTGAGTCCCTATCCCAGAAATGGAGCACTTTGAATAGAAATGGTCGGGGGTTCGACCCTGGAGCGGGTCTCCGAGAAGGAACGCGGTGCGCTCTTTCCACTGAGAAATAGGGGCATAGCGCATTTTCCAGCATTAAATCCTTCAGCCATTTTTCGGTGAACTCCACTGGCGCTTGACCCTCCGCCCCCTCCAGCAGTCCTATCAAGCGGACGTTATTCCGTCTTGAGCGGCCTTCTGCATCTTCTACCCTTTGTTCCAGCTGTCAGAGTCGCGCTTCATGTTTCCCCATTTGCTTCTCCAGAAGGTCTGTGGCTGGCTGCACTTCTGTTAGGGCATGTTCCACAGTTGTGACACGGTCAGTTAGTTTTCTATGGTCTGCATGTAGAAGCGTGAGTTCTGCATCCATGCTGTCTATTTTGGACTCCAGAGAGAGTCTGGAGCGCTCAGTGGCTGGGAGAATGGCGTCCGACCTGTCTTCAGGCAACGGGTTCAGTGTATTCTGGGAACCCTGTTGTTCCATCTCTGCTGCCGAAGAAGCTCGCAAAGAAGTTCTGGAGTCTACTCGCCTGGACCGCCCCATCATGGCTTATCTTGCGGTGGTACAGCTACGCTCCTCTATGTTGTGTTGGTTGTGTGTGCGCTCCGCCGTTAGTCGCCAGTAAGGTATACAGCTCACCTTCCCGATTGGCTGCAGATCTGTTCTCACTCCTGCTTTCAAATGTTGCACAACAGGGCCGTACTTCGGCTTGGGGATGGCATCCGGCTTTAGAAGTACTGACGGAACCTTGTGCGTACTTCAGTGGCCCTCTTATCCAATGGTGTGGTCGAGAGAGGCATTTTTTAAATCATTGGGGGGGGTACATGACCTACTGCCTCTTGTCACTGAGACCATGCTCCTTGAAGCAGGGCACATAAACCTGGTGATGCCCAGGGTCTCGACATGTGGCTCTACAGTCTCGAGCAGTAGCTGCGTAAGCAGGCAGAGAGGAGGAGGAAGATGGAGCCACCCCTTCCCAGGGGGCCTGTACTTACAGCTCTCTGCCTAACTTGACCATCCCACGTGGCCGGGCTCAACACCGCCGTTGTCTCCGAGCATTCACCTCTCTGCAGCAATGAGTGTCTTTTCGTTTATCTCCGCCGTCACCCTCATGCCACGGCAACAAGACGAGAGGGTCCAGGGCTGCACCGGCCGCCACGTCCAGCCTACGCATATGCCGCAGCCTGCTCCAATGTGTAGCCGCTACAATGATCGATCTCCTCCGACGTCTACCCGGCCTTTGCATTCACCACTCCCCTGTCCCGGGGGGGCGGGGGGAGGGGGGGCATTGGTGGTATAGGACCGTGGCCGTCCCTTCCGTTCACTCGGCGTTCGGGTTCTAGAGCCTCCACATGTCAATCGTCCGCTTCACCCAGCCGATTGCCCCTTTCACCTCACCTCCCGCGGGCGCCGAGCCGGCCACAGCAGTCATGATCTGTCCCCCTGACGCCCAGATGAAGGACGCCACACTGTGTCACAAGCCCAGCCAGCCGGTTCCTCCAATGTGCTCGCTTTGGCTCACGCTACCAGTGTCCCTGCCTCAGTCAATGGAGAAGGCTAGCCTTTAAATCGGCTTTTCAGGGGCACCAGCACGATCGACGAGCTCTGATGCACACCAGGGGTGTTCCGGGCAGTCGGATGGCAACTGGTGTGGGAGAGAAATTGCAGATAATTTGGGTGTGTAGCGGAGCGAAGTTAGATCGCGTCCGCCATCTTGCTTGCACAAGCCACGCCCCACGTAGGAATTGTTTTTTATTATAGCATCAATTAAACTTGCATGGGCATTTGGAGGTACAATAGCTCTATTACTTATTGTACCAGGGTTGGAACAAGTAGGAGGTAGAAACACACAATGACACAATTTCCCAAGGATTAGCTGAAGTAAATCAACCTTATCTTCCAAAGGGCACAAATTAGCAGCATGCGTTTCTGTATCGGCAATAGACTGTTGCATCTTTAGCAAAAAAATCTTAATGTTAGAAGTTAATGCAGACTTTTTTCTAATGTCCTTTAACAGCGCCACTTTTTCTTCCAGAATTAATGCTTGATTTTCCAAGAGCTCCACTACTTCATTATGGTAGAGGTTAAAGCTCTCATAGCTTTAAGCACTGGATAAACTGGAGGTGTGTTAATCCCATTTGGATCAGTTGTAACTGGATTGGATAAGATAAATGTATTTGATTTGGAAAGCTGCGGACTGGATTTACGAACAACCGATGGCAAGTTCTGCAGACCTAACAGATCAGCTAGAAGTTCTGAGTTGTACAGTCAGCTGGCAATAAAACTGGGATTCTGCAACAAAACATTACCAGAATGTATCATCCTCATCAGCTAGGGGATAGCGGAACAACTTCAGGTAACAGATCATTACCATATACAGAGTCAGATTCAGAATTCAAAGTTGTTAAATGTGCCTCATTGGGGACGGGTTTGATTGAAGCTTGTATGGTCTGAGGTGTAGTTGCAGTTGTAAAATGAGAGGTAACACAGCTCGAGGTTGGAAGAAACAATGCTAAGGAAACATCTTGATCCGACAGATTTAAAGTAATCAATTAATGAACCTGGAGAGAGTTGTCAGAACATGTCATATGGTTTCTGTCTGATTCAAAGGCAATCCCGGATGCATGTTTGTTTCATTTGATTTAGCAAGAGAGCTCTTGAGTTCTGAGTTGAGGGTACAGAGGGTGCAATGTTTCTTGCCTCACACCCCACTGCTAGAATATCATTCTGTGGTAAACATCCTTTAATGCTTGTTTTGCTTGATGCGGTGACAGGATGGTTTGCTGAATTTGATTAAATTAATGAGCGAGCCTTTTCAGAGCAATCCGAGATTACTGAATGTTGCTACTTGCTCTTCTTGCCGTTAACCGGCATTTTTTGCAATCTGGTTTTCATAATAAGACACCTCCAGGGATCTCCGTACGAATCGACACAAAAGAAGTAAACAGAACTAGATGCAAAAACCAGGACAGGTCTGCAGTGAAAGTGACTATCTGTGATAAAATATTTCCACTCCGAGAACTTACCGATTCTGATATTCCAGTTCTCACTGCTCGCTCAACCACAAAATATGACGGGCCTTGTGGTGAAATGGCTCAGTAGAACGAGCAGTATCACAAAAGAACACTTGAATTTAATTCAAAAGCCACTCTTATCCACTTTCTCATTCACTTTGCTCCACATTTTGCTTACCTCTTCTCTGCACGACCTGCCGCCGCTGCCACCCACAACAATTCCGCTTCCTGCGTCCCGCTGTCACTCTCGCTATCACTGGCAGTACAGCCACTGGACCCCATGGACCTGTAAGACCATCAGCCCAGATCTCCTAATTAGCGAGGAGCTGGTAGCCGGTAGCTGACTTGGCAGTAGCGTTATAGGGCGAAACGAACTGAGATGAGCTGAGACAAGGCTGGGAAGCTGCAGACGAGGACGAGAACACAACGTGGGCAGGCACAAGCACGTCAGACAGAGAAGAGCATTGACTGCAAGCCTACTTGAAGAATGAATTGACATTGGGGGGTGATAATAGAACTGCAAAGTTGAAATGATCCCACGAATCATCAAATCCAACCACATGCTTTGGTTTGGAAACCATTGTCATCTTATTCTTTATAGTAGCTTTTTAATGCCCTGTTTAAAGGATTGTAATGATAATATGCTATACAGTTCACATGAGGTCTTTCAATAGATAACCGATTGCAATCTTGCCACATGGCCCACCTAGATCCACATGGCCCCAAGCAATCTTGTTACCTGCCTCTCTTAGTAAATAACATGTTGACTGCCTAAATATTTGTTGTGTGGAATTGTTTGACTTTGCTTCTACTTACTGCATGACACTTTGGGGATATCTCTTCAAATGTCATTAACGTTAGTGTTGAGAAGCCTATGGGAAAAGTGTTTGTGGTAATAAAACATGTAAATTGAAGTTTTGCAAATATTTTGTCAGTAAAAGCAATGCAATAGCACTAGGCGCACTTTTTTCTTATTTTGCTTGCAAAAATCTAGCAAACTGTCTTTTCCAGCCAAATCAATAAAAAATGTTATCCAAAATTCTTCTGTTTCAAGACATTGCAAAATTGGGAGTGCTGCCAAATCACACTGGCAAAATCACTCACCTGTATCTGAACTGTGTTCAGCTATGTTACTGGCAGTTATATGGGCACAGTATATGCATAAATAGAGAGTGAACCGAGCTGCCACCCTTCAGGTGCATGCATAGTGTGCATGTAATGCAGGGGCATCAATGTTTCTTGCACCTATGATGCCGACTGTTTACGCTGTCAGCATAGGAAAAACCACCCCAAATCCCAATCTTCTCACCTCAACCAGTAATGTGCTGTGACGGGGCGAGGTGTGCAACTGTGAGAAGGTAGTCACTGGAAGCTAGCACAAAGCAATCAACTGTCCTTACCGGACACCCAGTACTCTCTCCAGCAGCGCCTAAACCTTCACAGCTTCCTTGGAGGCCAGGGTGTGAAGAGCAGTAACTGTGGGCATTACTGTAGGATGTAGACAGCAGTACCTCTTTGTCTCATGGATAACCAGACATGTTCAGTGCTTTGTTAAGAAGTTGAGTTTTCTGAGCCCCCAAACATGCGTCATGTATACCGCATGAACCTAAACCCATCTCCTAGAGCTTCAGTGGATCAGGCAGTGTAAAGGAGCAGATACAACCCTTTACTGAGGTATGTAAAATGGGTGGGGGGTAATACAAGTGAACAGGTCAGTGGATGTTGGTTGGGCACGTGATGGGGCACGTTTGTGTGTGTAGCTGTGTGTGTATACATGTGTTAAAGTGCATATGTGGGTGTGTCTGTGCATGCATATAATCAGGTTTGCAGGCATATCTTGCTGTTATTTGAGGGAATACCTGGGGCACATTGTGGCATTAAAGTACATAAGGTGGAACACCTGTGGCACATCCTATCATACATTGTGACTGACATATGGAAGAATGTCTATCGCATATTGATATTAAGGCATTGGAGGACATTCTTTTGAATTTGAACCATCCTGCTTGTGTTACAAATGCTATATGGTGTCTTGACTCTAGATGCTGCTCTATTTGTTGATAACCAGAGCACAAATCCAAAGATGATAGTACCTTAACCCCTGTCTCCATGCTGACTACTTCATTTATATTTGGTAACAGATGCCAATCTACTTGAGTATTATTATTTAGATACCTCAGACCTGTAAGTTTGTCCCCCTCATGTGTGGATAAAACTGGTGAAACTCACTCTGCTGTTCCTAGCTCCTTGATTTTTTCTTCCTCGTTCATTTTTTTCCACCATAACTTTGAGATCCTCTCTTACCATAATTGGCATGCTCCGCATATTATTCTTCACCAGACGTGCCCCACTCTTTCCCAACATTTACATAAGCATGGTGTACTTTGCAGTATTCCCTTCCAATCATTCTAACCTGCATTCAATACTTCTGCCATAGCATTTATTTTCAAACTTGCCAGATCCTTTCAATCAGAAAATGAAATGACTGTTTTGGATACCCAATCCAAGATGTAGAGGTAGACAGGGTTGCTTGTGTGATGCACATTGAATGACACAGTGCACCACACAGATGTACTCCCAGTGGCACTGTGTTCACCGGTACCTAGCAGTCAGTGATGACTGAGCAGCAATGCACTGTTTTAGGACTGTGAGTCACACTATATTGTTCTGTACACCATGCTTGTTGATGAGGAGCAGAGAGCAAGACAGCAGGAGGCACATAGTGAGTCTCAAGGCGACAGTCCAATTAGAGTTGCTAATAGAATTGTTCATCCGTTGCACATAATGCTTGCAACAGTTGGGAGTTAACAGTGCAATGTCACATGTACATGAAAAACATAGTCTAGTACATGTAATGTTGTGATGGGGCCAGCTGCAATTACCAGCGTTAAAAAGCAAGCATATCTGACAGGATGCGTTTCTCCAAGCATTTTACTTACCCCTCACATTGCCCCTGTAACTATCACCTGGTCACTTGTACCTACTGTAGCCATTCATCGCCATTGTAGAAAGTGTCAGTGATTGACCCTGAACCGTCAAAGAAACGACCATTTGAGGAACAAGAGAATGAAAGAGCTATCCCAAATGCTATGGGAACACTGCAAGGCTCATGCTAGAGGGTACAACATAAGCTATTATAATACAACAATTATTTCCTTTTGAAAATGGGACTAATCATGCATCTCATACTTATTGACATTGCGTGGAATTCTGATGACATGTTCTGAACATGATACTACATTGTTATTAAACTGCACGCCACTAGTTGAGTTGTGCTGTTGATATATGCACGAGTCCTGCAAATTATTTTGGCTTTCAGTGTTATCACCATTAAATGCCTGGATTGCTTCATGCATTAACCAGATCCTTACACTCAAGTGAAATCCTAAAATCGGAAATGTGATTCCCATGTGCTGTGATAGATCATTTTGTAACTTCCCTACATCACCTTCAATAAAATGGTGCACACCTCGATATAATTTGTACTCTGGTTGCTCATTCCTCCTAACATACATATAAGTGCTTCAAATGACATCTTTCAAACTCCACTTACGCTCCACCATGTACCAACATTGGCGAATACAGCATTTCTTATACTTCTTCTGACTTGATGAGGTGTATAAAAACCTGTTTCTCCCTTCCTTCTCCTTTCGATTTTTTATTTTGATCTAAGCCCCAATTAGGATTGATTATGTTGGTCTCTTTTTGTCATAATACGGGTCATATATTGCCTGCCTGTACTTAATTCTTTCACTTACTTTTCCACTGTCTCTTTCTGCTCACCACTCCTACCAAGCCACAAGCACATTCATGCTGTACCCAAAGTGGACAAGGCTTGTCTTCTCCTCAAGTAGAAAGGTGTTGTTGCACCATGAGGTGTGGTACAAATTGTCTATTTCATCGAGCATAAGTATTTATTTAAGTTTGGATTGCTGGCAATTATCAATTTTTGTGTATACTTCTAGTAATCTGTTCATTGATTTGGCTAGCTTGTTTGCCTGGGAATGGCAAAGCGAAGTGCATCACCAAGTAATGCCTGCTTCATATATGAACTCAAACATTATTCCTTATAATTTCTGACAGACATCCTTCTGCTCAACGGATTCCTTTGAATTTATTACAATAGTAGAAGTGGTCTGATCTACAAAACTCAGCTGAAACCACTTAGAGTCATAATCTATTATGGTAATAACATATTTGTAAGTATTAGGTAAGATAGAGAATGCTCTCATGAAGTCAATTGCAAGCTTTTGGCAAGCTTGGGTAGGTGCTTCTTTCAGTTGCAAAGGTCCATCATGAACATTTTGAGATATCTTCACCAAATAACATACACTACAAACCTTTATAAAAAATACTTACATCTCTATCAAACTCTGGCCATCAAGAATAGAGTTTTATTGGTTGCTTTGTTATTAGCTTATGTCTACTCGAGCTCAGCGGACCCACCGCATGGTACCTGTACGATAATCCTTGCTCCACAGACAACTTATGCTTCCCTTTCATATATGCCTGCATTTCCCTGGGAACCTCAGCTTTTCTAGATCACCCTTGGCTTAAAGCACTGCACAACCCTGGCTAAACTTTCATCCTTGTTTAGTTCATTCACAAATACAGACCTTTCCATGCATGTTTACAACAATCATGTTAGTTTTCAACAGATTCCAGAACATTATCCGGTAAGGACAGACTTGAGAGGCAGTCCCATATTTTTCATTATGCAATACACTGTATGTCAACTGGTATTCATGTATACATACTGCTAAATGAGTCTGGATTTTCAATGGTACTAGCACGTCCTAACATCTGAATTAAAGTTTTATATTCAGTTTGTAAAATAAATGCATTTTCCCAAATAAACTTTTTTCCACAGCACAAGTATAAGTAAAGTTTTTTTTTTTAAATTACAGAATAGTATCTTTCTTTTAAACTTGATAAGTGTGAGGAAAACGTAATGGTCTTTTTACAGTCTCCCTCTGAGAAATCTCTGTTTCGATATCAGATTCTTAGCATCAACAACTGTATTTCTTAACATGAGATTACAATTTGTTAAAATGCCCTTTGTAAATCTTTTAAATGTTCAATTTTGTTTGCAGCTCCAGGCACATGTTCTGAAGCATAGTCACACATCCCCAGAAAAGATATAACCGATTCTTTATATTTGGGGGTGGTGCTTTTACAAAATTCTTAAATAATTTTGGCTTGGGTAAATGCAGAAAGGGAATTATTTCTCAATCAATCAATCAGTCAATCTGGATTTGTATAGCACGGCTAATCCCGCGTGAGTGTATCCGGGCACGAGGAGTGTTGCTGTGGGGGCTCAATTGAACAGCCAGATTTTGAGTCTTTTTCTGAACTCCAGCAGGGAGGGTGAGGTCTGGAGGTGAAGTGGGAGGTCGTTCCAGGACTTCACGGCAAAGAAGGAGCGTCCTCAATTGTTGCTGCAGCGGATGCCAGGTATGGGTGAGGCAGAGGAAGGTGGAGGTTCAGTCGGTGGTCAATGTAAGCTGGTCCCTGGTTGTGGGGGCATTGAAGGTGTGGATCAACATCTTGAACTGGTAAACAGGGAGCCAGTGGAGCATTTTGAGGTTGGGGGGGCGAAACTGCATTGATCTGTCTTTTCATGATGAGCTTACTGTCCAGGATGATGCCAAGGTTGTGGGCATGGTCAGTCGGAGTGGATGAAGGTTCTAGCTCGGGAGGTCACCAGGGGGTGGTGATATTCCCGAAGATCAGCACTTCTGTCCTGTTTGTAGTAAGTTTTAGGCAGGTGTCTCTCATCTACTCCACGATGCTCGTCATGCACCTGCGGAAGTTGGTCAGCATGGTGGAGGGGTCTCGACGGCATAGGATATGATATTCAGTCCATGAGATCTGATGACGTTGGCGAAGGGAGTCATGTAGGTGAACTATAAGGGACGCCACAGATGGTGTTCTTGGGTTCTGAGGTGAACGGAGGGAGGCTGTGAGGAAGGAGGCGATCCACTTGAGTGCGTCTCCTTAGATTCCAATGTTGTGAATCTTTTGATCAAGGTGTGGTGTGAAACTGTGTTGAAAGCTGCTGACAAGTTGAGGAGGATCAGGGCCACCGCTTTTGCTTGGTCCAGGAGAGATTTGATTTCTTGAGTAGGATGTGAGTCCTTCACAAGTAATAAGTCCACAAACTTCCTTCTACTGGGAGCCAAGTACCCCTTTGTAGCACTTGACCCTTTCAGGGTAGTGAGGCAGAGTAGTCCAAGGCCTATTCAGGATGGAGGGGGGTGTGTGGACTAGCAAGGCACAGAACAAACAACAGTCAATAAATCTTTGTTCAGTCAGTGCTTTTTTTAAATAAGAAATAAAAGTACTTTATTACGCATACATTGCTCAGCCAGTCAATCAATCTTTATTTGGCAGATAAAAAACATAAAAGAGACAGCGTACATTACATTATTTGGAGAAACTATCAGATTAAAAATATTGGGAGGCAGAAATATCGGAAAATAAATATTGTGATACGCAAATATCATAATGCACAAATATCTTTGACAAGAATGTCGTTTTTTAAGCAAGTAATATAATGTTTAATAATATGGATGTTTTTAATTTCGTTTTCAATAATATACCGGTACAAAATTTTGTTTTATGATTATTTGAATGTGTTTTAGTTGTTTATATAAAAGTAAATTTTTTTTAAATATAGCTTGTAATTTGAAGTGATTTAGAATTTCTTATTTAATTGTTTATAGTAATTTATAGTGTTGTAGCAGGTTGTTGGATTTGTAGGTGGATAGGGTGGGAAGTATATTAAGTAATAATTATATAACACTTATTTATTTGATTTCAAATATGTTATTTATGGAATACTGAAGTATTGTACTAATATTTTAGTTGTGGGATGCTAGGTTTGTAGGGGTACAAGGTGGGAAGCTAATTAAATAATTTATTATTAAGTATCATTTTTAAAATAATTATTTAATTCAGTTTTAAATATTAAACATTATGGACTATTTAATTATTTTAATTATATTTTAGTTGGGGACAGCTAGGTTTGTAGGGGTCTAGGCTGGGAATTTAATTAAGGAATAATTACCAATTAATTATTTAATTGATTTTAAATATGTAAATTGTGGAATACTTATTTTAAAGGTATATTTTAGGTGCAGGCTGCTGGGTTGGTAAGGGTATAGGATAGAAAGTTGATTGATTAATAATTGAATGACAATTATTTATTAATTGACAATTATTTTAATCAATAATAATTACGTAAAATGGTTAATGTTTTTTATTTTTATTACATATATATTTATGCTAATTAATAATTTTTAGATTAAGAGTTTTATTTTTGTATTAATAGTTTTACTTATCTATGTAATGTGTCTGAAGTGAAGTACTTTCCCTACACCTGGTTATACCAGAGTGAGAATAGTAAAATTAACCTCTTTGCAATTTGACACTTTCCCTACTGTTGCGCTGTTTGGAGTGGAAATAGCAATTTTTGCCGCTCCCAAGTCCAACACTTTCCCTACTGTCATGCTATTTGGAGCAGAAATAGTAAATGTCACTCCTCCACAATCCAACGTTTTCCCTGCTATTGCACAGACTGGAGTGGGAATAATAAATTTCTTCCCTCTGAAATCCAACTCATTCCCTATTGTTGCACAGACTGGAATAGGAACAGTAAATTTTACCACTCCAAAGTCCATCACTTTGCCTACTGTTGTGGTGACTGGAGTTGGAATAGTAAATATAACCCCTCCAAAGTCCAACACTTTCCCTACTGTTGCATTAACTGGAGTGGAAATAGTAAATTTCACCCCTCAAAAGTCCAACACTTTCCCTACTGTAGGCCTGACTGAAACAGGAATGGTAAATTAAACTCCTCTGACGTCCAGCACTTTCTCTATTATTGTGGCGACTGAAGAAGGAATTTTAAATCTAACTCCTCCGAAGTCCAATGCTTACTCTACTCTTGCATAAAATATAGTGGGAATAGTATTTTAATATTCTTAGAGTCCAATAGTTTTCATAACATTGGTTAAATCGATTTTATAGTATTAATTGTTTTATTTGTTTATATTTTATATGATTTGGATTTATTTTTAAATTTATTTTAATGTTTATAGTAATTATTGAAAATGTGTTTTTGGGATTTTTCAATGTATAATATTTATTTATTGTCTATTTTAATTAATATTTTTTTCATTCAGTTGTTTATATGTTTTTCTTTAGCCAGGTCTGGTAGTATAGTGGACTAAGGCAGCCTCCGTAGGAGCCTGTGTTCCACTTCATGGTCACAGGTACAAATCCTGGTGGGCCCACTCAGCCTTTCATCCTTCTGAGTTGGGTAACAATAAACATCTGTTATTCATTGCCAAAATGTCCTTGGGTGAATGTGTGCTTTACAAATACATGTTATGTTATTATATATATATATATATAGATATATATATATATATATATATATATACAGATGAACTTCGTCACAATAATCCTAATGCGCAGGAAAGACGAATACGGACCCAAATCTTCGTGCAAGGTATTTATTAATTCAGACACCCAGCACTACCGCCATGACGCGTTCACATGACGCCTTGAGGAGTGACCTTGTTTTTAAAGTAACAGTGTGACAGCACGTGACAATCGAGACAAAGTGCAATAAACATAGAGAAAGTATGTATAACTGCGTGTACCAGTTACGAAGTTGCATACATGTAGCAGCAAACAAGTATTATGTGCAAATATGGCAATAAATACAATATAATACTTTAAAAAATGTGCATTAATTCATGAACATTTAAAAAAAAATGCTAAAAGCAATACCATGCGTGGACAAAAATGAATAGAGACCCAATTAACTATGATCACTGTTCATGGGTAATTTGAAGGATATATATATATGTTCTTCATGGCGTCCAACACTCAAAACACCTCATGCAGCGGCATAGCCTGGAAAATCAGCATCCGAGAGGTATTGTTCCAAGTTTTCTTTATTTCTTTTTTCTTTTCATGTGCAAACTTCAATCATTTTACAAAGGCACCTAATAATTAAAAAAACAATTCTGACCGACGCGTTTCGGCTGACACCTTCCACGGGGTCATTGGGGATGTCATCAGTGATGTCATCAGTGATGTCACTGACCATGTCATGAGTGATGTAATATGTGAGGTCATAAGCAGTGCATTGCGGGGGCGCAAGTTATAGTTAACTCAGGTAACGATAACAGCTTAATTTCTCTGGTTTTGTATGAGTAAAATCTGACCCTAACTATAACGTCCATGTAACCTTTGTTTTTTTAGTGAATTTCTAAGGTTTTTTTAATTCTATTTGGTAACTATAACGTCTTTGTAACCTGTGTTTTTTTCTGTGAATTTCTAAGGTTTTTTAAATGCTAATTTCTAACTACAACGTCCCTGTAACCTTTGTTTTTTTTAGTGAATTTCTAAGGTTTTTTAACTAGCAGTCACATTTGCAGAGTGGTGGAGAAAGGGGGTGGGCCTCCGACCAGCTCTCAGGAATTCCGCTGCATAGGACTTACAGGAGGTACCAGGAGGGCTTCTTGGCCCCCAAGGATCCTCTGGAGCCAAGGGGACTTTATCCCCCAATTAGTAGTGGCACGTTTGCAGAGTGGTGGAGAAAGGGGGCGTGGCTTCTGACAACTTCTCAGCAATCCTGCTGTGTGGGACTTACTGGAAGTAACGGGAGGGGTAGTTGGCCCCCAGAGACATCCTTGGGGGCCAACTACCCCTCCTTTTGCCTTCAGTAAGTCCCATACAGCAGGATTGCTGAGATCTGATAGCAGACCATGCCACCTTTCTCCACCACTCTGCAAACGCACCTCCTGACCCACTACTAGTAGAGGGATGAAGTCCCCTTGGCTATTCAGTATCCTTGGGGGCCAACTACCCCTCCTGCTACCTCCAGCAAGTCCCACACAGTGGGCTTGCTGAGAGGTTTTCTGTGGCCACTCCCTCTTTCTCCTCCACTCTGCAAACACGCCTACTGGCGCACTACTATTTGGGGGATGAAGTTCCCTTGGCTCTTGAGGGTCCTTGGGGGCCAACTAGCTCTCCTGTTACCTCCAGTAAGCCCCACACAGCTGGATTGCTGAGAGGTGGTTAGAGGCTACGCCCCCTTTCTCCACCACTCTGCACACATGCCTCCTGGCACACTGCTGCTTGGGGGATGAAGTCCACTTTAGTCCTGAGGCCCTCAGGAGGCAAAGGGGCCTTGCCCCCCCACCAGCAGTGTGCCGAGAGGCGCGTTTGCAGAGTGGTGGAGAAAGGAGCATGACCTGCGACAACCTCTCTGCAATCCCACTGTGTGGGGCTTACTGGAGGTAGCAGGTGGGCTAGTTGGCCCCTAAGGACCCTCAGCAGTGAAGAGAACTTCATCCCCCAACCAAGAGCGCATCAGGAGGTGCGTTTGCAGAGTAGTGGAGAAAGGGGCGGGGCCTCCGGCGAGTTGCCGGCTTTGGATTTTTTTTTCATTTTAGGAAGGGGGCTGTGTGGCCCCCCTTCACTTGACCCTTTTGGGCCCCGGGGACCCCATCCCCAGGGGCCTGAGCCATATCTCTTAATTATATGAAACGGGAGGAGAGCCATGCGGCCCCAATCCGCAGGCCGATTTGGCCCCGGGGACCCCATCCCCCAGGGCCAGGCCATTTCTTTTTTTACTTTTGCTTCAAGTGAGGGGGGCTGAGCGAACCCCCTCCCTGGCAATTTTCGGTCCGGGGACCTCATTCCCTGGGGCATGGCCATCTCGTTGGGGACCGCGGGGGAACCTGAAGCCCCTGCAGTCCCGGACGGCTCCAGCCTCCTGCGGGAGCCGGCATTGCTTTTTACACCCAGGGAGCTGCTAACATGCAGCTCCCTGGGTGTAAAAAGCAAAGTGTGCTCTGCTTTGAACAAGCGAGAGAGCAAAATGCTCTTGCTGGTTCAAAGCAGAGCACACTTGTTTGCTATGGGATAGCGGGAGCACTGCTCCGGCCATCTCATAGCTAACTGCAATGTCCCAGGGGTGGGCACCCCGGGACATTGCTGGAGCCAGCCCTAGGGGGTGGCTGTTTCCAGGGCCATTTATGGTTCCAGGAGGGGGGCCCCACGGCCCCCCTTGAAAATAGCAGCAGGGAGGTGGTGGTCCCTGGGGTGCGGGGTGGGCACATGGCCCCCCGAATTTATGAATAGTAGCCCCACGGAGGTGGCCGTCCCTGGGGCTGCAAAGGGGCCACTTGGCTCCCCGCATTTCAAACAATTAGCCCCGGGGAGGTGGAGGTCCCCGGGGCTGCGGGGGGACCGCGTGGCCCTCTCACACTCCAGCATATTAGCCCCGGGGGGTGGTGGTCCCAGGGGCTACGTGGGGGGCTGGACCCCCCCACACATTTTAATGTACATATAGCCCCGGGAGGTGACGGTCCCTGGGGCTGCGGGGGGCCGCGTGGTCCCCTGTATTTCAGTTATTCAGCCCCGGGGAGGTGGCGTCTCGGGGCTGTGGGGGCCCACGCGGGGGCCCCCATCATTATTATTTATTGCCCCCAGGACCTGGCCCACCCGGGGGCTTAATTAAATGAAGCGTGGCAACCCGCACTTCGTTTTTTAAAATTTTCAGCAGGATTCGCGGATCCCACACGACTTTCGCTGAAAATGTTTTAAAAAATGCTTTGTTAGACCGTGGGGGTCCCTGTGGGACCCCCTGAACAGGCCTAGGGGGTCAGGGTGTTTCTACCCTGCCCCCTTTTCATTTTTTTGAACGTTTTGCTTGTGACTCGGTTCAACCAGGAGCTGAAGTGAGTGTCAAAATTAGTTTTGAAAATTCCGTGACGATTCGTCAAACGACGCAAAATCAAAAACAGGTTGTTAATAGAAATCAGGTCCTAACTATAACTACCTACCGGCGACTATATATATATATATATATGTATGCATATATACACACAACCCTACTCGGCTCTGAGAAAGATGAATCCGATAGCCCATGATGTGTTGAGCGTCAAAGCCGGCGAGCCAGTTGGAGGAAATGACCCATTATAATACAATGGGGTAACCCGCAAATGTCCACGGACCTGGGTAACGATCGGTATAGGAAAACAATGGTCCTAGACTATTCATTTAAAAAACATTATTTCAATCGCCGGTATACAAAATATATTTATATGAACAACTATATCCTCAAAAATACAAAGGCACACGATATCATACAGAATGGTAACTGTTTATTTGCTCAAATTGTTTTATATCATAAGTAACCTTATTCAATGTTAAGTGAAAGAGGGACGTTGCTCCAAAGGGAGTGTGAAAGGAGGGGAAGAAAAAGTGCTCGTGAGGTAGAATAGATATGGATGATGGAGGGAAATCCAAAGGGTGAACACAGTATTCAATTAATTATACATTGCAGAACTGGTCATTAATCATATTAGCACCAGTTTTTACATATAGGCCTGTCCCTAACGGATTCACAAAATATTCATATAATTTTCGTTGGTGCACAGAGAACTTTTCTGTGAAAAGGCAGGACTGGGGTAGCATCGGGTGCAGGCCCAAAATGGGGGGGAAAAGTCGACGTTTCGACCCTTGTGCAATGAGGGTAAATTAGAACCTCTGCAGGCGGGTCTTCCTCAGGACGGGGTGAAGGGGGTGGGCAACCTATGGAGCAGTACAGTCAGGTACAGCCCTTCATGTGGTAGGTCCGCATTCAAGTTGCGGCGTGGTAAAGGTTGTTAGGTTGAACTGTGGTGTTGATAAATCAAACAAGGGGAATAAATCTCCCACAGCATCTAATGGGTTGTTGATTAGCGAAGCCCGGGGGATCCCAGCTGGCCTCTTCGAGTCTGACTCGAACGTTAACTTTTTCCCCCCATTTTGGGCCTGCACCCGATGCTACCCCAGTCCTGCCTTTTCACAGAAAAGTTCTCTGTGCACCAACGAAAATTATATGAATATTTTGTGAATCCGTTAGGGACAGGCCTATATGTAAAAACTGGTGCTACTATGATTAATGACCAGTTCTGCAATGTATAATTAATTGAATACTGTGTTCACCCTTTGGATTTCCCTCCATCATCCATATCTATTCTACCTCACGAGCACTTTTTCTTCCCCTCCTTTCACACTCCCTTTGGAGCAACCTCCCTCTTTCACTTAACATTGAATAAGGTTACTTATGATATAAAACAATTTGAGCAAATAAACAGTTACCATTCTGTATGATATCGTGTGCCTTTGTATTTTTGAGGATATAGTTGTTCATATAAATATATTTTGTATACCGGTGATTGAAATGATGTTCTTTAAATGAATAGTCTAGGACCATTGTTTTCCTATACTGGAGGAAATGACCCAACACACTAAAGTTGATGCTCACTCAGGTCAGGTAATCTTTACCACAGTGACCTGAGTGAGCGTCTACTTTGTTTGGTGTGTTGGGGTACATACATACATACATACATACATACATACATATATATATATATATATATATATATCTATATAGTAACAAAAATAAAAATCTTTATTTTACAGTATATTAATATTTTAAATGCATTATTACATTTATACATATACAGTTTCATATTAATATATATACATATATATATGAATACAAACACAAATATGTGTGTTTATGTAAGTATATATTTATATATAACATTAAATATTAGTGGAATAGATTAAATTTACATTAGATTAAAGTTATATGTTAAATATTTGACTTATTACTTTAAACTCTATTTATATTAAAGGAAAATAGATATTTTTGTCTATTTTTGGCACAATATTTTTGTCAACCATATTCTTTACCACAATATTGTGTCAGTGATCCCCACTTTTGAACTTTAAACCATGCATGCCTGAGTAAGGGTACTGTGCTAGTGTGATCTTTCCTGATATTCCTGACAGCAATCCTCAGTGGTGTCAGCATTTAAAGCTACCAAATGATCCTTGTATTGTCTTTGTGTGGCATCTTCAAAGGCTTCTAAAAAGACATTAGAGTGACTGGAGTACAGCTGCCTAGCTAGTGCCCTTATTTGAAGTATGTCTCAGGGAGTTTTGTAAAGCACAATGCATTTTATATTCAGAGTGATGGTTTGAGATCTCTGCCCTTGGCAGAACATTCTGGACAATATGTAAACTTCTGAGATTCGGAGGGTGTACACGCTGAATAAAACTGATTTCTGTTTCATTGCTGGTAGAAGCAGATGCCTTCAGATCATCCACAATTAGTGTCCAGATAGCATATTAATTAGAGGAGGAAATAAATTGTCATTGTTGAAGGCCAAGTGGAATGTGTAGAGGCTAGGTTTGGCACTAATGACTGTTAAGACGAAGTTCTAGATTTTTCAAAGTCTCAATAATAATGTTGTTTTCCTCTAATGCATATGATGCTGACAAAGAGACAGTCAATTCCGTACAAATGGTGTACCTTAGTTTGCAAAGTCCAATCATGAATGGTGGTCTAAGTAGGCCTGTGGCACCTATTCTGAAAACTGGGAGTATGAAGATCCTGGTCTTCAAGGGGTGCACGTGCAACTACACATCAAGTTTGGGACTGGCATTGGAATGGGGTCCATTACATACTAACTTGAGCAACTTTCAAGAAATAGTTGCACCATCGCCATCATACTGTCTTGAAAAACAGATGCCATGGTTGCAAATTACAGGAGGTTCATAAGTATGATAAGAATACAAATACTTCTGATAACAAAAATTATGCAAAATCTGTCACTTCTGATACCCTAAATAACTTTCAAGTGTATAGCTTACTCCTAGGGTAGTTTCTCATGTAATTCAAAACAGATTCTCAACGTTACATCACCCTTATAATCACTGCCTTGCTTTATTACACCTGCCACCCCCCCAAAACACCTTACACTACAATCTCAGAACCAACCATGACAACATCCAATGCAATTGATTCTTACCCCAACCAACAAATAATGTTGCTACTTGACATTGATAACAAAGGTTGGGGATAATCTCCAAATGTACTTGTTTCATGAAACAGATCAAAAATAGGGGCCTGTGCAGCATCGGACCACTTCAGCTTTACTGGATGTGTCAGCACTATACCACATTAGGAGTACAGGCGATTACCATTTTCCCATTTAACTCTATAAGTCTCTATTTGACATAAGGCAAAGTCTATAATTGGCCCCAGTAGTGAAGCTTCTGCCTGAAACCCTGTGACCCCACAAATTCTAGCTATCAAGCTAATGGAGATACACCCTCAAATGATTCTACTGTTTTGTTAGTAAGCCATAGGGTCAGCTCTATGGCGGTGTGACCAGTGTAGCCGCACCTGGCGCTGACCGCGGGGGCACCGTGTTTAGAAATAACACTGGTTTAAAAAGCACCTGCTGCACAGTTGTGTTTTCAGGCAACAATACAAATGTCACAATAATGATTGATGTTCTTGCTGGAGATAGATCGGAGAGTTGTCTAGCGGCAGTTTCCACTCATGATAAAGAAGCACAGAGGGTTAATATGCCAGCTGCAAAAAACGTGTACCATGCAAATCACAGAACTGTATTTTATGTGGGTAGCTCGGTGGGTTACTGCTTTTGTCACAGAGATCCTTTTGTTACTTTCAGTTCATAAGTTACAACTCTAATAAAGCACAGTGGCCTATGAACTGCCATCAAAGAGCTGCTTTCAAACTGCATTGTATAGGTTAGAACGTTATGTTTTTCCTCAGTCTTTCATTATCCAAATGATGCTAAAAAGGTTTAATTTGGGTAGAAATGCATTCCTATTAAGAAAGCCAACCACTGAACCACTGTGGTACACTTTGAATCCTAAGTTTGTGCATCTCCAGACCAAACACTCTTAAAATACTCTTCCTACTAGTATCGGTGACATGTGACTCCTACACCTTGTAATTCTCATGGTCTTTTGTAACATTTCCTATAGACTGAATTACACATGTATGATTCATTAGCACTATGTAATTTGTGTGATGTAAAGTGTTTTGACACCCTACACTGGTATGAGTAGTGCAAAAAAAAAAAATGAAATGGATGTGAAGGAGAGGCTGTGTAGGGTTGAGGGGCACTGGTGGAGCGTGGTAGTGAGATAATTTGTGAAGAAGAAGGTTTTTGGGGAAGTACACCAACAAAGACAGTCGCACTGGGTGCCACCAGCAAAGCTTACAAAATGCATGATTGCCACAATGAGACTGAGGACCTCCAAAGATGCCCGAGGTGTAGGTCGTTTTCGGGCTAAGGAGTGTTTAGAATGGAATCCTGCATTAACTGGGCTGGTAGAATCAACTCTCCCATCAAAATATTGTATGAGTCATGTGGTCTTTACAGCTCTGAAATTCATGACTGTAATGGGTTGGAAAGCTGCTTCTTTATAACCCAGGTGTTTTTGTTCGATTCAGACCTATACTCTATGAGAAAGCTCAAACTCCAGACCAAAACTGAAGATTATATATTTTATGACATGGAAAACTGTCATGAAAACACCTTTTGTAGACCCAATCATATTTTTTCTAGATATATTCACTGCGAACCAACCTGGTAGTTTACAGGTTCCACTTGAGTGTTTCACAAATATATTACCTAGCACAGCCTTTAACCATTATATGATTCTTGCTCAATTTTGGGAGGCATATGACCCCTTCCTTGTGCTAAAGGAGTAAGTAAGCGAGAAAGTTACATCCAGTATGATCATGCAGGAAGGGAAACTCATGTGTGTTACAACCAAAATTCTTATCCGCTCCATAAATCTCCTGCTTATGAAGAAAACAGTAAGTTACCACGGACTATGGGCTTCCCCAGATTCAAGGTGTCTCGCAGTCTTTAATACTTTGGAGAATCAAACCAATGTGGGTGGAATGCCCTCTGCAGACTTTCATGGTGTAGACTATATGAGCCCCCTCAAAGAAAACGAAATTCATTTCCAGGTATGCATCTAACAAAGATCAAGGGCCCGATTCACAAAGGTAAAGTGAGAAGAAAGTCTAACTTTACGACTTTTGGTATTCACAAAGGGCATTTACGAGTAGTAAATGCCCTTTGTGAATACCAACAGTCACTTTACCTTTGTGAATCGGGCCCCAAGTGTTTAATGTCCAGAAGGAACTAGCTCATTATTGTCAACAAGATATTAACATTTAAGAGAGGCTTGCATCCACTTTAGAGGCTGTGTCATAAAAATGACTAGGAAATAAGTTGTGATGAGGTTCCATCCATTTAACACATTGACTATTATCAGTATCTCACACTGCTTTCAGTATTTCAGTCTGCTTGGCAATGCTCATGTTCTACGTTTTAAAACCTTAAACAATAACATTGCTCCCTCTCCTGGGATAACTAGCAAAGACAGCAAAAGAGAATGTCAACACCCAGCATTCAGTTGTTGGTGTAGTTGGAACACAGCGAAGTAAAAATCAACATCTTCCACGCTTTGAGCAGCAGCAAGATTAAAGTTGGGTCCAATTTTAGAAAGCAGTGCGTGCCCATGCTGATGGGACCCGCACAACCTTCAAATTTAATGGTTTATTTTTTCACAGATTTGTCCAATTTGTTATGCTGAAATTTACTTTATTATATTGGGTCAGCTGCCTAACCTCATAGCTATTAAACAAAGGTGTCTAAAACAGCGCATCTTTAATGTCAGAACTATTTGGAAGCACTAATGGCACAATCAGTTTGAGTAATCTGGAATTGCAGATTTTTCTCAAGGAACCTGATTTACCCCATTCCTTGAAACCCCTGGATTCACTCCTCATTGAAATGCTGCTCTTAAAGAAAATATTCCTCTAAAACTTTGTAAATGCAAGATTCTTTGTGAAGGTTTTGATGATCTCCACCATTTTATTAGTTTAATCAGATGCAGAGTTCAGCCACCAAGAGGTCTTCTTCCCTGTACTCCCTTAAGTAACTGACGACACCCTCCTATTTACCCTCTGGGGCTTCTGCACAGAAACCAGACAGGTGACTCAGTGTTCTCACTCCCATGCGGATCGTGCTCTGACTAGCACACGGTGCAAGGTAGAAGTGAACGTGGCGCTGCAAAATGTTACATGATAGAGCACATTTACAAAGTATGGCGTTTTGATAACATTGTATATGATTCCATTGCAAAATACGTTAATTTACATCTTAGAGGCTACCAAGAAGCTTCTGGCTACCCCCAGTGGTGTATCAATAATGCAGAGAAAAAGAAATATTTTCAGAAAAAGGGAATTCTCTTGCTCCTAGTTTAGTAATATAGCCATGCACCTCTCTAAACTACAGATTGCTAGATTGTTTCTAAATTCTGTCTGGGGAAAATTGGGTCCTAGATAATATCGATAGAAACTGCTAGAGTGACAGAGGCTGATGAACTTGTTCAGTACGTTGTTACAATCTACAATGATGCAATGTCGCGTGCGTTCATAGATGATGATACCACATGTGTGTGCCTGAGGAATACCAAATAACATGTCCTGCCTTCATGTAATTCTAACAGTTTTATAGCCAGTTTCACCACTGCCTGTGCTAGATTAGAGTGTTACAAGCTCCTGCACCTGCTTCAAGTCTGTTTTCTTTACATCAACACTGACTCTGTGATTTTGGGGAGCAAAGGAGGTCACGTCAGCTTGCATTCAGAAGATTCTCTATGGGCCCCAAAACCTACACCTACTAGTAATCAGGTGGAAAAAGCATTTTGACGGTTAAGGGAATCACCCTCAATGTTCATAACCATTAAAACATTACTTTTTAAAACTTAAAACTGCTGGTCACCGAATATGCCACGCAAACTCAAATAGGAGAATGGGCTTCACCAGCAGACAGCACAGTAATGTAGCTCCCAGGGATTGTGGGAATTAAAAAACACTGGGATTTCAAGATGCATCCGCTTCTCAAGATGCTAAAGGTTTTATATGAGAAGTGTGTTCTGCAAGATGAATGTATAATACAGCAGTACCGTTTTGTAGAGCGACAAAGCCAGTGGATGAACATGGCCCTGGAGAAAAGTCCTTCTGTCATGCTTATGCAGGTTTATTAGCAGAGCGTATAAAAATGGGCATTCATTTACAGTATCCATTCTCATGCATCCTAGCAGAACCCTCAATTCTGGTAAAAGTTATTTTGTTAAAAAAAAGTATGGAAAATGTACATCAGATGCTGTTGCAGCCACACACCAACATTGTGTGGGGCTATTCCTGCTGGGAAAAGCTACATTAAGAACTCCCATGAAAGTTTCACCACCATAAATCCAGAGAGAGGCTTCCAGTAGCCTTAAATGAGGTAAAGTTATTTCCCTCTCTAGTATTTTTGAGTACAAAAATTGTGCCTGACATTATTCATGCCTGAAAGTAAAATTCCTGGGGCGCCCACTGCCAAAGAACCTAAATCATCACCTATTAATCTAGCTCATGGAATCATTGACAATGTTAGCCTCATTACAAAAAGAACATTGAATTACTGCTAAGTAAATTCACCAAAATAAAAACATAACTTTCTGGAATGAGGGAGGTGAGTTCATATATAAAGGTAATGCCCTACATGAGTTCAAATATGCATGACTTGATCAAGGCCCTACACAAACCATTGCCTTTGCTAACACGGGAGTACCGTTGGGACTCTTTCAATCAGAGCCTAGCTGTCAAGCTTCAACTCAAACGTGGATTCCCTCAGAATCCCAGCTTTCCCTGAGCCTCTGTAAAGATGTTGAATGTGCACTAGGCTCATTAGAAAAAGAAGGGGCAAACGTGGAAGAGGAAGAAAAAATAAGGAGCGTTTGCTACTGGTAAGATCCAGACTGGACTGGTGTTGGGTTTTGGACTGGCACGCTGTCTGAATCTGATGTACCAAGTAGAGTGGATTCTAAGTAGGAGTGGTAAGTATTACCAGAAAGTTTTTCTACGTGCACAGATACATAGTTATTAGTGAAACGCCTTTCAGTATCGCAGTAATTCTGTTATCCTGCTCCAGTGTGGTATATACGATGACAAGCCCAGTCATCCACCAGGATATCAGTGCTGATCCCTGGAATGCCAAAGAGCCAGATAGAGAGCAAACAACAGACAAAAAAACAGAGACAATGCCATAAAAAACTGTCCCGAAAGGGAAACCGGCAAGGGAGTAAACAATAGGACACAAAGCTGAGTGGGCAAACTATGCAGGAGCGGAGAACCAATACAAATTTGAGATGCTTCCTGGCACATAGCCATGATGGCAGTGTGGTTAAATAAGCTCTGCTCATGTTGATGTAGAGGTGAAATCTCACACTAAGAAGTTCCCAAGCTGGAGTAGTTAGAGGTCTATTTTCTCTCAGATGATACTACCCTGTCTTCCAAATATGGTAATTCTATAATTCCTCTAGAGAGTGATGGTATGATGGCAGGTTCTTGCAGATCTCCCTTTAAGCAAGTACCTCCGTAACACCTTCCCCACTCATTTCTGAGCTGAATCCTGACAGCACCCCACCAGAAGGGTGCCCCACAAGAAGACCTTGACGGGCTATTTGGCAAAGCAAGCTTATGCCCATGATCTTTCAGAGCTATCATATCCCTTCCGAACAGCCAGGCACTGCAATTGTCCGTGACATATAATGGAATCTACAATAGCCTCTACTTCGTGTGCCATCAATGAGAGTAGCAGATAGTGGAACCCCTGTTTGAGATGAAAGTATGATCAGTGAAATATGTACCACAGGATGTATCTGCCATTTGGTTGGTAGTGCTAACCTGACCACTGCCTTCTCTACTAACCCTAACATTTTAAGGGCACCTAAGAATCTGCGTGTGAATTTTGAAAGTGACACTGGGATAGAAATTTCGAGGATAACTGTGGTACTTTTAGGAGATTGGGCCAGAGGGAAAGGCGAGGAGGCTTATTTGGTTTCGCAATTATGCTTTTTATTCACATAGGTTTGATAGTATGTGTTAGACCTGGCATCCTTGGTGTGGTTTTCCCCTGTCTTTTTGCCTCTGCCTCCTGTAGTTTTGCTGTGTGCTGCATTTCGTTTTTGCTGGTCTAGATGCTTTGGGCACTTTGCCACTGCTGATCAGTCCCAAAGTGAAAGTGCTCCCTCTGTAAATTGTGAATATGGATTGGTGTTTCCATGATTGGCTTGTTTGACTTACTAGTAAGTCCCTAGTACAGTGCACTGTGTGTGCCCAGGGCCTCTAAGCCAAATGCTCCTAGTGGGACTGCAGCACTAATTGTGCCACCCACACAAGCAATCCTTCAAAGGGGTCTCAGACCTGCCACTGCAGTGTCTGCACGCAGTCTCTACTGCCATGTCGACCTGGTAAGTGCACCCACTTGCCGGGCCCTCACCTTCCCTTTTATTACATGTGAGTCACTCCTAAGGTAGGACTAAGGTACCCCTGTGGGCAGGGTGCATGGTATGTGAAAGGTAGGACATGTACTGATGTGTGTGACATGTCCTGATAGTGAAATATAGTGTATTACGTTTTTCACTATTGAAAGGCTATCTGTCCCATAGCATGGAATGGGAGTTTATTTATAACATCTTATAAGTATAGCTTCCCAGTGGGACAAGACAGAAAGATGGCGTTTAGTATGCCTGAACTCAGAATATAAAAATGCATCTTTCAGTAAAGATAATTTTAATATTGTGGGTTTGAAAATACCACTTTTAGAAAGTAGGAATTTTCTTGCTTAGCCATCCTGTGTGCCTCTGCTGGTTTGTGGACTGACTGCCTGGCTTTGGAGTGACAGGGGCTGGCGATGTGCATTTACTGTAGACAGCCACTGGGGGGGGGGGGTTGAGGTGTGTCCTGCCTCTCCTGGATGAGTCAGGGCTGGGCTGAATAGACCTGGACTGCATTTAGAGTAGGGGAAGGAGATTTTATTGCACCTGAATGGGCCTGGTCTGCCTTACACAATGCTGTCTCCACCTCCTGCCGGGAAGCTGGACTAGAGGACAGAACTGGTTTTGACTGAGCACAGAGCCTCTCTGCCACCAGAGAACAAAGAGAAATGGAATATAAATATTGGGGCCCAGACGGCAGAACTTTAGAATATTTCTGGACTCAAGAGGAACCTCTACCAAGGAGAAAAGCTAGAAAAGCTGAAGGAGAAGTAGTGCCCCTTTCCTGGGTGCTGTCTGGGGTTGGCCTGCAGTGGCTGTTTCTGCCAAGGAGAGGGCAAAGACTTTGTTGTGTGCTGTGTATCCTGCTTGAAGAAGATTTCCAAGGGCTTGAAGTAGAGCGTGTCTCCTATTCTGAAGAGTCAGGAACACAAAGGCTTCACCACCAGCTCCCCTGAACTCCCTTGCTGGTAGTTCTGACCTGCCAAGAGGTGCCTGTTCCTGTGTTGGGCCTCTGGAGGTTGTTCCTGCTGCTGGAGCTGGGAAAAGAGAAGCAACTAAAGAAGCATGACGCATCAGCACCCGTTTCCGACGCAACATCGACGTGTGGGAAGAATGTCCACGCATCACCATCGTGCCGCTGGAGAAATCATTGCACGCCGAGTCTCGTGCACCGATCTCCGAAGTCCGAGATCACCGCACCCACTCAGACACAGGCTCGGCTGTGCGACTGCAAGAACCAACGCATCATGGGACCACGGCTGGAGAGATCAACGCAGCGCCGTTGCCGCCTCATTGAGAACCGTCACATCCCCGAATCCCCACGCATCACACCAGGGCACCAAGTCTACATTAACGCCGGGGCCGCAGTACGAAAACCGACGCATCACCTCCTCGCACAGTAAGAAACCGGCATATAACCTCCTCTTCAGTAAGGAACCGACGCATCACCTCCTCTGCGTGGCAGTAAGGAACCGACGCATCACCTCCCCCCCGGAGTAAGGAACCAACGTATCACCTTCCCTGGGCGTAAGGAACCGATGCATCACCTTCCCTGCGGCTGTTTCTGTTTATGATTTTGACGCATCCAAGGTACTTTGTGTTGAAAGTGTCGCATCTATAGTTTGCTATGGACAGAACTGTCTCTACCTTCTAAAAGTCATATTTTGATTATTGTATGTAGGATTTTTGTCGTTTTGGTCTTGTTTGGTTTAGATAAAGATTGCTTATTTTTCTAAACTGGTGTGGTGTCCATTTGTAGTGTTTTCACTGCGTTACTGTATTTGTGCACAAATGCTTTACACACTTCCTCTGAGATAAGCCTGTCTGCTCGTGCCAAGCTACCAAGGGGGTGAGCAGGGGTTATTTTAGAAGTGTATCCCCCTTACCCTGACTTGGAAAAAGGGTCCCTACTTGTACAAAGGTGCAAACCATTTCCAACTAGAGACACCCATTTCTAACAGTACGATAGACAGGAATGATAATTAAATAAGGTTTCCACGAGTAATGGTTTTCTTCTTTTTTATCTTCTCTTTTTAGGATGTCAGGCATGGCTGGAGTTCCCCTGTGATATTCTTGGTATAAAAAGAAAATGAGTGGTAAGTATGGGTTCAAAGGTCCTGTCTACAACTATCTGCCACCAAAACCGGTTTGTGGGAGAATAAGACAGAGTAACCCTGTGAAAGTATCTTCTTAGGTACCGTTTTGGTCTTCCCTTTTATAAAAATTGTGAAAGGGAATAATGAATTATGTGTTCCCCTTCCTTTTACTTTTCTTTCACTCTTTTCCACACATCCTCCCACTCCAATGGATATAAAGCAATGGGCAAAGAAAATAATATATATATCTATATAGGGGTTTTCAACTTAAAGCGGTTTGGTCCCAAAATCTCTGGTGTTTTTTTATTGTCAGCTCCACGAGCATGGCATCATGGGACTTGTAGTCCCTTGTGTTTGTCCTGTACTCAGGGTAGGGAAAAGAACAAACTCAGGCATCCCTCCACCTCCACACCCGTGCCCCTCTCCACACCCTCCTCCCTCAACCCTCTTGCCAGCAGCACCCTCTGGCCCCGGGTACTAACGCCTCAGCTGCTACTCTCCTGAGTTGTGGCAGCTAGACTGCAACCTCCGGGGCCATCCACCACTCATCTGGTCCTGACTCTAAGTCTTCCGTCTCCCAGCAGGGAGTCTCCCGCTGCTTCAAGACGAAGGCTCCCGTAGTGACTTCCTCACCAGGTGGACACGTCGTTCTCTCCCTGGGCAGATTCCACGTCCTTCTTCTCTCTGGTACAGGTTCCTTTCACTCCTCCTGGGATCCCACGACCTGGTTCCCTCCTTCCTCTTCTGGGGTCAGGGCTTCCTTTTTCTCTCCCGCTGTGATCTTCCATTGGCTAATCTCATGGGCCTGTTTAAAGAGACAGTCCCTCGGGAGGTCGCGCGCACCGCGACTCAAGATGGCCGCCTGATGTCGGGGCTTCGCGGCTCATCGGACCGCAATTTACTTTTTTGAGCGGTTCCAGCGCCCCCTAGACACCAACGATGATGAATTCCTGAATCGGAATTCCTGCACATTCGGAGGCACTGTTTTTCTGCCCTGAATTTCCTGCCAGATAAAGGGAAATTATGCAGGTGGTCTCTCAAGCCAGGTAACGGCCGCCATTTTGTTTGTTGCCCTGCCGATTTTACCTCAGCTTTTCCTTCGGAGAGTTAATTTTCATCGCTCCTGGCATATTTTCTGCACTTCTTTCAGTATCCTACGAATTTAATGTTGGAAGTACTTATTCTTTACATTTGACTGCCTAAGGTGGATTTTCCTGCATATCTTCCTGCGTGATGCCTGCACGTCTCAGAGTTCTTCATGTTTGACTCTATGTAGGAACAGTCACTTCATATGTTTTTGAGGAATTACTTTTTGTGAGTGAAGTATTGGACTTTTACAATTGACTTTACTTAGCCCCCAGTTGGACTCATTTGGTGTACTTTCCTGCCTACTTCTCCTCATATTTCCTCACACGAAGGTCTTCATTACTCTCAACTGGAGTCTCCTGCCGGTATCCTGTATCTTCTCACATATCCCACTATCTCAGCGCTATTGTAGGTTGTTGGGTCACTGCCTATCTGAACTCTCCTCTGGTCATTATTTCATGGGTAGGGAGCAAACGCCTGCCGCGCCACACCCAGAATTTGAAGTGGAATACTCCAACTGCCCCTGGAGTTGGCTGCACTGTTTTCAACAGATTCTCCTGCTTATCTGAGGCTTTGTCACACAGTGAGTGTACCTCCACTGCAGAGCCATCCAAAACAATGGCATCCAAAACACCGCTACCTTCAGCCACCGGCAAAAGGCTCAAACAGGATCCTCCTTCTCCCCCTAAGTCTACCTCGCCGGTGTCTTTAGACATGGTTCTGGAGGAAATTCGTGCTATCCGACCTTTCGTGGAGGAAACTAATGCCCGTCTTCAAGCAATGGACTCTAAGTGGGCTTCTATGGATTCCAGTGTGGCTGTGGTGGAACAACAGCTCGTCCTTGTACAGGATGTACCTTCAAAAATATCTTCTCTGGAAAAAGAAGTCTTGCAACTTCGAAGAACCACTGAGGATTTAGAAAATAGAAATCGTCGTAATAATTTATGCATCTATGGTCTTCCTGAAGGTCTTGAAGGTGATGACCCTGTCACATTCTTCACTTCTTTTTTGCCTCAGCTCCTCGGTCTTCCGTCTGCAACCAAACTGAACCTACAATGCGCACATAGACTAGGCCCTCGCCTTTCTTCCTCATCTGCGCCATCTAAACCTCGCGGAATAATTATCTTATTCCTACAGTTCACTGACCTTCTCCTTGTTTTGAATGCCGCTAAATCTAAAAAGAATCTCACCTGGCAGGGCACCAAAATCTTTATCTCTCAAGATCTCTCTTCGGCTACAGCCAAACGACGCAAAGAGTTTTTGGATCTTCGTCCACCTCTCCGTTCCTTGGGCGTCAGGTATGGCCTGTTCCACCCCTGCATCTTCAAGGTCACTTTTCTTAACAAGACTTCCACCTTTGAGGACCCTGCTGACCTCAGAAGATTTATTCAGACTCATTCTCACGCTTCAATGGAAACAACTCCTTCTCCCTCTGGATCTTGACTGTTATGCTCCTTCTTTTGTATTATTGCATTGAAGGCATCGTTATAGTTTATATCATTTTGCCTCTTCTGACCTTCTGGTTTTGTTTTGCATAACTCGTATTCCCTTTTGCAGGTTCTCTGATGCTTACGTGTTCCTCTTCATGTTCCCGCTCCTCCTTTTGTCTATTATTTGCTGTCCTGATGTATTGCGCTGCCCCCCCTGTTGGGTGTGCTGTTTCTGTTGTCCGTCGCCGTCTCATCCTTCCTTGTTCCCCATAAGGTACGTATTACAGTCGTCATTGACATGTACTGTCTCTTCTTGTTTCTATCCTTTCTCTCCTTCCTTCTCTCCTTCTTTTCCTGCCTTTCCTTTGTATCCCTCTCCTTCTTTCTCTTAATTGACTTGCTTCCCTCTTCCTGTATATTTTTTTCCTTATATGATTTTTATCTTTCTTTTTCTATTTTCTTCCTTATCCTTCCCTTTATCTCTTACTTCTCGTCTTTACTGATGCATATTTTGTTTTTTATATATTTTCAATGGTTCTATATTCAGAGTTGTTTCCTGGAATGTGAAAGGTTTTATTAACCCAATTAAAAGACAGAGAATATTATCCCATCTTGCCTCTTATAACCCTGATTTGGTTCTTTTACAAGAAACCCATCTTACAGAAACTGAGGCGTTAAAATTAAAAAAAGGTTGGGTGGGTTCAGTCTTATTCTCTCCTACTTCTAATAAAAAAAACGGTGTTGTAATTTTATGCCACAAAAAATTGAATTGTAAAATTATATCGCAAGAAATTGATACAGAAGGAAGGTGGTTGTTAGCTAAGTTGTTAATTAATAATATTTCTTTAACTGTTTTTAATGTTTATGGCCCTACCCATCCTGACTGTTCCTTTTGGCCTAGGATTACTCAGAAATGTATTCAATTTAGAGATGATCTCTTTATATTAGGAGGCGATTGCAATCAAGTTGTTGACCCCTTTCTCGACCGTCAATCTCAGGTACGCTTCACTCCTCACAAGACTCATAAGCATTTTCTTGATACTATCTCTCAAACATGGCTTGTTGATTCTTGGAGACTCTCCCACCCAGACACTCTCGACTTTTCTTTCTTCTCCCCTCCTCACAACTCCCTCTCCCGTCTAGATTACATTTTTCTCTCTCAATCTTTGTCTCAAAATCCGCTGTCCTCCTCTATTGAACCTATTGTCATTTCTGATCATGCCCCAATTGTTACTGACCTTGATTTACTCCCTCCACATCCCAGGTCCTCCCGCTGGCGTTTTAATAACTCTCTTCTTCTAGACCCTCTTTTTTCTTCTACCGTTATCACTTTTATCAATGAATTTTTTGACCTAAACAGTGATTCCTCTTCCTCCCCTCATACATTATGGGACTCTTTTAAAGCTACCGCGAGAGGTTTCATCATAGATTTTGTCTCGAAAAAAAAGAAACGCTTTCTTCAACAGCATAAAGCTACACTGGCACATATTAAGGCCTTGGAGCATGAATTCTATACTTCATCAGCGGACGCAGTCTTGACGACTCTGATACGCGCCAAATTAGCATTTAATAAAACTACGACTGATAATGCATCTTCCATTCTTCTCCGTAGTAGTGCTCGCTACTATGGAGGTCGAAATAAAGTAGAAAAACTTTTGGCGAATTATCTCAAGGTCCGCAAAGACCGTACTTTGATTGATTCCATATATTCCTCAGATGGCTCACTTGTTCATAAAGATCAGGACATTCTTAATGAATTTAAACTTTTCTATAATGATCTTTATACTCCAGAATCTCCTCCTTCCAGCTCTCTTATCCAATCTTACCTTGATAAGCTCCCAACCCCGTCTAACTCTCACCTTAATCTTTCTAAACTTGACACAGATTTATCCCTTAATGAATTATCCACTGCTTTAAACACTTTAAAGACAGGGAAAACTCCCGGCCCGGATGGCTTTTCAGTCGAATTTTATTAGCATTTTTCTCACTTATTACTTCCTAAACTCTTAAATCTTTTCCACTCCTTCCATCTTGCCGGTAAGACAGAAGGTACTTTTCAAGAGGCCACAATCTGCCTTATTCACAAAGAAGGCCGGGATCCTATGTATTGTAAAAATTATCGGCCGATTTCCTTGGTCAATGTAGACTATAAGCTATTTGCCAAAATGCTTGCCTTACGTCTAGACCCTCTTATGCCTCATCTGGTGGGTAGGGAGCAATGTGGCTTTGTCAAAGGCAGATTGACTTCCGATAACTCTCGGCTCTTTCTGAACCTTTTAAACAAAACTCCCTCCCTTTCCACGTCCCTAGCAGCCATTTCTGTCGATGCCGAAAAGGCTTTTGATAGGGTTGACTGGTCCTTTTTATTTGCATCTCTGAAATGGCATGGCTTTAGTCCCAAATTAATTTCACTTATTTCTTTATTATACTCTGCTCCCAAGGCCTCCGTACTAGTCAATGGTTGCGTTTCATCCTATTTCCCTCTTCATCGCGGAGTCCGTCAAGGCTGCCCTCTTTCTCCCCTTCTCTTTGTCTTAGCCCTTGAACCTTTCCTATCCTCAATACGCAATAATGATTCTATATCTGGTTTTTCTTATGGTGATCAACATTTAAAACTTTCAGCTTATGCAGATGACATCCTACTTTTTATTTCTGCTCCCGAAATCTCGATTCCTCCTTTATTACATGAATTCACCTCCTTCTCTCTTGTCTTTGGTTATAAAATTAATTCAGATAAAACAGAGATTCTTCCTCTCACTAAATTTTGTCTTCCTCATTCCTTTTCTTCCACTGGTTTTACATGGAATAGCTCTAAAATCAAATATTTAGGTATGTGGTTCTCCAACTCCATCGCCTCTTCTGTTAAATTGAATATGACTGCGGCCCTCTCTCGGATTGATAAGCTACTTTCTTCCTGGAACCCTCTCTTTCTTTCATGGTAGGGTCGGTTAGACTCAATTAAGATGATGATCACCCCTATTTTGATCTATGCTCTCTCCATGCTTCCCGTCCATATTCCTGTTTGTTATTTTAAGAGAATTGACTCTTACCTCTCTAAATTTCTTTGGAAGAACAAAAAAGCCAGGATCTCCTTATCTTCTCTTTGCAAGACAAACCAATGGAGGTGTGAATTTCCCTGATTTTCGCTTATGTCATAAATCATTTTCCCTTCGTCAGGCCTCGAGATGGCTCCTTTCCGAACCTTCCCCCTTCACTCCTCTTTGGCTTTCCATTGAACAAGCTTTATTATTCCCCTTCACTTTAAAGGAAGTTCTAACCGTCTCTGCCAAGACCCCTTGTACCTCTCTCCCCTTGTTCAAGTACACTTGTGCCTTATTGACCAAAATCTATTTCTAGAGAATCTTTTTAGATTCTCCAATTTGGCATAATTCCCTTATCACTATTAATAACAGACCCATCTTTTGGAAATCTTGGAGATTAAAGGGTATAATTTGGGTAAAAAACCTCTTTGATGGCTCGTCCCGTGCTCTTTTCCCCAATTTCAAGCTCTATTTCATTGTCCCCGCTCCTTCCTCCAAAAATTCATTATTGTAATGTCGGTAATTCTTGACATTTTCTATTTCCTTCCCTCTTCCTCTCTTCCCTCTGTCCAAAACTCTCTTCTCAAACTCCTTCTCTCTTTACCCAAAGCTTCTCCCATCTATAAATACTTTTTGGCTCCTAATCCAGAACGTACTAAAACTAAATTGGAAATTTCATGGGAATCTGACCTGGGATGTGAATGGACCCTCATCTTCTGGGACAAACTTTGGTCCCGTTCTCTAAAAATTTCTCGATCTGCTTCTCTCACCCAATCTATGTTTTTCCTCTATCATAGACTTTATCTTACCCCTTTCTCTATTGCTAGATTTTCTCATTCTTCTAATACAAACTGTTGTACCTGTGGCTCTTCTAGCGATGACCTTGTACATCTTCTCTTTCTTTGCCCTTCGGTTTCTAAATTTTGGGGGAAAGTCTGGTTCTATATTTCCCGTCTTTTTTCTCTTTCCATTCCCTATTCTATCCCTCTTCTTTTCTCTGGAAGTCTATCCGATTCCCTTGATCTTCCCTCCCACAATCATGGTCTATTAGTCCTCATGCTTGCTCTAGCTTTCCAGCACATCACTCTCAACTGGAAAACCCTCACAAAACTCTCCATTCAACACTGGTGGAATAGTCTCTGCCATTTTCATCGACTTGATATTGCTTTCGCCTCCTCCTGTAAGCCAATGGTTAATAGGGATCTCTTTTGGTTGCCTCTTACTACTTATTTAGACACATTAGCGTTAGCAGATAACTCTCGTTTAAATTCCGAGAATTTTAAACCTCCTTGAATGTTTATCTTCTCTGTTCTTTGCTCTTTACCTTTCTTGGCTTATAGTATTTAATAATTATACTAGGTTTATTACTCACATTCTTATGTTAATATGCATTATCTCATTCTATTATTTGTAAGAGTTTCCCCCCTCTTCCCTCCGTTCCTCTGCCTTCCCCTTCCCTCCCCCTTATTCCTTGTAAAATTTAAACAGCTTTCTCCTTTGTTTTATACTAGCCATTTTTTCGTTATATTTCTATTTTAATATGTTTTACTCTGTATTGCTGGTCTTCTGTATTTCTTGTCATTTTTCTAATAAAGCTTTTAAACATAAAAAAAAGAGACAGTCCCTCGATTTTGTATTGAATGTTCGAGTCACTTCGTTTTCTTTTTTCCAGGTACACTGGCGTCGGGGAAACCATCTGGCTGACAATCAAAAGGAGGACCGACAGGAGAGGACCCCCAGGTAAGTGAATTCTAACATCACCCTTCCCTTACTTTCTTGGTATCAAGAAAACTGTCATGTGGATAACGGGATAATCACCAGTGGTCAATTGACTTCCAATGGAGGGTTTGAAACCGAAATGGTTGGAAAGCCAAAAACCATCTAAGGACACAATCGTTGTTACTTATATTTCGTGCCATTTATTCTAACAGGACATTGTGCATAAAAAGGGTAAACTCCGGCCCTCTAAAAAATACTGTAATGTATTGAGGGCCCATTTACTGGCCAAGGCTTCTTTTTCAGTAGCCGTATAGTTTCTCTCCCTGGGGAAGAGCTTCCTACTGATATACGTTATAGGACGTTCTTCCCCCTGTTCATCCTGTTGAGACAGTTCGGCTCCTAGCCCTGAATTTGAAGCATCGGTTTGCACTATAAATGGTTTATTATAGTTGGGGCTGATAAGAACTATTTCAGACAATAATGCCTTTTTAATGGCATTGAAAGCATGGATCAGAGTGGGTGAAGGGGTTCTCAACTCTGTTTCTGTGCGGCTTGATTTATTCACCAGGTCAATTAAAGGGGTAGCCACTTGTGAAAACCTGGGTATAAATCGTTGGTAATAACCAAACAAGCCTTAAAAGGCTCGTAGTTTTTCTTTGTTTAAGCATAGGGATTTTGAAGATTGCAGCAACCTTTTCAACTTGTGGCCTTATGTGTCCCCCCCAGAAAATATCCTAGATATTTAACAGATTCTGCTGCTAGTATACTCTTTTTAGGATTAACCTTCAAACCGTAGGAGTTCAGGGTGTCTAATACCACCTGTAAAGTCTATGCAAAATCTAACTGATCCGTCCGGCTTTGGCACTAGCACAGGAGGGGAATTCCACTCACTAGTGGAAGGCTCGATGACCTCCATTTGTAGCATGTTTTGTACTTCTGTTTTTATCCCTTCTCTACGAGCTTCCGGGATGCAGTAAGGCTTTAACCTGACTGTTTTCCCTGGGGTTGTACGAATAGCATGTTCAATGGCAGTAGTCCTACTGGGGTTAACAGAAAAGACCTCAGCATGGGTTTAGAAGAGTTTTATCAGTTCCTGTCTAAGAGGAGTTTTCAAGTCGGGATCTATACTATTTAGGAAAAGAGGTCCCCCTTCTCCTCGCAACCCCGTCAACACTGGCAAAGGGCCTTCCCATTTCTTTAGAAGATTATCATGGTAAATTTGAGAGGTTTTTCTATAGGAATCCAGTTCAATTTGATAGGTGATTGGAGTTATCTTATCTAACACGTTGTATGGGCCCTGCCATTGTCCTAGCAGTTTATGATCGGATGATGGCAATATGATGAAAACATGGTCACCCGCTTCAAATTCCCTCACTTTGTTTTTTTATTATATATTCCCTTTTGTTGGGTTTGGGCCTGCTCCAAGTGCTCCTTTACGATGCTCCGTATCTGACCCAGTTGGGCCTGTAGCTGCACTACTTTTTCGGTCAAAGGTTTAGTATTGTCCCCTTTATTTTCCCATTTTTCTTTCGCCATATCCAAGAAAGACCTTGGTTGGTGCCTGTATAGGAGCTCAAACAGGGAGGAAACCTGTACTTCTTTGAACCTTGCTTTTTTTGGCAAATAAGGCTAAGGGGAGCATGTCTTCCCAATGTCTCGTTTCAACTATTTTTTAAGGCATTTTTCAAGGTAGCATTGTATCGCTCCACCAGGCCATCAGTTTGGGGATGATAGGCTACGGTGCGGATATGGGTAACACCCAACATATGACAAACTCGCCTCATCAATTTAGCGGATCCCTTGGTCCGTCAAAATCTCTTTTGGGAAACCCACCCTAGAAAAGATGCCTATCATGGCTTTAACCACATTCATAGTGTTAGGAGTACATAAGGCAATTGCTTCAGGAAAGCGTGTGGCGTAGTCAACAAGAACTAACACATACCAATATCCCTTCCTAGAGGGTAAGAGAGAGTCAAATGTCCATCCTTACTCGGGAAATGGTACTTCTATCATGGGTAAGGGCATCAAGGGCACTCTGGGTGGTTTGTATCTGCTAAACGTCTGACAAATAGGGCATTCTTCACAGTATTTCTGTACCTGTTGGCAAAACTCCTGACCAGTGGAATTCATCCAATATAGCACACTCAGTTTTCTCTTTTCCAAAGTGCCCTCCTAAAAGATGACTATGGGCCAAGAACAGGACCTTTTCCTGAAAAGGGGTGGGGATTAATAGTTGGTTAGGATCCCTATGGCCTCCTTTTCTATATAGTAACCCCTTAAGTACAAAAAACTGGGGACCTACTTTGGTTGGGTCCTCCTGATCGGTTACCATACGCCAGGGATCTTCCTTTTGGGCTGCCCTGAAATCGCAGTCATTCTCCCATACAAAATCTTTCGCCTGAGTAGAAAAGACTTTCACTGGAGCTCGTCCTTTCTCTTCCCTTCGCTGTCTTTTACTTTTTCTTGGTTTGGCAGGCGGCCATTCTTGGTTGTGTACTTGAGAAAAGGGAGCGTTGTTCCACCATTCGTCTCCCTCCTTCCATGTTTCTTGCCCAAAAGAATCTAGGTGTGGGTAATCGTTGCCTTCAATCATAGGCTCAGGTAACCTGGGTATGAGACCCACTTTGAGGGGGACAACAGGTAGGTCTCTATGTTGTAGGCGTACTTCTGCCACGGGGTATCGTTTACTATCCCCTTGTATGCATTGTATGTTCACCGTTTTCTGAGTCTGAATAGCCGGCTGTGATAAAACCTGGGGTTGACTCACACTGTGTAGACACCCAGTGTCTACCAAGGCAGTGATTGGTACATCATTTACTGATACCTCACAATGATATGGTGAATGTTTCTCTGATGCACTATTCTATATGGCTCGAGTCATGCCTATCTCCATTGGTTCCTCCTTTTGAAGACAGAACCAGGCAATGTGACCAAATCCTCCACTTTGAAAACACTGTGGTCCAGGTGTAGGAGTCTTTACTACAGGACCTGGTAATAAAGTCACCAGTTCTGGGTTTTTAAGCGGAGGGGGATGCCATACAGGTGCTGCACTGGGTCTTCTCCAGTTGGGTTCTTCTTTCCCTCTCTATACTTCTTGGGCCTGACTGTAGGCACTGGCTATTTCCACTACCCGTCAAGTGTTAATTGGATATGCTGCCTAACCCATATCTGAATGGGAGGATGAAGGGAGGTGAGGTATTGTTCCAAATATATCTTCTCCATGATATCCTCTTTGGTAGCTGTAAGAGGTTTTAGCCATCGGTCAGTTAAGTCCTTTACCCTATAATACAAATCTCAGAGGTTTCTTGGCCTCCTTCTTTTATATGCCTTAGTTTTATTCGATATGTCTCACTGTCACTCCCAGACGCTCGAGAAGGTTCTTTTTTATCTCGTTATAGGGAGTAGTGCCTTGGGGTTTCGATGCCTGGTAGGCTGACTAATTCCTCTGTTAACAACAAATACTGGCCCCATCGGTAAGCCAGCCAGACCGCGGCTTGTGCCATCCTCGCAAAGTTATTGAAAAAAAAAACAGGATCCTCTCCACTCACGTATTTTTGTACTATTACACAGGGTAAGGCGGTATGTTATTTTAATTTATTATGCGAATGAATCATCCCGGGAGGGATATCTTGGCGCGAATGCCAAGATAACAGGCGGAGAATACTACTTTTGGAATAGGTTAGTCTTGAGCAATTTCCTGAATTGGAGGTGGTCTTCGCAGATTTGCATTTGAAGAAGAAACTTTTTCCAATAGAAAGGGGCAAGGAAAGAAAACAACCTGCCTCCTGACTGGGACTTTGTGTACCTAGGGACCGTGAGCAGAGCTTTGTCACAAGAACTTAAGAGTCTGGGGGGAAAACTAGCTAGTAATCTTAGAAGATAGATAAGTGGGCCTTTTACCAAATAAAGCTTTGTGAGTTAAACAGCAGATCTTAAAAATAATTCTGTTTCTTACCGGTAGCCAATGTAAAGCATGTAGGAGAGGATGCGTTCCAGAAGGGAGGTTGCAAATGCGAGGAGCCGCGGTGTTCTGTACCACCTGAAGTTTAGATAGCAACGTCTCATTGGCAGAGGCCAGGAGAGCGTTACCAGAGTCCAGATGGCTGATAACCAGTGCCTGAACTAAGCTTTTCCTTGCTGTGCGTGGTAGTAAGGAAAAGCTCTACTCAGCAGGCGCATTATGTGGACGCATGATCCTGTGGAGGCCAAAACCTGTTCTTTCATAGTAAGAGATTGATTCATCCGGACTCTCAAATTTCTTACTACTAGTTTGGGTGAAGGGGCCTTACTAAGTTCTGGGGGCCACCAATCAGCTGTCCAGAGTTGTTGGGCCTTCCCAAACAGCATAATCTCAGTTTTTGCTGCGTTTAGCTGGAGAAAATGTTCCATCATCCAGCTAGCGATTGCATTCATACCAGCAGAAAAAGATTCTTTAGTTTTAGCCAGATTTTTGTCTAAAGAGATTAATAGCTGGGTATCGTCTGCGTGTGATATAATATCGAAGCCGAAGGCTGTGACAATTTTGGTGAGGGGTGCAACATAAATGTTGAAAAGTGTAGGGCTGAGGCAGGAGCCCTGTGGTACCCCTCTGTCCAGTGTCATGGAACGAGACTTATAGGGGCCCAGAATGACCGTTTAGGTCCTATTAGAAAGGAAATCAGCCAGCCATTGTAGAGCTGTTCCGTGAATACCAATCTCTTGCAGCCTACCAGATAACCTGGGGTGGGATACAGTATCAAATGCTGAGGACAAGGTATGCCCCCTCTGCTGTCCCAGGGTGTCAGCCAACCTCCCAAGGGCAGTCTCTTGTGTTGCCAATTTGTTGTGTAGTTCCTACTAATCAGTAGTGTTGGACTTGGCTCTTTTTGCAGGGTCATCACTGAACTTTTTGCCTTCCTCCTGTATTTTTTCTGACCTGTTTTTGTTGGTTTTATGACTCTGGGCACTTCACTGCTGATCAGTGCTAAAGTGCATATGCTCTCCCTGTAAATTGTTGTATGGATTAGTGATTCCATGATTGGCTTATTTGATTTACTTGTCAGACCCTAGTACAGTGCCCCATGTGTGCCCAGGGCCTGTAAATCAAATGCTGCTGGTGGGCTTGCAGCACTGATTGTGCCACCCACAGAAGCAGCTTGTAAAATATGGCTCAGGCCTGCCATTGCAGAGCCTGTGTGCAGTCTGTGGACTGCCATGTCGACTTGGCAAGTGCACCCACTTGCCAGTCCCTAAACCTTCCCTTTTCTACATGTTAGTCACCCCTAAGGTAGGCCCAAGGGCAGAGTGCATTGTATGTGAAAGGTAGGACATGCCCTGATGTGTGTGGTATGTCCTGATAGTGAATTATAGCCAATTTCGTTTTTCACTATTGCAAGGCTATCTGTTCCCATAGGCCAGAATGGGGAGTTAGTTTATAACATCTTATAAACATAACTTACCCTAGAAACAAGATGGAAAAATAAAGTTTAGTATGCCTGAACTCAGAATGTTAAAATACATCTTTTAGTGTGGGTGATTTTTACATTCTGTGTTTGAAAATACCACTTTTAGAAAGTAGGTATTTTCTTGCCTGACCATCCAGTATGCCTCTGCTAGGTTTGTGTATTCCATGTCTGGTTTGTGAGTGACAGGAGGCTGGAGAGGGCCTTGGCTCCAGCAGTCTGATGAGTCAGGGCTGGGTTGAATACAGCCCAAATAGAATAGAGAGAAGGGGGAGGAGATTTCCTTTCACTTGCCTGAGCCTTCATAGAATAGAGAGTAGGGGGAGGAGTTTTCCTTTCAGCTACCTGGGCCAGGTCTGCTTTCAACAATGCTGTCTCCACCTCCTACCAGGAAGCTGCACCGGGGAGGACAGAACTGGTTTTGACTAGGTACAGACACTCTCTGCCTTCAGAGAACAAAGGATTTAGTAGAATAAATATTGGGGCCCAGACCCCAGAACTTTAGATCACTTCTGGGAATCAAGACAAACCCTTTGCCAAGGAGAGAAACCAAGGAAGCTGAAGGAGGAGACTGCCCCTGTGCTGTTTGGGGTTGGCCTGCAGTGGTTACTCATTGCCAAGGAAAGGAGAAAAGGAACTTTATGTGTACTTTTACTATCTTGAGGAAGATCTCCAAGGGCTTGAAGCTGAGCTTGCCTCCTGTTCTGAAGTCTCAGGGACACAAAGACTTCACCCCCAGCTCCCCCTGAATTTCCTTGCTGGAAATTCTACCTGCAGAGAGGTTCCTGCTGTTGTTTTGGGCCCTCTGGAGACTGCGTTTTGCTGGGAGCTGAAAGCGCGACGCTACGAGGAAGAAGCGTGTCGCCGCCGCAGCTGTTGCCGTCGCATCGCCGAAGAAGCGCGTCGCCGCCACAGCAGTTTGCCGTCGCATCGTCGACGAAGCGCGTCGCATCACCGGAGAAGCGTGTCGCAGGGCCTGTCGCGGCTCAAGAAACCATCGAGTTCGCCGCACGGCCGCCGGGCGTGCACGCATCGCATCCAAGTTGTCGCATCGCAACAAAGACGCCATTTTGTCGCATCGCACCGGATCGTCGCATCGCATCAAGGCGCCATCTTGTCGCATCGTAACCGGAACGCAGCAAGAAACCGACGCATCACCTCCCCTCCGGTAAGGAACCGACGCATCACCTCACCTGCGCTGCAGTAAGGAACGGACGCATCACCTCCCCGAAGCAAGGAACCGACACATCACCTTCCCTGCGACCCCTTTGTTTGTTTTGCGTTACGCATCCAAGGTACTTTGAGAGTAAAGTGTCGCATTTACCATCTACATTGAACTAAGCTATTTCTACCATCTGAAAGTCATATTTTTGAATACTGTATTGTGGATTTTTGTCGTTTGGTCTTGTGTTAAGTCTAGATAAAGATTACTTTTTTTTCTAAACTGGTGTGGTGTCCATTTGTAGTGTTTTCACTGTATTACTGTATGTTTTCACAAATGCTTTACACACTGCCTCTGAGATAAGCCTGCCTGCTCGTGCCAAGCTACCAAGGGGGTGAGCAGGGGTTACTTTAGGAGTGTAGCCCCCTTACCCTGACTAGAAGCAAGGGCCCCTACTTGGTCAAAGGTACCTACCTCTGCCAACTAGAGACCCCCATTTCTAACATTGGTGGTCAGCGGTGAGGATTTGGACTTGCATTTGTGACTCATATACAGTGATGGGTGTACACTACTAGTGAGTGCAGACCATTACGCAACCACATACTATTTTTCCCTGTTTCCTTTGGAATTTGGTTGTTGGAACTCTGGTTAGTTGTTGCACCTGTTGGGCCTTGTCAAAATGGAAGTCAACTTTTTGCACCTGCACATCTACAAGATAAGGGAACTAAAAGTATTTTGCAAGGAGAGGGGGCTACCTGTGAAGAGGAGATCCACAAGACAGGATCTTGAGGCAGCCCTGCATAGCTATGAGGTGCTACGCTGGGAAGCAACACTAGCAGATGACTCTGAGGAGGAATCTGAGGGGGAGGATCCCCAGCCAGAATACCAAGAGGGCAGTGGCCCTGAGGAGGAAACATTTTGGGGAAGATTGGCTCGTGAAGAGAGGAATCGGATTCGTGCTCGTGACCGGAGGCTGAGGCAGCTAGACCGGGAGTGCGAGGAGATAGAGCGAGCCTTAGCTGAAAAAGAAATGTATGAAGCTCAGGAAGTGAGCTTGGCTGAGTTGGAGGTGCAGTCCAGCTCAGATGGTGGCAGCAAAATTGAGTTATCCAGTGCTGAGGGAGCAGTACACACACCCAGAGATGTGGCGCCTGACTTGAAGGAGGGGGTTAACATACACCAGGGGGTTCAAGGATATGAGGTAGCTCCAGTGGTGCGCAGTGTCCCTGAGGTGGATTGGGGAACTGGCACAGGGGTTCATAGTCCTAGTGGTGGGAGGGGCACTCTACTGACTCTAGATGAGAGGTGCAGGGAGAGGGGTTCCCCCATGGTTGAAGTCCTGGTGTGTGAGTGTGAAGACCGCCCAGAAGAGTGTGGGTTGAGTGACAGAGACAGTCAGATACTGTCTTGCCAATCTCAGGAGAGTGGTGTGGGGTACGTGTGCGAGGCACTGGATGGTGAGGTGAAGGATAGTTTGGTTAACACCTGTGTGGGGCTGTGTGATTCAATTATGGGAGAGCATATTGTAAGTCCCTGTTTTCCAGAGCAATGCCAACACCTGTTGGAGTGTGAGTTCTCTGACCCCAGGGAGCTCACCCGGGAGGCATACCTTTTGGTGGATTCCAAGGGGTCTGAAGAGACATTGGGGAGTGACCCTAAGAGGAGTGGCTCAGGTATCTTCCAGCCCAGAGTGATGGGAGAGGTTCAGAGTAGCCCAGCTAGGTCCCGTTGTAGTGGGAAGGTTGTAGGGCCTCACGTCCTGTCTCCTAGGTGAAGGAGTGAGACTGGGATGTGTCCCGAAAGTACCCAACCTCAGTCTCAGGGCCTGGATGGTTCCTTAAGGGAACACCAGGTAGGGAGCCTAAGCTGCACTAGTGGTCCATTTGAGGGGGATCTCCGAGTGTCCGGAGAACGTGGAGTGTCTGTAAGCAGACCTCCATCAGTTCTGGTGTCTGGCAGTACCACTCCTAAGTGGAGGGTGCAGAAGTCCAGATTGAGGGGTGAGAGGGGGAGAGAGTCCCCAGTGGAAGAACCAGTGGCTCAGGGGCCAGCCAGAGGGGCTGAGTCTCCTAGGAGTGACCATGGTGACACCACTTCTGTCCTGGAGGATCTTCACGCATTGTCAGATGGACAGGGGTCGGGAGATCTGCGCCAGGCAGACTGTCACACAACACATGAGTTATGTGTTACCCTCGGGGGGGCATGAGTGCTCCCCAGGAAGTCCTGGTGTGCCAGGCAGGTGCTCAGCCACAGGGGGTGGTCCTTGGGTTGGGAAGCCGGGTGCAGTTGTTGCCTGACCTGGAGGGAAGGACAACTGTAATCAGTGTCCCTACCGGTTTGTCTTCTGGGGGCACCACTCCAGGTGGGAGAGTACAGGACCCCAGTAAGGGGGGCAGGGAGAGGGCAGCCTCACCCCTGACCTCTGCCCAGTCTAAGGGTACATACCCTAAGCTGTGGTCCCAGTTGCAGGATAGAACCCCTGAACTGGTGGGCGAATTGTGCAGGACACCTGCCACAGGTGCCCTGACAATTCTGGAAGGGGGTACCGCTCCAGGTGGGAGGGTGCAGAGCCCCAAGGAGGAGGACCGGGTGTGGGAAAGCCCACCCCAGTCTCCTGTCCAGCCACCGGGTACAGGCCCGGGGTTGATGGGTCAGTGTCAGGATGTCATACCTGACCTGACAGGAGGGAGAGTGGACCAGGTGTGCCAGGCACCTGGGGCTACTGCCCCCCGCTCTCTGATGCCACAGAGGTTGGAGAACCATGAAAGGCCTGGGACCTGGTTCTCATCACTGACAGCTGTCAGTGGCCACTATGGCTTGCTGTCCTCGACGACAGAGTTGCCCCTGGGAGGGGAACCAGAGTCAAACCCCGGGGGTGGACGGGGCCACACCTCTGTGTTGGCCATGTGGGTACTATCTGTCTGTTGGGACACACCTGTGAGCAAGCTAAGGTTAGGTGCTGCACAGATGGTGTCCACAGGTGAGGAGAAGGGTTCCCCATGGGTTAGCTTAGTGGGCCCTGTGAGTATGGACAGAGGGATCCAAATGGGTTCAGATTGGCGTAGAACTGGAGTATGCCCCTGCAGTTGCGGGCCAGGGTCCATGTTCTATCGCCCAAAGCAGGGAAGCCCATCAAGGTAGTGATTGGTCTACCCTGCGTTTAGGATGGAAGGGGGTTGTGTTGGACTTGGCCCTTTTTGCAGGGTCATCCCTGAACTTTTTGCCTTCCTCCTGTATTTTTTCTGACCTGTTTTTGTTGGTTTTATGACTCTGGGCACTTCGCCACTGCTGATCAGTGCTAAAGTGCATATGCTCTCCCTGTAAATTGTTGTATGGATTAGTGATTCCATGATTGGCTTATTTGATTTACTTGTCAGGCCCTAGTACAGTGCCCCATGTGTGCCCAGGGCCTGTAAATCAAATGCTGCTGGTGGGCTTGCATCACTGATTGTGCCACCCACAGAAGCAGCTTGTAAAATATGGCTCAGGCCTGCCAGTGCAGAGCCTGTGTGCAGTCTGGGACTGCCATGACGACTTGGCAAGTGCACCCACTTGCCAGTCCCTAAACCTTCCCTTTTCTACATGTTAGTCACCCCTAAGGTAGGCCCAAGGGCAGGGTGCATTGTATGTGAAAGGTAGGACATGCCCTGATGTGTGTGGTATGTCCTGATAGTGAATTACAGCCAATTTCGTTTTTCACTATTGCAAGGCTATCTGTTCCCATAGGCCAGAATGGGGAGTTAGTTTATAACATCTTATAAACATAACTTACCCTAGGAACAAGATAGAAAAATAAAGTTTAGTATGCCTGAACTCAGAATGTTAAAATACATCTTTTAGTGTGGGTGATTTTTACATTCTGCGTTTGAAAATACCACTTTTAGAAAGTAGGTATTTTCTTGCCTAAACATCCAGTATGCCTCTGATAGGTTTGTGTATTCCATGTCTGGTTTGTGAGTGACAGGGGGCTGGAGAGGGCCTTGGCTCCAGCAGTCTGATGAGTCAGGGCTGGGCTGAATAGAGCCCACATAGAATAGAGAGTAGGGGGAGGAGATTTCCTTTCACTTGCCTGAGCCTTCATAGAATAGAGAGTAGGGGGTGGAGTTTTCCTTTCAGCTACCTGAGCCAGGTCTGCTTTCAACAATGCTGTCTCCACCTCCTGCCAGGAAGCTGCACCAGGGAGGACAGAACTGGTTTTGACTAGGTACAGACACTCTCTGCCTTCAGAGAACAAAGGATTTAGTAGGATAAATATTGGGGCCCAGACCCCAGAACTTTAGATCACTTCTGGGAATCAAGACGAACCCTTTGCCAAGGAGAGAAACCAAGGAGGCTGAAGGAGGAAACTGCCCCTGTGCTGTTTGCTGTTTGGGGTTGGCCTGCATTGGTTACTCATTGCCAAGGAAAGGAGAAAAGGAACTTTGTGTGTACTTTTACTATCTTGAGGAGGATCTCCAAGGGCTTGAAGCTGAGCTTGCCTCCTGTTCTGAAGTCTCAGGGACACAAAGACTTCACCCCCAGCTCCCCCTGAATTTCCTTGCTGGGAATTCTACCTGCAGAGAGCTGCCTGCTGTTGTTTTGGGCCCTCTGGAGACTGCGTTTTGCTGGGAGGTGGAAGCGCGACGCTACGAGGAAGAAGCGTGTCGCCGCCGCAGCTGTTGCCGTCGCATCGCCGAAGAAGCGCGTCGCCACCACAGCAGTTTGCCGTCGCATCGTCGACGAAGCGCGTCGCATCACCGGAGAAGCGTGTCGCAGGGCCTGTCGCGGCTCAAGAAACCATCGAGTTCGCCGCACGGCCGCCGGGCGTGCGCGCATCGCATCCAAGTTGTCGCATCGCAACAAAGACGCCATTTTGTCGCATCGCACCGGATCATCGCATCGCATCAAGGCGCCATCTTGTCGCATCGTAACCGGAACGCAGCAAGAAACCGACGCATCACCTCCCCTCCGGTAAGGAACCGACGCATCACCTCACCTGCGCTGCAGTAAGGAACGGACGCATCACCTCCCCCGAAGCAAGGAACCGACACATCACCTTCCCTGCGACCCCTTTGTTTGTTTTGCGTTACGCATCCAAGGTACTTTGAGAGTAAAGTGTCGCATTTACCATCTACATTGAACTAAGCTATTTCTACCATCTGAAAGTCATATTTTTGAATACTGTATTGTGGATTTTTGTCGTTTGGTCTTGTGTTAAGTCTAGATAAAGATTACTTATTTTTCTAAACTGGTGTGGTGTCCATTTGTAGTGTTTTCACTGTATTACTGTATGTGTTCACAAATGCTTTACACACTGCCTCTGAGATAAGCCGGCCTGCTCGTGCCAAGCTACAAAGGGGGTGAGAAGAGGTTACTTTAGGAGTGTAGCCCCCTTACCCTGACTAGAAGCAAGGGCCCCTACTTGGTCAAAGGTACCTACCTCTGCCAACTAGAGACCCCCATTTCTAACTAGTAGGATCTGCGCATTGTTTGGACAACATACACTAGGGGCTTGGTGCCAGGACTGATTCTGGACATCACCGCAAGATATGTTGGCCTATAGACCAGCTAGCTCACAGTGCCGCCGTAAGCCCCTTAAACTACCAGGGAGCAAACGGTTTCTGGCAACCACTGAACATGACATCCCCGGCCCCTCAGGGATCGTGGAAACAGTACAAAACCTTTCACTCAGTCACTCGTGCTCACTTATTCTCAGAGAAGTATACAGAGAATACACAGTGGGTTGTTTTCAATATATTTATTGAACCAACGTTATTCTTGCATCAAATACGTATGCTGCAATGATTAATAGCCAGAAACAGATAAACGTGATTACAAGCACCAAAGCGTAAATAGTAGATTTAGTTCTTCCATGGTGCTAAAACAATGTATATATGCAGGCATATAAAACAAGGCAGTAATCGAGCGTATTCCTATGATGCGGACCCTACTCTAAGTGTACCTAGAGTGTATATAGGTGTAAAGCCAAGAATCCCCCCAAGGGACGATCCAACCCCATTACCTGATGGGATAGAATGAAGGACTCTGTCTTGGTCACAAACTGGACACCCCTCACGAGATGTCAGACCGCTGCGTGGTGAATTCTCAGCATGCAAGGACCTCTGGTATCAGCTGGAGTGCCTCCTCTGCTAATCTATCGGGATGCTTATCTTTCATAATAGAAAGCAGCCTTGTGATGTGCGTATAGATTAGCAATGTTATGGATATGTAGATAGCCCTGTCGCCCCGTAGATGAAGATAGAGATGACATTTGTACATAGTGCAAAATGAGACCTTGTACATGATGTTCAGGGCATTGTGATAATGTTGTGTGAAGCTAAATGTGTAAACAAGTTTAGTTTCAGGGAAACTAATCCATATTGTCGTGCAAGCAAATATGTGCAAAAGGTCACGGCTGAAAATGTTATTTGTGAGGACAATGTAAGAAATAAGCTGCTTTGCTACATGGACCTGACTTGGTAATATAACAGATTGGGTGGTTAAGGCTTTGTGAATGGCCTCATAGTCTTCTGCTGCCGTATTAAGCAATTTTTCCATTGCGCTCTCCAGCTTCTCATGGCTCTCAGCCATTGAGTTAATTACTGCCTCCATACTTCCAGATCCCACTTCTGACACCACCTGTGGTACTTTTAGGAGACTGGGCCGGAGGTAAAGGCGAGGAGGCTTATCTGGTTTCGGAATGATGCTTTTTATTCACATAGGTTTGATAGTATGATAGGCAGGAATGATAATTAACATAAGGTTTCCACGAGAAATCGTTTTCTTCTTTTCTTTCTTCTCTTGTTAGGACGTCAGGCATGGCTGGAGTTCCCCTGGAATATTCTAGGTATAAAGAGAAAATGAGCGGTAAGTATGGGTTCAAAGGTCCTGTCTACATCTATCTGCCACCAACACCGGTTTGTGGGAGAAAAGGACAGAGTAACCCCGTGAAAGTATCTTCCGAGGTACCTGGTTGGTCTTCCCTTTTATAAATCGTGAAAGGGAATAATAAATTATGTGTGCCCTTCCTTTTTCTTTTCTTTCACTCTTTTCCACACATCCTCCTACTCCAATAGATATAAAGAAATAGGCAAAGAAAGTAATATATATATATCTATGTAGGGGTTTTCAACTTACGGTTTGGTCCCAAAATCTCTGGTGTTTTTTTATTGTCAGCTCCACGAGCATGGCATCATGGGACTTGTAGTCCCTTGTGTTTGTCCTGTACTCAGGGTAGGGAAAAGAACAAACTCAGGCGTCCCTCCACCTCCACCACTGTGACCCGTGCCCCTCCCCACACCCTTCTCCCTCAACCCTCTCCAAAGCAGCACCCTCTGGCCACGGATTCTCACGCGCTCAGCCGCAATTCTCCTGAGTTGCGGCAGCTAGACTGCAACCTCCGGGGCCATCCACCACTCGTTTGGTCCTGACTCGACGTCCTCTGTCTCCCACTGCTTCAGGCTGATGGCTCCCGTAGCGCCTTCATGGCCAGGTGGTCACATCTTCCTCTCCCTGGATGGATTCCACGTCCTTCTTCTCTCGGCTACAGGTTCCCTTCTCTCCTCCTGGGATCCCACAACCTGGTTCCCTCCTTCCTCTTCCGGGGTCAGGGCTTTGGTTTTGTATCGAATGTCCGAGTCACTTTGTTTACTTTTTTCTAGGTACAACGGCATCGAGGAACACCATCGGGCTGATGATCAAAAGGAAGACCGACAGGAGAGGACCCCCAGGTAAGTGAATTCTCACAATAACCATATCTGATACCATGTGCAGTAGGAAAGAATAGCCTGATGGTGTAAGATAGTCACATGTTTGTAATTTGCCTTTGGTTTTAAGAAAGGCTGTTGTACTGTTTTCTGAATGTTTTTGAAGGGACGTAAAATGTGTGGGACTGAGGTAACCCTAAAGTCTGACATTTTGATTGGTAACTGTTAGCCTTAGGGTGGTCTTCCCACAAATATTTTGCTTTACTCCTCCATATTCTTCTGATCTCGTTTTTGTTGGCCTTAGAATTGTGTGCACTTTACCACTGAAAACCAGTGCTAAAGCGTGTGTGCTCCCTTCCTAAAACGCTGTAACATTGGCTTGTTCCCAATTGGCATATTTAATTTATTTGTAAGTCCCTGGTAAAGTGGCACTACATGTACCCAGAGTTGTACATTTAATGCTACTAGTGGGCCTGCAGCACTTGTTCTACCCCCCACTTAAGTAGCCTTGCAAACCTGTTCCAGGCCTTCCATTGCAGCCTATGTGTGCAGTTTGCAACTGCCATTTCAACCTAGTAAAACAAACCCTTTGTCAGACTCAAACCCTAGGGTAGGCCCTAAACGGCCCACAGAGCAGCATGCAAATGTATTTAAAACGTAGGCCATGTAATTTTAAGTTTTCCATGACATGATAGTGAAAAACTCTTAAATTTGTTTTTTACCATTGCAGGGGCTTCCTCTCCCATAGGATAACAGTGGGGTTACCTTATTACATTTAATAGGGATATCTTCCAACTGGGAACAGGTAAACAGCTAATTTCCGGTGTCTTTGGGATTTTAATGAACAAACCTTTTTTTTAATGGTAAAGCCAGATTTTGAATTATAATTTTGAAATGCCACTTTTAGAAAATTGTCATTTTCCTGCCTTTGCCATTTAGTGCCTGCAGTCTGTCCCTGGGTCACATGACTAGGTGTAGTTGACAGTTCGTCTATTTGTATTCCTCCTAGACAGCCACACATAGTAGAGAGCTTAGGTGTGCCTGCATGGGCCATCACTGACAGGATGGGAGGGCGGAGCTGGGCACAGCCTACTTACACCTGAATAGGCTGTGTCAGAACACAAAGGATTGCATACCTCATGTAGTTAGTCTGGAGCCATGGCAGGGGAGGCAGAAAACCTGAACACTTCAAATGGAATCCTCTAGAAGTTTCTTCCACTTCAAAGAAGGCACCAGGTATAAATATTGAATCTCAGACACCAACTCTTAAGCACTTCTGGACCTGTAGAAGACTCTGTCAGGAAGAAGGACCACTGAAAATACTGTCACTGGCTGGACTTCTGCTCCAGAGGACAGCTGCCTGCTGGGCTGACCTGCCGCCTCTACCCAGAAACACCAGAGTGATTCCAAGGGCTAGTTTCTTGTAACTAGCACCTGGACTCCAGAACTGTGAGTTCTACCCTGCCTAGTGGTGCCACCCCAGTCCTGGACCCTTGGAAGTGGGCCTGAAGGTGCTCTGCCAGCCCATCTGTGGATCCAGCAGAACCAACGCATCTCCTGTGCTGCGTGACGCAACCCAGAGCAGAACCATGTGGTCTGATGGCTAGACTGCCGACTTTGGAGCTGGGAAACCAAGGTTCGAGCCTCCGGGTCGACTCCACATCCTGTGATTCTGGGCAAATCACTTAATCTCCCGTGCCTACCAAAAAAATGAATGTGTCCTTGTGTAACGAAACCGGTGCTTATGTAAAGCGCTCCAATACCTTCGGGTCGAGTTCACGCTATATAAATCTGCAAAAAAACAAAAAAAACAAAGCATTGCCTCTGCTGCAAGGATTCTTCCAGGGTATGGACTCTGCATCGCTGCCGCAGCCTCATCAGTACCACCGCTGTGTGACACATTCTCAACACAGGCCTTCACATCGCAAGCCCTGTTGACGACCTCTTCGACAACGACGACATTGGCCTTCGCAGCTCTCTGAAACAGACGCTGCACAAGGCATCTCTGACCCAGATCTTGCTTCGCCTCGGCTGTGTGATGCACCCTCGACGCGGTACCATGCAATGCTCCGCAGTCAGGATTTAAGGTACTCTTGTCCAGCTGGCCTAACCGGGTCCCTGTAACCGCCCGTGCTCCATCGCAGTCAGCCTGAACTATTGACTTTGTTCAGTCTGCCACGACCGGATATCCACAGTTGGGGCTTTGTGCTCTTTGGCACTATTTTTACTGAAATCTTTAAACTTGCATATCTCTGATTCTACTTATTGGATTTTTGTTGTTTTGGTCTTGTTTTATTTATTATAATTTACTCTATGGTTCTAATCTGGTATGGGATCCTTTTTGTGGTGTATTTTCACTTTGTTACTGTTTGATGGGTTGCACATATACTTTACACATTGCCTTTGAGCTAAGCCTTACTGCTGTGTGCCAAGATACCTGAGGGTTGAGCACAGGTTAATTTAGAGTGTGCTTGTGACGTCACCCTGACAAGAATTGTGGTTGCTGTTTGAGTAGGGTTTCACCCCCTCCAACCAGTAACCCAGTTTCGTACAGTAATAAAGCTGGATGTAAAAGAGAACATCCCTAATAAGCAGTGTGTAGGATCCTGTCCATGTTAATGTTATGCCATTTTCACCTCCTGCTCAGCCAGTGTGTTTGTCCTGTGTGCTGCATGGAATGTTGGAGTGATGTTGCGCTTCGGAATGTTGGGAGCCTGTGAGGTGAAGTGACAGTTGAGTTGAGAATGGGCTGAGCAGCAGGCAGGCTGCTCCTGGTGGGGCTGCTCTACAGAACTTAACTACCTGCTATACATGTAACTATCTACATGTAACTATCTTCAATAAAGCTTCCTGAATTTCATCCTTCCTGCGTGGACCTCGTTACTACACAGTGTAAGGATTTGTTATAGGCAAATTTTGAAAGGGATATCTACCTTAGCAGTTATCCTAGTGTTTCATCAGGAAGCACCTCAGGTATTGTTCTATGGACTAATTTAATATCTCTGTCTGTCTGTCCATCAGTCTGTGGATGATAACTGTTGGATCTAAAATGTCTGTATCCAATTTCCTCATGTGCCCATATCAAACGTGTTCAGTAAACTGACAGCCTTATCAGTTATAATACTATCTGGAAGACCATGAATTTGTAATAGCGGATCCAAGAAGATTTGGGCTAATTCTACTGCTCTATGTCCCAAAATGTCCCAATTTGAAAATGTAGTCTGTGAATAATAACAGAGTTGTAAATCCTTGTGAATTAGGCAATTCAACAATAACGTCCATAGAGATACTTGACAAGGCTTGTTGTGGTGTGGATGGAGGTTGGAGGAATCCTGCAGCTCCACTCTATGAGGCTTTAGCCGGTGCACACAGAGAGCAGCACTGCACATATTTTTTTTAACAGTTGGCTTAGCCCTGGCCCGACAGAAATGTAGACTCACAAGATCTGTGATTTCTGTTGCCTTGAATGATTAGTAGCTGAAGAATCATAACATCAACTCCTTACATCAGACATACAAAGCTTCTCGTATAAATTTTAAATACTTTTTTTGCTAATGTAATGGCTAGGATACTTAGAAGTGGGCAAGACTCCTCTTCTCCACCGGGTATCTGCTTTAGTGTGCCTATCTCTTGGGGAGTGATGGTATGATGGCAGTTTATCAGATCTCACTTTAAGCAGGTACCCAGTAATCCCTTCCCCACTCATTTCTGTGCCAAATCTGGATATTATCCCCCTTGAGCGCTCCGAACCCCCCCCATTCTCCCCACACCAGAAGATCCTGATGGGGTTTTTGGTTTCTCCAAGAAGTGTGGGGAGTGAGGATATGATGGCAGGTTTTTGGCAGATCTCCCATTAAGTCAGTACTTCTGTAACCCCTTCCCCACTTGATTCTGTGCTGAAATCCTAACTCTAGCAGACTTTAAAACATTGCCCTGGGGCACTGAATCTATTTAGAAAATGTAAAGTAGTGCTGTTGCCCCTTCGTTATTCATTCACTCCCCTCATCACAATTTTTGCACACCCTCATAAAATGCTTGTGCCTGACTGCGGAATTACCCCAGACAGCACTCGTAAATCCATACCGCCCCCACAGAGCGCACCCACCAAAGAAAAGAAGGGCATTCAAAAGATTGCCTTGGGTCTCTGTTCAGCAAAATAATTATTTTCTGATCATGAGGTTATGCTGTACACTGTATGCTGCACCAATGTACTAATATCAAGGCATGTCTGTGTATTTTTCTATGTTTTTATTACAGATGATCACTGTAAAAGTATGTTATGGCTCATAATGTATATTTATGTAAGTACTTCATAGTAGGATGCTGTGCATTTTTCTGTATGGTTTTATGACCAATGACAACGCTGTAAAACATATCCAATAGCTCATTACATGCTTTTATATAACTACCTAATTGTATCATTATTAAGACTGGCTCATGTTAGATCACTGCCAAAACACGCCACCAACATTTGGGATCTTCTCTCCTCTACTCGTCCACACCTAGGGTTTCTGACAGAAACCTGGACTAAACCCAATTCTAATCCCGCAATAGCGGTGGCCCTTCCGGAAGGATATCACATACAAAAACAGGACAGACCACTCAGAATGGGGGGGGGGCATAGCCATTGTATACAAAGACCCCATTAAAATCTCCATTCTAGACCAAATCAGTAACAACTTACAGGAAACACTTGTTTTTAGAATTGATCTACACTCACAACTAAGCTGGAAAGGAGCCCTAGTTTATCGCCCACCGGGACCACTCTCCAACTTTACCCCACAACTAATGGAACTCATATCCCCACACGTTATCTCAGCCAGGAATTTTGTACTTCTCGGTGATTTTAACGTACACAGTGAAAACTCCACCAATCAAGAGGCGGCCTCACTTCTGGCAGATTTGTCCTCACTCAATCTTAACAGAATAAATAATGAACCTACACACCTAGCAGGACATACGCTAGATCTAATCCTAACAAACTCCCCCAACATCACTTGTGGGGCAACCTGCCCTTGACCTGGACAGATCACTCAATGATTGAGTTCAGCATTAGTGGCCCCAAGGAATTCTCCGCTCCTAAATCACTCATCAAAAGAAGCTACAGACAGTGGCATAAAATAACGCCCACACAGTTTCAAGATACTTTCATACCACCACGAAACCCGGAATCTGACAGTGTAGTGCAGCGGTTAGCCTCCTTCAATACCAGCTTGATATTCACCATAGACCACCTAGCCCCTCTGAAACAATGCCCTACCTTTAATAAGCGCCAGCAGGCAGCATGGTATTCGGTCTCCTTACGGACTGAAAAAGTCAATGTAAAAACTCGAACGAAGATGGCGTCATTCACACGACCCATAGGATAAAGACAGATTCAAACAAGCTCAGACCCTGTACCACAAAAACCTAAAAACGCCCGCAAAACCCACATCGCATCCCAACTTGAACGAGAAGGTAACACTTCGAGAAAGCTCTATCAGATCTTAAAAACTTTTACTAACCCCAGGGCCTGCGATGTTGAGGCTGCCCCTTCCCAAGTTCTGTGTGACAATATAGCTACCCACCTTACCCAGAAAATTGATATAATTTATGACAAAATCATGGTGGCTCACAGATAGGCCCTAAGATTGACCCCCCTCCAATTATCTCTAATGATGCTACTCTGGAGAATTACCCGACACTGACTCCGGAGGAGACAGAGGCCCTTCTTAAATCTGTAAAATCAGGGTCCCCATTAGACCTTATCCCTGCCAGAATTGCCATGATTCTATCCAAGGAATTAGCCGAACCCATCTGTTCGATCTTAAATAGCTCCATGAAGGAAGGCACTCTCCCACCAGATTGGAAAGCTGCACAAATTCTTCCCATCAGGAAAAATCCCAATATCTCCACGGAGGATGTTTCCAACTATCGCCCCATCTCTCTGCTCCCTTTACAGAGTAAGCTCCTAGAAAAACACATCAACAAGCATTTGTCTAAATTCATAGAATCTTCAAACTGTCTGGATGCCTCTCAATCTGGATTCCGACCCAGGCACAGTACGGAGACTGCGTTAGTGGAAGTTACAGACAACATCAGAGCGCTGCTAGACAGCGATCAGGCAGTACTCTTGGTGCTGCTTGACCTGTCTGCAGCGTTCGATACCATCTCCCACCAGACCCTATTGGGGAGACTAGAGGACATAGGCCTTAAAGGGAATGCCCTGAAATGGATTGAGAACTTCCTGTCCAAAAGAACCCAGACCGTTCATCTTGGCCCCTTCCGCTCACAGACCACCAAGGTGACCAAGGAGTACCACAGGGCTCCTGTTTGAGCCCTACTCTCTTTAATATTTACGTCTCCCCTTTGGCAAGACTATTGAGAAAGTTGGGATTCTGTCCCATATCCTATGCTGATGACACCCAACTTCTCCTTTCCTTCGACAAAAAAAGCTCAGACATTCAAACCACCTTTGCGGAGGGCATGAAATCTATCGCGGACTGGATGAAGGATAACTTCCTCCAATTAAATGCAGGAAAGTCAGAAATAATGTTATTTGGAGAAGCAACAGTCAGATGGTCCCCAAGCTGGTGGCCGGAGGTTCTGGGCCCTGCCCCCAATCCAAAACTGGTAGTAAAAAACCTGGGGGTTAAAATAGACCAGAAACTTACATTGGGGGAACATATTTCCACAACAGTGGGAGCTTGCTTTCATAATCTCAGTCTTCTTAGGAGAGTTTTCCCCTTTCTGCCACTGTCCACCCAGAAGACCTTGGTACAGGCACTGGTATTGAGCCGTCTGGACTACTGCAATGCACTGCTGATTGCAGCTAATGAAAACTCTCTGAACAAATTGCAGGTAGTCCAGAACACGGCGGCCCATTTGGTGGCTAATGCCCCCCAGAACTGAGTCTCTCCCCCTCCTCCAAAAATTGCACTGGCTCCCAGTGCGAAAGAGGATCAAATTTAAGATCTGTTGTATGGCCTATAAATCCTTAAACAACTTAGGCCCCAGTTATCTAAAAGACAAATTTGTCAGGTACCTGCCCTCCAGATCCCTCCGCTCCGAATCCAAAGCTCTGCTCCAAGTCCCCCGCTTCCATAAAGCGCGATTGGGCGGCAAAGCCTTCTACCACCTGGCCCCACGATACTGGAACCAACTCCCCATCCACTTACGACTATGTACGGACTATCTAAAGTTTAGAAAGATGTTAAAAGCGACTTTATTCTAATCTAGCATCCCCTTGGAGTCCTATAGCAGTTCGAGCGCGGAGATAGCCTGATGGGGTGATTCGGGCGCTTTATAAATAAATAAAATAAATAAAATAAAATAAATACTGCATGCATATATTTTCATATTTTGTATTACAAATGAACTTGATACAATATATTTATTTGCACAAAATGTACTTTAATGCAACTACCTTTGTGTTTATTGTCAGACTATTTTCATGGAAGCTGGAGCGAATGTGTCAAAACTAAAATTATCTGTGCACATCTTATACATTGAATCAAATGTATTTGACAATAACTTTGTTCTCCTTCTTTTCCATAATATAATAAAACGAGACCTATTACAGTTTAACTGTCTTCAGTGCAGCAGTGCTGAAATTGGGCTAAGGCACGCCCTGATTCGCTGAGCCTATTTGAGCCTACACCCCGATTCTGGGCGACATTACGCAAGACATCCCTGGGCATGCTGGTGATAAAAGCTGGCACACCTCCGATCTGCACTCCTGCCAACATTCTGATCCTTTTTATACGACTTGATTCAATACAATAAAATATGCTCTCAGTATTTCATTCATTTTATATGCATTTATTCAATGACAGCATCGTAAAAATCTGTTCTTAACACCCTCTTCGTACTACGGCATGCCTTGATTCAAAGATAATACAGAGGAAATAATTCTGCTTTACAACCCTTGATTCAATGGACTAATTAAAAATATATATGGACGGATTCCAATACTGACCAGTGGACAAAGGTGTGTGTGTGTGTGAGTGTGAGTGTGTGTAGGGGGGCGGATGGCCACCTGTCAAAAGTACAAGGAGACGAGCAGTATTCAAGCTACATTAATCTTCTCATTATGCGTGATGACAGTTTCACAGTTTCCTGCAGCCGATCTATTTTCATCTCCATCTCCCGCTCTTTCTTCACCCTTCTTTCTTCTCTCCGTTTCTGTCATTATTTCGCTCTATATGTCCCTTCTACTCTCTGTCTCTCATTCTTCATTCTCATTCCTTCTCCTCTTCCATTTTCTCTCCCTCACTCATTTTCTTTCTCTTGACCTCTATAATTATCTCTCTTGCCAAATATCCGGTCTGGTCAAAACCACTGCCTCTGGGGAATGCTTTAAGTGAAATTATTTTTAAAACAACTATGATATCACGGCAGGCTATTTTTCTCCTCTAAAGTACAGCATATTGATCAGCCCAGAAACTCTGCCAAGGATACCAAAGTAAAGGGCATTCTGTAAGCAGGCCTAGTGCAATGTGTCATCAGCCTCTCGTTCAATGTCGCTCTCTGTTGCATTCTTCCATCCTTCTGAAAACGTGGCATTCACAAGCATGAAACTTTTTCAGCGGCTTCAAAACAGAATGTAAACTATGATATTTGTTTAGTGGGTACATTTCATCCTATGTGAAAGCGCTATCGTATTCTGAAACCCTGCTCGAAACTCTCACAATTGATGCAACCATTCATTTTGAGGAGCAAACAAGAAAGGTATCTTGAAATGCTTTTGGATTTCGTCACCAAATGTTGCTAAGGTTATAAGCAAACCTAGGGGCACATTTATAAAGAAATGACGCAGCGTGGTGCTGCAAGCAATTTGGCAGCGACGCACTGCGTCATTTCGAACCGCATGGATGCACTGTATTCACAAGCATACTGCGCACCTCTGTGTTTTCCCTTGCGCCAGTGCTAATAAGCTGCCTAGCACCAATGCAGACACCCTTGTGCCATGGTGCAAGAGTGCCTGCATTGCAGGGATTACAGGCGATTTGCTCTTTCTATGTGCGCTGCAGAATGCAGCATACAGATAAAGAGCAAGAAACGAGGAGAAATAAAAGTATTTCTCCTTGTTGCGCCACTCTAACGCCTGCTTTTAATGGCATTATTTTTGGCGCTGCCTCAGATTTACACATCCTTGTAAATCTAGGGCAGTGTCAAAAAGCAATGGGTGTTTCAGTGGAACGCCCACAGCAACACCTGTTGCACGACCCTTTCACAGAAAGTGATGCATGAAGAGGGGCCGTATTTATAAAGCCATGAAAAGCCAGGTAGGGTGGCTCTGCGTGGCCTTGTAAATATGGGCCAGCACACAGCGCCACTGGAGCGTCAAAAAAGTGATACTCTGGTGGTGCTAGTGTCTTGTAAATATGCCCCTGGTATCCATTCACAAATATGCTCAGCCAAATGCTATGTGTGGTTGGGGCTGTGGTGCAGAGGCCACCTCTTTCATGCGACTCCTTTGCGCATGGCTAAAGGCCATGTGTGGTAGGGATTGGATACATGAGTGGTGGCCAAGGGTCAAGCTGCTGATGTTCATTTAAAAAAAAAAAAAATCACTGAAACATTGGATGCATGGGTGGTCACCCTGGGTCCAACAGGTGATGTTTGTATTGAAAAAGCTCAGAAATTCACTGAAAAAACCTGTTAAAATAATGTTATGGTTCATGTAGCAAACACTGTAACATTCACATGGGAACAAACTTAAGAAATTCACTGAAGAAACACAGTTAAAGCAATGTCATCATTCCAAAGCAAAAGTAACACCCCCCCTCCCCTCTGAAATTTGTCAGTTGATCTTACACAGCACAAACCATAACTCGTGTCCTGCAAAGGAAAAGCATGATTCCCCACCATGCCCACAAAATACAGCTAATCCTATTCCTATCCTTGCACAACAAAAAGGTACTTGAAAAATGTTGCCCACAAGCCCATGCCTTGCATAACAGCTGTGCTGTTGTAAATACTGTGATGATGCCCCTGTTGAAAATGGTCCTTTCTATGGTGCTTTCCCTCAACTTTTTGCTTTTCTCCTTCCAAGTTTTCTGCTGCTCTGGATGCTGGCCTTAGGACTTTGAGCACATTTGACACTGCTGTGCAGTGCCAAAGCACTGTGCTCTTCATATTCATACTGGCGATTGGTGTATACATGATTGACTATTTTGAGTTAGCTGGAAGTCCCTTGTCAAGGGGTCAGACCTATACCCAGGGCATGTATCTCGGATGAGCCCCAGTGGACCTGCTACACTGGTTGTGCCATCCACGGAGGCAGCTCATCGATTGTGCCACAGGTTTGCCCTCGTGGGGCTTGTGTTTATGGGTTACTGTTACACAGCTTGGCATTTAAAAAGCTACATGCCAAGGTTCTACATGTCTCTTGCTATATCGGACTCCTCCCTGACCCGGTGTGGTGTAGGAAAGAGGTTGGGCATGTGCGTGTGTGCGTTACATGCAAGGGTCGTAAATGGCACCTGGTGGTGTGTTTAGTACGACGGGCCTGCTTCTCGCATTGGATTAGCATGAGAGGATGTAGGGAAAGGCTATTGAGCAGTATTTCCTACTAGCAGAATAGTAACATTATAGTGTTTGGTATTGATGAGTTTGTAATGGCGAATCCTCTCCTGTAGTTGGAGTGGGTTCGTGTTAGAAATGGGGGTCTCTAGTTGGCAGAGGTAGGTACCTTTTTCAAAATAGGGACCCTTGCTTCTAGTCAGGGTGAGGGGGATACACACTTTAGATAACCCCTGCTCACCCCCTTGGTAGCTTGGCACGAGCAGACACGCTTATCCCAAAGGCAATGTGTAAAGTATTTGTACCAACACTCACAGTAACACAGTGATAACACCACAAATGGACACCACACCGGTTTAGAAAAATAAAGTATCTTTATCTAAACTTAACAAGACCAAAACGACAAAAATCCAACATACAAGTATTAAGAAAAATGACTTTCAAAACAACTGAGCCCATAGAAAACTATGGATGCGGGATTTCTTACAAAGTACCTGTCGTTGTGACAAAATTCACCAAGCCAAACAGCCGCAGCGATGGGAAGCATCGAAAAACAAAGAGATGCGTCAATTCCTGAGACCTTCCTGGATGCGATGCGACAGTTCCGCTGGACACAGGGGAGCGGTGCATCGGGTCCGGTCGGTAGAGGGAAGTTATGCTCCGATTCTGAGATGACTCCGATCCGCGGGTGATGCGTCGGGGAAAACTTGCCGCACAGGGACGATGCGTCTGTGTCGAGCGGCGCTGCGTCGATTTCTTCAGCTGTGATCCCTCGATGCGTCGATTCTTGCAGCAGCGACAGGTGCTGCATCGGTTTCAGCACCGGTGCAGCGGTGCAGGGAGATTCTTCTCGCACCACGGTGTTGCATCGGAAAAACTGACGTAAGAAGAGCCATGCATCGATTTTCTTGTTGTTGCGTTGCTTTCCAGCTCCCGCAGCAGAAACAACCTCCAGAGGCCCCACACAGTCACAGGCACTTCTTGGCAGGTCAGAACTCCCAGCAAGGAAGTTCAGGGGAGCTGGGGGTAAAGTCTTTGTGTTCCTGAGACTTCAAAACAGGAGGCAAGCTCTACTCAAGTCCTTGGTGACTTTCCTCAAGCAGGGGACACAGCACACAGCAAAGTCCTTCTCCTTTCCTTGGCAGAAACAGCAACTGCAGGCCAACCCCAGAGACACAGCAAGGGCAGTACTTCTCCACAGTTTCTCCAGCTTTTCTCTTTGGCAAAGGTTCCTCTGGATTCCAGAAGTAGTCTAAAAGTCTGGGGTTTTGGGTCTGATACTTATACCCCAAAATGTCTTTGTTCTCTTTGTGCAAGGGCTCTGAACCCAGTTCAAACCAGTTCTGGGGGCGCTCTGCAAGTGCACAACAACATCCATTGTCAGTGTGAGCCTTGGCTCCAGACACACCACAGGGGGCGGAGCCAGCATTGTGGAAGGTAGGCACAGCCCTATTCAGGTACAGGTGCTACTCCTCCCACAACTCCAAATGCAGGTCAGGCCTATTCAACCTAGTGCTGACTCATCCAGACTCCTGGAGCCACTGCACCTCCCCAGCCCCTGTCACTCCAAAACCAGACAGTCAATACACAAATCTTGGGGAGTGATGGTATGATGGCAGTTTATCAGATCTCACTTTAAGCAGGTACCCAGTAATCCCTTCCCCACTCATTTCTGTGCCAAATCTGGATATTATCCCCCTTGAGCGCTCCGAACCCCCCCCATTCTCCCCACACCAGAAGATCCTGATGGGGTTTTTGGTTTCTCCAAGAAGTGTGGGGAGTGAGGATATGATGGCAGGTTTTTGGCAGATCTCCCATTAAGTCAGTACTTCTGTAACCCCTTCCCCACTTGATTCTGTGCTGAAATCCTAACTCTAGCAGACTTTAAAACATTGCCCTGGGGCACTGAATCTATTTAGAAAATGTAAAGTAGTGCTGTTGCCCCTTCGTTATTCATTCACTCCCCTCATCACAATTTTTGCACACCCTCATAAAATGCTTGTGCCTGACTGCGGAATTACCCCAGACAGCACTCGTAAATCCATACCGCCCCCACAGAGCGCACCCACCAAAGAAAAGAAGGGCATTCAAAAGATTGCCTTGGGTCTCTGTTCAGCAAAATAATTATTTTCTGATCATGAGGTTATGCTGTACACTGTATGCTGCACCAATGTACTAATATCAAGGCATGTCTGTGTATTTTTCTATGTTTTTATTACAGATGATCACTGTAAAAGTATGTTATGGCTCATAATGTATATTTATGTAAGTACTTCATAGTAGGATGCTGTGCATTTTTCTGTATGGTTTTATGACCAATGACAACGCTGTAAAACATATCCAATAGCTCATTACATGCTTTTATATAACTACCTAATTGTATCATTATTAAGACTGGCTCATGTTAGATCACTGCCAAAACACGCCACCAACATTTGGGATCTTCTCTCCTCTACTCGTCCACACCTAGGGTTTCTGACAGAAACCTGGACTAAACCAATTCTAATCCCGCAATAGCGGTGGCCCTTCCGGAAGGATATCACATACAAAAACAGGACAGACCACTCAGAATGGGGGGGCATAGCCATTGTATACAAAGACCCCATTAAAATCTCCATTCTAGACCAAATCAGTAACAACTTACAGGAAACACTTGTTTTTAGAATTGATCTACACTCACAACTAAGCTGGAAAGGAGCCCTAGTTTATCGCCCACCGGGACCACTCTCCAACTTTACCCCACAACTAATGGAACTCATATCCCCACACGTTATCTCAGCCAGGAATTTTGTACTTCTCGGTGATTTTAACGTACACAGTGAAAACTCCACCAATCAAGAGGCGGCCTCACTTCTGGCAGATTTGTCCTCACTCAATCTTAACAGAATAAATAATGAACCTACACACCTAGCAGGACATACGCTAGATCTAATCCTAACAAACTCCCCCAACATCACTTGTGGGGCAACCTGCCCCTTGACCTGGACAGATCACTCAATGATTGAGTTCAGCATTAGTGGCCCCAAGGAATTCTCCGCTCCTAAATCACTCATCAAAAGAAGCTACAGACAGTGGCATAAAATAACGCCCACACAGTTTCAAGATACTTTCATACCACCACGAAACCCGGAATCTGACAGTGTAGTGCAGCGGTTAGCCTCCTTCAATACCAGCTTGATATTCACCATAGACCACCTAGCCCCTCTGAAACAATGCCCTACCTTTAATAAGCGCCAGCAGGCAGCATGGTATTCGGTCTCCTTACGGACTGAAAAAAGTCAATGTAAAAAACTCGAACGAAGATGGCGTCATTCACACGACCCATAGGATAAAGACAGATTCAAACAAGCTCAGACCCTGTACCACAAAAACCTAAAAAACGCCCGCAAAACCCACATCGCATCCCAACTTGAACGAGAAGGTAACACTTCGAGAAAGCTCTATCAGATCTTAAAAACTTTTACTAACCCCAGGGCCTGCGATGTTGAGGCTGCCCCTTCCCAAGTTCTGTGTGACAATATAGCTACCCACCTTACCCAGAAAATTGATATAATTTATGACAAAATCATGGTGGCTCACAGATAGGCCCTAAGATTGACCCCCTCCAATTATCTCTAATGATGCTACTCTGGAGAATTACCCGACACTGACTCCGGAGGAGACAGAGGCCCTTCTTAAATCTGTAAAATCAGGGTCCCCATTAGACCTTATCCCTGCCAGAATTGCCATGATTCTATCCAAGGAATTAGCCGAACCCATCTGTTCGATCTTAAATAGCTCCATGAAGGAAGGCACTCTCCCACCAGATTGGAAAGCTGCACAAATTCTTCCCATCAGGAAAAATCCCAATATCTCCACGGAGGATGTTTCCAACTATCGCCCCATCTCTCTGCTCCCTTTACAGAGTAAGCTCCTAGAAAAACACATCAACAAGCATTTGTCTAAATTCATAGAATCTTCAAACTGTCTGGATGCCTCTCAATCTGGATTCCGACCCAGGCACAGTACGGAGACTGCGTTAGTGGAAGTTACAGACAACATCAGAGCGCTGCTAGACAGCGATCAGGCAGTACTCTTGGTGCTGCTTGACCTGTCTGCAGCGTTCGATACCATCTCCCACCAGACCCTATTGGGGAGACTAGAGGACATAGGCCTTAAAGGGAATGCCCTGAAATGGATTGAGAACTTCCTGTCCAAAAGAACCCAGACCGTTCATCTTGGCCCCTTCCGCTCACAGACCACCAAGGTGACCAAGGGAGTACCACAGGGCTCCTGTTTGAGCCCTACTCTCTTTAATATTTACGTCTCCCCTTTGGCAAGACTATTGAGAAAGTTGGGATTCTGTCCCATATCCTATGCTGATGACACCCAACTTCTCCTTTCCTTCGACAAAAAAAGCTCAGACATTCAAACCACCTTTGCGGAGGGCATGAAATCTATCGCGGACTGGATGAAGGATAACTTCCTCCAATTAAATGCAGGAAAGTCAGAAATAATGTTATTTGGAGAAGCAACAGTCAGATGGTCCCCAAGCTGGTGGCCGGAGGTTCTGGGCCCTGCCCCCAATCCAAAACTGGTAGTAAAAAACCTGGGGGTTAAAATAGACCAGAAACTTACATTGGGGAACATATTTCCACAACAGTGGGAGCTTGCTTTCATAATCTCAGTCTTCTTAGGAGAGTTTTCCCCTTTCTGCCACTGTCCACCCAGAAGACCTTGGTACAGGCACTGGTATTGAGCCGTCTGGACTACTGCAATGCACTGCTGATTGCAGCTAATGAAAACTCTCTGAACAAATTGCAGGTAGTCCAGAACACGGCGGCCCATTTGGTGGCTAATGCCCCCCAGAACTGAGTCTCTCCCCTCCTCCAAAAATTGCACTGGCTCCCAGTGCGAAAGAGGATCAAATTTAAGATCTGTTGTATGGCCTATAAATCCTTAAACAACTTAGGCCCCAGTTATCTAAAAGACAAATTTGTCAGGTACCTGCCCTCCAGATCCCTCCGCTCCGAATCCAAAGCTCTGCTCCAAGTCCCCCGCTTCCATAAAGCGCGATTGGGCGGCAAAGCCTTCTACCACCTGGCCCCACGATACTGGAACCAACTCCCCATCCACTTACGACTATGTACGGACTATCTAAAGTTTAGAAAGATGTTAAAAGCGACTTTATTCTAATCTAGCATCCCCTTGGAGTCCTATAGCAGTTCGAGCGCGGAGATAGCCTGATGGGGTGATTCGGGCGCTTTATAAATAAATAAAATAAATAAAATAAAATAAATACTGCATGCATATATTTTCATATTTTGTATTACAAATGAACTTGATACAATATATTTATTTGCACAAAATGTACTTTAATGCAACTACCTTTGTGTTTATTGTCAGACTATTTTCATGGAAGCTGGAGCGAATGTGTCAAAACTAAAATTATCTGTGCACATCTTATACATTGAATCAAATGTATTTGACAATAACTTTGTTCTCCTTCTTTTCCATAATATAATAAAACGAGACCTATTACAGTTTAACTGTCTTCAGTGCAGCAGTGCTGAAATTGGGCTAAGGCACGCCCTGATTCGCTGAGCCTATTTGAGCCTACACCCCGATTCTGGGCGACATTACGCAAGACATCCCTGGGCATGCTGGTGATAAAAGCTGGCACACCTCCGATCTGCACTCCTGCCAACATTCTGATCCTTTTTATACGACTTGATTCAATACAATAAAATATGCTCTCAGTATTTCATTCATTTTATATGCATTTATTCAATGACAGCATCGTAAAAATCTGTTCTTAACACCCTCTTCGTACTACGGCATGCCTTGATTCAAAGATAATACAGAGGAAATAATTCTGCTTTACAACCCTTGATTCAATGGACTAATTAAAAATATATATGGACGGATTCCAATACTGACCAGTGGACAAAGGTGTGTGTGTGTGTGAGTGTGAGTGTGTGTAGGGGGGCGGATGGCCACCTGTCAAAAGTACAAGGAGACGAGCAGTATTCAAGCTACATTAATCTTCTCATTATGCGTGATGACAGTTTCACAGTTTCCTGCAGCCGATCTATTTTCATCTCCATCTCCCGCTCTTTCTTCACCCTTCTTTCTTCTCTCCGTTTCTGTCATTATTTCGCTCTATATGTCCCTTCTACTCTCTGTCTCTCATTCTTCATTCTCATTCCTTCTCCTCTTCCATTTTCTCTCCCTCACTCATTTTCTTTCTCTTGACCTCTATAATTATCTCTCTTGCCAAATATCCGGTCTGGTCAAAACCACTGCCTCTGGGGAATGCTTTAAGTGAAATTATTTTTAAAACAACTATGATATCACGGCAGGCTATTTTTCTCCTCTAAAGTACAGCATATTGATCAGCCCAGAAACTCTGCCAAGGATACCAAAGTAAAGGGCATTCTGTAAGCAGGCCTAGTGCAATGTGTCATCAGCCTCTCGTTCAATGTCGCTCTCTGTTGCATTCTTCCATCCTTCTGAAAACGTGGCATTCACAAGCATGAAACTTTTTCAGCGGCTTCAAAACAGAATGTAAACTATGATATTTGTTTAGTGGGTACATTTCATCCTATGTGAAAGCGCTATCGTATTCTGAAACCCTGCTCGAAACTCTCACAATTGATGCAACCATTCATTTTGAGGAGCAAACAAGAAAGGTATCTTGAAATGCTTTTGGATTTCGTCACCAAATGTTGCTAAGGTTATAAGCAAACCTAGGGGCACATTTATAAAGAAATGACGCAGCGTGGTGCTGCAAGCAATTTGGCAGCGACGCACTGCGTCATTTCGAAACCGCATGGATGCACTGTATTCACAAGCATACTGCGCACCTCTGTGTTTTCCCTTGCGCCAGTGCTAATAAGCTGCCTAGCACCAATGCAGACACCCTTGTGCCATGGTGCAAGAGTGCCTGCATTGCAGGGATTACAGGCGATTTGCTCTTTCTATGTGCGCTGCAGAATGCAGCATACAGATAAAGAGCAAGAAACGAGGAGAAATAAAAGTATTTCTCCTTGTTGCGCCACTCTAACGCCTGCTTTTAATGGCATTATTTTTGGCGCTGCCTCAGATTTACACATCCTTGTAAATCTAGGGCAGTGTCAAAAAGCAATGGGTGTTTCAGTGGAACGCCCACAGCAACACCTGTTGCACGACCCTTTCACAGAAAGTGATGCATGAAGAGGGGCCGTATTTATAAAGCCATGAAAAGCCAGGTAGGGTGGCTCTGCGTGGCCTTGTAAATATGGGCCAGCACACAGCGCCACTGGAGCGTCAAAAAAAGTGATACTCTGGTGGTGCTAGTGTCTTGTAAATATGCCCCCTGGTATCCATTCACAAATATGCTCAGCCAAATGCTATGTGTGGTTGGGGCTGTGGTGCAGAGGCCACCTCTTTCATGCGACCCCTTTGCGCATGGCTAAAGGCCATGTGTGGTAGGGATTGGATACATGAGTGGTGGCCAAGGGTCAAGCTGCTGATGTTCATTTAAAAAAAAAAAAAATCACTGAAACATTGGATGCATGGGTGGTCACCCTGGGTCCAACAGGTGATGTTTGTATTGAAAAAGCTCAGAAATTCACTGAAAAAAACCTGTTAAAATAATGTTATGGTTCATGTAGCAAACACTGTAACATTCACATGGGAACAAACTTAAGAAATTCACTGAAGAAACACAGTTAAAGCAATGTCATCATTCCAAAGCAAAAGTAACACCCCCCTCCCCTCTGAAATTTGTCAGTTGATCTTACACAGCACAAACCATAACTCGTGTCCTGCAAAGGAAAAGCATGATTCCCCACCATGCCCACAAAATACAGCTAATCCTATTCCTATCCTTGCACAACAAAAAGGTACTTGAAAAATGTTGCCCACAAGCCCATGCCTTGCATAACAGCTGTGCTGTTGTAAATACTGTGATGATGCCCCTGTTGAAAATGGTCCTTTCTATGGTGCTTTCCCTCAACTTTTTGCTTTTCTCCTTCCAAGTTTTCTGCTGCTCTGGATGCTGGCCTTAGGACTTTGAGCACATTTGACACTGCTGTGCAGTGCCAAAGCACTGTGCTCTTCATATTCATACTGGCGATTGGTGTATACATGATTGACTATTTTGAGTTAGCTGGAAGTCCCTTGTCAAGGGGTCAGACCTATACCCAGGGCATGTATCTCGGATGAGCCCCAGTGGACCTGCTACACTGGTTGTGCCATCCACGGAGGCAGCTCATCGATTGTGCCACAGGTTTGCCCTCGTGGGGCTTGTGTTTATGGGTTACTGTTACACAGCTTGGCATTTAAAAGCTACATGCCAAGGTTCTACATGTCTCTTGCTATATCGGACTCCTCCCTGACCCGGTGTGGTGTAGGAAAGAGGTTGGGCATGTGCGTGTGTGCGTTACATGCAAGGGTCGTAAATGGCACCTGGTGGTGTGTTTAGTACGACGGGCCTGCTTCTCGCATTGGATTAGCATGAGAGGATGTAGGGAAAGGCTATTGAGCAGTATTTCCTACTAGCAGAATAGTAACATTATAGTGTTTGGTATTGATGAGTTTGTAATGGCGAATCCTCTCCTGTAGTTGGAGTGGGTTCGTGTTAGAAATGGGGGTCTCTAGTTGGCAGAGGTAGGTACCTTTTTCAAAATAGGGACCCTTGCTTCTAGTCAGGGTGAGGGGGATACACACTTTAGATAACCCCTGCTCACCCCCTTGGTAGCTTGGCACGAGCAGACACGCTTATCCCAAAGGCAATGTGTAAAGTATTTGTACCAACACTCACAGTAACACAGTGATAACACCACAAATGGACACCACACCGGTTTAGAAAAATAAAGTATCTTTATCTAAACTTAACAAGACCAAAACGACAAAAATCCAACATACAAGTATTAAGAAAAATGACTTTCAAAACAACTGAGCCCATAGAAAACTATGGATGCGGGATTTCTTACAAAGTACCTGTCGTTGTGACAAAATTCACCAAGCCAAACAGCCGCAGCGATGGGAAGCATCGAAAAACAAAGAGATGCGTCAATTCCTGAGACCTTCCTGGATGCGATGCGACAGTTCCGCTGGACACAGGGGAGCGGTGCATCGGGTCCGGTCGGTAGAGGGAAGTTATGCTCCGATTCTGAGATGACTCCGATCCGCGGGTGATGCGTCGGGGAAAACTTGCCGCACAGGGACGATGCGTCTGTGTCGAGCGGCGCTGCGTCGATTTCTTCAGCTGTGATCCCTCGATGCGTCGATTCTTGCAGCAGCGACAGGTGCTGCATCGGTTTCAGCACCGGTGCAGCGGTGCAGGGAGATTCTTCTCGCACCACGGTGTTGCATCGGAAAAACTGACGTAAGAAGAGCCATGCATCGATTTTCTTGTTGTTGCGTTGCTTTCCAGCTCCCCGCAGCAGAAACAACCTCCAGAGGCCCCACACAGTCACAGGCACTTCTTGGCAGGTCAGAACTCCCAGCAAGGAAGTTCAGGGGAGCTGGGGGTAAAGTCTTTGTGTTCCTGAGACTTCAAAACAGGAGGCAAGCTCTACTCAAGTCCTTGGTGACTTTCCTCAAGCAGGGGACACAGCACACAGCAAAGTCCTTCTCCTTTCCTTGGCAGAAACAGCAACTGCAGGCCAACCCCAGAGACACAGCAAGGGCAGTACTTCTCCACAGTTTCTCCAGCTTTTCTCTTTGGCAAAGGTTCCTCTGGATTCCAGAAGTAGTCTAAAAGTCTGGGGTTTTGGGTCTGATACTTATACCCCAAAATGTCTTTGTTCTCTTTGTGCAAGGGGCTCTGAACCCAGTTCAAACCAGTTCTGGGGGGCGCTCTGCAAGTGCACAACAACATCCATTGTCAGTGTGAGCCTTGGCTCCAGACACACCACAGGGGGGCGGAGCCAGCATTGTGGAAGGTAGGCACAGCCCTATTCAGGTACAGGTGCTACTCCTCCCACAACTCCAAATGCAGGTCAGGCCTATTCAACCTAGTGCTGACTCATCCAGACTCCTGGAGCCACTGCACCTCCCCAGCCCCTGTCACTCCAAAACCAGACAGTCAATACACAAACAGGCAGAGGCACACAGTATGCTTAAACAAGAAAATGCCTACTTTTTAAAAGTGGCATTTTCAAACACTCAATTTAAAAACCATCTTTAGTAAAAGATGTGTTATTAAATTCTGAGTTCAGAGAGCTGAAACTTTATTTTTCCATCTTATCCCTATGGGAAGATATGTTTGTAAAATGTTACAAAGCATTCCCTATTCTGTCTTATGGGGCAAAATAGCCTTTCAATAGTGAAAAACGAAATTGGCAGTATTTCACTATCAGGACATGTTACACACATCAGCACATGTCCTACGTTTCACATACACTGCACCCTGCCCAGGGGGTACCTTGGGCCTACCATAGGGGTGTCCTATATGTAAGAAAAGGGAAGGTTAGGGCCTGGCAAGTGGTTGCACTTGCCAAGTCGACATGGCAGTTAGCAAACTGCGCACAGGCACTGCAGTGGCAGGCCTGAGACATCTTTTCAGGGCTACTCATGTGAGTGGCACAATCAGTGCTGCAGGCCCACTAGTAGTATTTGATTTACCAGCCCTGGCACACTCAGTGCACTTTACTAGGGACTGACCAGTAAATCAAATATGCCAATCAGGGAGAACCAATCATAACAATTTACACAGAGAGCATATGCACTTTAGCACTGATCCGCAGTGGTAAAGTGTCCAGAGTCCTAAAACCAACAACAACAGGTCAGGAAAAAATAGGAGGAAGAAGCAAAAAGTTTGGGGATAACCCTGCAAAAAGGGCCAAGTTCAACAGTTCGACATTATTGTGATAGAAATATCACTTTTGGGAAAGTGGGTATTTTGATGCTGGTTGCTCTGTGTGCCTGTCGGCCTGTCTCCTAATTTACAACTGGATGCTAGGGGACACCCACATCTGTGCATTCCTGATAGAAGGCCATAAACTAGGGGCTCAAGGGAAACTGCAGACCTCTGACTCTGAGGGGCCTTTCTGGGTTGGTTACGTGGGGGTGGAATTGGCACTTGCATTCCAAGGGGCAGGGTCTGGGCTTCACTAAAGATTGAGATCAAACCTCCCGCTGTAGTATGGCAAACAGGACAGCATTTAAAGAGGGCCTGTGCATTTCAAAGGTGGCCTTTTGAACTGATCATATCTTAAAAGGCCATTGAGGGTACAGCTACTGGGACTCTGGCCTCAGAAGATACAGACGCTTTTGGATTTGGAACCATACTACACTGGTTGGATGCTGGGACATCGACATGAGCAATCATAAGGGCAGGAGGGACTGCAACTGGACTATCCACAGACCTGTGGTGGCCTGGAGCTTGTAGTGCTCCTGGAAGGGGATTATCATGGGTCGATTTTGCCTGGACGTTGCTGGCCTGGAGCTAAGTGCCAACTGTCATGGCCTGGGTCCCAAAATACTCTCCAAGAGTCGGTGAGCTGACCTCCTGTCGACGAGATCCCAGGGACACAAAGAATCTCACTGTCATGTGGACCGCACTGGGTGCGGCGGAGGCAGGTAAAAGTGATTGTGGTTGGGACAAGGACCATCCTGACATACACCATCATCACACTGTGCAGAGGAGTGTGTGCATAAAGATCAGCAGCCACCTGAGCTGCTGGGATGTGAGTAGATAAAGGAGTGCGGGGGGAAGCTTGCAGACTCGGAGGGACCCATGCTTGCAACCAGGGGACCTGTGCTGGCTCGCGCTCCAGAGCTTGTGGTGTCTGAGAGGTACTGGGGGAACCTAAGCCTGGATCTGAGACTCTCTTCGGCCTCCAGATAGGGAGGATGACAGTGCCTGACATTGCAGCCTCTGTCCGAGGTTGTTGGCTCCCACTCCCTGGACCCACGCCAAAAGGTGCTTTGCTGTGGAGAACACCGTGACTAGGCCTGAGGGGTTTCGTGTGCCTTGTAGGCACCCGCAGCTGACTGTCGGGGGCCACGGCAGGTCACACCTCCGCTTGAGGGGAAAACATTTCTCCAGACTAGGAATTGCGTCAGCTTTCTGGGTCACAACCTTTTGTCTATGAGAGGGATCGCGATCCCACACTCGTGCAGGTGCCGTCGGACTCCTGGAGGCCTAATCTAGATGGACGAAACTAAGTAACTGTTTCTTTCTTTATTAGGTGGTTCTGACCTTCTAGTCAACAAGGCTCCAGCCGGGGCAGCGTGTATCATTGGCTGGTGGAGTTAAAGGACTGAGGGGCAGGGTCCTGAGGTGTAGTCAAAGAACTGTGACTATTTGACCTTTCTGCTAATAGGAAAGTCTGACAATTGCATATAACTGTAAAGTGTATATACAAGGTGTGTTTCATTTTGATTTTAATAGAGAAGTTTGACAATTGCGTATAACTGAAGTGTAAATACAATTTGTATCTCATGTTGATTTCATCACGTGTCTGTGTAATACAAAGACAATGTTTTATACATACAGTGTAGAGTCTTCTTGTGGCGTACGCAATGTGCTGCGAGGGTGGTGTTGTGCCAATACTTTACACTCTAACCCTGAGGATAATTCTGATTGCTCAGTGCCAAGCTACCAGAGGGTGAGCACATTAAGAGCTGGAATCAGAAAGTCCTGTGGATCTGCCTCCAATTCCACCTGCAAGCAAATCAATATTGCCCTCCACTACCCCCACAACAGTACATGCTCTCCAGCCTCACGTAATTCCAGAGAAGCATAATTTTGTGCTACAGTTGCCAGCTGGATTGCCCATTTTGGATATGTTTGGGTGTAGCATATGAGACATCTGACAGCTATCCGAACCTATGGCTTGCATAATACTGAAGTATGATATCAGGAGAAGTCATGTCCCTCTACTGACCTCCAAAACTAACCAACAGTATTTTAAAAAACATAAGAATTTCCTCATATATCTACAGTTCAAGAGATCTTTGGTCACGATTCAAAGCTTTAAAAACACAGAATTTCTGCAGCGCTCCAGTTTTGCTCCATAATTCCCCAGAATCATTGATTATGACCTCTCACATGATTTCACAAATAGCATCAATCATGGCATAAATGGTTGCATATCACATTACATAACCAATGCAGCAGCACTGCAGACAACATACATAGTGTAGCGTCCTCCCCATCCTGGGTCCCCATCAATGACTAAGCCACACGCAGAGCTTAGTATTACACATCTTTATTCTGCTGCTTGTAACTGCAAACTCAACATTCTAAAACCAGCTTTCATGGCATTGCACACTGACACCTACGTCACAGCTCTACAGAGCCCATTAGGAGCCAAAAGCGTTCCTTCATAAAACATTGCAAGGCTCTACACATACGATTTTGCAACGCATACCTATATAAACAAGGCTTTATTGTGACTGTCAACAAACAGACGTGGAAAAAAACAATTCATTAATTGATTATGTGATATTTGATGTCACCAATAATACCACTGATGGTGGCATTTCTGATGGTGATCTATGTACACTTAGAGAATAAAGTCTGCTGTGAATACACATAATAGCAAAATATATCCTTGTTAATGCTGATTTTCTATCAATATTTACAGTTTTGTAATATTCCTAATGTCTCCACTCTTGGTACCTCTTGGAAACTGCATATGTTACATTGTATTTAGCTACACTATGCGCCTAGTATGCCTGCCTTTGTAGTCTTCCTACATGGCCAGCATTCACTGAATGCATGATGTCATCTTTGGGCATGCCATGTACTCTCAGCCCTCCAGGGCCTACACAGCGTCATCCCTCTCCCTTGAGGCCCACTGCACCAGGTCTTCATCTGTGCCTAGTTGGCTCTTGTAACAGAGCCTGGTCTTTAGCAAAGCACTAAGTCTATTCTCCCTTTTTTCAGAGAACGCTGGGCATGCAGGTTTTAAGTGCAGAATGTGGCCTTTGCTTATGGACTTTGCCATCGCACCTGCCCTCAGAGCCCATTTGACCATGCCCAGCAGGCTCTGGTGGCAAGTTGTGGTCTTTGGCCTTGCCCTGTGCCCATTCCCTGCCCCAACAGCCACTAGACTGAGTTTTCAGTGGCCGATATGTACTAACCTCCATGGGGCCATCTTTTGTCCTACAAGGCATAACATAACGCGTATTTGTAAAGTGCACATTCACCCAAGGGCATCTTGGTGCTGAATGACAGATGTTTATTGTTACCCAACTCAATGGTACTCATTTTATCGACCTCAGAAGGATGAAAGGCTGAGTGGAACTGTCGGGATTTAAACCTGTGACCATAAGGTCGAACACAGGCCCCTACAGTGGATGCATTAGTCTACTAAGCCACCAGACCCGGATGCATCACTCCCTTTCTCAATTGCAACCACAGCCACAAAGATTCAAGCGGAGTATAGGAGAATGGGAGAGGCGGAGAGAGAGCATACATCTAGTCTTGCTTGGTCCATACCTGTTTTGTTGGTACTCGTCCACAATCTGGTCATGACCTGTGTGCTGGATCTGATTAATGGGACGTAAGAATGATATGGTGGAAAAGGCAGCAGATTCACTTCACTGAGGATCAGTCTACATTTATTATCTGGTGATACCTGCTAAAGAGGCTGTTAGAAATGGGGGTCTCAAGTTGGCAAGGGCTTGCACCTTTGTCCAAGTAGGGACCCTTCTTCCTAGTCAGGATAAGGGAGTTACACTCCTAAAATAACCCTGGCTCACCCCCTTGGTAGCTTGGCACGAGCAGTCAGGCTTATCTTAGAGGCAGTGTGTAAAGCATTTGCACATAACCAACAGTAATACAGTGTAAGCACTACAAACGGACACCACACCAGTTTAGAAAAATATCCAATATTTTTATATACTTAAAACAAGACCAATACGATAAAAATGCACAGTACAGTACTTTAAAAATCTTCAGTTATCACAGTGTCCTTAAAAACAGTTCCTTGATGTCGATAGCTCCGTCCGGGGCTATCACGGTGTCGTGAACAAACAAATCCAAACAGTTCTGGCTGACCGCGGCGTCGCGGGTCAGCTATGGTGTCGGGAAGACCCGCAAACACTACCTTTCAGAAATGCAGGGCGTCGATGACCTCGCGGTGAGCTTCTGAACACACGGTGTCCGCAGGCGTCAGTTCCGGAGGTCGGTGCGGCGTCGTCGGGGCCCTCGAAGTCACACGCGTTGCAGATCGATCTCCTCTCTGTTGAAGTCAGGAGCGCTGGTGTCGGCCGGTGTCGGGTGCTGCAGTGCGAAGTGCAGTGGTGCGGTGTGTGGTGCCCTCAGGTCGCGGTGCGAGCAGCGGCTCGGTGGCGGCGGCAGATGGCGTCGTCGGTGAGACCAGGGTCGCGGTGTGAGATGAAGGCGGTGCTCGTCACGGTGCTGGCAGGCCACGGTGCAGCAGCGGCGTCGTCGTTGCTGAAGCACTGTCGTCGGCTGACGAACTGGAGTCGATGGCACCGGCGTCGGTGGGCCAAGGCTGCGGTGCGGGATGAGGGCGGTGCGTCGTGTAACTTACGAGCGGTGACCCCGAACCACGGTGCAAGCAGCGGCGTTGAGTCCGGCGTGGAGCGGCGGCGTCGGGGATACCACGGCATCGTCGTGAAGCGAGGCAGTGCAGAGTGCGGTGCCCACAGGTCACGGTGCGAGCAGCGGCTCGGTGGCGGCATCAGCAGGCGTCGTCGGTGAGACCAGGGTCGCGGTGCGGCGTTGCGGCAGTGCCCTCTGCGGTGCCTTCAGGACACGGTGTCGGGCTTGAAGTCTTTGTTGTTCCTGAGACTTCTTGAACAGGGGGCAAGCTCTACCTCAAGCCCTTGGAGACACTCACAAAGTAGATTGCAGAAAGTTCAGTTCCAGTCCTTTCACTGCCCAAGACAGAAGCAGCCTCTGCAGGCCAACACAGCAAAGCACACAGCAAAGTGGTAGTTCCTCCTCACAGCTTCTCCAGCTCTTCTTCTTGGCAGTCTTCTTGATCCATAAGAGTTCCAATTTTCTGGGGTTTGGGTCCCCCTTTTTATCCTCAATTTCTCTTTGTCCTCTGAAGGCAGAGAGGCCTTTGCCTAGTCCAAACCAGTTCTGGTCAGTCCTGGAGCACTTTGTTGACAAGTCTCCTTCTTTCACAGTGCAGGCCAGGGACATCAGACGCACCACAGGAGGTAGAGCCAGCATTGTGGAGGGAAGGCCGAGCCCTATTCAGGTCCCAGGAGCATCTCCTCCCACCCATCTACATGTAGATCTTGCTATTTAGCCCTGTGCTGACTCACCTTGTCTCCTGGCATCCCCCAGCCCCTGTCACTCACACTCCAGACAAGGAATACACAACCTAGCAGAGGCAGGCTTGGATGGTTAGACAAGAAAATACCCACTTTCTAAAAGTGGTATTTTCAAACACAGAATGTTAAAACCAACTTCACTAAAAGATGCATTTTATCATTCTGAGTCCAGGCGTACTAAACTCGAATTTCTACCATGTTCCCTGGGTCAGTTAGGATTATAAGCTGTAATAATCAAAACTGCCCATTCTGGCCTATGGGGAACAGGTAGCCTTGCAATAGTGAAAAACGAAATAGGCTGTAATTCACTATCAGGACATGCCACACACACCAGGGCATGTCCTACCTTTCACAAACAATGCACCCTGCCCACAGGGGTACCTTGGGCCTACCTTAGGGGTGACTAACATGTAGAAAAGGGAAGGTTTAGGGACTTGCAAGTGTGTGCACTTGCCAAGTCGACATGGCAGCCCCAGGCTGCACACAGGCTCTGCAATGGCAAGCCAGAGTTACACTTTACGGGCTGTTTGCGTTGGTGGCACAATCCAGTGCTGCAGCCCACCAACAGCATTTGATCTATAGGCCCTGGCACTCTCAGTGCACTTTACAAGGGACTGACACATAAATCAAATAGGCGAATCATGGAAACACCAATCCATAACACATTTTATACAGGAGCACTTGCACTTTCCCACTGGACAGCAGTGAGGAAAGTGCGCAGAATCATTACACCAGCAAAAACAGAGTCAAAACCAGGAGGTCAGAAAGCAAAAAGTCAGGGGAACATGCCAAAAGATGCCAAGTCTAACACATGTCCCCTCCAGCTGAAAGTAGGGAGAACTACCCAACCCCATTGGAGTTCTCTTCACTAAGGCGGAAGAACCTGGACAGACCATCTGCGTTGGCGTGTTCTGTACCAGGGCGGTGTTCCACCGTAAAGTCCATTCCCTGTAGGGAGATGGACCACCTCAGCAGTTTTGGATTCTCACCCCTCATTTGCATCAACCATCTGAGGGGCCTGTGGTCCGTCTGAACCCGGAAGTGAGTCCCAAACAGGTATGGTCTCAGCTTCTTCAGTGCCCAGACCACAGCAAAAGCTTCCCTTTCTATGGCACTCCAACTCTGTTCCCTGGGGAGTAGTCTCCTGCTAAGGAAGACTACAGGCGGATCCAGGCCCTCTTCGTTCAGCTGTGAGAGCACCGCTCCCACACCATGCTCTGAAGCGTCAGTCTGCACGACGAATTCCTTGGAGAAGTCAGGTGCCTTGAGCACGGGCGCCGTGCACATGGCTGCCTTCAGGGCATCAAAAGCTCTCTGGCAGGACTCAGTCCAGATCACTTTCCTGGGCTGCTTCGTCGAAGTCAGCTCTGTTAAGGGGGCAACAATGGTGCCATAGCCCTTAACAAATTTCCTATAGTAGCCGGTGAGACCTAAGAAGGCTCTCACCTCTGTCTGGGTCTTGGGGGGTTCCCAAGCCAGAATGGTGTCAATCTTGGGTTGTAGGGGCGCCACCTGGCCGCTTCCTACCTGGTGTCCCAAGTACACCACAGAACCTTGCCCGATCTGGCACTTACTGGCCTTGATCGTGAGGCCTGCACCTTGCAGAGCCCTCAACACTTTCTCAAGGTGCTGTAAATGTTCTTCCCAGCTGGAACTGAACACAGCAATGTCATCCAGGTAGGCGGCACTGAAATCCTCCAGCCCAGCCAACACCTGATTGACCAACCTCTGAAAGGTGGCAGGGGCACCCGGAATTGGTAATGACCTTCTGGGGTTGAGAATGCTGATCTCTCCTTGGCCCCATCAGTTAAGGCAATCTGCCAGTACTCAGACGTCAAATCAAACGTGCTGAGAAACCGGGCAGCTCCCAACCGATCAATGAGCTCTTCAGCTCTGGGGATGGGGTGCGCGTCAGTCCTGGTGACGGCATTGAGCCCACGGTAGTCCACACAAAACCGCAGTTCTGGAGTGGCACCGGGTGCAGCAGCCTTTGGGACCAAGACCACTGGGCTGGCCCAAGGACTGTTGGAGGGCTCAATCACCCCTAACGCCAACATCTTAGAGACCTCCTCCTTGATGCTGGCCCTGACCCGGTCAGTCAACCTGTAAATCTTGTGCTTCACAGGAGGGCTGTCACCAGTGTCCACGTCATGGGTACACCAGTGAGTAACACCGGGGGTCAGAGAGAACAGTGGGGCGAACTGTCCCAACAACTGGTGACAGTCCCCCTGCTGCTCCTGAGTCAGAGTGGGGGAGAGGATCACACCCTCCACTGACCCATCATGCTCCTTGGTAGACAGGAGGTCAGGGAGAGGCTCACTCTCCTCTTCCACCCCATCATCTGTCGCCAAGAGCATACTCACTTCGGACCTCTCGAAGTGGGGCTTGAGGCGGTTCACGTGAAGGACCCTCAAAGGGTTCCTTGGAGCCTGCAAATCCACCAGGTAGGTGACGTCACTTTTGCGCTCCACCACCTCATATGGCCTAGTCCACTTGTCCTGCAAGGCACAAGGTTCCACTGGGGCCATGACCCACACTTTTTGCCCAGGTTGAAATTCGACCAGAGTGGCATTCTGGTCATACCACCTCTTCATTTCTTCCTGGCTTGCTTCCAGGTTCGCCTGAGCGAGTTTCCTGAAGCGGGCAGTTTGGTTTCTATAGGCCAGCATGTAACTAAACACATCCTGGGGAGTTTTCCTGGGAGCTGCCTCCCAGCCTTCCTTTACCAAACTCAGAGGTCCTCTGACAGGGTGGCCATACAGGAGCTCAAAGGGGCTGTACCCAAGAGACTTCTGAGGCACCTCCCTGTATGCAAAGAGTAGGCATGGCAAGAGGACGTCCCACTTACGCCTCATGGGTTCTGTTAGACCCTTGATCATGCCTTTCAAGGTCTGGTTGAATCCCTCCACCAGACCGTTTCCTTGTGGGTGGTAAGGAGTGGTGAACTTGTAGGTTACACCACACTCCTTCCACAGGGATGTCATATACTTGGATATGAAGTTGGTCCCCCTGTCAGAAACCACCTCTCTGGGGAAGCCCACACGGGAAAAGATCCCCATTAACGCCCGGCCCACCACTGGCGCCGTCGTTGTCCTGAGAGGGATTGCCTCCGGGTACCGGGTGGCATGGTCCACCAAGACCAGGATGTACCTGTTGCCCATGGCTGTCTTGGGATCCAGTGGCCCCACAATATCCATCCCTACCCTTTCAAAGGGTGTTCCAACAACAGGAAAAGGTTGGAGAGGAGCTTTGACCTTCCTCCCACTCTTACCACTTGCCTGGCAAGTTTGGCAAGACCTACAGTGTGCATCTGACTGCCTTCGCATTTGGGGCCAAAAGAAGTGGGTGACAAGCCTGTCAAAGGTCTTGTCCTGCCCCAAATGTCCTGCCAAAGGCACGTCATGAGCCAGACCCAGTAGGAAGGTCCTGAAGCGCTGGGGTACCACCAGCACACGGGCTGACCCAGGCTCAGCAACCTTAGGCTCACTGTATAGGAGACCATTCTCCCAGTAGATCAGATGTGACCCGGACTGATTACCAGCGGCCTGGTCTGCAGCCTGCCGCCGCAGACCCTCAAGAGTAGGGCACTCGTTCTGCTCCCTGCAGAACTCCTCCCTGGTGGGACCCCCTTCTTGCTGCCAATTGGTCAGCTCAGAGATGTCTCCCAGTTCGGCTACCTGCTCCCCTGTAGGCACCGGGGCGTCCCCCTCGAGGTCCGCCTCCTCCCGGTCCGTGGGAACTTCGGGGGCCGGTTTCCCGCGCCCCCTGCCCTTCCTCTTGGCAGGGACTTGGGCCATTGTTCCAGGCTCCAAGACCTCTTGATCACCCTTTCTGGCTGCCATTGACCGAGTAGACACGCATGCCCACTCTGGCAACCCAAGCATCTCCAAGTGAGACCTGAGCTCAACATCCTTCCATAAGGACTGCTCCAGGTCGTTACCTAGCAGACAATCTACAGGCATGGTAGGGCTCACAACCACCCTCAAGGGACCTGAGACCCCCCCCATTCAAAGGGAACCTGCGCCACCATACACTGGCGCTCAGAATTGTCTACAGCAACTACTTGGTGGAATGCCCCTGGGACTACCTGCTTCTCAGAGACCAGGTGACACCGGACTGAGGTCACACTGGCTCCAGTATCTCTGAGAGCCTCTACCCTGTTCCCATTAATGGTCACCCAGGTGCTATATTTCTTTGTGTTAGGGGGCACCTGGTTTCCTGGGACCATCTCACTGTCCCCTAGTGAGACAAGGGTCATTTCTGCGGGATCCCCACCCTCCTGTGGGCACCCCTCCTCCCCAAGCGCTACACTAGCCAACACTTTGGACTGTCCACCGGTGGGTGGCTGTGTCCCCTTTGGGCACTTGGGGTCCCCCTTAAAGTGACCTACCTGGTCACATGCATAACACTTGCGGGGGCCGGTCTCAACAGGCTTCCCTGTAGAGACCCCTTTCTTCTTATCACCGGGGGGCTGGGAACTTTTACCCTGGGTACTAGTTTGGGGCCCTTTATAGAACTCCTGTGCTTTATCCTTGTCCCCCCCGCCTTTCTGCTGGGGACCCTGCCCACCTTTGGCTGAGTCTCCCCCAAACGCTTTCTTGTGGACCCTGGTACTCACCCAGCGATCCGCCTCCATAGCAAGCTTCCTGGGGTCAGTTAGCTTACTATCAACTAGGTGCTGGCGCAGATCTGCAAAACATAGACTAGACAAGTGCTCCCAGGCAATCAAATTGTAGAGCCCCTGAAAATCTGTTACATTACTGCCCTTCACCCAACCATCCAGCGACCTACAGAACATATCCACACATTCCAACCAAGTGTTGGCCTCAGACTTTTACTGGACCTGAACTGATCCCTGTACTTCTCAGGAGTGAGCCCATACCTAGTGAGGAGAGCGTCTTTCATGTCAGCATAGGTGAGGTCCTGCCCCTTACCCAAAGCTATCAGAGTATCCCTAGCTTCCTCTGGAAAGAGAGGCCACAACCCCGCTCCCCAGTTCCTCTCAGGGACCCCATTCATATGAATAGACGACTCGCACTCTTGCAACCACCTTTGTATGTCATCACCCTTTTTGTACTCTTTACCTACATTCTTGGGGATGTGTACAATCCTGACTGTGTGTGCTGAAGAATTGCTGCCACCATCTGAACCGGATCTACTCTTTAGCTCCAGCTCCTTGATCATTCGCTCATGATCTAGTATCATTTTCCTTTCCTCTTTTCTCTTCCCTCTCACTTTCTATTCTGAGTTTCTCCAATTCAAACCTCCTTACTTCCCGCCTGTCCTCCAGCTCCTCTGGGGACAAACTACTGCTGCCTGGCCTGGAGGGTTCCCCCCCCTCCCAAAAGCACATCCACCCTAGGAACAGGCTCCTCCACCTCTCCATTGAGATCACCAGATTGCCCACTGGCCCCTCTGGCTGCTACCCAGGCCCTCAGCGCCTTTTGTAGGTCATCTTTCCTGGTGAGGCCTCTGACCTGGACTTTCAGGTTCTTGCAAATCGATTTTAACTCCTTGACATTGTAGGCTTCCAATCGATCCTCCTCAAAGGCAATTTCTACTGATGCAACAGATGATGCAAATGATTCAGGCATGTTGAAGTAGCGAGTTCAAACTAGTAAGATCAAAAATAGGCCAAAAAGAAAAAGAACCTGTAAGTGGTACGTAATGGTCTGCGATATGGTAGTAGTGCACACCAATCACTGTAAGTCAAGTGCAAACACAAGTCCTATCCTCACCGCTGACAACCAATGTTAGAAATGGGGGTCTCTAGTTGGCAAGGGCTTGCACCTTTGTCCAAGTAGGGACCCTTCTTCCTAGTCAGGATAAGGGAGTTACACTCCTAAAATAACCCCTGCTCACCCCCTTGGTAGCTTGGCACGAGCAGTCAGGCTTATCTTAGAGGCAGTGTGTAAAGCATTTGCACATAACCAACAGTAATACAGTGTAAGCACTACAAACAGACACCACACCAGTTTAGAAAAATATCCAATATTTTTATATGCTTAAAACAAGACCAATACGATAAAAATCCACAGTACAGTACTTTAAAAATCTTCAGTTATCACAGTGTCCTTAAAAACAGTTCCTTGATGTCGATAGCTCCGTCCGGGGCTATCATGGCGTCGTGAACAAACAAATCCAAACAGTTCTGGCTGACCGCGGCATCGCGGGTCAGCTACGGTGTCGGGAAGACCTGCAAACAGTACCTTTCAGAAATGCAGGGCGTTGATGACCTCGCGGTGAGCTTCCGAACACACGTCGTCCGCAGGCGTCGGTTCCGGAGGTCGGTGCGGCGTCATCGGGGCCCTCGAAGTCACACGCGTTGCAGATCGATCTCCTCTCTGTTGAAGTCAGGAGCGCTGGTGTCGGCCGGCGTCGGGTGCTGCGGTGCGAAGTGCAGCGGTGCGGTGCCCTCAGGTCGCGGTGCGAGCAGCGGCTCGGTGGCGGCGTCGGATGGCGTCGTCGGTGAGACCAGGGTCGCAGTGTGAGATGAAGGCGGTGCTCGTCACGGTGCTGGCAGGCCACGGTGCAGCAGCGGCGGCGTCGTTGCTGAAGCGCTGTCGTCGGCTGACGAACTGGAGTCGATGGCACCGGCGTCGGTGGGCCAAGGCTGCGGTGCGGGATGAGGGCGGAGCGTCGTGTAACTTACGAGCGGTACCCCCGAACCACGGTGCAAGCAGCGGCGTCGAGTCCGGCGTGGAGCGGCGTCATCGGGGATACCACGGCGTCGTCGTGAAGCGAGGTGGTGCGGAGTGCGGTGCCCACAGGTCGTGCGAGCAGCGGCTCAGTGGCGGCGTCAGCAGGCGTCGTCGGTGAGACCAGGGTCGCGGTGCGGCATTGCGGCGGTGCCCTCTGCGGTGCCCTCTGCGGTGCCCTCTGCGGTGCCTTCAGGACACGGAGTCGGCAGCGGCGTCGTAGACGGCGTCGGGCTTGAAGTCTTTGCTGTTCCTGAGACTTCTTGAACAGGGGGCAAGCTCTACCTCAAGCCCTTGGAGACACTCACAAAGTAGATTGCAGAAAGTTCAGTTCCAGTCCTTTCACTGCCCAAGACAGAAGCAGCCACTGCAGGCCAACACAGCAAAGCACCCAGCAAAGTGGTAGTTCCTCCTCACAGATTCTCCAGCTCTTCTTCTTGGCAGTCTTCTTGATCCATAAGAGTTCCAATTTTCTGGGGTTTGGGTCCCCCTTTTTATCCTCAATTTCTCTTTGTCCTCTGAAGGCAGAGAGGCCTTTGCCTAGTCCAAACCAGTTCTGGTCAGTCCTGGAGCACTTTGTTGACAAGTCTCCTTCTTTCCTTTCACAGTGCAGGCCAGGGACATCAGACGCACCACAGGAGGTGGAGCCAGCATTGTGGAGGGAAGGCCCAGCCCTATTCAGGTCCTAGGTGCATCTCCTCCCACCCATCTTTTTTTTTTTTTTTTTTTTTTTACATGTAGATCTTGCTATTCAGCCCTGTGCTGACTCACCCTGTCTCCTGGCATCCCCCAGCCCCTGTCACTCACACTCCAGACAAGGAATACACAACCTAGCAGAGGCAGGCTTGGATGGTTAGACAAGAAAATACCCACTTTCTAAAAGTGGTATTTTCAAACACAGAATGTTAAAACCAACTTCACTAAAAGATGCATTTTATCTTTATGAGTCCAGGCGTACTAAACTCGAATTTCTACCATGTTCCCTGGGTCAGTTAGGATTATAAGCTGTAATAATCAAAACTGCCCATTCTGGACTATGGGGAACAGGTAGCTTTGCAATAGTGAAAAACGAAATAGGCTGTAATTCACTATCAGGACATGCCACACACACCAGGGCATGTCCTACCTTTCACATACAATGCACCCTGCCCACAGGGGTACCTTGGGCCTACCTTAGGGGTGACTAACATGTAGAAAAGGGAAGGTTTAGGGACTTGCAAGTGTGTGCACTTGCCAAGTCGACATGGCAGCCCCAGGCTGCATACAGGCTCTGCAATGGCAGGCCAGGGTTACACTTTACGGGCTGTTTGCGTGGGTGGCACAATCCAGTGCTGCAGCCCACCAATAGCATTTGATCTATAGGCCCTGGCACTCTCAGTGCACTTTACAAGGGACTGACACATAAATCAAATAGGCGAATCATGGAAACACCAATCCATAACACATTTTATACAGGAGCACTTGCACTTTCCCACTGGACAGCAGTGAGGAAAGTGCGCAGAATCATTACACCAGCAAAAACAGAGTCAAAACCAGGAGGTCAGAAAGCAAAAAGTCAGGGGAAACACGCCAAAAGATGCCAAGTCTAACAGAGGCTGATCCTGCCTTCTCTGTAAAGCACTGTGTACAGTACTCATTGTTTATGGCTATTTGATAGTGCTATGAACGTAATAAATGCAAAGTTAACACATATCTGTTAAAGGTACTCCTAAAAAATTATATTAACAAAACATTATACAAAAACATTCACCTGCACTAATTCACACTCATGGTAGAGGATTCTAGAATATCCTTTGCCTTTATGCATTAAATAATGCATTGAATTAAAAACTGAGAGTGCTTAGTGGAAAACCATAACCTTGGTAGTGCTGGAATCTCAACTATATAACATCAGTATGAAAAGTTAAAAATACTAAGGGCATAATTACAAGTTGTAAGGAATTCTGCGTGGAGGTGCGATTCCGGGCAGCTGGAATTTCTAATGCCGGCCAGAACTGGGCATAGAACTGTAACAATTACAAGTTATTTCTCTCGGAATGGGGAATAACTGTTTCGTCCTGGAATTATCAGGCACAATTCAGCACAGAATTTCTGATTCCAAGGATTTTAATGCAGACATTGACCATCTGTTATGAGCAGGTGATAAATGTCTGAAAGTGTGTGGGGAATGGTGTGAAGGATGTATGTGGAGAGGGTGGGTAAGGATTGGTAGAATGGTTGTTGGAGGGGGCATTACTTGCCTTGGCTAAGACTCGGGTGGGGGCTCAAGAACAGGCCTACTCTGCAATTCAGTCTTTTCACAAGAGGATATTACAGACTGTATTTTCTGGCCCAAAAATTGGGTCTGGTGTTCCCACACCAGACAACTGATAATTGTGTGGAGCGAAATCCCACATAATCAAAAGAAGTGACTGTGCAGTCTAGACAACTGGCAACCTGCACGGAACCAAGAGAGTTTGGAATGTTGCACCACAAGACCACAAGGACATGTGAGTAGCTCTGAACCACTAGGTAAAAGTCTGCAGTTGGCCCATTCATCCCAAATTAGGTCTCCAGGTGTGAAACTAGAACGTGTGCGCAAAGCATGCAAATTGAATCCATAATTGACTAACTAATTAACCAGGTTGGATCTTGATCTTCCAGCAGGTAGTGAAGAAAGAAGTGTGACGCAGGTGCGGGATCTGTAACCTCAGCGCTGATGAGTCACACAGCCTCGACACTGGAGAGCATGATGGGGAGCTGCAAGAATAAAGGTGGAGCGCTGTGAGCAGCGGATCAGGAGTCTGAAACGCTGGTGTCTGAAGAGATGCTGCTGCCTCCTGTTCAGAAGTAGGCCTGGGAGGAATTTTAATTACGCCGGAGTAATTGGAGTAATTTCTCATTACCTTTTTGATGCAAAATTACTGAAAATTAATCAATTATGCCTATTTGCTTAATTATGAGTAATTTGGCACAAAAAATCCCACCACAGTAGAACAGGAAACAACTAACTAAGTGAGAGCGAGCAGCTGATGCTGTTCATATTCTGTTGCATTTTGAACTATTTTATTAGTGAAAAGTGCATCCTCGTGTCCATTAGTTATATAATAAGTCACACGCAAGTTAGTACTCAGAAAATTAAAATACCCCCCACTCTGAACTAAAACTTTTGCTGGCACCAAGCAAGCGAAGCAAGTGAGCCCAAACCTTCCTAAAAGAGCTCCCTTGTGACTCTCATCCAAGCATCTACCTATTCATCCTTTCCCCCTTCCATCCACCCGCTAATATCCACTATTTCCCCTTTGCATTCTGTCATCCTTTAATTCTTTCAACCATCATTTAATCTTCCCCTATTCCATCTATCCAGTCTGCCATCAATCCATTCATCTACTGTGCCACCCATCAGTCTTTCTATCCATCCATCAATCCATCCATCCATCATCCATTCACCCACTCTGCCATCCATCCAACCACTCTATCAACCCTGCCATACATTTATCCATCCACACATCCATCAACTCTGCCATCCATCCATCCCCTCTGCCATCCATCCATAAACTTTTCATCCATCCATTCATTCTGCCATCTACGCTGCCATCCATCCAGACTTCCATTCACCCACCTATCCATCCACTCTGCCATCGATCATTCTATCCATCCACTCTGCCGCCTTTCCATCCATTCTGCCATCCACCTATCCATCCATCCATCCATTTGTCCATACAATCTGCCATCCATTCACTCGTCTTTTTACCCAGGCATATATCCCTTTACTCTGCCATCCTTTCACCTGTCCATCCACCTATTTGTTCACTCACTCATCTATCCATCCCTTTACTCTGCCATCCATTCACCTGTCCATTCACCTATCCATTCACTCATCCTTTCACCCATTCAACCATCTTCTCACTTATTGATGCTCCACTCATTTACCCACTCATCCATACCTCCTTTCTCCCTTCCTTCCCAGGGGCGGCTCCTCCATTAGGGCGGAGGAGCGTCACCCCACTGCTTTCTCGCAGTGTGAGAAGCAGAAACATAAAATGGTATTTTAAATACCATTTTATGTTTCTGCTTCTCGCACTGCGAGAAAGCAGAAGGCAGGGTATGCCTGGTTGGGGGCGGGTGGAAGGGTCTATCTGGTTGGGGGCGGGCAGGCGGCTCGGGGAGGAGTGGCTTGCCCACTGTTGTGGGCCCTGACTGTTTGGTCTGCCCTCTGGGGCCGACCAAACCAGTCATGCGCAGTCTACATTTTCTCTATGTAGGCTGCATGCAGCCTACATAGAGAAAATGGCCTCCCTATAGGCGCCCGGCTGGGCGCTGTCCCCACCAATCACAACGCTGCCATTGCAGCATTGTGATTGGGTTAGGGGAGGGAGGATGCCTGTTCCCGTTCCTGGAAAGCAGCAGGAAAATGCCAAACGCGGGACCCGGCCACGAGTGGAGGCGGCGAGGGACCCGGTCAGGTAAGTTTAAAAAAAAAAAATTAACCCCCCTGCGCGAACCCCGGCGTGACCCAACCCGCGAGTCGCAACTGTTCCGTCCACTCATAAATTATGTGTTCCAGAGCGAACGTAAACTGTTTGAATATATCCAAATACATAAACTTTTTGTAATTGTATATATATAGCGCCTACTACCTCTAACGAGCCATTGTAGTGCTTTTCGGAAAGTAGCACGCTACTCTGGAACCCAAAAAGGATTAGTGGTGGATTAGTATAGGGAAATATAAATTGTTAATTTGAGTGCTGGACATGTGAGTCTGTTAGTTTGATTGAATAGGATAATGGAGGGACAGAGGAGGGAAGAGTCTACAAAGTGTTATTTGTGAGATCATAGTAGTAAGATGAGGTTTGGGATGAGTCAAAAGAGGAATAGAGGAGGGAAGAGTCTAGAAAGGGATTAGGAAGATTGTAGTAGTAAAATGAGGTTTGGGATGAGTCAAAGGAGGGATACATCAGGGAAGAATCTAGAAAGTGTTATTTGTGAGATCATAGTAGTAAGATGAGGTTTGGGATACGTCAAATGAGGAATAGAGGGGGGAAGAGTCTAGAAAGGGATTAGGAAGATTGTAATAGTAAAATGAAGTTTGGGATGTGTCAAAGGAGGGATACATCAAGGAAGAATCAAGAATGGGTTATTTGGGAGATTATAGTAGTAAAATGAAGTTTAGAGTGAGCCAAGGAGGGATAGAGGAGGGAAGGGTCTAGAAAGGGTTAAATTTTGGATCATAGTAGTAGAATGAGGTTTGGTATGGATTAGAGAGTGGAGGTAGAGGATATATTGAGAGAGGTATAGGATGAGACATAGGGGCATATTTTCAAGGGAAGTGGCGGAGTGAGGCGTTAGCCTTCCTGGCTTAATGCCTCACTCCGCCACTTCAGAAACGCAGGGCTGCAACATATTTACAAGAATATGGTGCAGCCCTGCGTTTCCCCCTGCGCTGGCGCTACACTTAGCAGCCTAGCGCAAACGCAGGCACCCTTGCACCTTCGTGCAAGGGTCTCTGCGTGCAGGGGAAGATTGTTTATGTGCAGGAAGGTCCCCCTTCTTGCACATAAACAATCTTTAAATGCCATTTTGTAACTTCTATGTGTGCTGCTTAATGCAGCACACACAGAAGTTGCAAAACAGCATTTTAAAAAAATGATTGTTTATGTGCAGGAAGGGGGACCTTCCTGTACATAAACAATCATTGGCCTTTTGCTGTTTTCATGTGTGCTGCACAACGCAGCACACATGAAAATAGCAAAAACAAGGAGAAATGAAACATTTCTCCTTGTTGCGCCAGGGTAAGACCAGGTTTTCCCTGGTCTTAATTCTGGCGCTGCCTCCTAATTACGCCTCCCTTGAAAATAGGGGGCAGCGTCAAAATCAATGGGTGTTGCGGTGGAACGCCCACAGCAACACCCATTGCCCTACCCTTTCACGCTAAGTGCTGCGTGAAGAGGGGCATTATTTACAAGGTGGCGAAGTGGCTTAACGCTGCCTTATTAATAAGGCGAAGCCCCTATTGCCACAGGAACGTCGTAAAAAGTGAAGTTCCTGTGGCGATGGGAGCTTGTAAATATGCCCCATAGAGTAGTGCATTGGAGAGAGTCGAAGGTTTTTTTTCTTCTACACTAAGAGTAAAGTAATAAATATATAGATATATAACTACATAGAAAGGGTATACATGTAGAAGGAAAATAATGTATTGAGATATACAATTATATTGTATGAAGTCCTATACATGCAGGTGTGGATAGATAGTTGAAAACTCAGACTTTCAAGTGTTGCTGTACATGAAGCTAATTTATTTGTGTATTTTTATAAAGATTTTTTTGTGTTTATTTTTTATTTTTTTGTACTGAACCAACATTAAATCGTGCACAAAAAGTGTTGATGACCTTTCGAACCTGGTTGAAGTATGGGCTCTCTTCAGGGCAATATAATGAGGGACACCTGAGAGTAGAAATGTCTCATGATAGGTGAAGTCTCAGGGAATCCGTGGGTGGTGTAATTACTTAAAACCACAAAGTGCAGATAATCCATCGCTGGTTCAGATGCCAACGACACTGCCCTTAGGGCCAATATCCGCGTGCAAGAATAGAGGTACGCGGGGTGAAAAATGAAGCAAACTTACTTGGTAGTAGGATGACCAAAGAGTAAGTTTGTCTTAAGTCTGTCTTTTTTTTTTTTTTTTTTTATTCCACATTTGCCTCAGACCACAGTTGACAAAACAGTAGGACATCTGTTACCGTTACTCAGCTATAAGGAGACGTAAGCGTCAAGATGGAACCGTGGGACAACACATGCCTACCGGTAAAGACTCTCCCACATATTGTCACTGATCCCACTTATTAATTGGGATTGATCTTGCTCTCTTCTGGTATCCCATGACCCGAGACTGTTTTTGTTGGCCAGTTAGGGTATTAGGACCTCGGAGGGGGCCCAACACAGTCAGAGAGCATCCGGGAGGCTTAATCATAGGAACCAGGTAGTTGTTATTGAAACAATCAGTGCGACTGGGTCCACTTCACCAAACAATCCCATACTACTCTTTTCTTGCTGCTCTGCAATCTGGTCAAATCCATCTGTGAGATTTTATATAAGGAGGACAGCCATTCTGCGTGTGTAGGCGGTGTAGCCTCTACCCATTTCTTACAGATTTCTCGCCTGGCTAGCAGTATTGCGTAAAAAGGAACCCCTGGCAGGCCCTGTTACTGCCCCAACTATACCAAAAATAACCAAAGGGAGAGAGATGTTAACGGGAAGCTCCAGAATGTCCGATATAGTTGCACCAATTCTCTCCCAATATTCAATTATCATGGGACAGTCTTTAAACATATGGACATCTGAAGCATCCACCAAACCACACTTCTTACAGTTAACCGGGGGACCCTTTGCTATTTTAGAGAGTCGTGCTGGGGATAAGTAGGCCCTATGGATGGTAAAATAGTGATTCCTTCTTAACCAAGCCGGTTTTACCGTGGCATATAAAGTATTGAAGGAAATTTGCCATAGCTCTTCCAGTTGATCATTTGGTATGAGAGTTCCCCATTGTTCGTCAGCGAGTTTGAAAGCTCCGTCAATGGCTTCTTCAATGGCCCAATAAATAAAGGAGACCTCCTTCCTCCCCATTGGCTTGGTTACTAATTGCTCCTCCAAGATATTCCCCAGACCAATAGGTTTTTAAGATTCTGGAACCAACTCTGAAGTTGCAGATATTTAAATCTAGACATACCTCCCTCTAGTCTATCATAGAGTGATGACCAGGATTTTAGGGCGCCATCAGAAGCCAGATCCCTCTACTCTTTCAATCCCGCTGTCCTAAGTGGTGTTGCTAGTTTATCTTTTAAGCAATCAGGAGCTCCTGGAGAATCCCACAGGGGGGCCATGCTTGAAAAGTAGTTTAGGCCAGTACATTGTTTAATCCTAGCCCACATACGAGCCATCCCCTGTAAAACCTTCAGTCTGATCTTTTTAAAGAACTTCTGGTCCCCATATTTAAACAAAAATCCGTCCTGTGGGAGATTTCCTCCTTTTAACATGGCAGAAAACATGGCCCCCATCCCTATTTGATCTGGAGTCTTTAGTTTGTCTTAAGTCAAACTTAAGACAAAATCCTAACTTTACTACTAAATGCCTTCTGTGAATACCAAAAGTAGTAAGTTTAGGATTTTGTCTCAGATTAGTTCTGTGAATCGGGCCCTACCTTCCCAGTTGTCCTGTGCCCAAAAACCCAGTCTACTATCTTGTCCTTCACGCATATTCAATGATTTCCGGCTTCCGTTTAAGGGTATTGACCATACCCTAAACCCTCTCAATGACCTCTGAGCATGCTGGGCGTGGCCTTTGGCTTCTACTACTACAAGGATCTGGGCCTACGGGGTGGCAGTCAGCCACGTGCTGAGTCGACTCTTCCTGATGCCAGAGCATAGAGCATGCATAGCAGCTCATTAATTTACCACATGCATACAAAAATGCAGGCCAGTGTGTGCCTTGAAAACAGACTAGTGCAGTGCAGCATATCGTGCTTTACAAACAGCACAGAAATGGAAAGCACTTCCGGCATAAATCAAGTTAAGTTATATTTTAGTCAATTGTCATGATGGAGGTGTGCTGGATGTAATTACTGCCTATTTCATTTGTAAAAGTAGTTGTTGCTTTAAAACTTTTAATAGGGGTGAATTATGGATCTTCAAAATAATGTCCTCACTTTGCAAAAAAAGTGTAAAGAAGGGTCAAACGTTAAAGTGATTTGAGCATGAGTCCACCGGCACATATTTAATGGGTCCTATATAATGTTTTAGTTTGACTCAAACTATCTAAATATCTATAAATGTGGGACCGCTTATAATAAGTATGTATCCTGTGTATTGTCTGACGAAGTGGAGCCTCAAGAAAGGAAATATTTCTAGGCAAAAAAACGTATTCTAGCTTGGAGAGGTAGATGGCTGTTTGCTAAACCCAGAAGATGAAACAGTTGAACACCTATTAGAATCATATTTATTATAATCTTCTAAATTTCCATATGTATCTGCTAATTGCTAAAATGTGTACAAATATGTTTAGAAGGCAGACAGCTCGTATTGGACTCGCAACACGTCTCTTATTGGGTTCACCACAGAATATTCCCCAGAGACATAAGGTCGAAATAATGGAACACCATATAAGGACCAGTTCTACCACCGCTCTTCTGTGCAAGTGGTCCTTTCAAATGTGGAAAGTGCACTGCTAAGTCCTCCGCAGAGATCTACGTGTATGATACCATGGTATGGGTGCTAGGTCAGACACACAATGTCACAAGAGTCTCTCGTCTGTGGTGTCACATGTGACACTGTTCACTGCTGGAATGGGAGCTTGCGGTTACTGTGTGGGAGATCCAGTTGCACTTCATTAGGATTTTGATCACTACAAAGACAAAGGTGACCGTGACTTAGACCATGTGCTCTGTGTCGATTGAAAGACAACTTCTCTGCAGTGCTTCTCACCTCACAGATAATGGGTCATGGCACTTGGCTCCGATCATTCAAAGGTTGATCTCACCTTGCGATAGTGAGTGGGTTAGGTTTATTCAGAGGAAACCTTTTGCAAGCTCAGATTTGTATTGCATCTAAGCCACCTTCTTAGACTTCTCCTCTGATAAGGTCATTTTTCTCTGTCCACTGCAATTTGCTTTATTTATAATCCTAGAGGATTGTGCACAAAGAAGATGCCAAGTGCCATGTGTGGATTTCTTAGCTACCTAATTTCCATCCGTAGAGATAAATGGTGCTGCGTCGTGAACACTGTCTGGATCGCCACTCCATCAAATTCTTTTAGCATTCTAATGATGCTTCTTCTCCTTTGAAACAAGTTAGAGTGTGTGTTTCCTCCTCCAATAGGTGAGAAAGAAGGAAGACAAAGGAAAAGAGTGATGGGGGAACATTAAACGCATGGATGGATGGATAAGCCTACTCATGAATGTAAGAAACAGGATCATTGGTTGGGGGAGTCCCACTTAGGCAACAACCACAACCCTTGTCAAGGTGAAACATACTTAAGAACTATAGACCTATTTCCTTGCTGCCCTACTTAGCTAAATTACTAGAATCCCATGTAGCCCAACACCTTGCACCTTCAGGCTGCCCGAACTCCCACCAGGCCGGTTTCCGTCCTGCGCATTCCACTGAGACAGTTATTCTTGCTGTTATGGATGAAATTAGGAAGAAAGCGTACAATGGGACGACGCAAGTACTGGTCCTGCTGGATCATCCAGCGGCATTTGATATGGGCGACCATACTTTATTGATCGACTGTGTCAGCAATGCAGGACTGTGTGGCAATGTCCTTGAGTGGTTGACCTCCTTTCTCAAAGATCGGACTCAGGCAGTCTTTCTTCCTTCTTATCGCTCTGACAAGGTTCACTTAGATTAAGGTGTACCTCAGGGATTGTCCTTGTCCTCCCACTTGTTTAACCTCTACATCCGCTCTCTAATACACTCTCTTTGGAAGCAAGATGTGAAAATATTTAATTATGCTGATGATATGCAGCTAATTTTTGCTATCGGCGACACTACAGAGTCTAATGCACTTTTTTGAAACACCATGCTTTATATTCGGGACTGGATGAATTTTCACCAGTTGAAGTTAAACTCCAATAAAACTGAAGTTGTGGTAACGAAAAACAACTTGATCTAATGGAACCCCTATCTTTGGCCTTCAGAATTAGGCTCTCCCCCATGCCTAAGAGAGTGGTGAAAAGCCTTGGGATTCTCATTGATGAAGACTTATCCTTCAAACAACAGATTGGAGCTGTGTCATCCTCCTGCCATTTCCAACTTCGAAGAATAGGAAAATTGGCAGATATTTTACAGAGAAAGCTGCCATTCAAGTTATCATCGCACTTGTGATATTGCGGATTGACTACTGTCGCTTTGTGCCAGATTTAATGGAACTTTCAGTTAGGAAAAGAGGCGTTCTCCCTGATGCCAGCTATGGGTCCAGAACCTGAGGAGGCAGCTGCTGGGGATCTGGGACTCACTCCAGCAGAGGCCAGCAGCAGCCTTAGGCAGGTCCAGTTGCAGGTCCTGGCGGCTGCTGGGCAGTATGTCAGCTAGGCAGTTGCAGGGAAGCCTATGAAGCTCCTCGTGTCCCTGTAGCTCACACAGGAGCTCAGTCCACTGACCCTTGGAGTCACTCTGGTTAGCCTGAGATGAAGGCAAGCAAGTCCAGTCTTTCTTCTCAGACAGGAAGGCAGTCCTTCAAGCAGCAAGGCAGTCCTCTGGCAGCAGGGCAGTCATTCTACTATAATGTCCATAGGTCCAGGAGTTTTCTAATGAGTGGCTCTGGAGGTACAAAATGTATACCTGGTGCCAGCCTTAGAGTAGGGGGCTCCCTGTCCTAACCCCACATCTGATTCTGGAAAGTTCTTCCCTTTCCCCTGCCCAGGCTCCAAACTGTCTGAACTGACAAAAGGCAGACAGGCAGGCCTGGCATCCGATTCCTGTGTGTATGTGTGACACAGAGTCTTTTGAAGTGCAAGTGGGGCTGGGTACAGCTCCTCCCAGTCATCCTGCCAGGATGGTCCTTCCTGTCCACTCCCAAGCCCCCTTTGTGTCACTGTCTGGAAGGAATACACAACACCCACAGCCGAGCCATTCACAGTAATGTGACCCAGGACACTGGCAGAAGGCACAAATGGTTGGGAAAAGAAAATGCCAATTTTCAAAATATTTATTTTCAGGATTGTGACTTAAAATCCGACTTTGCCATTAAAAAGGATTTTTAATTACAATTAATTTGAATATAAACACCATAACTCTATCTGCTCCCAATCTAAAGTTATCACTTGTTAAATGTAATAAGGTAACCCAGTATCATCCTATGGGAGAGGTAGGCTAGCCTTGCAGTAGTGAAAACTACTTTTTCACTGCCAGGACATGTAAAACTTAAACATACGTCCTACTTTTTTAATACAATGCAACCTGCCCTATGAGCCTTTAGGGCCTAACTTAGAGGTGACTTGTAAGTATTAAGAAGGAAGGATTGGACCTGGCAAACAGGTTTATTTTGCCAGATCAAAATGGCAGTGTAAAACTGCACTACAGGCTGCAGTTACAGAACTTAGACATGTTTTAAAAGGCTACTTTAGTGGGTGGCACCATAAGTGCTACAGACTCACAAGAAGAATTTAATTTACAGGCCCTGGGCAGAGGTAGTACCATTTATTAGGGATTTACAAGTAAATTAAATGTGCCAATTAGGCGTAGTCCAATTTTACTATGTTTGAAGGAGAGAGCACAAATACCTTAGCAATTGTTAGCAGTGGTACAGTGCACAGAGTCCTAAAGTCAACAAAAACGAAATCAGCAAAACAGGAGGAGTGAAGGCAAATGATTTGGGGGAATACCACACCAAGAATGTTAGGTCTAACAATACACCAATAGAGTTGATGGATGGATGACTGCTTTCCTGTACCACATAAAGTATATAACTTTTTCTTGCCATTAGCCTTCTAACTAATGTGTCAAAAAAGGTTCAGGAATTGCTGGAGTTAGACCATCAGCAAAAGAAAGGTCTTCAAGCGCCCTGATTTTCAGATAGTAAACATACCAGTAAAGAGAGTGGAACGGTGAACTCTTGAGGCAGAATCCCATTGTCCCAAAGGGGCATCAACCAATAATGTAAATCTGGATTTTAGGTTGATAATGCAATTAGAGGTAGCTCAGCTTAGAGGATCTTGTGTGTTGAAGCAACAAACTCTTGCTTTGGGGCACATGGGAGGAGTTTTAAATTTGATCCTGGAATCTGTAACATAATATAACTTGTATATTCAGCATCTCAGCACTGAAAAATAAATGCTTATTGTTACAGACTGAATGGTACTCATTGTAAGAAACTCTTGAGAATGAATTGTGAGTGGACCCACCACGACTTGAACCAGTGACTATGAGGTCAAACACAGATCCCTGCAGAGGGCACAACAGTTAACATTGAGCCATCAGACCCAGCTCTAGTGATAGCTGGAGGAGGCTGAATAAGATTTCAGAGATATAGGCTCTGTTTCTTCATCCTCCCAGTGTTTTAGGAGATCTGAAGATGGCCTGCTGATTTCCTTGGAGGTCCCAGCTATAGTGTATTGCAATTACTGTTGGTCCTCTCTCTCTTTCTTTCTGGTTTACTTAATCCTTTTACAGCCTCCTGCACTCTGTACTGGCTCTCCTCTGGGTCTGCTTTTCCTTCTCTGACAAATTAATTGTAGGGGAGGGGGATTCCCATGCCATTTCCATTGAGCCTGGATGGAGTTTCTCGAAATCCTGTTGTTATGTGTACAGACAAGGTGAAGAGGCTAGGACTCAGGGGCTCCTTCCATAACTTGTTCTTTTTGTCTAGAGGCCTGTTTCAGTCTAGAGGTTGATTCATCAATAATGGTGCCTGCTGTTTTTGTTTTTCTGAGTTTTATATAGGGCAAACTGGACCCGTAGGTACCAGAGAGCTTTACATGAGCACCAGTTGAGTTACAGACGGACACATTAATTTTGTTAGGCACGGGAAGATTAAGTGATTTGCCCAGAATCACAGGATGTTGAGAGTATCTGCAGAGACTTGAACCCGGTTCCCGAGCTTCGAGGTCGACCTCTTTAGTCGTTATGCCACATCCTCTCTCAAAGAGCCCTTTGGTGCTGTACTATTTCAGAGACTCGAACTGGCCCCTCTGGCACTGCTGGTAATCATTCATTCACTGCCCCCTCGCCCTCTGGAGGCACATGCTGTGAAAACAGTTCTAACATATGTTACACTAACCTCTCCTCCTCTCGCTCATGACAAATCTCAGGTTCCCCCTTCCAGGTAGTGTGATGGAGCTTTCCTTGAAGAGGCCTTCTATTCTGCCCAATGAGCTTTCCTGTATAGGGTCTCTTGCCATTAACACATGATAGTGAGCTCGTGCAGCACAGCCTGTAGTACAGTTCTGAGGGGTGCGAGACGGGAATGTGCTGCAGTTTGTTGTGTGGTTGTAAAATACGGACAGCTTTATCTCTGCTATGTTGAGCTAACTGTTATATGGAAGTATATTTCCCTCTCTTTGATATCGGTTTCGCATTTGTATGCTTTTAGTGTCGTTGTAAAAGACACACAGATGATGGACGGAATGCAGAGCAAATCAAACATTCACCCCAAGTCAAGAGATCTGGGTTAAATCCATTGTTCTTTTGCTCACCATGCCACCCCAGTTTAGACCCAGCCATATGCAAATCAGTCTTGACCCATGCCTCATGGGACCAGTCCAGCTTGAACTGCCAAGCCTGGTCCTCCCTGGTCGGGAAACAAGCATCCTGCAACCAGTTTTGGGGCATCACCTCTCATCAGCCAGGCTAGCTTGAATCCAGTGGCACAGTGAGCCCGGGACCGACGTCTGGGCATACCCGGCGCACTTAAAGCGAGAAAGCAAAAGACACACAGATGATGGACGGAATGCAGAGCAAATCAAACATTCACCCCCAGTCAAGAGATCTGGGTTAAAATCATCATTCTTTTGCTCACCATGCCACCCCAGTTTAGACCCAGCCATATGCAAATCAGTCTTGACCCAGTGACTCATGGGAACAGTACAGCCCGAACTGCCAAGCCAGGTCCTCCCTGGACTGGAAACAAGCATCCGGGGACCGGTTTTGGAGTTTCACCCCTCATCAGCCAGGATAGCTTGAATGCAGTGGTGCAGTGAGCAGGGGACCCACATCTGGGCATACCCTTCCCGCTTAGGGCAACAAAAGCAAAAAGAACAGATGATGGACGGAATGCTGAACAATGCAAACATTCACCCCCAGTCAACAGATCTGGGTTTAAGCCATCTTTTTTGGAATATCAATAGTATGCACACTGTGAACAATTCCTAATCTTCCTTGAGTTAATTCTACCTGGCCTTCAGTTAATGGTGAACATTGCAAATGTCCCAAGAAAGAAACTAGGGGAACCACTAGATCCCCCCCCGCCCCTCCACAACATGGGGTCCTAGTCACGCTTATCTCTGATAGCTCTTTTATCTCTATGTCACTTAATGGGTGGACCTCAATTGTCGCGAGAAACGCCCCAACATTTTGGAAGGTGCCACATACCCCAGGTGTCCTGATTAGTGACCTTCCAACTCACACACGGTGCCACCCTGGGTACCCCGATATCGGCTCCCATCACACGGTCACCCGGTGAGTAGCCGGTATCCCAGGATGTACACACAGTTAGCTGGAAACCCCAGCATAGAGCAGGTTTCCAGCTAATTGTTTTGAGGTTCTGCACAGCCGATGTCCATTACAGGTGTCAAAACTCTCCAGGATATCGGCCCAGCCGCAGAAGCTTTTTTTTGTGGGGGGGGAGCAGGCCCGGTTCTAGCGGGTGGGCCGGGTGGGCCAGGCCCACCCAAACATGAGCCTTGGGCATCGGATTGGCAAGACGGGCATTCGGCCGGTACCTGAGGCCCAGTGCCCGAAGCTTGATGTGAGCCGTTTTTCCCCCATCGGTGTTCGGGCTGGCTCTCCTGATCCCAATTCAAGAGGCTGCTGCAGCCTCTGCGCAGCCCAGCACAGATTATCGCGGCCCATTGTCACATATAGAATGACAATGGGCCAAACCCAGCAGTCACAGCATGTGGTGGGAGCTTCCGCCCTGGCCTTAGGGTAAGACAGTGAGGCCTCACCACGGGAGATGCTGCTACTGCGGGCCAGAGTTTTCACTCCCCTTGGAACAGAAAGTGATGGGGGCAATAAACAGGGTTTTGCTCCCTTCCTCCTCGCAGTGGATGGCTGGCCCGACTCCAATTCATGCTGGCCAGGCAAGGCATCCTCACTGCTCTACCAACCTCCCATCTCAAACTCAGTATTTAACCAGAAACCAACCCCCGCCTCTGGCTCTTTATCTTTCATAGTGCCCTGTACCTGGCATTCTTTAATCCCCTGTCGGCCTCCCAGGAGGGCACCTCCCCTGTTCGCACCAGCCCTAACCCCTGGACCTCATTGTCCTGCAGGAGGCTTCAAAACAAAGGGGATTTTAAACGCAAATTGAAAAAAGCTTGGAATACAATTGTCACAGAGAGTAATCTGTGAGAAGCAACCGAAAGCAAGCATTTTCTACACGTATTGTTTTAGTTTTGTTACAATTATTTTTAGCCGGTATTTCCTGTGGGGCGGCGCGTCGCTCCGAAAAACAACCCAGATCGGTGTAAAGAACAGGAAGCGAGGTACCTACATAGAACAATATGGCTTGTGGTCAGGTTCAGATAGAGTTATATAAATTAGGATGTGATTACGGGGCGGGCTTTTTAAAACGTAGTGCAATGGGATTTTCCTAAGCCTAGAATCACACGGTTTGTTTGGGTTAAGTAGCGACGAGATTAGAACGCAGCTCGTCACTTGAATGTAAATATACAACTTGTCCGTGTGACGGTCATTATGAATTTCAGAGCAAGCAGGGGTTAGACGGTTTAAATAAACAATACAGAAAGGTTATATACACCCAATATGCAACAGACACGTAATTGAACAAAAGGAACATTGACGACTTTTAAAAATTGGAAATTGCGTGAATAATAACCCATGTTCACAAAAATAAACACCTCGTTAAAACCATTCTGGAATATATTACTATACGATCATCGTTACATTTGTATGGCGGTACCGTGAGTTGAGCACCAGCTGACCCCATGTCACAATGATCCTGACCAGGGCGGTTGTTAAAGACGGCAATGCATTCTGGTACTTGTAGTTTTGATTTCATCAAGGAGCCCAATAGACTCAACTACCAGATTACAAACGTTTGAAGAAGGAAAAGCCAGGCCTGGAGCATTGTGTCCTTGTGGTAGTTACTAAGAAGTCTGAGGCCAAAGTCCAGATTTCGCCAGTCGTATGTTTTGTGACCAAGCATAATTATTTGACCTCTCCAATTCACTTGGGTGAACTGTAAACATATCTACTAACTATACTGAAAGCTGGTAGCATGCTTGAGTCATACCACGCGCGCAGTGAACCGATTGTCTTTTCTTGCCGAAGTCACTTATTGAATGAGCAATTAACTCGGCATACGTGTTGCATGCCTCAGCTGCCTGGTTTCCTCCTCTCTAGTCACACTGAGCATGAATTACAAACTGAGTAACAGTAACAAGCATTTGCAATGCAAAGGTCTCGCATTTACGCAAGTTTGAGCTATTGGCATTGTAAATAACAATGCCTTTTTTTATGTTTTGGTTTTTAAAACATAAATAAAGGCATTGCCATTTACAATGCCAATAGCTTAAACTTCACGTAAATGCGAGACCTATTGCATTGCAAATGCTTGTTATCATTATCATGACCATGGATGCAAGGCAACAATAAAAATGTCCAGATAACTGGTGATTAATGATGCTGCTGGAGAGCAATCCTTTGTCTGCTGGTAGTTTTGAAATGGAGATAAACTATATTTTATGTAGATGGCTGAGTGGGTTACTGCCTTTGTCACAGAGATTATTGTGTTACTTGCAGTTCAGAAAATACAGTCCAAACATAGGACAGTGACCTATGAACTGTCATCAAAGAGCTGCATACAAACATGAATGGTATAGTTAGAACTTCACTTTTTTGTGTTGCAATATAGTTAGAACTTCCCCAGTCTTTCATTATTCTAAAGCTGCTAAAAAGAGTTTGGGCAGATCTACATTTTTATTAGTAAAGCCAACCCACCAACCATTGGGGTATGCTTTAAATCCTGAGTTTGTGCTTCTCCAGACCACACCCTCTTAAAATATACTGCCCACCAGTATGGATTACGTGAGTCCTACACCTTATAATCCTCATTGGCTTATGTGACATTCCCTATAGACTGATTTACCTACTTGTATGATTCATTATCTCTGTATAATGTGTGCGTGATGTAAAGTACTGTGACATCCTACACTAATATGAGTAGCGCTATACAACAAATGAAATGCATATGAGAGACGGGCTACAGAGAGATGAAGGGCACTGTTGGAGGGTGGTAGTAATGGTATCTACGGAGAAAGAGGTCATTGGTGGGGCGTCAAACAAGACTTTCGCACTAGTGCTAAAGCCTGCCCTGTCATGCCCTTTCTGTTTTTTGTTTATTTAATTAGCAGTCAGGTCATGAGTGCACAAAGACTGTCATGCCCACTAGTCATGCCCACTCTGCCCTTCTCCATGCAGGCTGCATTGGCTGCAATGCAGCCTCCATGGAGAACATGGCCTCCACATAAGCCCCTGGCTGACCGGCGTCCCGACCAATCACAACACTGCTTGCAGCATTGTGATTGGCTTTGGGGAGGGAGCCTTGCTGCCTGCATCCTGTTTTTGCCAGAGGCAGGAGAGCAGGAGCCGAGAAGACGTGGGACCCGGCCGGCGGAAAGGTAAGCTACATTTTTTTTAAATTAATATTATTAAATTAAACCCCCACGCGTGATCCCGCCCCGCGTGAACCCCCTGCCCCCTCTTCCTCTCCCCGCGAGTCATGCCGGCCTCGACTGCCGCAGTGGCCCACCCGAATGCACCATTGGCCCACCCAAATAAAAATTTCTGGATCCGGGCCTGGGGGGGAGGGGGATTTGGAGAGGGGAAGCGGTGAACTTAAAGTTGCATCGAGCTGTGCTTGGCACTTCGACTCCTTTCCGCGCCCCGTTTAAGGCCCGCCCCCTCCTCACAAGGTGAACGTTTTTCATGAATTGACAGGTCTGTGCTTTACCCCTTCGCCCTTAAATCTGCCATTTTTTACGCCCCGTCTTGACACCCTGTGCAAGTGAGTTGAAACCTCCACCAGTACTGTCCGTGCTTTAGAAACTCCTTACATTTTAAAATCCGTAGTTTTGACACAACACTCGAAGGCTCCGCGTTTTGTGCATTCGATAGGAATGTACTTTACGTAAGTGGCCATAGCATAACTGTTGTTATTCGTAATAAGAACATGTCAGCACACCTGTGCTCCTCGTGATGTAAAGTGTTTGCCTCACATTCACAGCTATGGAATGTGAAACAACGGCTTGGGCTGCGCGCGGTGATGCACGTGACGTGCTCATGTTTGCCCTTAAGTAACTGGGAGGTTGCCTGCACTTTTAAAACGTGAACATGACACAAGGAGAACAATATATGTGTGCATATAGAATACAATATGTTTTATAGTAAAAAGAGATGCAAAAGCAGGGTGAGTCAGGCCTGTGGACACACGCAAACCTCGGGGGCCAGAGTGCTGCTTTTATGGGTGAGTGAATGACAGTCCACCAGCTGTCCAGCCTGGCAAACGAGCCCTGACAGGACGCATCCAGTGTTCTTGTGGACACGCGTGTGCATAACTCCCCCCACCCCAAACCCTCCTGCAGACGGTTGGACTCACATTACACTCACTCGATATGCCAATGAACTGCTGTGAACACATTTTCCAACGCAGCTTTCAGCCGCTGTGCACAAGGTTCCTACACTTGCAAAATAATGCGTATTCTCCATACTTACAACAATCATCGGACAAACAAGCAATTATACACGCTAACAGTTCAATAGATAGAAACTTGATCCATACAGTCATCAAGAAAGTGGCAGGGGCTTTACGGATGTCACTGTTTTCCTCTCATGAATAGCACTTAACACAAAACCAAAATCCACTTTAAAATCTAACACTGCAAACCTAACAGACCATCCAATCACATGGCTAATAACAATACATTCAACTTCACAGAACACACAAGAACCCCCCAGTGCACCTACTCAAGCAAGGGACACAGAGCCAAGGACCACGCAGATGGTACCACGTTGCTCCCCGACAGCCTGTAACACTATAAGAGTATCTACAAACTTCTAATAGAACAAGCATTTCCAATGCAATAGGTCTCGCAATGACATTATTTTGAGCTATTGGCATTGTAAATGACATTGTTTTTTTTATTTCCCTTCATGAAACATTAAACAAATGCTGTAATGCAAAATGGCAATAGCTAACTTTTTTGTAACTGCGAAATCTATTGCATTGCATTTGTACTAGTGTGAGATATCGGTATTGTAAATGGTACTGGCTTTTATTATTGTGATATTTTTTTTACAAAATAAATATAATGCCTTTAAAATGTTAATACCCACCCATTTTGGAATAAGGACTCTGAGTGGATATTACATATACCCATGCATTGTGTAATAAGCACTTTGAGTGGATATTACATATACTCACCCATTCTGTAACAAGAACTCTGGATATTAGATTTCTGTTACTGTAGATATTGGTGTGAGATCACCATTACTGCAGATATTGCTGTGAGATCACTATCACTGCAGATATAGGTATGAGATCACTATTACTACACATATAGGTGTGAGATCACTATCACTGCAGATATAGGTGTGAGATCACTGTTACTGCAGATATAGGTGTCAGATCACCGTAACTGCATATATTGGTGTGAGATTACTATCACTGTAGATATAGGTATGAGATCACTATTACTGCACATATAGGTGTGAGATCACTATTACTGCAGATATAGGTGCATAGGTTGTTTTGTATGCCCGGGAAGGTTAAGTGGCGTGCCCAGGATCACAGGATGTTGACCCGATGCCGGGACTGGAGCCTGATTCCCCAGTTCTAAAGACAGCAGCTCTCGCCCTTTGTGACTATACATGTCTCAAAAGTACTGGTACTCACGCTCCCAGAATACACGTCTGCTACACGCGCGGGTGCTCGCCTATTAAAAATATTGCACCTTGATCAGAAATGCAGGTACTCGGTGCCCGACAATAGCTGCCCACTGCTCCGGGGATGCTCTATGCGGTGTTGTTGGTGCACCTTTAAGGTACCGGAGCAGCTGTCTATACAGTGCCATGGCGGGTGCGGACAAGAGTATGGGTATAGCTCCTGATCCGTCAGTGTCCAGGCAAAAAAGGTTGTGTTTTAAAGGTGTGTAAAGAAAGTATGTCCAAAAAACATGTGACTGCGCGTTCTGGGGAGCCCGTCCACGGCACTCCTTGGTATCTGCGATGATTGCATGATTGCGATCTAGTCTCACAGGACACCACACATCGTTCCACATACACCGACTCGTGTTGGGGATGTCCCGGCTACAATAAAAATGCGCCCAGTATGCTTCTTGGAACACTTGGAACAGGGCGTATCAAATACCAAACCTGAAGTAAATGTGCTGTGTTTACACAACACCGCGCGACCACAATCCGCCAATTCACGACAGCACACGCAACATTTTCAAGCACAGATTGACCATTTTTTCAGGAAAAAAATGTACGTTTAAGAGGAAAATGGCGAGACCATTTAAAACCCGCAAACTAATTCCGAACCCAAATCTGTGAATAAATATCGTACTATGGACGCTAAATTACGAACTGGGGATTTTTCATACAATAAATCGCTGGCCTGTAACTGTAACAAGTGAACAAGCAAGCGAAAAATAGGAATAAATCGCCCTCATATTTGTGAAGCAGACGAGATCGGAAAGCAGCTTGTCACCAGCTCAAATTTAGCATGGCCACACAGGGCATGCTTTTCTTCTCTTCCGGTTTTAGGAAGCGTGCAGTGTTTGCCTGTGGAGAGCAAAGGAGACTGGGAGTCCCCGGAGAGTAAAGCCTCGGCGCGCCCATTGACGCGCTGTGTAATTTTCAACAAGCAGTTCTATCTTTGTGCGTGCACCAATCAATCCAAACGTGACTGTCTCTGTACTAAATTGTTGTCCGTGACAGTACTATTTTAAATGTCTCCTGCCCAAACACTGTAGTCTATTATTATTAAAATTTGAAATTGTTTACAATTTAATTTTTGAGGCTCTGGATACACTTGAAACTTATATTAGGATAAAGCCTTACGGAATAGATCGAGAAAAACTAAAGTACATAAGTGCTATTTTAATTCATGGTATTTCTTCGTTTTAATCTCTTTTAAACTCCCAGTAGAAACGAAATCACGACCAGTGCCTGTTTTAATTACTGATTAAATGGAAGACGTGCTCCCCTTCAGAAGACGGAGAAAAATTACAGAAAATAAACACAATGTGTAGACAACGTAGAGGTTGTGATGGTCGTGTTCAACGACTAAAACGGCAGATTACACATAGAAACGGGTCCCTGGTGCTTTATAAAACAAGCGATTGTTAGAAATGGGATCTCTGGTTGTGCAACATTCCGTCCATCATCTTGTGTGTTTTGCTCAGGGTAGTACTACCACATTCAGCCAGGGACCCTAAAGATCCCGGCTAGGCCTGCACCACCCCTTCTGGGAAACACAGGGTCTCTTCACTTAAGATGGGCCCCACCTGTGTTCACAGGGGTACCCCTAGAAGGCAACCCGGCCAGGACACTGATTACAGTCGCCCTGCCGTCCAGGTCAGGAAACACCTGAACCTGGCTACCCAACCCAGGGACGGTACCCTTTGGTCAGATGCCCGGCGAACCAGGACTTCACGGGGAGCACGCATGCCCCCCCTCGAGGGTGACACATAACTAATGTGTCGTGTGACAGTCTGCCTGGCGCAGATCTCACGACCTCCTGTCCATCTGACAGTGCGTGCAGATCCCCCAGGACAGAAGTGGCGTCACCATGGTCATTCATTGGCGACTCAGCCCTTCTGGCTGGCCCCTGACCCACTGGTTCTTCCACTGAGGACTCTTTCCCCCTCTCACCCCTCACTCTGGACCTCTGCACCCTCCCAACTGGAGTGGTACTGCCAGACACCAGGACCGCTGGAGCTCTGGTTACAGACACTCCACGTCCTCTAGACAATGGGAGATCCTCCTCAAATGGCCTACAAGCTCCTTATCACCAAAAGAACTCACACCCACTCGTCCAGTGCAACACACCCCTCATCCAGACACGCCCCCCAACCAAGACTGGTGAGACAGTTCCTTACTGCCCCTGAATCTCAACCTGTACCCCTCTTACTGGGAACCAGGTACCATACTGTGGGAACGGGGAATGGGACTTCCTGCACTGGACACCATATTGCTGCCACCACTGGATCCCACCCTTACTGGTGAATCCAGACAACTCAACTGAGCTCAGGGGATAAACTACCCTCCAGAGCTAACTTTTTCTCCTCCACACTCCCTTTCTTCCCTCCTATCCACCCACACCTCTGGGGACAGGAAAAGGGATTGGGCACTGGACCCAGCAAGGGACTCCCTATCTATGGGAACCTCCCAACCTACTGGCGTCCCGCCCTGTCATTTTCTCTCTTCTGCCACCAATCATAAAAGCGCAGAAAACACCATTAAAAAATGACACTGTTGAGGAGAAAAATAAAATCAGTAAAAATAATCCCCAATATGTGATTATCTAAAATGCAGAGTTTTGTAGTGCAGCCAGTTGTCGCTGTGGTACTGCGCAAACGCAAGTCCTACCCTCACCGCTGACAACCAATGTTAGAAATGGGATCTCTGGTTGGCTAAGGCTTGCGCCAAAGCCAGGCAGAGACCACCACTCTAGTCAGGGCAAGGGAGTTACACGCCAAAGATAACCGCTGCTCACCCCCTTGGTAGCTTGGCACGAGCAGTCAGGCTTATCCCGGAGGCAATGTGTAAAGCGTTTGCGCACGCACACAGCAACAACATACCAGGCACACCACAAGAAGGAACTCCACACAAGGTTATATCAAAAATAGCCTTTGTATTCTCATAACACATTAGAATAGTACTCACATAATATACATGGTGCCACCTGGCACTAGGTCATATTTACAAGGGATTATTTACACCTGACAGGGCCAACTGGACCACTGTCAGGACCAGCACAAAGCAAACTTAGTAAATGTAAAACAGATCCTAAACGTGCAACCAGTAATCACTGGTAACCACTGTACTCAGCATCATCCTGTAACATAAACCACATTATGCACAGTATCACATTTAGGCGCGGAATACATTCTCGCCAACCATAAACACATTATGCAATCATCTCAGAAGTCTAAATGCATTAGACCCTAACCTCCTAAGCATAACTCACATTAGGGGTAAAAACTCACAGTAGGAAATAACCTCACAACCTAAACGTATTAGGTAATAATAAAATCACAAGCATAAAAACATTATGCAGAACCTCATAATCATAACAGTACATTAGAGGTATAATACAGGGTGCGTAAATCATACTACATGATTACATTTCCTAGCACCCAAAATCACATCAGCACATAGATCAGATTAGGGCCTGGCGCCCTATAAACCTATCTGTCCCCCTGGCCAACTGGCCATCTCTAAAGGGGCTCAAATGCCCTATGTCCACAGAGTCAGGGCGCGCTGCCAAGGCAGCGGAACAGAAAGCGCGCCATTGCGCTGGGGCAGAGGAGTGCATCTCACTCCTGTCTCCTTAGAACCTGCCCCCCCAAAGTACTGTGGCCTAAACGTTGCAGCTGCCCCCTACTTGCGGGGCAGCTGTGGAATTCACGGTAGGCCTGGGCACTAACTGTGCCCTCTGTCCTACTGGGCCGCTGGAAACACATGTGGCCCAAAACGTTGCAGCTGCCCGCGCTGGTGCGGCGCAGCTGGAAATAAACAGAGGCATGGGCCCCCTGGGCCCTCTGGACTCCCCCCGAGGGCCCTAAAATTAAATGTGGCCATGTTGGAGGGCGGGCACCGACAATGTGCCCCGACGCACCCCTCCCGTCAGGGACTCTAAGAACGAAATGCCCCAATCGTAGGAGCCGCCCTCTGTCATGCGGGGCTGCTCAGAAACTGGCCATTGACACTGTGCCTCGATCGGCACCACCCTGGGCAATGGAGGATCCCCCCCACTCACCGGGTCTACGGGGGAACTCCTCCTCACAGGGCGTCACCTTCAAAGGCGGCTGGCTGCGGTGCGCTTCGGGAGAGCCCCCGCTCCTCGGGGACTCGCTCTCCTCTCGTGCTCCTCTTCGCCCGGCCCCTCTTCTGGGACCGGGACTTCCTCAGGGAGCCTGCGCAGCTCCGGCCAGGCGAACCCGCCTCCCTTTGTATGCGGCGGGGGCAGGCACCGACAATGTGCCTCGGGCCCCCTCCGCTGGAAATACCAACATGCGGCTGCGCTCGCGGGGCTCTCTCCACTCACGGGAGCCCCGCTTCACCATGCGCCACGCTTCACCAGGTCCCCCTTCTCGGGACCGGGACTTCAGTATGGAGCCCGCGAGGCTCCAGACTGCTTCCTTCTCGTGGCCCCGCCCCCGGTCAGGCATCGGGCGCCTGGCTTCCGGGTCGCATTGGGCAGCGGCCCGGCAACGTTTTCCTTCTCGGCTGCAATGAGGGGTAGGCTCCCTCTTCATCAGAGAATATACAGCGGGGTGGGCACCCGCTCAACGTGGCACCCTAAGGCAGGATGGCACCTGCCATTTTTAAGAACCATAAAGCGGGGTGGGCTCCTGCTCAAAAAAACACAATTGCGGGGTGGGCACCCGCTCGGAATGGCATCACGGGGGAATCCCTAGATGGGGATTCCCTCTCACAGGACGAGCAGCTCAGCGCTGCAGAGCCCTCGCGCTCCTTCTTTTGGGGCAAATTAAGATAAAGCGCTCCCAGGCCCTAGATGAATCAAAAGTCCTGGAGTAAAGAAGGATAAGTCCTTAGAGAGGAAGGGGCATAGCTGGGCCCAGGGGCCAGCACACAGGGCCCTCCAGCAGGGAGGCAGCCCCCATGGCGGACCCTCCTGGGCCCCAGCAGCAGCAAGCCCCCTCCGTCAGGAACAGAACAGGAACACTGAACATTTACATGGGGTCACAGCCCCTTCTTTTATACACCCTTTTCCCTTTGTGTCACAGCACAGGGCTGGGGAAAAACCAGACGCAACTGGTTTGGGGGAGCTTTGGAGCACTTTGTTTTGCTCAGCTCCTCTCTCCTTTCACAGGACAGGCTAGGGACATCAGACGCACCACAGGGGGTGGAGCCAGCATTGTGGAGGGAAGGCACAGCCCTATTCAGGTCCCAGGTGCAACTCCTCCCTCCCATCTAGATGCAGATCTCTCTATTCACCACTGCGCTGACTCACCCTGCCCCTCCAGGAGCCACACACACCTCCCAGCCCCTGTCACTCACAAGCCAGACATGCAATTCACATCAGGCAGGCAGACACAGAGCACACATAAATGCCAACTTCTAAAAGTGGCATTTCTACACTAGTTATAATAAATCTGCGCACACCATTGCGCAGCATTTATTCTCACGAGTTCGCACATACTAAACTCGACCCTGCACTCCCCTCATACCAGGAATTACCATGGACACACATATCCCCCATGCATTCCTATGGGAGGGCAGGACAATCTCACCACACGCACTCAGCGCGCACGCACTTTACACTGGCCCACAGTGCTAAAGTCCCCAGAGACTTAAAACTACTGACACACAAGGCAAAAGGTTTAGGGGTGAACCGGCCAAAAAGGGCCAAGTCCAACAGCGATGAACTAATTAGAAACAGATGGCCCCCTAAAGCTCGCTCTGCAGAATGAAACAAGCGATGAACTAATTAGAAACAGATGGCCCCCTAAAGATAAGAAAATGCTTCGCGACAGCCGCAAAGCAGACGATCCTGTCCGGATGGGCCGGACGAAAAGGGGAAAGGGCGGCAACAAAAAACCTCATTTCCAATGGCAGGCCACCGTTTAGCATAAACGGTGACGCCAGCCAGTGAAAAAGAGGGGCGGGGTTTCAAGTCCCCTTCTGAAATCTCTCTCACTATAAGTCTCGCCGAGCGAGCAGCGCATGCTCTGCAACGCTAGGCGAGACCTAAAAATGGTCTATAGCTCACTAATAAATACTGCAAACACAACAAAGAACAGACCCCCCCGCATGAACAATATGCCCAGGACCACTCTATCCCACTTAACAGAACACTCCAACATCCCATATCCTTTTTCAACCAGCACACTAATAATAACATGGCAGACTGTAAGGTAATGCTCTCCATCAGTATAATCATAAAGAGACTTATCAACGCCTAAACACACTGCTAGAACAGTGGCGGCTGGCATGTAAGGAGGGTAGTGGGGCGGGAGGGAAAAAACTAAAAGTTATTAATAAATAAAAAAAATACACTTACCGTCAATCCTGGAGCGACGTCCTCCTCGCTTGGGTCTTGGCAGGCAGGCTCCAACGCGGGACCGGGAAGCTGCAGTAACCAATCCTGGTGGTGCTTTCATGCAGCAGGAAAGCAGCGCCAGGACTGGAGGGAGTAGCCTCTCTCGCAGCTCCCGAGGGCACTGGATCCCTATGCTGTAACAATTCCCAGGCATCATAATTATTTGGGGGACACAAATAATGATTAAATTATGCAAAATTCGTAATTAAGGCAATAGTAGTTGCAAGAGAAAACTCTGGAGCTTTTCTCCTGATGTTACTTTTGGTTGTCCGTGGTGAACCACACACGGGCCCTATGCAAGCTGTACATTATACACCCATCCCCCAGCCTTTTCCCTTACACATGCACAACATTGGACAGACTAGAACAGTCAGGCTATGCCTGGGAGTAGAGCTTTAATAACTTGCACCACTATTACATATTAATAAGCTGTTGACTCTATTAGTTAATAAAAGGCTTCTCTTTAAATAAAATATATATAATACTGACTGGAAAATACAATTATCGTGTTTGGTGTCGGTGTCAATTATATTTGAAGTTCTGAACTTAACCACCACTTCAAGAGTAACATGTCAATTTGACCTTGGTGGTCCCTGAAAATCAAAGCCTAAATAGGAGATACTTGGTAATTCAGTGAGCAGACAGTAGTATCTTATCCCTGCCATCTCCATGGCAAAAGATAATGCTACTTACAAGGACTGGCCAGTTAGCACTGAGTCCCCTAGCCTCGGGAGAACTCGTCTGACACGTTCCCACCTCCAGTTCAATTTCTGTTAGATATTGAAACAGGAAATATTTTTGGCACTTTTAAATGACAGTATTTGGTAAACATTTGATAAAGTGTTATAAAAAAAATTAAACCATAAGCATTGCCTCTAAAAAGTAACTCCAGCAAGTGTACCAGTCAACAGAAAAGATGAATCAAGGGTCGCCTGACATGACTGATTTTGAAGATGTGTTCATTGTACAGAGTTGGTAAATGCCAGGACCATAGCTGCTTATGTATAATTTGAAAAAATAGTTGTACCTACAAAGTACATTTTTGATCACAATTTAATTATGAAAAAGTATGTCTTCTTAAATAAATCTTTATTCTATTATCATGAAATGTGTAGTAGTCTCCATCCTAGTGCTCTTCACACCACAACAGTCAGTATAGTCTTAGTGTGTACGACCACTGCTTACAATGAAGATGATTGAGTGATTGTGCTGAGAATGAAATGTTGTTTACAATTTAATATTGAAAGAAGTCAATAAAAGGTACACCGATAAGTTCTGGGATGTTTGAGACTGCTGTATAGAAGACCATGCAGAAGAGAAATGCATTAAAGTTAGAGCAATACATGAAAAAATATTTTACTGCCAAATGTGTTTTCTTGCAGATAGAGCACATTTTTTGCAAAGGACTTTGGCTAAAATGGTAGTGTCAGCTAGAAAATGTATCCCATGCTGCTGTGATAGTCTTTGAGGTTATCTAAAAATATGAAGCTCATAATTCGGAACAGTTCTCTTACTTGAATATTTGTTTCCTAGTTTAATTAACCCACTAATCAATGGTTTAATCTACTCACTACTAAACTGTTTTATAATAAACTGGGTTTTATTATCAAGGGGGTTGTATGTCACAATATACGGGTTGAAATTTTAACCTGGAAAAATATAGATCTAAGTATACATAGGGAAGTATACGTTTACTATTCTTAACTCCACATCTATTTACATTGACAATATAGTGTTAGTCAATATGGTTAGGTAGTCGCCGATGTCCCTTGTGGAAACCTCCCTCCCCAGAAAACACCACCGCCTTCACACCCATCATCAGAGACCGTGCATACAAAATCAAGCTCTTTGGGTTAGTTTGCGGAAACCCCCCATCAGATTTATTAAAACATATAAACAAGACAATACATTTCATCATTTTTATGCACGGCAACCCATAATTTTACATTTTTGCTTACAGAGTTACATCCTAGCCTTAACAAAGTTGCTAATATGTGGGAGTTACCTAACCATAACTAAGATTGTTCCTGTGCATACATCACAAATATCTTCCCCGAGTGAGATAACGACTGGTTCCTGGACCATTCCTCTTAGAACCCCTTGTCCAATACCAAATGGACATGGATGGGTCCCCCTTTTAGGTTGACCCAACCCACTGATCTCCCATACTGGGAGTGCCTGTGTAGGGGGCCCGACTGCCTGCTAGGATACCTCCCTCAGGCACCCCCTACACCAATCTTCCTCCCCCAACGGCCTGTGCTAGCTTGCGCCAACTGCGCATGTGCTGGTGGGTGCGAGGTAAGGGCCACGTGTCAACGACCACCCCGAAACCCCTGCACCACTGCAACCTTCTTTGACTTGCTGCCAACACCCCTTGGAGGGTCCAGGGATGCCGCTGTTACTTTGGTCTAAAAAGGGGGCCTTACATGGATCAGAACTGGCCCACCAATCATGACCTCACCTGCCAACCAACAATAAATACAACATATTAAGATGAACTGCAAGAGAAAAGAACCAACATAACTACGACATAATACGATGACCTAAAAGCGAAAAGGTGTGGTATACATGACACATGCCATTACCAAGACTTTCAATAGAGCCCAGATGACAGCACCAAGCAAGTACTGCAACATCTTACACCTGCTAAGCCACAAGATACAAGCAACCCCCTCCCCACCCGGTGCCCTTTGCTCTGGAGATGGTGGGCGGTGAAAACAAGCTCTCTAACACGTGCAGCTCCCGAGAGCACCACCAAAAAATGAAAGCTGTGGTTGCAGAGTCACGGCAGTGGACCATGCTGTTCCTGTACCCCTGCGGGGGAAGTCGCGAGGTCCTTGTTTTGTCTGAGGCGGCGAGTGAGAAAGAGTCCCACCCACTGCCTTGCAGCACCTTTTAAAGGGGCGGGGCAGGAGGACGACCCCGGAAGCACTCTAATGCTTCTGAGTCCCGCGGCCCACCCTACCAATCCTGTACCTGACCCTGTCCAAAGGACACGGCGATCTGCGCCGTGACCCCCAGGTCCGGGCCCTAGCGTCACCGCCATAGGCACGGCTCCCCCTAGACAAGTGAGCCTCTGCATATTGTGGAGTCAGTGTTCTGCAGGTTGATATTTCAACCACGATATTGTAGTGTAACACTGTGTGAGCAGGGGGATCTAGGGCATGACTTTGACTGCGAAGTCTCTGACATGTCAAGTCATGGAATTCTTGTATCAAGTCTGTGACATAAAGGCTAATTTATAATAGACGATGGTATAAAGTATATTATATTCAATTTTTGTTCTCACAGGGCTTCTGAGGCTATGCCAAGAATGGTGGGGTTAAAAAACAAGGCATTGTGAGCGATATTTTCCTTTCACAACTTTTGTTTTACCTGGCACAATCAGTGTGTGTGTATGTGTGCGTGCAGAAGACGTGTGTGGGTGACTTTTGTATTGCTATACATTCTGTAAGTCCGATTATGAGGCAAATTTCCATTTGTGCCCAAATGCAGATTACCACGAGATATGGAATGAGGTCCATTGTGTTCTGGTTTTTAGTTATGCTCAGCCTGCAGACTGTACACTGACCACTGATCCATGCCACACATCCCATTCAGTTAGGGTACTCACGACTTTGAAAGCAAAAATAGCTTATTTTCACTATTTTCCTAACCAAAATCATCCTACTTCATGCAATTCAATTGGAAAAGTAAAATCTCCTAATTTATTTTCAAAATTTCCCTCTTTCCACCTCTCAGATATTGACATTTTTTAGTTCCCCTTTTTTTAGGGAAATGCATTCAAAATATACAGTTGGCTCCACAGAACAGCAAATGTGTTTTTTTTAATTTTTATAAAAAGTCATTTAGAGTTGCTAAACTAAGCAATGCTTAAAAATGAAAGAAAAAAAGTCCTAAAGAATGGCATAGGAAATTTGACTTCACACTTAAACTTGGAAATGAGGGACATTTTAGCAGTGAGGTAGTACACCATAGGTGAAAAATATCCGTATTTTACATATTTTGCCAGGAACAGGACTCTCCACACTATCCGCACGTTGTATTTTTTTATGTTTAAAATGATTATTATTTAATTTATTAAGAGTTGTTATAAAGCGCCACAAAGCCTCCCTGACATCATTTTATCAGAAAGGAGAATACTGTAAAAACATCAAACCTCTCATCTACCGTGCAACATCCAGGCAGAGGTAGGAATTTGAACATGCGCATGCGAGAGTGCTCCCACCAGCGTGCTAGGGTTCCCACCAGATCAGTATGGCGTCGCAGAACCCAGAGTACACGCAGGGTACGGCGCATGCGCGCCACAGCCGGCTGTGAGGTGTTTGGCTCAGGGGTAGGTATTGGAGGAGGCGATGCTGATGCTGCGCCCTGCTAGTCTCTGCCGCTCCATCCTGAGCATTACATCATCATCCCCTGAGCCCATTCGCTGGCTGAGGAGGGCTCCTGTACCGCTGATAACAACGTAGCGGGTGGAAGAAGAAGCGCTGCCAGCGGCTCTTCCTCGTGCCACGCAGCACTACAGCCTGGAGGCAATACTCGCCGTCTTACGGGTCGTTACTCTAGAAGCCTTTCCCATACTCGGCCTGGGCATCCTGGTCCTGTGCGTCTGCTATTTAATTGCAAAGCCTGGAAGCGACGGCGGAAGGAGGATGGCGGAGAGTGAGGCAGAGACCCCCAGTACCCCAGGAGAGTTCGAAAGCAAATATTTTGAGTACAACGGGGTGAGGCTGCCCCCCTTCTGCAGGGGGAAGATGGAGGACATCGCCGATTTTACCGCCCGGAAAAACGATATCTGGATAGTAACATATCCAAAATCAGGTAATGGCGTGGGGGTGCGGTCGTATACTATGTACATAGGGCATGGCAGTGTCGTGGCATATTGTGCATCCGCCACCCCTGTGATTTTTATACCCCCGCCTAGAGTTAACATTTCACTCGTTTGGTACTGTCCAAGTTATGTGTGTCTGCCCCTCCATCCGAGTTACCAGAAGTTAGTTCCCCTTCATCCTCTCAGCATGATAAACTCTTGAGCGTCAAATGGCTGGTTCAGACGCAACTTAAGGTAAAGCAATATATTGGAGACCAGTGTACGTTTTTCCCTCTAGTATGTTTCTCACATGACAACTGAGCAGCTGCCATCTCAGATTTGCACCAACAGGGTCCTCTGGCCCCGCTTGGTACATATTTATACCGAGTAGTTTTGCCCGGTAATGCCTGCCGGAGAATGGATAGCACTCCTTTTATACAGCAAAGCCTCGTACATGCGAGTCTCCTCTGTATTTCACTTTGCAGGACTACTAAATGTGTTTCACATTTGATGTTTAAATTCCCCGTGTATAATTTGATATACAGATAACACAGCGTCTTCTCCAGTATTTATAAAAAAATATAACGTGCTGCTTGGCACACCTAGAATGTAGAGTATTTAGCTATGTATTGAGTTAAAATGTGATACAGGTTAAATCCACATGAATATTTACAGCATACGTGGGTTGCCTTGGAGAAAATCCCAGTTGTATTGGTTTTTTTCATTTGCAAAGCGCCTCATACCCTAAAGAAGTGCCCAAGCACATTGGCTGACTATAGCATGCTACGTCGTATTTTGTGCTTGGTTGGAAGGGTTTGGGTTGTAGTGTGTGGCACCTGGGAAACGTTTTGGTGTCGTTCTTGATTACCAGAGTGGCGCTTTTATCTAGTAAATGTTGGTCATGTTCTTGTAGTGGGTGAAGGCCTGAGGCCTACAGTGGTTCAGCTTTATATCATTGTTGGGTTTGGTTGTGAGAGTGTGTTGTGGGTGTGACACACGTGGGAAGTGTTTTGATGTACATTTGAGCGGTGTGCAATTCTCATATTGCATTATCACGTAGCTGTATTTATGCATCGAGTGGAACTCAGTCAGTGCTGGAAATGAGGGGGATTCAGTCGGGTCCTGGATACGGTAAGTATTATTGAGCCTGATCTGGGCCGGCCATGGACGCCATTCAGGGGTCGCAGTTGCGAACCCTCACTTGCCCCTGGCGATCCCTGGCATTGCCTCTGTGACCCCTGACACCAGAGGTAGCAAAATCAGTGCCAGGAACACAAGGGCAGCTCCTACTTATGTACGTCGTTTGGGGCTCCACGCTTCTTGTTTTCTGTCAATTTTTTATTAAACTAAAAGTGAATAATATTACATTATTCACTATAAGTGTATGAAAAAAATGGTGTACAATTAAAAATGTGCTAACATTCGTGACAAGAATTTTCAATTCTATTAAGGACACGGAGGCGAGGATTATGCTTCTCATTTCTTTACTAGAAGCTCACAGCAGCCAATAAAAAAACAATAACAAAATCACATGACCAACCATAGAGTACCAAGTATATAAGGTCCCAACATCGGCACAGTGTCCTCTTTCTTTGTAAATCATATGACAGTTAAGTCCATGCACCACCTGTGCTCGAAGAATAGAATGAAGACTGGGAACATTCTCCTGAACGATAACCTTAGGCCCAACGGGGCTCCTTTACTGAACTGGGACTCGGCCCAATGACCACTGAATATCCTGGAGACACAAAGAACTTCGCTTCCTCAAAGGTTTCTTCACGCATTACTTGTTATCAGCGCCTGAAAAGAATAGAAATAACACCCGTAACACCATCCATGAAATGTGAACCTTAAAGCAAACAGCAAGGGGTGGGAACAAAAACATATCAACAGTATAACCTACTTTTATGTATATAGCAAACATCGTATACAATGTTAACATAACGTTTGGGTGGGATAATCCTCGCCTCCGTGTCCTTAATAGAATTGAAAATTCTTGTCACGAATGTTAGCAAATTTTTAATTCTATGTCAAGACCGGAGGCTCAGATTATGCTTGTTCAAAGCTTAGCCACCACTACAGAAGCAACATCAACAATTGGTTTATAATAAAAGGCTTTAAATGTACTCTCTGTAGACCAGTCAGCCGCACTCATAATGTCTGACAAACTGACACCAGCTAAAAAAGCCTTGGACGCCATCGCCCCTCGAGCTGAATGGGCCCCAAATTTTGAAACATCAATACCCGCTTCGCTCATGAGCCAACGCATCCATCGTGACAAGGTGGCTGGAGTCACGGGGCGAAAGGGTTTCTGAAGAGCAATCAATAATTGACCCTGCATATCTGTGCAGAATTCGATAGTACTTACTTCATAATCCTTGACACATTGTACAACACACAACTTCGGGTTATTAGGAAAAGCTGGATAAGAGACTGAGGAGGTATTGCACTTAGTCCTCCGTGAGATATTGAATGACACCCCTTCTGGGGAAAATCTACGCCCTGCTAAGTCTAGGGCTCTAACATCTGAAACTCTCTTGCAAGAGACAAGACAAAGCAACATAGTCAGCTTAGCAGATAACTGTTTTCGAGAACGATACTTGTTAGAAGGCCAGGCTTCCAGAAATTTCAGGACCTCAGAAACGTCCCATAACTGCGAGTACTTTGGGCAAGGGGGTTTAACCATCCGAGCGCCTCTGAGCAGTTTACACACCAACGGATGTTCACCAAGTGGTTTGCCATCCACGGGTACATGCCCTGCGGAGATGGCCGATCGGAAATTGTTCACTGTCCTGTAGGCTAAGCCAGAAGACGCCATTGAAGCCAGAAAATTAGCAGCTAGAGAGACATGTGCTGTAGCGGGATCCACATCCCGTTGAGAGCACCAATCACACCATCGTCTCCAAGCGGAAGCATACCGTTTGTGAGTGTTGGCCGACCAGGCCTCGTTGATGAATTTGTCAGCTTCCTTTGAAAGGCCCGGGACTTTCCATCTGTCCCTGAAACCCGCCAAGCTACCAGCGGAAGTTGGCCAGACTCTACTAACGGATGAGGAGTCTGTAGAGGGTCCAGCAACAGATTCCGTAATCGTGGAAGGAGGATTGGAACCGCACAGAGCATCTCCAGAACCACTGGGAACCATGCTTGTGCCCTCCAGAGTGGAGTGATTAAAATCAGTTCCGCTCGATGATGCCTGGCTCGCGCCAGAACCCTGGGGATCATCATGAACGGAGGGAAGGCATAGCACAGGGAAGTTGGCCACTCCTGAAGGAACACATCCGTGGCCAGAGCCTCCGGGTCCGGACGCCAGCTGTAAAATCTGGGAACTTCTCTGTTGAGACGGGACGCAAACAGGTCTATGTGACAAGGACCCCAAAGGTCGTCCAAGTTCTGGAACACCTGGGGGTGTAGCATCCAGTCGCTGAAGTCCTGCAAGTGGCGGGAGTGCCAATCCGCCACCTCATTGCTGTAGCCCGGAAGATATTCCGCCGCTACCGAAATTCTGTTCTGGAGGCAAAAGTGCCAGAAGTCCTTGGAGATCTCTGCCAGCATGCGGGACTTCGTGCCGCCCAATTTGTTCACATACCGTACCGCCGAAATGTTGTCCATCCGAAGGAGGATACAACAATCTGTTTTCTGCGGGGACAAACAGCGGATCGCAAATGAACCAGCCAAGTGTTCCAGGCAGTTGATATGTAATGTAAGTTCTTCCGGCGACCAACGGCCACCCGTGGACAACTGCCGCAACGGGCTCCCCAACCCCACCGGCTGGCATCGGATTCGATCACTATATCCGGAGTCGATCCGAAGAGGGCTCGGCCGTTCCAAGCCTCCATGTGGTGTAACCACCATAACATCTCGAGCCTCGCCTCCTCTGAGAGGGAAATCATTTCCGAGTAACTGAGGCCTTTTTGAAGATGTCGTATTTTCAGCCGTTGAAGGGCCCGGTAGTGAAGGGGGCCCGGGAAGATCGCCTGAATTGAGGAAGCTAGTAAGCCCACTATCCGGGCTACGGATCTCAAAGACACCATTTGCTTGTGAAGTGTCGACCTCAATTCCCTCTTGATGGATCTGATCTTTTGCATCGGTAAAAGGAGCTGAGAAGTCAGCGAGTTGACAAGGAAACCCAGAAACTTGATCGATTGAGACGGGATCAACATTGACTTCTGTTGATTCACAATAAACCCGAGACTCTGTAAGAGATTGATTGTCCACTCGAGGTGCTTGATGACTAGTTGGGGACAGTTCGCCATTATGATGATGTCGTCTAGGTATACAATCAGACGAACTCCCCGCGCTCTCAGAGATTCTACTATCGGACGGAGGAGTTTCGTGAAGCACCACGGTGCTGACGAGAGGCCGAACGGGAGAACCTTGTACTCGTAACAGATCCCCTGCCAGAGAAACTGCAGGAACCGTCGATGAGGGGCGAAGATAGGAATGGATAAATACGCGTCCTTCAGGTCCAGACGGACCATCCAGTCCCCTTCTCGGAGGAGATCGCGTAGAAGATGGATGCCCTCCATCTTGAAGTGACGATAGATTATCCAGGCATTGAAATCTTTTAAGTTTAAGACTAATCTGGATCCACCTCCTTTCTTCCTCACTAGGAAGACATTGCTGCAAAATCCATGAGGGTGGAGAGTCGAAACCACTATGGCCCCTTTCTGAAGTAGGGAGTCTATTTCTGCGGAGATAAAGGTCTGATCGTTTTGGGAAAAAGACATCTGTAGAGGGTGTCTGACTTGGGAAGGATGGTCGTACAGTTCTAACTTGTACCCCTGCACGGTTTCCAAGACCCATGCATCTTGAGAGATCGTGCGCCAGTTGTCTAGGAAAAACATCACTCTGCCCACCAAGATTACCTCTAAACAGGGAATCAGTCTCACCTGTAGATCCGGAATCTTGTTATCCGACTGAATTGCCTCCAAATCTGCCTTTGCGGAATCTATTCCTGGAGCGTCGGGTTGGATAGAAGGAGGAGTTGTTATTTGAGTTGGAGTCCTGATAACCTCCTCGCTGCTGGCCGCGCGGGGTGCCTTGATTATAACCCCGGCTGAACGAGTGCCCCCAAAATCGTCCGGCCCTGCCGAAAACCGGGCGGAACGCCCGTTTGAGGGACCCTTGGGCTTTGTCCAGACCACTGAACGTGGCAACGAACTTCATTAATTCCTTAAGGAACGGTTGTCCGAAAAGCAAGCCCTGGGCCAGTGGGCCCGATTCAGACGTTGAGAGTTCTGCCAATTTGGGATCTAACTTCAACAAAATAGAGCGACGGCGTTCCGAAGATAGTGCACAGTTGGCATTGCCAAGCTGGCATACTGCCCTTTGGGCCCAACCGAAGAGCTCTTCTGGATCAATCCCCAATCCGGACTCCTTGGCCCTAAAGCCTAACTCGAGGATCTTAGTCAGGGGTCCGGTCATGTCCAGTAATTTATCCTGACATGACCACCAGGATCTATCAAGACCCTTCTTGGGATCCTTCGAATACTTCTTGAGGTAGGTAAGCATGGAGGGATCAACCTCGGGAGTCTCAGCCACCTTACCTGCTAAATCAGGTCTAGGGCATTCCGACCGAAGTCGCGCCCGTACATCCTTGTCAAAGGATTGGCGAAGATGAGACTGGACATAATCCGCCACTTCCTGGGGTGGCAGCCAGGCGGAAGAACTGGGGTGCACAATTTCGGAGGGTTTAAAGTTGAGTACCTTGGGAGCCGAAGACTCGTTCGTGTGTCTTTCTTTCCTTGCTTTTTTGGCAGGTCTAGGAGCCTCCTCCTGGTCGGTGGAGGGGTCCCAGGAGGTGTCCTGGTCATCCTCCTGGGTGATTTCCTTAATAGTCGCCTTACTGGAGGGGGCGGAGTACTCCTGCTCCTCCATGGACCTTGCAAGTTTGGCGAAATCCGCAGCATGCAGGTTCTTAACCTCCATACCACCAGACCTAGGGCGATTGCCCGAGGTGGGGAGTCAGCCTTGTTGCTTGGCGTACGTACACAGGTGACGTTTAAGGGATTCTATGGCTTTCACCAAAGCCTTATTAACAGAATGTTGGACTCCTGCGTCCAGGGCCTCAACGAGGTCCTGCTCCATAGACCCAGAGGGTTCCTCTTCGTAGTAGTAGTCCTCTTCATAGTAATACTCGGCCATCTTGACACCCTGGGAGAGGGACTTCGAAGACCCCGGGAGGACTGTCTGTGAAATGGTCGGGGAGAACCCACGTGGCACAGATGTATAATTATAGAAATCAGGGGGAGTGGCAAAGAACCCCAGGCAAGCTCAGTACAATCCAGAAGGATGTAAGTAAATAAGCATAAGATGTGGAGGGAGGAAAAAGCTTGCCCAAAAGCCACTCTAGGCAGAGCCTATGCAGGATTATACAGCCCCAACACTGTGTTATAAGTGCAGGACGTCTGGGGAGCACAACAAGCTGATTTTTGCCAAAACGCTGCGAAAACGGGGTCAAGGAGCACGAAAAACGCTGCTCCGGCGTTCACTGAAGCCCGATGAATGAATTCAGGGCAAAGATGGCCGCCAAGTGTGCGTGGTACAGGCCGCTCGCTGAAAGTAAAGAGAGGACTGCGCGTCAATAGAGACGCGCGTCCTCGCTCCCCGGCACCTCCCGCTCCACTGCGCAGCAACCCGATCGGCTAAGGACCTCGAAGAGACGCGCAGCCCACCAGACACGGACACCAAGAGGGGCACAGCTTTGGGCAGCAATACTCGGGCACCTAATAAATACCCACAGTAAGCGCAAAACACAGCCGCTAACAATGTCAAGGCTATAAAACTCAAATAGCGCTAAACACAGCCGCTATGTCAAGACTATAAAGCACAATACTTGCGTAAAGACAATCGTTATAGCAACACTACGATTATAAAAGCAAAAGCAATCCTAGTAGCAATTAAGTCATATATAAGGTAAGAGCACTTAACTGGCTGCGGAGCAGCAAAGAAAGAGGACACTGTGCCGATGTTGGGACCTTATATACTTGGTACTCTATGGTTGGCCATATGATTTTGTTATTGTTTTCCTATTGGCTGCTGTGAGCTTCTAGTAAAGAAATGAGAAGCATAATCGGAGCCTCCGGTCCTGACATAGAATTAGCTGGAATGTGACACACCCTTGTAGCTGAGGTAAGTAAATAAATGATTTTAAATGTATGTTGTGTGCATGCTTGCAGGTGAGAATGGGTTTATGTAAGAGCGACTGTTTGTGTGTAAGGATGTGTGTCTATATATAAGGTCGTGGGAGTGAAAGAGAAGGTTAAAGGGCATATGATGTCATTTCTGCTACTCCTGGCATTTTGGTGAATTGATGTCCATGAAACAGGTGGCGGAGCGAGCACGGGACTCACGTCTGGGCATACCCTTCCCACTTAGGGTGCAAATGCAACACAAAAAGATGATGGACGGAATGTTGAACATTGTCAAACATTCACCCCCAGTCACAGATCTGGGTTTAATCCATCGTTATTTTGCTCGCCACGCCATTCCAGTTTGGGCCCCGCCATATGTAAATCGGCCTTGACCATGTTCCCCATGGGAACAGTCCAGCCCGAACTGCCAGGCCAGGTCCTCCCTGGTCCGAAACCGGTCCCAGGATGCTTGTTTCTGGTCCCGGGAAGACCTGGCTTGGCAGTTCAGGCTGGACTGTTCCCATGAGGCACAGGGTCAAGACTGATTTGCATATAGATGGGTCTGAACTGAGGTGGCGAAGTGAGCTAAAGAACGATGATGGATTCAACCCAGATCTGTGACTGGGGGTGAGTGCCTAAAAAGTTTCAGCGCTCCGTCCATCATCTCCTTGTGTTGGCTTTGTTCGCCCTAAGTTGGCAGGGTATGCCCAACTGTGGGTCCCTTGCTCACTTTGCCATTGGATTCAAGCTAGCCTGACTGAGGAGGGGTGTTACCCCAAACCCAGCCCCAGGATGCTTGTTTTCCGGTCCAGGGAGGACCTGGCCTGGCAGTTCGGGATGGACTGTTCCCATGGAGAACAGGGTCAAGGCTGATTTCCATATGGCTGGGTCCAAACTCGAATGGCAAGCAAAATAATGATGGATTAAACTCAGATCTGTGACTTGGGGTGAATGTTTGACAATATTCAACATTCCGTCCATCATCTTTTTGTGTTGCTTTTACTCCACGTCAAGCCACTGATCTGCAGTGTGATATTTTTACTCTTTGACAATTCATAGTGTTTGAGGTGTCCCTGAATAAAATGTTCACTAAGATATATTTTCCGATGTTAGGGTGACGGTATTGTTGGAGCGCCACTAAAACTTTTTAAACATGTCTGCATTATTCTGACTTTCCTATGCTGATTGGGTGCCCCTTGCATCTCGGATTCTCTTAAATCCACCACTTTTATGTAGGCAAACAAAACTAAAAAATAAAGTTTTCATTACAACTGGTTTGATTTTTATGCTGCTGATCTTGCTGTTGTTTCATTAGTCACTTGAAATATTTGTGCATCCAAACAGGGACTTGTTTGCCTAAACTAGTTTGATTTCTATGCTGCGGAATTTGTTATTGTTTCACCAGCTACTTTGAAATATTTGTGTCTTCAAAAAGGGAATTTTTGCATAAGGGGTTGATTTTTATGCTGCTGAACTTGTTATTGTGTTACCAGTCACTTTGAAATATTTGCACCTTCATGCATAAACCAAAGGGGCATAGGTTGACTGAACTGTATGTATTTGTGTATGCTGCTGCCTGCTGTACTTGTTATTGTTTTAACAGTAACTTTGAAATATTTGCACCTTCATGCACAAACCAAAGGGCCAGAGTTAGATTAAACTGGTTTGATTTTTGCAAGCTGTTGCACCTGTTTTTGTTTGACAAGACACTTAGAAATATTTGCACCTTCATGCACAAACCAAAGGGCCATAGTTAGATTAAACTAGTTTGATTTTTGTAAATGTTTCACCTGTTTTTGTTTGACAAGTCACTTTGAAATATTTGCGCCTTCATGCATAAACCAAAGGGGGAATTGTTTGACTAACCTTGCTTCATTTTTGCATACTGCTGGACTTGTGCACTTTGCAAGTATTTTGACCTTTTTGCAAGAAGAAAAGGGGATTCTTTTACAAAACACACTTGATGTTTGTATATTGCTGGACTGGTGATTGTTTTATTATGCACTTCAAAAGTATTTGTACTTTTTCTGTTACTTCACCTTGCTAATATGGTTTGTTTTTATTCTACATGATGTGTTATTTATGGTGTTGTTTGCACATGTCTAATATTAAATTGTGTAATTAGCATTATTTACACTACAGACATGATAAATACAAACAGACAAACATCTGCATCAATGTTCTGAAGCATCCGAGCAGTTTTCATCCTTAGCCTGGTTTGCCTGCCTGTTTTTGTCCTGCTTATTAAGAAAGCCTTGATGGTACAAATTAAAATTGCTTCCTCAGTTCATTTTAAATTCTAGAGAATGGTTATTATCATGCATAACCCCAGGCAAACGTAAGTATGTGGCATGCAGATAATGCACACCAGTTTATTTCTCTTGGAGCTGGCAGGATACTGAGTTATATCTTGTGTACTCTTTGTGTATATTGTCAGTAGAGTCTGTGAAATGGCAGGTTTGGGTTTGTCTTTCAAATTTTCAAGTTATTTTCCATCAATGTCAATTTTAATTCAGAACCCATGTAGTTGTTCGTTGTCCTTCAGCGAAAGGCAGTTCCTGTGACAATAGGACCGCTCCTTGGCATTGTTCTGATTGCTGTCTCAATTAAATAATCTGCTCTGGACAATAATGTTACAAACGACATAGATTATATGTTAAGAGTGTTTCCCACTTTCTTATTAGAACTTTGAGTAAGACAATATACAAGCATTTCATTAAATGTTGGTGATTTCAATTCGGCCGGGGACTCCCTCCATGTACTTCGCAGGGCCCCCCTCCCCCCGAGTTTCGTTACACCAATGGCATGCTTGTGACCAATTGGGTAGGCCTATTTACTGTCTCATTTGTCCTTGTTGCCAATTTGTTTGAAGCAGAGTTTAGAAAAAATAAATGTATGAGTTAATTGTCAAACCCCTCCCCCCTCGTCTGCTTTCTCACCTTGACTCTAAAGTTACAGGATCCCAAAGTACATTTTTCCCATTCTCCGCACTGAACGCAGTATAGTAATAGATACCTGATTGTGTGATCATGCAATAAGCCTTACAATTGTTATGGCTAATCGCATCTTGGAACAGGTTTAAAATGATAATTCCGGTCAATGCATTTACCAGAGCTCAGAAGAAGTAGCAAGCTAGCAGTACCCTTAGTAGCCACCTCCTTAATCACACTTAAAGTTTTCTCACACACTTCCTTATTTGTCACTCAGCATGCAATATCAACATCAAAGAGATATGTCTTCACTCCCAGTTTATAGACAATATTACTTACATCAGTATTAAAATGATTGGATTTTCAGTTCTCTTATACCAAATGGCCTGGCTCCATTGTTTGGTCTGGCTTGACATCACAGCTGTCTGGAGACCCATTGTTTCAGTTTCTTTAAAATATATATACAGTGGTCTGTAGCTCCGCCCCAAAGGAGTATTTCCCTCTCACTTCATGGTGTTAGCTGTTTGGTGTATCATGACGACTCTTGACCGCTTTCATTGCCATACAAGCGGAAAATATCCCCCCATATGTTCTTTCTCAAAAGTATAGTGAATAATGGCACAGAAAATTATTGCACCTCATGCATGCATTATGAACTGGAAGCAAGTCTATTTGTTTTTTTCACTGCAGCAGGCTTTTTTATTCATTTAGTCAGGACTCGTGCATCTTTACTCTGTTTTCCTTGCCCACTATTCTTCCCCCTCTATTTCTTTTATATTTACTTTTCATTTATGTTTATTTCCCGTTGTTTTTTCCTCCTATTGAATTTTTCTATTGTAACATCCATCTATCTCTTCCTCTCCATGTCTTTCCCATTGACCTTGCAGTTGTATTTATCTACTGTTGGCCAAAGTCAATAGGTATTGTTTTAATGAGCCACCAAATGCAACTTCAGGGATATAAATGCTGTTTACATGTTAGTGCATTAAAGCTGGACCTACTGCCTGTTCCAATACTTCTGTCAAAGCAAGAAGTATTCACTTTTACCTCCAGGGAATTCTTTTACATGAATACTGTGCCGAGCATGGCTGATCTCAAATACCATTAGCCAGGTCACTGTGAGAGCAGCATATGGGATAGTGGCAGGATAGTCCGTATTAAATTACTGCCTCCAGGGAGTTTTTGTCAAGGTTTCAGTCATATTCCTCTCCTACTGTATATCAGTGGTGCAGAAGGGCCGCAGGGGGAATAAACTTTTTCATCCTCAGCCAATCCGCTTGGCAAACAGATGGTTACAGAGGTTGGACTTGAAAGACCTCAAATTGTAGATTTCAGAATTTATAGCTTATTTTATTAATGTAGAAACATCTTAAGGCCAACATCACAGTACACTGGCATTCTTTATTTAATCATAAAGGAAACCCTGTTACATAATTATTGTTGATCTTGTAGCAAAGTCCGTCTGTAAACTAACTATTTGTTTATATCACTGCACAAACATTTTGAACTCTCCTAGTTTCTGTGCACCCTCCGTTCATCTTTCAGATTCTCACTAAAGAACAGCAGTCTTCTCCATTCTCGATTTAGTGGTTTTGTTCCCTGCGTCCCACAGTATGTAAAATGAATGAATGGATGAATGAATGAAATGTGGTACTAACACCACTTTGCATTTCAATGTTTTTGCATGGTATATTATTGTTGTGGAATGTGCTTTGGAGAACAGTTGTCTATAGGTAAAAGGAAAATAAATTAATATTAAGCCACAAAAAGAGCTTTCTGCAGCAAAGGCACTTCCAACTTGCCATTGAATGACATTGGAAAGGCACCTTCTTCCACTTGCAACGTTTTGTCCAGGGCACCTTTTAAGGAAGGAAAGGCGGTCCATTTTACATTTATCTTACCTATGAAGAGGTCTTGGATTCCATTGTAGTGCCTCCTTTTAATGGATGTCTTCAGAAAGATGTTCTCCCTTGTTGTGATCTGTTTGTTGGTCTCTCTATCTTTCTATCAATTGTAGGAAAGTGTCCCTTTTTGACATGGTCACCCCTACTTTTTGCCTGGTCAGTGATGCCATTTTGACAGAAGTGCACTGGGTTCCTGCTATCTATGCCCCCAGTCCCAGATCTCTTTTCCTAAAACTGTACAATTGTTTCCCCAATTGGCAACGCCTTTAGCACCTCTGTAAGTCCCTATTAAATGGTACCCCAGGTACCTAGGGCATGGGTGTAAAGAGGGTCCCTAAGGGCTGCAGCATGTATTGTGCCACCCAAAAGGACCCCTCGCCCCGTTCATGCAAACTGCCAATGCAGGCTGCGTGATCTCGTGCAGGCAAAATGAAGACATGACATAGCACACCTCCTGTGAACCATGCCTACAGACACTGCCTGCAATATATATAAGTCACCCCTACAACAGGCCTTACAGCCCTAAGGCAGGGTGCATTATATTACATGCGAGGACATATCTGCATGAGCAGATTTGCCCCAGTGATGTCTAAGTCAATTTTTGGACATTGCCAGTGAACAGGAGAGCCATCTTGAGTATATGTACTGGGCACTGGTGACTACGAGTTCCCCAGCTACCTGATGGCTTCACTGAAACCAAAGATGTTTGATATCAAACATCTCGTATTAATAAGCCCACACTGATTCCAGTGATGGATTTATTAATACATGCACCTAGAGGGTACCTTAGAGGTGCTCTCTGAAAACCTACCAAACCCTAGTGTACTGGCTGACTGGTGTAGACCAGCCTGCCACCACAGACTGGTTTCGGACCCCTTCAGGTGCGAGCCCACGCTCTCTGAGGGCAGAAACAATGACTGCTCTGGCCGAAGGTGTTGTCACCTCCTCCAAGCAGGATAGCTACTAATCAGCATATCATGGCAGGAGGCTTCAAAGGCTTCCTCCGCCTTTGATATGTGACCCCGGCTTGCTTCAGACAGGGGAAACTCCACCCCCTGCCCAGGGCCCCTCTGGCACCAGGACAGTGGGGAAATCAGCTAGTCAGGAGGCGTTTTTACTATCAGGTCAGTTTCACCCCTAAGGTGGGCTACCTGATTTGAACACTAAAACTAGAATTCTACCATCTTGTTTTTTTGGTGGAATTAGGTTCACTGGGTCAGGATTATACTCGCTTCCCACAGGAAGTGGTCATATAGGGGGTTCAGTCACCATAAAGCTGAGTAGCCCATTGGCTGCTACCTGTCACTCCACTTAACGCCCCTAAATTGAGTATTTAGGTGGTACCTCTGATGCCAGAAACTCAGATTCGATGGACCCAGAAGAAGAGGACAAAGAAGAGCCACAAAAATGAGAACTGAAGACTTGCTGTGGACTTTTTGGCGCCAAACCCTGCTTGCACCAGTCTAGACAATCATGAAGAAATTGACTCTTCGTACAGCTGGGCCTCTACCAAGAACCCTGGTAGATTGCCAGCCCTTGCAAATTGCCAGAAATCTCCCTTGAAGTAGAGGAGCTACTCCCCTGCAGTCCACAGGCACCAAAACAGCGGAGTCCAGTTTACCTTGCTGCCGCTCCCTGATCGCACCAACGCAGCAGCCATCCAGGAAGAGGTCACTGCAATCCTGAAGGTCAGATCCATCTCCCCACCAAGTGAGAAGACGCCAGGACCAACCGTAGCTGCATAGCACCAATACCCAGGGCACTGGACCCTTTGCAGCAACCCAAGTCTGTTTGAGTCCAATCTGGACTCCAATAACAATGAGACTGAGCAGCCGTCAGCACCACAAAGAACCACTTCCAGAGTGGCCCAGGTGTCCTGATTTTTGCACCCTCAACCGGCGAGACCGACAACTGCCAGGACCTGCGACACACCAGCCAGCTGACCCTAACGCATCTGCACTGAGCACCCCGGCCCGGGTTCTTGAGAACCAACTGTGCTGTCTTGCTCCCAGGACCCTCATGAACCAGGCCTCCCATTGGGAGCTCTTGGACTTGTCCCCATGTCCCTCTCTGCAGCCTGTTATTAGGTGTCCCCCCCGTTCGGTGTAGTGATTAAGGCTACCAACCCAACCAGCACCTCTGTACCTGGACGCCCCAGGGCAGCTAAACCCTGACTGCTGGTAATACTTTGGACCTTACCCCCCCACCACCTTAATTCCTGAAGGGGACTCCCAGAAACCTACTGCAAGTACCTGAATACCGTTTATCCCTTTTTCTCCTATAGGAAAGCATTGCGCATAAAGACGCATTTAAGTGAACATTTTACTTAGCTCTGATAATCAATATTTTAGAAAGTACTTATTTGCTTACGAAGCTGTTGGTATCAAAATTTATATAGAAATCCAAGTAATTTTTTCTACATTGGTCTCAGATTTATTCTTTGAGTGTGTGTTTCATTTATTGCCTCTGTGAGTACAACAAATGCTTAGCACTACCCTCTGATAAGCCTAAACTGCTCGCCCATGCAACCACAAAAGAGTGCATTTAGTGTTTTCATTTTTGCCCCTGTAAACCAGTAAGGGTCGCCTGGACTCTCTACACAGCGTACCTCATTTTTGTGCACTATATAGAGAGTCAGCTCTATCTATCTATCTATCCATCCATCCATCCATCCATCCATCTATGTTTGGGTGCATTCATTGCACAAAACGTAGTGATATTATTAAAAACACATATTTCACAGTGAACCGTGAAATATGGATTTTAATATCATAGTGACATCACAGTGACAGTCCCCAAACCACTCTATGTAGAATTACCAATGTCAGGTCTACTAGTATTATTTGGCATGGAATATATAATTCTGAGGCAAAGTTATGTAAATTATGCACCAAAATGCACATTATTGTAGCACATTCTCTGGCAGTATTCTCATCTTTCTGAGCTACAAATAAAATTCTGCAGCCAAAGAATTGTATAAATCCACTAGCCCATACCAAAATGCCTTTTATTTTATCATACATTTACGTATAAAAGGTATACAAAATCAAACATTCTAATTCAAACCAGTGCTCATTGCTCACTGTGCTTTGAAAAAAAATGCTATATTAAGTTTAAAAAAATTTATATATTAAAATACCTAATGGGTAACGTGTAGTGTGGTCACATATTGTCAATTCAGGGTTCTGGTCACATTTACAAACCACTCTGCCTTCTGTCTCACGGTTTATGATGTCACCAGAACCCCTCATTGCCAATACTGGACCATTTTGCTAATTTCTCCATTATACATTCTTCTATATATATATCTTCAAGTTAAGTAGATGTGCAGATAAGAATAGTAAATGTATACATATCTACATATGTATACCTTCACAAATTAGGTAGTTGATATTCTAGATGTGATATTTATTTGTAGCACAATATTTAAAATACTGTCACAGCAAAGGTGATCGCCATCTAACGAAGGACATAAAGCAAGCAACAGCAACAGAGATGTAGTGTCCACTTGTTGTGGTTCTCAGCCAGCTGGTACAAAACGTTCAAAATTAAAACAGGTAAATGACCTTCTCTGGGTCAGAGTCTGCCAGGCAGTCCCTTAAGAACATGAAAGACAAAGGCAGTATAATATGTAGCAGAATTATTTATGAGAACAAGCAAAGAAAGAGATGACAAAAACAATTTCTTTAAGTAAAGAAGATAATTGCAAAATTGAAACGGGCTCTTTAAAATCAGTGCATTTCTAAGGCCTGGTGTGATTAGTCTGGAGAAATGCTGGAAACTTTTTTTTTTTAAATTTGAGAAAAAGAAAGCCATTCTCATTAAATGGGAAAGTATCTGTTGCTGCAACAAGGCTGAAAATTTAATTGGAAAGTAATTTAAAAATTTCTCCTAATCTCTTGTTTTCTTCAGTTCAGGGGTTTTAAAACATTACGTTTGGCCTTAAAGGAGCCATTCAGTGTAGAGAAAAAAGATCTCTTTAACCAGTCCTGCACCTCTGATAATCACAAATAATAGGCATTCTAGAATGTTCCTTTGTTTGATGCCGTTTGCTTGGGTTCTGAGATGTATTGTGACATCATTCATTGGATGGCTCCTTTAATTATTTGAATCCTCTGAATTGACCTCAATTGATGAATAAGCATGTCCATATTTCAGTACCATAACCTCAAGGTAGTTAAGTAAGAAACTCTTTGAGAGCAGTGATCAAGTCGTTACTTGCCAAAGGACATGCTTTGCTTCCAGATAGGGCTTCATTGGTACATAGATAATGCTTTCAAATAACTGGGTGGCTTGACTGCAAGGGTCCAATATCCTTAATTCTTCACTGTTCTTGACACTGAATAAAGGGATGCAAGTACAGAAACATTTCTTCTTTGTTTGACCTCTGTTTTCCAGATAAGTCGGCCCATCACCAAGTTGTCTCTTGACTTTCATGGATAAAGCCTGCCCACTTCCTCGCTGGAATAACTGTCCTTGCAATCATGTGCCATGACCAGTGAAGTGCCTTTGCAGTTTCCCTGCTTTTCAGCCATGCGGATGATTCGAAGATTCCAGTTGGGCTGTTCTGGCCAATTCATTCCCCGACCATAAAAAGAAGGAGGGAGCACAGTGCCTGGCATACCAGCACACAGTTAGCCCAGATGCATTGTGGTTAATGTAGTGTATGATAACACTCACTACAGTTGAACGTCTTTAGTATTCACCATTGTTGGTGCAACCAGTGCTGCGTATCTCTAGACACATGTTTGTTTCAGGATTGTTAGAGCATCTACTGAAGAAGGATCTACATCTTGAAACATGTATCTAGAGATACACAGCACCGGATGTAAATGTCTGCCATTTTTATCCCTGCCAGATTAGCCACCTCCATTTTAACTATCTCAGCCATCACTTGCTCTCACGTTCAGAAAAGTTTCTAAATCATCAAAATGACCTCTTCTTTTACTGATTTCTTTCCAGCCTAGTCCTTGTGATACAGTATCATATACTTTACACCTGTCTCCACTATATCTCTATCTGAAGTTGCTTACTGCTGTATTCAAACATCTTATTATCATATCTTCTGTAAAAAATATATTTTAGTGTAAACTCAAAGTAACATTATCAAGGCAGCGGGCAAGGAACAACACTTCTGTACTCTGTTTCAGGAGTATATACCAGTAGTTGTTGACAGTGCTGCTAGTTATGTCTAGTGAAGTGCCTTGATGCTAGCCTTAATGTTACCCCTGTCCCTCTGTCATCGTTTTCATGCTTTCTCGCGTCAAAGGTAAAAATATATCCAACTTACCATGTTCAAATCTCCCATCGCTTAACATGCTCAAATTTGGCCTTCGGGCTTCCTATCCTGCCACTTCTTCATAACAGCTATTTCTGCCCTTTTCCTCTCGTAACAATATTTTTCACATCCCTTTATCAATTTATGTGAAAAATAAGAGCTTTAATGGCAACCTTACTTGTTACCTGATATGATGGTACAACTTGGTCAACCTGCATACAGTAAGTCTCTATCTCATAATGAAATATTTGTTGCCTAAGGCAGGCACATTGCCAATTTGGATCCCATACAGTGGAATCTCCCGATAGGATCAATTAATCTCCACAGTGCCTCCTTAGCCTCCCTAAAACATATCCAAATTATCTCGAGTGCTTAGCACAGGCAGTGCACAACGCCAAGAGACAAATGTGTTACTTGTAGAACATTGATTTTCCTATTCAATTTATGGCTCTGAATGGAATTGTAGTCCTATTTTCCAGATAAAACTTCTTGGCAGGTACAATGTAGAAGAAGCTTTGTATTGAATTGGGAATTTTCAGCTTTCTAGAAACCAGAAATTGTTCTGTGGCAGACCCTTCAATATGGAATAACTACAAACAGAAGCAATGTATCCAAGACTGATGGCTTGTCTTCTTGTGAGACCCAGGGAGTCTGCTTCTGGTACTGCCCTACTCCTCCATTGGATTATGAAAATGTCTCATCGGATGATTGCCATCTGGCCCTACTTCTTGCAGAGGGCAGGCCAACATCACAGTTAGAGACCTAATAAGACCTGAGCACTTGGTGAGCCTTACCTTTCCCTCTGATTTGTAGGTGGATGAATGTGAGAAGACCTTTGAAGATTTGATCTTACCGTGTTCGTCTTCTTCCGATGCTACTGCTGTTTGTGAGACCCTGCCAGCATTGATCTATGAGGGTACTTTGGATTGCTGCAGATGATCCCTGATTTGTCCCCCCCACTCAATTTGTGCCTTGAATGTTAGTGTTCTCGGATGGCCCCTATGGTCCATTTGGTTGCATTTGTTGTTTTACGACTATGCTCTTGGTAATCCAACAGAGGACACTGTTTATGGAACTGGTAATTAAAACACAAGGGAGGATTTGCTTATGACCTCTGTGCTTCTGTTGTTTTAAGGTCTGGCTGTGACTGATTGTTTTGTTGGGACAACAGAAACCTCTTACGTTAGGGGGCTGGGTAGTTCTGCAGGCTCGCTGAGGTGGAGTTTAGGATAGGAGTTGGCATTTTATGGGAAACATTGCAGATTTTCCTTTTCTGTTTATTCATGTATGTCACCTGAGTTGCCACTGTGGGTAGGTGTGGTGGATCTAGTGTGTGGGATGAACACTGCAGCAGAAATAGAGTGTGGTATTCCTTTGAAACTCCTAATGTGGAATGTAAATTGTCTGAGCAAAGGGTGGACTCCCAAAACCTACAGAGACAGAGGTTGCATATTGTATTTCTCCACAATACTCATTCAATGGGAAATGAGTGTCACGTTGTGGGCCAGAGAAATCATAAATTATTAGCCAAGGCTGGTGTCTCCTGAGAAGTCTGAATATTTGCAAGGGTGGGTGGTGCTCGCAGAGTTGTACTCTGTGGAATTTTGCAGAGTTCACGAAAAACTCTGCCAAATTCCATGGAGTTCCACATTCTGGCAGAGTATTGCTTGGCCACCCATACCCTTTGTCTGTTTGTTGCTAGCAACCAAGGATACTAGACTGCCCATGTCAAATAAATACTAGGACACATCTGCTTGGCGGGAGCAGTCGCCATGATAATAAAGCCAGTTGAAATAATAATCTTAAAAGTGACAGTACTATGTAGGACCGCAGTTAGCATTAGCACTTCTGTCACACTCACTAGTTCAACAGCAAGAGGACAAATTGCAAAACAGAAAAGAAAACAACATCACCTGATTTGCAACAGCCTTCGTTATGTTCTTAATCTTAAGGACCTCTCTTAATTCGGGTGAGCAACACAGTGAAATATAAAGATATAGATGAAAGCCCTAGTTGCAGTATGCCCTGTCTGATCTCTTTGGTCATAGCGGCAGAAAAGAAAACACAAGAACTGTTCTGCCAAGCCTATTCTAAATACATCGAGACACCTCCCTTATACATTGCATGCCAATAACCCCTCACCTCCCTTATACACCGGCGAGGCATGCAACAAGCCGTACAAACTGGACTTCAATTTTAAAGTAAACCTCACCTGACCTGACATTTTGTTCTAATCCGCTGGGTGCCTCCAGTTAGGCTCCTTAGTAGTCAAGGCAGTGTGGTGGGTGATCCTTCGCTGTACAGAGACAGGCCTTCCTCACACACCCCAGTGAGGCTGTAGGCAGGCCCTGGGAGCTGAATCCAGCCGGGTACCTTCTTATCAGGTTAAGGCTGTGATTGGCACAGCGCTGGCCAGCTGCCCTCTGGCCACTCAGAGCTGCTGCCTCTAATCCCTGGGGCCCGCTTCCCACGGTGCCGCTGCATGATGGGGTTTGGGTTAGCACTGCGGTGGACCGCCCTTGTTGGGTTGGTGCTGCTGCACTCCAGGCCACGCCGGAGTGTCCGGGGGCACAGCCTCACTCCCTTCTCGAATTTCATGGAGCGCGCATCGGATGAACTTGTGCGCTACGTAAGGTCCGTGCATATTGGCATCATGACGTGCCTTTATGACAGGCTTTGCCATAGCAACACAATGTTGTTGATGTGCAGCTGATCAACATGGGAGGACACTCAGGTTGGCGGGTGCCAGTAAAACTCCGCTAAGCGGCAGAGGTGGAGTTTTTGCTGGACTCTGCCTCCAAGCAGAGCGTGGAGTAGCAAAAACTCCGATACCTCTGCCAGCGGAGCGGAGTTTACCACCCACCCTTAAATATTTGTTATAAAGCACATACTTTGCGACAGCTGTTTTACTATGAAATGTCCAGGAAGTTAACATTAAGCATGTTTACACCTCTACTAGGCCCCAATCGCCTATTAATCAATCTGGGTTTATGAAGCGCACTACTCACCCGTGAGGGTCTCAAGACGCTGGGTGGGGGGTGGAAGCAGCTCCGTTGGGGTCATGCGAAGAGCCAGGTTTTGAGGTCCTTTCTGAACTGGTGCAGTGCCGGGCTGTGTCAGAGGTGAAGGGGGAGGTCATTCCAGGTCTTGGATGCGAGGTAGGAGTAGGATCTTCCACCTGCTCTGGTCCTGTAGACACGAGGGACGGTGGCTAAGGCGAGGTCGGCTGATCAGAGGTTTCTATTTGGGCAATGGAAGGAGATTTGGTAGTTGAGGTATTGGGGCCCGGTATTGTGGAGTGCTTTGTAGGCGTGTGTGAGCAGTTTGAAGGTTATTCGTCTTTCGACGGGGAGCCATAAGAGGTCGCGGAGGTGTTGGGTGATGTGGTCGTGTCATGGGATTTCGAGGATAAGTCTGGCTGCAGCGTTCTGGACGATTAATGAGATATTTGCCCTGGTGGATGCTGACTAATGAAGCTTCAATCTAGAAGTTCCATGAGACCGAACTTGGTAGACTCCACAAGTGCTTAGACTGGATGAGGAAAATGCCATAGCCTCTTGATATTCCTTCTCTGGATGCAGAGAAGGCCTTCGATTCTTCTGAATGGGGCCATTAAAAGATTGGCATTGGTGCTTGATTGCAGGCATGGTTCACCCTGATGCACACGGAGTCCATAGCATCAGTCAGAGCCAATGAAAAGATAGGCATTGGTGAATAATTTTTAGATATGGGTGACCCTGATGCATTCAGAGTCCACAGCATCAGTCAATGGTGTTTCATCTCAATGGCAAACCTCAGGACAATGTTGGAGTGCTGTCTCCCCACTTTTGATCTCATTCTCCCTGAAGGAAGTAGCTTGGGGGAACCTACTTGTCAGGGAATATCAGTGGGTTGATTCAGGGAATGAGAGGATTTGACTTTATGCAGGCAACATTTTGTTGTATCTAGCAGATTCCTATTTTACAGATCACATGGGGTGCTATCCATTTTTTGGGAAGTTCGGTCTCCACTCCAGTTTTTGTAAATACTGTATGAAGTTCATATTATTCTGAATGAGTAGCTGTGTACTGGATCCCCTACTTTGTTACACTCTTTCTATTGGTGATCCAGGATTGTGTTATTTGGAGATTGCTAATGGTTGGTTGTGATTCTTGGAGCAAAACCTGCGGTATCTCCTAGTTAATTTTAAAAATGTGTTTTTTCACAATGGAGGAAACTAAGGGCCCGATTCTGATGCTGGTTGGAAAAGCTTCCCAACCGAGGGCCTGATTCTGATGCGGTTAGGAAGGCCTCCTAACGGCATTTGCTCCTTCCAAATCGGATCGGGAACATGTCTTCCCGACCGAGGGCCCAATTCTGATGCGGTTAGGAACAAATGTTCCCATTGAAGTCAATGGGAGTTCAACCAAATCGTATCTGGAAGCATCCGGATGCATCCTACTCCGCCGGTCGGACTTTCCCGATCCGAGTGGGTCGGACACCATTTCCCAACCGATTCGGTCGGGAAGCTTTTCCAACCTGCATCAGAATCGGCCCCTAGGTCTCAAACTCAGATGTCACTTGCTATGTAGATCATAATTTAGGCTAATTCTCCCCTCGATTGCAAAATATAATATTGGACCTTTGCCCTGATTGATGAAACATTCACAAAGATTGTGGTCTTGCATGTGACAAGATTACCAGTCATTATCTATATCACAATAAGGGTTTTTTGTAGTTACCAACAAATAGTAGAGTGGCTGTGGAATACTGAAGGCTGCCACATTAATGTCAGACCAAGAGGTGAACTGACTAGAAAGATTCCATTTTGGTCCAGTAAAGCTTTTGGAGAGTTGGTTCAGTGAAGGGTTTCAGAATTTGGGATGGAACTGGGATTTCCAAACTCGGGGACATGGCTGTGCGTTCCAGTGGGAAAACCTTCTCACAAATCCAGGCCGACTTCAGCTATGGAGATGGAAAGGCAGATAAATATCTGCCATACTCTGAGTAAATCTGGGTTGTACTTCCGATTACTGACCCCCAGAATATTGTGGTACAAGAATATTGAGGACAGAATATCGAAATGTGAGTGCACATAGGGGAAAATAGATTTACTATTCACGCCAAAGAATGTTTATTTCAAGCCAAGCTCATAAACCATATAAATAGCATAGATACACACAATAATAATACAAAAAAAATCTAAAAAAGATAAAATCTGTACATTAGAATGCATAATTTCTACAAACATAGAAAAGGGACAATAGTAAACCAGAGCATGATACAAATGCTTAGCACTTCCAGAGTGCCAAGCCTTAAATAGCTGCTGACATGGCTACTGTAGTTAGTTACAAGTCCTATCTGACCTTCTTCCTAGGAAGCCATACACTGTGCAAAAATCTGCTCAGACAGAACACAAATAATTCAGATGAATCAGTCTGAGTGATCCGTAATGCCTCCAGGTATGACCTGAGGCCCAAGGTTATACATATGGGTTGGATCCATCTTCTGGGTGCAGTTTGATAAGCAGTGCAGAAGAAAAGGACACAAGGGACTGTTTTGCATACTTTGTTACTACACATAGTGCAAATTGTGTTTATTGTGCCACCATTTGTCCAATTAGCAGTGTAGTTCTTGATTTTAAGAGTGCCATAGCAGAATTTAAGAAATTACATTTTTACTTTGTTTGGGGTGATGCAATCTAAAAATACTTCAAAGGCAGGAGCAGGTTTGAATTGCAGGAACTTGTATATATGTGGAGTTAGGTATAGAAAATCTAGACTTAAGTACCTGTTAATATTTTATTTTCGATATTTTGTCCTCAAGACTATGTTCCATCGAAATTCTGGTGTTGATATTCAGGGTGTACACCCTGAAGGTGCAATTCACTGAGAAGCTCTGCCACAATTTCATGGGGGCAGGAGCACCATTCTTCCCAAGTGTATTATGGAATGTGCAGTTCATTATAGTATTTGTCATCCAATAAAGGTTCAACCAGTGCTGGATACCTCTGGCCGTGCTTTTCATGCCACTTGGCTGTCATCAGCAGAGACCAGTCCTTAATTTTGGCGTTGCTTAAAGAGCTGATTTCAGTTTCAAAGATCAAGTACCTCTCCAAGCTCAGGCACCTCTCCCGTTACCCAAAGATAGAGACCAGCATCATTCCTATGTAAATATTATTCTAAATTGGTAAAATATTTAGTCTGCAAGACTGAGGTGACTAGTTCTTAATAAGATGTACAAAGCTATTGCATAGGAACCTACACTCACTGTTGTTTCAACCAGTGAGGACAATTATTGTAACTGCAGGGAATAGTTATTCTAAAGAAGTAAGGTTTTTGGATGCAGTGGTTCAGGTTCTAGTTGCTACTGTTTCAGAGGATGAGAAAATTAAAAGGATGTGAACACCTGTAATTGTAATATGCAGCACTGACCATGAAATGCGTTGGACACTTGGAGTGGAACATCTCAGTGAGGTACTGCCACTTGAGGAAACATATTAAGGTATCCACCGGTGACCGTGAGGGGTAGAATTGTACATTTGGAATATGGAAGTGAGCAGAGTGCGGTATCCCCACTAAGAGAGTATGGGAAACACATTGGTGGCCAGGTTTGGACAAGATAGTGGATTTGGTAGTAAGAGGTTGTATTGCACGTGCTGGGAACGAACTGCGGTGATATGATTTCATCAAAATATACACTGGATTTAGTAGTTCCAGGTGACCTGAGAAAGGGATTGTTGATCCCTAATACCAAAAGTATCTTCATGTTTATGAAAGAGGTTTTAAATGTTGAAACATTTCCCTACTCATCGACACAGATAATTGCGTGGAATTTCAATCCTATGTAATGATGGGCAGGATATTGGGAGGAGCATGTCTTTCAAGTGCACACTGGGAAAAACATTGTGCTGTCCTTATGCCATCTGTCTGACAGAGCAAACCCGAAAAATGGTCGATGAGTTTTTACAACTATATTATATTATGGAAATGGAGCAATTAAACAAAATCATTGGATGAAAGTATTAAAAAAGTTTATAATGAGAAACAAGAAAAGCAATATACACACATAAAAATCAGCGGCGGCTGCCATAAACAAAGGGTGGTGGAGCGGGTGGGGTCGCGTGGCAGTCCTTGCGGGGAGGTGTGGGGGGCGATTACAATATTTATTTTAAAAATGACCTTTTACTGTCGTGGCCGGCCGTCTCCAGCGTTGCGTCCCGCTTTCGCTGCCCCTGGACCCAGACTCCCATTCAAATCCCTGTGCTGCAGACCAGCGCGGGGATTGGTCTGAGCAGGCAGGAAAGATGCCCTGCTCAGACCAGGGAATCTGTGGGGTTTCTCCAGTCCGGCTGCTCAGTGCAGCTGGGCTGGAGAAAACCTAAGTGTGCATGCGTGTTTTGGTTGGCCTGAGACAGCCGGCCAAAACACATTTGCGCACTTAGGGAGTGGAGTGCACATAGCACTCCTCCTCCCCCCTCCCATGCCTAAGCCCTGCCCCTCCCAACACCGCTGGCTAAGAGCCGGCAAATGTAAATTAAAACTATGTAAGAGCATCGTTATATTTAAAATTTGCTGGCTCTGAGCCAGGCATTGGGGTGACGCTCCTCCACAATTGTGGAGGAGCCGCCACTGATAAAAACACACACTAATGTTGCACTGAAATAGTGAAATCACAGTAGTAAAACGCTCAAAGTGTTGCAGTTGAAAGGTAACAACAAGACAGAATGACAGGAAAAAAACACTTTCACTGTGCAATAGAAACAAAAGAATTGAAATAAAACAAAAATGTTGTCGTGGCTAGACAATACAAAAATAAAATCGCTGGAAAGAAGCAATTAAATTGTGGCAACGCCAAACAATGTAGAAAACAAAATCACGCAAAATAAACGCTTGAAAATGATGCATTAGGCATATGCAAAAACATTCTATAGCTAGTTGTATATATCATAATAGCTAACATAGTCGTGGTTCTGAATCCCCCCTGGTTCTTCTGCTTCTGTGTGATCTTCCTCTCAAAGGGATGGAGGGGTTGAATGACCGAACCTGCGACTCTTGGGTTCGAGTCCGGGGGCTTGTCTAGTTTTGTGTATGTTCTAGCAAACTTGTCCTTTTCTTTTACAAATGACAATTGAAGCAATTGGCCCTGGACTACTGGACCTGCCTGGTTCAATTTCAAGTTCAAGTTTAATTTAGTGCATCAGTTAATTAAACCCATCGCAATTAGTAACCATTTGATACATGATTACAAGGATGAAATATGATTATAATGTGCTTAAATCGGTGTTAAAATATATACAAAAATAAATATTAAAGCTTAAGATTGATGCGTGCTGAGCACAGATGTTAATTCTGGCAACTTTTGCATCATTTGTCAATAAGTGTTTGGAACGTGGAGAGAAATTGTACAAATTGACAGTTCAACACGGTATCCTCTGGGTTCAGACAGTTGACAATTGCCTGCCTGCATGTTCCTATGCCTCTAGCGTTAACGCACGTTTTCAGTAGTTCACGTCGTGCATGCATCAATCTTGGGCAAATGCAAACCAGGTGGATCAGGTCGTCTTTTGGCGCCTAACAGTCTGCATCCAGTTCCGGCATTTGCCAGCCAGGGCGGTTTTCCCACTAGTGACGGAAATTACTCTAGCGTTAGGACCAACTATTTCCATTTTGTAACCCCTGAATAGGTGCAAAATCAGGGGCGGGTTTCATGGAATAATAAGTATTACTGAGCACAGTATTTTATTGTTGGAGTTTTGTGCAGAGCGCTGTAGCCTGTAGCAACACCTGATAAAAGCACACTGTCTGGCGATGACTTGCTTCATAAGGACGAATTCCAAATGAATCTTCGCAGGTGATGCGGTTCTTGGGATCATGAAAACTTGTCTACCCCCACACACCACGCCGGCCACACGCTTGACCCCGTCTTCTCCTCCAGTAAGGACATCTCCTTCAGCCACACCACCGGACTCCACTGGACAGACCACAGCTGCGTCCACTTCAGCTTCAGCAGGACCACCACGCACCACCACACGCAACAGTTTCCGCGCAGAAGCTGGAACAAGATCACCACCGACCAACTCACCACATCCCTGAGCCAGAACCCTCCCGCCAGCTCAACGAACCCCAACCAAGCCGCCAGCAACCTCACAAGATGGATCACCAACTGCGCAGACGACCTCGCCCCATTGAAGACCCCCCAGTCAGACACGGCAACAAGAAAGCATCCTGGTTCACCGACGAACTCAAGAAATCCAAGAAGAACTGCCGGGCCCTCGAGAAAGCATGGCGCAGAGACCCGACTGCAGACAACATGACCACCCTCAAGCACGCCACCCGAAAACACCACCAGCTGATCCACTCCACCAAGAAAACCGCATTCAAGGAACGACTGGACAACAACGCCCACAACAGCAAGGAACTCTTCATCATCGTCAAAGAGCTCTCGAACCCCAGCGCCGGAAACAACGACATCACTCCCTCGCAAGACCTCTGCAACTCGCTCGCCTCGTTCTTCCACAGCAAGATCGCAGACATACACAACAGTTTCAGCACACAGCCGACGTACCCTACGACCGTTCCAACGTCCCCCACCTCCACCCTCCGAGCCTGGACCCCGATCAACACCGAAGACACTATCCGCACGATGAACTCCATCCACTCCGGATCACCTACCGACCCCTGCCCTCACCACGTCTTCAACAAGGCCGACGCCGTCATCGCACCCCACCTCCGGGACATCATCAACACCTCCTTCGACACCGCCACCTTCCCAGAGAGCTGGAAGCACGCCGAACTCAGCGCCCTACTGAAGAAACCGTCAGCGGACCCCACCGACCTCAAAAACTACCGCCCCATCTCGCTCCTTCCTTTTCCTGCCAAAGTCATCGAGAAGACCGTCAACAGACAACTGGCCGCCTTCCTCGAGACGAATGGATCCCTCGACCACTCGCAGTCCGGCTTCCGGGCCAACCACAGCACCGAGACCGCCCTCATCGCAGCCACCGACGACATCCGAGCCCTGCTCGACAACGGGGAAACAGCGGCCCTCATCCTCCTGGACCTCTCCGCAGCGTTCGACACAGTCTGCCACCGCACCCTAGTGCAACGCCTGAACAACGTCGGAATCCAAGAGAAAGCACTGGAGTGGATCATCTCCTTCCTCGCCGGAAGAACCCAGAGAGTCCGCCTCCCCCGTTCAGTTCCGAGGCCACCGAAGTCATCTGCGGCGTACCACAAGGATCATCACTCAGCCCCACCCTCTTCAACGTCTACATGAGCCCCCTCGCAGCCATCGCACGCCAACACAACCTCAACATCATCTCCTACGCCGACGACACCCAGCTGATCCTCTCCCTCACCAACGACCCCACAACCGCCAGAACCAACCTACATGAAGGGATGAAGGACGTAGCCGAGTGGATGAGGAACAGCCGCCTGAAACTGAACTCAGATAAGACGGAAGTCCTCATCCTAGGATCATCACCCTCCACCTGGGACGACTCCTGGTGGCCCCCTGCCCTGGGCAACGCACCCAAACCAACGGACCACGCACGCAACCTGGGCTTCATCCTGGACTCCTCCCTCTCAATGACCCGACAAGTCAACGCCGTCTCCTCGTCTTGCTTCAACATCCTACGCATGCTGCGCAAGATCTTCCGGTGGATCCCCACCGAAACCAGGAAGACGGTCACCCAGGCCCTCGTCACCAGCCGACTGGACTACGGCAACTCCCTCTACGCCGGAACCACAGCCAAACTTCATAAAAGACTCCAACGCATCCAGAACGCTGCAGCTCGACTCATCCTGGACATCCCCCGACACAGCCACATCGCCAGACACCTGAGAGACCTGCACTGGCTCCCCGTCAGCAAGAGAATCACGTTCCGACTCCTCACCCACGCACACAAAGCCCTCCACAACCAAGGCCCCAGATACCTCAACGACCGTCTGACCTTCTACACTCCCACCCGCCAGCTACGATCGACCAACCACGCCCTCGCCGCCGTCCCCCGCATCCGAAGAGCCACAACGGGAGGAAGATCCTTCTCCTACCTGGCTGCCAAGACGTGGAACTCCCTACCCATCCACCTCCGCCTTACCCAAGACCACCTCTCCTTCAGGAAGCAACTCAAGACCTGGCTGTTCGAACAGTAGCGGACCCCCCTCCCCCAAGCGCCTTGAGACCCTCCGGGTGAGTAGCGCGCTATACAAATGATTGATTGATTGATTGATTGAATTATTTCTTCAAGAAAGGCAGTGTCTCGACCTCGCAAAGCCTCACTGCTGTGATTGAGGATTGAGACACGTTTTGTAGCCATGACTGTCAGCATTGGAGTAAGTGAGGGTCCATCTAAATTATTATATCATGTGAGAAAAGCAGCTGTCAGTGCATTTCCCTTTCTTGTTAGTTCTTGCTTTTGCAGTAGGAAGGTTCCTTTATTGTCGATCAAGAACCCCAAATATGTGTAGACATCTACACGCTCAAGAGGCTGCCCACTTAGAAACCAGCTTTTGGTGCGATTGTTACTGGCCGAGATTGTCATGATTTTAGTCTTAGTTCTGTTAATTTCCAGCATGTTTTCATGGGTGTATTCAGAAAGCGCATCCAACAAGCGCTGTAGTCCAACCTTTGTTAGTCTGCATACAATAGATGGCTAAGCCGCAGTGGACCCGGACGAACAGGATGGGAGTTTATCTGATCAAGAGACTTTGTTAAGTCTGATAAAAATAGGTTAAAGAAAAACGGTGCATGCAACACAACCCTGCTTGAGGCCTTGATGCGTCCATATTTTCCTTGAGTAACATTGCCTATTTTTATTCGGATCAGTGTGCTGGAATATAGTAGTTGTATCTCTCTCAGGAGGGGTTGGAGAATAGCCCATTTGATGAGCTTTGACCATAATTTTTGGGGATCAGTGCAATCAAAAGGCAACTTAAAATCAACAAACCACAGATGTAGAGGTTGTTTTTTTTTTTTCAGTGTGTTAATGATGAGCATCAAAGCCAAGATATTCATTGTCGTCCCCGACCATATTATAAACCCTGTTTGAATCTAAGGGAATTATGTTATTTGTGCGTGACCAGGTGGTTAGTTCGGCCTGGAGAGCTCAGACCTGCCTGATCTGATGATTTTATTAATTTCAGGTTTATAACATTTTAATTTTATCCGTAACTCCCCAGAGTCTTGGGAACAGCACATATATTCAGGGATATTAGAGTTGTTAATGGTGCAAGTTGGTCTTGTGATTTCATGTATTGTTTTCCAGAAATTTGTTTAGTTATTTTGTTTACTTTCATGAAGTAACTTCTTGATAGTAAACTCTCAGAATCTATTTGGAGCCTCCTCTCCTTCCATAGCTATTTCTTGAACTATTTTTTGTTATTTTAAGCTATTCAAGATGGCAGTCTGATGGGAGTTTCCTAGAGGCTCGCTGTTCTTGATTCAATTTCTACTTTGCCTGCCTACAGGCAGGTGTTTCTTTCTTCCTGCCTTGGTGTTGGCGTTTATGTTGTGTGTTGTTAGTGCCTTCTTCTACTTTATTATATTGGACAACTAATTTGAGGCAGAATGCCTCCCACTGTTGGACCGGGTCAGTATGATTACTCTCAGATTCACGTAAGATTTTTACTGCTTTTATCACAGTCTGATTATTGTTAAGTCTGAACATTTTAGTTTTTTGTAATTCACAGTGTACAAAGTGCCGATGTTTTTTATCCAGAGAGGGTGTTTTGAAACTGCTATACATAGTTCCATCAATTGAGGGAAATTGTTGCTCTCTGTTAATGCACCTTCCTTTAGTAAAGGAAATAACTTAAGTGAAACGAAGGTATATTCGATGATGGATTGCAAATTTGATCCTAAGTACGTTATGCGCGATGGAGTATCATCAGTCATTTCGCCATTCAAGGCCCTCATACCTGAGTATTCCAATTCATTGACTAGGTGCTCACCTTGTTTGTCCTGGCGCTTCTTATTTAGTTGATATTGTGAGGGAATTTCCCACTGCGCATTTTAGGCAGAAAGGAGCTCATTCTCTTCCGGTGTATGAATTAAGGTTATGTTGAAGTCTCCGGTTAGGAGGATCCCAGGCGTGGGCTTCTGGTTCGTGTAATCTTGCAGTGATATTATATATTTTTTTGTTAGGTCTTTTTTTGAAGATGTATCCGGTTGAATAAATACATTGATCAAAACTAGAGGTGAATTGTCTTGTTGGTTCCAGTTCTTGAACAGTAATACTTGAATCCCATAGTCTATTCCTGGGTGATGTTCGACTTCGACTCAAAGAGAGAGGGAAACATACTCTGCCAGTCCACCTTTCGGTCTTCCGTATTTTTGTAACTTGATTGCAGGGGTACAACAATGAGTGTAGCTTGACATTAGGATGGGCATCATTGCCCAGGTTTCCTGAAGTGCAACTATTCTATAATCTTTTCACGGTAAAGGTGGTTTGCCTGCCAACATTTTCGATTTGAGCCCTGCAATGTTTCATGAACAAAGCTTTACTGTTCCTATGGACTGGTTGTTTGGATTGTTAGATGGTAAAGCTCATGGATTTATACTGTAGGACACAGTGGAAGGAAGCCAACCCCAGTCATCTTGGGTTTCCTTAGATTTTGCTATGTATTTTGTTATTGAGCTTTCACTTTGTTTGTGGTCAGATTGTATTGTGGTTTTAATGAGTGCTCCCCTGAAAATTGAGTAAACCTAGGGTTTGTCATGAGACAGGATTGCAGTTGATACTTTTTCGAATAAGTAGGGATATCACTGGCAGGTAAAGGAGGACATTTTTATTCCCCATAGATCAAAATGGAGCTCTTCTTTCAGTACTGTTGTCACTATTTCCAGAGAGGCCCCTCGTGACCAGAGTGGTTTTCCTCTGATAGTGCTTGCTTGATGGGAGAAATTCTACAGAGATAATCTCCCCTGTTTTTAGGTGGACCAGTGATGGCAATGCATCGAGCAGCTTCACGATGGGGAGAGGATATGGACTAACGTCTAGGGCGGTCAACCTCCATTCTGGGGAACCGGGTTTGAGTCTCGGCAATGAGGCTCAACATCCTGTGATTCTGGGCAAATCACTTAATTTCCCCGTGCCTAATAAAAAAATGAATATGTCCTTGTGTAACGCAAATGGTGCTCATGTAAAGCACTCTGAAACCTGATACCTTCGGGTCAAGTTTGCGCTATATAAAACTCCAGAAAAAAAAGAGATGTTTTCTCTATTAAGCAAATCATGTTGCCCTTTTGAGTCGTGATCCGGATACAAAAGGATTTTCAATTCACTTGATAGGATATGTGTTATTTGATCTTCTTCCACCTGGCCATCACGCTTTCCCATAGGGCTAGGGGAAGAAGGCAGATTGGGGGAAGTTAAGACCTCATAAGCAGAATCAGGAAGCAAGTATTTGGCCTTAGAGTTTTACACCCCATTATCACTACAGTTTTTGCTACCATCCACTGGGGATATGGCCCGGCAGTCATACAAGGCAACTTTTTGGTGTTGCTTCCTGGAATTGTTAGAATGGGACTTGCTTGAGTCAGGTGGTGAGACTCCGATGAGCAGGAATTGATAGTACTTGTGGCTTTTACACTGACTCCCAGGGAATATTTCTCACTATTTTTTTGCTTTACCATAAGTATACTGTCTGTTGGGATGTTGTCCCTAGATTGGCCAAGTAGCATAGCTACATTTAAATTTGTATCATTGGATGAGTGTCAATGTTTTTAAGTGCTGAGGTACTGCTTATTTTTTGGTTATTTGTACGTGACCTTTTGGATTTATTCTCAAAGATCGGGTAGATGGCACCTATGTTTTCTGTTCCTGCAGGCCTGCTCACTCCTTGCTTTCCTTAACCTTTTTCTTTGCCGTTTGGTAATTGTTGGGAAGTTTGGTTTGTTGCTCAATTTCAGGATTTGATTACCTGTAATGTCTGAGTTGCTTTTTGCCACTTTGTCTTGCAAGGGGCTGACTCCTACTGGTTCGGCATTAGATCATAGTTTACTCATGGACTCCTTGCTCATGCCTTCAGCTTTGACGTGTGGAGCAGAGATTTCCAGAGTAGAGGCGGTGTAAGTTTCTGGTTCCACTTTATATTCAATCACGTCTTTTTTCTCTTTCTGGGCCTTTAACGTACACAAGGCTTGCATAAGTGATGATGTTTTATGGAATTTAATATCATCTAGCAGCATAGCCAGGATGTTTTGGAGAATACTTAGCTTATCGAGTATAGGAGCACAAGCACATTTGACTGGGGAAAGAGTGAAAGTAGCCAGGGCTCGGATAATTAAATTATTTGGGTTTCCAGTTTGGTGTCTATTGCTGATATGAAAGCTGCAAGTATGTTTAATAGATCAACTTGAACATCCAGTTTCTTTGACTGATAGTTCAAAGCGTCAACCGATGCTTGAAGGGTGGTTAGTAACTTAGATCAAGTGATACTTCATTTTGGGTTTGAGATAACGGACAGTGTAGAAATTCCTTGTCATTTGACCATTTTTTACATCATGGGCTAATCAATTGTTGTTGTCCAAGTGTAGCGTTTGGGACAGTGGTGATTTTGTGTAGCTTGGCAACCATATGATCTAATATTTGTTTTAAAGACGTAGCTATATCTTCTTGTTGAACATCATATTGGATATGTTCACTTTGGGTTATGATATTGTCATCTAACCCGCTTTGTGCTGATTTGATTTAAATACTTATAGAGCGCAGCTGTCACTCCGAAAGGAGCATCCTGGCGCTGTACGGAAGAAGCGAAAGGTGATCAGGTATACATGAAAAGTGTTTTCGTTATACCAATTAGGAACAGAATGCATCCATGGCCCCGAATATCCAGGTTTTCATCTTTCCTAAATAAGGTTTCTGATTCCATCTCCCTTAATTGTGTGGGCATGAGGTTTTATGCTCTTGTTCCCAGGGCTGCAATGGATTTGATTGACTGAAATGTTCCTCCGAGTTGTGATTGTGCACATGGTCCTGGTCAGAGTTCACAAATGATATAGACCAGCTCTGATCCTGGGCTGGTCCCACCTTAGTTGATTCATTTAGAGTTCCTATCATTGACTTCGAGTTTGAGTTAATAGCTGTTGGAGACATTAAATTAGGTATACGCTGTGTTGAGTGTACTTGTGCTGTACACGTTAGAGTATGATGGGTATTATTTGCCTTGTTTGCATACAGGTTCTATTTATTGTTGTTTTGTATGTTATTTATTTGTAAGGTATTTGAAATTTGTTCCTGGACGGGTTGCTCGCTTATTAAGCTCAAGTATGTGTAAATGAGCTGCTGTGGATATTGCTTTTTCCCGTTCTTAAGGGCTTTAAGCACACAATTACTTGCCTTACTTAGGTGATTTTGTATCTATGCACCTAAAACGAATTTTTATGGAATATCCTCATTTTTTACCATCTTCCGAGTTACTGCTATTTTGATTTGAAATTTCTTGGTTTGTGAATGGAATAATGGGATGAGGTTTGACCTTATAAGTCCTTTGTGATGCTTCTGGAGAACCCTTGCGCAAGCGGGGAAATCAAACAAAAAGCATCCTAGGCAGTTTTTGACTTGGTGTTCCTTTTAGCAAGTTCCTGCTGCTGCTTCCTCCTCCTCCGGGCCATTATCTGGGGGGTGGATACAGATCAGGTCTTCCATAAGCGCATTATTGGGCCACAATGCTCTAAGACAGTAAGCTCCTAGTCCCTAGCCTGTGCCTTGAGTTGCTGCTGGCAGTACTGGCTTGCGGCTCCGGAATTCAAAGCAGACTTTTAAGTGGAAAGGGGGTGTGTTAGAAATGGGGTTTCTGGTTGGCAAGGGCATGCGTCTCAGCCAGGCAGAACCCACCACTCTAGTCAGGGTAAGTTAGTTACACACCTTAAATAACTTGTGCTCACCCTCTGGTTCCTTGGTGCAGAGCAAGAGGCAATGTGTAAAGTATTTGTGCAACACACACACTCAATAACCCAATATGTACACCACAAAAAGATTCCACACAGGTTTAGAAAAATACGCAACAATTTTATGTATAAAATAAGACCAAAATGATAAAAATCTAATTAGCAGATTTAAAGATATACTTTAGGAATGGTTTAAGGAAAAAGCAGTGCTTTGGGTTATACGAACATTTTTGAATGGAGGTGAAATGTCAGAATCATAGAAGTCAGCGCGCTTCTATTGTAAGGTTTACTATTCCGCTGGGGATTTGCCTCTAGGGTCACTTAGGGCCTACCTTAAGGGTGACATGTGTAATAAAAGGGGAGTTTAAGGCTTGGCAAGTGGTTTTAAATGCCAAGTCTAAGAGGAAGTAAACTGCGCACGCAGGCACTACAATGGCAGAGGCCTGAGACAGGTTTGAAAGGCTACTTGTGTGGGTGGTACAACAAGTGCTGCAGGCCCACTAGTAGCATTTAGATTATAGGCCCAATGTCACCATGTTTTTAGGGGAGAAGCACATGCACTTTTGCACTGGTTGACAGTGGTAAAGTGCTCAGAGTTCTAAGGCCAACAAAAAGGTACAGCAAAAAGTTGGAAGCAACAGGCAAAACGTTGGAGGAAGACCACCCTAAGCATGACAGGCATAACAGGGTGTGTTTGTTTAGATTAGTTTAGTTCATTGGAACAAGAGGCGATGGGAGAACATCAGGTCTATAGGCGCATCAGCGGATCTGTGGGTGGAGGAGGATACAGCTCTGGTGATACGAGAGCATGACTGAGCTGGACTGTAGGATGCTATGGGCTTGTCATGCGCTATGATATGTTAAAATTTAGATTAAGGCAACACCATCATGGCCTGCCCACCTCCTGAACCTTTACTTAGTAAGGGATAATTTTGAGCACACATGGTACTTCTGCCCAAATGACCACATTAATGTCTATCTTGAGGAGGATACCCTTCATCTCTCATGCCTCAAATGTCATTCCCTAGGATGCAGATTTTGTTAAGACCAGCTCTCCTAGCAGTGTCTTTATGTGAGTATCAAGATGACTACCTCTTCCATTTGAAGTCTTCTAGGACCAGTCAATGCCTTTCATTGGATTTTTTGGCATACGTCTGTGTGAAGGTTTTTTTTATTTTAAAAGTTTTATATAGCGCTAGCTAGACCCGTGGGTATCAGAGCGCTTTACATACACACTGTACAAAACCAAAGGAAATTGCATTACTTAGTAGGAAGGCAGTAGGGAAGAAAAAACAGAGCAACATGAAAAATAGATAACCAGTGTAGCGGAGGGGGAGAAAACAAACGAAGGTGGTTAACACAGACCGGTCACCACTATCCTTGAATGTTAAGAGAGAGGGAGTTAACTCGGATATTGAAGTCTAGGTTAGTTGATGTTGGTCAGGAAAGTATTTGTTAAGGAGATGGAGTTTCAGGTCCCTTTTGAAACAGGAGAAGGAGGGGTTGCATCTGAGGACTCTAGGGAGAGCGTTCCATATCCTGGGAGCGTTGCCAGAAAACGATCGGTATTGGGTGGTTTTCTTTTTCAGTTTCGGAGGGATAAGAAGGAGTGAGTTAGAACTTCTCAGTGTTCTGGATTGACCTGCTCTTACCAGTTTGTTGTTCAGGTAGTTGGGGGCCGGAGAGTGAAGGGTTTAGTGAGTGATGCAGGCCAGCTTGTAAATACACCTCCCTTCCATAGGAAGCCAGTTGAGGAGTTGAGAGCTGGAGTGATGTGTTCAAATCTTTTCACTCCAGATATGAGTCGAGCGACCATGTTCAGCACTGCCCTTAGTGGGGCTAGGTGAGCTTTTGGAGTCCCTGTTAGGATGGCGTTCCCGTAGTCGATTTTAGAGAGAACTAGGGATTGAACTACTGTCTTGAGGTCATCATGGGGAAGAAAAGGTTTCAATTTCTTGAGGTGTTTTAGTGAGAAAAGAGCACCTTTTGCAGAGTTTTTGATGTGGGCCTCCATTGATAAGTTCTTGTCAAGGGTGATGCCTAGCGACTTCACTGAGTCGGATAGGACGAGGGGGCAGTTTAGGGCAACCAGATTCTTGACCCACTCTTGGATTGGTCGATGGTTGCTTTTTGGAGAGAATAGTATTAGTTCCGTTTTATCTGGGTTGAGCTTTAAGTGGTTAGTGTTGAACCAAGTTTGGATCTCGGTTAGAGTGACATTGAGGTGTCGGATGTCGTTGGGAGACTTGATTTTGAAATAGATTTGGGTGTCGTCAGCGTAGAGGTGGTAGTTCACTCCCGCTTTTTCAAGATGATTGTGAGGGGCTCCATGAAGAGATTGAAGAGGGACGGGGAGAGGATCGAGCCTTGCGGGACCCCAAGTGTAACTTTTGTTGGCTTCGAGAGACAGAGGTTGATTTTAATTTGTTGCGAGCGGTGTTGAAGGAAGGAGGTGAACCATTTTAGTACTGTGCCATTAATGCCGGAGCGTTTCGACAAGGTCTCCAGAAGAGCTGGATGATTTACAGTGTCGAATGCCGCAGATAGGTCAATAAGGATGAGAATGCAGGCATCACCTTCATCTAAAGCCTTGTGAATATCGTCAGAGATGTTGAGCATAGCTGTTTCAGTGCTACAGCCTTTCCTGAATCCTGATTGAAAGGTGTCGAGGAGGTTGAACTCATCAATGTGTTTGTTGAGTTGGTGGAGAACGCATTTCTCCAATGTTTTCGCAAGGAACGGGAGGTTGGAGATCGGTCTGAGGTTGTTAAGATCATTAGGGTCGGCCCCAGGTTTCTTGAGAATGGGTGTGATTTGTCCTAGTTGAAGGGAGTCTGGGACACAGCCTGAGATGAGAGAGGCATTGATGATTTTTGTCCAGAAAGGGGAAATGGTGTGGTTGAGTTCTTTTATAATTGTGGATGGGAGGGGGTCCATAGTGTGGGAGGAAGGTTTTAGGGTAGAGATTATATTGAAGACCTCGTTTTCCGACATTAGCTCAAAGTCGGACCAATGCGCATTGTTTTTAGCTGGAGGCAGACCTGATTGTCCTTGGTAAGAGCTCTTTCTGATTGGTCAAGGGTGGTTAAAGGGGGCAGGTTAAGAGGGAAGGGGGTTTGCGGTTTGGAGGAAGGATTGATCAATTTTTGAGACTTTATTAGAGAAGAAGGTGGCAATTTCTTCACATCGCTCTTTGGTGGCTATGATTTCGTTAGAGGGAGTGCAGTTTGTTTGGCTTTTGACAATGTTGAAGAGTTCTCTCGGTCTGTTTTTCACCAGATCTAGTTGGTTGCGGAAGAAAGACGCCTTTTCACTGAAAATGTGTTTTTGTATGCCTGCCGAGCAGATCTGAGTTGCGTTAGGTGCAAGGTCGAGGGGTTTAGTCTCCAACACCTTTCCGTCTGAGTTGACGCCTTTCGTTATTCAGATCCATATTGAACCAGGGTTTTGATTTTGTTCACCTCATTTGTTTGAGTTTGAGTGGAGCTACTTGGTCTAAGACCTCTGTCATTTTAGAGTTAAAGTGTGTAGTGAGGTCATCGGCCGTCCATGATGAGGGTTGGGGTTGTAGATGGGCATGAATCCTGGATTCAAGTTCGGGTAAAGGGACTTTTTGATGTTTCTGGTCCAGTGCTTAGGTTTGTCATCACGAATAGGTTGGTGTCTGACAAGTGCATCAATCTTGAACAGAATGAGGTGGTGGTCTGACCAGTCAATGGGAGAAATCGCTCTCAGAGAGACCAGTTCATTTTTGGTAATGATCGCATCCAGTGTTGCACCTTTGATGTGAGTTGGTTCATTGCAGAGTTGTTTGAGATTGTATATTTCAAGTAGGTTGGATAGGTTCTGGACAGTGGAGTCTTCTGGGTCATTCCAGTGGATGTTGAGGTCACCCAGGAACACGTCTTTTGTGTCTGTCATGGAAAAACGTGTTATTAGGTCTGTTAGTTCTTCGGGGAAAAGGGTACGCTCTCCAGGAGGATGGTAGATGGTGTGGAATTTGATGGGAGAGGTGCCCTTGGCAGTGAGTTCGACACCCAGGTATTCAAACGATAGGTATTCTGCAGGTTTAAGTTTGGTGATCTGTATTCCAGCTTTGTGAATGATGGCTAGTCCCCCCCCAGTTTTGATTGACCTGTCTTGTCTGATGATGTTGTACCCTGGAGGGGTGAGGATGTCAAGAATGGGGGTGGAGTGGACATTAAGCCAGGATTCTGTGAGGAAAGCGATGTCAATTTCATCAGAGAGTAGAGCTTCGGCAATGTCTATGGCGTGTTGTACTGCTGATCTGCAGTTTAGGAGCATGCAAGAGAGAGGGCGGGGAGCCTTGGTGGTGGGGGAGCTAGGTGGATAGAGGAGTATTGAGCAGGAGGTCTAGGCGAGTGGACAGTTTTAGGGATTCTGTTAGTGCCAACAATAACAGGGATGGGGAAAGGGGCTGATTTCTGGCTCAGAGCGAGGTAAGGGTCGTTGGTCACATCAGGTTTCAATACCGAAAGGGGAGGCGATCCTGGTTGGGTCGAAGTGCCTGACTCGTTGGCGGACTGGAGGGTCGGGGGTGCTCTGTGGGGCCATGGGAGAGGTATTGATGGGGGTTTGAGCTAATCTACCCGACGAGAGGGAGTACGGTGGCTTGGTCCTGTTGAGAAGGTCTTGTTGTAAGTGTAGGAGATCGGCAGCAAGGGAGTTAATTTTCTGCTCCATTCTGTTCAGTTGCTGTGTTATTGAGCTGAAAAAGTTTAAGGTTTCTGGCAAGGGTCGAGAATGACTTGGGCCTATGGAGGGAGAGTGAACAGGGGTCGGGGATTGAACGGAATCAGTGGGATTAGGAGAGGGGAGAGGTTGAACGCGGGGAGCCGGATTAGTAATGCTCCCATTCAAGGAGTTCAGAGGAGGAGTAGAGGGTCTACTGTCCAAGTGAGGAGGGAGAGAAATTCTGGGTAGGAAGTCAGAGTTCCGGGGAATGTCAATGAGATTAGCGGTGTAGGCAGGTTGTGTATGTGGGTGTGTGCCGGCGGACGGGGAGTGGGCGGTGATAATAGGGGGGAAAGTGTCTGCTGTATTGGTGAAGACGTTGGACATGGGGAAGTCACGGGGGTTGTCAGTGAGGTAAGTGGTGGAGACGGGTTGTGCCTGTGGATGTGGGACATCGGAAGGGGAGTGTGCTGTGGTGGTAGGGGGAGAGTGACCGCTGGATTGGAGATGACGTTGGACAAGGGGGAAGTAAGGGTCGGGGAAGAGGGTCTGTGTTGGAGGAAGGGGTAGTTTGAGAGGGAGGGTTCAGATTATCAGAGGTCGAGGGGGAGTGCCTGTGGGGATTTCAGTCGTGGGAGGGCTGAGGGTGAAGTCCGAGCTGACGAGATCGAGATCGGCCTTGTGGTGTTTGTTAATTGTGATTTTGTTGTTCCTGGTGTGATCAGTTGATGTAATAATGGTGGGCGTTTGGCGGCGGAGAGTAATGATGGGGGTAGTGTGATTGTAGTGAGTGATGGTGGATGTCCATGAGTTGAAGAGAGGTTCTTCAGGGCAGGGAGATTGGATCAGTTCCACGTTATTAGTGAGGGTGGTGGGGGATAGGGTTTGGTGGCTCAGTTGAGTTAATGAGGAAAGAAGTGTGGGGAAGTGGCGGTCAAAAGTGGTGAGGTGCGGGTCGGTGGCCTGTATGAGAATGGTTCCAGTTCTGTAGATGGAAATGGTGAGTTCCCCTTTGAAGGTCGGAGAGATAGTGGTGGAGATTTTTTCACCATAGGGAATGATTACTGACTTGGCGACTTTAAGGTGAAGAGAGAAGGTGTTTTTCCATTTAGTTGGGCGATTAGTGTAAAAAATGAAGTTAGTTTTCGTGTTGCCGTTGGTCGCTGTGTGGTAGTTATCTACAATGAGTGTTTCCGGGTGTTGTTTTAGAGTACTGTGCTTGAAGTTCTTTTTTGCATTATTGGTCAATTTGTCTGGGTAGTTAATGGACCAGGAGTTGGGTCCGTAACGTACGAGATTCGAGTTACGGGAGGGGTTAGGCGGGCGCATGGTTGAATGGTAGAAAATGCCGGGGCGCAATCAGGAATCAGGCAGTAACCATGCTTTTCCAGTAGGCATCATTTGGCCCAAAACCAGGGGGACACTCCCAACGCAGGGGGAGTATCAGCATTTTTCAGTGCCTGCCATATTGGGAAGAGACAATGTCCACAAGCCAATTCCAGTAACAATCCCAAAAGCACATCAGCCTGTAACATAAACCACATTATGCACAGTATCACATTAGGCGCAAAACCTTAGACGCCAACCTCACCATCCTAAGCATTATGCAATTCTCTCATCGGACTAAACGCATTAGGCACTAACATGCTAATCATAAATCACATTAGGAAATATCTCACAACCTAAACGCATTAGGGAATAATAACCTCGCTAGCATAACCACATTATGCAAAAACCTCACAACCATAAAAGTACATTTAGAGGTAAGAAACGGTGCGTAAACCCTGGTAGATGCATCACATTCCCTAGCACCATATTTTAGGACAGAAACCACATTAGCACATAACGTCACGGTAGAAACCATAGCAGAGGCAACAATTACATTACGGCCTGGCGCCCTACAATCCTAACAGTCCCCCTGGCCAACTGGCCATCTCGAAGAGGGGCTCAAATGCCCTATTTCTTCCTCTGTTCTTCTCTGGCCATCACATCGGTTGTGCTTTTTTTGGCACTCTGTCTTGAGTCGCGCCCAAATCTCTTTATTCGTTATCTTTGTAGGCATATTTTGGACATAATCTGCCACTGTAAAGGGGGAGATTCACTCTGTGGGCCTAGTGTCATGCTGTTTATCTGGGTTGATTATGCCATCCAAGTAATTCTTTGATCCCAAAACTTCTTCAGGATCTGTGCCATCCTACCAGTTAGAACTTTCTCTTGCCTCTGTAACCCCATATTGGGTCTGACTGATGGTTCCCAATGGCCAACCTTCCTGCCCACGTCAGAGGGCGTATCATCAGTCTGGATCACATCTTTATATAAGAAGTCAAAGACCTGCTCAATATATGGCTTATACTTCTACGAAGGGCAGTGTTAGACCTGTCACCTTTAAGGTGGTCTTCCCCCAATTTTTTGTTTGCCTGCTTGCCTCCACTTTTTGCTGTATCTTTTTGTTGGCCTTCGGACTCTGAGCACTTTACCACTGCTAACCAGTGCTAAAGTGCATGTGCTTCTCCCCTAAACATGGTGACATTGATGTATACCTGATTGGCATATTAAATTTACTTATAAGTCCCTTGTAAAGTGGTATACCATATACCCAAGGCCTGTAATCTAAATGCTACTAGTGGGCCTGCAGCACTGGTTGTAACACCCACACAAGTAGCCTTGCAAACCTCCGGCCTGCCATTGCAAGGCTGGTGTGTGCAGTTTACTGCCACTTCGACTTGGCATTTAAAACCATTTGCCAAGCTTTAACCTTCCCTTTTAGTACACACAAGTCACTAGGTAGCCCTAAGGGCAGGGTGCTGTATAACTAAAAGGAGGCCATGTACTTTTAAGTTTTACATGTCCTATTAGTGACATAAAGCTATATTCGATTTTTACTACCATGAGGCCTACTCCTCTCATAGGCGAGCATTGGGAATTCCTTAAAACACTTTAAAGCTATAAATCCTGATTAGAAAGGAGTAGCTGCATCATGTTTCGTGTCTTTGGAATAGTAATGAGAAATCCTCCTTAGTGGTAAAGCTGGATTTAACATTACTATTTTAGAAAAGCCACCTTTAGAAAGTGGACATTTCTCCGCTCTTAACTAAGTTCTGTGTGCCTGGAGCCTGTCTCCAAAATACAGGAAGGGTGGTTGTGGTAGAAAACTCATCTGCATTCATATACATTCTGATAGCTCTTCTTGGTCAAGAAGAGGGAGAGGGAGCTGACACTTACATCTGAATAGGCAGTGTCCTCTGTCCCACACAAGCAGCTGATTACCCCCCACAGATAGCCTGGCAAACAGGGCTGGGATGAAAGGGGACCTGTGCACTTCAAGGACTTGCTTTGAAGTAACCCCCACTTCAAAGGCACATTTGGGTACTGGGACTCTGACCCTAACAAGAGACTACACTACTAGACCTGTGACGAGCTCTGCCAGGAGTAAGGACTGCTGTGCTACAATTATTGCCACTCTGCTTGACTGACTGTTTTTAAGGAACTGCTTCACTGCTGTGCTGAGCTGCCCTGCTGCCTGCTGATCTCTGCCCTGCTGAGGACAAGGACTAGACCCATCTCACTAGAACCCGGAGTGCTCCATGGGTTTGCTGGCTTACCCCTGTTTCTGAAGTCTAAGTGCCACCAAAGACTTCTTGCAACTCTGCTACTGTTGCTGGACTCTGCCATCTGTGAGTCCTCCCATGCCTGAGGTGCCCCCTCCAGTCCTGGGCCTCAGAAGTGGGTTCTGCAGCTGTTTTTGCATCAAAATCGACGCATTGATGACTTTGCACCAATCGGAACCAATGCACTGCCCCTTGATGATGACGCAGGAGCTGATCGACGACCGCCTAAATGGACAGCATTGACTGCACGGATAGGTGCCAACGCTTCATCTCGATCCAGGGGATTGATGACGACTCAGGGACTCCTCGTATCAAGTCTTCGACTTCGACGCTTGCTCAATCCAAGGTACTTTGTCAGCGGGACCTGCCTGAGTCCTTTAACCGGCCTGCCCCCAATCGCAGTTGGCCTGAAATTTCGATTTACCCCGTTCCAGCGCGACCGCAACTAGCCCCATAGCGCTATTGATTTCTAAGCACTATTTTTGGGTTATTCTTTAAAAAGTCATAACTCCAGTTCTACTTATTGGATTTTTGTCATTTTGGTCTTGTTTTACTCATAAAATTATTCTCGGTTGTTCTAAAGCTTTGTGTAGTAGTTTTTTTGTGTTCTCATTGTGTTACTGTGTGTGTGGGTTGCACAAATACGTTACACATTGTCGATTCAGATAAGCCTGACTGCTCTGTTCCAAGCTACCAGAGGGTGAGCACAGATTATCTTTTAGTGTGTATGTAGCTTACCCTGAGTAGGATTGGGGGTCCCTACTTGGATAGAGTGCATACCTCTGCCAACTAGAGACCCAATTTCTAACATAAATGGAGTTCATAAAAGTTGATCCAAGCTTACCAAAGGGATCTTGTTGTTTGATATGGACCACTCCTCCACATCCATCTAGGCCCAGATTATGAGTCAGCTCAAACACAATTACCATGGAATTCCACTCTGCCTAATCATGACTGCAATTCCAGCTGTCAAAATTGCATGAGGGTTAGGCCAGTCCCCTAGATTTTCTTTCAGAAGAGGGGAGCTTGCCAAAACTATTCTTCCATTGATGTACAGTGATCCGTTTTTCCCAGCTGTGTTGGCACTATATTTTATTCCTTATATATAGAATTCCTTATTGTTTCCCTGCCACAGTGTAACCCCCACATTCAAACAAGACTTAATTCTGTCAACATACTGGATTGTAACCCACATTTATTCAACAATATGACATCTCTTAACTTCACATTTCAAAAAACTTAAACCTACAAACACACAGTAATGCAATTGCAAAAAGTGCTCACACAATACTAGGAGGAATAAAACCATACCCAGAAAAATCCTTAAAACAGTTGTCCAGTTGCTAGTTCTCTCTAGGATAGATTATGGCAGCTCACCACTGTTGGGCCTACCAAAATCCACCTGACTCCATTGAAGGCAGTTGTACATGGAGAAGCACGATTGGTCTAGGGCAGCAGGAAGACACACATTCTCCTACACTGCTCACACTAAAATGGCTACAGATTCTTCAAATTCTTCAAAATAGTATACTTTGTCCACAGATCCCTACACATGGGCCCCCCAACTACTTCACTCACTCAGGACACCTCCTAGTGCTCTTATGTTCTCTTTGACTTGACCTTCCCCCTGCACCCCCAGAGAAAAGAAGTCTAAGTCTTTCTCAGGCAGTGGCCCTAAAGTCTGGAACTCCATCCCCCAATATAATTGTAATTTTCAGCCTTCAATCGTTCAGAATAGAAATGAAATACTGCTTGTTCTAATGCCATACCAATCTGACCAACCAGAGTTTCAGGAACCAATTTATTTTCATCATGGCATCCCAGATTTATTGCACAGTGCTTTCAGTCCTTAATCTAACATTTGCCTATAACAGTGGGTAGATATAGATGGGGCAGTGTTTCCATAGAAAATGCTTTCTTTTGTTTTGCTAATAACTTTGGCGCCATTTGGCGAACCCCCACGAAAGGTACCAAAATGTTTCTCTTTTCTGGCTAGTTTCAATCAATCAATCAATCAATCAGGGATTTGTAGAGCGCACTATTCACCCGTGAGGGTCTCATGGCGCTGTGGGGTGGAGCGGGGGCGTTCGTGCAGCTCCGTCTCAACCCAAGAGCAAGGTTTTGAGGCTCTTTCTGAATGCTTGCAGAGTGGGGGTCCGTCTGATGCTGAGAGGGAGTTTGTTCCAGGTTTTGGCCGCGATGTAGGAGAAGGCTCTTCCTCCTGTTCTGGCTCTGTGGATGCGTGGGATTTCGGCCAGGGCGAGGTCGGCGGAGCGGAGGTTTCTCTTCGGTGCTTAGAAGCAGATTCTTTCGTTGAGGTATTGGGGTCCGGTGTTGTGGAGGGATTTGTAGGCATGAGTGAGCAGTTTGAAGGTCACTCTCTTGTCGATGGGGAGCCAGTGGAGGTCTCGCAGGTGCTGGGTGATGTGGTCTTGTTGTGGGATGCCGAGGACGAGTCTGGCTGCCGTCTGTGCATGGAAAGTGTTGTCTGACCATCACTTTGTGGATGGAAACTAGTGGATTTAGCGGAAGAGATGTGTAATGCCAAACACCACACATTCCAAAACTGGGTGGTAAACTGAGGGCCTCGGACTGACACTATCCCTTTCGGCAGTCCATTCAATCTCACAATGTTTACCAGCAACATTTGTGCAATTGACCAGAAGTGGGCAGTTTTGAACATGCAATAAAGTGTCCCATTTTGGTTAAACAATTCACCACCACCAAGATGGTGGTGCATCCCTGATCCAGAGGGAGTCTGACTGTGAAGTCTAAAGACATGTTTTCCCACGGTGTTTCCAGTGTTGACAAGGGATGGAGGAAACCCTGCTTTTTCATATGATCAGATTTAGCCTGCATGCATTTTTCACACTTTCGTACCCACTGTGCAATGTCCTGATGGATGGTAGCCCACCAAAACTGTCTTTGATTCATGGCAGAGGCCCAGGCACTCAAGGTACACCTTGTGTGGGGACTTCTTCTTGCAGTCGTGGTACACCTCGAATCCTGTTATTTTCGATGAGGACATCGTTCCCTAACACACTGTGAAGAGGTTTTGAAATCATCATAAGACCAACAAAGGTGGGAGCAGAGATATGGATTCACGTCGGAAGTCGTGGAAAGAAGGGAACTGACAACAGCACGCAGGGGAGATGCACAACTCCACTTATTGTTGCACAAGAGCTTTGCAAGAAAATTCTCCGGATCCAGTCTTGTACCTGAGAGATATTATAAGTTGAGGAATCTGCAGTTAGAAATATCCATCAAAAGAGGTACTGTCCTCGCAGACCTGTTGGATCTGGTGGCGGAGGCCATTAGTTAGGTTGTTGTTGCTACAGCTAGACTGCTAGCTATTTAGATCTAAAAGGAACAATTGTGACACAGGATGTAATGTGCTGGTTACTCTTATAATGCTGAGTGAAGGTGGAAGGTATTATATGCTGAAGCTAAAGGAGGGAAAGTTATGCTTGGCGATGTGAGACTTATGTTCGTTCCTGACCTAAATTCAGAGACACTATCCAGAAAATGTTCTCTTTTGGATATCAAGTGGAAAGGGAATCACTGCATCAATTGGCATCCCTGTGAGGCTAGGAGTGGATTATGAAGGAAAGTCATTTGTGTTTCACAGTTGTAGCCGGACAGGACATTCATAGATAATCTTGCTGAAAAAGACTGTACTTGAAGTGTACAGGACTATGGGCCAGATGAACGACCGTTTTTTGTGGTCGCAAACGGAAAATCGGCCCGTTTGCAACCGCAAAAAAGGGCCCTGGCATTTACAAACGCTATTTTGCGAGTCGGTGACTCGCAAAATAGCATTTGCGACTCTCGCTATTAGGAAGGGTGCGTCACTTCCTAATAGAGAGTCACAATGAAATGTACCATTGTTTGCAGCCGCATCTGCGGCCGCAAAACACTCGCAGTTTACCACCTACTTCAAGTAGGCGATAAGCCACTCGCAAATGGGAAGGGTTCCGCGGGGGAACCCTTCCCCTTTGTGAGTGTGTGCGACAATATTTTTTAAGAGCAGGCAGTGGTCCCAGGGACCACTGCCTGCTCTTAAAAAACAAGCATTTGTAATGCAATAGGTCTCGCATTCACGCGGGTTTGAGCTATTGGCGTTGTAAATGACAATGCCTTTTGTTTATGTTTTGGGTTTTAAAACATAAATAAAAGGCATTGTCATTTACAATACTAATAGCTTAAACCCTCGCAAATGCGAGACCTATTGCATTGCAATAAAGGGCCTTCTCGACCGCTTGTTAGATTGTAAATATCAGAGGAAGAGACCGGCCTGCAACGTCTTCAAGGTAGTGATAAATAGTGCAGTGAAGATGTGTAAGTGTCGTAAATTACACAGACACAAAGTGTGAAGTGAGAGTTACATATGATCCGAGCTATAAACAATAACAAAGCGCTCCAACACCTTTCGCTCTGTGATTACACTGTCGCGGCTCAGGAGGAGGAGTGGGAGGGGGGAGCTATTTCCTGCCCTCTACGTGATTTGAGTGTGCAGTGTGGCATTGCGTAATGTCATTGCTAATTTTGGCCTAATAAAAAACACTTCAGCTGTAGTAGGGCCCTGGCTTCACCTCCTGGTGCAGGGCGGGCTGTGCTTTATGGCAGGCATAGAGGGAGGAAGGGATGGTCTCGGCTGCAGTTCCGGCCTCGTACAGTGCCCCTGCTATTACTAGTGAGGCGCTGAGGTCTTGGTATTGGTGGTGGTGGTATTGGTATTGGTGGTGGTGGTGTTGGTGGTTGTGGTATTGGTGGTGGTACTGGTATTTGCGGTGGTGGTATTGGTGGTGGTGGTATTGATATTGGTGGTGGTATTGGTGGTGGTGGTATTGGTATTAGTGGTATTGGTGGTGGTATTGGTGGTGGCATTGGTATTGGTGGTGGTGGTATTGGTATTGGTGGTGGTATTGGTATTGGTGGTATTGGTGTGGTGGTATGGTGGTGGTGGTATTGGTGATATTGGTGGTATTGGTGGTGGTGGTATTGGTGGTGGTATTGTTATGTTATGTTATGTTAATTTAATTTTATTAGGCGCACAGCTACCCAAGGGTTTCCCGGCGCCGCCTGTAGGATGCAGAGGGAAAGAGAGAAAAATAATCTACATATTAAACAACCAGGTTTTTAGGCACTTACGATAATTCTCATAACTAGTTTCGGTTCGAAGTGCTATCGGAAGGGAGTTCCACATCGATGGGCCAAGGTAAGAGAAGGACCGACCGCCCATACGGGACAACCTGATCCTAGGCACCTTAAAATTAGCCTGTGTGGCAGAACGTAAGGAACGTGAAGGAAGGTAAAAGTGAACTAGAGCATTCAAATATTGAGGCGCTTTACCATTTTTGATTTTGAACATATAGCTCAGGGCTTTGAACTTTATGCGGCTCTCAACCCTGAGCCAATGAAGATCGCGGAGGGCGCCTGAGATAGAAATAGTTTTGGGGATCTTGTAGAGCAGCCTGGCCGCCGCGTTTTGAACCAGTTGCAACTTTCGTACCACATCTTTATTGGCTCCAAGATACAGAATGTTGCCATAGTCCAGCCTAGATGTAATAAGAGCTTGGACCACCGTGCGTTGTGTAGACAAAGGCATCATCCAGAGGATTTTCCTGAGCCATTTAAGAATAGTAAAACAAATGGACGACACTTTCACTGCTTGCTGCCTCATTGAGAGTTGGTCGTCAATTATGACGCCTAAATTCCGAACCTGCTGATTAGGTTGGGGCAAAACACCCATTTCAGGTGGCCAATGTTGAAGGCCCCAAAGATCCTTATTCTTGCCCAATATCATCACCTCTGTCTTATCACCATTTAATTTGAGCAGGTTGGCTTGCATCCTTCCTGCAATATTCCTCAATCCAGATTGAAGAGAGGATGGATTGGACGCCCTGTCAGCTGATAAAGAAAAGACAATCTGGGTGTCATCAGCATAGGAGAAGAGAGACAACCCATATTCTTCCGCAATCAGCGCCAGAGGCCTTACATAGATGTTGAATAATAAAGGGCTGAGGATCGAGCCTTGAGGGACACCATAGGGTGAAGAATACGTTTTTGAAGTGGATGAGGGAGAGAAAACTTGGAAGGTGCGGTCCGCCAGGAAATCTTTAAGCCAGTTAAGTGCCACGCCAGACACTCCCAATAATTGCAAAGCTTCCAGGAGTAATGCATGCGAGACCGTGAGAAACGCGGCACTTAGATCAAGGAGTATAAGAGCCACGGTGTCCCCGTTATCCACACGGTTGCGTAGCATTTCTGTGACTCCAAGCAAAGTAGTCTCCGTCGAAAAACCTGGTCGAAAACCGGACTGTGAACCATGCAAGAAATTTTGAGATTCAACAAAAGAAGACAGTTGGATGTTGACATGTTTTTACAAAGTTTGGTGGTGGTGGTATTGGTGGTGTATTGGTGGTGGTGGTGCTATTGGTTTTGGTGGTATTGGTGGTGGTATTGGTGGTGGTGGTATTGGTAGAGGTGGTATTGGTGGTGGTGGTATTGGTATTGGTGGTGGTGGTATTGGTAATGGTGGTGGTGGTATTGGTGGTGGTGGTATTGGTGATGGTATTGGTGGTGGTATTGGTGGTCATGGTGGTGGTATTGGTGGTGGTGGTATTGGTGGTGGTGGTATTGGTAGAGGTGGTATTGGTGGTGGTGGTATTGGTATTGGTGGTGGTGGTATTGGTAATGGTGGTGGTGGTATTGGTAATGGTAGTATTGGGGGTATTGGTGGTGGTGGTATTGGTGATGGTATTGGTGGTGGTATTGGTGGTCATGGTGGTGGTATTGGTGGTGGTGGTATTAGTGGTGGTGGTGGTATTGGTGGTGGTGCATTGGTGGTATTGGTGGTGGCGCATTGGTGGTATTGGTGGTGGTGGTATTGGTGGCAGTATTGGTGGTGGTGGTATTGGTACTGGTATTGGCAGTGGTGGGATTGGTGGTGGTGGTATTGGTGGTGGTATTGTTGGTGGTGGTATTGGTATTAGTGGTATTGGTGGTGGTGGTATTGGTGGTGGTATTGGTATTGGTGGTATTGGTGGTGGTATGGTGGTGGTGGTATTGGTGATATTGGTGGTATTGGTGGTGGTGGTATTGGTGGTGGTGGTGGTATTGGTGGTGGTATTGGTGGTGTACTGGTGGTGGTGGTAGTATTGGTATTGGTGGTGGTGGTATTGGTACAGGTGGTATTGGTGGTGATGGTGGTATTGGTGGTGGTGGTATTGGTGGTGGTGGTATTGATGGTGGTATTGGTGGTGGTGGTGGTATTGGTGGTGGTGGTGGTATTGGTGGTGGTATTGGTGTTATTGGTGGTGGGATATTGATGGTGGTGGTATTGGTGGTGGTGGTATTGGTGGTGGTGGTGGTATTGGTGGTGGTGGTGATGGTATTGGTGGTGGTGGTATTGGTGGGGTGGTGGTATTGGCGGTATTTGTGATGCCATTGGTGGTATTGGTGGTGGTGGTATTGGTGGTGGTATTGGTGGTGGTGGTATTGGTGGTGGTGGTGGTATTGGTGGTGGTGGTATTGGTGGTGTTGGTATTGGTGGTGGTATTAGCGGTGGTGGTATTGGTGGTGGTGGTATTGGTATTGGTGGTGGTGGTATTGGTGGTGGTGGTATTAGTGGTGGTGGTATTGGTGGTGGTGGTATTGGTGGTATTGGTGGTGGTTTTGGTGGTGGTGGTATTGGTGGTGGTGATGGTATTGGCGGTGGTGGTATTGGTGGTGTTGGTATTGGTGGTGGTGGTATTGGTATTGGTGGTATTGGTATTGGTGGTGGTATTGGTGGTGGGGGTGGTATTGATGGTGGTATTGGTGATGGTGATGGTATTGGTGGTGGTAGTGGTATAGGTGGTGGTGGTATTGGTGGTGGTGGTATTGGTGGTGGTGATATTGGTGGTGGTGTTATTGGTGGTGGTGGTATTGGTATTGGTTGTGGTGGTATTGACTGTGGTATTGGTGGTGGTGGTATTGGTGGTGGTGGAATTGGTGGTGGTGGTGGTATTGGTATTGGTGGTGGTAGCATTTGTGGTGGTGGTGGTATTGGTGGTGATGGTATTGGTGGTGGTGGCATTGGTGGTGATGGTATGTGTGGTGGTGGCAATGGTGGTGGTATTGGTGGTGGTGGTGGTATTGGTGGTGGTGTTGTTGTTAATAAAACAGGCTTTTGAAAACAACCCATCATGTGGCTTTAGTGCAGATGACATGTAACACAGATGTGCTGTTGTCAGCTTCATCCCATTAGCACAGGATTATGTGCTACCTGGAATTCACATGACTTAATTGGCTAATCATTTCTAAAACCATTTTACTTCGGGGAGGGTTGAAACAGACACAAGATAATGCCGGGTTAAAGTGATTGAAAGCAGGCGCCCGTGTTACGCAGGCGGGGGTGCTGCTTAAAAAAACACAAGCGGTTTCAGCTGAAGCAGCCCATGTCCGGCCTGCAGTAAGAGAAACTCAATAAAGTAAATAGTGCTTACAGACTAAATAACAGGTCCCGTGTAAAAACCGAAGTAAAGGGGCCAGTAGCCATGGGAGGTTACAAATGAAGACAAGGCGGTCCTAAGGAGGGACTAACAAGTCTATTAACGAATCCGAAGGCAGCATTTACGAAAGACAATGACACAAGTCAATGAAAAATATGGGCAGAGAGTGGGCGCGACTTCTCTCCCATACTCTACTACAGCAGTCTCGCAGAGCAAGCAGTGCATGCACGCTGCCGCTAGGCTCAACCTAATGAAACAGAAACGTTTCATTTTTCTTTTTTAAATGCATCCCGTTTTCCCTTAAGGAAAACGAGCTGCATTAAAAAAAAAAACTGCTTGATTAAAAAAGCAATCACAGACATGGTGGTCTGCTGACCCCAGCAGGCCACCATCCCTGTGAGTGCTGGCCATTCCTAATGGGGTCCCAAATAGCACCTACCTCATGAATATTAATGAGGCAGGCAATTTGCGACCCCATTAGGAATCGCTCATTGCATTTTGCGAGTCGCAAATTGCGAGTCGCAAAGCGACGCAATTTGCGAATCGCTAAATGTAAGGGGCGTACATCTGGCCCTATATTGTTACCTTTCTAGTACAATGGCTTTAGAGTGGGGTTGGTACTGCTAACCATTGGGGCGTGGTCTTCCTTCGTGAGTAAGTTGATAGTATAGTTCAATTTTGCTGCAAAAATGTTCTTTCTTCTTTTTTTCTCTGTTTTCAACCTTACCTTACCTTTTGGCCAATATTGTGTTGTGTTTCGGAGCCTGATGGCAGTGCATGGCTTAATATTGAATTTGTATTAACAGCTGTGGTTTCGTCAATTGTTATACTGAGAATCTATGTATTAATTCTCACTTTTGGTGTTCGCTCTGCAATGTACATTTCCAAGACTTGGCTTCAAGTAAAATGATTTATTTGTAAACGTGGCTTGGGATTGATCGGATGAGGCCTTGTGGTTTAGTGCTCAATGCTATGGTTTAAAAAAAAAACTATATGTGCCATGCGCTATCCTTTTTGAATAATTTCTGTGAATGAGCACCCCTGCCTATCAGAGAGACATGGATCTTTCAGTAAAGCCACAATTATTAAAGTGTGAAGGGAAAGTTTACAGTTTTGTCATGTTAAGTTAGTCCAAAACATCTAACACCACTTACATCAACTTGCAAGTATAAAGGGATACTAGCCTATGACTGGGGTTTTAACAACGTTCCACATTGCTGATTTGAATACAGTATGTTTTTTTATTGTCTTTATTGAATTTTTAGATATGAAATACAATTAAATTTGGTATTGCACAGTAAAGATGAAACATATTTTCCGACTACAAGTACTGAGGTCCGTACAAACCTGTTACATCATCATGCATAATCTTTAAAGCACAGCAGAATATAAGGGCATATTATCTAAAAAGTGCGCTAAACATCGCAAAGCGTGTTTAACGAGCACTTTTTTATCGCCGGCTATCGTCGGAATAATTTGCCATGCTAACGCTGTATTAGCGACATTTAGCGCTATGGCGATAGTTATTCCAGCCATAGCGGTGTTTTCCATGAAACATCGCTGGTTTTCCAGCGATGTTTCATGGAAAACGGCGATAACCTTGCTGATACGACCCTGTGGTCGTATCAGCATAATCCACCCCCATGTTAGATATGGCTAACAACTGCTAATTGCAGGTGTTAAATAAATGGCGATGACCCCGGTTAGCGCGACTTTTCACGTCGCTAACTGGGGCCATGGCCACCTTGCTAATAGGCGATAGGCCTGTTAGCGGGTGTTTCCCAGGTTTGTTCGTCGGGAACGCCCACTTTGCATGTCATTAGCGATAAATATCGCTGACATGCAAAGCGGTAAAAACACGGGCGCTAATGCCCGAAAACTGTCTCTAACTGCTGTTAGAGACAGTTTGCTGATAGGGCGATAAGAATATCGCAGCTTTAGCGGCAAAAAGTGCCGCTAATGCGGCGATAGTGCCCTTGCTAATATGCCCCATAGTGTACATAATAACTATTAGTTCAGGTATGGGGAGGCATCTGTATGGAGAACAAGGTGGGGTTCCGGGAGGCTCAGTGTCCCGGTCTAAAGTGCGTAGGTATACACAGAGGTGTACCAAATATCCTTGGGGCGTGATGTGAGGGGTTGTAGATTAGCATAGTCTTCCCCCATACTTTCACATCTACTCATGCTTTCGAGCCATTCTTTAGTGGAGGGTGGTCTGGTCCCCCCATCTCAGAGATATCTCCCTCTTGCTGAGTACCAATGCCATGGAGACCAGTCTGCGGATCGCCTGGGGTACGTCGTGGGTGTAACTTAACAGGGCGACCACCGGGTTGGGGGTCATCCTATAGTCAGTCATGTCGGAGATCTGTGCATATAGTCTGCTCCGGGGGCTTGGCATTTCAGACATTTGTCAGATCTGGTGGGGTTAAACTTAACAATATCCATTGGGGCGAGATAGCACCTATGTAAGTATTTGAAGTGTATCAATTTATGTCTGTGGTTGACGGAGATGCGTTTTATTTGTGCACAGCAATAGCCCTATATTTGGTCTGTGAGTGGGGTTCCCAGCTCCTTCTCCCATACCCCTCGCACCCGGGTGGTTGTATCCGGCCTCATGACCAGGCAGGCGTGGTATAGCTTTGATGTCATATGTCCGTTATCTGACGCTTTGGTATCTAAAGACAGGGGGGGCAGTCTTCTGGTGGGAGTTGGTATGTGGGTATAAAAGATCTAAGGGAGCTCTGGAGCCTTTTGAAAGACAAAGAGATCCATGTAGGAGGCATTTTGTACCCGCGTGTCATCCGGCAGCTGTATAACGTGGCCGTTAGGGAAGAGGTCGCCAAGGGTGAACAACGAGTGTCTATCAAGCGTGCGCTTAACTAATACTTCTCTTGTAGGTGGGTACCAGGGGTTATCTGATATGGGGATGGCATCTGAGTAGAGGGGACCATCTCGCAGCATGCGTCTCATCCTGTGCCAGGCCCAACACGTTGCGTAGACTGTCTGTATGTCTACAGTTTCTAATGGAATACTTCGTAGCAGTATCTGCGAATGGAGAAGACCAGCTGATCGCGCTCCAGGCGGTATGCACGCGTCGGGGTGATACCAGTGATATGTGTAGTAGCACTGGGCCGTGAGATAATAAAGGCAGAAATCTGGTACCCCAAGGCCTCCGCGCTCATAGGGGAGGGTCAGCTTTTCCCAGCGCACCCGGGGGTGCCCCCCTGCCAAGATCAGCCACAGTAGTATGCCACGTAGATTACCAAACAAGGATTGTGAGAACGGGATGGGGATGTTAGTGAATAGATATAAAAAACGTGGCAGTACCACCATTTTAATAATGGCCACTCGTCACATCAGTGAAAGAGGCAGCTTTATCCATCTGTCAACTTGTGTGTTTAGAGCTTCTACTGCTGGTCCATAGTTGCGCCGTAGGACCTGGTCCCTATCCTTGTGTAATTGGATACCTAGATATTTAGTGCCGTCGGGGGCCCACCCAAGAGGGTATTCCGTCAGTAGGGTTTGGGCGGTGTCCGTGCGCAGGAAAAGCTCCGATTTTATCCAGTTAATGCCGAGCCCTGAGAGTCGGCCAAATCTGGCTATCTCTTGCATGAGTGGAGGTAGGTTATCCCTAGGGTGTCATATAAACAGTAAATTGTCGTCTGCATATAGTGATAGTAACAATGGGCCATATGAAAGTTGTAGCCCGCGGTGGATGTGTTTGTCCTGTAGTGACCTTACCAGTGGATCCATTGTGATTATAAAGAGGAGGGGGGGGAGCGGGCACCCCTGCCTGGTGCCACCGAACACTGAGATAGTGTCTGTGAGAGCGCCGTTTATCCTAAGACGAGCTATAGGTTTGGTATATAGTAGCATAATCAATACGAGAAATGGCGGGGATTCCTAGTTTTGCCATGACAGCTCTTAAGAAAGGCTTTTTGAGCAAGTCGAAGGCCTTCTCAGCATCTAATAGGGCCACCACAGCTGGTGTGTCCGGGGCGACCTTGTTGAGCACTGCAAATAGTGTCCAGAGATTGAGGGAAGTTGAGCGGTGTGGGATCAATCCTGCCTGGGCTGGCGAGACGATCTGCTTCATCAATAGGGCTAGTCTATTGGCCAGTACCTTGGCTTAGATCTTATTATCGAGATTCAATAGTGACAATGGGCGGTAAGTTGCCCATTTACTGGGGTCTTTGCTTGGCTTCAATAGTATCGTGAGAACCACCTCGCGGAGTGTAGGTGGCAGCTCACCGGTGTTTAGGGACTCATTATATAGGGAGAGGAGTTGCGGCGCTAACTGTTGCTTAAATCCTTATAGAAGGCTTCGGTTAGCCCATCCAGGCCTGGTGCCTTGGAGCCGTCCATGGCGGTGATGGCCTGTGTTACCTCTTCCAGCGTCAGTGGTTCGTTAAGAAACTCCTGCTGCCCGTTCGACAGCCATACCATAGCTATATCTTCGAGGTAGGAGATAATCTCTGAGGAGTTATACTAATTTTGATAGTAAGTTTTAAATTCATGTAGATTATTTTCGCTGCATGTGATAGTGACTCCTGTATCTTAGCACTACCCGGCTACATAGTTTTGCTGTCTATTTGGGTGTAATAGTCGAGCTAGTGTACGACCGGGTCGCTCCACCTCCCCATAACGACGTGCCCTGGCATGTTTGTCCATGTTTTTTATCTCCCTATCTGGCAAGTCTCGGAATTCCATAAGAAGGATATTTCACTGGTGGGCCTGACTCATGCCCCCCTCCCCAATTGCTCGATCTAGATTGCGTAATGCATTCTCGGTTTTCTGTAGTTGGGTGCGGATATCGCGTTGTATGCCTGCGTGCTTGGAGATGCACACTACTCGGATATAGGGTTCCCTGGGTAGATACCGTGCCTGTGTTTAAGTCAAATTATTCTGTAATGGAGGTTAGCAATCCATTGTGGAATACAGGATCAAGTAGGGCTTCTCCTTGGCATCTCCAGCTGTTGGCCGCGGCGCAGCTATATGGAATTTTCAGTTTCAATAAAACTGGGCTGTGATCAGACAGCGTTTGGGGGAGGACTGTGATGTTGCTAAGCCATTGATGTACAGTTGGCGAGAGGAACTAGTAATCTAGCCTAATCCAGATAGCATGGGGAGATAAATAGAATGTGAAGCCCGGAGTGTTCGGGTGGTGGGTGTGCCAAGCGTATAATAGAAAATATGAGTCTGTAATATGTCGAAATGCTTCCCGGGCGCGAGGCTTGCTGACGGGTTGTGTACTGGTTGTGTCTATCTGTGGACAGTGTGGCATTTTCAGGTTGCCTCCCAATATGCAGTGGTCGCTCCCCAGGCTAACTAGGCGGGTATATAGCTCCTCGAAAAATTCAGGGTCTTCGATATTACGTGCGTATATATTGACTATTAGAACCTTTTGGTCTGCTAGTGTACCCTGAACGTACTGGTATCTGCCGTTCCGGTCAGAGTATTGGGCCTTAGGGATGAATGGTACGCTTTTTTGAATCAGTATGCAGGTGCCCCGGGAATATGAACTATAACAGGAAAAGTATCTGTGAGTTCCCCACTGTTTGGAAAAAGAAGATTCAGTGCGTGGAGACAGATGGGTCTCCTGGAGCAGGGCAATTTTAACATTGTGCCTATTAGGTAGGAAAGCACCTGCTTCCCATTCCGCAGGTTATTGATGCTGCGAATATTCCAGGATATAAGAGATATTTCTACTGTCCTAGACCTGTCTTGGATATTTTGTAGCTAAGGGCGTTGTTGGACCTAATGTCATTTGCGTTGTGGCAGCACGTAATCAGAGACATATGCAATAATACAAGACAATTTATGGCTATTATTCTAGTAATAAAATAAAAAGAACAATCCCGGGTTGGTCCCCCCACCCCACACCAGATTCAACTTCATCCAGCGAATCCCATTTACTCCATAAGAACAAAATCAAATAAACAGAAGCGTTCCCATTATAGAACATTTGGCGTTCGCCATGGGGGCGCGTCAGCAACTCGGCCATGGCAGTCCACTTGTAACAGGTTAAATGACATTGTATTTGACCAACCACTTATTTGAAGAGAGTCATATGCGCCAGTTTTGGGTCTTTGATGCTGTCCCTGTGTAGTTGGGCTCTTAGTTATTTCGGAGCGAGGGAGTCCGAGAACCCCATGTGGTCTCGTATCGCAGCATCTTGTGTTGCAGGAGGCGAGTGGTTCAGATTCCCCAGCCCTGGGTGTGCAGGCAGGGACTGGTTATGTGAAGGGGACTCAGCACGCACTGCTTTACAGAAGGCCACAGCGTCTGCGGGGGTGTCTAGGATTTTGAGACGACCTTTATATTCCACACGCAGGCGTGCCGGGTATAGCATGGCATATTTAATGCCCATCTTGCAAAGCATGTTTTTAACATCATTGAATTTCCGTCTAGCCTCCTGAACCATGGGTGTGAAATCAGGGAATATCGAGATGGTGGTGCCGTGATGCTTTAGAGGCCCTTTTTCCCGTGCCATCCTGAGCGCAGTGTCTCTGTCCCTATAGTTGAGGAGGCGAGCAATGATATACCGGGGTGGTGCGCCCTCCGATGTGCCCGTTCCACTGTATATGTAACTGAGAAGCTGGGGTGATCAAACAAGTCGATCAAGAGCTGTTTAACAAAGACTTCTGGGCGTCCCATTTTCGTGGTCTCTGCTATTCCGGAAATGCGTATGTTGTTGCGGTGTGACCTTGCTTCGAGGTCCTCGTTCTTAATGGGAACTTGTTTCAGCACGCGTTCAACCTTTTCCAGACTTTTTTGCGTTGTAGTGGAGGAGTCTTCGAAGTCCGAGACCCTCTTTTGTGCCTCTCCGAGATGTGTACCTTGTCGATTGATCCACTCACCCATCCTGTCGATGCGGCCTGTGATTGTGACAAAGCGTGCGTCCATCACACTCAATCACGCCTTGAGCTCAGCCATCAAGGTTTACATATTGCCACTGGAGATTCCGTTGTGGCTTTTCTCAGCAGGTTCCTCAGTGTCTGAGTGGAACTTGCAGCTCTCTTTGAGTTTTGTGCGGTCAAACGTGAGCCGCCATTGCTTGGGGTCAGTGCGGCCCATGTTGGATGGCCTGTTGCTGCCAGCTGATGGGGGTGCTTTGCGTTGGTCACCTCCCCGAGGAGCGCTGTTATCCTCGGGTTATGGTGGTGTGTATTTGGTAGGTGGTAGTTTCAGGGTCCCAGTGGGGTTGCGTGCCCATGGTCTCTGTTTGTGGCCTTCTCTGCGTCTGTGGTGGCGTGGCCTTCCCTTCCTGCGCGGGGTGTTCAGTGCAATGGGGGGGTTAGTGCAACAGGCCTCCTCTATGTTGCATGTCTATTTCCTTGCCCGCTATGTTGCCTGACTTCTCCCGTGGTGAGATGGTGTTGCCTGTCTGATGGGGTGCACTTAGTGCTCAGCAGAGGATTGGTGCATAGGCCCTTACCTGATCGGGCATAGGATTTAGCAATGGGGTTCTCCCCTAATCCCGCTGGGCTGGGGCATCCGGGCTCTTGATTTATGGCGGCCTTTCGTCCGGACCTTGCAAGCCCTTCCCCCTTCTCGGCCAGGCCCGGGCTCGTTGTCTCCGAGCCGGGATAAGGCCGCGAGCAATGCCCCCGTGTAGACGGCTCTCCACCTGGAGGATAGATGGACGGAGTCGGAGGAGCTGGCGTGTATGTCGACGGGACCGGGCAGTCCCGGCCTCAGGCTCACCCGGGGCTCCTGTTGCCGTGGGGCCACTGAGGCAGTGCCGACGGCGCCCGCTCCTACTCTCGCTGGTGCCGGATCTGCCCCCGGGGGCTGCTTTCACCTCGCCCCACTGACTCTCAGGAGTCCAAGCGAATCCTGCATGGGCTCCGCACCGGGTTGTGCATGGTTCCAGCAGTGGTTGCTGGTGAGGACGGACTGCCTGCGCCGGAGCCTCACAAGAGAGTGGCCATCTTGGTGGTGGCCGCGGCCATACCTCCCTGAATACAGTATGTTTGATAAACTAGCAGTGTTTCTGTGTCTTGTCTACTTCATTCCACCATATCTCCAATTTTGTAATTTTGAAGACTCTCTGGGATATTTCCCTTTCTAAATGCATCGTGAGGCATGTATACTTATCCAATTAGATAACCATGTTACTTTCTTTGCAAACTTGATTTGCCAAGGATAATGAGTGCAAGCAGTTAATGTTTATCCTAGGAAGCAATACAGGGTTTGTAACAGACACTTGTAAAGAAGGAGGAATCCAAATTAAGGTAAATTTATTTTAAATCGGCAGGACACATACATCTTCCTAAGCAATTCCCAACCAACTGCCGTTCCCACCTTCTCGAATACCCCCACCCTACATTCTATACATTCTCCTGGCGCGTGAGACATCTACAGAACAACCGAACACATCTTTCCCCATAACATTAAAAACAACAATGATTTCCTAAGATTGCTAGTTACATATGACGGTCGAAGTAGAGTAAAAGGAGTTGTACATAGATTCATGGAAAATGTAACATAGGGTATGAGGTAGAAACACAAAATATGGAGCAATGAATGACTACTGGAAAAAAATCAGCATTGTAAAACATAATTCTGGAACCTTGATGGCAAACGAGTTAGCCTAGAAGACATGGAACGACACGTGGCCGTTGTCTCCCTACGATTTCCTACCCGGACCTGATCCATGAGATTGTCACCAAAAGATGATCTAGACACAGATATTTTCCCTTTATTCCATCATTTTCCATCATCTAATTTCACAGCACCCCTGTTGACCTTCACCACTTTCCTTAAATTGGAAAACCTTGATTCCCCTTGGGTAAGATCCTGGACCGCTTCATTCTCACCATATCACCTACATTCACTCTTAACTCCCTATGGCCCTGTGTTGAGCGTGTTTGATCATATTTGTTCTGAGCCTCAACTTGCAACCTTCCAACATCTCCTATTGTTTCCTCTGACAACACAAATGCACCCTCACCCATCCATCTTCTCAACAAGTTGGAAGAGGGCACACGCCCCCGTAGTGAACCAAAAGGCGACACACCTGGATCAGAATTAGCAGTAGTGCACACTGCCCACAAAAGCTTCTTGAGCTCCATTTTGCAATCAAGAACGTTAGCTTTTGACAATTGTACGTTCTCTTTTATCACTCTGTTAAAATGTTCAACGAGACCATTACTCCTTGGGTGATACAGGGTCGTCTTGATGTGTTTAATGCCCATGAACAATAAAAATTCCTCAAATTGTGTGGATGTAAACTAACAACCATTGTTGCTAAGTAGCTCGTCAGGGACACTCTCTTTAGCAAAAACAGACTCAAGAAACTTAATCACACAAACAGAATTAGATGACTTCACTAATTTTACTTCAGGCCAACGACTAAAGTAGTCCATAAGGACTATGCCATACTCTGGTACACTACCTGATAAATTCATGGGGCCCACAATGTCTATGGCCAATTTTACCCAAGGCTTGCTGGGTGCTTCAATTGCCTCAACTAGGCTGGGGATTGTCACCTGTGACTTGTCGCTAATGGCACAGCTCATGCAGTCCCTCACAAAATGTTCTACGTGCTTGTCTAGAGCTGGCCACCAGCAATTTTCCCTTAACCTCCTCTTCATGGCACGCATACCCATGTGGCCCTCATGTGCCAATGTAAGTACCTTGTTTCTCATGGCGTCAGGAACCACCAATAAAGATGATCGATGTAACAAACCATCCACTACAGATAACTCATCGAAAACATGTTTATACTTGCTCACAAGGGCTTGGTCACTATTCTCTCTTAACCACCCCTTGCTTATGATCTTAAGGATTTCCTAGATATCCTGGTCTTTATCATGACCTTCTCTCCACTCCTGCTCTGATATAGCACCATCTGAGTGACTCTCTACACTACATACCATTTCAGTCTCTCTCTTTGCGTCTTCTCCTTCTGTACTGTGATCACCATGACCGGTTAATCTAGATAAACAGTCTGCCAAAAGATTCTTTTTCCCAGGCACATATTCGACCCTATAAATAATCATGTTCCATAAGCCTATATTGCCATTTGGCAATCTTGGGTGTAGCCTTCCCCTCCACCCCCCTTTTGTGGTGAATAATTGTACATGAGGTTTATGATCAACACGCACAATGAACTTCGAACCCCACAAATAAGGTTTGAAATGAGTGATGCCCCACCAACATGCAAGAGCTTCTTGTTCAATCACAGAGTAGGTAGCCTCAGCCTCACGCAGACTCCTCGAATCACTTCATTCTTGCCCTCCCTGTGCTGCATGAACACAGCACCTAAACCCCTTTGACTAGCATCAGTCATGATTATGGTCTGATCCTTGGTGTCAAACGCCTTAAGGGGAATGGCATGTGCTACTTCGTGCTTAATCTGTTCAAATTCTTTGGTACATTCACTGTCCCAGTCAAATTTGACATTCTTTTTAAGAAGACATCTCATGTTATAGGTTTTGGATGCACAATTGGGTCAAATCTGGCATAAAATTCTACGAGTCCCATGAAGGACCTCAATTGATCTTTGTCACTTGGAATGCAAAAATCCTCAATTGCTTTAACTAGACTAGATTTGGGTTGTACACCTTCCGATGATTTTTTATATCCTAAATAATCCACAGTGGGCACATTCAATCTGCACTTATCCTCCCCTAAAGTCACACCTCTTTGTTTCAACATGGTTAAATCTTTCGTTGTGTTGGTCTTGGTCAGCTCCATACACCAACACGTCATCCTGAAAGGCCATTACTCCGGGCATCCCTTTGAACATGCTCTCCACGATTCTTTGAAAAACTGCTGAAGCGGACGCTAGTCCAATGGGGATGCGCTTGAATTGAAAAAGACCCTCCGGAGTAATGAACACAGTGAAATGCTTGGACTCAGTTTGAAGTTCATTCTGGTGATACGCAGATGACATGTCCAGCAAACTAAACCATTTAGCACTTAAGCGTGGAAGTCATTTGCGTAATATTAGGTAAACAATGCTGGTCTATCCATATATGTTCATTGAGATCACACAGATCCACACACATCCGTAAGGCCCCATTGGCCTTTTTGGCAAGAACCACAGGGACACCCAATCAGAAGACTCGATTGGTTCTATAACATCGCATGCACACAACTTGTCCAGTTCTTGCTTTAGCTCAGATTGTAACGACAAGGGTACTCTCCTGACTTTATGCACAATGGCTTAGGCTCCCTCCTTTAACTTAATTCTATGCTTAAAACCCTTGAACAGGCCTAGTTCTTTCTTGAAAACATCTGGGTACATGTGTTTCCATGATTCTTCCTTAGCCGCTCAAACTTGGAAAAACTCTTTTTTGAGTATTATCTGCTGGGCATTTTTGGGATCCAATATAATACCTAGACTACCTTGGTCTTTCCACCCTAACAGGCAAGAGTTATCCTTTGCTACAAATATCACTCCCTTAAACTTACTACCTCTAAATTCACAATCGGCTTCAAATACACCCACAACATCAATGGCCTTACCACCGTAACCCACCGGGTGAATGGAAGACTCCTTTAAATTGCGATTTTGAAATGATTCTTTCCAAACTTTCTCACTAATTAAGGTGAATCGGGACTCAGAGTCAGGCAGGACTCTGACGCCTACACCATTTATGTTTATGGAACATAAAGTTCTCCTCATCCCTTTTGAATTTACCACACATACATTATCAGTTTGTTCTATGTCACGGTTGGTGAAAATTTGGTCTTCCTCACTGGATGACGACTCCCCTTCAGTGGTTAATTCCACATTGTGCACCTTTCTAGATGAATTCTTCCTACCCGACCTACACACTCTTGCAAAATGGCCTTTCTTTGAACATTTGGCGCATATCTTATCGGTAGCTGGACACATTCTGGCATTCCCAAGATGATTAGCACTGCCACACCTATAGCATTCTAATCTCTTCCTATTAGTATTAAAATTATTAGAACTATCATTTCTGTCAGTATTTGCCTGGGTTTCTTTTGCTTTCTTGTATTTACTTTTAACTGCCAAAACATTTTGTGACTGAGTTTTCCCATCAGACAATGTCATTTGTTCCATGTATGAATTTGTACTTTCAATTTGTGTGGCAATGTCTAAAGCCTTTTGCAATGTCAGATCCAGTTTGGATAACAAGGCTTCTTGTACCTTCCTACTACTCATCTTTTCAACTAGTTGGTCCCTTATCATTTCTTCTTCAAATGCTCTATATTCACAGGAGGCTGCTAAAATGTGTGACGCACCCACATAACTTGACGCAGACTCGCCGGGAATTGAGTCCTCTTGTAGAATTTGTGCCTCTCCAATGTTACGTTCTTGCAAGCCTTGAAACATGTGTTCAGAGCTTTGATAGCTGTAGCGTACTCGTCCTCCACACCTTCACCTTCGGCTATGAGTACTGTTTCATTTTCATCAACTTTATTTCGATCATAGAAGATCATAAAAGTACACAGCACAATACAAATAAAATGCAGAAGTAAGATAATCTTAAATAACATCATTGTCATAAAAATATGATAAAAAATACAGGGACTAAAAATTAAATATATCATAAAGTGCATTTAGTGCGCCTGATCCAAAGTGCATGCCAGTATCAAGACAGGCCAAAAGCCACTACTCTGCGAGTATCAGTCATCAAAATTCTTAACACCTCAAGGTAGTGGCCTGGACCGACTAGTTTACACAATGGGATTATCCATTTTTTCCTTGAGGATTTATAGTGGGGACAAAAGCATAACAAATGTACAATTGTTTCTGGACTGGTGTTGCACGCGGGACAGCAGTCGTCATTAGGAACATCATTACACCACTTTGAAAAAAACTGTTTTGTGGGAAGGGTCTTATAGCGAAACTGGAAAAACAGTTTACGTTCCATTGGGGAACAATTTCATCTATTGTGTCCTCAAAGCAGTAAACAGATTTAAAATCTAAAAATTCAGAAGTTAAGCGACCCTCAATTTTTACCAGTTCTTTTTTTAATATGACCTCCCAAAACCTTGCTTTCAGCTTTATTCTTGACGTGGTGACTAGGCTTTCCGGGTTTGTCCAGAAACCCTTCATTCCCAACCTCCCCAGTAGCTCTCTTACTGATCTGAACCAGGGGATCGAGGATATCGATGGTAACCTCAGGAGCTCTATTAAAGGCTCCCGGTAAGGGCCAAGCTCATCCACTGACCATAACCTATGCCACAACATCAAAAGTTTGTAGCTTAGTTTGTGTGCTAGCTGTATGTGTGCAAGGTCCAGGTAAAGAGGCACCAACGGGGTACTTGAAGGTAAATCCACCAAAGTTCTAAGGAAGCGATTTTCAATTACAGACAAGCAGTTTGTGATACCAGTGCCCCACAGCTCAGCTCCATAGAGTGCCCCTCCTAATACCTTGATGTTATAGATTTCCAGGGCTGGGGCGAGCTGTCTGGGCACGGTTTTCCTGTGTATTTTGGTGATGTTAGCAGTCTGGTGTATTAATTGCATTTTAACTTTCTCGATGTGAGCAGCCCAATTGATTGTTGATGTCAAGCGGATGCCAAGGTAGTCAAATGCGTCAACTCGCTCCAGCTTACTATTTCCGATTGACACCGATCTTTTGGTGTTTGCAGCCGCTCCTTTTTAAAAAAACATATACTTAGTTTTAGACTCGTTTAGCACCAGGCCACGGGCATCAAAAAACTTAATAAAATCATTTAAAAGCTGCTATAGTCCCTGCGGTGATTTAGAAATTAAAAGCGTATCGTCGGCGAAGAGAAGGGCGGGAACTCTTTTAGCACCAATTTTTGGGGCATCACACCCGTCTCTATCTAAAAAATCGACGACACCATTAATAAAAAGAGTAAAAAGAGTGGGAGCAAGGACACATCCCTGCCTTACTCCACACTGAACTGGGAAGGGATCTGTAACTTTGTTGTTCTCCCCCACCTCACTTGTGCTGTGTTAGATGAATGTAATCTAATTAAAACATCTAAAAGATTCGTCGGGATGCCCTGTTCCTTTAAAATACTCCAGAGCCTTGCACGTGGGACCAGGTCAAAGTCAGACCGGAGGTCAACAAAGGCCACATAAAGCTTTCCTCCCTTGACTGCCACTTCTTTCCAATATATGCAAAGAAGGCGGAAAGCTTGGTCCAAGGTACTTATCTTTGCTCAGAATCCCGCTTGGAAGTCACTTAAAATACGGGTCTCAAGAATCCAATCCTGAATTCGTACTAAAAGTTGCTTGCAAAAAATCTTCTGTAAGAGAATCAATAAGGCTAATAGGCCTATAGCTGGCTGGCTTAGCTCTGTCCCCCTTTTTGTATATGGGAACAACCTCTGCAGTATTCCAAGAGGAGGGGATGGGAGTACCTGCTAAAATTGAGTTAGTCAAGAGGTTTATGTATGATCCCCAAAGTGCTATATCCTCTTTGTATAAGTCATTTGGGATTCTATTTGGTCCAGGGGCATGGGCTGGAACGCAGGAGCGGATTGCTGCTTGCGTTTCTTCTATGGTGAAAACAAGATCACCACCCTCTTCTGCAGACAACACCCCATGTCCATGGCGAACTTCCTCAACTATTTTATCCCTAGATTCATACAAAGAGCTGAAATGGGCTACCCACTCCTCTGGTTGCACTGCAAAATCTAGGGCCCTCTCACTCCCCTTAAGCCAGTATGCTGCTTTACTCCAAAAGCTCTTGGTATCTTTAGCTATCATATCATTGCATTCCGTAGAGATAACCACAGAGAGCCCTCCCACTCCTTCTTAGTAGACTTGATTGCCCGCCTGTGCTTAGCTCTACAGGTCACAACCTCGGGGCGGGATTTCAGCTTTATGGCCCGTATAAGCACTTCCTTTGAAACCCTACAGTCTTTGTTATACCAGGTACCCTGGCAAGGTGGCTTCCGGTGTGTGGAATTCCCTTCCTTTTTCTGTGATTTACACGGATTAGTTAGCAGTTCCCTTATCTCTGTGTATAGTACCTCATGCCTGGGCCCCAATTTCTCCACAGTCTTATTTGTAGAATAATTTGATAACTCCTCCATTAAAAAACGTACTTGGCTCTTAACTGCGTCTAATGCCCTCGGATGCCCCTCCACCCAATCCCATCTAATCGCTCTCTGGTTATTTGTGATTGACAAGACGCCTAGGTCCGGTCTACCCCTTAGGTCTGGCACAACTGTGCCCTGCTTGGTAAGTGTGAGTGCTAATGCGTTGTGGTCGCTATCGACCCTCTTGGTCACTGTCATGTCTTGGACTGAATGCCAGAGATTAAGGGATACCAGGCAGTAATCTATTCTACTTTCGTGGCCTAATCTATTAAAGGTGGGGTCACCATTTAAATCGGAGTTTGTCCTCCCATTTGTGGCTCTCAGACCATGCTGCACAGTAAGGGCCAGCAACTGGGCACCTCTCCTGGACCACCTAACTAGGGGAAGGTCTAGTTGTGGTATCTGCCACTCTCTATCACACTCATCAGTCACATCTGAAGGGATCGGGGCAAGCTGTTCAAATGAACAGTTAAAAGCACCTGCAACTAAGGTAGGGATGTTGTCTGAATAGTAGGACAGAGCGTGATCAAGGGTACACACTGTGTTGGTTTCCTCCTGGCCCCGCAGGACTCTATTATATACATTAAATATCCTTATTTTCTGTCCACTAGAAAATGTAAGCTCCAGCGCTAAAATGTTTGGGGAGTCGACATTTAAGAGTTTAACTTTGACCCCTAATTTGTTTTTTACCTATACCGCTAGTCCTCCTGAAGGTCTGCCCATCTCTTATCTCGTGGCATTGATTGCGTAAGCAGAAAAACAACTTCTATGTGGGCAATGCAGGCTCCAGGTTTCCTGATATAAAATTACGTCAAAAGAGTCTACAAAAAAGCACCATTCTGGATCTGCCAGTAATTTTGGAATACCAGCCACATTCCACACAAGAACCCTCATTGGGCAGTTAGAAGAGGCCCCCCTTCCACATCCCCGGAAATTGGGGCAGTTACACCTCCACTTTCATCCGCAGGAACGGATTCACAAATTTTCACTGGGCCAATAGCCAGGTCTGATGGTACAGGGATATTTGTTAGTGGGTGGCTAAGATATGGTGTCACTAAGGCACTTGCTAGCCCAACCATATTTACTGATTTTATCTGTTTCTCTAGAAAAGGTCAACTCTGCCCTCTCCAATCGCCCCTATAGAAGATGGGTGGGTCAAAACGGGCTGGGCCGCAAGAACTCAATAGTAGCCTAATAGAGGTTCCAGGGCAGGACGACAGCAAAGGCCTGGCAGGGGTACCTCCTGGGAATCTATATCTAATAGAGATATGGGTAGGTGCTTGAGAGATAACACATGAGTCAATTGACAATAATCCAGAGATTATGCCCTTGTCATAGAAACTGACCTCAATCATGTCCCAGGCTGATTCCTGCATAGGGACTCTTTTTGCCAATTGTATATCGTCTCTAATGATTGAATAACAATGTCGTGTGGACCTAAACCAATATATGACCTTGTTCTTGAGAGAGTCTTGGTCTTCACGTCTTTCTAAAGGAAGTCTTGGGACTTCTGTGAGATAGATCACCGCCCGATTGTCCCCTGCCTGGGATCTCATATAGACACCATCCCTTACTATCCCCTTATCTAGTGCCCCTACATGGTCTTGCTTGTACAGGATCCTTTCATCCAGAACAACCTCTCCTCTATCAATCCCACTGCCTTGATCGAATCCTAATCTGTTCCTTGCAATTAAGCTGGAAGTATCGTTAAAGTTACCATACTCAGTAGTGTGTGTCGGTAAATGGGTACGTGTGGTTTGTGTGGGATCTTGGGTTGGGGTTGCGTTGGCCAAGCTACTTGCTTCGATTCCCCTAGAGGCCATGTTTGTTGATGGTATCGTGGTTTCTGGTAGGGCCAAGTTCTCACTATTTGCCCTCTCTAGCAAACTGGCTACCTTTTCTTTTAGAGTAATTACTTTGTCTTTCAGTGACTTAATTTGATCTTTTAATAACCGAATTTCACCAGCAGAAATTAAGCATGACTCTTCGGGGTTACATCCAACCGCCCCCATCCCATTTTCCTCGGTTGGAAGTACATCAAATCTATTATGACATTCAATGTGTACAGTCGGTGTGACACTAGGCTCTCTTGTTGTAGCATTACAGTGTGGGGTGATAAATACATTGGGCTCCACTTCAGAGGGTCCGATGGCTGCTGCCTTGCTACGCCTTTTATTATGTTTTTTTAACATTAAAGGTATCTGCTTGGCTGATTTCTTTTTTGCTGGAGGTGGTTCAGGAGAGGTACCCATCATAGAGCCCCGGGCATTCAAAGAGCGGCGTCAGTGGCGGCTCGCCGGCCGCTTGGAATTATGGGGCTTGAAGTCTCCCCAGGCTCCGGTGGCACAACCTGGATGGGCTCTGTTTCTTTCGGAATATGTTTAAGAATATTACGGCCCTCGGGACACAAACAATGCCTAAGAATAGCATATTTCTTCTTGTGTGTAAAGGAGTCTCCTTCAAGGGCATCCAAATACGCTTCGAACCCTTCTTTCCACCATTCCCAGTCCAGTTCAGGAGAAGCAGGATTAGGCGCAAAAAGGTGTACTAAACGTGTTGCAATTACCGTGGATAACAAAGCTGTACTGTAGGCAAAGGGATCAATGGTGTGCTCTCTCAATCTGGAATCATCATAAAACCAGTGATTACCTTCATTATATGCAGTCTATTGGTTTTTGATTTACTGAACAATAGAAACAATAGGAACGTTTATGGCCTCTTTTGTTCTGCGATACAATTGCCAGCCTGTCCTTTATAACTATTACATTGTTATGTTTATAAGGATCTTCTTTACCCTTGTTGCACAGACTTGATACATTTCTACTCTTTTAAGATGGCTGCCTTTTTAAACACCAGACAACTTAAATCTGTGCTTTAGATCGTATTGATAGTTATGCATTTCACTTTATAGACCATGCTTCACGATGGATATGTGAAATGATATGCACATCATGTTTCTCCTTCTTTTATATCATGATTCTTTTAAATTAATTTTCGTCACATACTTGGTAGTCACTTTCATTATATATTGACTATTGCCTTTTATTTGACTGAACAATTGGAAAGATGATGTCGCTTCTTCTTAGCATACTCCTTATGCTCTGTCATAAAACTTCCAAACATGCCCTACGGAATGTATACATTGTTGTGCTTATGAGAATTTTTTTACACTTGTTGTTCAGATTCGATGCATTGATATTCCCCTTAAAGAAGGCCGCCTTTCACTACCAGAAGATTTTACAGTTTGTTAGGTAAGATGGTCGCCACATGCAATGGTATATTGTTGGTAAGACTGTATTAACACCGATTCACTGCATCCACCTAGACAGTTTGATATTTTTGAATTTTGACACCATGAAGTCATTAAACCTCTTGGCAACATTTTGATGGAACTTGGTGTTGGGTTCATCTCACACAGAGTAGGGGCAAGCTTGTTTCTAATCCAATATGGCTGCTGTGTACGACTGAGATGTAAAATACGCTTACCCTCTGGGATCACCATGACACTTGAGATAATTTCTTTTGAGTCCCTCTGCAGCATTCTATATTGACTCACCGTTCCGTTGGTTTGAGTCTTTTTGTAAAGAGTTTTTCAATTATGTTTCTTCCAACACAATATGGCTGCCGGAGTCGGTGGCCTTACGGTTTTGTTCATGCAAGGCGCCTATTCTTAGCTAATAGGTTGAGACACGAACGCCCCCCACACTATTGTGCCGATAGTGCACTAATAGACCACTAGCTCCTTGACGAATGACTTAATGGAGATGAGTGCCACCTCAGATTTGATCTGTTGTCCCATTAGAATGGTTTTCAGCGTATTCATAAGGAGGATATAGATTTTCCAGCTTGCTCTATAATTCATCCCATTAGTGACCTGCGTTTGATTAATTCACACAGTAGGTGAGATCATCATCCTAATCTGGAGTTCTCTCCTATAAATTAACTCTCTGGGCACTAATTTGTAATCCGATTTCGGTTTCTAGATTATATACATCTGTCTATAAGAATAGAAACTATCATTTACATCCTAATGTAAGTAACTTCTTTGCTTGCTAATTTCAGCATAAGCCTAGATTACTCCTTTCTCTTTAGAATGAGTGCTCCAATATTAAGAACTACTTAGAATGTATTCACTCCAGCCTTTTAAATTTACACACTATCACACTTGGTTTGTTTGCACTGGAACACGTGTGAGCTGCACCTTTGCCATATCACGGGCACCTTTATACATACAGGCGTTTGTTTGTAAATAACTTTCTCATGTTTTCAACATCTTTATCAGTCTATGTAGATCATCTTCGCATTCCATTTAACCGTGTTGGTCCTGAGGATGGTCTTGCGTACTATGGATATTAGAGACTGAAAGGTCTACGCCATTTGTGGCTGCTGGCAATAAAATGTGGCAGGGCAGCAGTGGAGGGGGGGAATTAATAATAATAAAAAAATGTACCTGATGCTGCCGGCCTCCTGATGCTTCGTGCTCCTCTGCTTTCTGCTCGCAGCAGTCCCTGGGACACCATCAGAGATTCCCCACCCAATCCCCGCGCTGCTCTCATGCTGCATGAGAGCAGCATGGGGATTGGCCTGAGCAGGCTGGTTTAATGCTCACTCAGGCACAGGGAGTCTGTGCCTTTTCTCCACCCGGCTGTGAAATACAGCTGGGTTGGAGAAACCTAACTCAATCAATCAGGGTTCTTATTGAGCTCAGCTAATCACCAGTTAGGGTCTCAAGGAACTGGGGGAGGGTTAAGCAGTTCAGTCAAAGAGCCAGGTCTTGAGGTCCTTCCTGAATTGAGGACGCAAAGGTGATTGCCTGAGATATAGAGGTAGTGAGTTCCCTGTCTTCGTAGTGAGGTAGGAAAAGGATTTTTCTCCAGCCGAGGACTTGCGGATCCATGGGATAGTGGCCAGGGCCAATTGGGCGAAGCAGAAATGTCTGTTGGGTGTGTGGAAGAAGAGGCAGTGGCTGAGGTATGCGGATCCAGTGTGGAGCAGATTAATTAATAACCTGCTGGTGCAGGGATCACCACTTCGCCACGGGTTCTTATCAAAATGAGGAGGACTCGACACTGGAGCGAAGTCAAACCATGGATAGTTTATTCAATCATTCATGAATGGGTCTCCATCCGACAAGTACCATCAAGATACCCAAGGATAAAGCACACTGAACGATGGTTACATGGGTTTATATACGGAAAATCACAGACTAGGAACGCCCAGAGGTAAATAGAACTTTGGAAAGAACACACAAATCAGGCAAGGCAAGAATCGACAGTCTCGGTGCCTTGTGTAACTGTCGCGTCTTTGAGGCTGCACAACAAGATAGGCTTATCTGAACAAACTTTATCTAAGGCTTTACCATTGTTTAAAACACACACGAAACCCACAGTTTAGACATCAGCTGTTCTTTTGTGCTGAGTTTGCATGTTTACGCAGCCTACAATGTCTCAACTTTAGATTCGTGACCTAATGTTTATGCAGGTGTGGTGTCAAGGGAAGAGTCAGGCTGAAAACAAGTCAAAGGTGAGCATGGATGAAGCACAGCTGAATTAGAAAACGAGAGAGATTCAGATTTTAAGGTTTCACAGTCCTTCCTTTTCAGCTGTGCTGAATCCATTCTAAGAGGTACAGGTATTCATTCATATCTCGATTTTCATTATTTCATTAATTTCAAGTTGTACCATCATTTCTCTATTTGATACATGAACATTGACTGTGGAAGGTTTAATACTACTACAAATATTTATGCAAGTGGTGCATATCATAGGGGCACATTGAATGCAGCAGCAGCAAGTTAGAAAGATGGCTCAATTAAAATTAAGGGCGTTTTATGCAAATATTGAACAAATGTATTGTGCTTATATATTTGGCAGTGTGAATCCTTAAGAGAGGACAAGGTGAAGTGATAATGTTCAGATGCGGTAGGAGTAGGGGGCACTAGGCTATGAACAGGGTAATATGTTTCAAGTCTCCAAAATAGACCCCAAAAATCCCAATATTAACAATAGAAAACATACAAATATCCCTATTTTTCTCTTTTGAATGAATGAATAGTTTATTGTGTCAATTAATAAAAATTGTTACAAAAAAAAAAAATTCAGATAAAGTCTCCCCAGGACTTACTTATTTTGTTACAATTGGTACATACCTAGCGAGTTTTTGGTATATTGTATATACTAAAGCAAACAAAAAATGATTTGTACAAACGACACTTAAAAACAAATAAAATCATTGGAGAACTGGTATTGAACCAATAAATCAATTCAATACTGAAGGATCCTTCCCCTTGTGTGCAAACTTTACAAGTATTGGAAAGAGGATTGGAGTCTCCGAGTTATAAAATGCATTCATAACAATCTTAAAAATATTCAAACCATATATTAAGTAAAAATTCAATGTTATTGTAAATGCATGAGTCCGACAATGGCATGTGTAAATCGAGTGCTACGTATAATTTGGGTGATTCCATTTCAATAAAGTGCAAAATGTATAATCTCTTTTTAATCCAAAATTGTCAGCTTTTAGCGGGGGCATTCGGGGCAAGTACTTCCATTCCTCCTAATAGGTCAAAAAACACCTTCCCAAAGGGCCTTAATGACAGATCGACAACTCTACCCATTTCAACCTAATCTATATACAAATACCTATTTCAGAAGAACACCTAACACTATTCCCTATACTGATATTTTATATTCAACCTGTATGTTTCTTAACCTTCCTTCCTCTTAATGTAGTATTTGTTGTTTGATTTCCAAGGTAACAAAGAGTAGCGTAACGATCAGCCAGAAACAGAGCAATGTAATCTCAATTCTCCCAAAATTCCCTCACTACACTATCAGAGAGCATTAAGTCCCCAGTGTCTTTTGCTTCAAAGCCTCACTGGCAAGCTTATGTACCGGTCCGGACGTTGGCGGTCTTGACCACCGGCATGGGTTGCTACCTCTCCAGAAATAGTTTCTTCAATTAAAGTCTATAGTTCTTTTGGCCCTTGGCCGCATTTTGTATCAGGGCTGAACAATGTCAGGATGTTCAAACAGAATCTGTTCATCTGGGTCAGGCATGATGGCAGCAAGTCCAATGACACCACTTCACCATGTTTCAAAAGATCACCATCCCCAAAAGGCACTTGCTGAGAGATCTGATCATATTCAAAGTCAGGTATTCCTCTTGTTATCCACTGATCATATGGCAAAGGAGGTGGCGCTTGCTTTCTCCACATCACTGGCATGAATCCAGTGTCTGTGCCCTGTGCACTTAACAGCAGTCTGGGTGGTGAAGAGAACTTGCACTGGCCTCTGAAACTGTTGGGTAAAGACACCGTCTCTAGGCCTCAGCTTGTGACCTGGACCTTTAAGACTGGGAGAGAGACTGGCCTTCACCTGTGAATGGATCAAATGCAAATCTTTAGTCAACACAATAATCAACAAGAATGGTAAATTCAATGTCAGATTATCCTTAATCTTGGTACACCCTATACATTTTGTTGGCCTCCCCATAACCATCTCAACTGGTTGCAAGACCTTCAAAGGGCAGATCTGGGGGTGCAAAATATCCTGTTGAAACGGGGTACCTTTTCCTGTGCTACAAGTATGGCACATCATGCAACTCTTGACATAGAACTTTGCCACCCTGGGAATCAGATTATTGAACCATACATGATCTGACATGGCCACCATTCCTTTAGCACTGATGTGGGCTGAGCTGTCAGACTCAAAGCATAGATTGAGATTAACATTAACTCATTCTCAAAATGCCAAACATTTACTCAGGCCAGTCCTATAATGGATATATGTACTAAAGCCCCTTCTTGTTGCGTTTGTCTGAGTTCCTATTCCTATTGTATTGCAACTAGTTCCAAATGAAAATCCTCTTCCTATTATGTTTGTTATAGTATTTCACAATATAAACCTCTTTCCTAGTGCATTTGTCAAAGGGTTCACAATGTAAACAACCACCTATGATATGTTGCAAAGGAGTTCACAATGCAAAAATCTTTCCTATTGTATTTGTCAGACCGTTCACAGTATAAAGCCACTTTGTATGATTTTTTGGCGAGCTGTTCTATAAAGAACTATTGGCTTTAACATCTAGTTATCACAATAAATAAATCAGTCTATGCTATACCTTTCCGAATATAAAACGCACAAAAGGTGAGGGAGGATGCTTGCAATAAGTCAAACAAATAGCAATTTCTCGGCATTACATCTTTCTGTATTTATACAGATATATTACATACATGTTGAATAATATAAATATCGCGAGACACTGTTCTTCTTTTTGATATCATTGCTCTCTCAATCTGGAATCATCATAAAACCAGTGATTACCTTCATTATATGCAGTCTATTGGTTTTTGATTTACTGAACAATAGAAACAATAGGAACGTTTATGGCCTCTTTTGTTCTGTGATACAATTGCCAGCCTGTCCTTTATAACTATTACATTGTTATGTTTATAAGGATCTTCTTTACCCTTGTTGCACAGACTTGATACATTTCTACTCTTTTAAGATGGCTGCCTTTTTAAACACCAGACAACTTAAATCTGTGCTTTAGATCGTATTGATAGTTATGCATTTCACTTTATAGACCATGCTTCACGATGGATATGTGAAATGATATGCACATCATGTTTCTCCTTCTTTTATATCATGATTCTTTTAAATTAATTTTCGTCACATACTTGGTAGTCACTTTCATTATATATTGACTATTGCCTTTTATTTGACTGAACAATTGGAAAGATGATGTCGCTTCTTCTTAGCATACTCCTTATGCTCTGTCATAAAACTTCCAAACATGCCCTACGGAATGTATACATTGTTGTGCTTATGAGAATTTTTTTTACACTTGTTGTTCAGATTCGATGCATTGATATTCCCCTTAAAGAAGGCCGCCTTTCACTACCAGAAGATTTTACAGTTTGTTAGGTAAGATGGTCGCCACATGCAATGGTATATTGTTGGTAAGACTGTATTAACACCGATTCACTGCATCCACCTAGACAGTTTGATATTTTTTGAATTTTGACACCATGAAGTCATTAAACCTCTTGGCAACATTTTGATGGAACTTGGTGTTGGGTTCATCTCACACAGAGTAGGGGCAAGCTTGTTTCTAATCCAATATGGCTGCTGTGTACGACTGAGATGTAAAATACGCTTACCCTCTGGGATCACTATGACACTTGAGATAATTTCTTTTGAGTCCCTCTGCAGCATTCTATATTGACTCACCGTTCCGTTGGTTTGAGTCTTTTTGTAAAGAGTTTTTCAATTATGTTTCTTCCAACACAATATGGCTGCCGGAGTCGGTGGCCTTGCGGTTTTGTTCATGCAAGGCGCCTATTCTTAGCTAATAGGTTGAGACACGAACGCCCCCCACACTATTGTGCCGATAGTGCACTAATAGATCACTAGCTCCTTGACGAATGACTTAATGGAGATGAGTGCCACCTCAGATTTGATCTGTTGTCCCATTAGAATGGTTTTCAGCGTATTCATAAGGAGGATATAGATTTTCCAGCTTGCTCTATAATTCATCCCATTAGTGACCTGCGTTTGATTAATTCACACAGTAGGTGAGATCATCATCCTAATCTGGAGTTCTCTCCTATAAATTAACTCTCTGGGCACTAATTTGTAATCCGATTTCGGTTTCTAGATTATATACATTTGTCTATAAGAATAGAAACTATGATTTACATCCTAATGTAAGTAACTTCTTTGCTTGCTAATTTCAGCATAAGCCTAGATTACTCCTTTCTCTTTAGAATGAGTGCTCCAATATTAAGAACTACTTAGAATGTATTCACTCCAGCCTTTTAAATTTACACACTATCACACTTGGTTTGTTTGCACTGGAACACGTGTGAGCTGCACCTTTGCCATATCACGGGCACCTTTATACATACAGGCGTTTGTTTGTAAATAACTTTCTCATGTTTTCAACATCTTTATCAGTCTATGTAGATCATCTTCGCATTCCATTTAACCGTGTTGGTCCTGAGGATGGTCTTGCGTACTATGGATATTAGAGACTGAAAGGTCTACGCCATTTGTGGCTGCTGGCAATAAAATGTGGCAGGGCAGCAGTGGAGGGGGAATTAATAATAATAAAAAAATGTACCTGATGCTGCCGGCCTCCTGACGCTTCGTGCTCCTCTGCTTTCTGCTCGCAGCAGTCCCTGGGACACCATCAGAGATTCCCCACCCAATCCCCGCGCTGCTCTCATGCTGCATGAGAGCAGCATGGGGATTGGCCTGAGCGGGCTGGTTTAATGCTCACTCAGGCACAGGGAGTCTGTGCCTTTTCTCCACCCGGCTGTGAAATACAGCTGGGTTGGAGAAACCTAACTCAATCAATCAGGGTTCTTATTGAGCTCAGCTAATCACCAGTTAGGGTCTCAAGGAACTGGGGGAGGGTTAAGCAGTTCAGTCAAAGAGCCAGGTCTTGAGGTCCTTCCTGAATTGAGGACGCAAAGGTGATTGCCTGAGATATAGAGGTAGTGAGTTCCCTGTCTTCGTGAGTGGAAAGGATTTTTCTCCAGCCGAGGACTTGCGGATCCATGGGATAGTGGCCAGGGCCAATTGGGCGAAGCAGAAATGTCTGTTGGGTGTGTGGAAGAAGAGGCAGTGGCTGAGGTATGCGGATCCAGTGTGGAGCAGATTAATTAATAACCTGCTGGTGCAGGGATCACCACTTCGCCACGGGTTCTTATCAAAATGAGGAGGACTCGACACTGGAGCGAAGTCAAACCATGGATAGTTTATTCAATCATTCATGAATGGGTCTCCATCCGACAAGTACCATCAAGATACCCAAGGATAAAGCACACTGAACGATGGTTACATGGGTTTATATAGGGAAAATCACAGACTAGGAACGCCCAGAGGTAAATAGAACTTTGGAAAGAACACACAAATGAGGCAAGGCAAGAATTGACAGTCTCGGTGCCTTGTGTAACTGTCGCGTCTTTGAGGCTGCACAACAAGATAGGCTTATCTGAACAAACTTTATCTAAGGCTTTACCATTGTTTAAAACACACACGAAACCCACAGTTTAGACATCAGCTGTTCTTTTGTGCTGAGTTTGCATGTTTACGCAGCCTACAATGTCTCAACTTTAGATTCGTGACCTAATGTTTATGCAGGTGTGGTGTCAAGGGTAGAGTCAGGCTGAAAACAAGTCAAAGGTGAGCATGGATGAAGCACAGCTGAATTAGAAAACGAGAGAGATTCAGATTTTAAGGTTTCACAGTCCTTCCTTTTCAGCTGTGCTGAATCCATTCTAAGAGGTACAGGTATTCATTCATATCTCGATTTTCATTATTTCATTAATTTCAAGTTGTACCATCATTTCTCTATTTGATACATGAACATTGACTGTGGAAGGTTTAATACTACTACAAATATTTATGCAAGTGGTGCATATCATAGGGGCACATTGAATGCAGCAGCAGCAAGTTAGAAAGATGGCTCAATTAAAATTAAGGGCGTTTTATGCAAATATTGAACAAATGTATTGTGCTTATATATTTGGCAGTGTGAATCCTTAAGAGAGGACAAGGTGAAGTGATAATGTTCAGATGCGGTAGGAGTAGGGGGCACTAGGCTATGAACAGGGTAATATGTTTCAAGTCTCCAAAATAGACCCAAAAATCCCAATATTAACAATAGAAAACATACAAATATCCCTATTTTTCTCTTTTGAATGAATGAATAGTTTATTGTGTCAATTAATAAAAATTGTTACAATCAAAAAAAAATCAGATAAAGTCTCCCCAGGACTTACTTATTTTGTTACAATTGGTACATACCTAGCGAGTTTTTGGTATATTGTATATACTAAAGCAAACGAAAAATGATTTGTACAAACGACACTTAAAAACAAATAAAATCATTGGAGAACTGGTATTGAACCAATAAATCAATTCAATACTGAAGGATCCTTCCTCTTGTGTGCAAACTTTACAAGTATTGGAAAGAGGATTGGAGTCTCAGAGTTATAAAATGCATTCATAACAATCTTAAAAATATTCAAACCATATATTAAGTAAAAATTCAATGTTATTGTAAATGCATGAGTCCGACAATGGCATGTGTAAATCGAGTGCTAAGTAAATTTGGGTGATTCCATTTCAATAAAGTGCAAAATGTATAATCTCTTTTTAATCCAAAATTGTCAGCTTTTAGCGGGGGCATTCGGGGCAAGTACTTCCATTCCTCCTAATAGGTCAAAAAACACCTTCCCAAAGGGCCTTAATGACAGATCGACAACTCTACCCATTTCAACCTAATCTATATACAAATACCTATTTCAGAAGAACACCTAACACTATTCCCTATACTGATATTTTATATTCAACCTGTATGTTTCTTAACCTTCCTTCCTCTTAATGTAGTATTTGTTGTTTGATTTCCAAGGTAACAAAGAGTAGCGTAACGATCAGCCAGAAACAGAGCAATGTAATCTCAATTCTCCCAAAATTCCCTCACTACACTATCAGAGAGCATTAAGTCCCCAGTGTCTTTTGCTTCAAAGCCTCACTGGCAAGCTTATGTACCGGTCCGGACATTGGCGGTCTTGACCACCGGCATGGGTTGCTACCTCGCCAGAAATAGTTTCTTCAATTAAAGTCTATAGTTCTTTTGGCCCTTGGCCGCATTTTGTATCAGGGCTGAACAATGTCAGGATGTTCAAACAGAATCTGTTCATCTGGGTCAGGCATGATGGCAGCAAGTCCAATGACACCACTTCACCATGTTTCAAAAGATCACCATCCCCAAAAGGCACTTGCTGAGAGATCTGATCATATTCAAAGTCAGGTATTCCTCTTGTTATCCACTGATTATATGGCAAAGGAGGTGGCGCTTGCTTTCTCCACATCACTGGCATGAATCCAGTGTCTGTGCCCTGTGCACTTAACAGCAGTCTGGGTGGTGAAGAGAACTTGCACTGGCCTCTGAAACTGTTGGGTAAAGACACCGCCTCTAGGCCTCAGCTTGTGACCTGGACCTTTAAGACTGGGAGAGAGACTGGCCTTCACCTGTGAATGGATCAAATGCAAATCTTTAGTCAACACAATAATCAACAAGAATGGTAAATTCAATGTCAGATTGTCCTTAATCTTGGTACACCCTATACATTTTGTTGGCCTCCCCATAACCATCTCAACTGGTTGCAAGACCTTCAAAGGGCAGATCTGGGGGTGCAAAATATCCTGTTGAAACGGGGTACCTTTTCCTGTGCTATAAGTATGGCACATCATGCAACTCTTGACATAGAACTTTGCCACCCTGGGAATCAGATTATTGAACCATACATGATCTGACATGGCCACCATTCCTTTAGCACTGATGTGGGCTGAACTGTCAGACTCAAAGCATAGATTGAGATTAACATTAACTCATTCTCAAAATGCCAAACATTTACTCAGGCCAGACCTATAATGGATATATGTACTAAAGCCCCTTCTTGTTGCGTTTGTCTGAGTTCCTATTCCTATTGTATTGCAACTAGTTCCAAATGAAAATCCTCTTCCTATTATGTTTGTTATAGTATTTCACAATATAAACCTCTTTCCTAGTGCATTTGTCAAAGGGTTCACAATGTAAACAACCACCTATGATATGTTGCAAAGGAGTTCACAATGCAAAAATCTTTCCTATTGTATTTGTCAGACCGTTCACAGTATAAAGCCACTTTGTATGATTTTTTGGCGAGCTGTTCTATAAAGAACTATTGGCTTTAACATCTAGTTATCACAATAAATAAATCAGTCTATGCTATACCTTTCCGAATATGAAACGCACAAAAGGTGAGGGAGGATGCTTGCAATAAGTCAAACAAATAGCAATTTCTCGGCATTACATCTTTCTGTATTTATACAGATATATTACATACATGTTGAATAATATAAATATCGCGAGACACTGTTCTTCTTTTGATATCATTGCTCTCTCAATCTGGAATCATCATAAAACCAGTGATTACCTTCATTATATGCAGTCTATTGGTTTTTGATTTACTGAACAACAGAAACAATAGGAACGTTTATGGCCTCTTTTGTTCTGTGATACAATTGCCAGCCTGTCCTTTATAACTATTACATTGTTATGTTTATAAGGATCTTCTTTACCCTTGTTGCACAGACTTGATACATTTCTACTCTTTTAAGATGGCTGCCTTTTTTAAACACCAGACAACTTAAATCTGTGCTTTAGATCGTATTGATAGTTATGCATTTCACTTTATAGACCATGCTTCACGATGGATATGTGAAATGATATGCACATCATGTTTCTCCTTCTTTTATATCATGATTCTTTTAAATTAATTTTCGTCACATACTTGGTAGTCACTTTCATTATATATTGACTATTGCCTTTTATTTGACTGAACAATTGGAAAGATGATGTCGCTTCTTCTTAGCATACTCCTTATGCTCTGTCATAAAACTTCCAAACATGCCCTTCGGAATGTATACATTGTTGTGCTTATGAGAATTTTTTTTACACTTGTTGTTCAGATTCGATGCATTGATATTCCCCTTAAAGATGGCCGCCTTTCACTACCAGAAGATTTTACAGTTTGTTAGGTAAGATGGTCGCCACATGCAATGGTATATTGTTGGTAAGACTGTATTAACACCGATTCACTGCATCCACCTAGACAGTTTGATATTTTTTGAATTTTGACACCATGAAGTCATTAAACCTCTTGGCAACATTTTGATGGAACTTGGTGTTGGGTTCATCTCACACAGAGTAGGGGCAAGCTTGTTTCTAATCCAATATGGCTGCTGTGTACGACTGAGATGTAAAATACGCTTACCCTCTGGGATCACTATGACACTTGAGATAATTTCTTTTGAGTCCCTCTGCAGCATTCTATATTGACTCACCGTTCCGTTGGTTTGAGTCTTTTTGTAAAGAGTTTTTCAATTATGTTTCTTCCAACACAATATGGCTGCCGGAGTCGGTGGCCTTGCGGTTTTGTTCATGCAAGGCGCCTATTCTTAGCTAATAGGTTGAGACACGAACGCCCCCACACTATTGTGCCGATAGTGCACTAATAGATCACTAGCTCCTTGACGAATGACTTAATGGAGATGAGTGCCACCTCAGATTTGATCTGTTGTCCCATGAGAATGGTTTTCAGCGTATTCATAAGGAGGATATAGATTTTCCAGCTTGCTCTATAATTCATCCCATTAGTGACCTGCGTTTGATTAATTCACACAGTAGGTGAGATCATCATCCTAATCTGGAGTTCTCTCCTATAAATTAACTCTCTGGGCACTAATTTGTAATCCGATTTCGGTTTCTAGATTATATACATTTGTCTATAAGAATAGAAACTATCATTTACATCCTAATGTAAGTAACTTCTTTGCTTGCTAATTTCAGCATAAGCCTAGATTACTCCTTTCTCTTTAGAATGAGTGCTCCAATATTAAGAACTACTTAGAATGTATTCACTCCAGCCTTTTAAATTTACACACTATCACACTTGGTTTGTTTGCACTGGAACACGTGTGAGCTGCACCTTTGCCATATCACGGGCACCTTTATACATACAGGCGTTTGTTTGTAAATAACTTTCTCATGTTTTCAACATCTTTATCAGTCTATGTAGATCATCTTCGCATTCCATTTAACCGTGTTGGTCCTGAGGATGGTCTTGCGTACTATGGATATTAGAGACTGAAAGGTCTACGCCATTTGTGGCTGCTGGCAATAAAATGTGGCAGGGCAGCAGTGGAGGGGGAATTAATAATAATAAAAAATGTACCTGATGCTGCCGGCCTCCTGACGCTTCGTGCTCCTCTGCTTTCTGCTCGCAGCAGTCCCTGGGACACCATCAGAGATTCCCCACCCAATCCCCGCGCTGCTCTCATGCTGCATGAGAGCAGCATGGGGATTGGCCTGAGCGGGCTGGTTTAATGCTCACTCAGGCACAGGGAGTCTGTGCCTTTTCTCCACCCGGCTGTGAAATACAGCTGGGTTGGAGAAACCTAACTCAATCAATCAGGGTTCTTATTGAGCTCAGCTAATCACCAGTTAGGGTCTCAAGGAACTGGGGGAGGGTTAAGCAGTTCAGTCAAAGAGCCAGGTCTTGAGGTCCTTCCTGAATTGAGGACGCAAAGGTGATTGCCTGAGATATAGAGGTAGTGAGTTCCCTGTCTTCGTAGTGAGGTAGGAAAAGGATTTTTCTCCAGCCGAGGACTTGCGGATCCATGGGATAGTGGCCAGGGCCAATTGGGCGAAGCAGAAATGTCTGTTGGGTGTGTGGAAGAAGAGGCAGTGGCTGAGGTATGCGGATCCAGTGTGGAGCAGATTAATTAATAACCTGCTGGTGCAGGGATCACCACTTCGCCACGGGTTCTTATCAAAATGAGGAGGACTCGACACTGGAGCGAAGTCAAACCATGGATAGTTTATTCAATCATTCATGAATGGGTCTCCATCCGACAAGTACCATCAAGATACCCAAGGATAAAGCACACTGAACGATGGTTACATGGGTTTATATAGGGAAAATCACAGACTAGGAACGCCCAGAGGTAAATAGAACTTTGGAAAGAACACACAAATGAGGCAAGGCAAGAATTGACAGTCTCGGTGCCTTGTGTAACTGTCGCGTCTTTGAGGCTGCACAACAAGATAGGCTTATCTGAACAAACTTTATCTAAGGCTTTACCATTGTTTAAAACACACACGAAACCCACAGTTTAGACATCAGCTGTTCTTTTGTGCTGAGTTTGCATGTTTACGCAGCCTACAATGTCTCAACTTTAGATTCGTGACCTAATGTTTATGCAGGTGTGGTGTCAAGGGTAGAGTCAGGCTGAAAACAAGTCAAAGGTGAGCATGGATGAAGCACAGCTGAATTAGAAAACGAGAGAGATTCAGATTTTAAGGTTTCACAGTCCTTCCTTTTCAGCTGTGCTGAATCCATTCTAAGAGGTACAGGTATTCATTCATATCTCGATTTTCATTATTTCATTAATTTCAAGTTGTACCATCATTTCTCTATTTGATACATGAACATTGAGTGTGGAAGGTTTAATACTACTACAAATATTTATGCAAGTGGTGCATATCATAGGGGCACATTGAATGCAGCAGCAGCAAGTTAGAAAGATGGCTCAATTAAAATTAAGGGCGTTTTATGCAAATATTGAACAAATGTATTGTGCTTATATATTTGGCAGTGTGAATCCTTAAGAGAGGACAAGGTGAAGTGATAATGTTCAGATGCGGTAGGAGTAGGGGGCACTAGGCTATGAACAGGGTAATATGTTTCAAGTCTCCAAAATAGACCCAAAAATCCCAATATTAACAATAGAAAACATACAAATATCCCTATTTTTCTCTTTTGAATGAATGAATAGTTTATTGTGTCAATTAATAAAAATTGTTACAAACAAAAAAAAAATCAGATAAAGTCTCCCCAGGACTTACTTATTTTGTTACAATTGGTACATACCTAGCGAGTTTTTGGTATATTGTATATACTAAAGCAAACGAAAAATGATTTGTACAAACGACACTTAAAAACAAATAAAATCATTGGAGAACTGGTATTGAACCAATAAATCAATTCAATACTGAAGGATCCTTCCCCTTGTGTGCAAACTTTACAAGTATTGGAAAGAGGATTGGAGTCTCCGAGTTATAAAATGCATTCATAACAATCTTAAAAATATTCAAACCATATATTAAGTAAAAATTCAATGTTATTGTAAATGCATGAGTCCGACAATGGCATGTGTAAATCGAGTGCTAAGTATAATTTGGGTGATTCCATTTCAATAAAGTGCAAAATGTATAATCTCTTTTAATCCAAAATTGTCAGCTTTTAGCGGGGGCATTCGGGGCAAGTACTTCCATTCCTCCTAATAGGTCAAAAAACACCTTCCCAAAGGGCCTTAATGACAGATCGACAACTCTACCCATTTCAACCTAATCTATATACAAATACCTATTTCAGAAGAACACCTAACACTATTCCCTATACTGATATTTTATATTCAACCTGTATGTTTCTTAACCTTCCTTCCTCTTAATGTAGTATTTGTTGTTTGATTTCCAAGGTAACAAAGAGTAGCGTAACGATCAGCCAGAAACAGAGCAATGTAATCTCAATTCTCCCAAAATTCCCTCACTACACTATCAGAGAGCATTAAGTCCCCAGTGTCTTTTGCTTCAAAGCCTCACTGGCAAGCTTATGTACCGGTCCGGACGTTGGCGGTCTTGACCACCGGCATGGGTTGCTACCTCTCCAGAAATAGTTTCTTCAATTAAAGTCTATAGTTCTTTTGGCCCTTGGCCGCATTTTGTATCAGGGCTGAACAATGTCAGGATGTTCAAACAGAATCTGTTCATCTGGGTCAGGCATGATGGCAGCAAGTCCAATGACACCACTTCACCATGTTTCAAAAAGATCACCATCCCCAAAAGGCACTTGCTGAGAGATCTGATCATATTCAAAGTCAGGTATTCCTCTTGTTATCCACTGATTATATGGCAAAGGAGGTGGCGCTTGCTTTCTCCACATCACTGGCATGAATCCAGTGTCTGTGCCCTGTGCACTTAACAGCAGTCTGGGTGGTGAAGAGAACTTGCACTGGCCTCTGAAACTGTTGGGTAAAGACACCGTCTCTAGGCCTCAGCTTGTGACCTGGACCTTTAAGACTGGGAGAGAGACTGGCCTTCACCTGTGAATGGATCAAATGCAAATCTTTAGTCAACACAATAATCAACAAGAATGGTAAATTCAATGTCAGATTGTCCTTAATCTTGGTACACCCTATACATTTTGTTGGCCTCCCCATAACCATCTCAACTGGTTGCAAGACCTTCAAAGGGCAGATCTGGGGGTGCAAAATATCCTGTTGAAACGGGGTACCTTTTCCTGTGCTATAAGTATGGCACATCATGCAACTCTTGACATAGAACTTTGCCACCCTGGGAATCAGATTATTGAACCATACATGATCTGACATGGCCACCATTCCTTTAGCACTGATGTGGGCTGAACTGTGGGCCATGGTAACAATAGCATTCACGTAATAATTTGGAAGCATTCATCTTTGCTTTCCTGACAGATCTATCCAACATCCTGTCGCATCCTGACACCCATAACTTTTACACTGTTCCTTCTCTTCCTCCGTAGCTTCTTCCTGTACTTCCCTAATGCAATCTAGAGTCTGATTAAACATAGTTACTTCTGGTGTCCATCTAACTGTCCCTACAATATACATTAAACTATACTCTAAATAGGCTGATCGTTTAGCTGTTTCATTAGCAAAAATATTTCGCTGTATTACCTCATCTATAATTTTCTTGTGGACAAAACATTTAACAATAGCAACCCTTTTTGGTAACATCAAGGTATCCAGTATCTTTACTATTCATTCCCTATACTGTATCTTATCACTATGCAAAATAAAAAGCCCCCTTTTGTTTTTAGAGTCGTCCGAATGAGTGGGCAACTCCAAAGGCATATATATTGATATTTACAGTCAAATCTTTACTTAATTCATAGGTTCTAGTCAAAGCTGTCAGCTCCATAGATTGCTCTGACATTTGTTGTATTTTACATAACTCAACCACAGATTTCAAGGGAGTAACTGTATAGGCCGCTGTACTAGAGCCATCAGGTAGTTTGTAACATGCACCATCCACGGACAGTTCCCCTGGTGGGTCAGATATAGGGGTATCTGTCAGGTCTACCCGTCCCTTAGTCTCCTTCTCAGTAATAAATATGCAATCATGCTTCTCATCTTGTTGGGACTCAGAAAGGGGCAGTACAGTGGCTGGATTCAAAATGTTACAGCATTTCAGAGTGATGTTTGGAGCAAAAGTGTCAACTCATACCCTGTTAATATCGCACTGGTCAGGTGCTGGGTCTGAATAATTTTTTTAGATATCCACTAAATGTGGTACCATAACTGTCAAATTGTGACCTTAAATATACATTTCAGATTGCTTTATCGCAGTGGGGTCCAATGTGGAGGAGAAATATGCACATGACCTATTCCTTCCTACATGGGACCGTGCCAAGCTGCAACCATCTTTTACATGCACAAATTTGTAATAATCAGGTTTTACCTAAAGCATGAGCATTACATAAAGCATTTTTATTCAATTACAAAAAGACAGCTTCACACTGATTGGTCCAAGGAAGCAGCATGCATACGTGCTTTAATGTTAAAGCAAGCAGAGGTTTTGTAATCAGTGAAAAATTTGGTAAGAAACGTACAGATATTAGATTGAGTCAGTGGTTTCTGCAAATTCTGCACCAATTATATCCTATGTTGGTGTAGCGTCTTACCCCTTCGACAGGAGGAGACCTAAATAGGTAACCTTCTGTTGACAATACTGTAATTGGAAAAGAGATACTTTGTCCTAAGGAGGCTAAGTGATGCAATAATTTCACTGTAGTCTGTTTGCAACCTTCTGCTGCATTGCTATGTCTCCAATGAGTGGCTCGTGAGCTACCAGTAGATCACCAGGTACCTGTGAGTAGCTCTCCTGTGTGCAGTCCAACCTGTATTTTAAAAAACAAAACTCATGCATTCAAGACAACATTTCTTTTCTATTTTCACAACTCATAAACTGATGTCTACAGAAAAATAATTGACATTTTGAAAATGTACTTACAGCTATTATTTCAGTTGGAGATATTTATTACTCATAATTATATCTTGGCGCAAGGGAGTATTGCAGCTATTGTTTGTATCTAGTACCCATGTAATATTTCAGTTCAAATTGTCAAAGCCTCTTTTTTTTTTTTTTCATTACTGCTGAAAACCCTGGCTAATGCACTGATGTGATCACTACTGATACTCTTGGATGAGGTGGTCACTTTTTCATCACTGGTGACTTTTGTTACAGAAAATGTTGGAGACCCTTGTACTAACATTCAGTTGTTGTGAAATAGGGCTTAGAACGGGGATGCCAGAAAATCCCACAGGTGTATTAACTTTACCTGAGAAACAACAAGATATTGAGGGACTACTATCTTGTTACTTTCTTTCAAATCAATCACAAATTGATAAACTTTTATCCTGCATTCCATCCCCTCTTTTAAGGACAGGAAGAATAGGGCTATTGGATACATTAGAGGAAACTTCCTCAAAGCGAGTAAAGAAATCAGGGACGGCCTCTCCCTGTTTTTGCTTACAAGCAGTAAGGAGTGTCCAATATATTTTCCATGCCAGAATTATCGTCTTTATATAAGTTAGTGTGTTGCCAGGGAGATCCAGTATGAGCTAATTAGGTTTCTGACCAGGTTTCCTATCCCTATCAGCTGCTACTATGGCAGTCCAATCTCCTCCTAACTCAACAACATGATCCTGTTTCCGGGTGAGTCGCCACATATCTGGTGGCAAGATCATGCCAAAAAATATATAAATATCTGCTAAAGTCATGATACAAGAATCAATGGCTGCCTGTACATCATCATAAAATCCTCTAGGATTTTTCCGTATGTCTGGTAAGGAGGCTTTTAAAGTGAGTACATCCGTCCTTTTCCAGGGCGTATATATCCAATTATACAAAAAATGGGCTCTAGCATTGGGATTATTAGGGTCATCATTATCTGCATTCCCTCTTCCAGGAATGAACTGTGGCACAGCTTCCCTCATAGGTCTTATTCGAGGAGAGGAAGAAAGTTCATTACGATATCCAATTATCATTGCTATAGCATTATTAACTCTACTTACAGGGAAGGCCTCTATCTGACATTGTCAATTAATAGCTCTAACATCATCTGGGCCATTTTGTCCTGTAGTCATCCCCCATTGAACCATAAATTGATGAGAAAGCTTATTTATAAGACAAAGAAGCTCGCCTTCAGAAAAATCCTGAATCTGATCTATCATTTCTTCTACTTCCATTTCTAGATCACTTAACCAATTTAATACCATCAACCTTATCGCGTCCTGATGAAACTGAGGTACAGTAGAGCGAAGGACTCGAGGGGTCAGGACAGATGCAGGAAGCACAGAATCATTAGTCATTTCAAATGCAGTGGCCTGAGGTGGAGGCACAGAGGCTTGGGGTGGGGGTGCAGTGGCCTGGGTTGGAGGGGGTAAAGAATGTACCGGTACTGGTTGGAAAATAGGGAGTTGGACAACCGCGGGCAAAGGAGGGGGAGCCGGGGGTACAGGGGGAACAACATTTGGTGGTCCATGGGGAAGAGATGTTAAAGGTACATATGAGGGTGGGGTCGTTCTATCAACAACCCATCAATATCTGAATCCACATCTTCTTGGTGGACCTGAACTGCTACAGTTGGTCTAACTATATATTCCTTAGATGTTAATAATCTATGCTCCCTATCTAAACATTCTTTTTTCTCCTGAACTTCCTTATCCTTCAATTCCTTATACTTCTGATACTCTGTTTTCCTTTCCGGTTTCCTTTGTACCTTCTCTGCCTTGAGCTGCCGCTCCTTCACTTCTTTCCTCCACATATGCAAACTGTCAAACATAGCTGGCTTAACCTTTTTTTTTAAAAACAATTGTTTCTCTAAATACTTGAGTTTGTGAGGGTCCATGGTTCCCTCTAATGGCCATTCTAACTGGGGATGCCCTTTTGTATATTTGTTCCACAATGCATTATACATGATGGGACAAATACCATATTTGATGTACATCTCAAAATTCGGCTTACCTTCTGGTGGCGCCGGCTGACTTGCTTCCAAAATGCTCTGCTTATTGTAGCAGCAACAACAAAACTTCCAAGGCGTACTAAGTACAGGCATGTTATATAAGATATAAAAGACTTATATACAGAGAGAAATAAAAAATATTCTCACATTTACCTGTAAGAAAAAATGTTAATCAAAACAAATAGCAAGTTCGAAACAAAGCTTAGGTTTCAAAATACCAAACAGATCCTAGGTTCAAAATTCCAAGCAGATTCCGAACGGATTACCAAACAAATACCAAGTCAAGACGAATATCAAGTCAAGCAAATACCAAACAAATCCTAACCAAATGAACAAATGAACCGGTTCAATACAGATTTACCTCATGCGTAGTCTTTGACGTCCACCTGTCGATCCTCCCTGATCCCAAAAATAATGACCGTCCGAAGGCCCCAGTCAAGGCTAGCAGCCGCCAGGAAGATCAGAGTTGGAGAGCTGAAAAATCACCTTGGCCCACGAGCAACACTAATCTCATCAGGTGGTGCGCTCCTCAGCGAAGTTCGTCTTACCGACCTGATCTCCTCCCCTGGTCCGACTGCAAGCCTTTGATGGGGCCCTACGTTGGGCGCCAATTTGTGGAGCAGATTAATTAATAACCTGCTGGTGCAGGGATCACCACTTCGCCACGGGTTCTTATCAAAATGAGGAGGACTCGACACTGGAGCGAAGTCAAACCATGGATAGTTTATTCAATCATTCATGAATGGGTCTCCATCCGACAAGTACCATCAAGATACCCAAGGATAAAGCACACTGAACGATGGTTACATGGGTTTATATAGGGAAAATCACAGACTAGGAACGCCCAGAGGTAAATAGAACTTTGGAAAGAACACACAAATGAGGCAAGGCAAGAATCGACAGTCTCGGTGCCTTGTGTAACTGTCGCGTCTTTGAGGCTGCACAACAAGATAGGCTTATCTGAACAAATTTTATCTAAGGCTTTACCATTGTTTAAAACACACACGAAACCCACAGTTTAGACATCAGCTGTTCTTTTGTGCTGAGTTTGCATGTTTACGCAGCCTACAATGTCTCAACTTTAGATTCGTGACCTAATGTTTATGCAGGTGTGGTGTCAAGGGTAGAGTCAGGCTGAAAACAAGTCAAAGGTGAGCATGGATGAAGCACAGCTGAATTAGAAAACGAGAGAGATTCAGATTTTAAGGTTTCACAGTCCTTCCTTTTCAGCTGTGCTGAATCCATTCTAAGAGGTACAGGTATTCATTCATATCTCGATTTTCATTATTTCATTAATTTCAAGTTGTACCATCATTTCTCTATTTGATACATGAACATTGACTGTGGAAGGTTTAATACTACTACAAATATTTATGCAAGTGGTGCATATCATAGGGGCACATTGAATGCAGCAGCAGCAAGTTAGAAAGATGGCTCAATTAAAATTAAGGGCGTTTTATGCAAATATTGAACAAATGTATTGTGCTTATATATTTGGCAGTGTGAATCCTTAAGAGAGAACAAGGTGAAGTGATAATGTTCAGATGCGGTAGGAGTAGGGGCACTAGGCTATGAACAGGGTAATATGTTTCAAGTCTCCAAAATAGACCCAAAAATCCCAATATTAACAATAGAAAACATACAAATATCCCTATTTTTCTCTTTTGAATGAATGAATAGTTTATTGTGTCAATTAATAAAAATTGTTACAAAAAAAAAAATTCAGATAAAGTCTCCCCAGGACTTACTTATTTTGTTACAATTGGTACATACCTAGCGAGTTTTTGGTATATTGTATATACTAAAGTAAACGAAAAATGATTTGTACAAACGACACTTAAAAACAAATAAAATCATTGGAGAACTGGTATTGAACCAATAAATCAATTCAATACTGAAGGATCCTTCCCTTGTGTGCAAACTTTACAAGTATTGGAAAGAGGATTAGAGTCTCCGAGTTATAAAATGCATTCATAACAATCTTAAAAATATTCAAACCATATATTAAGTAAAATTCAATGTTATTGTAAATGCATGAGTCCGACAATGGCATGTGTAAATCGAGTGCTAAGTATAATTTGGGTGATTCCATTTCAATAAAGTGCAAAATGTATAATCTCTTTTAATCCAAAATTGTCAGCTTTTAGCGGGGGCATTCGGGGCAAGTACTTCCATTCCTCCTAATAGGTCAAAAAACACCTTCCCAAAGGGCCTTAATGACAGATCGACAACTCTACCCATTTCAACCTAATCTATATACAAATACCTATTTCAGAAGAACACCTAACACTATTCCCTATACTGATATTTTATATTCAACCTGTATGTTTCTTAACCTTCCTTCCTCTTAATGTAGTATTTGTTGTTTGATTTCCAAGGTAACAAAGAGTAGCGTAACGATCAGCCAGAAACAGAGCAATGTAATCTCAATTCTCCCAAAATTCCCTCACTACACTATCAGAGAGCATTAAGTCCCCAGTGTCTTTTGCTTCAAAGCCTCACTGGCAAGCTTATGTACCGGTCCGGACGTTGGCGGTCTTGACCACCGGCATGGGTTGCTACCTCTCCAGAAATAGTTTCTTCAATTAAAGTCTATAGTTCTTTTGGCCCTTGGCCGCATTTTGTATCAGGGCTGAACAATGTCAGGATGTTCAAACAGAATCTGTTCATCTGGGTCAGGCATGATGGCAGCAAGTCCAATGACACCACTTCACCATGTTTCAAAAAGATCACCATCCCCAAAAGGCACTTGCTGAGAGATCTGATCATATTCAAAGTCAGGTATTCCTCTTGTTATCCACTGATTATATGGCAAAGGAGGTGGCGCTTGCTTTCTCCACATCACTGGCATGAATCCAGTGTCTGTGCCCTGTGCACTTAACAGCAGTCTGGGTGGTGAAGAGAACTTGCACTGGCCTCTGAAACTGTTGGGTAAAGACACCGCCTCTAGGCCTCAGCTTGTGACCTGGACCTTTAAGACTGGGAGAGAGACTGGCCTTCACCTGTGAATGGATCAAATGCAAATCTTTAGTCAACACAATAATCAACAAGAATGGTAAATTCAATGTCAGATTGTCCTTAATCTTGGTACACCCTATACATTTTGTTGGCCTCCCCATAACCATCTCAACTGGTTGCAAGACCTTCAAAGGGCAGATCTGGGGGTGCAAAATATCCTGTTGAAACGGGGTACCTTTTCCTGTGCTATAAGTATGGCACATCATGCAACTCTTGACATAGAACTTTGCCACCCTGGGAATCAGATTATTGAACCATACATGATCTGACATGGCCACCATTCCTTTAGCACTGATGTGGGCTGAACTGTGGGCCATGGTAACAATAGCATTCACGTAATAATTTGGAAGCATTCATCTTTGCTTTCCTGACAGATCTATCCAACATCCTGTCGCATCCTGACACCCATATCTTTTACACTGTTCCTTCTCTTCCTCCGTAGCTTCTTCCTGTACTTCCCTAATGCAATCTAGAGTCTGATTAAACATAGTTACTTCTGGTGTCCATCTAACTGTCCCTACAATATACATTAAACTATACTCTAAATAGGCTGATCGTTTAGCTGTTTCATTAGCAAAAATATTTCGCTGTATTACCTCATCTATAATTTTCTTGTGGACAAAACATTTAACAATAGCAACCCTTTTTGGTAACATCAAGGTATCCAGGTATCTTTACTATTCATTCCCTATACTGTATCTTATCACTATGCAAAATAAAAAAGCCCCCTTTTGTTTTTAGAGTCGTCCGAATGAGTGGGCAACTCCAAAGGCATATATATTGATATTTACAGTCAAATCTTTACTTAATTCATAGGTTCTAGTCAAAGCTGTCAGCTCCATAGATTGCTCTGACATTTGTTGTATTTTACATAACTCAACCACAGATTTCAAGGGAGTAACTGTATAGGCCGCTGTACTAGAGCCATCAGGTAGTTTGTAACATGCACCATCCACGGACAGTTCCCCTGGTGGGTCAGATATAGGGGTATCTGTCAGGTCTACCCGTCCCTTAGTCTCCTTCTCAGTAATAAATATGCAATCATGCTTCTCATCTTGTTGGGACTCAGAAAGGGGCAGTACAGTGGCTGGATTCAAAATGTTACAGCATTTCAGAGTGATGTTTGGAGCAAAAGTGTCAACTCATACCCTGTTAATATCGCACTGGTCAGGTGCTGGGTCTGAATAATTTTTTTAGATATCCACTAAATGTGGTACCATAACTGTCAAATTGTGACCTTAAATATACATTTCAGATTGCTTTATCGCAGTGGGGTCCAATGTGGAGGAGAAATATGCACATGACCTATTCCTTCCTACATGGGACCGTGCCAAGCTGCAACCATCTTTTACATGCACAAATTTGTAATAATCAGGTTTTACCTAAAGCATGAGCATTACATAAAGCATTTTTATTCAATTACAAAAAGACAGCTTCACACTGATTGGTCCAAGGAAGCAGCATGCATACGTGCTTTAATGTTAAAGCAAGCAGAGGTTTTGTAATCAATGAAAAATTTGGTAAGAAACGTACAGATATTAGATTGAGTCAGTGGTTTCTGCAAATTCTGCACCAATTATATCCTATGTTGGTGTAGCTGTCTTACCCCTTCGACAGGAGGAGACCTAAATAGGTAACCTTCTGTTGACAATACTGTAATTGGAAAAGAGATACTTTGTCCTAAGGAGGCTAAGTGATGCAATAATTTCACTGTAGTCTGTTTGCAACCTTCTGCTGCATTGCTATGTCTCCAATGAGTGGCTCGTGAGCTACCAGTAGATCACCAGGTACCTGTGAGTAGCTCTCCTGTGTGCAGTCCAACCTGTATTTTAAAAACAAAACTCATGCATTCAAGACAACATTTCTTTTCTATTTTCACAACTCATAAACTGATGTCTACAGAAAAATAATTGACATTTTGAAAATGTACTTACAGCTATTATTTCAGTTGGAGATATTTATTACTCATAATTATATCTTGGCGCAAGGGAGTATTGCAGCTATTGTTTGTATCTAGTACCCATGTAATATTTCAGTTCAAATTGTCAAAGCCTCTTTTTTTTTTTTTTCATTACTGCTGAAAACCCTGGCTAATGCACTGATGTGATCACTACTGATACTCTTGGATGAGGTGGTCACTGTTTCATCACTGGTGACTTTTGTTACAGAAAATGTTGGAGACCCTTGTAATAACATTCAGTTGTTGTGAAATAGGGCTTAGAACGGGGATGCCAGAAAATCCCACAGGTGTATTAACTTTACCTGAGAAACAACAAGATATTGAGGGACTACTATCTTGTTACTTTCTTTCAAATCAATCACAAATTGATAAACTTTTATCCTGCATTCCAACCCTCTTTTAAGGACAGGAAGAATAGGGCTATTGGATACATTAGAGGAAACTTCCTCAAAGCGAGTAAAGAAATCAGGGATGGCCTCTCCCTGTTTTTGCTTACAAGCAGTAAGGAGTGTCCAATATATTTTCCATGCCAGAATTATCGTCTTTATATAAGTTAGTGTGTTGCCAGGGAGATCCAGTATGAGCTAATTAGGTTTCTGACCAGGTTTCCTATCCCTATCAGCTGCTACTATGGCAGTCCAATCTCCTCCTAACTCAACAACATGATCCTGTTTCCGGGTGAGTCGCCACATATCTGGTGGCAAGATCATGCCAAAAAATATATAAATATCTGCTAAAGTCATGATACAAGAATCAATGGCTGCCTGTACATCATCATAAAATCCTCTAGGATTTTTCCGTATGTCTGGTAAGGAGGCTTTTAAAGTGAGTACATCCGTCCTTTTCCAGGGCGTATATATCCAATTATACAAAAAATGGGCTCTAGCATTGGGATTATTAGGGTCATCATTATCTGCATTCCCTCTTCCAGGAATGAACTGTGGCACAGCTTCCCTCATAGGTCTTATTCGAGGAGAGGGAAGAAAGTTCATTACGATATCCAATTATCATTGCTATAGCATTATTAACTCTACTTACAGGGAAGGCCTCTATCTGACATTGTCAATTAATAGCTCTAACATCATCTGGGCCATTTTGTCCTGTAGTCATCCCCCATTGAACCATAAATTGATGAGAAAGCTTATTTATAAGACAAAGAAGCTCGCCTTCAGAAAAATCCTGAATCTGATCTATCATTTCTTCTACTTCCATTTCTAGATCACTTAACCAATTTAATACCATCAACCTTATCGCGTCCTGATTAAACTGAGGTACAGTAGAGCGAAGGACTCGAGGGGTCAGGACAGATGCAGGAAGCACAGAATCATTAGTCATTTCAAATGCAGTGGCCTGAGGTGGAGGCACAGAGGCTTGGGGTGGGGGTGCAGTGGCCTGGGTTGGAGGGGGTAAAGAATGTACCGGTACTGGTTGGAAAATAGGGAGTTGGACAACCGCGGGCAAAGGAGGGGGAGCCGGGGGTACAGGGGGAACAACATTTGGTGGTCCATGGGGAAGAGGTGTTAAAGGTACATATGGGGGTGGGGGTCGTTCTATCAACAACCCATCAATATCTGAATCCACATCTTCTTGGTGGACCTGAACTGCTACAGTTGGTCTAACTATATATTCCTTAGATGTTAATAATCTATGCTCCCTATCTAAACATTCTTTTTTCTCCTGAACTTCCTTATCCTTCAATTCCTTATACTTCTGATACTCTGTTTTCCTTTCCGGTTTCCTTTGTACCTTCTCTGCCTTGAGCTGCCGCTCCTTCACTTCTTTCCTCCACATATGCAAACTGTCAAACATAGCTGGCTTAACCTTTTTTTTTAAAAACAATTGTTTCTCTAAATACTTGAGTTTGTGAGGGTCCATGGTTCCCTCTAATGGCCATTCTAACTGGGGATGCCCTTTTGTATATTTGTTCCACAATGCATTATACATGATGGGACAAATACCATATTTGATGTACATCTCAAAATTCGGCTTACCTTCTGGTGGCGCCGGCTGACTTGCTTCCAAAATGCTCTCGCTTATTGCAGCAGCAACAACAAAACTTCCAAGGCGTACTAAGTACAGGCATGTTATATAAGATATAAAAGACTTATAAACAGAGAGAAATAAAAAATATTCTCACATTTACCTGTAAGAAAAAATGTTAATCAAAACAAATAGCAAGTTCGAAACAAAGCTTAGGTTTCAAAATACCAAACAGATCCTAGGTTTCAAAATTCCAAGCAGATTCCGAACGGATTACCAAACAAATACCAAGTCAAGACGAATATCAAGTCAAGCAAATACCAAACAAATCCTAACCAAATGAACAAATGAACCGGTTCAATACAGATTTACCTCATGCGTAGTCTTTGACGTCCACCTGTCGATCCTCCCTGATCCAAAAAATAATGACCGTCCGAAGGCCCCAGTCAAGGCTAGCAGCCGCCAGGAAGATCAGAGTTGGAGAGCTGAAAAATCACCTTGGCCCACGAGCAACACTAATCTCATCAGGTGGTGCGCTCCTCAGCGAAGTTCGTCTTACCGACCTGATCTCCTCCCCTGGTCCGACTGCAAGCCTTTGATGGGGCCCTACGTGGGGCGCCAATTTGTGGAGCAGATTAATTAATAACCTGCTGGTGCAGGGATCACCACTTCGCCACGGGTTCTTATCAAAATGAGGAGGACTCGACACTGGAGCGAAGTCAAACCATGGATAGTTTATTCAATCATTCATGAATGGGTCTCCATCCGACAAGTACCATCAAGATACCCAAGGATAAAGCACACTGAACGATGGTTACATGGGTTTATATAGGGAAAATCACAGACTAGGAACGCCCAGAGGTAAATAGAACTTTGGAAAGAACACACAAATGAGGCAAGGCAAGAATCGACAGTCTCGGTGCCTTGTGTAACTGTCGCGTCTTTGAGGCTGCACAACAAGATAGGCTTATCTGAACAAACTTTATCTAAGGCTTTACCATTGTTTAAAACACACACGAAACCCACAGTGTAGACATCAGCTGTTCTTTTGTGCTGACTTTGCATGTTTACGCAGCCTACAATGTCTCAACTTTAGATTCGTGACCTAATGTTTATGCAGGTGTGGTGTCAAGGGTAGAGTCAGGCTGAAAACAGGTCAAAGGTGAGCATGGATGAAGCACAGCTGAATTAGAAAACGAGAGAGATTCAGATATTAAGGTTTCACGCCAGCATTGTGGAGGGCTTTGTAGGTTTGCGTGAGGAGCTTGAAGGTGATTTGTTTGTTGCTCGGGAGCCAGTGAAGGTCTCTCAGATGACCGGAGATGTGGCTGCAGTGGGGGATGTCCAGGATAAGTCTGGTGGAGACGTTCTGGATGCTCTGCAATTTATTTTGGAGTTTTTGGGTGGCACTAGCGTAGAGTGCGTTGCCGTAGTCGAGCTTGCTGCTGATGAGCGCCTGGGTGACCGTTCTCCTGGACGCAGTGGGGATTCACTTGAAAATCTTCTGAAGCGGGTTGAGTGTGTGGAAGCAGGAGGATGAGACGGCGTTGATTTGGCGGTTTATTGAGAGCGAGGAGTTGAGGATGATGCAGAGGTTGTGTGCGTGGTCAGTGGGTGTGGTGGCGTTCTGAGGACTGCGGGCCAGCAGGAGTCGTCCCAGGCGGAGGGAGTGGTGTCCAGGATGAGGACTTTAGTTTTGTCGGAGTTGAGTTTGAGGCAGCTGTCCTTCATCCAGACGGTGAGGGAGAGAATCAGCTGGGTGTCGTTGGCGTAGGAGACGATGTTGAGTTGATGGTTTCTGACGATGGCTGCAAGCAGGGCCATGTAGATGTTGAAGAGGGTGGGGTTCAGAGAGGAGTCCTGAGGAACTCCACAGCTGATCTCTATAGGTTCTGAGGCAAACAGTGGGAGCTTGACTCTCTGGGTCCGCCTGCTAACAGCCAGCCAAACTGACATGCACACTTATAAGTGCACTCCACTCCTCCTCCCTCTCATGGCCCGACCCCACCCCTCCCTGCACATGCCTGGCTCAGCCAGCAGCTGAAAAATAAAACAATATTGAAATATAATTGTATTTTTCAGCTGCTGGCTCTGAGCCAGTGGGGCGACGCTCCTCGGCCATTGTGGAGGAGCCGCCGCTGGTCTACGTCAAGTCCACTTCTTTCCATAGAATCACTGGATCTTCATCCATAAATTCTTCATGTTAGAGAGATACTAATCAAAAGGAGAGTGGACTATACAAACATTGACCTATAGGTTTACAATATTTATTTACAATCGGAATCAGATAGACATGGTTAATGTATGTTTTCACCTCTTTATCATACGTATAGAATATAGAGTTTTCTTCATAATATGATCACGTTGTACACCTGTTTTCTTCAGATTTATCCATATGACAATTCAATGTATATCTTGGTCCTTGGTTTAAGTCTGTCTGTCACTATTTGGACAGATAATTTATTATTTATTCTATATTTAAAGAAACATACTTCTAAATGACTTCCTTGTTGGCTATTTACTCTTACTTTGGTTAATACCGAAGCTCGCAAGAAGTTATTAGGTTGCCCTTCTTCTTTATTTTGGAGTGGAGTGGAGTCACTGCCCTTGTACCACACGCAGGCTTTCCATGGAGGGTGACGGAATCCGCTGCAGTATCTGTGGCTCTCTCCAATGCCTAGAGCCAACCAGTGGTTCTCCAGTCACCATCATGGACTATGTGCATGACTACCTCCCTAGCTCTGTGACTACTGGGGTATTGAGGGGCTACCAGAGATGTGGCCATGGCTTCCCACATAGAGGCCCTCTAAAAGTGTGCAAAGGATTCACTTGATCGCCAATCGCCCTGAATTGTTGGCTGTATGAAAGTAATGTAATGGATCTAGTAAAATTAAACACCATACATTCAGAGGTGAAAAAACTAGGAAGATAATGTTGGAAGGATATCGAATTTTAGACTTAAAACAAATGTGCAGGTGCAGATCCTCTGATGGTGCTCTCCCGGGAGGTGTTTCCTCAGTTCCAAATGGCAGTTCCTATCAAGTCAGAGAATCTCTGCAACACTGGGTATAAAAAGCACCCACGGAGGGGTGTGAGCTGGACGGCCATCATCGCGGCTGCCCTTTTAGCTTAGCTCCACACTGAGCCCCCAGTATCCGTAATAAATCTGGACCTCTTGCTGCCATCGACCTTTTCTGACTGCCTCTTTGGCCTTGTGATGTAACAAGGCGGGAAACAACCTTTACATCGCGGTCATTAGACCGCGATACCTTTACAACGCGGTCGTTACAACGACCGCGTTGTTAGAACTTCGATGCCATTACTACGCAAGTCATTACATCGACTTGCAGTAGATGGCGCTCTAACATAAGGAATAGTATAATTTACTATTCCAACACCTTCCCTACTGTTGCATAGGCTGGAGTTGGAATAGTAAATTATACTATTCCTGATGTAAGAGCGCCATCTATTGCAAGTCGATGTAATGACTTGCGTTGTAATGGCATCGCGTTCTAACAACGCAGTCGTTGTAACGACCGCGTTGTTAAGGAACGCAATGTGATTGCATGCGTTGTAGCATGCTATATTCAACAAGGCTGCATTTCAGCCCACAAGAAGCCCTGAATAGCGACCTGGGAGCCTGTTGGGGACCCGCACCCTGGCGCGTTGCCTGGTGACGGGAGGCTGCGGCCCACCGCTGTGATGGGGCTGTTGCTCCCTTCAGATTTCCTGCAGTGCCTGAACACCAAGTCATGGTTTCCTCCCTATCCCAGCTGGGCAATGGTTTCCGTGCAGCGGAGGACCGGGAGTGGACCAGTTGCTGCCTGCAGACGAGTGGAGGTAGGGTGCAGGCCTAGATCTTGTTGGCGCCTCCCACCTGTCCCTCACACGTCGTAATGGGCTGCGCAATGCTGAGGGGAACCCGCACCGCGGGATAATGAGCCGCTCTTTCCCCAGGCTGCAATCCTGCTCGGCCGCTGCCCCCCTGTTAACGCGGCCCGGCCTGGCTCCGTGTGCGCAGCCTGTGGCACTCTTACTCCGCCCGCATAGACTTTCATAACACACTGCGGTGCCCCCCTGGCACTGCTTGCTGGGCCCTCCTCCTCCTCTCTGGTGGTGATTGTCATCTGTGGCCTGCTGTGCTTGCTGGCCCCTACTGCTGGCTCTAATGCCGGTTTTGGTGGTGCTTGGCCCTGTGCTGAGCTGCAGAGCTCATGTCACCCATTCTGATCCCCCGCCTCCTGAACCACTGGAAAGGAGTGCTCCTGATTGAATCCGCCCCCTGCCTAACCTGACCTCTTCCTGTACTGGGCCCCCTGGCTCTTGTGGACTCTGCGGGAGTCCGTGGCTGACCCCTGTCCTTGTTGTGAGGCCCTCTGTTGGGAAACGCTCTGCTGTCTCTGGCCTGGCCGGGTGGGAGGCCTGGTGGTGACGCAGAAACTGGCCTTCCATGCAAGTCTTCTCCTGGCCTTGATATCCTGGACCTGAAGCACTTCACTTTTTTCCTGGATCGCCTATCTGGTGGAGCCATTCCTCTCTGCGGCCCCTCCATGTGTGAGATGCTGGGTCCTGGCCCTGAGGAATGGAAGTGATTTGTACCTCCTCTATTGACTTACCTTTGTGCCCGCCGGCTTGTTCCATCAACAGCGTTGGGCCCACTTGTCTACTGCCTCCCTCAGTAGCTGAGACGTTCGATACCTCTCATGATCCAGAGCCCTACCCAGAGCGGGAAATCCTGGTGGTTATACAGAGTGCCCTGTACTGCTGCCTGGCTACTGATCAGCTCTTAGACTATCTCCTTTATCTTTTGCCGTGGGCAACCATCCCATCCGCGAGACCGGCTGCTCGTGCTGCTGTGATCTTGTGGCAAGCAGGCCGACTCCTCTTCGCTGTGGGCCTGGAGGTCTAGGGATCTCGCTGCGATGGGCAAGGACAGACCCACCTGCTCTCCTACATCACAGACCTGCATAGTCCAATATTCTACTAGGCCCACCAGCGAACCACCGGGACCCTCTGAGGGAGATAGGCCCGTCCCTCCGTCCATCGAACTCACCGCCATTCTTCATGCTATTCAGACATCACAGGCTGCAGTGGAGACAAAAATTGGAAAGTGCGGATGTTACATCAAGATCTCCAGAACGCCTGTGCACGTATTACTGAAGCTGAATACCGGATCCCTACACTTGAGGATGATGTCTCCACTCTCAAAATCCTTGTCTCTACTTTGTATGTCCGTACGGCAGAGCTTCATAGACTTGCCAAGGTTGCCGAAAATCGCTTCAGGCAAAACAACGTGTGAATAATTGGCACCCCAGAAGGTACAGAGGGCAATGCACCGCAACTGGTGGCAGACCTTCTGGAGCACTGGATTAAATCATGGACGCCTTCTGAGCGCTTGTCCTCCTGGTTTGCAATAGAAAGGTCTCTTCGAGCATTGACTCCAAAACCTCCTCCTGGTGTCTCTCCTTGACTGATAATCGCTTGCATCCATAATTACATGGATAGGGATGCTATCCTGGGAGAGGTGCAGTCACAACTGGAACTCCAGTGTGGGAACACCAAAGTACTTGTTTTCCCAGACTACACTCGCGAGGTGCAGCAGCGACGCTGCTCTTACACGGAGGTCAAGCAAAAGCTCAGGGCCATGGGACTTCAGTACCGCTTGCTGTTTCCCACTAAACTCTGTGTCATTCATCAAATAAATTACATTTTTTGGCACACCAGAGTCTTTCTGGCAATGGTTTACTGAGGACCATCCCTCTTGGCTTTACTACATCTTTTTTCACGTAGACCACCCTCTGCTGTTGCCTAGAACACGCTGTTGCCTAAAACACGCAGGCGCCGCACTCGCTCTCAGAGGAGAAGGAGAATCACCCGATCCCAGTCACCTTCCCGACCTCCCCCGGGTCGACCGCCGTTGCCGTCTTTACTTGCTTCAAATCTTGCCTCCGAGGGGGAGGAAAGGGGACCTACAGCCCCAACATCATCAACACCAGCTGCTCCTCATACTGACTCTGATCTTTCTCACAGTTCCATAATTTTACCGGAACTGGGTCTCCGACAAGTGCATGGTTTCTACTCCTTTGAACTGTCTTATCTGTTCTCTAGGAGTATTCTTTGATCATCTGCCCAACTGTTTGTTCGTCTTCCTTGCAGGCGCTTCCACCAACCTAAATGGCAGCTTAAAACTTATGTTAATAAATTTATAAAGCGCTCGAATACCCAGGGGTGTCTTGGCGCTGACTCAGCATTACACACACGGATGTGAAACAATGTATTAGTTGTTAAAAAGCCAGGTTTTCAATGGTTTTCTGAATACTAGTAGAGAAGGAGGACGACTCTGATAGAGAACGGTAAGGTATTCCAGAGTATGGAGGCTTCTGATGCAAAACAGCAACCCCCCCATTTCTGTCTATTAAATCTGGGGCCGGTGACCTGTAGAGACCCTTTTGACTATAGTTCTCTTCTGGGTTCATACCAGGTTAGAGAGTGTTTGAGGTGATCAGGGCCCGATTTGTGAAGAGCTTAATAGGTAAGACAGAGAGCTTTGAATTTGATATGCTTCCCTACTGGTAGCCAGTGAAGTCTTTTCATGGCTTGAGAGACTGGCTGAAATTTTGGGATGTTCAGTAGGAGTCTAGCGATAGCATTCTGTGCACATTGCAGTCTATTCAGATATTGCTTTTGGAGATTAAGGTTAGTCCATTGCAATAATCTAGTTTGGATAATATTAGTAGGGTGACCACTGTTTTCCTTGAGTTAGGGGGTATAAAAGGTTAAAAAAAAGTATCATTCTGAGCGTGTTAAAACATGAGGAGACGACTGCATTGACGTGTTTACTAAAGTTTAGTTTGTCGTCGATCAAAACTCACAAGTTCTTTGCTTTTTGGACTGGGCATGGGAATGCTCTAAGTTCTGTAGGCCAACAAGTAGGATTCCAGAATATTGGGTTATTTCCAAAAGGGATAACGTCAGTTTTCTCTGAGTTAAGTTTGAGGCAGTGTTTTCCCATACAACTGCCAATGGCTCTCATACAGTTATGGAATTGGAGATTAGGGTGGTTATCGTTATTGGAGGCCGACAACACAATCTGTGTGTCATCTGTGTAGGACGTTGGTGAGAAACCAGAGGACCTGATGAAAGATGCTAGTTCTGTGACATTTATATATATATAAGTAAAGGACTAAGTGAGGACCCTTGCGGGACCCACAAGGAAGAGAAGAAGGTTTAGTCTTAAAGTTGTCCAGCATCACTGAGTGTTCTCTGCCTGTCAGGAAGGATCCTAGCAGGGCAAGTGCTTTGTTATTAATACCGAGCTGTTTGAGGCAGAGGACCAGAGTCAAAAGCCGCTTATAAGTCAAGAAGAATAAGGGCAGCTGTTCCCCCATTATCTTTTTTTTTATAACAAAGTTTATTGAGCACCATAAAGTGAATACAGAGTGTCATGACAAATATAGCATGGTATTTTCTGTGTTTTTCTAATCGTGTACACGTAGTTCCTTCAAGTACTTTTAAAGAAAACTGCTAGCATATGCCAAACTAGGAGAGGGCAGTCTCAAGGTGAATAAAAGATGGGTGCATAAACAGAATATACAATATTGTGCAGTTCAATGACTAATATATAACTAAACGACCCCATTAACATACAACCTCCCTCCCACCACCCTCCCTCCTGGCCTGTCGTTTCTTATATAGTATTTGACCTGGTATATGTGAGTGTGGACTCCGCGGCCGCGGGGTATCACTGGAGTGCAGCGGAAGCGGGCATAGGACCCTGAGCATCCCTTTAAATCGTGGATCGCAGAACACTGGGTACACTACGGGGTAGGAGTGAGATGTGGGGAGTGAAGATCTAGTGCTTTAAAACCTTCCAACATGAGATCCCATTCCATAGAAATGGGATGTTTACGCAGCCCGCGGGCCTCTTCGCGTCTAATTGCCGCGCTTTTGGCCCCGCACCATCGTACAACCTCATCCTGACATGCATGTAAAGCAGGGCATCTAGGGGATTTCCATCTCATGGTGATCGCTCGTATGGCCAGTATGAGGGCAAGGTCAAGGAAACGCAGTGGAACCTTCAAAGCACTTGTGCACTTACGGAGGCCCAGCAGACACTCCAGTATATTATCCGTGAGCTGTAAGTGTGTAGTCTCCCCAAGTGCCATGCGGACCCCCCCCCCAGTAGTCACAAAGGTGAGGACAGGCCCATACCATGTGAGTAAAGCCTGCTTCCTCATGTCTGCAGCATGGGCAGTGATGTTGGGCATCTGGAAACATGCAGTGAATTCTTTTCGGGGTTAAGTAGGATCTGTGTAACACCATGCATTGTATGAAATTCAGTCTGGCATTGCGGGATACACGCTTAGGATGTTCTAGAATACTCGCCCAAGCTTTATCGGTCAGTGCGACGTCGGTTGTCTCTGACCATTTTGTTCTAAGGTTGGTGAGTGGAATGGAAGCTTGCACCCGGATGCCAACGTATAACCATTTAATAAGATGGCTGCCCTCCCCCATATAATAGAGAGATCGTACCAGCTCGTGTTGCGGGGGTTCGGTGCGTTGAGGTGCCCATGTCGTCTTAACATAATGAGAGACTGCTGCATGGGTTAAATAAAGTCGGTCCGGTACACCAGTGGCCTGTACAAAGGCATCATGATCCAGGAGGGTACCATCGCCAAACAGCGACCCAACCTCCGATACACCCGCATTCGCCCAAACACTTAGCCGGGCCTTCGTGAGTCTGCCCCCAGCGGTCGGTATTCCCAAAAGTGGGATGTTACCAGCATATGGAAGTACAGCTGGGGTGTAAAGAAGGGCCTTCCTCCAGCAGTGAAGTGCTGTTTTAAGTAGTGGAGGCGCAACGGGGGGATCTTTACCTTCGGTAGGAGCAGGGTGTGTAGGGCTCCCAGCGCCAAGTCCCGGGTCTCATACCCTATTTCCTGCAGGTTCCTGCCTGCTGTCCAGTAAGACAACCATTGGAGCTGGCAGGCATGGTAATAGGCTCTAAAGTCAGGTATCCCCAGTCCGCCGTTCTGAGGTTCCAACTGCAACTTCTTGAGGCTTATCCTGCGTCGGCCCGTCCCCCAAACAAGCTCCAGCAGTATAGTATCCAGAGTTCGAAAGGTAGACTGAGGCACCACGAGAGGTAAATTCACAAAGAAATACAGAAGACGGGGTAGCACCACCATCTTGGAGATTGCAACGCTCCCCATCACCGACAGTGGCAAGGATGTCCAAAACGATACACAGGAGCGTATGCTAGTAATCGCCTTTGACAAATTACCATCTAGTTGGTCCGCCTGTGTTCTGTATATCTGGATTCCTAAGTACTTAAATATATGATGGGCCACTGGTAATTTATAATCACCGAAGTGGAGCGTGTCTGGGTGAGGTCCGTCATGTAGATAGAACGCGTTCGGTTTCCCTTCATTTATGGCCAGCCCTGAGATACGTTCAAAGGTGGAAAATATTGTGGGGAGAGGTTCCGCCCTAGCAGAGAGATCACGTAGGTAAATAATTATATCATCAGCGTAAATTGAGATTAAGTGTGTGGTACCGTCTATTAAGATCCCCAGGTGTTCAGCAGACTGCCTCAGCGCTATCGCTAGCGGCTCCAGGGCAAGGACAAACAATGGAGGGGAGAGGGGGCATCCCTGCCACGTGCCTCTGTGTATAGTGTATTCTCGCGAGATATGACGTCCAGTATGGGCTCTTGCGGTAGGGCTAGTATATAGCAGACGCACCCATTGAAGATATTCTGGCGGAAGCCCGAAGCGTCGCAGGGCTGCGAACATGTATCCCCATGTAATGGAGTCAAAGGCTTGGCGGAGGTCCAATGCTATACAGCCTGCGGTGGCATACTCCGCTGGGGTAGCCTGCATGATGTGATGCAAGCGTCTAATATTTAGAGAGGTACTGCGTGCGGGCAGAAATCCGCATTGGTCTTTGTGAATTAGGGTATTTAGGTGGGGTAAGAGTCGGTTGGCTAGAACCTTACTCAGGATCTTGTATTCGGTCGCTAATAGAGACAAGGGTCGGTAACTAGGTAGGTCCGCACCGTCTCGTCACGGTTTAGGGAGTGAGATGACTAAGGCTTGCATGGTGGAGTGGGGCAGGTGACCAGATTCCAAGGCTGTCCCATATAGCTCTTCTAACTTTGGGACGAGAATGTCTGAGTATGTTTCAAAGAATTCTATAGGCAGGCCGTCAAGGCCCGGAGCCTTGTTACGCTTCAGTCCCTTGATAGCGGCCCGTATCTCTTCTCTAGTAATGGGGCCCGAAAGCTCCTTCTGTATGTCTGCTTTAAGACATGGGTATGTGAAACCATTGAGAAAGTCATCCATTACAGTGTCGTCAATATGTGTAGGTTCGCTATACAGAGTACTGAAATAGTTACAAAAAGCGTCGTTGATCTCTAGTTGGGTGTGGACTATGCCCTTATTAGGTACATTAATCCGGGTGATGAAGGGGGGGTGGTGGGCTGTCTCTCAATATCCGGGCCAACAGCGATCCAGACTTATCAGCCTCAGTATGCTTCAATTGTGTAAAAGCCCTATAATCGATTACCAGAAGGGTTTCAAGGATCTCAGCAAGCTGGATGCGTGCGTCCCGCAAAGGAGCCTGCTTGCCTGGGTCCCTCGCCGCAGCGTGTTCTAACTCGGTCAGTAGGTTTTCTATACGGATAAGGTCTCTATGAATCTCCTGTCGAGCCCCCACTGTCAACCCAATTGCCACACCCCTCACAACCACCTTAAGTGCGTCCCATTCGATAAGATTAGAGGAAGCTGTGTTCCAGTTCTCAGAAAAGTAATTTGTGATAGTTGTAGATAGCGTGGTACGAAAGGGGCCATCCTCTAGTAGCTGTGGCCACAATTTCCAAGTAGGGACCGGGGTGGGTATTCTGCCCCAGGTAAGTGTGATCTCTAAAGGGCAATGGTCAGAAAAGGTCTTGGCCAGGTATGTGGAGTGTTGTATCTGGGTGGCAATGTGCGTGGAACATAGAAATCTATCTATTCTAGTATGAAGGTGGTGCACTGGGGAATAGAAGGAGTATTCCAATGTGTGGGGTGTAGTAGTCGCCAAACGTCTCTTAGTCCCCAGCCATTCGTCCATGTTTCCAGGGCAGCAGCTTGTTTGTGGGCGCCAGCACCATGCAGCGGGGGGATGGGATCTATCTAAGGCCACATCCAAAACAGTGTTACAGTCCCCACCTAATATCCAGGGGTATGTGTCCCACCCCGTCAGGGCTATGCCCAGCTGCTTAAAAAACTTGTCTTGATCGCAGTTCGGGGCATAAATACTGCCCAGAACCACTGGTAGGCCATCTAGGGTTCCCTTCAGTAAAATGTACCTGCCCTGTTCGTCCACGCGTCGGTCCAGTTCTATAAATGGGACACCGTGGCGGATCCATATGGCCGCCCCTCGCGCAAAATCCGAGTAGTTGGTTGAAAAAATGTGGCCCCTCCATTTCTTTCGGACCTTCAAGGCCTCCAAATCAGTCAGGTGCGGGTCTTGAATAAAAACAATTTGCGCTTTACGCCTAAGGAGGTCTGCACTGTTCCCCCATTATCTAAGGCTATTCTTAGCTCATCGGTGGCTTTGATCAATGCGGTCTCTGTGCTGTGCTCAGCTCTGAAGCTGAATTGTGTATTGTCCAGCAGATTGTTATATTGGATAAATTGTCAGTTGAATGATTATGGTGATTTTTTCCACTAGCTTCGCAGGATAAGGTGGTCTTGAGATAGGGCGGTAGTTGGCTGGTTTATCTGGGTCCAGGTTAGGTTCTTTTAAAGTGGAAGAATAAATGCCTTTTTCCACATAGAGGGAAAAATTCCTGTGGCAAACATCTAGTTAAAGATGTTGGTCAGATATGGGGCTATAGGTTCAAAAATCTGCTTGAGGATAAAGGGTGGCCATGGATCATAGGGAGATCCGGATTTAGTGGCTTTATCCTTTAATTAAGATGGGGTCCCTCCCTTTGATGGTTCTCTACTGTTGCACATATTGTTTTTCTTAATTCCTCTTTTTTTCAGGCCACAGATGCTTCTGGGGTAGAAGTGTGGGGAGGGGTGTGAGTTGGGAGATGGGGATTCACTTATATGTTGCTTTGGTTTCAGCTTTTTAGTATGCACTGCATGTATGTTTGCTTTTTGTTTTCCTTTTTAGGTTTTGACGCACACCTTTACGATGCTTATGATAGCGATCTTCCAGTCATGACGCCTTGTAGTGCCTTATTGGCTTCCTCCCTACTCAGCTGCTGGGCCTTGACAGGCCCTTTCTTTACACTGCCCACTGTGAGTGTTTATAACATAATATAACATGTGTACTTGTAAAGCGCACGTTAACCCGTAGGTATCTTGGCGCTCAATAACAGATGTTTATTGTTACCCAACTCAATGGTACTTATTTTATCGACCCCAGATGGATGAAAGGCTGAGTGGACCCGCCGGGATTTGAACCTGTGACCATGAGGTCAAACACAGACCCTGCAGTGGACACATTAGTCCACTGAGCCACCAGAACTGGCTAATCCCCCATACCCATCCCCCATTGGATGACTTTCCAAGTACTGACTTGGAATATTAATTGTCTCCTGAACCGCATGAAACGCGCAGCGGTTCTCACTTTTGCCCTCTGCCACCTCCCCTAGGTACTCTTACTCCAAGAAACTCATCTTATGGGAAATCGTTCCTCCTTCCTAGCACGTAAGGGGTATGATAGAGTCTTTCATGCGGGGTACTTCCTTGGGTCCCGAGTGGAGTTGCTATCTTGCTGCGGCGTTCCTTCCCCTTTACTGTTTCTCATGAAACGCGTGACCCGCACGCCTGCTTCATTTCCCTGACAGGAACGTTGGAAGGCCAGGTGATCACTTTAGTGTGCGTTTATGTGCCTCCTACATTTCTCAACGTCTGCCTCCAGGAGCTCTCCAAACTCCTCGTGAGCCTTCCACAAGGTCTTACATTAAAAGGTGGCGACTTTAATGCAGTCCTAACCCAGAACTTTCAACCACTGGGTCTCCCACCAGCTCCAGACACACTGGGGCGCATCATCTTACTGACTGGGCCACCACACTTGGCTTCTGCGATGTCTGGAGAATATGACACTCGAGACGTCGGCAATTCACCCATACCTCGGCAACCTATCACACTCACACCTGGATAGATTTGGGTCCAGATGTACGACCCATTTTTGCATGCGCAAACGGGTTTGCGACCCATTTGCGAATGCAAAAATACCAATGGGCCATGTACAAACCCTATTTAACGAGTCGCAATTTATTTGCGACTCGCTAAATAAGATTTGTGGCTCGCTATTAGGAAGCGGTTTTTCAAGGTCGTCACTTCCTAATAGCGACTCGCTACCCTATGTTTTGCTAAGAATGTTTTGCAACCGCAATTGCGGTCGCCAAACACTCGCAATTTACCGCCCTCTTCAAGAGGGTGGTAAAGCACTCGCAAAAGGGAAAGGGTCCCAAAGGGACCCCTTCCCCTTTGTGAATGCAGTATTTTTTAGGGGCAGGCAGTGGTCCCAGGGACCACTACCTGCCCTTAAAAAATGAAACGAAAACGTTTCATTTTTCTTTTTTTAAACGCATCAACACGGGCTGCATTTTTTTTTTAAAACTGCTTTATTTCAAAGCAGTCCCAGACATGGAGGTCTGCTGAGCCCAGCAGGCCACCATACCTGGGAGGGCCATCCATTCCCATTGGGGTCGCAAATTGCGAGTGCCTCATGAATATTCATGACGCATGCAATTTTGGACCCCATTAGACACTGTTGTACATTGGCATTAGCAACTCGCAAATTGCGACTAGCAATTTTTCGCAATTTGCGAGCCGCTAATGCCAATGGTCGTACATCTGGCCCTTAGTCTTTTTACCCGCTTCTGAATGTCGAGCGCTTTCGCAAATCCAGATATTACCCAGTGGGATCTCAGACCATTCCCCTCTACTCCTCCATCTTGGACCTTCCAGATCAAATCAACGCCCTAAGTGGCGTCTTAATGCCTGGTGTCTCCAGGACAGGGCCTTTGCCCAGAGACTACGTCAGAAATTCCAAGCATAATTCCGCAGCAATGAAGGGTCGGTCGCAAAAGTTGGCGCCCTGTGGGCTCCTAGCAAGGCGACAATGCTAGTCATTGCTAGGGGACGTATTAGGGCTCAGGAACATGCTCGTGCCTCCCATATTACCCAGTTAGAGGCACGTACCCTCTGCTTGGAAAGATGCCTCGCGTTTGACCCCCAGGAGGATATCTCCCAAAAACTCCTTAATGAAGAAATCTGCCATGACTCCCTGGAAGTCAGCAAACACCTATGGCGGGCCATAACAGCCAAGATTTATAGGTGGGGCGACAAAAATGGGAAGCTGTTATACTGGCTGGCTTCCCATAAACAAATGAATAGAATTATACCAGAAATATCAATGGCAGTGGTCATCCATGTCATACTCTTCCCGAGATTGCACATGCGTTTGCCTGCTACTACTAACATTTGTACATGGCCCCCCAGGGAGAGACTTAGAGTTTTCTAGTCACTTCCTTGATGCAATCCCTCTCTCTTGCCGTCCCCTGCTGAAACTTGTATGCTTGACAAACCCTTTACAACTGAGGAGGTTGGAGACACGTTATCTGTCCTGGTGCCGGGTAAATCCCCTGGGCCAGATGGTTTCCCTACAGAATACCATACTGCGTTCCATGAGACACTAACTACTCACCTCTTGTCCCTTTACAAGGAAGTGTGCCAAACAAGAGCCTTGCCTCCGGAACTGGACATGGCCACTATTGTAGTGATCTCCAAGACACAACCTCCCTCCACTTTCTGTTCGGACTATCGTCCAATATCACTCCTCGACGGTGAGGTTAAAATCTTTGCCACTATACTGACTACCCGGCTCAAGCGCGTCCTCTCTATGTTGATTCACTCGAATCAATGCAGCTTTATGCCGACCCGTAGCATGTGGCACTGTCTTCGATGGATTCATGTGGCCCTGGCTCACCGTCACCATTTGCCACACAATCTTGCCCTACTCTTTATTGATTTCGAAAAGGCCTTCGACACAGTGGACTGGGGTTACCTTCAGCTAGTGCTGACACGGTCCAGCATCGGACCTCGATTTTGTGGCATGGTTCACGCTCTTTACTCCAATTCTACTTCCCGAGTCCAGATCAACGGGGTCCTTTCTACAACTTTTCCTATAGGGCGTGGGACCCAAAATGGTTGTCCCCTATCCCCACTCCTCTTTACACTTGCCATTGAGCCACTGACTCAACTTTTCCATATAGACGGCCAGTTTCGGGGATGGCGATGGAGTACTGACCAGGAAGACCGCATTGCTTTGTATGTGGACGATGTAATTTTATATGTTGGGGACCCCGCTACAAGTGGCCCTCGCTGTCTTCATCTACTGTGATGTTTTGAGGAAGCCTCAGGTATTAAGATGAACCCCCCTAAATGCATACTGGTCCCTTTGGTCTCATCTAGAGACTGCTTTGACTGGCAGATGAACATACCTCTACGTCGGCTCAGTTTTAAATACTTAGGCATATGGGTCTCTCCGCATCCTGAACTTACCTGGACCCTTAACATCCAACCCCTAGTCGGAAGGTCCAAATCAGACATTATTAGGTGGCAATCCCTCCCCTTAAATGTTATGGCGTGTATAGCTCTATACAAAATGATGATTCTTCCACTGTTCCTGTACATCTTTCAGAATTCGGCCTCTCTTTCCCCGACACAAATGCACTGAGCTGGCCTTTGATCTAATCCTACCTGCCCCAGACGTGGGATGGATCCAGCAGATTTCTATCTCATGGTATGATTCTGCTCTGTGGTTGCAAACTATTGGACCACGGTGATCCGAGACCTAATGGAAATTCTTGGCTGGGAGGTTCCTCTCTTCCCCGTTGATACTGCTTGGTGTGTTTGAAGGCTGTGGAGGAATGAGAGCTGAGCGATCGTTCCTTGGCACGGCTCTCCTGGTTGGCAAGCATGATTTTGCTGCTAGATGGATGCTCCTACCTCTCCCACCCTGTCGGATGGTGGAGAGGAGTTCACTGGTATGCACAATGAGAGTGTGTGGTTTACAAACCCAGAGGCTGCCCGCGCAAAACATAGGCGGGTTTGGAGGAAGTGGTTGGGTCAATTTGTCTAGAACTGAAAATGGAATAGAATTCTGGTTGAGACCTTTTCTAACTCTGCTGCACCACTTGAGTGTCGATAATTTGTGCAGTTGCTGCCTTTTCTTTTGTACCGTGATGCATGTGTGTCAATTTTTCAACTCTTGCCACGTTCTGTGGTTTAAAATCAATAAAATCTGTTTATAAAAACGAATAGCACCCACGGAAGGCACAGACTTTATGTTATGAAGTATGTAGTGTGCATTTTGGGTCTTTACCAGGGAGGCCTTAGGGAAGGAGGGATTGAAAAATGAGAGGCAAGTGTTCCATGTTGCATATAGAGGGGAACACCGGCATTGTGCTTCAGTCATGGGTGTGGTCAGAATCCACTCTACCTCCTGCAGTTCCTTGACAGGTATTCCTCACACGGAAGAGGAGGAGATCTCAGACACCCCCTGAGAGAGTCTCTGGTTAGACACTCTACGGAGAGTCACAGGCCCAACCCTCCCATGAGAGTGATAGGTCAAACTCTCTCTTGCTGGCCATATACTGTGATACATATATGTGCACACTCAGGAAGTTGGGTACTACGGGTCTTATTTACAATGAATTGGCGTAGGGCCACACCGCAAGTCTTTGCACTGTGCTGCCCTACTCCAATTCGAAAAAGCAGGAATGCACAGTTTTTACAAGATATGGTGCATTCCTGTCCTTTCTGCAGACACGCAATTTGGTGCCTAGTGTTAACGCAGGCACACTTGCACAATGGTAGAAGGGTGTCTGCGTTGTTGGCAGGATTGGTTTTGTGCAGAAACGGACACCTTCCTATCCAAAAACAATCCACGAAGGCCTTTTACCTCTTTTTATGTGTACTGCAAAATGCTGCACACATAGAAAGAGGATAAAACGAGGAGAAATGAAGATATTTCTCCTCGTTATGCCTCCTCTGGGGAGGTGTATAGTTTTGACGCATTCCCAGGTTTACTGATCCTTGTAAAATTTGGGAATGTGTCATAACCCATGGGTGTTGCGTGGAAAATCCCACTGCAATACCCATGGAACACCCCCCCTGATGCAGTGTAAGGCAATGTAGCAATTTGGGCTGTGTTGCCTTACACCATATGTACGGGGCCATGAAAAGCCAAGCAAAGTGGGTTTGCGTGGCCTCGTAGATATGGGTCTGCATTCTGCGCCACCGAAGCGTCATAAAAGTGACGCATCGGCGGCGCAAGGGGCTTGTACATAAGCCCCTACTTTTGGAACTTGGACCCCTTGTTAGTGGGCACCAGGAGCAGGGCCTTTTCACTATTGCACCCGAGACAAGCTAAAAACAATGCCGCGTGATATTTAATTGTAACATGAGCCATTGCACTTGCGTTTAGCTAACAATGTATAATAATTGAATCTGTTAGGTTTTTAATGGAATTATCTATATAGGCATGAGCTGACAAGAAGCTCTGATTCTCCTCAGCCATTATTTTCTTTCTCATATGTCCTACTAAGCAGACTGTTGAGTGGAGACCAGTGCTTAATTTGAACCAGTGGTTTCCGGGGCTCGGCTTCGGAACTTAATTGTCAACACCGGTACTTGTGATAATCTGCCACAAGGTGGCGCTGTCTGGCTAATTTAAAGAAAACCACAACAGCAGTTAATTAATAATTCAATATACATTAAAAAGTACTATTACCTACCGTCCAAGCCATTCTTATAGCTTTGGGGGCCTGGAATAGTCTGAATTGTCATACTTGTAGGAGTGTGACGGTTAGTAGCTGTGTTTTTAGTATCATTGACAGCATGGCAGGAGCAATGTGTGGTGCAAGCTGCAGTGGCCTCTGGACGAGAGCCCTGGAACTTCTTTTTTTACAAATTAAGCACTGGCGGAGACTACTGGCTTATTGCCAAGTGAAGAAACAGAAACAATACATGCAATTTGACTCTCATTGCTTTAGCCTGTTTCTTTTCAAATCATACTCCTGGCAAATGCTATCAAAATCCCATCACAACGAACCAACCTGTGACGTAACTATTTAACTGAAACAGAAGACGGCAGTAATGCTATGTAATGCTAACATGTATTTCTTCAGCGTGGCGTTCATCTTTGTTATGGCTCTCTGGCACTAACATGAACTATAAGAATAATGCTGAGTAAGACTGAAGCCATTCTGTTTTATGTGAGGAGTCAGGTCTTAATAGATTTTCAGAACAGGCACTGACAAAACCAATAGCCAATAGCCACGACATATGTGTTGTATGCTGATGACACCCAGACTGTTGTTTGCCTATCACGTAACACCAGCCTAACCTCAGAGATACTGTCCACCTGCCTGGAGCAGGTGAACAATTGGGTGACAACCAGTTGCCTTAAACTGAAAAGTGAAAAAACTGAGGTTATGGCTGTTGGAAACAAACCAGCATTTTGGGACCACATTCTCTGGCCTTTGTGCCTGGGTGAGTGCCCTGCCCCTAAAACAGAGGTTAAGAGCCTGGGGGTTTTATTAGATAACAATCTAACCAAGGCCGCCCAGGCAAAGAAAGTGTCAGGGACATGTTTTGGTCTCCTGAGAGATGGCTCCCTATGCACACTCAAACAGTTGTGGTACAAGGTCTTGTACTTCCACGCCTAGACTATGGTAATTCTCTTTATCCAGGTAGTCCTGCTTATGTAATTCAGAAGTTGCAAGCCATCAAAATACTGCTGCCCAAATATTGCAGGGCCTGCCTAAAACACAATCCATACGTCTGGCTATGGCAAGCCTTCATTGGCTGCCGGTGAGCAAAAGAATTGAATTCAAAACCAAGGTAAAATATGCTCGTGGCCCTCATATCCGTTGTCACCTTAGCACACCATACTACAACACAAGAGAGTTAAGATCCAACAATCGCTCCCTCCTGGCTACCCCCAGAATGAAAAGAGCCAAGGGTGGAGGGCAGTCATTTGTATACCGGGTGTCTAAACTCTAGAACTCCCTGTCCAGTTACCTCAGAGCCAACAGCAACTTGTTAAGTTTCAGAAAGCAATTGAAGACCCACCTCTTCGCCTAACCAACATATTTCTTCCTCACGATTCCTGTCAGAGCTGGGAAGCCTGGTCTTGGGTAGCTACGCGCTTCATAAGACTAGGTAACATAACATAAGAGGAAGTGCTTCTTCATTTCACTGAATTGTAAGTTTGTTTGTTTGGCTGTGTGGATAGACGAGTGGACACGTGAGAACAAATCAATGGATAGATGAATACACGTATCAGTGATTGCATGGATGGAAAAGTGCATAGATAAATGAAGATGTGAGTGCGTAAATGGATGGGTGAGTGGATTGGTGGATGATGGCATGGGTGCATGAAGTGGTAAGTTGATGAGTTCATTCTTGGATGAATGGTTGGGCCATCTGTCAGCACACACCATTGCATTTAATGCTCACTCTGTCTATCCATTTACTCATATTCATCCCTCAATGGCTGTACATGCTTATCCATCCTTTCTTCTTTCCAAGCATATGCTCAAACTATCCATCTAAGCATCCAGTGATTCACCTCACATGTGCATTCATCTAATTATGCATGTAGCCACTCATACATCCATTGATCATCCACCTATACATTCACGCATTGTGCACCCACTCGTTTGTGCATTTGAGCTTGTACAACTGCAATCTGTGATTGATTTTGTGTGTCTACAAGTGTGGTTTGTTTGTATCTGTTCCTCCATATGTATTGCTTACGTGCTAATGCTGATGCACCGGAATGCTTGTGTATTGTTGTGTTTCCATTGGTACCTGCATGGGCATTTGTGCCTGCATGTTAATTGATCTGTGGGCATTAGTGTCTTTATGTATGTTGTTCTGTGTGTTTCCGTGTCTGGTTTTGTTCTTCCTCTATATGGGACATGAATATATGGTGTGTGTGTGTGTGTCTAAGTGACCGTATGTTTGACAGGATATCGGTGTGTGTGTATGTATGCACAAACGTGTGTTTTTTGTGTGTGCGCTGCTGCTTCTATCCCTCTTGGTCTGTGTGCCTATGTACTTATATGTTTTTTTGTGTGGATTTTACAATTTAATGTACGGCTCCACGGATATTGTGTGTGTATGTGTGTGTGCATGCCTGCAAACTGGCTTTCCCAGTTTTTATTAGCAGTGCTTCCTGGTGATCTAGACATGCCACAACTCCTGTCTCCCTCTCTATGACTGAGGTGGGGGCAGTGGCGGCTGGCGACATTTGAAAGTGGAGAGACGCAAAGGTTCAGGGTGAGTGGCGTTTGGCGAGCGAGCATAGCGAGTGAGACTGACCATCATAGGGAGGTTTCGGGGTGTTCTCCCCCCGAGAAAATTTTGAAAAAAGAGTGGGAAAATGGTGCATTTTCAAGCATATTTGAGAAAGCAAGAAGGTTAATAAAGCAATTGTAAAAGTGTCTTTTCAGACCTAAGCCTGGGCGGAGTTCGCGGAGTTCCGCTACACGGAGCTCTGCGAAGTGCAAAAAAAACTTCGCCTCGCTACGCGAAGCTCTGCAAGCAGCGGAGAGCGTTAGATAAATGCAGTTTGCGGTGATTTTCAGTGTCAGGTGCTTGTCTGCACTGTGCAATCATCGTGAACGGCACCATGCACAGCGCAAGCGGGCGCTGCTTCCTTTCTGCCGCTCGAGTAGATTTTTACTCGAGCGGCAGCTTTCTCAATGCGAACAGACGGTTTCTCAACGCGAGCTGTCGCGAACATACGCAACCAATCGCAATGAGAAATCTGACCGCCCACGTTGAGAAATCTCTGGGAGGTTGATTTTCCACGCTTTCTCTCGCCAACTTGATGTTGACGATTGAGAAAGAGGAAAAATCTCGTCGGAGGTGGATTTTCCTCGCTCGTGCTCGCCAACTTGACGTTGACGAACGTGAGAGAGGAAAAAAACCTTTTTTCGGTACTCCGTGAGCTCCACGTAACGTGGAGTGCGGAAAACTCCGCGAGCGGAGCGGAGTTCACCGCCCAGACTTACTCCCGAGCCTGCCAATAAATCTACTGCCACTGCCCCAGCTCAACTGTCCTATCAGACTCCCAGTCTGCCCTTTCACACTTCGAGGCCTGCCAGTAAGGGTACAGTCACTGCCCAGCTCCACTGTCCTTTCTGAATCCCAGGACCATCAGTAAATCTTTTGACACTACCCCCAGCTCCACTATCCTTTAAGACTTCGAGGCCTGCCAGTAAATCTACTGACGCTTCCCAGCAGCTGTGCACATCCAGTTGCACAAGCCAGAGACAGCATCAGTCTGGCTTCATCAGTAACCTTCAAGCTTCAGGCCACCCTCCGGCACCAAACACTAATCCCTCCCCGACTACAGATTTCACCTAGGCCAGAGCCTGTCTAACGGTTAAACGACTTTCTTCCACCCAGGCTAGCTAGCAGCATTTGTAGTTCGCAGAGATGCGCTCTGTGGTGTTGTCTCCTCAAAAGCCTTGGCATAGGTGAGAGGGGTTACTGACTGAAGGTATGGACTGTGAAAGCGGAAGCCAAAGATCAAATTTCAAAATACACATGCCCGCCGAGATGGTCAGAGTGTGGGTAAGAGTGGAGAGCATGTACGGTCAGCAGCATCTGCTATGAACAGACATAGGATGAAATAACATGACGCACACATCTCTGGGGTAGAAGGAACATGAAACAGACAAATACCTCTCTCAGGAGTAGAATGGGGTAGCATGAAACAGAGGAACACCCCTCTCTGGCATAGGAAGTAATATGAAACAGTCAGACACCTCCCCTATTCACAGAATGAAGTAACATGAAAAAGACAGACATCTCTCCCAGGCATAGGTAGAAATATCAGGAAAGCCAGACACCTCACTCCATACTAGAAAGAAGTAGGAGGAAATACAAGACACACCCCAGAAAGGGGAAGACGGAAATAGAGGACCCACTCCAGGATCAAGTGGAACTGCCATCTGTACCTGCAAAAGGGTGTGTGTGTCAGTAACAGACAGACAGACAGGCACCCACCCTAGAGGAAATGAGGGGAAGTAGCTATGGGCCGTGCTGGATTACCCTCCAGGCTGAGGGATGCCCCACCTCCCCATGTGGATCAGACAACACTGTCCTTTGTGCTGAGTGCTGCAGGGTTGTTCATTTCCCGTGACTGCACAGTGAAGAAGACCCCATGCATATCTGATTTAAATGCTGCCCAATTTTAGCCCAGCAGCCTTTACCTTTACCTTTATAGACCTCTCGAGCCGTCGGGATGCAGCAGAACCTCGTGTGCCAGTCAGTGCTGAAAGACGCAGAGGCAGCCTCAGAGCCGGCCTTCGGTCGGGGGAGGCGGTATCCTGAGAGGCCCGTGGACTCGATACTCCAGGCCACTCACCTGTGGCCAGGGGCAGTGCAATGATCAGTCTGAAACCCACCTATGCCTATCAAAGTCAATAGTGAACACAAAAGCCACATTTCAGCCATACACGTAGCCAAGCAGGAGTAGCGCCTGTTGCAGAAACCTTTGTCTAACTTTGAAGTCTAAGGGCCAACTCAGCTGTTTGTTCTTTCGATGATGAAGAAAGAAGTGCCATTGAGTTGAGGAATGGTCTCGCCTATTGTTTTAGCAACATTGTGCTTCAGTCAGGTGGTGTATGCTCAAGGCACTCCGTCTGGTGTCTCTCCTCTCCCGGGATAGACGAGCAAGAAAGGGATGGAAGGTTGTTGACTTCCTGCACATGAATCCAACCAATCCTAGAGCTGCTCTCATGCTGTTTTCAGCATGAGAGCAGCTCCTGGATTGGTTGGAGCAGGCTAACCCAGCGCTCATTTTGAGGCTAGGGGCCTGTGCCTGCAATCCCTCGGCTGTTTTACAGTACTGGGATTGCTGTGTCTGAAGCGCGCACATCAGACAGGCCAGCTGTAGACAGCCGGCCAATCCGATATGCTCACTGGGCACTGGCAGCAGTCATCTTGAAATTTGCAGGTATATGCCTCACCCCCACCCTCACACGCGCTTCAACAGTGCGGGCCGGTAGCAGACTGAATAATAAAATGGTAATGACCATTTTATTAATCTGTATTTACTGCTATGCTCGCAGCATGCAGGGCAATGCTCCTCCGCCCTACTGGAGGAACCACCACGGGGTGGAGGATGAACAAAATGCTTGTGTTTTCATTAGGTGATGTTTGACTCCGGATAGGAACATAGATCCAAAGGAGTTTCAATTAAAATTAGGTAATAATTAAGGAGTTTAGTTGAGATGACCGAAAAAAGGGCATCCATTTGTACTTTCGTGTCCCTGTAAGGGGAAAAAGAGCTTCTTTTAAAAGCTCTCTTGCAATTCTGAAATAAAAGTTTTTAAAATTACATTCAAAACCGTTTACAGAATTACCCATACTGTATAAGCTGAATCTTTGTCTTGGTTTCAGGTACAAGTTTGCTGCAGGAAGTAGTATACCTGGTAAGCCAGGGTGCTGAGCCTGACGAAATCGGATTGATGAATATAGATGAGCAGCTTCCGGTCCTGGAGTATCCTCAGCCCGGTCTTGACATCATCAAGGTAAACGCGAATAGAATGTGTGGGACAACAGAAACTGATTCGATTCTTCTGACCCCCAACAGAGAGAGCATTGAAGGTCAGGGTCCAAATGCGGAGCCCACCCTGTGAAAGTGCAGTCCAACCCGTTCCCACCAAGAATGGGGCCCCAGATCCATGAAAGAACAGTGCACGTGTCAGTATGTCTGCTGCACTCTATGGCTAACAACAAAGACAAGGCAAATAAATATGTACATAGGAACCTCGGTACCTGCATATATCCGCAGTGGTTCTCTGTGGTCTCATTTATACGCAGTATTACACATTTATGAGTCCACAAAATCCTCCTGTTTATACATACGCACCTCTATGCACTTCTGTATTGAACACTTGTTTGCGTTGTATTGTGTTGTTGGTCATTCAATATTCTTGTATGTCAGTTGATCTTCTGGAAATGTGTTGAACTGTACTATTTGTGCAGAGTATTTTTTCTGCTCATAAATGTGTAATTCTGTGAATAGGTGAGCCCGCAGAAAACCACTGTTGTGTTCTTCATGGCTGGCACGGATGTAGGCTGTTGTGCCACAGTTCCGCCTAATACAAAATGCAGTGGATTGCTTAATAATATGCTGCACATTGCACATTCAGTTTGACATGAATCCCAATGATGTGTACATCACATAGCACATTTGAATGTATTTATTATGCACACTTCTACCAGAACACTTCTAGTTTCATGGTGTGGGGATGGGGTGGGGGGAAGGAAGTGTACGAAGAGGGAAAGGACACATTTGGGGGGAGGCAGTGTGAAAGAGGGGACTTTAAAAACTGATCAGGAGTTCACTGGGCATTGAGAAAGAGATTGTACATCAGAAGCTTTTTCAGGTTGGGCTTGAAAGTCTTGGAGTTAGGGCACTTTTCCACCAAAGAAGCAGATCATCCCATAATGTTGTGCCCACTGTGGCGAGTTGTTTGACTGGTAGCCTTTTGGTATTAGGGAGCTTAGTGTCTTTGTTGGACCATAGGTTTCTTCCCGCATTGGTCATTGTAGATAACACTGTTAGGTATGTGGGAGTCCTATGGGGAGTTGCTTTCCAGATAAGGAAGAAGGTGTTTGATGTAACTTGTTTGGCAGCTGATATAGTTTGGAAGGATAGGTGGATATGTGCTCATGTTTTCAGAGACCAACAATGATTCCTTTGCCTCTATTTTGGGCCATTTGTAGTTATGTCAGAGTGTTCAATCGGACGCTGAGGGAAACTGAAGAGCAGTTTAATAGTCTGGATAGGGCTGGAGCTGGAATGAGTAGGATCCTTCGGGGTACCACGAGCATGGAGAAGACCATGGAGATGTCATAAAGGAGTTGATGTGTGTTTGTAGTTATTGCTTGGGTAAGTGGGGTAAAGGTGAGATCCAAGTCGGAGATAATTCCCAAACTGTGTTCTGTTTTGACAGGTGCAGGAGGAGGGTGGGGGTCAAGGTCTGACGAACAATTGAAAGGGAAGGGTTTTTCATACTGAATATTAGGATGTCAGGTCTGCTTGTCTTAAGGCAAAAGGCGTTTTTGTGCATCTAGGAATTATGGCTAACAAGCATGGGATGATGGTTATGGTGCCATGATTTTCTTGGAGGAGGTAAACTAGAATTTGAGCGTCATCAGCATACATTTGGCCTTTTAGCTCAAATGATGACCTCATGTCATCTGAAGGTGGCTTGGAAAAGGATACTTGCAGACACTGGTGATCTGTGACGTGCAGTGGAGCCGCAAGAGTGTATTGGGCCCTAAGGCAAGCAAGGAGGACTGGCCACCTTACCCCCAGGTCTCTCTTACAAGGTAGCTATAATTTGGGTGCAGTGGGCCCCTCACAAGCCTGGACAGCAATGTCACTACTGCTGCTTGCACTAAGGATAGTTATGTCTCTACTTACAGGTCTCTGGGTTCCTGATTCTACTTCTTGTACTTCCCTTTCTCCCTTCCCTCTCTTCTATTAACTCTTTGTGCACTTTCCCTTTACCTTCTCCCTATGACCTTGTACTTAGTTTTATGACCCTCTTTCCTCACTTGTCTTCTTCGTCTTCTTCCCTACGTTACTTTATCTTCTTCTTCTCTTGCTCTTCTTTACCCACTCGTCTTTTCCCCCTTTCTTCTCCTCCCCACTTCTCACTGATCATGAGGATCAGCTATCTATATCCTATGTTTTTACCTTTGTTCTCCATGTCCTCTCTTCTCTTTCTCCCTTTTGCTCTCACATGTACATCTTCTCTTCTCTCCCTCGCATCTTCTTCCTCCCTTTTCTTCTCCTCCTTTAGATTCCTGCCCTCATTCTTCTTTCTTTGTCTTCCTTTTCTCTGTACAGTATTGTTTTCCTCGTGATGAGCCATCTATATGCAGCTTTTCAATTCTGAGTTTGCCAGTGCCTGCCTGGCCCCTCTCTCTCTCTTCGTGGCAGTGACTCTTCCCCTAAATTCCCAGGAGTAGTCAACAAGGAGCCAGGCACCAGGGAGGCACTCCCAAAAAGGTATTCTGAGCAGGCAGCATTTCAGCTAAATTGCAGCTGGTGCAGAGAAGGCTGGGGTCCCTCTCACCTCTGGGCCTCGGTGCCATTGCACCTGCTGCACGACCTTTAGCTACTCCCATGTTGACATGTACTGTTCGAGGTTGAAGCATCCTTTCTTATTATTACAAGGGATCGAGCCCAAGCACAGGCCTTTCTATGAGCACCGAAATCAGAGTAACCGCTCATGATCAGTTATGTCAAAGGCATCGGATAAGCCCAATAGGATGAGCTTTGCATTGTAGCCTGTGTCACGAATGCTGACGAGTTGTTCCCTGATGTTTAGGATTGCTGTTTCTATGCCGCTGTGTGGTCTGAATCCTGATTGGTAGTCTAAATCTGGCTGGTCTCCTCCATTATTTAAAAAACTTGATTTGATACCAGTGGAACTTTGTTGTTTAGGCATATCTACCTCAGGTATAAACATATTTCTTTATATCTGCCTGATTAACCAACCTGCACCAATATAAGTCAGTCATGTTCCAATAGACACCGTTGTATAACATGATTTAAAAATCAGAGAACACTTTCTCAAATGTTGTGGAAGACCTGAAAACACAGGAGGTGGGTAAATGGCATGACAGTAGTGTTCGGCTAGGTCACACGCAAGCAAGCCTCTACCAGGAGCAAGTCCCATTAAGTTCCCAACTTAACAACAACTCAGTGCGATTTACTCCACTAAATGTATGGTGGCGAAAATTCTACTGGTTGGTATTCCATTGAATTTAGCACATATTCCAGAAACTGGAGGATTTGACATTCCTTTCGTATGAAAAGTATTTATTTATCCCAAATCAATGACAGTGTAGGTTACGCAAGGAAATCTGTACCAAGTTTAAAATATCAACATCTCTCAACTAATAGCCTAGAAAAAAGGGCCTTATTTAAGAAAAGTGTTGCATGGCTGGGGTGAAACAGCGATGCAACACTTTTCAGTTCTCCATCCTTGCGACACCATGGATGTGCCGTATTTACTGTACGGCGCTCTATGCCGCAAGGATTTACAGATACGTCAGGAATACTGACGTATCTGTCGGCGCAAAAATGGCGCATTGCTGGAGTGTGTCTGGAAACAGACGCAACTCCAGCAATGTGTCATTTCGCAGGGTGCAAGCCCCATGTGAGATGGCCTGCGTCACCCCTTATGCCTGCTTCAAGCAGGTGTGAGGATTTGACGCAGTGACGCCGTAGAAGTGGCGCAGTGAAATCTCATAGCTTTCACAGCGCCATTTCTACAAAGCTTTTCTGCATCGGGACGCCCACCCTGCACACATTATACCTGTCACAGGTATAATGTAGCGCAGAGGTTTACAAAGTGACGCATCTGCCTAGATGCATCCCTTTGTAAATATGGCGCAGTGTGGCGCATTTTTTACACCGCCTCAGCATCACAAAAAGGGACGCAACGGCGGCGTAAGGGCCTCATAAATGAAGCCCAAAATGTCTAGCCAAATAACTATTTTTGCGAATCTATTTTATGGGTCAGGCTACACAGGAGTACCTGGTAGATCTGTCTTTGCCACGCGTAGAGCTTTATGAGCCCTGTAAAGTGGACGGAACATAAAGGGGTCTCATTGTTTCTGCCACAGACTAGAAAATAGACATGGTCACTAGAGACCCATGTGATCAGTCCTGCCAGTGACCCCGCAGGGAATGTTTAGCTCACCACTTCCTCCGCCAAATCTGTATATATATATATATATATATATATACTGCTGTGGAGCATGCTCTGCATGATTATTCCGATTATAGTTATGGTATTAGAAAAAGAAAACACTAGGAAAGTACACAGAATGAACACATCACATTGTATATATCGAAATGTCCAAAGAGGAACCTATCTTAGATCCTGTTGCTGTGAGAAGTACTATTAGACTTAGTGTAGTCACAGCTGGAACAGCCCACGCATGCCCACGAGCCGCCCACTGTTATCAGGGAGAATTTCATTCTAAGTCCATGAGCTGAAAATGCTCCTTTCTGCCTATGAGCAGAACAGCACCTTTTGGTGAAAAGAAGAGGAATTTTTGGCCCATATATTTTATAAGTGAGTGAGTGTGTGTGTGTATTACAGAGTTCAGAATTTCTCTGACTTTTCCTCGCTAATAGCTTTGCCACAGCTTGACGAATCTCCATGAAACTTTGCAGAGCTATTGCTTTTTGTACATTGGCGGATGATGCAAAGTTTTGCATTGATTCGTTAAGGGAGTGCAAAGAAAAAAAGGGGGGGGGGGTTTCCAAAATGCGTTTTCCACAGATGCATTTTTCATCGACTTTTTAGACAGTCGGATTTCCATAAAAATTGGCAGGAATATAGATTATAGTGTAGAAAGAAACTTTTTTGTTAGTAGATGCAATTTGGTAAAGTAGTGTTATAAGACACAAAAACTTAGTGATACATTGGGCCACGGTATACTGTGGTAATTTCACGGTATACCACGGTACATGAAGATGATAAGGCAGTATATGATTGGGTAATGACTGCCTTTACAAATGTAAAAGGCAGCCATGTTGTTTTTGCCACTCTTTAGACGTGTTCTGGGTTTTAACTCTAAATATAGTCTACTACCGTTTTATAAATGGCTAGATAAAGATGAATCACTGTAAAGGTAGGTAAAAGTTGTTTTATTACTTTATATATTTAATGAAAGTTTGTGGAGTACCACAATAATACCTAGAAAGTACCACAGTACTTAAATAAAATAAAAAATTTAAATATGTAAAAAAGCTAAAAAAACATGGTACTACATTATATTTCCCCTTAAAACCCAGAACACAGACTAAGTGCAGTTTAAACAAATTGGCTGCCTTTTAATTTTGTAAGGGCAAAATATTATTTAGATCACAATTAGTGTGCTTTCTGGATTCTAAGGGGAAATATAGTGTAATACAGTGTATTTTTAATTTCGTACATCTTCAATTTTTTTTAATTTCTGTAAGTACTGCACTACTTTCTAGGTAGCAGAGCAGTACTCCGCAAACAATTAAAAAAAAAGTTTAAAAAACAACTTTTTTTTAATAACCAACTTTATTGTTTTATGTAACAGTGAACTTTCCATCACGTTCCAGTTGTTGACGGTTAACAGTAAAATGAGGTAAATCAACACTGTTACAGACAAGGCATCACGACCACGATAGACACATTGGGGGGAAATTTCAAATACACTTATCATAGCGAGCCCAGCCCAGCCCAGCCCAAAGTGATTACACCATTTACCTCAGATCTTTGCATGTTTCTTAAGGCAACCTCTAGCCTTGTACACTGGTTTTTCTTGCGGAGCACAACAGTCCACCCCACGACACTACTGAGACATCAAGGGTGGGCTGGGAGATTTCCAACCCTCAGTTATGTCTCTTTTTGCCACCATAGCGCCCACTCCCAAAACACTTGGTCAGCCTTCATGCCTCTCTCTCACTCAAAGATGGCCAGGAGGAGTGACTTTGGTGAGAGTTCCACCTCCCATCCCAGCAACTCCAACAGTTGTTCAACAATTTCAGTCCAATAACTCACAATAATTGGAGTACATACCATATGATAGAAATCTGGGGGAGTAAATGGACACCAGAAGCATGCTGAACTTGAATGGAGGTGTGCTCTGTGGAGGCAGCTGGGGGTTAGGTAGGCACCAAGCAAATAATATGTCTGGACGAGCCGCAGTCTGGAGGTAATCGTAATAGTGCGGGGGGCCTTCATAGCATCATGCCAAACTTCATCTTCCAGTTGTTCCACCCACTCCTCCCACTGAGCTCATAGATGTGTCAATGTGTCAGGTGCATTGAGTATCGGTGAGCGATAGATTTGGGAGATACCACCCCTCGACAATTCACCCATCAGGATTTTTGCTTCTAAGGGACTAAACTCAGGGAGTGCCATGTCTGGAGGAATATGTGTCCTCAACGTGTGCCACAACTTTAAGCACTTATGAAATTGTGTATGCAATAGGGCATATTTAGATTGAAGTTCTTGAAAGGAACACATCGGGTGCCAGACCAAACATCCCTCATTCTCATTGGAGAAATCCCTCCATGGTGGCAGTTTCATGTAGTCACCTTCCCCTCCACAAAGGGGTTTGTTGCGTGAGCCTGGCGTCCCTGCCAGAATGCTGGAGCAGGGCACACCAGTTGAGAAAGACCTCTCGGGTTAACTCTGGGAGGGTCTGTGGGAGCCAGGCACCGTATAGCATTCCCAGCGCTCTCTCATACCCCAGAGAGGATAATTCCATTCTATACGCCGGATCTGACCATCTGTCATTAAGCCAATCATTTATAACCAGGGTCTGAGACGCTAGGTAGTAGAGGTATAAGTTGGCTGTGCCAAATCCACCATCGTATGGTGTCCGCTGACACCTTACAAGAGCTAGCCGCGATCTGGGCCTGTGTCAGTGAAAGGACGTCACCAAGGAGTCCATCTCTGTGAACCACTGCTGAAGTATCAATTGCAGGAAGGTTTGGAAAAGATATAACAACTTTGGCAGGACCATCATCTTATATAGAGCAATCTGCCCCAACACGTTGAGTGGGAGGGGCTGCCATTTTTTAAAGTCCGCCTTTCAGGACATTGGGGTAAAGTTAAGAGACCAAGCCAACTCAGCATGGAGTGCAACTTTGATTCCCAAATAACAGAAGCTCATAATCTGCACTGGTATATTGTCCTGCCACTCAATGCACTCATGAGAGGGATGGAGAGGAACCAGCAATGACTTCGAATGATTAACCTGCAGACCAGAGGCCTCCGCAAAAAGCTGAAGGAGATGAAGACCGCGCAGGCCAGTGTCCTCAGGTTTAGAAAGGAATAGGAGGACATCGTCAGCATATAATGCGATGCGATCATTGTATCCTGTATCCCGCTCCCAGCCTTGTACTTTCGCATTACTCCATATAAGTCAGGTCAGAGGCTTGATGGCAAGGGCAAAAGGGGTGGGCTACAGGGGGCATCCCTGAGTAGTACTATGACAAACATGGGCGTCATCAACCGTCCGCTTTAGCAGCTGCAGCGGAGGGGGGGATTTTGATGGGCCTCTTCTGTCTGCAACTCAGCAGACAAAGGCTCATAATTAACATGAAAGAGTGGGAAGGTGAGTAAGTGGATGGGTGAGTGAAGGGGTGGATAGATAGATGCATGGATGAATGAGTGAAAGGGTGAGTGACAGGAAGGAAGGATGGATGGACGAATGTGGGAAAGGTTGGATGGATGGATGATGAAAGAAAGGATGGATGAATGAGTGAGTGAGTAAGTAAGTGACAAAATGGCTGATGAGTGGAAGGGTAGATGGATATATGGATGGATAGATGGAGTGAAAGGTTGAAAGGGTGCTTGGATGGATGAGTGAAAGAATGGATGTAAGGACGGGTGAGTGAAAGAATGGATGGATGAGTGAAAGGAAGAAAATGGATGGCAGGATGAAAGGGTGTACGGATGGATGAGTGAAAGGGTGAATGGATGGATGAGTGAGTGAAAGGATGGATGATGAGTGAAAAGATAGATGGATGGATGTGTGAGTGAAAAGGTGGATGAATAGATGCATGGCTGAATGACTGAAATGATGGATGTAAGGATGGATGAGTGAAAGGGTGAATGGATGGATGAGTGAGTGAAAGGATGGATGATGAGTGAAAGGATGGAGGGATGGATGTGTGAGTGAAAAGGTGGATTAATAGATGCATGGATAAATTAGTGAAAGGATGGATGAGTGAAAGGGAGGATGGATGAGTGAAAGGCAGGAAGAATGGATGGATGAATGAGTGAAAGGATGGATGGATGAGTTAACTAATGGATGGATAGATGTGTGACTGAAAAGGTGGATGAATAGATGCATGGATGAATGAGTGAAATGATGGATGTAAGGATGAATGAGTAAAGGGGAGGCTGGATGGATGAGTGAAAGGATGGAGGGATGAATGTGTGAGTGAAAAGGTGGATGAATAGATGCATGGATGAATGAGTGAAATGATGGATGTAAGGTTGTATGAGTAAAAGGGAGTATGGATGAGTGAAAGGCAGGAAGGATGGATGGATGGATGAGAGAAAGGATGGGTGAGTGAAAGGATGGACCTATCAGTGAAAGTGTAAATGGAAGGATCGATTAGTGGATGGATGGATTGAGTGAATGGGTGGATGGATGAGTGAGAGAATGCATGGATGAGTAAAAGGTTGGATGTAAGGATCGATGAGTGAAAGTGAAAGAGTAGATGGATGGCTGGATGAAAGGGTGGACAAATGCATGAGTAAAAGGGTGACTGGATGGACGCATGAGTAAGAAGGTGGATGGATGGATGAGTGAGTGAAAAGATGGATGAAGGAGTGCAAAAGTAAATGGATGGATGGATCAAAGGGTGGATGGATGAGTGAATGGATGGATAGCTGAGTGAAAGGGTGGATCGCTGGATGAGTGAAAGAGAGGATTGGTGGATGTATGGAGTGAAAGGATGGATGAGTAAAAGGGTGGATGGATGAGTGAAAGGATGGATGGTTGAAAGGATGAAAGGGGGATAAGTGAAATGATGGATGACTGAGTGAAAGGATGTTTATGTTTGATGGATAGGTTTGAAGGTAGATGGACAGGTTTGGATATGATGGGCAGACAGGTGGACGGAATGGGAACAGACTGGATGAGAGACTGAATGGATGACAGAATGTAAAGGTGAAATGGTGATCATCAGCTGGTGGATGTAAGAATGAAAAGATGGATAGAAGCTTGGATTGAAGAGACAAGCAAGGTCTTCTCGGGAGGGTAGTGATGACTTGCTTCATTGCTTAGTGTCATAAGAGATTTGGTTCAAAGTAGGGGGTATTTTAATTTTCTGGCTACTCCCTTGATGACAAATGGGGAATGGATCAGAGACCACACCCTTAATCTGCACTTTCTGGAGAACCTGAACCAGGTAAGCCCAGTCCACTGTGTCAAAGGCCTTCTCAAAGTCTATTAACAGCAGGGCCAGAGAAGGTGACAGGAGATGCAGGAGGCTTAAGGCATCATGGAGGCGTCTGAGGCAGTGCCTGGTGCCCTTAGCCTGCATGAAGCCACATTGATCAGGTTGTATGAGAGCGTTAAGAACCATTTTCAGGCGTTTGGCTAAGATCACTGCAATTCTTATTTCTTCATCAATAAGCGAGATGGGCCAATATACCGCACAGTCAGTGGATGGAGGGTTCGATTTTGGAATGACCACAATTGTGGCCATATCGAGCTCCTGTGGGAAATGACCAGCTTCAGCGGCCTCATTATAAAGGGCAAGTAATAGTGGAGAGAGGATCTCCCTCAATTTACTATAGAATTCAGTAGAGAATACGTCTGGGACGGGTGTCTTTCCGGCTGCCAGGGCAGATACAGCACTGTAGATCTCTTCAACCATGAGGGGTTGGTGCAGGGGCTGCCTCTCACTTCGCCACACCCAAGGCAGCGAGACGTCGTTCAGAAGGGGGGAGTCTAGTTCTTCTTGCGGCCGAATAAAACTACTTTTAACTACCTTTACTCACTTACATAATCTGACTCATTCCTTTCTATCCACTTATAAAAGAGTAGTACACTATATTTACACTTAAAAAGCAAAACACAGACTGTTTTCTAAACAATATGGCTGCTTTTTATTGTTGTAGGGGCTTGCATTACCCAATCATATACTGTTTTGTCTTCACGATGTACCATGGTATACAGCAGTATACCGAGGAATTACTGCAGTATTGTGTGGCACTACATTTTTGGGCATTATGGACCTGATTCACAGTGGTAAATGTAGACTTTTTTGTATGTTTACCATTGTTTGCTATTCACAAAGGTATTTTACTCGTAGTATCTTTACGACTGTGGAATCTCTGCACATAAAAAGATATGTGTGGTACTACTCGTAAAATACCTTTGTGAAAAGCAAACAATTGTTAACTTACACAAATGTGTAAGTTTAACTTTGTGAATCAGGCATGATAACTTTAAAACTACTGAACTAATTTAGAACTACCATTTATACCCCATAACCTATATTCCTGCAAAATTTCAGCTAATGCCATTTTCTTGCTACGTCTGTTTAAACTTCACTCCACGACACGCCACTCCACTCCACGGTACGACATGCCATTCCACTCTACGACACATCACTCCACTCTACGCTATTCAACTCTATGCCACTCCACTCCACTCTATGCTGTTCCACTCTGCGCCATTCCACTCTATGCTATCCCACTCTACACCACGACACTTTACGCCACGACACTCTACGCCCCAACACTCTACACCACTCCACTCTATGCCATTCCACTCTACGTCATGACATGTACGCCACTCCTGGCCACTCCATTCTATGGCACTTCACTGTACACTAGTCCACTTTATGTGACTCCACTCTATGCCGCTCCACTCTATACCACTCCACTCTACGCCATTCCACTCTACGCTACTCCTCTCTACGGCACTCCACTGTATGCTAGTCGATTCTGCGCCACTTCACTGTATGCCACTATATACAAAATTACAGCTAATGCCATTTTCTTGCTACGTCTGTTTAAACTACACTCCACGACACGCCACTCCACTCTACGACATGCCATTCCACTCTACGACACATCACTCCACACCACACCACTCTACGCTATTCAACTCTACGCCACTCCACTCCACGCTGTTCCACTCTGCGCCATTCCACTCTATGCTATTCCACTCTACACCACGACACTCTACGCCCCAACGCTCTACACCACTCTACTCTATGCCATTCCACTCTACAGCATGACATGTACACCACTCCTGGCCACTCCATTCTATGGCACTTCACTGTACACTAGTCCACTTTACGTTGCTCCACTCTACGCCACTCCACTCTATACCACTCCACTCTATACCACTCCACTCTACGCCATTCCACTCTACGCCACTCCGCTCTACGGCACTCCACTGTATGCTAGTCCACTCTGCGCCACTTCACTGTATGCCACTATAGTCTAAGCTATTTCACTCTACACCACTCTACTATACCCCACTTCACTCTACAGCGTTCTACTCTACACCTCTCTGCTCTATGACACTTTACTTTATGCCACTGCATAAAAAGAAAAACAATGATGGATTTACTCGCCACTCTACCATACACAGATTTTCTAACAAATTATCTCATTTGAGATGTCATAACTGTTGTTATGAAGGTTATGATTTGCCATGGTATAAGTCATGTAATATGAAAGGGCATAAGCAGTGCATCGTAAATGTGCTAGTTATAGTTAATGGTAGTGTGGCTAACGAGTTGACAACACTGTGAACAAAGGTGCACGAGTTATAGTAATTTCAAGGTGGTGCGTATATTGTAAATTTAAGGTATAATTATAACTTTAGAATTTCTAATGTTTGTGTAGTTTAAGTTTGGTTTGTATAGAAAAAATACCTGGAATTAGAAGGTGATGCATAAATTATTAATTTAGGGTATAACTATAATTTTAGAATTTCTAATGTTTGTGTAGTTAAAGTTAGGTTTGTATAGAAATAATAATTAAAGTTTTCCTAGCTGTAATTAAGATTAGATAATACACATGTAACATACCCGCCAACGTATTTTGACGAGACAGTCTTGATCACGGCTGGTAGTCCCCTGTCACTTTTCACATTCATACCACTCCAGCCAGCCATTTCTGCTGCATTGTGGTACTGGTTATTTATGTACTATTATATCCAGAAAAATAAAACAAAACAAAATTGTATATTATTTCATTGTTCCAATTGTATATTATTTCATTGTTCCAATTGTGAGATTAACCACATTCACCCTCTAAGTGAGTGAGGTAACCACCTATCTCATGGTTTTCATGCAGTAATGGCAGAATTCACAATAGGAATAACCCAAATGTTTGTATCTTTAATTCTTCCCATCTGTATATTTCTTTTAATTTTCTTTAAGTGTTGCATCTGTTCTTAGTACTCATATTCCTCTCAGTGAGGTTTCATGGCATTTCATCCGATTATTCATTATTTTTCCTTTATTATAAGTCTGTTTCCTGAGGATGCGACCATTTCTTCGAAATATATGGGAACATTTAGGGAAGGATTACGTCTCAGCATTATTATAGTCATTCAAGATGAACATAAAGTTCCTCATCATTATTGAAGCCATTTGGGCTTTTTGGTTTTAACCTGATTATATATCGGGATTCTTTCTGTCGCAATAGGCAAACTCTGTCACCTCCTCATGAAGACTTGGCCACATGTTTTATGCCATAGTAAGCGATTGATTCCCACGTTTGTCCTTTGTGTTCCTTCATGAAGTGTTTATCTATTGCATAGGTAGTGTCTTTGTTTTCAATGGCCCTTATGTGTTCCAAAATTCGTTTTTTTAAAAGGACAAATTGTACTCCTGATATATTTCAAGCAACATTTGCTCTCAAGTATATATACAACATATGTTGTCTCACAATCTATCCTTTGATTTATTCTGATTGATTTACCATTGTAGTCTTTCATTTCTCTCATGTTCTTTCCTATTTTAAACACCTTGCATTTCAGACATTTTCTAAATCCCTTCATTGATTTACCCAGCCATGTATCACCTGTTTTTTCTTCAAAGTGGCTTTGTACCAATTTATTTCTCAATGATTGCGCTTTCTTGTAGGTGATACAGACTGTCGGTTTTAATGTCATTCCTATATCTGGGTCTTCCTTAAGAACGTTCCAATATTTTTGAAAGATTTTTCTGATTTGTAGGCTTTCTTTGCTATATGTTAGAATCAATCTGATGTCATAATTTTTGGATTTCTCTGTCTTTCTTTTTTTTTAATCAGTGTCGCTATTTGATTCATTAGTTTAAATCTTTCATATCGCCTCTGGATATGTTTTTGTTTAAAAGGTTCTGCAAAAGAGTTTGCAGAACCTTTTCCATGTTTCTTTGAAATGTTGTTCAAAATGATCATGTGTTGAACAGTTTCTTTTCAGTCTCAAGAATTCTCCATTGGGAATGCTATTAAGGAACATCTGGGGATGGAAACTAGAACCATGTAGAGTAGATTTGGTGGAAGTTTCTTTTCGATACAAAGTTTTTATAAAGTATATATAAACATTGGTAAACATATACTAAATCACAAATAAGCAAAACTTTCCTAATGCACAAAGCATATACATGAGTGCAATGTATACATGTTTCTCTAGGCTACATACCTAGATAGGCACAAACTACAGATTATAGGTTATATCAAGATTCTATAGGAAATAGATTATGCCTGATACCTAGTTTATAGTAATTGGATGCATGAACGTGTTATGTTATGCAGATTTGTAGAGCACAGGATCACCTCAGAGGGTATCCTGGTGCTGAGCAGGTGTGAGTCTAAATACACCTAGGACCTATTGGGACTACTCAAAAAGCCAGGTCTTCAGCTTCTTGCAGAATTCAAGTAGTGAGGAGGAGGATCTTATGTGTAGCAGCAGGTCGTTCCACGATTTAGGGGCGATGTAGGAGAAGGCTCGGCCGCTTCTATGGTTTTCCGTGACATGTGACACTGCAAACAGAGCTTGACATGCTCAATTACTTTTTTTTTTATTTTGCCACATCCTTGTTTCCCACCAGAGGAGGCCAGCAGTTGGCAATAACGCTGTTTCCACCACATCAACTAATGGGATTTGTGCCGATCAATATTTTCCATTGTTGAAAGTCAAATCTCAATACAGTTATTTTCCTGATCAGTGTTCTCTCTTTCCTCATGTTGCCTTGCATTTGTATTAGAGTTTGTATTGCTTTCCTTATTTTAAAGGCAATTTGTTTATTTTAAGCCCAGGTTAAAGTTTTGTTTTCAGTAATTTTAGCATAGTAAATGGCACTTTTTTTTATGGTTTATGTGCCTGACATTCATCATTTTAATTGTTATTCAGTTAGTTGTGTTATTTATTTCACTTGATCTTGGAAAGGGAGGACTTGTGCCTGACCAGCAAACAGCACGTCTTGAGATGTGTTTTTTTCTTTGTGTGTGACTATCTCGGCATGATTTTTTCTAGAAGTTCTTACCCAGGGTCCATCTGTGTGGCAACCTCTCTGCCCCCAAGCTGAAAGTTAATAAAGTAGAACAAAGTGTGTGTTTAACACATTTTCCATACTCTGACCACTTCCATTTTCCTCATATTGCTGCTGTATGCGATACAATTTCCACTATCATCTGTGATGACACACACTTATTTTCTTTCCCATCCATTACTGCTTAATGTCAATGTTATATATTAAACTGCCTAACAGCTGTATGCCACTAAATGGTTCTGCATTCATGTTGGGAAACCAGACTGTTAAACTGTGGGGGAGAGATACTCTGGTGTTGATGTGAGCTGTGACTGAACTCACACAAAGTTAAAACAACTTAGCTCATCATAAGTAAGCATGTTTGTGTGCAGAATTCCAATCAAACTATTGATATTTCAGCAAGGCCTTCTTCAGAGAAAAATGCACGTAGTAAACGAACAACACCACCATACAACATTACAGTTAAGTCAAATATTCCCAAAGCAATTTAGTTAAAAAGAACAAAACCCAATGATCAAAATGTCACAACAATGAAGCAAATGTGATAAAGAAAACATGAGTTATTAAAATACAATTTTAGATATTTTTTTAAAAATCAGAATTTAAGTTTGGAAATAAAAAATAGCATAACAGTGAGCTGGTTATGATTGTCAAAATGGGCAGTATTGTGGAGGAGTGTATTTACTTTTGGCTCTTAGATTTTAAATCAATGTCTCAGAAAGAATGTGTTTACAAGAAAGAGTAGTTGTGTTCTTCAAAAATATGCACTCGTTTGTATCAACAAACGTTATTGTTTAAAAGTAGCTGATGAAAAAATATCACATCTTCAGGATTGGCTCTTCGGATATTAGTGAGTGGTGTCCAGTTTCAAGTCCTCTCCACCCATCCAAGCTAAATGTTGTAAGCTCTTCCCTGATATTCCAAAAATCCCCCAAACTCTCAGAGGAATGCTCCTGGACACCTGCCACTCTGTCCATACAACAGACGGGCATCCCCAGCCAGGACAAAGACACATTTGTTCTTGATGGTCCTCCCTGGCGCTTGGAGCAGGCTTTAGGTGCAAAGATTCAAGGTAAAGCTGGTGTCTTCTCTCCACAGTCATCTATAATACTTCCAGCAAACAGTATTTAATCCTCTTTCTCTTCTGTTCTGTTGGTCTCTCTCTCTCTGTCTCCAAAGTGAGATTTAAGCAGGTTTTAAAGACTAAACTCAGCTGTGGTTAGAGAAAGTCCTTAAGTGAATTCATCTAAATTGATTTCAGATGCTCCACCTAACGTTTACTGCATTGAGTCCCAGTTACTGCCACACAAGGTTGTTGTATTGCAAAAGCAATGCCACAGTGCCCTGTGCTACAGCTTATCTAAAATGACAACTCCAAGCCTGCGTAGAATTTCCCATCTCTTGTGCTTCCTCTCTCTCTCTAGCTCTTTTACACACATCCACCCAAAGGCAGCCCTTTGCAGTCGCTAGAGGATGAGAGAAAAATCCCACCCCTTCTGGACACGTGTTTTCCCCTTCTGTAAGAGCTATCTCTATATCTGAAATGTCCCATCCTCTCAAAGGAAAGAAGTGCATTGGATCTATTGAAAAGGCAGATGTGACTCTGGAAGTTAGTTGCCCTGACATGAAGGTCTTTGTTCAGAAAAGGCTTTGAAGTTGCAGAGTTGGCCATTGCTCCAACAGGCATAATGACGTGTGAAAAACAATGACCCTTACAAATGTACTGGAGCAAGGTATCCTACCATTAGTTAGGACTGGTGAAACATTTAGGCAGAAATGTGACAACCTTGCAAAAGCAATTTTTGCATTCTAGATAACAAAAACCTAATGTGTTCAATATTTGTACTACAGTAACTTACATGTAGCAAAATGATATTAGTGAAAATTGCTTTTAGGCCAAACATGCTTCTTTCATAACTGATAATAGCACAAACATGACCTTTAAGATCATGTTAGCCTTAAGATAACAAGTAGGACACTTTATTTATGTGTTTATTCACGTATGTGTTGAACATTATTATACAGAACATCTGCATCCAGGGGTATTGGAGCGCTTTAAAATGAACATTACATAAACTAGATATCATCAACCAATGTGAATAAACAGAAATGTGCAATCTGTATTTTTTAAAGCAAAAACGTCTTTAATTTGACTTGAGATCACAGGCCTAGTCTGTGCAGCCACAGGGCTGTACTTAAGCCCATGTTGTGTTTTCTGGTCTAATTCTAAATAGAGTAAATATCTCGTAGTGATTACAATTAGAATTTGACTTTTAGCCAACTTGCGCCATTGGTGCAAACAATGTAATCTTACACAGAGGTAAAATAAGAAAATGTATTTGAAACAATGTTTAGGGAAGGACACGTGGTGTTGGGAGTTGTGTACCAGACCCCAACTGCCCATAGATCAAACTACCATTTGTTTAGGGTCAAGAAATATGAATTCTTCTATGGAAACACGTCCAAAAACAGATTTCCTAAAGCTCCTTTATGTTGGGGTGATGCAAAACTGAAGTTCATTTCCGCAGAGCACCAAGCTTTCTTTCTGGCATCACAATGTTCCTTCCCATTTTTCCTATCTGACATCTACACACCCTTCTCCTCTTTAAGCTAACTCGGTGTTTTATTTACCCCAAATATTAATATGGAAGCTTTCATCAACACCCTGCCATGCCAATGCAGCGAGATAACAATTGATAAACACACATAAAACCTGACCTATCGTCCATTCCACACAGACAATGGCCACATCAATGCAATAGTAATGAGTAAAACGAGTATTCGAATAGATTACTAGGCCACCTTGCACAAGATGCCCTTCCATCATTAGACAAAGTCAACAACTTTGCCACACATTCCCATTTAACCTTCTCACATCAACTCCTGGCCCACTCTTCCTACACCATGCCGGTTAACACTATAAAAAAGAGCGCCATTTAAAATATTACACTAGTCTTAAGTTTATGCATTGATCAGCTCCTGCTTATCTTATCCAGGCAGTATCCTTATTGGTCTGTGTCCTGCAGAGCGATTTTTGAAAACATAGAGCTGTTGTCATCTCGCCCCGGCAGCCCCGCATAATAGCGACTGGCTCTGCCGCTCCTTTTTTCTCAGTTAGCCCAAGGTTCTGAGGTTTTGCAGGACCAGCTCAACATCCTTTGAATAACAGCAGTGAAACAAAACATAAACTGTGCATGTCACACATGCAGTGTGATTAACAGCAGAGGGCCTAATGAGACCCTGCACTGTTAACTGTACGTGCAATGTCGGCCCTGACAATCGCGTGAGTATCTGGGAGCTGTGCAGAGACCATAGAGTATCGAAAGATGAGGGCCTGATAACTGCTAGCACAAATCTGGATTCAAAACTATGGAGTGCCCACACCTCAGCTCCGTATGCGTCTGTGTAACCCTGATGCACCCAGCTTCCCTGAGGGTCCCCCCTCTCCTGATACTTTACTCAGTGATGGCCCTCAAAGTTTTCAACAGATGCAGCACTGAGGGTGGGACTGGACTGCACCTGGGGCACATACATTCAAAACCTTTACAAAGAGGTTGGCACAAGTATGCCTGTCTAGAGCATAGTTACTTAGGCTGTGGCTGCGCTGCTCCAAATGCCAACGAAAGAATCAACACAAACAGCAGGTGTCTGAGTGATAGCAGCAGGACTTTCAAGATGAATGGCGTCAGAATTTACATACTCACTCACTCATCCACCATTAAGTTAAGCGCCTGCTCCAGAGAGCTGTCTGTAACCTACATGCCACTCATGTCTCAAATATACTCGCTCTGTGAGTGACGTAGCGTTTCATTAGTCTGCCATGTTGAGTATGTTCTTTAGACAATGGAAGATTGCACTTGATGCCTTGTGTGGGAGAAGGAAGCTTGCTTTGTTACTGACGCGTCACACACAATTATATTATAGGTCTCACATTCCGACATAAGGGACATAACCTCACCCAACCTAGAAGACTGTACAACCAGGGAACAGCAGTACTCCGATGCTTCCCAGTGCTCGATGTGGAACTCAATGAAGCATAGCACATTAGTTAGGTGAGGGTTCATCGGTGTTCATCAAGGCCTATAAGTGCTTGAAGGTATGGTCATTCCATAAGAGTTTTGGCTGTTTATTCCTGGAGTTTTGTGCATCTTGTATGTTTATGTCTGTTTATAGAAAGTGTACAACCATCCTTCAACTCCTCTCACTCCCACTCTAGTTAACTACCTCTTTTGTGCCTGTGCTTCATGTGTGACAGAACCGTGTGAACTTCCACCTGCCCCTGTCCTTTACTTATTCTTTGTGTTAGGAAAGAGTGCACTGCTGCTGTCTATTATGTACCTTTGCTGAGTTGTGAAGCTTGGTATAAAACATTCCACTACACAAATAATTTACATTGCAGTTGCTTCAATTAATTCATAGTGAGAATGAAAGACTGAACTCACACAAGATATGTGAGCAGAGTTTTTTTCGGCTTTCTGAGTGAAACATGCATTTTTTAACTGGACTAGATGACTTTGTAGTACTTTAAAACATAGCTGACAAATGGCTCCATGTCATGCATAACACGGTCTGCAGTTCTAGCATTGTACCACACAGCAGTTTGCTTGCTAGGGTTTTGACCCCATAATGACAGTATTAAGAGCAAAACTCGAAGTTGCACAATGCAGTATGCTGTTGACTGAAAAGCCAGGAATGGATAGTTCCACTTGATAACTTGTGAAATGGCAAATAAAATTCAGTTAATGACCTTCTGCCTTTTTTGTTGTCTCAATCAAGGGCTAAACAGCAAAGAAGGTGAGAAGGCAGAGATACCATTTCAACTGCAGATACAAGCATCTCACTGCTAATGGGATAACATTAACACACCTTGGAAAAACAAAGCTTTGGGAAGAGCCCAACCAGGGGCCTACCTTGGTTCTATGAGACATTAAAGGATGTAAATCAGGCAATTAATGGCATTAAAACTTTGATAAAGACTGTAACATGAAAACATGTATATTTTTAACATTTCTGTGTTTTAATTAATTACTTACGATTATATCACTGAATTGAGTGACATTTATTGTAAGTAATTGTTCTATAAGCAATCATTCGAGAATACCCCTGCCCTGACAACGTCGCCACGAGCAACCCAAGATGTGTCAGTTTGTCATGTTCTATATTTATATAGCCTATAGTGTTATTAAATGTGAAGCACAACTATTTTATATTAACCATATGTAAGGGAGGTTTTTGTAAGGTGTTTGATTACTTCATTGCGCTTTCAAACTGGATGGATAAAGGAAATAATGCATAGTGAAGTAAAGCGATGGGCTGTGGATCACATAAATTGGTCAAGTGGGAAACCCCAGGGTTTCATTTTGTTTAGTTCAGAGACTGTAGGGTTACATCACTCTCTCTTCCGCATAACGCCATAGTTCAATGCTTGTGTTCAGGGATTCAGTTATTGTTATTAAATTATTTGTAGCATATGAAGTTCAATAAAAACACTTGTAACCCTTTTAAGTCAAACTGACACTATACCCACATATGTACATGTGCATAGTCCTATGATCTAAAGGTGTGCTTTCCTGTTTCGTATGATTCCACAGTCATTGAAGATCAAACACAGTGACAAAACATGCCTTTCTGAAATCATGCTGCATGTTGCAAGGGCCTCCTTGAAGAGCAGAATGATTTTAGGAGAGGCTCAACTCCTTAATGAACGTATTTAAATAATTAACAAAACAAAGAGGTCCTTGAGCCCCCACAGAGTCAGCTACTCAGGCTAAATCGCTTCAAGGAGGCTTAGATGATGTGCAATGGATGCCCGGCTCCACATTAAAGTGTGGAAGAGAGGGTGATTTAAAGGTCAAAATATTGGCTATTGACTTTTTTTTCTTTCATTCAAGTCCCAATCTTTCAAGGCATGAGTAAGTAAACTACTTAATTTTGTTGTGCCTCTGTTACTCAGCTGTAGATTGGATATGTTGAGTGGTGATCTTCCAATTACCAACAACAAAGTTGCATAGACACACTTTTATACAATGTTTAGTGCAGATGTGGTATTATGTTTGCCCCTAGGTTAGCAGACGAATCTGACCCCATGAAATTAGCTTCAGAATGATAGAGTGCCTGTCATACGTAGAGCTTCAGAAGGAAACAGAGGAAAGGGAAGATGGAGAGAGGGTTATGTAATGAGCGTACAGTCTAGTTGTTTGCCGGCCGCCGCCGGATGTAACGCACCCACGCGCTCCCGCCGGCGGGCGGGGCGCGCACAATAAAAGAAGGGGCGTGCCCGCTCGGGGGCAGTTCCGGCTACCCGACCATTTGTTGTAGACGCATCGTCTTTGCCTGCGCGCTACGCGTTGCGCGGCAAGCGCTAAACAAATACATTACAGGTTACACAGGGTAGGGATTGAGAGAGGAAAGTGAAGGGAGTGAGGACAAGTATAGTGGGTGAGATAAGAGGAAGAGGGAAGGAAGAAGATAGAAGTAAGAACCAAAAGGGAAAAAAGAGAGAGCAGAAGAAAGGAGGCGTGAGACAGGAAGTCATTGAGATGTTACAGTTAGAGAAAAGAGTGGAGGATGTATGAAGAGAAAGGATGAGAGCAGAAGAAAGGATGAACGTGGGGTAAAAGGCAATATATGATGAAAAAATTGTGTGAAATGAACCATTTCCCCCTATTTTTTCAAAACATTCTTGGGGTGAGGGGGTGGAGGGGGCCATCACAAACCCCACTGCAGTGGATGGGTTCGCTCATTCTAGACATTAAAGGAACTGCTATGACAAAATATGCCATGGCTGCTTTTGGTTCCAAGTCCAGCCTTGCTCTCGCTTCACATGGCTGCTCTGAAAAACAAGCACTAGCAAAGCCAATTGGTCTCACCTTTGAGGTCTATTGGCTTTACCAATGCCTTTTGACGAAGCTATAAAGCATCAGCAAGATGCAATGAAACATGGGCAAAAGTAAAAAAAAAAAGAAAACAAGCCGCAGCAGCCTTATTTCTTTTTTAGGCATGTGCCTAAAAAATTATGCTGCACCATTTATTTTTTTATTTACTGATACGAGATGAATTCATAAAGAAAAGAAAATGAAAAAAGAAGTAGTGTGAAGGCGTTTCTTTTAAGGCAGAAGGGTCAGCTACAATTTGCTGCCTGGTCCTCGCCAAGAAAGAAAAAAAGGTTAAAAAAGAGGATAGCCATGGGAGGGGCAATGGGGAATCAGGTGAGGCACGCAACACAGAGTGGACGGGTGAGGGGAAAGCTGCAGACAAGGAGAAGCTAGAAAGGAGCATGGAGTAGAGAAAGGCAAGTGAACAGAGGACCAGAAGGTGGCTTGCATAATTAGTTACATGGAACTGCACCACTGTATTGAACAGCATAACTTTGCTGCAGAGAGCAAGTGAATTTTGTTGTCTCCTTATTCATTGAGCAACTGTTGTTGGGATTCATATGGTATTAGAGACAAGAAAACTCTTCAATCATAATGTTAGGAAGAACATGTTAGATCAGGCTTCTCCAACGAGTACCTCTTAAGCTACCTTTAAGTAGCTCTCCCGTGTGCAGCCCAGCCTATAAATTAGTTTCACCTTCGTTGAATAATTATATGTATCCTAAAATCGAGAGTGTGTATTCAAGATAAATATATGGGTATTTTTAGAACTCATAAACTGATTTTTGGAGAAAATAGCTAAAATTCCAAAATATGTTTAAATCTGATATTCATGTGGCATTTGGGGAGACTCAGGGGCCGATTCCGATTCGGGCAGGAAATCTCTCCGACCGAGCCGGACCCGGAGAGATTTCCGACCGAATCGGACTCTAGCAGCCCGACCGAACGAGTACGATGCGTACGCATGCTATCGGACTCGATTCGGTCGGACTCCCATTGAAGTCAATGGGAGCCAGTCGTACAACGCGTACACGGGCTCCCATTGACTCAATGGGTACGTCGCGAACAAGGTCGCCCCCTCCAGCTGGTACGTGTCGATGTGACTCGCGCCGTACATGCACGTGTAGGGGGGATCCATGGGTCCCCCCTGTGTGCGACTCGCGCGGCTACGCGTGCAGGGGGGTCCGACACAGACCCCCAAAGTCCGGCTCCGACTGCTCTTTGGAGCCGGACGGCGCGAGTCGGTCGGACTGCTCGAGGCGCGCATCGTACTTGCTCGGTCGGGGCACGTCTCCATTGCGCCGTGCGAGTCGTGTCCGTGCGAGTCGGTCGGAGCGGTTCGGACCCGCGAACGATTCGGTCGGCGATTTCGCGTACGCTCGCATCGTACTCGCTCGCCCGGACGCATGCACGAATCGGTCGGAAAAGAAGCCTCCGAATCGGATCCGGTAAAGCCGAATCCGATTCGGTGCCCTACCGGCCGAGATCGGAATCGGCCCCTCAGTGTTAAATTCACGACATTGGTGCCGGGGGCATTGCAGCTGTCGCTGTTACCTATCATCCATGTAGAGGCATTCCATATTCACAAAGCCTTTACTGCATTATTGGTGGCAACCCTGCCTGATGCACTGAGGTGAACACTGCAAGTACCCTTGCATATGGTGGACACTAATGTAATGTTGTGTAATATGGTCTCTATTAGAACACCATTAATATTAGTAACTCTGGATGATTTTCATTGACCATAAACAGCTCTTATCACAGAAAAGGATGGAGACCCGGGTTAGATCATAATCTACAAACCTGCCCAAATAGAACTAGCATGTGGAATAAGAACCACAGCATAGAAGAGTCCTTAGATAAAGTGAGAAGCTGATGCCTTTTCGTTAGATCACATTGAATAAAAAGAATGTTAAAGCAGTCTTTTAATAAGAGTTTGTCTTTATAAAGCACACCACCACCGGGTGGTCTCTTGGTGATGATAATATCTTTGATTAATGAGGATAGGATAATAAGAACTACATCTGGTTCTTACAGTTGGCCATAAACAAATTATATTCAGATAGTATGCCTTTACCCCAATGATTTGTAATGTCATTCAGAGATTAAGTCTAAATTTCAGATGGAGCAGTCTTAGTGGTGAAGGGTCAACTTACTCAAGATATGGTTCCCGACCTATACATACTTATTTTGTACAGGAGGCAGTGTGGCCCCAATGCCATAGCTAGTAACATGTTGTATTCCTTAATGATCTACTTTTCCCATTAGAAAGTGGCAACCTGTTATTATCATCAGGATTGTGATAATTTATGGTTCAAACCATAAATCCATCCTACCTAAACTAGCAGTGTTATTTCTTGTGTAGGTGAACTAAAAGGATAGAGCACCATTTTCATGTGCCAGGATTTTGGTACTTTCCTCCTTGAAAATCTTAGCAGCAGAGTTAAACCAATTAATAGTCAAAAATATAATTGTTTTAACTAAACAGATGCATTTAATACATAATCCCTTCCTCAGGGAAGTTAAAGAGGTAGAACTTGGGAGGGTACAAAGAATTCTTAAAAAATATTCTGATGTGTTACACATATTCAAAATGATAGAATGAATTGATTTCCACAGTTCTACACTTTATAAACTAATCATCTTAACCATCACCTGGCACGCTGTTAAAGAGGTAGAAACTGAGCAAACCCCTTGTTTGAAATTAGAAATGACATTATAAAAGTGATTAGAACATTGGAATGTGGAGCACTCCATTGAATACAATGGAGTGCTCCGTGCTTCTACGGCCGGTAAAGGCCCGCAGAGCAACATTCCAATGTTGCTTTTGTTCACAGCTACTGCTGTGAACAAAGGCCTCTTGGAGCTCGATGGGATTTAAACCCCCTCGGGCTCCGAGAGGCCTTTGTTTAATTTGTTAGAACATTCTGCCCTCTAGTGGCAGAATGTTTTAATAGCCTTATAGCCCTTCGTAGCTGGGCTATATCGGCTATTAAAGTTCCGCTCCCTTGTTAAAGGCCCTCGCCTTCGGCTCGGGCCTTTAATAGCCGGTATAGCCCGCTACGGCGGGCTATAAGGCTATACTAAAATATGCACTCCTCTGGTATTTAAATCATTGGCCCTTTTAGCCGCACTAAAGGATATTAAAAGGATCATTGTATTTGAAGAATACCAGATGTTACCCTTGTTTTTTTAAGACATCAGACGCCCACTCTAAAGGGAGACCTTGGCTTGAATTAGTCAGTGATATGTCCTCTAGATTCAGCCACTGGAAGATGTGAAAACTGTGTTTGAGGCCTAGAATCTGAAACAAGGAGACTTTCAAGTAGCATTGTGTATCATCGGCATATTGGTGAATCTTGATGCTGTTATCTGTGAGTGGAGCACCAAGCTGCTAAATGTAAAGGTTGAAGATGACAGGAGACAGTATGAAACCGTAGGGGACTCCACATGTGATAGGAATCTTTTGTGACCTGGAGATGCCCATGTGAACAAACTAGTGTCGGTTGGAAAGGTGGGAGGAGAACCAGTGAATGAAATTGCCAGTGAGCCCCAGTCAAACTCGAGGGTGCATATGAAGGTGGGATGGTTGACTGTGGCAGCTGAGAGGTCCAGCAATATCCGGAGGCAGGAGTCATCTTCATCTGTGGTCAAGAGAGCATCCTCTATGATGTGTAAGCTGGCAATCACCATGCTGAAGCCAGACTGCTTTTTGACGGATCTTGAAGATGAATGGTAAGTGGGTGATATGCCAGTAGTTCATGAGGTCATCAGGGTCTAGCATAGGTCTCTTTAAGAGTTGGAGGATCTAGCCAGTCTTGAGAACTTCTGGGAAGATGCCTTGAGAGTGGGAGGCATTGGCAATGGCAAGTAGGGGTGGGAGGGCATCCCTAGAGAGAACTCTGTTGAAGGATGACATCAACTTAATAACTGGCTTAGCGCGCTGTCTTGCCTGGCCATAACTTTTGATAAATCCCTTGCCTTCCCCTTTAGGGAGGACAGTGCACCCAACACAGTTCAATTCGGTGAGGAAGAACTAGTAGTTGCCCAGAACACGTCTAAATACCTGGGGGTGCGAATATATAGAATCCAACAAGACACACTGGATGTCAATGTGCAGAGCACGATTGTCTCATTGCGATCTCAGACGGCGTTCTGGATCACTCTCCCGCTCTACGTTGCCGGCTGCTTGGCAATAGCGAAAATGCTTATTTTACCACGGGTGCTATATTACTTTACTAAGCTCCCAATAGTGGTCCCTCCGAAGGTCTTCAAACTACTGGACTATATTCTGACAGATCTAATATGGGGCACAAGGAGGCACAGGATCAGCCTAAAGAAACTACAGCTGCCAGCCAATTCCGGGGGAATGGGGGCTCCCGACTTTAGGGCTTACTGCATAGCAAGCCAGTTACCATGGCTTTCGTACTGGTTGGAGGACGCAACCTACACAAGATTGCATTCACTCCCAGACTGATTACACGAGGGGCGTTGCACTCCTTACTACATACTGGGCGGCGGACTGAGTGTGCATCGTCGCCTTTACTACGAGTGGCATTATACTATTGGCAGCAAGCGCTTAAATACACTGCGCCACTGTTTACCTTAGGCGCCAAATATCCCACTGCTGGGACTCCCTACCCCAGCGGGAGTCACATCAAGGCACCAACTGGCTGCATGGGAGGGAGAGGGGGTGACCACCATTGGAGCATTGTTTCAGGACGGCACCCTACTGTCACACACAGACTTCATTTATGCCCAGGGCCTGCCCAACACGCTATTTCTAGTGCATGCTAGCATGACCCGTTACGTCAGGAGAACCTGGGCCCCGGAGGGACAGGAACCCCCAACAAATATTTCACATGATACACTTGATGGGGACAGGGAGACACCTGACAAAATGGCTCTACATATGTATAAGGGCGAGCATGCCCTCGCCCCTTGCCGTGCTGCGTATGAAGTGGGAAATGGACTTGGGAGAGACCCTAATGGACAAAGAGTGGGAGTTCCTTCTGGCTTACCCAAAAGCAGTCTCACGTAATGCACGCTTCAAATCCATCCAATATATGATCATGCAACGAGCATACCACACCATTTGCACAAGATGTTCCCCTCAGTGACAGCGAACTGTCCCAGTTGTGTGGAGGCAGATATAGACTTCGTCCATATGATATGGACCTGCCCCGCACTAACTTCATATTGCACGCAAATAGCACAGACACTAAAAGAAGTGGTGGGCGGCCAAACATGGAACACAGCAAAGAGCTGTCTACTGGGGCTTTACCCACACCTCAAGGGATACAAAGTACAGGTGTGATTCGCAGAGCTAAGGCTTATAATCGCAAAGCGATTAATAACTAGGTGATGGAAAGCAGTACGGCCACCAACACTCGCTACCTGGAGGGAGGAAGTAGAACAATGGGGCCTGGCTGAAAGCGGGGCGATTCGGAGAGAAGAAAAGCGAGGGCTGTGGAAATTACCAATTGCTATGGCCTGGGATGTATTATTGAAGGCCTTCAAAGCCGGCGAGTGGGACGAACAGAATAGAGAGGCTAACAATGCACCTGTAATGCTATCAGCCAATTAATCATGCCAGGCCACTTATGTACACATGGGCACCTGGTGGGGGGGTCTAGGTCATAGAGGCGGAAGAGGTTTGGGTTGTGCACAGCATCTCCTGTAGCAATCCCACACACTACACTGAAGTGTGCTCAGTGGGGACAATAAACTCTAACAATAGAAGATGTGCCCTGGATTCATGCATAAACAGTGTGATGGTTGCCCAGGTAGTTAACTCTTTGGGGGTGGGTGTGCTTTTCAGAAGGTTTCAGGAGTAATAAAGACATACTATCACAGTCAGTGATCTTTAAGGAATGTTACAACTTAATGTACAGTTATAAGAAATTGTCTGTACCAATTATTTTCCTTTGCTCTGGGATAGAGCACCAATGCCTGCGTAAAAGAGATTGTATTCACTTCATTTGTATACTCACATGCGGTTATATGCATGGTGTCTAATGCATGTTATTTGATGGTCCTGACTAAAATCAATAAAATGTGTTAAAAAAAAAAAATCTTAATAACTGGCTTACAGATACTTGAGTATGGCAGCCAGATCTGGGAGGGATAGAACTTTGAAGACTGACCATTGTTGGATTCTACAGAAGGGATGGGTGTGAGAGATGGAGCAGGCTTGGTATCGTCTATGTGCTGTCTGATGTTCTGTATTTTTTCCATGAAGAAGAGGTGGACGATATTGCTCTTTTCTGTGGAGTGAGGAATAGGTGGGTCCAGGGGGGTTGATACAGTGCTTAATGGTCTTGAACGGCGATCTGCTTCTGTTGGCAGGTTTATTGATGGCAATGGTATAGGACTTTGCGCTGATGTGATGAGCTGTCTGTGTGTTGCATGGAGGGCCTTCAATATCAAGAGGTCCCTGGGAGTTTTGTTTTTCTTCCACTTCATTTCCTGTCTGTGAATGGTTGTTTATTATGAGCAAGGTTGTTAAAGACAAAGCCTTTGGCACCCTGGTTGAATACCATGGTGCCGAAGGATTTGGCTTAAACTTGTGTGTTGTAATTAGAGCACAGCCATTTTCATAGCTTTCTAAAAATTGTTGAAGTTGTTTAGAAGGGTGTTGGCATCAGATGTGGAGTTGATGGATTTTCTATGGAGAAGTATTTTGTGTTGTCCTTGGTTTGTTGGTAAAATGCTGAACAGGGAGATAGAGATGGCAGAGTGGTCAGTCCAGTCCAAGGGCATGGGTGGTTTGCATTGGATTGTTGGTGACGTTGAGAAGACAAGATCGAGTGTGTTGGTTGTGTGACATGCTGTACCACGTTGAGTGTATTGATGAGGTTGCAGAGGGTGTCTCTTGTTTTTTCAAACTTGCATTGCCTGGTAGGTTAAAGTCAGTCAAGAGGGTGGTGTGGGCATGCTGTATGGACGAGGTGGTGAGGAGATCTCAGAATTCATCAATGAAGGCCATTTTCTTCCTTGGAGGCCTGTAGATGAGATTGAATGTGATGGTCTGAGTTACAGATAGAGGGAAATGGCATGTTAGCAGCTCCATGGAGTTGAGTGTTAGGTGTCTGTCTAGTGTGCAGAACCAGGATGACTTATGGATGGCAATGATGTCTCCTTCCTTTTTTAGGTGAGCAGTCCACGTGCTATAGCCTGTGTGAATAAGGACATCTGAGATGTGTGAAGATGTGGTGGTGTACCATTTTTCTGTGATGAAGAGGGCATCAAGCTTATGATAGGTGATGAGGTCTGCGATGTCTGGTGTGTGGAACATTAATGAGCATGAGTTGGAATGTGTGCTCCATAGTATTAGGGGGTGTGTATAACCCTGGGTCTAAGTGTTGTGAGAATGCTGTGTGAGAGTCTAAGTAATCTACATCTGGGTGCGATTGTGGGGATTAGCAGTATGGGGTACTGAGTGAGGCACATGGTTATAATTTTACTTTGCAGGTTTCACTAGAACACAGGTGCTGGTCCAAGGCCCTAACAGGCCCAAACAGGCATTGCCCTTGTCTGTGTCTGCCCTTTGCTGAGCACGCTCGGACAATTGACCACCCTGAAGAGATAACTGCAGTAGGGAGAAGGCAGAAAGTGATGTCATTTCCTGTACAAATTGATGATGGGAAATCCACAGATGCTACATTTAATGCAGATGGATGATGCGAAATGAAATCCTCTTGCTTGGCAGTCTCTTTCAAAGATGGTTTTGGTGGGAAAACAGTGATGTTACTTCCTGTGTAGATTAATGATGGAGAATCTAGTGGTCACTTCTTGTGCAGATGGATGATCGAAAATACAGTAATGTCCCTTCCTGTTAATATGGATGATGGGAAATTTCGTCCTCTTGCTTGGCTCCTTTTTTTAAAGATGGTTTAATGGAAAACCCAAGTTCCAATATTTAGGAATTATTTCAAGTTAAAAGTTTTTCATCAACAATACAAATTTAAAGTGCTCACTGTAATTCCTTAGTAAATTAAATGTCAGTTTCAATAGATCAAAATTAGTTCAATGTCAAAGTACGCTTTCATCGATAATACACTTTCAGGGTAATTGTCTGTGATCGAATAGTTGATAGAAACAATCCTCAACAGGCAAGGGAATATGGTACTTAAGTTGCATGTTCTAGCTGTAGCAACATTGTAACATGATTGCCTACCAGGACATCGCCAAACACAAAGAACGTTATACTCAGTGATCTAAAAGTGCTTCTGTCTCTCTGGAATGTGCAATAGTTCAGACTGATGGAAATCGTAGTTCACATTTAGTGCATTCACTCCGCTCTACACAGTACCAGAGTTCTGTGATGACTGCTGACTTTCCCTTGGCTGGTAGACACCCTCGAGCTTAAGTGGGCTTCACAAAACGCCTCCACGTGCATGAACCATACAGCCCTGTTAGTGACACCTTCAGTGCTGCTTAATACCATAGGGGATGATTACAATGGCAGACGGACTTCAGTCCGTCCGCCATTGTTTCGTATTTGGGACCGCCCGCCTACAAGGCGGCTGTCCCACAGTACGCATTACGATGCGACCGCCACCGAGGCTGTCGCATTGTTTATGTTTTGTATTGCGGCGGGTGCTGCGGTCTGCAGCACCCGCCGTAGTACAAAACTAAGACAGGTCACATATCCATGCACTACGTGGCAGGCAACATGCGGTGCCTACCACCTGGTGCTGGGATATGTAGGGGGGGCACCATAGCTGCCCCCCAGGGCACATGTCCCAGCCCCAGGGATAAAGGGGGAACGACAGACGGAAAGGGATATCATAATCCCTACGGCAGTGCCTGGCAGGCACCGCCGCAATGCAGGGACTAGTGGTCGTTCCGATGGGCGGTCGGATTGAATCCGCCCGTCTGGACCGTGGTGATCGGTCTTTCCGCATTACGATGGCGGAGTGACCGCCACCAACAGCCTGTCGGTGGCAGTCTCTCCGCCATCGTAATCAGCCCCATAATCTTTATTTAATGGGAAAGGAGTATAGACATTTCCTACTCCATTGAATCAAGTAGTATCTGCAGAAAACAACCATTACTCTCTACATAGAACCTAGAACAGGTGTCTCCAACCAGTCGATGGTGAGCTACCAGTATCTCGCAGACACCGTCAGAGAAACTTTCAGTCTTGAGTTAATTTTTAATAAGCATCGGGACAATAAATGTTGCATTTTCCTTTTAAAGTAAAGGGAAGGCTTTGTTTATTTTACATTAATATCTTCATGCTGCAGACTGAAGGGCCTGATAATGAACAGTGCTCCAGATTTACCAACCGGGATGGCAAGCTGAAGTGGAAAACTGAAGCACTGAGGTATTTAACTCTTAAACGTCCTTGTCAACTCCTTATAAACATTGAGCATGAGAAAACAATTATGTTTCTGAATGCTTTCATATGGGAAAAAATTAAAATGAAGTTAACTTAATGATTAAGTTTAATTCTAATTTTCTCCCATTTCAAAGTGTCACATTTACAAATAATAGGCATCTCGCTTCCAGTGGCTGGTAGACACAGTGCCAAGTTTATGAAGAAAAATGCTGTCAGTTTTTTCTAAATGGGAAAATTTAAAGTAAAGAGAAATGTTTTTATTAAACATTAAGGGGCATATTAGCAAGACCCACGTTAAAATTATCGCCGTTTTAGCGGCAGGAAACTGCCGCTAAAACGGCGATAATGGGCTTGCTAATATGCGTTATGGAATTCCAATAGAAGCCCAGGTTAGATGTCCTGCACATCTAACCTGGGCTTCTATTGAATTCTATAACGCATATTAGCAAGCCCATTATCGCCGTTTTAGCGGCAGTTTCCTGCCGCTAAAACGGCGATAATTTTATCGCCGGTCTTGCTAATATGCCCCTAAGTCTTAATGTTTTTCTCCACTTTTAATTAAGGCTGTTACATCTTAATGTTTTATGAAGCATGTTTCTTCACTTTTAATTTCTCCCATTTAAACAAATTGCTGTATTTTTCTGTTTAATATATGGCACTGTGTCTACAGGTGATTGGGAGTAAGATGCCTGCTGTTTGTGGACTGGGAGAAAATGAAAATGATGAGTTTCATAGAATCCATATAAACATAAAGTTAGCTCTTCAGTTTAATTTTCTTCCATTTCAAAGTATCACATTTACACACATCAGGCATCTTGCTCCCAGTGGCTGGTAGACATGGTGCCAGATTTATAACTGAAAAAACAGCCATTTGTATTTATTATTTGGCAGCAATTTAAAGTGCAGAAAATTGTTCCATAATATAAACATTTTTGCAGAACATTTTTCTGCACTTTAAATTTCTGCCATTTAAAAAAGTATTGTATGTTTGTGTTATACATGTAACAGTGCAACATATGGTGAAAGGTATGTCTTATTCCACTAGTAAATATGGCTCAGGCTCTCAGTCACCCATCCACCAATACCCCATTCATACACACTCATGTTCATACATCTCCACAGACCACGCTCTCACTGACACACAAAGCATCCCTGTCATAGTGCACCTAGTCAAAGTATTATCTTCAAACCATACTATCTGGCTCTATGGACATTAGGCTAAAAGTCAATTAAGCTGGGTGTAGGACCGTCTAGTAACAATGTGCGAGTTGCTTGGCCGTTAGTAGCTCACAATAGTTTTCACTGATCAGAAAGTAGCTCTCACTACAACCCCTGACCTAGAATCTTTACACAAGCTTGGAGCTTTCTGTTTTCTTTTAGAGAAAATGTTTATTTAATCAATACAAAATGTTTCAATGTGACTCTATCCGATAAAACATCAGGGATACCATTAAAATGAACACAGTATTGCTGGTCACCATAATAGTTCAAGTAATTATTGTTTTTTTACATTTAACAAAAATTTCTAGGTTTTTGTTGGGAACATAATTCCAGTGCTTCTATGTCTTCTTTTTTACAATTGGTAACTTGATTTTCACTTACTCTTAGCTATTTAAATGGGATTCAAAGGAGGGATATTTAAGTCCATTTCATGCATTGTGCCAAGTCTGATTTTTAAAACTTTAACATGCAATTTTCCTGCTGTTGTGCTTGTTATGAATTTGGTTTTCTCCTTCGGAATATTCCATATTTGAGAGTTTTTTGTTAGTGTCCCACCTCCCCCATCAAACCCTATATTTCTGATGTTAGAATTGCACTGTACATTTGTATTCAGGGAATTGTTTGGAAACACAATATTTACATCACAGGATTATTCAGGCTCTATTGTTATAGACTTTCAGGCTTCTTTGTAACTTCATTTTATGTTGTTTTTCATCTTCTCGTTGTCCTTGGTGTTTTATGGTTTGTGTACGTTACAAAATGGAATTCATTGTACCTTTGGTGATTTCTGAAACATTAACAGGTATATTTATGATTTATGCATCATCTTTCCCTTTGCTAATATCCCATTTATTGATAGAAACTAAATATTTCATTATTTAGTGATTTGCTGCTTGAAGTTGCACAAACTTTTACGCAATAAATACTGCCATTGACAATAAATAATACATGATATGTTGCAATATGGTCCTAACGGTGAGGGCTGGGAAAGTAGAACACAGAGTATTGAAGAGTCACAAAATCATGACCAGGATATAGAAGGAAAAAATATCTAGCGGTAAGTTTGTAAAGATTTTCTATACCTAACTCCACGTATACGTACTTTGGTGATATATATATATATGTGGTGTCCTGTGCTGTGTCGGAGCCTGTTCTACCTTGGACAGGTTGTGGTTGGATTATATATGTATATATATATTTCAAGGTACGTATATGTGTAGTTAAGAATAGTAAATCCATACCTCCTTCTGTGCATTTCTCTCTTCGATATTTTGTCCCTCGATATTCTGGTCATGATATTGTGATCCTTCGATAGTCTGCCATCGATATTCCCTACCATAATTGGTGCTAACATCAAGCACTGAACAATATGCAGCTGAGAAATACATATATTGTAAAGAAAGAAAGTTTACATGAACTGACCCCACTATTTTAAGTAGGTTTTATCAACATGTACAAGAGACACATTGAGGGTAACTTATCCTAGTTCATAACCAAACTAACAAGGACATTTATTTTTCTAGTTGCAAGATAAATGTAGATATGGTTTGCTAATGGAATTGTTTTGTTTTCTTTCATTCATATGTTTATTAGAATGTATTTGTGAATGTCACTTTTGTTGACGATGGAATGACAATGGAATGCAGTATAATGAGCTAGCTCTGAATTCAAATTTTCTGTAAATGTCAGTCATTTTAATTGCATGAAAATAATGAGTTTCTAATTTACTTTTCATTTAGGAGCTCACATCTCCCCGTCTCATCAAAAGCCATTTGCCATATCGCTTCTTGCCTTCCGATTTGCATAGTGGAGAGTCCAAGGTAACTTGTGATACTTTGATTGAGAGTGCACAGATTACTTGAGTTTCATAAAATGTGCAAGAAACAAATCTAACTAGCTTAACATCACTTATTCATAGGTAATATATATGGCTCGCAACCCCAAAGACCTTGTGGTATCATATTACCAGTTTCATCGTTCCCTAAGGACCATGAGTTACCGAGGAACATTTCAAGAATTCTGTCGAAGGTTCATAAATGACAAGTGTAAGAAAGGACTTACCAAACTTTTTTTGTGCATAAAATTGGCAATGCAGCGAATGTCCTTGTTAGGTGTTTGTGTTTATCTGTGAGTGCAGTGATGCATTTAGCTGCAGTGGCGGCTCGCATAGGGCGTGCTGCGGGGCGGGGAGGGGGAGGGGCAGGGTGGGGGTAGTAAACTCAGACATACGACGGAACGGAGGAACGTAATAATTACTTTCCTCCGTTCCGTCGTATGTCCGAGTTTACTACCCCCCCTCCCTACCCCTCTCCCTCCCCACCGCCCCACAGCACGCCCTATGCGAGCCGCCACTGTTTAGCTGCTAGTCATACTGTTATTACTACTATTATTGAAATGTGATGTTAGTCCTTGAACCCAAGGTGCTTGCGCGATAAATTAATAATTTGTGGAATTGTTCAGGTTGTTTTTCAGGACAGGAAATTCAAAAGTATCCATTCAACTAAGACCTTGGTTTATGCCCATAGCATAGAATGAAAATTGACAAAAGTGTACTTTGATTTGTTAGTTTTCTACAGTTTGAATGTGTGGATGGTGCAAGAGATACGTTACGCACAGGACTTCCTTTAAAGCTGTAATAGCAACAATCAACTTAAAATTATATCCAAAATTTTAGAAATAAAATGTACAAGTGCCCGCTATGCAGATTTTAGCACTGTTTAGACCACCATACCCATACTAAGGGGGATATTCACAAGGACCTACCGCCGATTTATCCCCACCATAACCCATCAAAAGTGGAGATAGATTTAACACCCCATTCACAAGCGGGTGCAAACTGCAGACATCGCCAGTATTCCAGCGACAACTGCCCCAAAATTTAACACCACGGTGGACACCACCAACTAACCCTAATGAGATGCAGAGTAGGCGTTCCCGTGCAAAAACACACGAAAAAACCACAACACCACTTTCACAACGAACTGCCAGATCTGTGAAGCGAACCAAAAACAGGCGATAAGCCGCGGTAGCACCAGTGATTTAACACCTGCCTTTTGCTGGTGTTAAGCAGGGCGACTACCTGCAGCATGAAAGGGAGCCCAGCCAAGAGCCACACCTGAAGACCCACAGATGCCATGGAGACAATGACCATGCAGCTCCGAGACCCATGAGGGACACAACTCACACCCCCACCCACCACAGGCCCGCCAACACCCCCAGGACCTGTCCCGCCCACCCCCCCCCCGGGAACACCACAGAGGCAGCGTACACAAAGACAGCGTACCCACCTGAAACGCACCTGCCACCCAGACCCAACGCCAGAGGAGGACATTGCCCACTACAGGCCCAAAAGGACAACCATCCCCCGCATCCTGACCCACATCCCCCACCTGCTGACGGTACCAACCCAGCGGACTACCAACATCCCTCCGCAGACAAAGCTGCCGGCTGCGCAGCACATGTCGGCCTCTGGTACCATCCAACCCACAACTGCCAGAGTCGGAGGAGTCACACAGCCAGCCCCATACAAGGTCATCACACCTGTCCTGGATGCCAACAACAGCCTGGTACCCCAGCACCTCCACTTCACCCACACTGCGCAGGAGCTGCTGGAGACCAAGCAAGGCCCCTACGCTATAGCTGGATTCCCTCACGTGCCAGGTCCAATCAAGTGCACACATGTACCCCTTGTGCCCCCTGCCGACACTGCACACAACTACCACAACAGAAAGCACACGCATATCATGAATGTGCAGGCAACAGTGGACCGCCCGGGACTCCTCAACAATGTTGTGGCCAACTCCCCAGGCAGAGTGCATGATTCTCACATCTCCGGACAGTCCAGCATCACCCAGCGCTCCCAGGATGGCACCCATGGAAATGCAGTGCCCGTTGGTAAGACCAAAATGAACACACCACACACCTCCAGCCCACAGTCATGCAACTCACGACACTGGCAATGGGCACGCAGCACAACTACATTCAACATGACACACAACATGCCAACCAACCAGACACGACAGCACGACTCCATTGTGAAGCTGGCCTTGCCATGCCCACAACCCAGCCACGGCATGGCACTACAGACACACAATAGCTGGATGCGAGGAGAGGCATGGAGCAGGCATGTGCGAGAGCGGCAAGTGATCAAGGAATGTGAACCCACCCAATGCCAGGTGTGGCGTGGAGGTGCCGGACAGACCATAGAGTGCAAACCACGGAAATGGCCATGTGGAGATCAACTGCTGGTGCATGGAGTGCAGTGGCCAGTGGACGCTACCATGTCCCCACAGGCTGTGGGGCAGAACGCGGAAATGTTGCACGTTACGTCCCCCCCTGCATGCGCGTGCGTAGTGGGTTGGACCTGCGTATGCCAGGCCTGCGTAGGGGTGTGAACAAAAACCCCGTCGCACTGGGCGTGGTTCTCATTCGGAATGGACAACGCGCCTGCCAGTGTGGCGGCTCTCGGCCCGCCACCAGTCCTGCGCCGAGCACGGCGGGGCCTGCGTCCCTGTGCGCCTGCTGCACCCCGGGCCGCTGGTCCCCCGACCCGTCATGCCGGCCACAGCGCACCAACGAGGCTCCGCTCACCTGCCTACACCGGCGTGTGTCGATGAGGGCCCACCACGTGCCGGTGCAAGCTCCAAGCACCAGTCCCGCGACCTCTGCAGCCTCCGCAGACCATCGCTGACCCCCCGACGCTGGCCCACATTACTCCTTTCCCATTTACATACTCCACCTGCGTCCTCCTGGGCCCAGTAGGTCCAACATGTGGAACTGTGTCCTGAGTCTTGAATGGCAGTGACCCCAAGTCCGTGGCAGCGGCCACAGCACCAGACTCCCTTCGATCAGTGAGGCATAATTCCATATCGCAAGCCGGCGACACGTGGTGCCACAAACCCTGTTCAATGCCAGCCGGCGACACGTGGTGCCACTAACCCTGTTCAGCACCAGCCGGCGATACGTGGTGCCACTAACCCTGTTCAACGCCAGCCGGCGACACGTGGTGCCACTAACCCTGTTCAACGCAAGCCGGCGACACGTGGTGCCACTAACCCTGTTCAACGCCAGCCGGCGACACGTGGTGCCACTAACCCTGTTCAACGCCAGCCGGCGACACGTGGTGCCACTAACCCTGTTCAACGCAAGCTGGGGACACGTGGTGCCACTAACCCTGTTCAACGCAAGCCGGCGACACGTGGATGAGGGCTCAGGCCTACCCTGTGGACCAGTAGGTCCCACATCGAGCACTTAGTCGCCAATCATGAATGGCAGAGTCCACACCAGTGAACGCACAGAGAGGAGTAAGAGAAAGATGCGGCTCAGTTCGGAGGAAAGCCCGATCAGAGTCACGCAGGTGATCGAACACTATCAACAACTGACGTAGTGCCATCAACCCTGTTCACCGCAAGTACGCGTCCCCTGGTGCCACTGAACCTGAACTACGCAGGCCGGTGGGACCATCCAACCTAAGCCGGCGACACTCAGTGAATGGCCCGTGCTGACCGCTGCCTCAGGCCAACACTGCGATCCAGTAGGTCACACATGTGGAACTGTGTCTTGGGTAAGATGTGGAGGAGTCCACACCATTGGACACGCCTCATCGCAGGTGGCATCCCCTAACAGCACTGGTGCCACTAACTCTGTGCGCAATGAGTCATGGGCACTATCTGGTTGGACCTTGGTGGCGTCTGAGTCCATGGCCTGGTGGTTTTCTGCATCTTCATCTGGCTGGACCAGACTTGGTGTCCGACATGTGTCTGGTCCATCCATCTCCACCATAGTGACTGTTTCAGCGTGGTTCTGCCCTCTGCATCATGACCTGGGGGCACACCTTCCACTGTCCATGAGACACTCCGCGACAAGCCCCTTTGTCATCTGCGGAAACCTGCTCTGCACTCGTGACCCTGCCCCAGTGCCCCGCAAGTCAGCGGCCCGTGGCGGTAGGCCCGTGCAGGACGCTGTGCATCCGGGGCCACTAACTGTGCAGCACAAGTCATGGGGCCTTTATGGTTGAATGGTTGTGTCCTTTATGATGTACACTGTTGTCGATTTCTGACTGCACCAGGCAGCCCTTGCCGGCTGGTGTGCACACACGCCACACACATCCAACACAGGTGTCACTCGATATGTGTGCCTGCTAATAAATGTGGCCGGGCGCATGTGCCCGTAGCCATTCACACCATCTGAGCAAGTGTGTCCGTGTGGTCATTGTGTCAGCATGATGGGCACGGCACTGCAACATCACAGTGTGCTATCCTCAGCGGACGATACCATGTCACCTCAGCGTTGGCAGTGACCTTGGACATGTAGCTTCGCCCGGCCCCCCCTGCATGCACAAGCGGCGTGTGCTGGTCCGGCGTACGTCAGTTCAGCGCAGGGGTGTGCTGAATCGGCAGGGGGAGCAGGGCGTGGCTTGGACCTGGCCTTGGGCAGGATGTGCGGTAAGTGTGTCTCTGTGTTGGGGTGTTGTCGCCACCAGGGCCACAGTAGAAGATGTTGCAATGTAGCATGCACCAGGAGGGCGGGCCCGCACGGACGGGGATATGTAGGAGCGCAAGACCGCTCGGGGTCTTGGCACATGCATGCCAAGTGTTATGTGTATCAGTCCTGCGGCTGCATGAGTCAGTTGCCTAGCCTCATTCGCAGCGTGATCCCAGCCAGCCATGTACTGTACACTTGTGTCCGCCCTGTCCGGACCATTGGCCTACACTCACTTGGCCGCACACCTTCAAAGGCCAGCATCACGGTGTTGGTGGCATGCTGCTGGACATGCGCGGACAGGAATTACAATGGTGTGCCGTAGGAGTGCACGTGATACAACCGCGCAGGGCACACAAGTGTTGGGGCTCGTGGGAGGGTGGAGCAGCTGTGAGGCAATGTAACACGCAGTGAGGCCGCACATGTGCCACGTGCTGGGCACATCATCCATGATTCCCAGGGTCACAGACATCCCACCACACCCACGGCAGGCCTCTGTACATCTCCTGAATGCATGCAGATGGTGAAGTTACTGTAGGGATGAAGGGTCCTTTGTCTGTACTATCAGGCGGTGGAACATCTGCATCTCCGAGCTGGGACTTGCATGTGGCCAGCACCCCCCGACAGATACAATAGCATTTACTTGCGACTCCCACACTATGCACTGCCCGACGTGAGACCAACGTGTACACATCCCACACGCAGAAGTCCTTGGTCGTAGTTAGCGTGCGTGAGATGGCCTTCACATGTACTCCCACCCCACCCCAGGCCTGCACCCGTTGCACACAGACACTGCTCATTGCTCCGACCTGTGCCATTTCATCCACAGGACTGGCGCAGGGCAAGCCAGTGCCCCTTCAAGCAGAGCCACTGACGCAATGGCAGACCGTCCCGGACACATGCTCGACTCCAGTCACGTGGACCTGTACCGTGCACGTTTGCTGCATGTACTGGGGGCACTGCCGTTGGCAGTGCTGCGGATCAGTTACCGGCAGAGCTTCCGCCTTGCAAACGTCACCTGCGTTCAGCCTGTGTTGCATTGTCGCTCGTGCATATTTGAGTGGACCATGGATGTCTGCCTCTCCAACGTGACTATAGCTGACCTGGATTTCGACGTGTGTGTGCGCGCCCCCTGTTGGCCCACGACCAGGAGTGTCACTGTGATGCCTGTTTATGGCATGCATGGATGTTTGGCCTGCATGCTGGCAACTGGACCTGGGAGATTGCACGAGTCGTCGTGTGCAGTGAGCACATTGAGCCGCTACCCGATTGGGCTTTGGTGCACATTGGGGCCAGGGGTTGGAGTCAGCACATCTGTCCAGGTCAGCTGATGGATTACGTCGACGACATGTCAGATGTGGTGGACAACGATCTCTCATTGGAGATGTTGGCCTACGCTGCTGCACTGGCGTTCATGGACGAGTGACAAGGAAATGAAATGAAATGAAATGAAAAGGGCATTTATAAAGCGCATGGCTACCAGAAGGCCTCCCAGCGCTTGGCATGTCTAGTAAACGGATGGGAGAGACAGAACGATTAGTTTAAGGGAATAAAAGGGTTTTGAGTTGCTTCCTGAAAACCCTTTTATTCCCTTAAACTAATCGTTCTGTCTCTCCCATCCGTTTACTAGTCATGCCAAGCGCTGGGAGGCCTTCTGGTAGCCATGCGCTTTATAAATGCCCTTTTCATTTCATTTCATTTCCTTGTCACTCGTCCATGAACGCCAGTGCAGCAGCGTAGGCCAACATCTCCAATGAGAGATCGTTGTCCACCACATCTGACATGTCGTCGACGTAATCCATCAGCTGACCTGGACAGATGTGCTGACTCCAATCCCTGGCCCCAATGTGCACCAAAGCCCAATCGGGTAGCGGCTCAATGTGCTCACTGCACACGACGACTCGTGCAATCTCCCAGGTCCAGTTGCCAGCATGCATGCCAAACATCCATGCATGCCATAAACAGGCAAGGTACCTGCAAGGTACCTGCAAGGTACCTGCAGCCACAACTGGATGTGACCCATTGCACGTGTCCCGACGCCTGGTTGCATGATGGGAATCTGGTCACATGTCCCAAGAGGACAGTGGACATGGCTGCATTGGCCTGGACTCCTGATCCATGCGCGGACAACCAACGAGGGTTGGCACTGACTTGTGTTGGTGATGGACTCCCCCAGGGTGGACATGGGCGCTTTCCTAAGTTCCTCATTCAGACATGCAGCTGCATTGGTCTGCATTTCGTGGCACTTCTCTTGGCCGTACTGACACGCACTTGTTGATAAAGTTTCCGCAGTTTCACTTGTCTCCAACTGTGTTGTGTCTTGATTTGTATGCCAATGTGTGTGTCACGGACTCTCTGGATCCCTGCCATACGTGCATTGCTAGACCATCAGGGCTGTGGGTTTGTACCTGTGCATTGTCATGTCCCTGTTTCGTGCTTTGCCAGATGCGTATGGCCATTTAGCGGCCACAGGCGGGTGCACTTGTGTCCTGTGTTAGGTTGTGCAAATGTTGCTGGTCGTACCACATTGTGTTGGATGTTGGGGTGCTCTGCTTCCTATGTGTGTGTGCTGCATTGTGCGTGAGATGTCCCTCCAGCTCTTCTTTGGCTCACCCTTCACCCTTTCAGGCAGTGTGGTTTTCACTTCTTTGCTTGTTCAGTGGTGTGATATTGCCGGGTTGTGTGACTTGTGCTCTTGGTTGGTGTTGTTACTCTTGAGCATGGTTTGTCTGCAGTTGTGCTGTGCTTAATTGTGCATGTGTGCCATTGTGCCCATGTCCCGCATGTCCCTGGTCATTCCTCTCCCTGTTGCTGTGGTGTCCGTTGTTTTGGGCAGTTTCCGGTCCCCGACTCCTGCCACCATCTCCAGACTGATGTGGTGGACACCATTTCCTCCATGTCACCCAGCTCCTGGTGTGGCGCTGGACTCCAACCTCGGGTGTGCATTGCTGCCTTCTTGTTGTTGGCGTATTTCTGCTTGTTTGTGCGTTTCGCATCATTCCGGCTGTTCGGGTTTTCTTCCATTGTCCTCCTCCGCTCGCCGGCTGCATTGACCTTGTCCATGATGGCCTGCCATGTACAATGTTTTGTTGCCAATGGGGCTTGTGGGGTTGTATACTGGCTGAGGTTGCCTCCATTGTGCTTGGCTGTTATTTTCTGTTTGGTTTGTCTATTTTTGCCTACTTTTGTTGTGCTTATTCCCGCCTGCCGTGGGTGTGTCGTGGGCCTGGAGGTGCTTTTCGCAGCTTTCCTCATCGCGGATGGGCTCATCGCACGTTTTTTTGTGTTGTGGATTGTGTTTTTATCTCCGTCGAGGTGGTTGTATCGTGGACATTGGCCGCGTTTTTGGCGGACTATCGCATGGTACCGCCGTGTTGTGAATTCCTGGTTGACGAGGGGTTATTTTCCTGCAATAGGCTGCGATGTGTAAAGTTGCGTTAACATTGTTTGGAGATGTTTAGCACACGTTCTTGTGAATATACCCCTAAGATGCTCAGCACAGTTATTACTGTTCTCACCAATAATCTCTGTTGCTTATAGTGTCAGGAAACTTCAGTTCTGTCTCCTTTTCCTTTCACACACATAGGAAAAAGTTCAGTTATATCATCCTGCGTGATCATCAACACTGAAGACACATTAGTGAGTGATAGCGAACATGCTTAATCTTGGTAAACTAATAGATTTCTCTATGCAACAAAAATAAAGTAGAATGTGTGATTCTGGGAACTGGTAGCCACAATGTTTGATTCTGTGTTTTGGGAGCATCCTCGTCCCTGGTCTTTCGGATGTTAACAAGTGTTGTAGTTCTTGTATGATGTATGTGCTGGTTTGCCAGACCATCAGGGTTATACATGGAAGGTGTTGCTGCAATACACAGGTTTTGGCATGAAAATGTAGATGAGTGATACTAAGTCCCGCAGTGTTAGTCAGATGATTCTGCCCAAGGTTTTCAATTTTTCATTGCTACAACTTTGAAAACTGTAACCGCTTAAATAATAAAAAACATAATGACGTTTCAAACAGTTATATTGCCAGTGCAAAATTTTGCCAAGTTGGAAAATCACTTCAACTATATAAAGGGGTGATATCAAGCAGGGTTTGAGTTGGTGAGCGCCTTGGTGATATCAAGCAGGTTTTAAGTTGGTGAGCGCCTTTTGTGTTGATTTTTGCCTTTGCTATTTTGCGATCGCTTCTATTTCTATGTCGCTAGACTACTTATATCGCTTGATACTCTTCTTATCAATTGTATTGTTTCATGTGGTTCATTCCTCTGTATTGCATGTATCAAGAGCTTTTTAGATTATCCTTTATCACCATGGATATCGGTTTAATATTCAATGGCTCCTGCTCCCAATTTCATGCACCTTTGAGTCTTTTAACCTTTCTTTTTCGTTGCTATAGTTCAATGCAAAAAGAAGAAAAGAGAACAATGAAAGTGTGATGCACACATCCGAGAGAGGTTGAATGGGAAATGCTAATGAATGAGAGTGATTATATAAAGTACTAGTGGGAAAACTTGAAACAGGGTCAACATGCCCCGAACTGTCTTTAACTATTTAAACCTTTGCACTGGTAATTGAATACTTTGAGGCATTTCTGGGCCTATGAATAAATTTGGACAGACCTGTTCTGTATTTCATGGCAAATTATTTCATGATTCTTTGCGATTACTTCCCCTTCGAAATCTATCACGGATTGGAAGTAGCTGGAATTATGGATTCATGGAAGGCGAATAGAGTTTATGGGCCAGATGTACGATGCTTGCATTTTGCGACTCGCAAATTGCGTCGCTTTGTGACTCGCAATTTGCGATTCGCAAAATGCAATGTACAACAGTGTCTCAGACACTGTTTGCGATTCCCAATGGGGTTGCAAATTGCATGCCTCATCAATATTCATGAAGCATGCCCAATTTGCGATCCCATTGGGAATGACTGTAGGAGAGTAGGATCTGCTTCACATGGGTACCCCCACTTTTTGCTGATGCTTCACTGGTTTTCGACATTAGTCTGGCTGGGGCCCTGCTATTCAGAACCCCAGCCTAGCTGTTTCCTCTTTAAAAGGGTCTCCATGTGCCTTAGGCACATCACTGATTGGGATCTGGAGTGCCCTTGTAAGTCCCTAGTATATGGTATACTATGTACCAAGGGCATAGGTACCTCAGAGGCCTGCCAGGGGCTGCAGCATGTATTATGCCACCCCTGGTAGGCCATCCAAACTGACACCACAGGTCTGCTACTGCAGCCTGGGTAAGGTGGTGCATGCACCCCTTGCTGTGGTATAGGTTACCTATATCACTAAATGCATACACACATATAAACCTATAAGTCACTCCTAAGGCAGGCCTTATCAATCCTAAAGGCAGAGTGCATGGTTCCTATGTGAGAGGGTGCCCCTGCATGAGCAGGGCCCCTCTGCAGCGTTCGGAGACCATCTCTGATGCTGTTTGTAGTGCAGCCTGACCATATACTCTTAAACGCATTATATCCTCGCGGTAAAATGCTAACTATGGAATGGCTGCACCTAAACATGTCGTGTTTGGTGTCAAACATCTTGGAATACTACCCCCCGCCAATCCTGGCGGCGGGGGTAGCATTCCACCCTTCTAGAGGGAAAGGCATGTTAACTCTGACGAGTCCGGTAACTACTTTCCAGAGCCCTGGCATCACAGAATGGATGCTGCTGCCACAGACACGAGTCTGGCCTCCTGCTGCTGGACGAAACTCCGGCAGGGGAGGCCTGGACAATAGGTTTCCTGTCCCAGGGAGGTGTGACCACCTCCCCAGACAGGACAATGTGTATTGGGGCTGGGCGGGAGCACTTTCGGGTGCTTTGAAGTCCTGCACTGGGGGCACATTTGGTGTCCCTGTGCATACCCCAGTTCAAACCGGATCAGGGGCTTGCAGCCCCTGCTTTGGCGCGAACTGGACAAAGGGAAAGGGGTGTAGCCACCCCTCTGCCCTGACCCACCCATAGGTGGGGCCACAGAGTAGTCCATCCCCTATTTTTAGAATAAAGGTAGGAACCCAGTCCCTAGGACTTTAGATTATACCTGGACGAAACTCTGAAACAGAATCCTGGACCTTCGACGCTCTACTCACGATTAGAGGACTGAAGAATCTCCCTTGGGGTCAAGGAGTGACTCCCCTGCTTGGCAGGCACCAAAGAAGCATCTGTCCGGTTCGCATCACTGAAGCTCCCGTCGGACGCCGAAGTCATCGCATCACCAGAGGTGGATTCTCAGACTTCCCCGAGGCTACCCTGAGTCCCCAGCAAAGCTGAGGCCCGTGGCTATCGTGAGTGACTTGAGACCGTGACCCCTGGACACCGAGCACACTTGCAAGTGCACCATCTTCTGGGTCTCCCCAGAAGTCGTGCTTTGGGCTCCGAGTAGCCCTAGCCTCCAGCACCACCTGCACCGAAGATCACTGGCCCCCACTCCACGAGTGTCCTGTAAGCCAGCTCCACGTGCGGCGTCACGAGGCTCCTTCGCGGTCGCTAGCCCGTTGGCTAGTAGCCCTTAACGAAGGCCAATCTTTTCTTTACTTGGCAGTCTGGTTGCTCCAGGCCTGCCCTCACTTACCCTCGCTGGGTGAGTTCCCCAGACCTTGCTGGTCTGCATCATCGACGATCTACATCTTACTCGAGACTTGCCGTTGCCAAGGCTTGTTGGGTCCAATCTGGTCACCGACACCTCTGCACTCGACAGACATCGAGCAACAGCCCGAATCCTGCTCCTGGTCGCCGACAACGCCTCCCGGACCTCGTGGCTGAAGAGTCAAGACGACCGTCATCGAACCTGAAGCACTCGACATCGGTGGGCATCTGTCCATCACCACCCTGGTCACTGGCTAGTGACCCAGACTCTGTCCCCTCTGCTTTCAGGTTCTTCAGAACTCCGATCCACTCTTGGATCCACCCGGACACTTTTCTCCTGGTCGCCAGCAGCACTTTGCAGCAGATCGCCATAAGAACCGACGACGAAACCCGACCCCGAAAGGTACCTATGCACCCGGCTTCCCTGGGTGAGGTAACACGAGTACTCCGGTGCTCCCGTGGGTAGAGACTCTTCAAAGTCCTAGATCTCAAAGGGTTTTGTCCTAGTCCTCTTTTAAGTGTCCCTTTCCTCTATTTTCCCGATCCCGACTTTCTCCATAGAAGTTAACGGCGTATCGCGGTTGTGTATTTACACTGCACGCGTCTCCCGTGGGTCCCCTGAGTCACTACCTTGGGTGGTTCCTTGTGGTCCAAGCACTTCTAGAGGCTCTAGGCCTAGTGTCTAGTTCAGTCGTGGTTCGCATACCACTTTATTGGTATATGGTTTGGTACGCCCCTAGGGCCCAAACGTGTATTTGTGCTATTACTGTAATTTAAGATCTTATAACCTATGTACTTCGAACTCTAGCCTCATAAAGAGACTAGAGGGGTGTGTTTAGTAATAAATACATATATTTTGAATATATACCTGGTGTGGTGCTCTTTCATTTGGTCACTCAAGAGATTATAGACTGGTAAAACAAGCTGCTTTACATTCCTTCAAGACTTAGCCTGAAGGCTGCTCTCCACAGCTACCACTAGGATAGCTTTCAATAAGGTTGTCTTTAACCTACCTACCATAAGAGTCGATTTGGACTGGTGCAAGGTGCCCACTATAATTAGTGGACAGCATATGCCAGGCCAACTTCTCACATTGGTGTGCAGCGTGTGGGATTCCAGCTTGCTATTGTTTTACCAGATAATCTCAATTGAATTGATCAACTGAAAACCACTAAAGGTACCTAAGGTACATATAATTTAAGCTTAGAATATCAGTAAGTTCTACTGAACTTAGAGTTGTGTGTTAAGGGATAGCACAACCCTTTCTACAACTCAAGAGAGTTTAGTAGGCCACACTAGAGTAGGTAGTGCATACACCACACCACACTAGTAATGTCTTTAAAAGCAGGATCCAAAGATGCCCTGCAGGAAGCCATGGAGCTTCCCCCTCCAAGTATGACACACTCCCATTCTTGGAACTGAGAGCTTTGTGTAACGTGAGGAAATTAAGGACAGGCAAAGTCCCACCACCCAACACCTCCAGGAGTTGTTGGTGGCTTATGATCTTAGTAAGTCTTCAGAGACTGAAGGGGTAGGAGCAGAGGGTGGGCCAGCAGATGAGGAAGGGGCCAGGGGTACTACTACCCCCAGCCCCCCCTCTGAAACTGACCAGGAGGGTGACAATGACCCTGACCTGGAAAACCCAATCCCTTCTGGGGAAGATGAAGATGAGGATCTGGAGAACCACACCTTGTCCCCCAGGAAGGATTATGAGTGTGCTCAGAAAATCTAGGTCTCCTTCTCAGGAGTCTAACCACTCTGGCACCTCCATAGGGAGCTCTGTTTCTTCTCACAGGAGGGAATCCTCTCATGAGAGAAGAAAGAGACTGGTCCAGTATGAGGAAACTCAACTGGAGATCAGGAAGAAGCAATTGGCTTTAGATAGAGAATCCCTAGATCTCCTTAAAGAGAGAAGAAAGTTGGGACTAGAGTCCCATGGTGGCAGCCATGTCCCTAGAGATAGGGAAAGGTCCTATGACCATAGGAACCTGAGCAAGATTGTCCCTCCCTACCAGAGTGGGGATGATATCCACAAATGGATAACTGCTTTAGAGAGGGCCTGTAAAGTACAGAAGGTCCCTCAGGAGCAGTGGGCAGCAATCTTGTGGCTCTCCTTTGCTGACAAAGGTAGAGACAAGCTCCTCACTGTTAGAGAGGAGGATGCTGACAATTACAAGGTCTTGAAGAGTGCTCTTATTGATGGGTTTGGCCTAACCACTGAACAGTACAGGTTGAAGTTCAGAGACACCCAAAAAGCACAGACTCAAGACTGGGTAGACTATGTGGATTGTTCTGCCAAGGCTCTGGAAGGCTGGTTGATGGGCAGTAAGGTGTGTGACTTCTCAGGATTGTATAATCTGATAATGAGGGAGCAGATTCTTAATAACTGTCAAAACCAGCTGTTGCATCAGTACCTGGTTGACTCTGATCTGACCTCTCCCCAAGAATTGGGAAAGAAGGCAGACAAATGGGTCAGAACCAGGGTGAAGCAGAAGGTACAGAACCAAGGTGGGGAAACCAAGAAGCAGGATGCTAAGAACTCTGACAAGGGTGGGGAGAAGGGTAAAGATCAAAAGTCTTCATCAGGCCCCCAAAAATCTTCTTCTGGTGGGGATTCCCAGTCTACCAAGGGTAAAGGCCAAAGAAAACCATGGTGCAAGGTCTGTAAGCAAAAGACCCACTGGACCAGTGATTGCACCAAGTCCAAAGACTCCAGTCCAGCACCCACCAATGCCCCTAAGGCACCTGTTCCCCCTAGTACAGTTGGTGGAAGTGCTCCAGCAAAGGGTTTAGTAGGGTTCACCCTGGGAACTGAGTTGGGCTCTGACCTAGTTAGAGAACTGACTCAGGCTGTGTTAGTCTGTGATGGAGGCATGGATGTGCCCTCCTCTATGAGTCCCAGTAATCTGGGCAAGTACAGACAACAGCCTTTAATCAATGGACGAGAGGCTTTGGCATTTAGGGACACAGGGGCAAGTGTCACAATGGTGACACAAGACCTTGTGCTACCTGGGCAAGTTATGCTTGGTGAGATGTACCAAGTGACCAATGCTAGCAATGTCAGAACAGACCATACTCTGGCAGTTGTTAACTTCTCCTGGGGAGGGGTAACTGGCCTTAAGAAGGTTGTGGTAAGTGCAAACCTACCAGTCGAATGCTTGCTTGGCAATGACTTAGAGACTTCTGCTTGTGCAGAAGTGGAGCTCAGGACCCATGCAGAAATGCTGGGGATCCCTGCAGATGTGTTTGCTGTGACCAGGTCACAAGCTAAACTGTCTAAAACTGAACAGGCCTTGGATTCTGGAAGAATGGACCAAGTGCCTTCCAAGAGGAGGAGTAGTAGGGTTAAGGCAGTGCTTTCCTCCTTGGCTCAGGAGGAAGATCAGTCCCTGGAGGGGGATGATCTCAGCCCTGAAGAAGGAACTGTCCCAGAGGAACTTGAACCTGACCAGGTTGAGTTCTTGGGGACAGGGGGACCTTCTAGGGCAGATCTGAGCCAGGAGCAGCAGAGCTGCCCCTCCCTTGAACCCCTCAGACAGCAAGCTGCTGCTGAGGCTGCTGGGAAAGCTAGTGGTCCCCATACAGTGTATTGGGATGATGGACTCCTGTACTCAGAGAGTAGAGACCCCAAGCCTGGTGCTACCAGGAGGTTGGTAATACCTTTGAAGTTCAGGGGCTTCCTATTGACCCTAGCCCATGATATTCCCTTAGCAGGACACCTGGGCCAGAACAAGACTTGGGACAGAATTGTCCCTCACTTTCACTGGCCCCACATGTCTGAAGACAGTAAGGAGTTTTGTCGCTCCTGTGTAACCTGCCAAGCCAGTGGCAAAGCAGGTGGCACTACAAAGGCCCCCCTGATACCACTACCTGTGGTGGGGGTGCCCTTTGAGAGGGTAGGGATTGACATTGTTGGTCCCATGGATCCCCAAACAGCATCTGGGCACAGCTTTATACTGGTGGTAGTGGATCATGCCACCAGGTACCCAGAGGCTGTACCCCTTAGGACCACTACAGCACCTGTGGTGGCAAGGGCCCTCCTGGGAATTTTCTCAAGAGTGGGCTTTCCTAAGGAGGTGGTATCAGACAGGGGTGCAAACTTCATGTCTGGGTACTTAAAGGCAATGTGGAAGGAGTGTGGAGTTACTTATAAGTTCACCACACCCTATCACCCACAATGCAATGGTTTAGTTGAGAGATTCAACAAAACCTTGAAGGGCATGATTAAAGGGCTCCCAGAAAAGCTTAGGCGTAGATGGGACATACTCTTGAAGGGGGTTGGGTACAGCCCTTTTGAACTTCTGTTTGGCCACCCTGTGAGGGGTCCACTGTGCTTGGTGAAGGAAGGATGGGAGTTACCTCTCAAGCCCCCAAAGCAAGATATAGTGGACTATGTACTTGGTCTCCGCTCCAGGATGGCTGAGTACATGAAAAAGGCAACCAAAAACCTTGAGGCTAGCCAGGAACTTCAGAAGGCCTGGCATGACCAAAAGGCTGTTCTGACTGTTTACCAGCCAGGACAGAAGGTGTGGGTGTTGGAGCCAGTGGCCCCAGCAGCTCTCCAAGACAAATGGAGTGGACCCCACACTATTGTTGAGCAGAAGGGTGAGGTCACTTACTTAGTGGACCTGGGAACACCCAGGAGTCCCCAAAGGGTTCTCCATGTCAACAGACTTAAGCCATATGTGGACAGGGCAGACATGGGCTTGCTCATGGCTACTGATGAAGGGCAGGAGGAAGAGAGTGACCCACTCCCTGACCTGCTCTCACAGAACCCTGACGATGGGTCAGTTGATGGTGTAGCCTTGGCAGGCAGCCTCACTACCCAGCAACAAACTGATTGCAGGCAAGTCCTCAATCAGTTTAGGCATATGTTTTCACTGACACCCAGTCAGACCACCTGGTGCACTCATGAAGTGGACACTGGGGACAGTCTGCCTATTAAAAACAAGATTTATAGGCAACCTGACCATGTCAGGGACTGTATCAGGACTGAAGTCCAGAAGATGTTGGAATTGGGAGTGATTGAGCCCTCAGATAGCCCTTGGGCTAGTCCAGTAGTCCTAGTACCTAAACCTCACACCAGTGGTGGGAAAAGAGAGATGAGGTTTTGTGTAGACTACAGGGGCCTCAATGCAGTCACTAGGACTGATGCCCATCCAATACCCAGGGCAGATGAGCTCATAGATACTTTGGCCTCTGCCAAGTATCTCAGCACATTTGACCTAACAGCTGGCTACTGGCAGATCAGACTAGATGATACTGCAAAGCCCAAAACAGCATTTTCAACCCCTAGTGGGCATTATCAATTTGTGGTAATGCCCTTTGGTCTGAAAAATGCACCTGCCACTTTCCAGAGGTTGGTGAACACAGTTCTCACAGGACTGGAGGCCTATAGTGCAGCTTATCTAGATGATATTGCTGTCTTTAGCTCCACATGGGAGGATCACCTGGTCCACCTCAGGAATGTTTTACAGGCCCTGCAAAAGGCAGGCCTGACTATCAAGGCCACTAAGTGCCAGATAGGGCAGAGTCAGGTTGTGTACCTGGGCCACCTTCTGGGTGGAGGCCAGGTTCAACCTTTGCAGAGCAAGATCCAGACCATCATGGACTGGACTGCTCCCACTACCCAGACTCAGGTGAGAGCCTTCTTAGGCCTGACTGGGTACTATAGGAGATTTGTCAAGGGGTATGGATCAATAGTGACACCCTTGAATGACTTAACTTCTAAGAAAATGCCCAAAAAGGTTCAGTGGACAGCTAGCTGTCAAAAGGCATTTGATGACCTCAAGCAGGCCATGTGCACTGCTCCAATTCTGCAGAGTCCTGATTACTCCAAGAAGTTCATTGTTCAAACAGATGCATCTGAATTGGGGGTAGGGGCTGTACTGTCACAATTGAATGAAGAAGGTCAGGATCAGCCAGTAGCTTTTATTAGCAGAAGGCTGACCCCTAGAGAGAAACGTTGGTCAGCCATAGAGAGGGAGGCCTTTGCTGTGGTCTGGGCTCTGAAGAAGTTGAGGCCATACTTGTTTGGTACACACTTCCTGGTTCAGACAGACAGACCATAAGCCCCTCTTGTGGCTAAAACAAATGAAGGGTGAAAACCCCAAACTGCTTAGGTGGTCCATTTCCCTACAGGGGATGGACTTTACAGTGGAACATAGGCCTGGGAGTAACCATGCGAATGCAGATGGACTCTCTAGGTATTTCCACTTAGAACATGAAGACTTAACTGGGCAAGGTTAGTTTAATGTCCCTACGTTTGGGGGGTTGTGTAGGAGAGTAGGATCTGCTTCACATGGGTACCCCCACTTTTTGCTGATGCTTCACTGGTTTTCGACATTAGTCTGGCTGGGGCCCTGCTATTCAGAACCCCAGCCTAGCTGTTTCCTCTTTAAAAGGGTCTCCATGTGCCTTAGGCACATCACTGATTGGGATCTGGAGTGCCCTTGTAAGTCCCTAGTATATGGTATACTATGTACCGAGGGCATAGGTACCTCAGAGGCCTGCCAGGGGCTGCAGCATGTATTATGCCACCCCTGGTAGGCCATCCATTAAGGCCATTAAGGGATAGCACAACCCTTTCTACAACTCAAGAGAGTTTAGTAGGCCACTCTAGAGTAGGTAGTGCATACACCACACCACACTAGTAATGTCTTTAAAAGCAGGATCCAAAGATGCCCTGCAGGAAGCCATGGAGCTTCCCCTCCAAGTATGACACACTCCCATTCTTGGAACTGAGAGCTTTGTGTAACGTGAGGAAATTAAGGACAGGCCAAAGTCCCACCACCCAACACCTCCAGGAGTTGTTGGTGGCTTATGATCTTAGTAAGTCTTCAGAGACTGAAGGGGTAGGAGCAGAGGGTGGGCCAGCAGATGAGGAAGGGGCCAGGGGTACTACTACCCCCAGCCCCCTCTGAAACTGACCAGGAGGGTGACAATGACCCTGACCTGGAAAACCCAATCCCTTCTGGGGAAGATGAAGATGAGGATCTGGAGAACCACACCTTTGTCCCCCAGGAAGGATTATGAGTGTGCTCAGAAAATCTAGGTCTCCTTCTCAGGAGTCTAACCACTCTGGCACCTCCATAGGGAGCTCTGTTTCTTCTCACAGGAGGGAATCCTCTCATGAGAGAAGAAAGAGACTGGTCCAGTATGAGGAAACTCAACTGGAGATCAGGAAGAAGCAATTGGCTTTAGATAGAGAATCCCTAGATCTCCTTAAAGAGAGAAGAAAGTTGGGACTAGAGTCCCATGGTGGCAGCCATGTCCCTAGAGATAGGGAAAGGTCCTATGACCATAGGAACCTGAGCAAGATTGTCCCTCCCTACCAGAGTGGGGATGATATCCACAAATGGATAACTGCTTTAGAGAGGGCCTGTAAAGTACAGAAGGTCCCTCAGGAGCAGTGGGCAGCAATCTTGTGGCTCTCCTTTGCTGACAAAGGTAGAGACAAGCTCCTCACTGTTAGAGAGGAGGATGCTGACAATTACAAGGTCTTGAAGAGTGCTCTTATTGATGGGTTTGGCCTAACCACTGAACAGTACAGGTTGAAGTTCAGAGACACCCAAAAAGCACAGACTCAAGACTGGGTAGACTATGTGGATTGTTCTGCCAAGGCTCTGGAAGGCTGGTTGATGGGCAGTAAGGTGTGTGACTTCTCAGGATTGTATAATCTGATAATGAGGGAGCAGATTCTTAATAACTGTCAAAACCAGCTGTTGCATCACCACAGGTCTGCTACTGCAGCCTGGGTAAGGTGGTGCATGCACCCCTTGCTGTGGTATAGGTTACCTATATCACTAAATGCATACACACATATAAACCTATAAGTCACTCCTAAGGCAGGCCTTATCAATCCTAAAGGCAGAGTGCATGGTTCCTATGTGAGAGGGTGCCCCTGCATGAGCAGGGCCCCTCTGCAGCGTTCGGAGACCATCTCTGATGCTGTTTGTAGTGCAGCCTGACCATATACTCTTAAACGCATTATATCCTCGCGGTAAAATGCTAACTATGGAATGGCTGCACCTAAACATGTCGTGTTTGGTGTCAAACATCTTGGAATACTACCCCCGCCAATCCTGGCGGCGGGGGTAGCATTCCACCCTTCTAGAGGGAAAGGCATGTTAACTCTGACGAGTCCGGTAACTACTTTCCAGAGCCCTTGCATCACAGAATGGATGCTGCTGCCACAGACACGAGTCTGGCCTCCTGCTGCTGGACGAAACTCCGGCAGGGGAGGCCTGGACAATAGGTTTCCTGTCCCAGGGAGGTGTGACCACCTCCCCAGACAGGACAATGTGTATTGGGGCTGGGCGGGAGCACTTTCGGGTGCTTTGAAGTCCTGCACTGGGGGCACATTTGGTGTCCCTGTGCATACCCCAGTTCAAACCGGATCAGGGCTTGCAGCCCCTGCTTTGGCGCGAACTGGACAAAGGGAAAGGGGTGTAGCCACCCCTCTGCCCTGACCCACCCATAGGTGGGGCCACAGAGTAGTCCATCCCCTATTTTTAGAATAAAGGTAGGAACCCAGTCCCTAGGACTTTAGATTATACCTGGACGAAACTCTGAAACAGAATCCTGGACCTTCGACGCTCTACTCACGATTAGAGGACTGAAGAATCTCCCTTGGGGTCAAGGAGTGACTCCCCTGCTTGGCAGGCACCAAAGAAGCATCTGTCCGGTTCGCATCACTGAAGCTCCCGTCGGAAGCCGAAGTCATCGCATCACCAGAGGTGGATTCTCAGACTTCCCGAGGCTACTCCTGAGTCCCCAGCAAAGCTGAGGCCCGTGGCTATCGTGGGTGACTTGAGACCGTGACCCCTGGACACCGAGCACACTTGCAAGTGCACCATCTTCTGGGTCTCCCAGAAGTCGTGCTTTGGGCTCCGAGTAGCCCTAGCCTCCAGCACCACCTGCACCGAAGATCACTGGCCCCCACTCCACGAGTGTCCTGTAAGCCAGCTCCACGTGCGGCGTCACGAGGCTCCTTCGCGGTCGCTAGCCCGTTGGCTAGTAGCCCTTAACGAAGGCCAATCTTTTCTTTACTTGGCAGTCTGGTTGCTCCAGGCCTGCCCTCACTTACCCTCGCTGGGTGAGTTCCCCAGACCTTGCTGGTCTGCATCATCGACGATCTACATCTTACTCGAGACTTGCCGTTGCCAAGGCTTGTTGGGTCCAATCTGGTCGCCGACACCTCTGCACTCGACAGACATCGAGCAACAGCCCGAATCCTGCTCCTGGTCGCCGACAACGCCTCCCGGACCTCGTGGCTGAAGAGTCAAGACGACCGTCATCGAACCTGAAGCACTCGACATCGGTGGGCATCTGTCCATCACCACCCTGGTCACTGGCTAGTGACCCAGACTCTGTCCCCTCTGCTTTCAGGTTCTTCAGAACTCCGATCCACTCTTGGATCCACCCGGACACTTTTCTCCTGGTCGCCAGCAGCACTTTGCAGCAGATCGCCATAAGAACCGACGACGAAATCCGACCCCGAAAGGCACCTATGCACCCGGCTTCCCTGGGTGAGGTAACACGAGTACTCCGGTGCTCCCGTGGGTAGAGACTCTTCAAAGTCCTAGATCTCAAAGGGTTTTGTCCTAGTCCTCTTTTAAGTGTCCCTTTCCTCTATTTTCCCGATCCCGACTTTCTCCATAGAAGTTAACGGCGTATCGCGGTTGGGTATTTATACTGCACGCGTCTCCCGTGGGTCCCCTGAGTCACTACCTTGGGTGGTTCCTTGTGGTCCAAGCACTTCTAGAGGCTCTAGGCCTAGTGTCTAGTTCAGTCGTGGTTCGCATACCACTTTATTGGTATATGGTTTTGTACGCCCCTAGGGCCCAAACGTGTATTTGTGCTATTACTGTAATTTAAGATCTTATAACCTATGTACTTCGAACTCTAGCCTCATAAAGAGACTAGAGGGGTGTGTTTAGTAATAAATACATATATTTTGAATATATACCTGGTGTGGTGCTCTTTCATTTGGTCACTCAAGAGATTATAGACTGGTAAATCAAGCTGCTTTACATTCCTTCAAGACTTAGCCTGAAGGCTGCTCTCCACAGCTACCACTAGGATAGCTTTCAATAAGGTTGTCTTTAACCTACCTACCATAAGAGTCGATTTGGACTGGTGCAAGGTGCCCACTATAATTAGTGGACAGCATATGCCAGGCCAACTTCTCACAATGACTAGCACTCACAGGGATGGTGGCCTGCTGGGGTCAGCAGACCACCATGTCTGTGACTGCTTTTTCAATAAAGCAGTTGTTTTTTTAAAATGCAGCCCGGTTTCCGTAAAGGAAAACGGATGCATTTAAAAAAGAAAAATGAAACTTTTCAGTTTCATTTTTTAAGGGCAGGCAGTGGTCCCTGGAAGAACAAGTGATATGCTGTTCCTGGTCAGATAAAAAAGAGAGAGTCTCAGCTATAGGGAACTATGGTTCCAAAACCATAGGAGGTTCAGGGATGGGAATCCATTTTATTGGAATCTAGGGCCCTCACACACCCGGCTGGGTGTCATGCTTCATCATAGGGCTGCTCCTTGTCAGGTCGGCGCTGCAATACCTGACGGGCTCCCTATGAGGGGCACTTTGGCGAAGATCTTTTTTCCAAAAGCCGTTTGGTGCCGTGGGGGTGAGGGACCTAGTGAGTGTAGATGATGGAATATAGTGTGTAAGTGAATTAAAACAGGATTGGGAGTACCAGCAACAAAAAATGTTTAATAAATGGGTCTCCTACCCTGAGTAAAAGAAAAAACAAGAGGCGCAAGGCTGAGGTAATGTCTCAGATGAGGCGCTCTTTTGTGTGTATGGTCAACATGTTTCTCGCCTAATCATTAATATGGGGGCGATTCGTCAGGACCTAAAAGAATTTGTAAATCTATCTACAATCAAGGTGGTGATGTGGTGAAACCTCACACCAATGTCCACCCAAACATCTAATGTGTAAAGTACCTGATAGTACTGGGTCTACCTGTAGAAAAGAAATTTAGCACAAATGTTAATTCAATAAAATACAGTGTAAACACCAAAACTCTCATATCCCCTGTGTAGCTGACTCACAACATGTAATGGTGATGATTAAAAACTGTAACCAAAATCAAGGTTCCGTATGGTGTGATTCTCACAAGTCATATCTCGTGACCTCAGACACCTGTAGTGAAAACAAAGTTGCAGAAAAACAATGGACTCACCCTAATTGGGTTGTTTCAATAGCTTCATCAGTACCCGGCAGACATACACAAGGAACTTCCTCATGTCCTGAGGTGGGTATAGATGAGAGAAAAGCATATCAATAAAATTAAACGATTCAGTCAACGTACTGGAGCCATGTAAATTTAGCCAGTGCTATCAGGCTTTGAAAGGAATATTGTGTAGGTTCTAGCACTGCTTTAGTCAGTAATGAAATATGTACGTGTAGCTTGTATAATCAAAAAGATTGTATGGGCGGTATAAATCACAAGTGCATACTTAGATGATTAATACTAACATTGCTGCATGTATAAGTCCCCTGTGTATCCAAAAAGTGGGGCATGTAAACTGCAAAACCAATCATAAGGAGCATGCAAAATTTAAGTGTTGTCTATATCACTTAAGCAAGCCCCTTCGCCCCAGCCGCTTGGTATTGGTAGTGCGGTAGTTGTAAAGCCACAGGGAACCCGCTGGATTAAAGATGACTGTAGCCTCATCCCATATCCAAGAGATAACGGGGGAGGTTTTGTACCAATCATAAGGAGCATACGAAATTTTAAGTGTTGTCTATATCGCTTTAAGCAAGCCCCTTCACCCCAGCCGCTTGGTATTGGTAGTGCCGTAGTTGTAAAGCCACAGGGAGACCGCTGGATTAAAAATGACTGTAGCCTAATCCCATGTCCAGGAGATAACGGGGGAGATTTGTACTCACGTTTGCGCTGTCCGCAACACGGCCTGTGACCTACCCTCTGCTGCCGGGGCTGGGAGGTGTGGAGTAGCGAGGTCGCGCTGCTTAAATGTGCTTCGGCTCATGCACCATGAAACCCGGAAGCGTGCGCACGCTCGGTGAGGGCACCAGAACACTCTACCTCTAAGTAGCTATAATGGCAGCCATCTTGGAAGTACGAGTCATAGCATCTAAAAGTTAGGAATGGGCGCCATCTTAATGTGGTGAAATTAATATGAACCCTCTTACAAAAGTGAAGGGAGGTGCCTACTTAAGGTGTAAGGTGGGGTTCCCAATCTTGCAAAATCGTTATTCATTGATAATGGGAAGCTCATCAAATTATGAGTACCTTAACCAATAAGACTTCAGCTGTGGTAGTAAAGTGTGAGTAATATTACGAATGGAGTTAACCGCAATTAAATCACAATGTCCCTCAACTAGGGATGATGAAAAAGATATATCTAAGAGGTAGATTCATGTATCCACTAAAAAGAAATATGGGTGCAACACCTAGAATAATTAAAACCCGGAATCAATGTATAGTTTTGTTCCTTTCTTTGCACTCACTCCAGTAGGTGATATATGAGTAATGTGAGGTCGTTAAAGGGTGGGTGTACCCACCCAGGTCAATGTAGCTAAAGCTAATAAGGGAAATAACCAGGGGGATCATATTTTCAACACACTCCATGGTATTTCCTCATTGAGTCCTTGTGCATGGGAGGATAAGCGGTGTACCCACAACTGCCTGCTCTTAAAAAATATTTTCTCACACACTCACAAAGAGGATGGGGTCCCCTGGGGACCCTTTCCCATTTACGAGTGGTTTATCACCTACTTGAAGTGGGTGGTAAACTGCGAGTGTTTTGCGGCCGCAAATGCGGTTGCAAAACAATAGTACATGGCAGTGAGTCTCGCTATTAAGAAGGGATGCCCCTTCCTAATAACAAGAGTTGCAAACGCTATTTTGCGAGTCAGTGACTCGCAAAATAGCGTTTGTACATGCCATTACCCTTTTTTGCGGTCGCAATTGGGCCGATCTCCCATTTACGTGCACAAAAAAGGGTAGTACATCTGGCCCTATATCCCTGGTGTTGAGAGAGTCCTTGAGGTACTGAATAGATCCATAGATATCTGGACAATATTTCCCTTATTTCTTATTGGCAGTTTTGTTAGATGCAAGGTGAAAGCTTTCCCTACATTATTATTGGAAGTGTTTGAATTTGCAAAGGTTGTTTTTGTGAAGTTTTTTGAAACTCCACCTTTGCCATGAATTTGACCAGTATGTAAAACAAAAATCACTGATTAAATATACCATAAAAGGTAGTGTGTGGTAAAAAGCCCAACAAACCTACCATGTACATAAGAATAACCACCTGTAAAAAAGACATTTCAAGAAAAAAAAAATTTTTGCCAGAAATTTGCAAAGGTGACAAGGGTGATAAACTTTGCATGTATTTTAAGTTGAAAATGTTTCCATCTGACCAAACTTTTCCAGTGAAATTGCAGTTTTGCACTCCCTAGATACTATTCTGTTTTCAAGTAATGCCAATAAATACCCCTAAGTGGTGTTTGACATCCTGAAAAGTCTGATGTTTTAGCTTTAGTCGAATGTGTGTGCTGTTCATATAGCACCTTTATCCATGAGAATCCCTTGTCAGGAGGGAGTCATCGCTCTAGAGTTAGATCATATTACCATGTCATGGTTTTCCCTACACCCATACAGTTAAGACAATTAAATCATTAAATCAACAATTCATTCCAGTCGTTCCAGTCTACTGTGCAGCATCCCATTCCCTGGAGAGACATGGTGAGAGAGGTGCTAGCAGAGTCTGATGACCTGGCAGATGATTTGGTCGATTGTGCCTAGTTATCCAGGATGCCCTCTTATGTTTATCCTTAAGTTATGAGCTTACCATCTATTTCTGGGAAGGACTTACTCACATGTCGGATATTTTGACCTAAAATGTGTCTTGGTACGATAACATAGCAATTTTATAGTTTTTAGTGTAGAGTCAATAGGAATACACTTCTTATACTTGCTGATTGTGCTGCAGTAGTAACACGTCACCAAGCTTTCACAATATTCTGGACAGACAAGGTATTAATAAGTCCATAACGGCCTTGTCTATGGCCAATTCCTAAAATAACAGTAAATCATGTCTTGCCTAAATGGGGTGCAGAACACTGATATACAATCTGCATGGGCCTGTCCATGTGTCCCCAAGAGGTGTGCAGGTAAAGCAGTTTCAAATCGATACAGCACAAGTCCTCAATGAGGGCTTCATTACCACACACGTCTCACACATCATTGATGGAACCTTATCATCAAAATGTCCCGTGCATGATGTTTAATCTGTCAATTTCTTCAATAGGCAATGAGGACCTGAGAGTTCTGGAGCAATCCTGGTGTAGATGGTGAGGGGCATGACAGAGTTTTTATTACAGCATCACTGCATACGTGCCTGCTTTGGCATTAAACATAATAGTGCAGGATAGCAATCTAGTGGAAGGTAAACAATTGTTCAAGATTTACAAAGTGGTCTGTGATCTCAAGCACTGGACCATCGAAGGAGGAGATATTTTTGAGAGGTAGAATAGAGGTTTGGTTATGCTCTGGTACACATGCGTTGGAAGGACTTAAAGATTAGACCTCTGATTTACGACCACGCGAACCTGTGGGTTGGCACCTGAAAGTGTGATAACCCCTACAACAGGGGTGTTTGCAAAGGTTTCAGCCTGCAACGTGTTCATGGGATATTGGCTCTTGCATAGGCTTTGGGACAGCTGCAACATTTATTTTACAAACTGTGAGGTACAAGGATCATCGTTTAGGATTAGTCTCAATGCCTATTGTCATGCAGAAAATGTATTATACTCTTTGTAGTTTGGAATAATATCAATAACCTAAATATTTAAAAGGATTTTTGAAATGTTTTGGACCAGGGCAAAAAATATGCACACTCATTTGGACATATTTTATGCACAACATTGCAAATGTGCCGACTGAGTGAAACTGCAATGTTCATCATTATATAAACAGGAGGTAGAGTGAAAATTATTTTGTTTTTTGCACTGGTGAAAATTTATAAATATGGCATTCAATAAAATCTGCCGATGTTCCCCTTATGCCAGAAGCTACAATATTGTAAAATGGATTTGGACCAGTTTTACTTAATGCGTCTGTTCAATAACCGCTATTGGTATCCATCACAACTATGTCCACTGTAATTACCAGAGACCTAAGCTCACGTGTATGGTTTCTGTAGTTTAAGAAGTGCATGGAATAGAAACACTGAGACAATAAAAGTACACTATTACTCTATTATTAACTATTTCGCAATACAGCGACCAGCTCATTCATTATTCCAATTTCACATAAAATAGTTGGGGGTTATAGCTTTCCTTCCCCTGTTCACTAGGGCCAATCCCTCCAAGCCTGTTTCTGAGTATAAGGCCCCTCCCACTATAATCACTATCCTAATAGTAAGGGCTTTGTATACTAACATTGTCATGGAATGTATCATAAGCATCATTGTAGCGCCCACGGTCAGGCATAAAGCTTTCATCGCTGTTGATGTTTTGACGTCTTCTTTGTTCTCTCTGCAGTAGGATATGGCTCATGGTTTGAACATGTGCAGGAATTCTGGGACCACCACTTGGACTCCAATGTACTATTTCTGAAGTATGAAGATATGCACAAGGTACTGCTTGGGCGACCCATCCTTGATCATCTGTTGTTGTTTTGAATTAAATGCTTAATTCTTGTTCCAAGTATAGCAATGCCATTAAATTGAAAAATCTTGAACAACTATCTTTCTTGACAACTATCACAGGATTGAACTGGATTACCTGATGTATTTATTGTTCTCCAGACAAATGCAAAAAACAATACGAAATTGCTTTACAGCATGTTTATGGAAAGTAGGCATCTAAAGAGATGTATTTGGGAGCTAAGTAAGAGCTCCGTAAGAGCGTACATCCCTTTGAAACCAACCACTGGCCTTGAAGCATATTTTAACTATGTTAACAACCCTTACAAGCGCTACTTTATAACAAGCTTCAGGCTTGGTGATAATATAGCATTACCTATGGTCATTCCTGAAAGGCTGGTTCTTTTCAGATATTCCCTATCATTAGTTCCTTGACAAAATGCCCACATTTGACTCACAATCAACTACAATTCTTGTGTAAGTGTTTCTCTATGGTGCAGCCTAGATATATTGTATCTCTGTTTAGTGTTTTGAATTCTGGAAGCTGCCGATCAACTTCTCTGCATTTGTCACTACTACATTCTCCACTGGTTTGTCATGCTGCGTGGATGTCCTTGTTTTTATCCACAAGATATAGAGATGGCCACCCAAAGTGGGAGTAATTCATAAGAGTAAGAACCAGTGGTTTAGCATATCTAGGAATGAGGATGGAATGTTTATATCACTATTAATGATGTGTGAAAAATATTTTTATATCTACTGTTTTTACATAGCTTATTTTTTATGCAAACAAAGTTTATTATTATTTAATTGTGGAACGATGTTCTGTAGGATGTTCTGTAATGTTTAATATAAGACAAATGTTGATTGATTGATTAATTTAGTGACAATAGTTCATTGTTTCTAACTTTATTCCAAGTCATTTAATGTCTATGAGGTACCACTGAGTACTTAAATCTCATAGAACATCTTGGCAACTGGATTTGTATAGCGGGGTAACCGAGATCTGTTTTTGTGAAGTGAGTATCTAGAGAGAGTTGAGTGGAAGGAGGAAGACTTGGAATCACTGGCATTTAAAAGATTATCTGCATAACCAGGTAGAGGTGTTTCATGTGCTCATTCCTTTAATTTCAAGAGACTGATGAATTAATACTACAAATAGTTCCAGTACTAACAACAACAGTATCAGAGACAGCGGCTGCCTCTCATGCTCTGTGATGCAAAGCAACCACTGAAGATAAAACTATATTTACATATATCTGCACTTGGAGCTATTTGTTTGGGCATATTTACATTAAAATGTAAATTTCTACATGCAAACAAATGTAAGCTTTTACATACTGTATGAATCCACTGGTAGATGAGTCAAAAAATATCTCCAATCTCCTAATATCTTCTTCCATGTTGTGCATTTCTTGTGTGCAATGATAGGGATATTTATAGTACAAGTCGATGTCTAAAATATTGATGTATTGCTAGGTTTAAGATAATTCATTTTAAATCATTTTAAGGCCAATTACACAATACTTTTATCATATCAAACAAAAAAATCTCATAAAGCAGTGACAGTCTACAACACGGATCAGCAGAGCATACATAAGTAAGCAAATACCTAGTATTGCTCAGAGAATGACTGGAGAACATATTCAAAAGCCAAAATGGGGGTAAGGGGAGGGACGGCGAATGACCCAGGGCTTCCCACACTCCAGATCGTCAGACTGGATAAGATGCTGTCTCCTGCTTGGAAAGCAAAATGCATGTGACCTTCACCTTTTTCCACAAAAGGAGGATTGACATCAGATAGACACACCACTTAAGGAGATACCTCAAAAGGAAAGAGGAATGAAGAAAAAAACTGCAAGCTGGCCCCAAACCCTCCCACCTCGTCTTTGGGATCTCTAAATTTCCCTGTCAGCCTCTGCCTGGGTGGATCTAAAGATTCTTCCGTTATAGTTTGTCCTCAGTATGGAGGGGAACCATATGAATCCTCTAGTCTGCAATGGTCGTTGGGCTCTTACCCTCCCCCTCACATCCCGTCAGCAGCTGCGATGGCAGCCATCAGTATTCCTCCTGTCCTGGCCAGAGGAGCCTTCCTTTGCTCTTTGGTCGCTTCAGGTGTTCCTTGCATCCCTCTTCTATCTAATCTAATAGTTTCCCTTTCAAGAAAGAGAACAAGCTGTGATATGGGTACTTAATATGTCCACAGAAAAGGTATGAAGGCAACAGCAGGGCTAGAAGCTGATAGCAGATCTGTCCCAATATACAGAAACACCGCAAGGGAGCCCGTAACACTTCCACTGAAGTAAAAGCCTGCCAATAAATTCCCATCAGTTAAAAGACAGAGATAAAGATATGCCGAAATGATTTGGTCTTTGAAAGAGAAGATGTATGAAATTAGAGCTGCACAACATTAAGACATAAATATGTACTTTGTTAGTGTTCTGACCAGCCATATCCAGTAGAGCTGCTTAAATGTAAAAAACATATTGCATCCACAGGTTAAAAAAAGCATGTGCTATTGATTATTCTGTTTAATCCACCATCAAGGATACGAAGTTCTAAATGCAACTGCAAAACATGCAAAAATATGCGTCTTTATATAAGTAGGCATATGATATACACCTTCAAGTAGAATCTAAAACCCGCAGGACATGGGTTTGAATTCCAACAGGGGAATGTCAGCCTGTCATTCTTCTGAGATTGACTGAATTGAAATGAAATGTATATTTATAAAGCTCGATTGCCCGGGGGCATTTTGGCACTGCTACTGTATGAAGGCATGACACAGAATCCGGCTTGTTAACGAAAGAGCCATGTTTTAACACTTTTCTGAAGGAGAGGAGATTTGAGCTTTCTTTCAGATTAAGAAGAAGAGAGTTCCATAGTTTGGCCGTACAGGTTATGAAACTTTTGCCGCCCAAAGAAGCTTGTTTAAACTTGGGAACAACAATGTGCTTGGCTGTAGTGGATCGAAGCGCTCTGGAGGGGGGTGCACGGTAAACTTTTGTTTAAGGTATTCACTGCCCGAGTTAAGCAGGGCTTTGAAGACAATACAGAGGGCCTTGAATCTGATTAACTTTTTAATGGGCAGTCAGTGCAGCTTGTCTAAAGCCTGAGTGGCTGATTGGTGTCTACAAGATCCCCCAATAGCAGACGTGCTGCTGCATTCTGCAGAATTTGAAGTTTGTGGAGGAGACTTTGCTGCAGGTTAAAAAAAAGAGCTTTGCAGTAATCCAATTTGGATAAGACAAGAACGGTCACTATAGATTTCTGAAGGTCAGGGGGAATAAAAGGACATACTTTCCTAATAATCTTCAAGGTGAAGAAGGCTGAAGAAGTCACCGCATTAACCGGACCATCAAAAAACAGCTTATTGTCAAATAGAATCTCCAGTTTTTGGACTTTCCTCACTGGGGTTGGCAGAATACCTAGTTCTTGTGCCCACCAACTGGGAGTCCCGAAGGAGATGTCATTGCCAAGGAGAAGAACATTAGTTTGCCCTGAGTTAATTAGTTTTCATCCAGTTGTCAATTTGCCGCATGCAGCTATTGAATCTGGCAGCTGAATTGTCTGGCTTGCTAGATACTGAAACCACAATGTGTGTGTCATCAGCATACGAGATTACTGAGAGTCTAAAAGATTTGACGAGCCTAGCCAGTGGAGTGACATAAAGATTAACAAGCATTGGCATAGCCAATAGGTCTCGCCTTTGGGTCCTTATAAGTGTTCAGCCAGTGCTCTCGGCGTTGCCAATGTTTTTAAGCTATTTTATAGAGCATTGTGGCTGCTGTGCAGCATGTTGAAAAGTTATAATAAAAAAGTATTATAAGTATTTTTGTTACCTTGTATATAACCAAGAAGATATTATGTACAACTGAATGACCCAATTAAAAAAATTATGACAGTGTAAAGTAAGCGTGTGCCTAAGGCAAGTCCTGAATGCATGAAATAATTCGTTGAAATAGCGCGTTAATTTAAAGTTCCAAATGTGCTTGCCATAATTTGGAGCTTCTGCCTGCCAGCAGTGCCTATTATTTAAGCGCATGAATTACGGATGATTAACGACTAGGAGGGAGCGGTGAGTAGCAAACAAAACCAGCTTATTCACTGACTTGTGTCTGCAAAGCCACATCACGTATCTGCACAGAAAGTGCGGCTTTTATTACTCTAAATTATAACGCGCAAAGACAACACACCTCGCTTTTTATTTAACTTGTTTAGAACTAACTAAGTGTAGCGTGCCTCAGCCTCTCTCTCCTAAGGGTGCCCAATGCCAGTCTGCGGTGGCTCTGGTGACCAGAGTCAGCTGAGTGTTGTTGACTTATTCATTTATTAGGCAGCAGATGAGATGGGGCCTCTTACAAATCTGGGAGACTCGGCCCCAGTGCACGTGTGACAAAGAAGCCCTGGTAGACTGATTCTACTTGATTGGTTGCCAGGGAGGAGCAGGGAGGCCCAGACATTTACACTATGTGCCTTATCATTTACCTAGGATAGCCAGAAACACACACTACGACCTTCACTTCACTATTCGTGCCCTGTGCTGAGTGCAGACACGCAAACAGCCTCATACACAGCACACTTTGTAGCATTGCTGAGTGCAGGCATGAGGCAGAGACACAAACTCTAAATGCAAGGCTATTTTCATGTTGTGCACAGTACAAGATAACGCACAGGGAGAGATTATTGTTTGGAAATGCGCTCCACACCGGGATTGTATACAGTTAACACTTGGTTATTTGTAGCATTTATTCTGTCTACGTAAACTGCTCTTCATTGCTTGATTTTGCTCACGAGTGCCACTCATAGTCGTTGAAATGTCACTCATAATTACACCAAATTTATAAAAAGGTCACACATAGCATTTTGAAACCTTGGCAGCTATGAGACTTCCAAAATGGCATGGCCTCGAATTTGTAAACACAAAATGGAATAGTCTACTGTGAATTAACTAAACAGAAAATATATCAAAGTAAAACTGAAAGTGAGTTTGTAGTTCCTCGCTCTCGGTGTGTCTGCTGAGCAGGGGGGGTGGGGTTCTCAGGTGAGCCTGCGTGGAGCAGGTAGTGCACTCCCGCCACATTCACAAGCACTAGTTGGGGTGCAGAAGGAGTGGGGCAGAGGCGGGCCACGAGGGCGCCGGGCAAAGGGTATATTGGAAATGGTGAGGGAGCAAAGAGATCGTTATATCTCTGCAGAATCATGCCGTGACATGCTCCTACCTGGGCACAAACTGTGCAGAGCTTTCCAGTCTCTCGCTGCCCGGGTTGGTGCGGGGTTGACGCAGACTTGCGGCCCGGGGTGCTGTGCTCAGACGAGGGTGAGAGGATGGAGATACCCCAAAGAGAAGGGATACTTCCTGCGTCCCAGCAGCTGACGCACATCAAGAACCTGGCACGCGGCTGCTGTCACTGCTTAGATTGACCCAGAACAGTAACTGTGGTGACCTCCATCCTGAGCGTGATTGACAGCGACAATGGACTGCAGGGCAGAAAGTGGAACTCAGCTGCAGCCAAAAGCATCTCCCCAAACTTCTTTTGTAATGTGTGTTTCCGTGTATATTCTCCACGAAACGCACATGGTTAGGGAAGGAGTCTCCAGACTTTCTGAAACAAATCTGATTTTTTTGCGCTGTGTCTCGACATTCGCCCGATTTTTTCAGCATCTCCCATTCTTCTTTGCAAACGTTGGCATGCTGGTATAGGGCATTTTCGCGGTCTTTCAGTCATCGTTGCCGTGTCTATTCAGATTCAGGAGAAACAAGGACAACAATGGAGGAGCGGGGGCGAGCGAGCGCGGCAGCCTGCTCAGCTGACCACACGCTCGTGCGTCATGCCCTTTTCCCGGCATGTGTTTCCAATTATCGCGCCCGCGTCTGGGCATGATAATGGGAAACAGATGTCGGCCGCGCGGGTAACAATGGAGGAGCGGGGGCGAGCGAGCGCGGCAGCCTGCTCAGCTGACCACACGCTCGTGCGTCATGGCCTTTTCCCGGCATGTGTTTCCAATTATCGCGCCCGCGTCTGGGCACGATAATGGGAAACAGATGTCGGCCGCGCGGGTAACCGCCCAAAAAAGGCCATGACGCACGAACGTCTGGTCAGCTTTGAAAACCCCCTACATAATGCTTCGCCAGAAGCAGCGCTTGCGCGCTACTCTAGGCTCAACCTAAAAATGGTGGGACACAGGGAAGAGCCCTGAGGCAGCTCATAAGGCAGGAAGAAAGCATCAGAAACAAATTTGTTCAAAGCGATGAATTGTTCCCTCTCAGACAAAAAAGGATTTGAGGAGAGCAAGTGCTGTTCCCTTAATGTCTATATTAAAAAGACGGTCAATAAACAGGTCATGATTGACTGCGTCGAATGCAGCTGATAGATCTAATAAAATGAGAGCAGCCTTACCTCCCATGTTGAGAGTGGCTCCTAGATCTTCTGAGGCAACAATCAGTGCCGACTCGGTGCTGTGCTTGCTCCTAAATTCAAACTGTGTGGAATCAAGTAGATTATTGACGTCTATAAACGAGGCCAGTTCTAGGTTAATTGCCTTTTTCCATTATTTTAGGCGGGGAATAGGAGATGTGAGAGGGGTCTATAGCTAATAGGATCTTGAGGGTTAAGATTAGATTTTTTTTAAAGCAGGAGGATAGAAGCTCTTTTCCATCCTCTGGGGAAGTAGCCAGAGTTGATCATATAATTAAAGATGTTAACAAGATGGGAACTTATGATCTCAGGTGCTAGGTGTATAATCTTTGGAGGACACAGATCCAAAGGAGAACCTGATTTGGTAGAATTGTCCAAGCTTAACACCTGTTAGGTGCTAAGCAAGGAGAAAGAGCACAGTATTTCTGAACTAATGGGCAAGATATGATCATCCTGAGATTCTAAGGCTAAGAGCTTATTTGCCGCAAAGGTATTATAAACATCCTCCACTTTACCCTGAAAGAAACCTGCTAGGGTATTGCAAAAGGCTTGGGTACAGTTGGTATTGTTTTTCTCAGGCAGATTAGCAAGTTTCTTAACTGTTCTAAAAAGTTCTTTAGAAGAGTTCTTAGAGGTTTCAATCCTATTGGTGAAATACTAAGTCTTTTCCTGTGTGATCAAGGCTTTGTAGTCACCAATAGAATGTTCATAAGTGTCTCTTTCCAGAGGATCATAGTTCTTTCTCCACCTACGCTCCTGTCTCCGGCAGAGTTGTTTCTAATCTCTGAGTTTGTCCGAAAACCAGGGTTCTGGTGGGGTAATTCTCTGGTTGGTATGTGTTCTTTCTGGCGCGAGTAGTTTTAACGCCAAGCCTAACCATGTGGAGTAGTCCGATATGGCTGACTCAAGATCTTTGATGGCAATAGGCTTAGAGTTGGAAAGCACTAAGTTAAGTTGGGATGAGTCAATATTGTGCCATGCTCAAACCTTTATGGCAATGGGGGAAGTATTGACTACTGACTCTATGCAGGGTATTTTAAGTTCAAACATAACTGCTCTTGCGATCCAACATGTGGCCTGCTGCATGAGTTGGTGCATCTACTAGTTGAAGTAAGCCCAAACTAGCCACAGTATCAACTAAAAATTCAGAGTCTTTGTCAGCAGTGTTCTCTAAGTAAAAATTAAAGTCTCCTAAGACCGTAAAAAATTATAAGTTTCAACTTGATTGAAGTAGCAGTCTAAGGGCCTGTGTGAAAGAAGATCTGGGGCCAGGGAGAAGATAAGCAGTAAGCCTTTGCATGTATAATGTTTGATTCACTCTATTTAGAACAGGAGTGCCTCGCATTCGAGATTTGTGGGTGCTGCGGAGAAGGAGGCAGTGAACTGATTGCGATAAATTATCGCTAATCCTCCGCCCCTCTTACCGACTCTGTCCAGTCTAAAAATAGATTACCCCGGTGGGATAGCCTAAATCAGATCAGGGCCTGAAGCAGAATTGGCCCATATTTCTGTTATAAATGCAATATCAAGCTTGTGGGCATGTAAAAAGTCAGCAAATTAAATTTTGTTCTTTATTAACGATTATTAACGATTTTAAGCTAGTTTACCAGATAGCACTGAAAAAATACCATGCTCTGTGTAGATCAGCTCGCGCTACTTGCTTTACGGAAAGGATTACGAATTCCCAGCACTGCCAAAAAACCCAATTTAAGGTTCTGAAATACCTTTCAGCAGCTAGTACTTTTCTGCCTACTCCTTCACTCTCGTAACATCAGTGCAATGAGCTAGCGTCGTTTTTTCTTAATAAAGTAGAGTCTATTCACCACCGGCTTGATTCAGATTCTCCCCATCAAGGCAACTTTACCTTCTGTGCCACTCCTCATGCGGATCAGGCCGATATACTCCCTCAGGCTACCTCTCTGACGTGTCTCGTCAAATCAGGGCCTGCCTCCCTCTAGACCTGGTCACTCTTCAATCTTCGCTGGGAACTATCAAGTCCGGCTCCTCACTTGACCCTCTTCCCCCATCCAAGCTCAGACTTCTGGACGAGTCAGTCCTTAGCGTGATTCTTAATCTTCTCAACACCTCTTTAAGCTCTGGTCTAGTTCCTCAGAACTGGAAACATGCTTTGGTGCTCCTCCTACTGAAAAAGACCCGTCTTGATCCTCTCTGTTGGGCTAATTACCGTCCTATTTCCCGCCTCTCTGTCTTCTCTAAAGTCCTGGAAAGGCATATCAATTCCAAACTCTCCTCTCACGTGGCTACACACAATCTATTTCATTTGTCACAATCTGGCTTTCGTTCTGGCTTCAGCACCTAATCAGCTCTGCTTGGGGTCATTGAATATCTCAGGCAACAGCTTGATTGTGGTGGCACGACAGCTCTCATTTTACTGGATCTGAGCGCGGCATTTGATACGGTCTCACACTCCATCTTGATTGATTGTCTTGAAGCCTCAGGCATTGTGGGTATGGCTTTGAGGTGGCTGATCTTTAAATGATCGCTCGTTCCAAGTCTTCTTACATACCACTAAATCAAGTCTAGTAGCTCTAACTTCAGGAGTACCGCAGGGCTCGATTTTAAGCCCTCTTCTTTTTAATCTCTACGTTCGCCCTCTGGTGGACATTGCAGAGAAGTCGGGACGGACTATTTTTTCATACGCAGATGATACCCAGATCATCTTCTCTCTTTCAACAGCTCAGCATCAACACTCTTCCTTGCTTCAGCTCGGACTGAGCAATATCTCTTTATGGATGCCCAGAAATGCTTCGAAGCTGAACGGTTCTAAAACTGAGGTCCTCATTCTGGGAAGCATCCCCGAACTTTGGGGAATCACCCATTGGCCTGACACTCTGGGACCTTTACCTGCTCCGGTCCCTAAAGTTAAGAACCTGGGTTTCATTATGGACAATAATCTCTCCCTCAGAGCCCAGGTGTCTGGGGTCACCGCGACCTGTTTTGCTGTTTTCAAGTGGCTAAAAAAAATCCTCTGGTTAATTCCACCTGCTGCCCAGAGAACAGTAATGCAGGCGTTGGTGATTTCCAGACTTGACTATGGCAATGTTTTGTACCTGAGTGCTGATAAAGCCTCTGTCCATCGCTTACAGCTCATTCAAAATGCGGCCGCCTGCCTTCTTTTCCGGTTGCCTCAACATGCCTCAGTTTCACCGTTGCTCCATCAACTTCATTGGCTCAAGGTGAACAAACGCGTCGAGTTTAAGGCCCTTTGCTACATGTTCCGGGCCAAACATGGTTTGGTGCCCCCCTACATACAAAATTTGGTCATACCATACATGCCCTCTCGACAGCTGAGGTCAGCGAGCCTCTCTCTGTTTTCTGTTCCCAGAGTCCGTCTCACTCGTATGAGAGGCCGCTCGTTCTCCTATCTTGGTCCCAAACTGTGGAACTCTCTTCTGTTGCAACGTAGGTTGTGTCATTCGCTTTTAGCCTTCCGTAAGAAATTAAACACCTTCCTTTACAACTCAGCATAACTTGCTCTGTGCTCCTTCTGCAATGTATGGCTTGCGTATTGTCCCGCTTAGTGCCCGGAAACCCTGTTGGGTAGCTGTGCGCTTTATAAATCTATAAATAAATAAAGCATTAAGTAGTGTACAGGCAATGGTATTTTGTCTAGCCGGAGTATTCGTTTCAGTTAAACTGCTTAGATTGTTAGAGCCAATCGTGTAATTTGTGAGTGTAAGATTGGATTTTTGGCATTTCAGGGTGTCAGATGCAGTGAGGCTCCAAAGTAACACAAGAGGAGTTCTTACCTGATGTGTTAAGTGCAAAGAGTTCGTTCCTTGAATAACTCAACACGGGAGGCGAATGGGACTGAAAAGGAGCATGGGGTCTGGCACCTGGCGCGAACCGGGCATGGTTTAAATTGAATATCACTACAGAACATTTATAGTGCTGCAAAGTTTTCAAATCTGCTGTAGCAAACGCTACGTAGTACACAAATTAAGAACAGGTTTCAAGAAAAATTAATGTTACAACTCATAAAATACTTCTACGCTTGCTAGAAGAAAAGCTTTCAAATGTACTGAATCGGTGAAACTGCTTTTTAAAAGCATAGCCCTTTACATGAATCTTATATCTTCCTGATTAATGAAGTTATGCCGTGTGTTGTGGAGAAATGGCGATCATTTAGAATATGGTTCTATGGAGCACTATTGTTTCATTCAAGAGCACCTTAATTGATGCATTTCAGAATCTTTGAGGTATACTGTGAGAAATTGGGTTGTTGGTTGGCTGGGGTGTGAGCCCTGGTCAAGCAGCAACCCCAATTATTGTCAGAGTAAGGCACAAGCAAACCTCAAATTAACCTGTGCTGAACCCCATGGTAGCTTGGAACAGAGCAGTCAGGCTTAACTTAGAGGCAATGTGTAAAGTATTTGTGCAAAATTTCAAACTGTAAAATAGTGAAAACACTACACAAAAAGATCCCATACCAAGTTCGAAAAATAGAGCAACATTTAATAAATAAAACAAGACCAAAACGACTAATCCAATCAGTTTTTGAGCCTGGTGTCCCGTATACATTGGAGAGTATCACGGAGAGCAAGGAGAGCGTTGCTGATGGTGGTTGGCGTGGCGCGTAGAGCAGGCCAGTCACCGCAGATGGGCGGGCCGCTGCTTCGCGGTCCCCCGCGGCTGTTGAATGCTTGCTGCGCGAAGAGACAGGCTGGGTGCAGCTCACGCTGATTTTCGATGCAAACAGCTCAGTCTTGGTGTGAAAGGGCCCGTTCGCTGTCGTGAAGAGCCCAAAAGCTTGATTTAGGAGCCCGTGAGCCACACCAAAGGTCCAGGACCTTAGAGACAGCACTTGGGGGTCAGGAACTCACTTCAGCTAGGTCCAGGAGCTGGTTGGGGAACCTTTTATGTCCCAGAGGCTAGGTTCAGGAGGCCAACAGACTAGCTCTTGGAATCACTCTGGGGTCCTGGGTTTAAGATGCGGTTGCAGGCCGAGTTCTTCTTCCCCAGGCAAGAGGGCAGCAGGAAGCAGATCAGCATAATAGGACAGTAGTTCCTTTAGAGCAGCAGTCCAGCAGTCCTTGTAACAGCACAGCAGTCCTTCTTCCTGGCAGAGTATCCACAGGTCCAGAAGTTTACTTAAGAATTGGTGTCCGAGGTCCTTCTTTTATACACAGTTGAAGTGGGGAGAAGTTTCTAGAGGCATGCCTTTGAAGTGAACCGATTCCCTGCCTTCCTGACCCAGGCTTCAGACTAACTAAAGGGGGTGTGCAGCCCTTTGTGTGGTGACAGGACACAGACTATTTAAGTGTAAGTGGGGCTGGGCCCAGCACCTCCCACCCATTCTGCCAGTGATGACCCATCCAGTCACACCAAAACTCCTCATTGTGTGTGTCTAGGAGGAATACACAAAGCCCAACTGTCAGCTACACCCAGTTATGTGACCCAGAGATAGGCTGCAGGCACCAAATGGCTAGGATTTTAGTTTGTGATTCCCTAGACACCAAACATGAACTGGTTTCTCTTCCCATTTGGAAATTACACTCCAATGTTACCCTATGGGAGAGATAGGTCTGGCAGTGGTGAAAAACGAATTTCACTACAAGGACATGTAAAACTTAAAAGTACATGTTCAACTTTTTAAATACATTACACCCTGCCCTCTGGACTGTCAAAGGCCTACCATAGGAGTGACATATGTATTAAAAAGGAAGGTTTGGGCCTGGTAAAAGGTTTACTTTGACAGGTCGAAATGACAGTTCAAACTGCACACACAGGCTCTGCAAAGTCAGAGTTCAAACTGCACACACAGGCTCTGCAAAGTCAGGCCTGAGACATGTTTAAGGTGCTACATAGGTGGGTGGCATAATTAGTGCTGCAGGCCCACTAGTAGCATTTTAATTTACAGGCCCTGGTCACATGTAGTGCCACTTTACTATAGACTTACAAGTAAATTAAATATGCCAATTGGGTATAAGCCAATGTTACTGTGTTTTAGAGAAAGATCACAAGCACTTTAGAACTGGTTAGCAGTGGTAAAGTGTGTAGAACAAAGTCAACAAAAACAGGAGGTCTGAGGGCAAAATGTTAGGGGAAAACCATGCCAAGGATGCCAGGTTTAACATACACTTTTGTTAAGTGTTGCACTTTAAATCATTGTACCCTTACTCATGTTTCAAACGTTGCATTAAGTGAGTTTGAGTGACTTTGTATAGTTATGTAGTGCACAGTACAGAAGTGTTTTATAGTGTTCTTTTTTATGGCAGGATTTCTGAAGGTGAGGATATGTGGATATAATATTATGTTACATCTAGCTGAAGAGGTAGGGAGAGTGGCAAGTAGAGATAGCCTTTAGAGAGAGCAGAGGTCATAAAGATTAGAGATGTCAGGCCTTTCATAATGGTTTAATAGGGTTGGGGTTGTCGTGCTAGGACAGGAAATGCTTCAAATGCACAATACTAAGGTTACCTACTATTTGCCTTTGAGTAACTGCTTCCAGCTCAGATGAGACAATACTTTATCTAAAAAATCAAATGAGGTTGGGATTAAGTTTGCCGGCTCTATCTATTGTGCTCAAAGACTTGCCACAGTACAGTACACCCTAGTTGTATGCAAACCAGTCTTTTTTAATCAAAGTATGATTCTCCTATGTGTCCAAAACGTTTCCAATTGTTCCTATCTCCCCTGAAGGAAGTCTGTGTCATTCATTCACCATTCTTTCTGGAAGTACTTTGTCATGAAGAACATTCCCCCCAAGACGTTTTACTTTATGCTCACTTCATGACTGTTGCTATTATTTTCACCAAAGATTAGAATAAATTAGAATAGAATAATTTAGGGCTAACACCTCAGGCATTGATGCAGTGACTCACTGATCAGAAATGTGTGCACAGTCTTTTCTTGTTTCCCAACAACACAGCGTGGGAATTTTACATGTTTTGGCAGTGAAATGAACTGTCTGGAAATCTTTAGTATATATTTTATCTAAAAGACAACTGTCAGAGGATGAAATGAATGTACTTGAAATAGGGCTGTATTTGGTGGATTTGAGGATTATAAATAGGAACGAAGGAAGAAATAAGAACGGAGAAAAATAATTAATCCAATAAATGTAATGTTGGTGTTCAAATGGAAGCTACCCCTAGTGAATTATCACAGAGTTCTTTTATGGGTATAATTACTCTTCTACCTATTACAAAACTGATGTAGTCCAAGATTTAGGATTAGAGCTTTCTATGGTTCCTCCAGTGGAGATGATGAAACTGAAATCTAAATGTACTCCACATAAGGAAGACTTCAATTTGATTGAAGTATTTAACACAAGTGCTATGATAGGTTTGGAACAAATGTGCTGATAAATCCATTGTCATAAATCCATTTTTATGACTTTTGTCATAAAAAGTGTAGAGAAAGGGGGTAATTTAGTAATTTTAGATACAGAAGTTTATGTGACAGAAGTGTGTAAACATATGCATGTTAAAGAAACATATAATAAACTGACATGTGAACTCACTATTGACTAATTAGAGAAATTGACAGATCTCATAGACCCCTGGTCAGCATTGCAGGTTCTAACTAAAGGTGATGTTGGCTATCTCATAAATCAAAAAACATGGATAGCACCCTTTTATATACTTCAAAAAATTCAAAGTTTACTAGATTACCTACTCTCCCGCCAATTGTTGCAAATATAGGAAACTCATTTTAAAAACTCTCCATCTATAGTGGCAAGTTTATTTGACCTTTTAACGAGTGCAATGCCTGGTGCATACTATTGAAGTTAAGGGCAAGTGACACAGTTTATATGTTTGGCTCTGGTAAGCAAATGCTTACTTTTTGGGTGTTTTAAGTAATGTTATTGAAGTAAGTGTGTGTGTGTGTCTTAGTATGTCTGTGGGTATCACTAAGCTATTGATGAGTTTTGATCTTCAAAAGTAGCATCTTACCTTGTTTCTACAGGATCTTCCTACGATGGTCGAACAGTTAGTAAGGTTCCTGGGAGTGTCTTACGACAAAGTTCAGCTTGAGTCCACGGTAGAGCACTGTCACCAACTCATTGACCAGTGTTGCAATGCAGAGGCACTTCCAATTGGCAGGGGTAAGTGTAACTGTTTCTCAAGTCAAAGTGAACGTCCTTAGTCCTGTGTACTGTCCAATTGAATATTTGTTTTAAATATTTAAAACAAATAGGTTTACAGTTTAAATGTTTAGCTGTTAAATAGGTTCCCCTTACCGTGTCTCCTCTCACTGTAGGACCCTTCGGCATCGTTCAGCAGTGAATTACAATGCAATTATCAATCCCTGCCGCTGCACACTAGCGCCATGGACCAAACAGCATTGTCCATATTTAGGTCCTGTAAAATGGGAGGCGCAAAGCATTAATTTCAATGAGTGGTTCAGTGACACAATTTATACAGATGGGAAATGGATGCACATTTTGAGAATTCTCAAACTTCGCAATTTTTTTCCCAAGTTGCCTTGTATGACTGTATGATGATTAGTCAAAAATACCTTTCAATGTATGTAAATTAGCTTAAAGTTCGGTCAGTCATTTAACATACGTTGGTAACCGCTATATGTAACCAAGGAAGGACTAGCGAACATTTAATGTCAAGGAAAGGTTATAGTACAGCCACCTCCAGCACTTCAAGCTTCATGTCATTTTTTCATGATTTCCAGCAGATTGGTGAAGGGAGACAATCAAAAAGGAAGTTAGAGGCTTTCAACTTCGAACTCTTGGATCAGCGAATCACAGTGCAATGATGTAAAGTGTGGTGGAACAAATTGTGCAATGATGAAAACGAGAAATGAGCTTTGTGCGAAGTGTGGCAAGTCAAGCCACAAACTAATAACCAGCAGTGCAAAGTAAATTGCCATGTGCACATAGAAATCTGGTCTCGCAATGTTTTAAGAGCTGTTAGTGTCAGCAATATCCGGTCGATATCCCAGCGTGGAGACTCTTAACCATTGAGAATAAGAGCTAAAAGATAGTGTAGACCGTCTCCATCCTTGAGAACCTCTGGAATATGTCCAAGCCGGGCAACTTATCTGTTGTAACACAAAGAATATCTACTCGTAGTGGTACCACCCTTCTTTCCTCTATGCCAGCTCACCTTGCAGCCCAAACCCAATTACACACAAAGAGGCATAAAAAGACGAAGAGCTTGGGAACTTAACACAGGCCTATTAGGAGAAAAAACACTTTATTGTTTACTGGTCACAAGACTAGTCATAAACAGAATTACTGGTCACAAACAAAATTAAATAAAGAGAAAATACTGGGTGCAGTGCCACACTTTTTTTTTTTAAATTAATTTCTGAATTATGTTTGGATGTGCATGTCGTCCTTTCGGCACCACCAGTGGTTTGAAGAAATGTTGGTGATTAGTTTAGCTGATGAATTCAGTGCACAAACAAGCCCTTTTAGTTAGGGACTTGCAAAACCTAAACCCATGTACCAACATTTATCCTGGAAATCCTCGTATTATCTTCTTTCACATTAACGTGGTTTATTTAGTTGGTCAGTTCATATCATGTAGGAAAGCTAAGGTAAGTCTAATTCACAGGGATGTACCTAGCAAAATATTGTTTTATTGGTTAGTCTTGTGTATACCTAAATGTCTGAATAAACAAAACATAGGTACAACATGTGAAATATGTAAATGTAACAATAAACAACTCCATTGAGGTCTTTATTTAGTGGAAGACAGCTGCAACAGTTGAAGGAGCCTACAATCTGCCAAGCAAATACCTTTGTCTGAGGGTATTTATACGGTTTTCAGCTACCATGGTTTTCAGGGGTTGGTGTCCCTGCATCTCTCCGCTTGCTCTCTATATCATATCAAAGGTTTCCATGATTACACAAAATGCACTAGAAATTGGTCCGGTGGCAGAAATACACTCTGCATTTACCAAGAGATTACACTTTGCATCCTTCAAGTGCAACTGAACCACAGTAGCATGTTACATCTAGTCTGTCAAAACAAAGACCAATTTAATCACAAAGCAACAATAGGAGAAGACCAGAGTGCATTTGACTATTATAAAAATCAAGCAGCAACAGAAAATAGGCATTGGCAAAGCCAATAGGTCTCGCCTATGTGGGAGCTATTGACTTTGCCACAGTCTTTGAGCTCTGCTGTACAGCAGCCTGGCTGCTGTTCAGCATTGCTAAATGTTAGTGGCATGTTGTAGAGTAGAATGGCATAGAGGAGAGTGTCGTAGAGGAGAGTGGAGTAGAGTGGCTAGAGTGGAGTGGCATATACAGGCATGGCGTGGGGTGAAGTGGTGTAGACTAGCATGCAGTGGAGTAGAGTGGTGCAGAGAGAGTGGTGCAGAGTGGAGTTGTTTAGAATTAAGTGACGTAGGGAAGAGTGGCATAGAGCACATAGTGAAGTGGAACACCATAGAGTGGCGTACAGTAGAGTGGCAAAGAATAGAGTTGCATACAGTAGATTAGAGTGGCATAGAGTGGAATGATATAGAGTAGAGTGACATAGAACAGAATGGCGTGGACTGACGTAGAGTACAGTGGAGTGGCATAGGGTGGAGTGGCATAGAGAGGGGTGATAAGAGTAGAGTGGTGTAAAGTGGAGTGGCATAGCGTGCCATTGTTTGGAGTGGAGTAGAGTAGAGAGGAGTATCGTAAAGTAGAGTGGCATAGAGCGGAGTAGAGTGGTGTGGCATGGTATGACGTAGAGTGGAGTGGCATAGAGTGGTGTAGAGAGGAGTGGCATAGAGTACAGTGGTGTAGCGTAGAGTGGAGTGGCATAGCGTGCCATGTGTGCTATAGTGCTGAGTGGCATAGAGTGCCATTGCTCGGAGTAGAGTAGAGTGGAGTATCGTAAAGTAGAGTGGAGTGGCGTAGAGCGGTGTAGAGTGGTGTGGCATGGAGTGGAGTAAAGTGGTATGGCGTAGTGTGGAGTGGCATAGAGTGGAGTAGAGAGGAGTGGCATAGAGTGGAGTGGTGCAGCGTAGAGTTGAATGCCGTAGAGTAGAGTGGAGTGGCATAGAATAGAGTGGCATGGATGGGAGTGGCATAGAGTAGAGTAGAGTGGCTTAGAGTGGAGTGGTGTAGAGTGGCATAGAGTGGAGGTGAGTGGCGGGTTGTAAGCCCATTGAATTGTAAATAGTACGTCTTGCAGCTCAGTATATGTAATGTACAGGCGAGACCTAAAAGCATGCAATAAAAGGTCTCTAAAACAATAATCCGTCCAAATCATTGTTATCATGCATTTTCAACCAGCAATATGCAAGAAATGAAGTTAGACTGCCTCCAGGAAACTTTGCAGATATACTTTGTAGGTTGACTAACTTTACACAGTTCAGACCACATAGTGAGCTAGCTCGCACTAATTCCTACAGACCAAGACCTTTCAGGTCGCTCACTGATGCAAGGTTACACCTGTCAATTTGCTTGAGGCTTTGTCAATCACATGAAGACACCTTCCCTCTCCCTGCTCCAGAACCCACATTTTCCCACATCCTGCCATAGTGCATACAGTAATCCGGAAAAAATAGGGAAAAAAGAGAAAAAAGTCTTTTGATGAATGGTGTGGTTGTGACATCAAACACTGCCCTGGTTAAAGAAAGAGGATACTCTGATTCGCTACAGCATATCCTTACTCTTCAAGTAGCTAGCTCCAGCTGGTGCACAGCACTGACACAAAATGGAGATGTTCAGCTGATTAATGCTCGTAATCTTCAGAGTTAAAGAAACATAAAAGAAGGATGTCACATGTGTCTTTGACCACATAAGTTCTCTTTTGTGGCCCCAGGCAGTGTTTAATTTGTAAAACATTAAGTGCTAATGCCTTTCTCAAGAGGCCACTGCAGTTCCACCATCCATTGCCCCTACCAGCACTGACAATGACAGTACCATCATAACTACAACCCATCGCACTCCTACCAGTGTGACAATTCACACTATTCGAGGCCACCCACACCTATAAGATTGGCAGGTAACATTCTTTTTTAATGTACATTGAAGTATTAAACACTATCGTTGTGCTCATCTTAAAATTAGAGAGACCGCATCACCAAGTGGTGGACTGTCATTGAGCTGTTGAGGTCAGCAATATCCGGTCGATATCCCAGCGAGGAGACTCTTAACCATTGAGAATAAGAGCTAAAAGATAGTGTAGACCCTCTCCATCCATGAACCTCTGGAATATGTCCAAGCCGGGCAACTTATCGGTTGTCACACAAAGAAATCTAGTCGTAGTGGTACCACCCTTCTTTCCTCTATGCCAGCTCACCTTGCAGCCCAAACCCAATTACACACAAAGAGGCATAAAAAGATGAAGAGCTTCGGAACTTCACACAGGCCTATTAGGAGAAAAAATACTTTATTGTTTACCGGTCACAAGACTAGTCATAAACAAAATTACTGCTCACAAACAAAATTAAATAAAGAGAAAATACTGGGTGCAGTGCCACACTTTTTTTTAAAATTAATATCTGAATTATGTTTGGATGTGCATGTCGTCCTTTCGGCACCACCTGTGGTTTGAAGAAATGATGGTGATTAGTTTAGCTGATGAATTCAGTGCACAAACAAGCCATTTTAGTTAGGGACTTGCAAAACCTAAACTCATGTACCAACATTTATCCTGGAAATACTCTTATTATCTTCTTTCACATTATGGTGGTTTAGTTGGTCAGTTCATATCATTTAGGAAAGCTAGGGTAAGTCTAATTCACAGGGATGTACCTAGCAAAACATTGTTTTATTAGTTAGTCTTGTGTACACCTAAATTTCAGAATAAACAAAACATAGGTACAACACGTGAAATATGTAAATGTAACAATAAATAACTCCATTGAGGTCTTTATTTAGTGGAAGACAGCTGCAACAGTTGAAGGAGCCTACAATCTGCCAAGCAAATACCTTTGTCTGAGGTTATTTATACGGTTTTTAGCTACCATGGTTTTCAGGAGTTGGTGTCCCTGCATCTCTCCGCTTGCTCTCTATATCATATCAAAGGTTTCCATGATTACACAAAATGCACTAGAAATTGGTCCGGTGGCAGAAATACACTCTGCATTTACCAAGAGATTACACTTTGCATCCTTCAAGTGCAACTGAACCACAGTAGCATGTTACATCTAGTCTGTCAAAACAAAGACCAATTTAATCACAAAGCAACAATAGGAGAAGACCAGAGTGCATTTGACTATTATAAAAATCAAGCAGCAACAGAAAATAGGCATTGGCAAAGCCAATAGGTCTCGCCTATGTGAGAGCTATTGACTTTGCCAATGTCTTGAGTGGCATAGAATGGAGTGGCATAGCGTGCCATTGTGTGGAGTGGCATAGAGTGCCATTGTTTGGAGTAGAGTAGAGTGGAGTATCGTAAAGTAGAGTGGCATAGAGCGGCGTAGAGTGGTGTGGCATGGAGTGGTGTATATTGGTATAGCGTAGAGTGGAGTGGCACAGAGTGGAGTAGAGAGGAGTGGCATAGAGTAGAGTGGCACAGCATAGAGTTGAATGCTGTAGAGTGGAGTGGCATAGAACAGAGCGGAATGGATGGGAGTGGCATAGAGTAGCGTAGAGTAGAGTGGCTTAGAGCAGAGTGGAGTGGTGTAGAGTGGCATAGAGTGGAGGTGAGTGGCGGGTTGTAAGCCCATTGAATTGTAAACAGTACGTCTTGCTGCTCAGTATTTTGTAATGTGCAGACGAGACCTAAAAACATGCAAGAAAAGGTCTCTAAAACAATCATCTGTCCAAATCATTGTATGGGTAAATGATTACCATGCCTTTTCAACCAGCAATATACAAGAAATTAACTTAGACTGCCTCCAGGAAACTTTGCAGATTCACTATGTAGTTTGGCTACCTTCAAACAGTTCAGACCACATAGTGAGCTAGCTAGCGCTCACTCCTACAGATGAAGACCTTTCAGATCGCTCACTGATGCAAGGTTACACCTGTCAATTTGCTTGAGGCTTTATCAATCACATGAAGACACTGTGCCTCTCCCTGCTCCAGGACCCACATTTTCCCACATCCTGCCACAGTGCATATAGTAATCCTGATAAAATAGGGAAAATAGGGAAAAAAGAAAAAAAAGTATTTTGATGAATGCTGTGGTTGTGACATCAAACACTGCCCTGGTTAAAGAAAGAGGATACTCTGATTCGCTACAGCACATCCTTACTCTTCAAGTAGCTAGCTCCAGCTGGTGCACAGCACTGACACAAAATGGAGATGTTCAGCTGATTAATGCTCGTAATCTTCAGAGTTAAAGAAACATAAAAGATGAATGTCACATGTGTCTTTGACCACATAAGTACTCTTTTGTGGCCCGCAGTGCTTAATTTGTAAAGCATTAAGTGCTAATGCCTTTCTCAAGAGGACACTGCAGTTTGCACCAACCATTGCCCCTACCAGCACTGACAATGACAGTACCATCATAACTACAACCCATCGCTCTCCTACAAGTGTGACAATTCACACTATTTGAGGCCACTTGACGTGGGTGGCAGGTATTATTAATTTTCAATGTACATTGAAGTATTAAACACCAGTAGCGGCCGCCACATACAAAAAGTGGTGGGGGGAGAGGGCTTGGGTTGTGGGGGCGTGGGAGGGGGAGCGCAGGAGGGAGAGCACGGGAGGGGGCGTGGGGGAGCTGTGGACTATTATAATAATTACAAAAATTAAAAAGTTATACTTACCTGCTGCCGGCCGCCTCCCGCATCATGTCTCGGTGCTGGGACTTCCTTGTCCCAGAAGACGCTGTGACTACGTCACAGACTCCCGTCCAATCCCCACGCTGCTGCAGCGTGGGGATTGGCCTGAACGGACTGGAAAGTCTGTGGGGTTTCTCTAACCTGGCTGTTCAATACAGCCGGAATAGAGAAACCTAAGTGCGCATGTGTGTTTTGGTCGGCCTGAGATGGCCGGCCAAACACACACGAGCACTTAGGGATTGCAAGTAGCACTGCTCCTCCCCCCTCCCATGCCCTAGCCCCACCCCTTCCTGTACACGGTGGCTAAGCCAGCGGCTTAAAAATCAATTGATATTGAAATATCTTTTTATTTTTTTTCTGCTGCCTCTGAGCCAGTGGGGTGATGCTCCTCCGCCATTGCGGAGGAGCCGCCCCTGTTAAACACTATTGTTGTGCTCCTCTCAAAATTAGAGAGACTGCATCACCAAATGGCGGACTGTCATTTAGTGCTGGTGCCGGAAACCACAGGCTTAAATTAAGCAGTGTGTGTGGGCTCATGTTTGAGCATGACTTGCGCTTGGAGACATGATACAGGAACTGTTCATGAGGAATATGAGGCTTCCTCTGATCTGGACTTACCCAGCTTTGTTCTGGAGTTCAGACAGTCGTACTACCTGTAGAAGCAAGCTTATGGTTAAAGAAACAAAAGTATTTACTGGCTTAAATGGCCATGCACCTGAACTATTTTAAGGTTCAGAGTTTGTGTCACAGGATTTATCATTTTAAGGTACCTGAACTCTACAGCGAATGCTTTCCAGAATGTTCTAGTCAGTTGTCTCAAGCTGTCCTCCAGGTGTTAGACTATGTTAAATTACAAACACATCCCATTTAGAAAACAAGTAAAGTTTTTTTTTATGTATGTACATCTTTTTTTATTTTTGTAGGGTTAACTTGAACTTTCAGTATGATGTATTATTATGTACAGCACAAATATGTAATAAGTGTTTTCTACCTGATGGAAACTGCTGGTAGCACTTGATATTCACTAATGTTGTGTATACTATTCACTCATAATCTTTTCAGTTTTTATATTATTATTATTATTTTTATTATCATCATTATTATTTGCAAGTAATCCTTTATTTGGTTTTCGTTATTAATTTGTTTTTTCTTTTAGCTCATTGATTCTTTTGCCTCGAAGATTTCACTGGGTTGATGTGAAAGCTGGGGATTCCTTTTGCTTTTCTGTTTTCTACAAAACAAAACTGTTGCATGATTCAAACCTGAAATAAGGTGGGTGACGTTTGCCAAGTTGTAAAACATAAAATATGTTATCTTGGTACTTGGAAAGGGAAAGAATCGTCAGTGCATTTTTGATGATACTTGACATGAACAAGATCTGACTGCTCTATGATTTTGTATAGAACTATTCAACAAACTCCATTTGATAACAAAAGCATCCCAACTTGGACAAACATGTTAGGCCTTTTGTCCCTTTCCAAATCTACATTGGGCTTCTTCCCCGAAGCCATTTGTGCTTGTAAGTGTGTCTTACACACGGAAATTGCTGGATTTATGAGTGCAAGATATTCACAAAAGATGGTCTAAGGCCTGCAAAGATTGCCTAAGGTTTGCAAATCCCTTTATTAACCCCTAATGCCAGAGTCCAATTTTGTAATATTATGGATGAGTAAATCCCAGCCCTGGGGTAGGAAGTGGAGTCACTTCCTACCCCTGGACTGGGATGTACACGTCAATCATATGGACGCACTTCCTACCTCTGGACTGGGATTTACTGATCCATAATATCACAAAATTAGGGCAGAGTTTGCCTGATCAGTTTGAGAGCACATCATATTTCTCTCTACCCCCTTCCCACACCAGAAATTCTCGGAGATTTATTCCTGAAAAGATCAGAAGTAAATTCCTTTCCAGGGATAGAATGGGAATGTATCTCTTCCAAAACTGGTGGGAGTGAAAGAAAAGAGGTTGCTCCATGGGTAAAAACCTTTTCCTTGTAGAGAAAAAGTGCCATTGCACCGAAGTGTTGGCATTTTGGCGTACCTAATTTTACAACTCATACTTTAAAGAGGCGGAAATGCTAACGTACAGGCGAGAACGGAAATTCACAAAAGTTTCCCTGAAGTGGGCCAGGAAACCTGGGGCTGATGCCGCTGCCAGGCGCAATTCTGAAAAGTATTGACAATAACCAACATTTCTAAATCTACACCCATGCAAGAGTGTAACTCTTTAGGTGCAGATGTACGGCTTGTTGTGTGAATTGGGACCATTGTGCAACCATGTACCTTCCCATCTCAATAAAACACTATGCCAACCAGAACCTGAATGTAATTTGTTGCACATCATACCTCAAACCAACCTACGAGTCACTCAGGAGACCATTATGTGGCAAGACCCAGATTAATTCAAAGATAGAATCTAAGTGTGTGATCGGATATGAACTTGGCGCACACTGGAAAAGAATGCCCTGGAGCCTTTACAGACCATGTATGAAAAATCTGAATTCTTTGTTTACATACATCATTTCTATCGTAATGATTCCTAAATAATATAGGTTTTCCAACGCAGGGCATTCAGTACTTGGCTTGCCATTTACCACTTATTGAGTCTAGATCAAATTTGCCTAACGGACCTCTTATTTCCCTTGGTTTTCCTCAATAAGTTTGTCCTGCTGGAAAGACTCTGGCTGGATAAAGGCAGAATAATTGTGGTGCCGAAAAAGAAGATGGCAACAGAATATCAGAGTGTGACTATGTCTTTTCTTTTTTACACATTACAGGACGAGTTGGACTCTGGAAGGACATCTTCACTGTATCCATGAATGAGAAGTTTGATTTTGTTTATAAACAGAAGATGGGGAAGTCTGACCTGACATTCGACTTCAGTTTGTAAAAGACTGCACACATTGAGTTCCCAGTTATAAGCTAGAAATGCCTTATGCGTCTGTTTATTACCTGCTCAGTAAAGTACAATAGCTTTTCGGTGTGACCCTATAATGAAAAAAAAACAAAAAAACGATAGGAATATGTTGTTGTTCACAGTCATAAACAGCTGCTTCACCTTTATTAATCCAGTTATTAAGCTGCCTTTATAAAATTATTGCCATAGGAATATCCGCAGCTGTTTATGAATGTACAATAAAGGTATACTGTATGCTTCATGTCTATATGCAAGTAGAATGTATGTCCCAAAAAATACGTTTTGAACTTTTTAGTGATTGTAACTAAAGATATTATTAAACTGAAGCCAAAAAGCTCAATTAAGAGAATTCCTTAAAAGGCCAAAACTGTATATTAAAAGTATCTCAGGGCTAAGATGCTGAAGTGGTTTTTAACATTTTGCGGCTGGAACTACAATCCCAATTGAAAGTGGTTACAAAGAGCAATGGGACGTCCTTTAATGACTGTGTAAACTCCAGCAGGTATGGTCATGTTTTTAGAGTTGATTCAATTCATGGGTGCAGTTCTAGTCATAGACACCTCTTTACGTCCCCAGTAACATGGTAGTTTGTTACCAATTTCTTTGAGACCAGCGAGAAAATATGGCCGTCGATTAATCCCATATATCAGGAATAGCGGACGTGAGATCTTGTATGTTTTTACCCCTGATGACATCACAGGTGGGACTTAAGATCCCACTTTTAGCCACTCGGCAGCCTTCTGTTTGTTGCCGAAGACTTAGGTGGTGGGCAACGAGTGAAAAGTGTGCAAAGTATATAAGACTCTTGCTGGCGTAACGTAAAATGACGGGCCCCCTGAAGAATGTGATGAGGGGCCCCCCCGAGTCTCCCATATCCCACCAATATTCATTTGACTTGGGCTGAATGGGGGGCCCCTGAAGGATTGGGGGCTTCCCTGCACCCCGTGGGCTGCAGGGGCCTGTCTTAAACCAAAGGTAGCAAGGGCGTTGCCAAGTGTACCAGAGGGTAAGCCAGGCATAGCATTTGAAACCTGTAATTGACGTCCATGAGAGAAAAACAAAATCTACCTTACAGTAAGAGGGGATTTTACTACATGTAGTGGTGGATTTCAGACAAGCATGAATTTTAAACCAATCAGTATAGTGGGAATGGGCCTGGAGCTCGTCAATTGAAAGAAGCAGCTACCGTCTGTGGCAGAGACACAGTTAAGAAACTAACACTTCCTATGGGGAGCATAGCATTACTGGAAAAATGCACTGGCTTTCAGAGTGTTTTAATGCATGCGATTGGAGGATGGTCACTTTTTCCCCCTGGATAAACCAGCATTTTGCATGATGAACCTTGCTCCGTAATCTCCTAAATCATAGAAGACAAAGTAGCACTGGCCCACAACAGCTATTGAGCAAAATGGAGAAAACTATGAAAAGACTTCCCATGGGCAGCCATCTTTCTTTCATTAACAGTAGATGTCTAAAAATGCTCGAAAACAGTAACACCAAAGACCACTAAGATGGGAATGTTCAAGAATGCAGTACCCCACTTCTGCAAACAATGACCGGCTTCTAGAAAAAAGGAATTGCTTTCAAAATTCAAGTTGCATTGTGTGTGTATACTTATTTTTATATAATAAGCCTGCTTTCAAACATATGACTCAATAGAAAATGCTTAAAGAATGAACACTGGCCATTGAAGAAGTATTTCCATGATGGGATATGTTGTTAATTTTCTCTGTACTTTGGGTAAAATCTCTGTATTAATCAGTAAATAAAAATGATGTCTGTGCATATGTTTCCCGGCTGCAAAGACGCACATACTGACAGCCCTCCTTTCTGGCTCATCAAACGTCTCTGATGGACTTGTCTCTTTTTTATTTCTGCTGCAATGTATCATGTATCGAGACAAAAACGATGGTTTATATAGCATGGTGTGTCTTGTCAGCATTGTCCTACTGTATGTCTGGGTGGAACGGCTTCAAGTTAAATTGTGTTCATATTTTTATATATCTGCAGTGGTTGCATTTCAAGCAGTACACAGTATACTTCTGTGCTTGCTTGCTTATTTAATAAAAGCAGGTTCCATCCACTGTGTTACTGGGTTTGTTCTTGGTAATTGAAATGCTGGGGAACCACGTGACCTCTCTGAGGAGACATGATAGTTGTCCTGAAGCCTTTTAATGTAGTAATATCCGGCTTTTAATGTAGCAATTTCCGGCTTTCACAGGGTACTCCGGTCTAAGAAGTGAATTAATATTTAATGAGAATGCCTTCTTTAAGCTGGTATGCCATCCATTTTATGATCTAAAGATGATTTTGATCATGTGACCAAGAAGAACCTGGCGAGTTAGATTTCAAACAGTTTGTGACAGTGAGGGCGATGTTAAAGCCATTAAGTCACTGGAAACATTAAGCATGATTCATAAAGTTATTTGTGCCAATAGCATAAGGTATCAAGCTTTATGAGCACATACGGTACGAATTACGACTCCAAGGGGCACATGCATCAAGGTAGGCTTTTGCGATACCTTAATTGCGATTATTAAGGAATCGCAATTAAGGAATCGCAAAAGCCTATGCATGTAGGAATCGCTATAAAAATAGCGATTCCTAAACATTCCATATTTGCGACTCGCTAATTGCGAGTCGCAATTAAGGAATACCTCCCCATTAATTCCTATGGGCCTAGAGGCCCATAGGAATGAATGGGAAGACATTCTCAATTAGCGATTCGCAATTAGAGAATCGCAAATTGAGAATGCAATTTCAAGGGTGCCAGGTTGTCAAAATGACACCCTGTTGCACCCCTGAAATTGTGATGTGCACCCATGTTGCGCACACACATGCCCCAAGGGCATGTGTGTGTGTAACCTAAAACTTAAAAAAATGCATTTTAGAGCATTTTTCGAAGGTATTGCAAATTACAGACAAGTTTGATTTGTCTGTAATTTACGATCCCAAATAGCGAAATCGCTATTTGAAAGTGCTTCTAGCATTGCATTTAAGGAATCGCAAATTGCGATTCCTTAAATGCAATCGCAATTTAGGAATTCGCAATTAATTGCGAATTCTTAAATTGGGCATAGGAAACACTTTCATGCATCTCCAAAGGCCAATTTGCGATCGCAAACGGCCGATTTTTGCGATTCGCACCGTTTGCGATCGCAAAAACCTTTGATGCATGTGCCCCCTAGTCCTTTGCATAAAGTGATCCGCTAATTGTAAATCCATTTACTCCCGCAGAACATCACTCCACAGCATTGTAATATTATGTGGGATTAAATCCCTCACAAGTGTGGGTGGTTCAAAGCATGGTTTCCCTTGAAAGTTTGTGAACTCTCACAGACCAAACGTGTGTGGCCATTCCAACTGCCTGCTTACCCTGGAAATAAAAATTTGCTTCCGCCAAAGGCTGGAGTAATTCTCTTATAGTGAGAAGAGTATTTGAACAACCCCAAACTTAGTGGCGGTGTTGGGGAAGGGGCTTCTTCAGAGGAAAGAACATTTTCCTCCTGGAGAAAAAACAAAAAAACAAATTGACAGTTGCACAGAGGCGCTGGCTTTGAGGGCCCAGCTAGAAAGCAAAAAGAGCCATGGGTTTCGCTGAGCAAGTGAACCTAATGGTTTATGAGGATTTGGGTGATAGGGCATTCTCTCCCAAATATATTTTGGAAAAACTGAGATCAAAGGAAATTTTCAAATATTTTGGCTAAAAAAGTAGTTTTAAAGGGAAACTACTCTAGTTCTCCTGAGCTTGCCGCAGTAACCAGGGACGCCATTTCTTAATAGCAGTGAATCATGTATATGCATATTGCAAAATTCTCTACAAACAAAATACTGTGTGCACTTCAGGCAAATATCTTTGTGCTAAAGAAGAAGCAGTGCTGATCTGATACCATTTTCATCAATGGAATGAAGAAGGTTCTCAGTACACCTAGGTGTGAAGTGAAGAAATGCCATTTCTGGAGTTTTAGCCAATACCTCGTTGCATTCTGGGACTTGAAGTTTTCATTTTACAGCTCTAATAATGGGCTTAACACTTCAGGATGCACAATGATGTAGGCTACAAAGTCATAACTGACTGAAGTTATGCATGACATTGGGATCACTTGGCAGCATTAGAAACAAAGTACTGATTTATTTTTATTTATTGCATTCTAAAAGAGAGAAACAACAAATCCCCTTTCTGGGAAGGGTATTTTCATGAGTTTCAGTGATATGCATAACCTCCTGGCCGACACTTTTAAATCAATGAAGTGGAACGCAGCCTTTCATCCTTTGTGATCGATAAAATGAGTTTCAGTGAGTTGAGTAATAATCAGCATTGATTATTAAGCGCTACGGAGCAACTATGTTGTGTGCTCTTTACACTTTATACATAAATATATGACCACTATTATCATAACTGTGCACTTAGATATACATTGACTTAAAATCAAGTCAAGCTAACGCTTCCTCCGAGATCTCTATGCACACTCTGTGGGATGGGTTCAAAGCAACGATCTGGGGTATAATAACGTCCACTGCCATTGCCAGAGGGAGGGAAGCGAAACAGGTAGAATCTAAACTCACTGCGGAGATCAAACTGTTAGAGCGTACGGCAAAGAGGCCCCCACCCGCCATATCAAAAGGCAACTAGCCCTGCTGCGTGGCCAGTTGCGTGCGCATCGCACGGGAAAGGCAGAGCGGGCCCTGTTGTCCCTGCAGCAGAAATACTATGAAGGGGGGGACAAGGTGGGCAGACTTCTGGCTAGTAAATTGCGACAACGTCAGGCGAAAGCACACGTGGCCAAAATTCAGGTGATGCCACGTGGGCAACGGCAGAAAAGGATAAAGCGGAGGCGTTCCGTGCTTACTATCAGCGGCTATACTCCCGGGAAGACCCCTCTCCCTCGAGACTCCACTCCTACCTAGGTGATTGTGACTGGGAGCCCCTGTCCACACATCACGCGTCCCTCTTAGATAGCCCCGTTACAATGGAGGAATTAGGTGCAGCTGTCAAGAGTCTCACCCTAGGTAAAGCCCCAGGACCAGATGGGCTGCCTGTACATTTTTACCGCGTCTTCCTCCCGCAGCTGCAGGAACACCTCCTGCGAGTGTATAATTCCTTCATGGGAGATACGGGCCTCACCCCCACCATGGCTATGGCAGAGATCACCCTTATCCTTAAGGCAGGCAAGGACCCGGCGCAGTGTTCTTCTTACCGCCCGATAGCTTTGCTCAACACTGATGCCAAGATCTTTACTAAAATATTGGCATCACGTCTCGAGCCACACTTACAGGGCCTCATTAACCCCGACCAGGTGGGGTTTATCCATCACCGGCAGTGTGTGGACAATGTCCGTCGCATAGCACACCTTGTTGAAAAAGCATGACGCCTGAACATCCCTACATGCCTCCTCTCGCTCGACGCGGAGAAGGCATTCGATCGGGAAGCCTGGTCCTATCTCTGCACCGTGTTGAGTAAAATAGGCCTGGGACGGGAGTTCATCTCGAAGATCATGGCGTCGTATGTGGCCCCCACAGCCTGCATCCGACTCAATGGACGGGCCACGAGGCCAATATCATTACATCGGGGCACGAGACAGGGGTGACCACTCTCGCCCCTCCTCTTTGCGTTGGCAGTAGAGCCCTTGGCCATACGGGTGAGGGAGCTAGAGGGGATCAAGGGCTTAACCTTGGGAGGCCAAATCCATAAGATCAACCTATTTGCTGATGACCTCCTGCTCACGCTGACCCAGCCTCAATTATCGCTTCCATGCGTGGTCGAAAATCTGCAGTCCTTTGAAGCTGTCTCCGGCTTCAAAATCAACCTCTCTAAATCATTCGTCCTCAACATCAATATCCCGGTCCCTGAGGCCAGAATACTGCAGGGGCTGACGCCTTTCCAATGGACGGAGGACTCCATCACGTACTTAGGGCTCCAACTTACCCCCACACTTGCCTCCTGGTCCCATATAAACTGGGCGATACTGCATCGCTCAGTGCTAGCCGACCTTCAGAGATGGAAACCCCTCCATATTTCATGGCTGGGACGCATCAACATTATTAAAATGAATATTCTGCCGCGGGTCCTCTGTCTGTTTCAGACACTGCCGACCCGATCCCACAGGCGGATATTCAGCGCCTCCAGGGAGACTTGCGTGCCTTTGTGTGGAACAGGAGGCGACCGCGGGTGGTGCATTCACTACTGATGTGCCCGCGGGATAGAGGAGGTCTGGCATGCCCAAACCTACAGGAATTCTATTGGGCAGCACATCTGAGGTACATCTCTGAGTGGGTTGTGCGGGAGAGTGAGAAGCATTGGTTCCACATGGACTCTGCGGTGGCGTGCCGGCCATTGTGGGACCTTGCTTGGTTGCCTAAGCATGCCCGACCCCGAAGTGCGTATGTCGCGGTGCCGACCAAAACAGTCCTTGAAATATGGGACAAAATAGCGGTCAAAAAGGGACTGACCACGTTTCCGTCTCCAAACACTCCTATCGCGCGCAACCCGGAATTTCGCAGGCGTTTGGTGGATGGAGCGATGGGGAGTATCGTACGATTCGCGACTTATTTATAGGGGATGCCATCAAGTTATTTGATGACTGCAGGTCCGAATTTATGCTACCCCGCACGGCACGCCATCAATACATGCAACTGAGACACTTGCTCTCTGCTCCTGAGATCCGTGCTGCGGCTACGCGCCCTTTTACTCTGTTCGAAAAACTGGTGCGGGCCTTTGAGGGCACTGGAGGTCTTATCTCTAAGACCTATCAGGTGTTACAACACTCGACTCCGACGTGCACCGACCGCTACCAGACCGCATGGCAAGACGCAACCCCGGAAGGACTCTCTCCCAAGCAGTGGGACAAGCTGTGGCAAGATATCCCCAAAACATACCGTAGCCTTGCCTCCTGTGAAACTGCATACAAATTAATGCCCCAATGGTACTATACGCCCTCCCGTCTTGCCACCATATACCGCACAGTCTCTAACCTCTGCTGGAGATGTGGGAAGGAGGAAGGCACTCTCTACCACATATGGTGGTCATGCCACTGGGGGTGAGTGTCTGAAAAGTTTCAGCGCTCCGTCCATCATCTCCTTGTGTTTGCTTTGTTCGCCCTAAGTTGGCAGGGTATGCCCAGACGTGGGTCCCTTGCTCACTTTGCCACTAGATTCAAGCTAGCCTGGCTGATGAGGGCTGTTGGGCCGAAACCGGTCCCAGGATGCTTGTTTCCGGTCCAGGGAAGACCTGGCCTGGCAGTTCGGTCTGGACTGTTCCCATGAGGCACAGGGTCAAGACTGATTTGCATATGGCTGGGTCTGAACTGGGGTGGCGAAGTGAGCTAAAGAATGATGATGGATTAAACCCAGATCTGTGACTGGGGGTGAGTGTCTGAAAAGTTTCAGCGCTCCGTCCAACATCTCCTTGTGTTTGCCATGCCACGTGATAGCCACCTTTTGGAAGGAGGTCCTGGGACACATTAAGGGCGTTGTGGGGTACCCGATCCCATCTCTGCAGCACATGGTGGTCCTGGGTATACGCCCCTCTACCCTAGCGGCAATGACCTAGGCGGATTGGGCCCTTATCAGCCATTTACTATTAGCAGCGTGACAGCTCATAGCGTGCACATGGAAACAAACCTCGCCCCCTCTATAGCTCAGTGGTTCGTCCGAGTGTGGCACATACTGGCTATGGAGAGACTCTCTCATAACATAGCGAGCACTGAAAAGAAATTCCAATGCATTTGGCAGCCATTGATATCCTATTTAATGCGAATAGAGTTCACTTGCTTTAGCCCGCCAAAGCTGAGGGCCCTGCAACTCTTCCCAAGTGATTGAAAGGCATCTATGCTCTGCCTTCGTGGGTGCTCCCGGGCACCATGGTTATCGACCAACCCCCCCCTCCCCCCCCCCCACATGCTCCCCTGCTTGGAGCGCGCGAGACGCCCCACACCACGTACCACACCACGACCTGTACAGTTACTACTACATTATTGTTACTGTTATTTTTTCTTTCCTAATGCCACCCTGGCCTTGTTTTCACCCACGCACACGAACACATAGGACATCGGTCACAGCGGGACAACAAGCATTACATGAGTCGCTTAGAGACCGGCATCCCTGCGGTGGAACGTCCATACCCCTCAACCCCACACATTCAGTTGTATCCTCCTGGGGCCCCGGATCATTGAACTAGCAAGCTCCTGATTACACTATATTGCCTCACGCTTCACATGGCCGTTAGGCCTCCTTACAACTTGATCAGTTTTTTGTGCAATGTTTAACCTGATGCGGCCGGCCCGAAGTGGTTGTAGGCGGCTTGCTGTGTATTCACACACTGGTCCTTGTTAACCCCTACGCTGCATGCCCGACCAGGGTTGTAGGCACCATGCCGTGTTTAACAGTGATTGCCTTCAATAAAGGTTTTTGAAAATCAAAGAAAAAAAAAATCAAGTCAAGCAAATCTTTATTCGAATTTATATGCAAATCCATTTAAGATACAAAATACAATAAAAACATAAAATCCACGCACTATAAAGTTAAATCGAATACGTCAGGTAATAAATAAAAATTTCATTAAAAGTCAATAAAACCAAACAGAACAAAACATGTCAATAATAATAAAATCTTAAGACCAATGGGGAAATTTGCAGGGAAGTTCAAAATTTATACATAACCCCACGCCCCTTTCAGTTTTTCTTCGTGGCATAAATTATCTAAGTGGGTTAATGATTTATGCCTACGAAGGGCCATTTTATTAAATTCAAGGATCGTACAGCATATATAGATATTTGATCATTTCTTTAGGAAGGTAAGTGCCACCTGATGGTGACTAAAGCCCTGAGACAGGAAGAGAGGGCGTAATAAAAGCCTTCTAATGTCACTGTAAAATTTACAGAACATAAAATGTGATGTAGATTGTATTGCCTTCTCATCGCACGGGCATCTAGGTAGATTCTGGGGCCACAAATCAGTTTTTGGGGAGACCACTAAATGGTGGATTACCTCAAGACGTAATCTAGTCAACAGAAACCTTTTGTGAACATTTTTTGCTTCAACCAAGTAGTCTTGTGTCCACTGTACAACATGGCTCATACAATATCTATAAATTGTGGGTTTTGCCTTTTCCTGGTGTTCTCTTCAAACATTCCTATTCCCTACTAATATAGTGTTCATTTCTTTTTTACTATATTTCAAAATACTGTTGGGTTGTAGGGGGTTCAGATCTTCCCCCAATTCATGTAGTAGTGATCCCACATTCAGCAACCACAGGATTTTGTCAAAATGGTCCAAACTCAGGCAGCCCCAGATGACTTCCCTGGTGAATCTAGTGCCCTCCTTTAACCAGATACCATGCTACTTCTTCAGAATACTGAGTTGAATAGTATCTTCAATATACTCCAGACCAAGCTCTTTTTGTGTTTTAAAGGTAGGGGTCGAGCTGGGCACACCCAGGATCTTCCGTAGGAAAATATTTTCTTGGACCTGTAGCAGGTTACACTTTCCCCTGCCCCACACCGGGGAACCATACAAGGCTACCGGTAAGCATTTGCTTCTATACCGCTTAATGATATCCCTTATAGGCTTATGTCCTATCTTCTTGGAGAAGCTAAAAACTGCAGCAATAGCCCTAATACATTTTAATTTAGCTACTTCCATATGAGATGACCTCCCTTTATAGGAGAATGTAATACCCAAGTAGCTAAAGTCTTTAGGCTCTTCTAGTTTTTGTCCCTGTGCATGAACACTCTTCCCAGGTCTCTTCTTTTTCTCACATGTCATAATGAATGTTTTGCCTAGCTTCAGTTTAAGATCTCTATTCTCCATAAAATCTACAATATTGTGAATCAACCGCTGGAGACCGTTTGCTGTCCTAGAGATGGGTACTGCGTCGTCAGCATAAAGCAAAATAGGACTGTAACATGCACCCACCTTAGGAGGGTCAGCAATCATTTCATACGTTGTGCATTTAGCAACATGTTAATTTTTTTGCTTATCCTGAAGACTGGATGCTGCACACAATATCAGTTTATGATACCCCTTTCCTATTCCCAGGGAACATCAGCTGTTCGTTTCTGGAACATACCCAAAATGATTTCACCTTGTGTCTGTCTTAGCAAGCACTCAGCCGAGGACTTTACCTGCTTCTTTGACTGGCTGATAGCTACAAATTGCCCTAGTTATTGCATGATTAATTTGAGCCAGTGGTTGCCAGTGGAGTCTATTTTTCCTGATCAGACATTTCCCGAGAGCAAGAGAGGGCAAAAACATGCAGGGGAGATACAGAGCAATAGAAAGACAGGAAACCCATCACAAGGGAGAAAGGAGAAACCTGCACGAGTGAGATAAGAGGGTAGGGAGTGTCTGGTAGTGGATTAAAGAGGCCTGAGGAATTTGGCACGCAGATAATTAATATCGCCGTCTGTGAGCTTCTGAGCACAGCTTTGGGCACCGGCACTCATTCTTTTACAAATTAAGCACTGAATTTGCTCCAATCATACAATGCTTGAAATTGTGTACTCAGTCGGTCACAGAGCTCAGAGACATATGTGATGTCCTTGCCTGCCGGGCCACAACGGAGTCGTTTTCGAACATAAATGCATGGCAGAATATGAGCTGCCTCTCTCGCTTTATCACCAATAAGGGTAGGGTTACCAGATGGCTTCATGTCACTGACACACCCTTTTTCCATTTCTGGACTTTGCTTTTACAATTCATTGTTATTAGGTGTGTTGGTTCAATTGGCTCAATTAAAATGAAGCAAGATTAAAACTCCCAGAATGCACTGATATGTTTAATATGTATCAAAAATTCATCTAATAAAGCATTTTGAAAACAAAAAAAATCAAAACACTGAATGTGAAAATGATGTCCCCCTGCCACGGAGTCATCTTGTCACCCTAGATAAGAAGCTCAGTGCGGGTAGGGGGCGAGGGCAGGAAAGACAGACAGACAGACACACACACACAGACATGCCTTTAGTATTCCTGCAGGCCAGGCATCACAACAGACAGCAGCCAGAGCCTTCCTGTCAGTCCCGAAGCCTGGAACTGTGACAGGCAGCATGCAGTTCTTCACTGATCAGCAACACATGGAGGAGTAGGCGGGCTTGGACAGAAGATTGACAGGTGCACATATGTTTGCTCAGTATGCATATGCATCACTACGACCTGGCCTGTCTGACACAAACTGTTTTATATGGGAACACACATTGTGGTGCTAACACACAGCATCACCCAGGAGTTGAAGAACAGTGATGGTTGCCTTGTGCCACCAAATCAGACCACCAGTTTTCCAGCCTCCTATGGAATTGCCACTCCTTATTATGGCCAGTCCAACCATGCTACCTTCCCTTGATTGTACTATGCATATAATTCTGCAGTTGTGAAACACCAACATGTAAAAAAAAGTCACATGGCTTTCTCAGCAGTATGCCTGCACAGCAGCAACTAGAACTGCTTTACAGACATACTTCTGGAAAGGTTTGTGAATAGGCAAAAGTCATAAATCTGCAACCCACAATCCAAACCTCAGCAGTTAAAAGTGGCAAGCAGCTGCTGTGACGTGATGTTGCAGCTTTGTTGTAAGGCCAAAGGGCACCTGACAGTGCACCTCACTGACAGCCAAAAAGTGGCAGCAGCCTTCCCCAGAAAGGATGTGGGCAAGGACTAAGGCACCGGAGCATGAGCGAGAAGGGTCCAGTGAGGAGCATAAGGCGGGATGGAACATCCAAGAACTCATGGACAAAGTGATAGTGTGGAAAAGGCCACTTTAATGAAACAGGTGCAACAGCCTCAATCTAAAAGACCTTGGCACTAAGCTTTACATACTCAACTTCAAAACCCGGACTCACTAATACATATTAAATGCTATCCATTCTCCTCACCTAAGCAACCCTGAACAACCCAAAAGCCCAAACACAACTCACCTCACTCGAACTCCCAGCATTCAAACATCGTGCATACACCACTGTTTGCATTCTTATTGCATTCATAACTTTACCCCCTCCCCCTGCAGCCTCAACTGGGTGTCAACATGACCAACTTTTGTAGAATAACTTTAAACTTGTTTAAACAACCGCCGCAGCACCTGTCCATTGAAAGCGACAACCAACCAAACCCAACCTGGGCACCTAATTCACCAAAAAAATATGATTCCACAAACCAGGAGAACCCAAAAAAGGGATTGGGAACCTCCCCTGAGGAGAAAACCCCACACCCCGACTGAATGGGGAAAAGGAAAGGTACACCAAAAGCTCATCATCTGGATTTAGGGTGGGAGGGAGGAGAACCAGAGAAGCTGATCCTGCCAAGCCGGTGTGTAGCTAACTTAAAATGGTGACCCATGTCCCCTCACACCTGACCTTACATCCCTGAGCTCCCCCACGTGTTCCCTGGCCAATCAATAGCTCCCTATTGTCCTCGGACCATACCACCCACCGAAGATCCTAGGGGGGGTAGGGCCTTCTGCCCACCCCCTAAAACCTCATGGGGAGGGATGTAGCATCCTAGAACTCACAGACAAAGTGATAGTATGGAAAAGGGCGCTTTAATGAAACAGGTAAATAAGCCTCAATCTAAAAAACCTTGGAATTAAACCTTACATACTAAACTTCAAAACCCGGCTTCACTAATACATACTAAATACTATCCATCCTCCTCCCCCCTCCCCTCCCCTCCCCTAAGCTACCTTGGACAACTGAAAAGCCCAGTCACAACTCAGCTCACTCCAACTCCCCATATCCAAACATTGTGCATACACCACTGTTTGCATTCTTATTGCACTCATAACTTCTCCCGTGCCCCCCACAGATTCCACTGAGTGTCAGCATGACCAGCTTTTGTAAAATACCTTTGAACTTGTTTAGACAACCGCCACCAGAAAAAGCCCTGAGTTTTTCTATCCCCCAATCCAAGACAAAGAATTCACATGCCAACCGGCAAATGCAATAACCCAGCCAGAATATTGCGTACCTCAACTCTACCTCAAATACTGAAAGGTGCACGCCGTCTTCCCGGAAAAACTCAGCAGCTTCATACCAAATGTCCATATGGTCTAAAAAGACAATTCCCTCTGCTTTACAAAAATTATTTAGCTCCCGGTTCCCCTTCCGCCTTGCTCTGTCGATAGCACCCGGTTTAAGTGCCCCACGTCATGCTCTCCTCAGAAAAAAAGCAGTCAGTATGAGGGTAAAACCATACCATGACCTCTTTATCTCCAACAAATCCACTCTGATGCTTCTCAAAAGCACCAGTCCTTTAAGTTTCACCAGGCAATTTTACCCCAAGTGCAACAATAACACATCTGGGCAGGGACAACCCTTCGTCAACAAGTTTAACTTGGGCAACAGCTCAAACCTCCGCATGCCCCACTTTCCAAACCATTTAAGCTAAACTGCAGTATTGAGGAAGCCAAGCTGCCTTCCACCTCTTGTCTCCACATGCCGAGCTGCCCATTTGATGAAGGAGTTCCCACATATCCAAACCTCTAAATTCCCCCTTCCATGGCCTGTAAATAGAACCTACAAATAGAAAACAACAATACTAATGCATATCTTGCAAAACCCAGCCCAACCTCAAATAACACTCGTAACAATCTGTCCTTGCTAACACGAGGTAGCACCAAAATCACCCCTTTGAGAATGCTCAGCGAACAGATGTGGTTGGTACCTGCAGACTGCAGGGAAGTGGCTCCTCCACTTCAAGGGAGATGCTGACTGGTTGGCGAAGTGCTGGCAGCCCTCCAAGGCTTTAGGAGGATGCACATCTGCAGGACGAGTCGGATCTTTGCAGTTATCAGGGCAGCAGCAGGCAGGCAATGTTCGGTGTCAAATCCGGGGCTGGTCCACAGTCCCTACATTACCGCTTCCTGTGGAGAGTGGGCATAAACCTGACCCAGAGTTCCTAGTTCTACTAAAAGCAATATGGTGGCACCCTTCTTTCGTTGTTCACTTCAGGTAGCCCACCTTAGGGGTGTGATTAGCCCGGGACTGGACACGCCTTCTGACTAGCTAATTTTCCCACCTTCCTGGTGGAAAATGGGCCTTAGGGCAGGGGGTGGTATCTACCAGGTCTGGGGAAGCCAGGGTTGCATATCAAAGGCACAAAAGGCTTTGACGCCTCTGGCCTTGATATGCTAAATCATTACTCATCCTGCTGGGGGCACATCTAAGGTGACCTCTGGGTGCATGTCAGGACAAATTCGATACTGGCATCAGTATTGATTTGTAAACATGAGGAGTTTGGCTACAAACACCCTTATTTTCAGTGAAGCCATTATGTAGGTGGGTAACTAGTGATGACCAGTGGCTAGTACATATACTAAAGATGGCTTCCTGAACACTTGGAATGTCATGGCAATGGAACCAGACATCACTGGGGCATACCTGCTCATGCAGATATGTCCTCACATATAATATAATGCACCCTGCCTTAGGGCTCTAAGGCTTGCTGTAGGGGTGACTTACATATAGTATATGCAGTGTGAATAGGCATGGCACACAGGGAGTGTGCCATGTTGTGCTTTCAAAATGGTTTGCACCATTTCATGGAGCCTGCAATGTCAGTTTGTATGCGATTTTTTTGTGGGTTCTGCAGGGTGGCATACCACATGGTGCAGCCCTTAGTTTTTTGGGGAAAGAGCACTGGTGCCTGGTTAGCAGGTACCCAGTGAACTGTCAGTCGAAAAACATCAGTACTAGGGTAAAAGGTGGGGGTGACAATCTCAAAAGGAGGCACTTTCCTATAGCAGTCCATTGACAAAGCCTTGTCAACGTAGAAATGTAACGCAAACTGCATGCCCAACAACTCAAAATCATAAGGGCCCTTCATAACACAAATGAAAACCGTGCTCAAAACCTTTCTACAACAAATCCTCTCCCTGTCTGTACTCAACAACCCCAACGAATAACGAAGTCTGTCAACCCTAACTGGCGTATGAGCCCTTGCCCATTAGGGTCTGTCCCCCCTACCCCTGACTATCACTAGTGCCCTGCCAATCACCTCCTGCATTGCCCTCCTGGACAAGACCCATCCCCTGTGGCCCACACTGGGTGAGCATGTGCTTAACGTCACACATCGAGCATTCATGATGGTACTTGCAATATTCCTGCATTCATTGACCTCTATTATATGACCAGTATGCTCTAGCGTTACCTGCCTGCCCTCGTCCCACTGCGCCCACCCCGATTTGGGTGGGTCACCCTCGAAAGGGCTTATAAATCACTGGCCAACCACTTGCCGTATGAGTGGATTGGGCTGGCCACTCTGGTGTCATGGTCTGAAAGAACAGCTCATTATCCAACTGAACCCACACCCCATTAGCCCTAAACTCCTTGTTATACTCATACTCAACATCTCCCCCCACAGCTACATCACCAGCCACCTGAGAGACGTCCACTGGTTTCCAGTCAACAAAGAATCACCTTCAAGCTCCTCATGCATGCCTACAAAGCTCTACACGACGAGGGACCTGCGTACTTTAACCACTGCCTCACATTCCATGTACCCACCAAAGACCTCTGCTCCACCGAACTGGCCCTGGCTACCATCCCACGTATCCGCAAGACCACGGCCAGAGGAAGATCCTTCTCCTACCACGCAGCAAAGACCTGGAACACTCTGCCTGTCTACCTCAGGCAATCACCGTCACTGCCTCAAATCAGGAAGGACCTGGCTCTTCGACTGAACCACAGCACCTCCGGCGGACCAGCTGTTTCCCCTCCCCCCAAGCCTCTTGAGACCCTTACGGGTGAGTAGTCGCGCTTTACAAGTTACCTGATTGATTACCTCACCCAGGCCCAACCTCTGAACATTATCTGAGCCTTCCTCACGACATCTATGTATTTGAATAGTGCCACTCACCGCTCTGGAAATTTCTCGCAATAAACGCTAGAGTAAATGAGAAGCACCACTGCCCAGTTATCTATATTGACCAGCACCTTAGGCCGATGAGATAGCTCGTACTCCTCCTCCTTAGATCCCTCTTTAACCCGAAACTCTCTGTGGAGCAACTTAAAAATTTCAACAAACTCCCCTTTCCAAATGCGCTTCTTTGTTGCTAGCATTAAATGGGCTCCAAGAGGATTTGTATTGGCCATATATATGGACGCTTCTTATGCTTGTTCTCCTTTTTGTCCCCACTGCCTCCCTCCTTTTTTGTGTCCCCCGCTGCCTGTACTGCATCCTGCCTGGACTTAACCACTTTGGGCCCAGCATCCGTACCTATGCCCTGGTCTTGCACATACTTACCTTTGGATAAATGGAGCCTCTCACCCATGTTGTTCTTCGCCTCAAACCCCACTGACTTTACCTCAACCTCATCCTTTGCACACCAACGCCACACTCCTTACCTGACCTCAAGGTCAGGGACCGCACCAAAGTCGTCCATCCTGACACCGCTCTTGTCTCCATTTGACTGGATACTCCTCTCGTAGATACCGCCAGTTGCTGAAACTCACCAAAACTCCCCCTCCAGGTAGAATCACCTCACCCATGATGCACATCATGAGGCGCCTCCCACCAAGTGCTTTGCTATCCCACATCCACAACGATCCCCCCCTCCTCAACCTCGTCCTCATCATAATACAGTCAACTCCTCATCACACTCACCCACTTCCGTACCGCCACTCGTACCAGGAACCTCACCATCACCAAACACCACCATTTCCAAATTGTGTATTGTAGAGGTCTTGATATGAATCCACATGGTCCTGTTCAGGCAAGCCTGACACAGATCCAGACCCTTGGCGCTACTGCTGAGGGTCCCAAGTCATCCCAGAGCCGGCTGCAAAAACACAAGCTCTGTCTTTGGGTCGGGGCCGGCTGGTCGCACTAAACCCTCTCGACTCTCTGGGTGGCCCCAAGAATGTAACCCCTGCCTCACTCAATGTGAAGAAAGGAACCCCTGCTCATGAAAGTAGTTCCAATGACAGGGAAAATACTAATTCAATAACAATACCCTTGGCAACTATACAAATCAACTCACAATAAACACAATAGGGCTAAGCAAACATGAATATATTTAAACCTTATTTATTATTATGGTGACTTCTATCTTAACAGTAATTACAATTCCTAAAAATGTGCATAGGCTTTGATGACAATGGTCCTACTCATATCTTAAAATCATCATACGACAACAACAATCATACCTTCAAGCAACCATTCAGTCATACAACATATATTCACAATAATCAACGTTAGTCAAGAATAATCTAGGCATGTTACATGAATATATCAACAGTAAATAATCTCTGAACATTTCATAAATAGCATAGATACAGTGACAATGGAAAGGGGTGGTGGCTTATATTGCTAGTCATTTCTTCATATGTTATATTCCCACTCTACTGGCAGACATTAAATTGCTCTTGACCTGCCTGTTCAATACACTCTGCTGGGTCTCAGGCACCCACACCCACACCCACCTCCCCACACCCAAGTGTTTCCCTTCCCCTCGCACCCATTCCTCCCTCCAAACATCCAATGCCCCAGAAGCTGTCCAACCCCGTGGACCCCCCTGATCTCCTCCAGCTGTTCCCCTTGCTTTGATTGGTTCCTGTCACTCACTGGTTGGGGCCCCATAGATATAAAACCATTGCCAGCTCACCGGGTTCTGCAATTGCAGGAATGCCTAGGTGCTGCCCTGCAGGCTGGGGTGAAGACCGCTCCCACTCCTCCGTATTCTGCTCATGGGCATGCCTAAGCAGACTAGACAAGTCCAGGGGCAGCCACGCCCACAACACACAGGCATCCTACCTCCCTGCGGCTGAGTGGCATCATCTCACTCTCCGGCCTGCCGTCGGCCAAAGTGGACCACTCTGGCAAGTTCTCCACCTCTCGCCACACAGCCTCCCCAATCTGCCCACCGAGCCGCGCCTTATCACTCAGGACCCCTCCCAGCACTGGCGCTTGAGGTGTCCGAGCCAGCTTCCCTGCCAACTCTCCACACATGCCCAGCTCGCCCAAGCGGGCTCCAACCTGGCCCGAAACACTCACCACAGGAGTGCTAACTGCGGCTTCTCCATCAGGGCATCACCAGTTTTCATCTGCCTCTTGCCACCAGCAGATATTGCACGATGGGGCATCTAGACCTGCCGCAGGTTGTCCCTCAGCAAATCCCACGGGCCCGCAAATTTGGCAATCCGCTTCTGCTTTATTTTGGGGGGGAGAAGGCCAAAATGGTTGCTGCTACACCCCTTCCACTGACCTTCTCCGAGGCCTCCCATCCCTGTGGACCAACTCCTGTGCCAAAAGCACGGGCTGCATCAAATCGAGCCGCCAACACCTTTGGGCTCATGTGTACCTCCATTACTAACCATATACTCCTTACTAAAGGGAAAAGCAACAAAATGTTGGATGGTATGCAGAGTTGGACGAGACAAGCTGTCCCTGCCAAGCTGGTGTATCTAACGTAAAATAGCGACCTATGCCCCTCACGCCTGACCTTATATCCCCGAGCCCCCCATGCACTCCCTGGCCAGTCACTAGCTCCGCATTGTCTTTGGACCCTACAACCTGCCCAAAGTTTCCGACGGGGAAGGGCGTTCTGCCCCCCCCCCCGCCCAAACCCCAATGGCAGATTGCTGTCATGGATGAGTGCATTGAGGAGAGAGCCGTGGCAGCACTCTGGAAGTGACCTGAGGAGTGGAGACCAAATGGTCAAAGCAGGACATATGGGGAGTGTTAAAGGGACTGGCATAGGCATTCCTGATTTCTGTGAGGTCAAGCCATGCAACACTATGGCCCTAATTACTAGTAGTGTGGTATCAATATTAGCGTATGTTTCTGGAAAATACATATACGTAAAATAGTAGGCACACTCAGGTCCTGATTATGAGTTGGTTGTTATTTTCTTACCCATAGTGTAAACCCCTGTTTAACCTACAGTTGGTAGATATTTAATGTATCCAATAACTATCTGATGCATTAAATACCTCAACATTTTTTAAGTGTTCAGCAGGTCAAACCTGCCGAAATTTAACAGTGGAAAAACACACAGCATTTACAGTATCATGCGGAGTTGTGAGCGTTAAACACCAAAATCAACATGTTATTCCCCACTAACTTACAATAGGTGTTAATCATAGTAGCACACAATAAATAACATACCCCGTGGTATCGTTATTTAACAGGTGCGATGAATAGCACCTAAACTCATAACCAGGGCATTACAAGTTGTTTATCGCATGTATAAATTACCATGTTTAGAAAAAAACGCACAAAAATGTATCGCATGTTTATTGTACCACATGCTATATTTACCATATGTGATAAAATACATATGTCCTATTTACACATGCAGTAATTAATACCTAATCACAAGTGAGGTGGAATAGTGGATATAATCCGAAATTAGCACCAAAAAATAACAGCAGCCATGACCAGGTGGTATTTTCCAAAAAGCAGACATATGTGGAATAAAAGTGGCATGTGTAGACAACAATAAGTCTGATAATTTTTTCTCAGTAATTAAAATCATTTTGTACACCGATGAGTGATTATATGTAAAAATATTACATTCTGTAAATGTACTCAACATATATTACACTATTGTGTTATAACTCATTTCCTCATAATGTCTACACAATATATATGCTAGTATTGTTAAAAAAACACAATATGAAGAGTAACACTGTTGAAAATGTATTTAAAGTACAATTAGTATAATTTCACTGCACCAAAACATTGTCACACTTGTCATCGATGTGAAATAAATCACAACAGGTATTGCCATCATACCGTAAAATGATGCTTATAAATACTCACAGTCAAAGATTCTGTGGCATCTATAGCATGCAAATTGTTGCAATTGAACTAAACAACATCAACATAACGAAGGCCTTGTCACTAATCATGGATGCGGAGCAGGCTCGATCACTCGGTCAAGAAGTAGTGTATTTCGCGTTGCATGGCTCTGTTTCCCTCGTGGAGATGTTTGAGTGGATGGAGAGTTGGATTTAGGAGATGGAAGAGATGGAATCATCAATTCCCAAGCCGCTAATTGTGCCATTTGTGACAATGTCATTTCTTGTCTTTCCAGCAGGGTTATTAGGGCTGACCCATTTGAAGTATGTCCATCCACCATCTGAACACTGATAACGAGTATAGATGCTGTCATGTGGTTCATGGCACGGGTACTGGACCGCAGAAGATGCCTATGTTGTGCATTTGAATCCTTCATGTGCTGTAACTGTTCCTTTAGGCCAGGGTACCTCCGATCTGTGGAATAGCAGAATGCGACTCTACCTGTTTCTTGAAAGCTTCTAGTAATCACTCTTGTCCCTCTTCTAGTTTTGCTATGCTTTAGTGTAGAGTTGTTAAGGGTGGAATCTTCGCTATGTAAGTGTGATATAATTTTGAATGTAGGGGGAGAAGGGAGAGAAAGCTGAAGAAGGAAAGACGGTTGATTTGAGCTGTGTTTGTGACATCTTTACATGGTGACGAGTGACTCTGTGCAGGGAACAGACATTAACACATCCCTGGATTTATGAAAAGGAAGCTGATGAAGAGCTTCTCATGAGAATACTTCTGTTTGTGAACGCGTTCGAGGAGGTTGGTACACTGCCTCGCTACAAATGGTGAAGGTATGAGGACTACAGAAAATTCATTTTTGTCAAGTGATTTTTGCCGAAACTAGCTGGAAAGCCAGGCACGAGCTGGGAAGTAACTGCTGCATGAGCACAAGGCATCAGGGGTGTGCGGATTGAGCCGCGCTGCATTTGTGCTGAAGCCGTTCTAAAGCGCGAGGCACCAGCGGAGCAGGCAGTTTGAGTGTGCTGGATAGACGCTGAAGTCGCTTTGAAAGAGCGAGCCTTCCACTCTACAAGGGCAAGGCATTAGCGGAGCGCAAGCAGGTAGAGCACACTAGAGAGATGCTAAAACTGCTTTGAGAGCGCGAGCCTTTCCGCTCTGCTAGCGTGAGGCCGCTCTGATGAATTAAGGAGGCCGGATGAAATACTTCTGAGCATCGTGTATTAATTGCGGTGGGTTACTAATGTCTTGTTACTTACCGGTAATCTTCATTACCCCGATTAGGGTCCTCCTCGTCCCAGTCCTTATACAGTGAGGCAGACCTGCCTCCAAACAGCCAATCAAAACGTTAGAAACAACCAAAAGCTAAAGGTCATTTAAGCCCCTCCCACCCACCGCCATGCCTGTTATCAACAAGTCCCGGACACAAACACAGCGGGAGGGAGGGAGGGAAGAGGACTGGGACGAGGAGGACCCTAATCGGGGTAATGAAGATTACCGGTAAGTAACAAGACATTACCCCCTCATGGGTCCTCCTCGTCCCAGTCCTTATACAGTGAGGAACTCACAAGCAGAGAACCAAGAAGAAAAAACGCAGGACACCAGGGATCCATGCAAAAAGTATATAACTTTTAATCAAATAAATGATCAACGAACAGCAGCGTTCAGAACGCCCACGGCAAAACTGTCAGATGCATGCAAAACATCAAGCCGATAATGCCGAACAAACGTGTGATAGGATTGCCAAGTGGCCGCCCTACAAATCTCCTGGATAGAGACCCCCGCCGCCTCAGCCCAGGAAGCGGACACAGAACGTGTCAAACGACCCTGCACCTGACACGAAGGAGGCAGATCCACAGACTTATAGGACTGGCAGACCGCCAAACACACCCATCTACTGATTGTGGAAGTGGAAACCTTCTTCCCCTTAGCCACACCCCCACAGGAGACAAACAGGGCAGGAGAAAGCCGAAACCCCAGCGAACGCTGCAGTTAAATCTGAAGAGCCCTGCGAACATCCAAAGAAGAGGGAACAAGGGAATCCCCCTCCGTAGGTAAATCAGAAAGCACCACCTCCTGTTGCAAATGGAATTTGGAAGGAACCTTAGGTAGAAAAGCCGGATCAAGCCGTAAAACAACCCGATCCTGCAAGAACTGCAATAAGGGAAAGAAATGAGCAAGGCACGCAAGGCACCCAACTCACCCAACCGATGAGCGGAGGTGATGGCGAGCAAAAAAGCCACCTTAGCGGACAACCACAACAAGTCCGCCTCCAACAAGGGCTCAAAAGGGGGAAACTGCAGACCCCGCAAAACAGTAGGCAAATCCCAAGAAGGCACGAGCACAGGAGAGACCGGACGACGAAGCCGAAAGCTCCGAAGAAGACGACTCACCAAAGGGGCAACAACCTCCAAGGAAGCCCCAGGAACCCGACAAGCACGAACCGCCGCCCACTGAGCAGACAAAGTGGAAGGGGAAAGGCCCTTTAAAAAGCCATCCCGGAGAAAATCCAGCACAGAAGCAGGATCCCCAAGCACAGGATCCACACCATGTGAAGAACACCAAGAGACAAAAGAGCCCCAATGACGACCATAGCATTTAAGGGTCGAAGGCCGATGGGACAACTGGATGTCACGAGCCACCACAGAAGAACAGCCCAAAGACTCAAACGTCAACCGCTCAAGAGCCAGGCCGTCAGCTGCAAACAATGAAGGCAAGGCAGAGACAGGAGCGGAAACTGAAGAGGAGCAGGAACCAAAGGAAGCCGGACAAACCGGCCCCCTGCCAGCCGCAACAGGAGAGGAAAACAAAGGCGGCGATGCCAGAAGGGAGCAATCAATAGGACCGACACCCTCTCCCCCCGAATCTTCTGTAGCACCCTCGGGAGGAGGGGAATAGGAGGTAAGGCATACAGAAGGCCCGAAGGCCAGGGAATTGAAAGAGCATCCACCGCCCAAGCCTGAGGACACATCACCTCCGAAAAAAACCGGGGGATAAGAGCGTTGTGAGGAGAGGCAAAGAGATCGATCCAGGGAGTCCCGAACCGAAGACAAAGGGACTGGAACAGGGGAAGAGAGAGATGGTACAGAACAGAGGAAGGAAGGTTGCGGCTCAAAGCGTCCGCATGAAAATTCAACTGCCCCAGAATGTACACAGCCCTCAAGGCCAGCAGGTGAGATTCCGCCCAAGCACAAATCATGGAGGCTAACAGATTCAGAGACGTGCACTTGGTCCCCCCCTGATGGTTCAAGTAACAACGAGCCACCTGATTGTCGGTATGAACCAACAGATTCGTCCCGTGGAGATGAACCTGAAAGAACTGCACCGCCTCCCAGATGGCCGCCAACTCCCGCCAGTTCGAGGGACGGGCGCTGTCCCCCCGAGACCACTGAGCCTTGGCCTCCAAGGACCCCAACCTGGCCCCCCAACCCCAAAGACTGTCATCCTTGGTCAACAAAAGGGGAGGTGGAAGACAAAACCGCACCCCCTTCTTCAGATTAGAAGTGCAAAGCCACCAGTCCAAGTCCCGAACCAGAGCAGGAGAGAGAGGAACCAGAGTCTCGTAATCCGCCCGGGAGGAGTCCCACCGAGCCAACAGATGAGTCACCAATGGCTTGAGATGGAGGCGAGCCCAAGGAACCACAGCAGTGGTGGCAGCCATCAACCCCTGGACCCGCAACCAAACACGAGCTGGGGCAGAGGGACGACCCAACAGATCCCGCAACAGACTCTGCAGGGAAAGGATCCGAACAGGAGGGAGAAACACTGCCCCCAGAGAGGTGTCGAACAGACCCCCGATGAACTGCAGTCTCTGAACAGGATCCAGATGAGACTTGGCCAGATTTAACTTGAACCCCAGTTCCCGGAACAAGGTCAACATAGCCTCCACTGCCAGAAGAGCCTTAGGAAAGGAGGAAGCAGAGATCAAACAATCATCAATATAGGGAAACACGGAGAAACCCCTACACTGCAAAACCCCCACAGCAGGAGCCAATACCTTGGTAAAAGTCCTGGGAGCAGTGGAGAGGCCGAACTGCAAGACCTGAAACTGGAAATGCATCCCCTAGACAGCAAACCTCAGGAACCGCTGACTGGCAGGATGGACTGGAATGTGAAAATAAGCGTCTTCCAAGTCCAGAGAAGCCAAAAAATCGCCCTCCTGGATGAGGGGAATGACGGACTGTAAGGTGACCATCCGAAAATGATCCAACCGCACCAACTTGTTCAAAGTTCGAAGATTCAGAATCGGGCGGAAGGAACCATCTGGCTTTGGGACCAGAAACAGATGGGAATAGAACCCCAGGCCCACTTCCTCCACTGGAACCGGTACAACAGCCCCCTTTGACAACAACATGGCGACGCCGGACAACATGGCAGACCGCCTCACGGGATCTCTTGACAACAGGGCAACCCGAAAGCAATCCAGAGGGGGAGGGCCCAGAAGGGATCTGGTAACCCAACCTGATGACAGACAAGACCCACTGGTCGGAAATCAGAGCTGACCAACGGTCCAGAAACAAACGGAGCCGAGCCCCCACAACGGCATAGTCACTTTTGTCCCGCACCAGAGGGATTCTGCTGCTGTTGCTGAGGCTGGGATTTAAAATGGAACGCGGCCCCCTGACCACGGGCCCGACCACGAAAGGGCTGAGAAGACAAAGCCCCCTGAAATCCCTGCTTATGAAACAAGCATTTGCAATGCAACAGGTCTCGCATCAGTTAGAGTTAGAGTTATTGGGGTTGTAATTACAATGTTGCTGAACGGTTGTGTGGAGTTTAATGAATGTATTTCACAGATAAGTAGGTATGTATGTGTAGTAAGTATGTGGATGTATAACTTATGTTGCAGCTAGTGATGGTGGCAAGAGGAGTAATTAGCAGTAGTGTGCAGTGTTTGAGTACTGCAAGGAATAGTTGCTGGGTGTTTAAAGCATATGTAGCATTAGCAAGGGTAGTAATAATGTGAATGACAGTTGTGTTAGAGTATCAGTTGTAGTATTGTGTAGTGGTGTAACAAGTAGTTATGTGTTTGTGTATAGCAGTATATAGTGTAGTATATGTTTTTGTGTGTTGTAGGCATGAGGTGTTTGTAGATTAACAGATGCAGTACAATTGTTGGTGTTTTAATACTGTTTTATTAGACATTTGTTTTATGTGGTGCATAAACAATTTGCAGTAAAAAGTTAGTGAATTATGTCTATATACAGTTTTTATAGCATTTGTGTTACATTAAAGCTGCTCAATTAAATTGCGTACTACTTTGGAAATGCATTTTATGTGGCCGCATGTTGCACTTTATTTATTAAGGGCAAAATTAAAATGTTACCTCTGTCTGTTTGTCTGTGTGGCCAAGAGAAATTATTTTTATATATGGTATACCGGTAATATTCCTGTGGGTTATGAGAGCGTCGCATATAGGTGCGTTAGAAAAACACCAGCCAGAACTATTGCGTGAGTTAACCTGAAAAGGCACTTTAAAAAGACGGAGCGGCCGTCATGTGCTGAAAGGGAGCTAAATGAACATGGAAGCAAGGAAATTGCAGGAAACCACTCCTGGACAGCTTTCCTAGTCAGCATCCTCCCGCCAGCCGGGGACACTTCCGGCAGCGGCTTGAAACACGTACAGCGTCCGTCCATAGCCATGCTGGGCTCTGACCAGCACCGGCACACAATGGAGGGAGGAGGGGCCCGACGGGGGGAGGGAGGGAGGGAGGGAGCGAGCGAGGGGCGAACGGGAATCCGTGTCTTAAGCCGCTACAAATTAGCATGTGAGATAGTAAGAAAGCGCTGGAGGGCAGGTGTCTGGCCCGTGAAAAGTATGTTGGTAGGCAAGTTTTAACCAGTTGCTGTGGTTCATATTAAGAAATACACTGAGGCTGCCTAAAGAGGGTATAATAATTGCTGCATGCATCATAAATTGCGTACTACTTTGGAAATGCATTTTATGTGGCCGCATGTTGCACTTTATTTATTAAGGGCAAAATTAAAATGTTACCTCTGTCTGTTTGTCTGTGTGGCCAAGAGAAATTATTTTTATATATGGTATACCGGTAATATTCCTGTAGGTTATGAGAGCGTCGCATATAGGTGCGTTAGAAAAACACCAGACAGAACTATTGCGTGAGTTAACCTGAAAAGGCACTTTAAAAAGACGGAACGGCCGTCATGTGCTGAAAGGGAGCGAAATGAACATGGAAGCAAGGAAATTGCAGGAAACCACTCCTGGACAGCTTTCCTAGTCAGCATCCTCCCGCCAGCCGGGGACACTTCCGGCAGCGGCTTGAAACATGTACAGCGTCCGTCCATAGCCATGCCGGCCTCTGACCAGCACCGGCACACAATGGAGGGAGGAGGGGCCCGACGGGGGGAGGGAGGGAGGGAGGGAGCGAGGGGTGAACGAGAATCCATGTCTTAAGGCGACACAAATTAGCCTGTGAGAGAGTAAAAAAAGTGCTGGAGGGCATGTGTCTGTCCCGTGGAAAGTATGTAGGTAGGCAAGTTTTAACCAGCTGCTGTGTTTCATATTAGGAAATGCACTGAGGGTGTCCAAAGAGGGTATAATAATTGCTGCATGCATCATAAATTGCGTACTGCTTTGGAAATGCATTTTATGTGACTGCATGTTGCACTTTATTTATTAAGGGCAAAATTAACATGTTGCCTGTGTCTGTTTCTCTGTGTGTACTAAGAGAAATTATTTTTATATATGGTATAGCGATAATCCTGTAGGTTATGAGATCGTCGCATATAGGTGCGTTAGAAAAACACCAGCCAGAACTATTGCGTGAGTTAACCTGAAAAGGCACTTTAAAAAGACGGAACGGCCGTGATGTGCTGAAAGGGAGCTAATAGAACATGGAAGCAAGGAAATTGCAGAAAACCACTCCTGGACAGCTTTCCTAGTCAGCATCCTCCCGCCAGCCGGGGACACTTCCGGCAGCGGCTTGAAACCCGTACAGCGTCCGTCCATAGCCACGCCGGGCTCTGACCAGCACTGGCACCCAATGGAAGAAGGAGGGGCCCGACGGAGGGAGGGAGGGAAAGTGCGCCATGCGTGCACTGTGCTGAAACGCCGCGAGCAAAAGAGACGCCGTACGCGTGCACATCTCCTGTCCGGGCAGGCACGGCAAACAGGAGACAGGGAGGGAACAAACGTGCCTCCCTTCCAATCAAAAGCGCGCATTTTTGACACGCAGCAATGCAAAGCATGGGTGGAGCTTCCACCCCGCTTCCGAGGCAAAACCGACGACAATAGATCTCGCAAGCGACAGCGCATGCGCTGCGTCGCTAGGCGAGACCTAAAAATGACTTCTTCTTAAGCACAGGCTGAAAAGGCTTCAACATTTTCTTCTCCTCCGCAGAGCGCTGTACCATCGCATTCAAAGCGTCCCCAAAGCGACGGGGACCCTCAAAAGGCAACTTATGGAACAAGGCCTTCTGAGTAGCCTCAAGAAGCCAAGGCTTGGTCCAGAGAGACCTCCTACCAGCCACCGCCACCCCGGCAGCTGAGGAGAAGGCCCACAAGGAATCAAAAGTTACATCCGAGAGGAATTGCGCCAAGACCTCCATCTGAGCCAACACAGGAGTAGGGTCCCCCTGAACCTGCAGACAGTCAAACAACTTCTCAAAATCCTTCAGAAGGACCTGTGAGGCATAGGCCGCATAAGTGCTAGCACGGACCCCAAAATGAGAAGCCGCATAAGAATGCTTGAGAGCAGACTCCACCTTCCGCTCCACCGGGTCCGTCAGAGAAGCCTCCTCCGATGACAAAGAGGAAGAGGAAGCGGAAGCCATAGAGGACAAAAGAGAATTGACTTTGGGAACCGCTGGAAACTGGGTGTCAAAGTCCGCCAGGCGATACCGCTTCCCCAGAAAGCGAGGGATACCCTGCTTATCAACTTCAAGCCATTCCTTAGTCAGTATATCCTTCAGGACATCATAGAAGGGAAGGTCATCCACCACAGAGGAACTATACTGGGCGTAAAACCCCTCTTCAGACAATGCTTTAGGGTCAAAACCAAGCACCTCCCGAATATGGACCAACATGTCCGAAAAAACCTTGCCCTGGACGTATTTTCCCTTAGGGGAATTGTCCATGTCCTCCTCATCATCCTTGGACCTCTTCGCTGCAGGATCCAGCAGCGCAGACTGGACAGCAGAATTGATCAATTCTTGCAAGTCAGCCCTATAAATCTGCAAAACGTCATCTTCTTGCAGGTCCTGGACATTATGCTGCTTGGAAACTGCCTTTGCAGGCACCGGAGAAGAAGCCCCCTCACTCATGGCGAGTAAAAAAGGAGCAAACCCCACAGGAAACTCCCAACACACACAAAGGAAGTGCCCAGCAACCTCCATTAAATACTGCCCCCAAACACCAAGTCTTGTAACGTGAGACCAGAAAAACCAACAAAAAGGCAGCCCTGCAGTCTCCACCCACAGCCACATACATCAAACATGGGGGGCCAGACGCCGCTTGTAACCCCCAGCGCCGGAACGACCCGGAGCCAGGACATCAGGAGAGCTCCCCGCTCAAGCCCAGCACATGCGCAGGGAGCGTCCTGACCCCGGAGCAGGAGCGCGGCCGACCGGAGCATCGGTACGGCCGTGCAGGGACACAAATCAAATAGCAAACAACACATAAAAATTGACCTTTTCTAATCTTTTAAAAAAAATTGGTTATGAAAGACTCACGGCACCGCAACTATTCCGCAGGAAAACCGGAACAGAAACAGGAAACACGGAGCACCAGCGTTCCGACCGCCGTCGAAGCAAGAAAAAAACAGGCATGGCAGTGGGTGGGAGGGGCTTATATGACCTTTAGCTTTTGGTTGTTTCTAGCGTTTTGATTGGCTGTTTGGAGGCAGGTCTGCCTCACTGTATAAGGACTGGGACGTGGAGGACCCATGAGGGGGTAATGGGACCATAAAGGACTATAAAGGAAACAAGAGTTACCTGTGAATCGATCTGAGTAGAGTAAACGTCTTCCCTGAATTAACTACCACTGAAATGTGAGGCATAACCATTGGCAAACATCAAGTGCAGACAACTTCTTCTTCGGTGATTAGAGGAATGGACGTAAGCAGAAGTAATTCAAGGGAACAATAAGAGAATAAGAAGAACCACAGTGTTTTTAGGTTAGATTTTTATTAGTTTGTTCTTTTAGTTCAATATATTAGATTTTTATTTTAAATTGTTATTTTGGATTTTTTTTATTCTCTTTGTAGGTCTTTGCGGATCAAAACATGGCATCACCCTCGCCATTCTTGCCAACTCCTGGTGGACCTCCAGTATCCTGGAAGCAGGGGGAAAAATTGTTTTAACTTATAATTTAGCTAGCGGTGGGGATAAGTATGGACCAGTAAGGAGACAAGTAATTTTATTGCATCACTTGGGTGGTGAAGAAAGGAGGTCATATGAAGCCTTGCCGAAAATATCCTTGGGAATGGGTGATGGGCAGCCATGTAATGTTTATGAAATAACATTGAAGATGTTGGACTTGCAGTTCACACCTAAGACTAATGTGGTTCTCGAACGGCATACGTTTTTCTCTAGAACTCAGAGAATGGATGAAGGTATTGCATCCTATGTGGCCACTTTGAGGGGGTTAGCCATATCTTGTCACTTTGAACAGTTATCGGACTCGCTGATCAGAGACCAAATAGTGAGATGCACTAACATTAAAAGTGTGAAGGACAAGCTCTTGATGAAAGACCCTACTTTAGAGGAGGCTATACAGATAGCCAAGAGTATGGCATTGTGGATAAAAGAGATGGAGGATGGTGATCACAGCCGAAAGAATGAAGTTAGCGAGGTAGCAGAGGATAGTAAAGTGAAGATGAGAATGCATTAAGAGGGGGTAGATAAGAAAAGCAGTGGCATAAAACAGAACTATGACACTTTTACTGAAAGTACGAAATGGTATAACAACACTTTCAGGGAAATAAAGTGTTTCTGTTGTGGGACGCCAGGACATATAGCTTCCAGCACAAGGTGTGCTGCTAGAAACATATTATGCAGAAATTGTGGAAGCAGAGGACACCTTGCAAAGGTGTGTAGGACAAACGTGATATAGGAAAGTACAAAAAATTAGCCAGGTTGTTCATTATTTATACAAAAGTGTTCGAGAAAATAGTTTTAACCATAGAAGAAGAATGTGATAATGTGGCAGAAAATGTGAATGAAGGGAAGATATCAGTGTCAGAGGGGCAGTAGGTAAAAACGGAAAGTGCATACACATTAGACTAACCATATTGTGAGGTCACTGTCGATAATAGACCATTAAAAGTGCTTGTGGACTAACGAAGTCTTTATACGCTTTTATCTAAGAAGACATATGAAGGAATAGGGTTGGATGGTAATGCATCGTTGGAGAAGTCTGACATCAAGGTGGTTGGATATGGAGGCAAAAGGATTGAAATACTGGAAATGAGGTGGATGACTATCAAATTCAATGGGGACGGTGTTAATGGACGAGTTTATGTAACCAATTGCCAGACTTATTGGGATGGCTTCATCAAAGAGACCTGAACATCATCATAAATCCTAATGCTAAAGAACCAGTAATGTTAATTGTTAGACTTGGAATCTTTGACATGGTTTCCCCAGACTTTTTTGCCTCTACCTTCTGCATTTTTTGACTAAGTGATGGATTTAGGTTTTTGCTGGCTTAGATGCTTTGGGCATTTTGCCACTGCTGATCAGTGTCACAGTGCAGTGCTCCCTGTGTTAATTGTAAATATGATTGGTTATCCATAATTAGCATATTTGATTTGCTGGTAAGTTTCTAGTAAAGTGCACTGAGTGTGCCAGGGCCTGTATATCAAATGGTACTAGTTGACCTGCAGCACTGCTTGTGCCACCCACATGAGTAGCCCTGTAAATCTATCTCAGACCTACCACTGTAGTGTATGCGCGCGCAGTTTTAAATTGCCATGCCGACCTGGCAAGTGCACCCATTTGCCAGGCCTCAACCTTCCCTTTTCTTACATGTAAGGCACTCCTCAGGTAAGCTCAAGGTGCCCCCATGGGCACGGTGTAGTGTATGTAACAGATAGGACATGTGCTGGTGTGTTTTACATGTCCTGATATTGCAATACTGCCAATTTCGTTTTTCACTATTCAAAGGCTATCTGTCCCATAGGCTAATATAGGAGTTACTTTGTAACATCTTGCAAGTATAACTATCTATTTGGACAAGATAGAGAAATGGAGTTTAGGCTCTCTTAACTCAGAATTTACTAACCCTACTTCTAATCTGCTTATGATAGTCTTTCAAAGCCTTGCGATAAATAGTTTAATCATGAATGCTATAATATTGATGCCAACGGCACTCGAGATGCTAACAAGACTTTTCAGCATCCAAAGCTCTTGGTTAAATTATTTAGCTGAGGGTTTAGGCCGTTTAGCTGTGTGACTCGTCACTGGTGCAATACGGTCAAGCGCATCTGTGACCAAAAAATCTAGTTGTGAATTGACTGCTTCCACCTCACCACATAAAGTTGGGCGACTTGACGCCAAACCCTCCATTTAGGTGGGAGGGGATGACCTTCCTCCATCTTGGTGATTTATTCTGCCTACCTAAGATTGCACTCAAGATAAGACTAGGTGCAGAAATCTGAAAAGGTATGGCCCAGTGGTCCGACCAAATAAGGGGGATACGAGGATCCACCACTACTCCTGAAAAATTAGAGAAGATTGGATCTAACGTGTGGCCCATCTTATGCGTGGGCGCATGCACCAGTTGGACACATTGAAGAGCTTCTAGATCTTCTATAAGCATGGTAGCCGACTTACACCTTGAGTCTTCCATATGAAGATTCAAATCCCCCAGAACTAGAAAATGGGAATAATGCAATAGAAAAGAGGGCAAAGTATCAGCCAATGCGTTGACAAATTCGAAATCAGACCCGGTGGACGATAGATCAGAAACCCCGCTGGGGTAAAATTGCCATATAGAGCCAGAGTAAAAAGAGCTGCATCACAGCCCACAATATTTATCTCAAAAAAGGTACAATAAAAAGTTTGTCTAAAAATAATAGCAATCCCTCCCTCCTTTGAGTCTATCTATCAAGTCTCACGATTGCATATCCCTGTGGAATGCAGTTAAAATATCCGGCGCCGAATGTTTAGTAAGCCATGTCTCAGAAAGAAATAGCCATTATAACATAATGGGGTAACCCAAGGAAATGTCCACGGACCTGGGTAACAATTGGTATAGAAAACAGTTGGTCCTAGACTAATTTATCATACAGTTAAATTGTATAACATTCATAATTCGAAAAACACATTAGGGATGCATTTGATTAGCATACAGTCATGAATACATACAAGGTTACTTTTAAAAGATGTATATATGCGCACTCTCAAAAAACGCAATGGCACCCATTGAATTTCAGAAAAGAGGACTGTTTAATTTCTATATTACAAGTACTCATTAGGTAAACAAATCGCCATATTCAGTAGCAAGATGAAAGGTTGCTCCAAAGGGGGAGGAAAAGAAGTGTGCTCATGTGTAGGACAGATAAGATAGGAGAAGAAGGGATTCAAAACACATCCAAAGGAGAATCAATTGTAATTGTTATACATCATAAACAACTGGCTATAGTCTATAGCAAGGCCAGTTTGTTGTTCGGGCCTGCCCCTTACAAGTCGTTCTAGTCGTTTTTATATAATACTTTCAAAACAAGGTACACAGAGAAACATCATCTGTGGATTGGGCAGGGTAGGGATGGTGTAGGGTACAGGCCCACTGGGGAGAAAGTGTTGACGTTTCGACCCTGGTGCATAGAGGGTAAGTTGCATCCTCAGCTCACGGGTCTTCTTCAGGACAGGGGAGGAGAGAGGGCAACCTATATATAGATGTCAGTTGGGATAGTCCGGTCACTGCCCCCAATTGGTGGGAAGTCCGCACAATGGTTGCGGTGTAGCATATGAGGCTGTCAACTCCTTAAATTGGAAAGACTTTCTCAAGGTTGAATTAATCGCCCACAAATTATCTCGGTTCCAAATTCCAAATGCAGCCCACGTCGTCCATGTCTCTTCGAGTAAGACAGCCTCACATGCTACACCGCAACCATTGTGCGGACTTCCCATCAATTGGGGGCAGTGACCGGACTATCCCAACTGACATCTACATATAGGTTGCCCTCTCTCCTCCCCTGTCCTGAAGAAGACCCGTGAGCTGAGGATGTAACTTACCCTCTATGCACCAGGGTCGAAACGTCAACACTTTCTCCCCAGTGGGCCTGTACCCTACACCACCCCTACCCTGCCCAATTCCACAGATCATGTTTCTCTGTGTACCTTGTTTTGAAAGTATTATATAAAAACGACTAGAACGACTTGCAAGGGGCAGGCCCGAACAACAAACTGGCCTTACTATAAACTATAGCCAGTTGTTTATGATGTATAACAATTACAATTGATTCTCCTTTGGATGTGTTTTGAATCCCTTCTTCTCTTATCTTATCTGTCCTACACATGAGCACACTTCTTTTTCCTCCCCCCCTTTGGAGCAGCTTTCATCTTGCTACTGAATATGGCGATTTGTTTACCTAATGAGTAATTGTAATATAGAAATAAAACAGTCCTCTTTTCTGAAATTCAATGGGTGCCATTGCGTTTTTTGAGAGTGCGCATATATACATCTTTTAAAAGTAACCTTGTATGTATTGATGACTGTATGCTAATCAAATGCATCTCTAATGTGTTTTTCGAATTATGAATGTTGTACAATTTAACTGTATGATAAATTAGTCTAGGACCAACTGTTTTCTATACCAATCAGAAAGAAATAGAGCGTCTGGCCAATGGTCCATTAAAAAAATCAAAGAGCTACATTTTATGCTTCGCGAGAGAACGACAGTTGAGCACATAGCAGTGTGCCCTAACTAAATTGGACTGGTTCTCACGTCCTCCCAAAGGCCCTGCTTGCGGTGCAGAAAATAGAAATTCACACCTACCACAGCATCATAGTGTAGCAGATAACTTTTTTTCACAACTCTCAAGCTTCTTCTAAAAATCAGACTATCTAACACTACATCCTTATTACCACCCACAGCATCATTATCATACATCCTAACAACATCACTACACTTCTCTCCTATCACTCTATCCTTCAGATTTTCCTTGCAATGACAAGAAACTACTGCACGCCCCTTACTCCATATTCTCCCATCATGAGTTTTGATAACAGTTTTTTAATAGTTTTCTTAATTTCGGTTCCGGAGGAGCATCAGGCTTTTTCCAGTTCTCGCAACCTGTGAATATCAACTTCTCCTTTAGAAATTATTTGAGTTATACTTCTAAAAACATAATTTTTCTCAACCCCTTGACTCCAGTCATCTTCAGACTCCACACCATCCACAATTATGTCTTCATCTTCCCATCCTTGTTCCACACATTCATTGGAAAAGATAGTCTTATCCACTTCTTCATTTTTGGTGTCTAAACAAGACAATCTGCAGGGTAATTGTTTACTGAGCTTATTATCCATCTGTGAATTCTTGATGAAACACAGTTCAACCATTTTTTAAAACTACGTCTACTAACTGTTTGTGGTCAGTTGACAGTTCCCACAGAAAACTCCTGACTCCGTTGAGTGCTCACTATATACTGCCAATGACTCACGCTTTATAAAGACCGAATAGTTTTGCTCAGCACCACAAAGAGCTCGAAAGGCATATGGAATACTTTGCTCCTTGACTTATTTTTGGAATTAATTATGCTGCCAAATCTTTTGTGCTAGCATCTCTAAGTATGTATCTTCATCCTGAATAAACGGTTATAAGCAAGGTGCCTTGTCCAGCTCCTCTTTCACTACCACAAACTCTTTTCTAAATTTTCCATCCAGTTGAAAATTTCTCCTATTCAATAATTTTCTCACACACAGAGTTTTCCATAATATTCAACCACATCAAGAAATATTAATAACTCGTCTGTGCTAGATAGTTAATTTAATGATTTTATGGTCTTTACCTTTTCTTTCTTAGGATTTACTTCTTCTCCAGTAAACATATACCCTAGATAGTTCACCGTTTTGATGCCAAATTTACTCTTCTCAGCTTTCAAAATGAAATCTGCTTCTTGTAATCTCCTGAATACTACACAAACTGTTTTGTTATGCTCTTCCATTGTCCTGATAGCATTTAACTCCTGGAAAACCCTTACAAACTGACATAATAGCTTTCTCAAATATACAGAGGCTGCCAAAATTAAACCAAATGGCATTCGTCTGAACTCGAGTGCTCCTAAATGTGTTATGAATGCGGTTATTTCTTGTAAGTCCTTCTCCAACACTACATGGTGGTACACAGAAACTAAATCAATCCTAGTGATATTTTTGTTTCTCTTGCGAAGGAGGAAATCATCTCTTCTATGCTGGGAAACAAAAATGTATCTGCCACTACCTCTCTATTGAGCGCCCTTAGATTAATACATTAGTGAGCTTCTCCATTGGACCTACAAGATACTGAAACAGGGGGTAGCTACTTGCTCACCTCCACTGTTTCAGTAATTCTGAAAGAATACAACCTGTCCAATTCTCACCTCACTGGTTCCGTTACACTTAACAGTAAACTTCTGTCTAGCTCACCTCGGAACAGCTTCTTTCTTCATCCTTATTCCATGTTTATACCCTTTCAAACATCCCAAGCATTAACTAAAGAGTTATTTAAACCTAGATTCAAATAGCCTTTTTCCGATTCTATCTCATTAACCTGAACTTGTGGTCTTGCATTGGGATTTTAAATTATCCCCAGTTCCTCTTGAAGTGCCCACCCAATTAAGTTGTCTCCTTTCTGTGACACATACACTTCACATACAATGTGTCTATTTTTCACTTCTAAACATGCTTCAAAGTACCCAACATTTTTATCGGAACTCCCCCATATCCTCCTGGTTTTATATCCATTCTTTTAAAACTCTTTTTATGACTAAAACTTTTTTCATAAGTACTTCTCGAGATGATCGTGACATATGAACAAGAGTCACATTTCATTTTGATTTCTACCATCACCCAAAATCTTTTCTGTAGGATGCTCTTTTGATGCTTGATTAACTTGTAACACTACTTCGACATAGATTTCTTGCACCTCCTTTCTTACATTCTTTCTTTCCCTACTCCTACAACATTGACTAAAATTACCTCGCTTGCCACAACTGTTGCACATAGCATGTGCTGCTGAACACTCTTTGTCATTTGCCATGTGTCTTATTTTGCCACTTCAAAAACATTCACCCTTAAACATCGAATTGATATTTCTTTTCTCTTCTTTTCTTACTACACACATCTTCCTTCACCTCCTGAATTGTTAACTTCACTTCTCGATTTTCATTTAGCTCTCCTACAAACATTAACGTATTCTTTACTCTCTTGGCATTTAAAAGTGCTTCTTCCAATGGTGCTTTGTTGTTCATCCATAGTTCCTCTGTTATTTTATCACTATTACATTATAACAACAAATGATCTCTTATCCTCTCCCCTGTAGTGTTTCCAAACTTGCAACTGGACACTTTCTTAAACTTGTGACTCAATCTTCAACAGACTAATCTTGCCCTTGAACTCTTAGCCCAAAATGAATATCTCTCTAAGATAGGGCTGATTCACTGTAAATAACAAATGTCAAGTTTTTTTGTTTCATCTTCCTGACATTACTCTGTAAGGCTCTCCAAAACCTCCTTTCCTTCTGGATTTGACTAGAGAACTTCCTAGAGACATTTTGGTCAATGTTCCAGTCCCGCCCTATTTAAGGAAATGATGTTGAAGGTATTCTAATCTAAGTATGCTTTTGAATTTCAGGGGTCAAAGGTATTCATTCTACAAGACCTGAGGTAAATGACTTTGACTAAAAGAAAGTTTATAAGGGAAGTCATTAATTACTTGACCCAGACACATACTTTAGGGCTAGCCTTTGAATGGGAAGAAAAAGCCTTCCAGATCAAAATTTGCACTACCAAAGTACAACAATATACTGAACATGCAATACAACTGGTGCAGGAAATGACAATCTTTTGCAAGGTATACCACTAGATTTATGCCCTATCGGTTTTTGCTGGCTATAGACTTCTGTGCTCTTTAGCCCTACTAACCAGTATTAAAGTGCCTGTGCTCTCCCTTTTAATGTGGTTGAATTGGTACATTTAACTTACCTACAAGTCCCTAGTATATGGTACCAAGGTGTACCCAGGGCCTGTAAGTTAAATACCACTAGTGGACTGAAGCACCTATTGTGGCATTCACTACAGTGGCAGTGTAAACATGGCTTCAGGCCTACCATTGTAGCCTGACTGGAGCAGTTTAAAAGCTGTAATTCCACTTATCAAAATAAACCCTTTTGTCAGATCTAAACTTTCTTTTTGTATATTACTAAGTCACCCTAAGTAGGCCTTATAGCCCATAAGGTAGGGTGCATGGTATTTAAAAGTAGGGAGTTAATCTTAAACAAGTCTTTACAGTGATTAGCACCCAAAAGCTATTTTACTGTAACATGGTTGGCTGTTCCATAGAGAAACACTGGGATACACTATTACATTTAATAATGGTAACTTCAGCTGGGAACACACCTAGATCTGTCATTTTTGGACTGTTATTAAAAGCCCTATTCATTACTGAAGTCAAAGTTTTAAAAATAAGGAAAATGTTGTTTTAGAAATGTATATTTTCCCTGCCCAAAGCCTCTGAAGGCTAATTTACAGTAGCCTCCAGCTGCAGCATTATGAGTGTACAAGCCCTGAATGAGTTGTGAAAACTGGTCTGAGAGCAGTGCAAAGACATGGGAGTGGGGAGGTGTTTCTGGTCGTCTGGCAGGATTATTGTTTGGGCAGTGCCAGGGACCTTAATTAACTTCAAAGGGGCCTGCCAGTCACAGGCAGATGTCAGATGAAACCTAGACAGGCTCCTTCTTTTGTTCCCAAAGTCAGGCAGGCACCAATCCTAGTCGGGAGGGAGCTGTCCCCAGAACTGGTTGGAAATGACGAGGGAGGAGGGGTTGTTAATTTCTTTACCCACACCTCTGGGGTCGGCACAAAGGCTCTGCACAAGGGGAGAAGGGTTTCCCCATCTTAGATTTAAGTAGAAGGCGCTCTGTGGGATTGTTTGCAGTAGGGCACACAGTAAATGCTGCAAAAAAGGGAGGTTTAACCCTTGGGAGCTTTTACCTCATTGGTAAGGAAAGAACCGGAAGTCACCCTCACACACAAACTGGTGCTAATCATAAATGTGACATCCCCAGTACCCTCCTCAGCATACTATTGTACCTGAAGAAGATCAGAAGAGAACTAAACTTGATGTCTGAGACCTGAAATGAGCCTTAAAGGACTGGATCTGCTCTCTCTAGTACTCAGGACAAAGAAGTGGACTCAAAGCTATGGTCCTAGCCTTTAAAGCCCTGCACGGTATAGGAGCAAAATATATCTCCAGAAGAGTATCTTTCTATATGCCTGGCAGATCTCTTAGATCTGCCCATCAACATCTCTTGGTCATTCCTAAATATCTTAGAGCCCGCAAAGGCGGTCGCTCCTTTCAAGTGCAAGTGGCTGGACTTTGGAATAAGTTGCCTCTTCCACTTAGGCAAGTTACTAACCTGCTCGCCTTCAGGAAACAATTGAAAACTTGGTTGTTCCAACAAGCAATGTAACTATTTTTCCATTCTCTTCGGGTTCTTTTCTTTCCTTTCTCTCTTTTTCTCTTGGCATTTTGGTTTTCTCTGTCTTTAGCGCCGGGACACTCTTTCGAGTAGCTGTGCGCTTTAGAAATCTGCCCTAACATAACATAACATAACATAACAAGGGTGATACAGCTGACCCCCTGTCCAAGCTACTTGGACACACAAGCTACAATAGACCATTTCAGCAACTGTCCAGCTGAACAGATCCTACTGGACCTGCCCTGGACCCTGTTGGCCTCTGCTGGTTTGAGTCCTGACCCCCAAGTACTGTTCCTGAGTTCCTGGACCTTTTGACTGTATCTGGCAGGACGTCTCCTACCACCACAGAAAACCTGGAACTCAGAAACATTATGGCTCCAAACACCTCCTGGGGACAAAACTGCCAGGCCGATCTGACCAAGGTGTGTTGCAGCTGGGCTTAAGATTCAGGTTACAGGTTTGCCTGCTCGAACCTTCTCCGCAGCAGCAAATTTAATTCCGTTGGACCTCACAGGCAAGGTGTCTGGCCTAGTGGAGCCCTCTTCAGCTAGAGCCTGTAGCCTTGCCCCACTGGAGGCATCTGAGCTCCAAAAAAGTGTGAACAAAGAAATCTTTAACAGCTGAAGGTGCCAAAAGTATCCGACCAGCAAGGAATCTTCGTTGGGTGCAGAATTCAAATTTCTCCTGCTCTGATCTTTTCTGCCAAAAATCAAGAGCTTCACCACGACCTCGCCCAACTGCTATTTGGCCTCGTGGAGCCCTCCTCAGCTAAAGCCTTTTGCAAATTAATCTTAACCAAAAGTTCACATGTTGGCCCTTCTGAAAGAACTTAATGCTTAGAGACAATGTAGTTGTCTACAGGGCTACACACACATTTTTACTCATTCATTCCAGTGTACCGAAACATTTGGCATTCGTCACTAACTTCTCAGAAACATAAAAACACTTAAAAAGAAAGTGGGGTAACCATTACCAAAGCATCTTGATAACTGAGAGTTTCTGCATCCCACACAATCAAGCATCTATCAAGAAAACCGCGCTGATTAGCAGTCTAGAACAAAAGTCTCACTGCTGTAGATGAGAGTCAAACATGTTTATTCACACTATTCAACAGAGCATTCAGCTCAGTAGCTTCTTGTTAATCTCTATAAAACATATTCAGATTATGTCACACTAAGGGGTCTTAGGATGGCTTCAGTTCAGTCAACCAAGGCCTCTTTGGTAGCAGAAACAATAAAGTGGATGTTATTGTGGCGCCTTTCTAAACCTTACTGCAGAATCAGACCTGTGAAATGCAAAGGAGACCGTTTTGTAGTAAGGATGCTATAATGTCTTGGAGGCACGCAACATGCCAGTGATATCCACCTTATCATGCCTAGGATGTCCGCGCCTTGCCAGAGCCACCGTAATGTCTAAGATACCACAATATGCCAAAGATAGACACCTTATGCCAGGACTACTCTAAAGCCTAGACTGGTCACAAAATGACAGTCACTTTATAACAGGTAGGCTAGACACAATATAACAAGAAGGTAACCTTATGATTAGACTAGAAACAATATGACAAGGATGATCACTTTTTGCTAGGGCATGTATGTGTAGGATGGTCACCTTATTTCAAGCCCACCACGATGTATAGGATGCTCACACTTTACCGATGAGGGCCACACTCTGCCAGAGCTACTATAATGCCAAGAATGCCACAAAATGTAAATGAGGTGAATTTTATTCTATGCCACCATAATGTCTAAAATGCTCACAGTATACCAAGAGGGGGCACCTTATGCCCCGGCCACCATTATGTAACAATAGCTTTGATGACAACTATTATAAGGGGGCATTCACTGCCCATTCTACAAGGAGCCTACAGACTACTTACACACAGACATGAGACCTCACAATTTACCTGATGGTTGTTGCAGCTCTCACCTGTCAGTTCTTGCAGGGAGTGGAGGACCATCAGTAGTACCAGGAGCCCACCCACAGCCATGACATCATGCCTGACAGAGCTTAATTTTTGCAGGTAAATGCACATACACTCATTCTTGGGGACCAGGATTTATTTTTCATCATCAGATTATAATCCAGGGCAAGAGAGAGAATGAAAGAAAAGGGTGAGCGAATGATGAAGAACAAGACAGAAACACAATGACAAAGAGACAAAGTGACGACAAAGAACTTGCAAGAGTGAGCTAATGAAACAGAAAGGTTAGAGTCATGGAAGAAAGAGGTATGAGATGGAATCAAGACTAGCCCGCATTTGTATTTGGCAACGATGACATATGACAGCACCAGTGGTAGGCAGCTAAGAAATACTTTGTGGCCCAGATTTTGCGTTGGGGTTGCGTCAATATTTTGGCACAACCCCAAAGCAAAATCAAATTTGTTAAATATTGTAATGCACTCAAATGTACTCATGATAGACCTGCTAAACATATGTGAGGTTTTAAGATCTGATGTCACTTCCGCTGAGGCCATGGGTTGTGTTGCCACATGCGATGTAATGCACCGTGATGTCACTTCCTGTGATGTCACATTTGGTGACGTCACGCCCATTCTGCCTAACTTGGTGAGTACCCCCACTTCTTTTTTTAGGAGTTGAGCCTTGCCAGCGGGACTCTCTGTGTCATATATACTCTGGTGTGATGTCTGATGCCGATGAAGTGTGGCTGGAGCCATTTAGTGCCACCTGGTGCCGCTAGAGAGCTATTGCTGGGGAAATGTTTTCCATACTATCCCCAGTCTGACGCCTGGAGAATATCATACGGTGTGGAATTTGCATGGGAAAAAGTACCCAGATGAAGTACATTGGTGGGGGCTTTTGTCCATTCAGGGGTGTCTCTTGATAAGTGCTGATACTCCCTTCTCATGCTTTCCAATTCCCCCATTTCCTATTGCCCTCCCTTTCTTCTTCTTGAAGTGGGTTTAATAATATGATTTGAAGGCGTCATCTTTTATAGCAACTAGAAAATTGGAGGTTCCCTTGTTTTACGTGTGTGCTGTCGCTTAGTGGGATGGGGCAATTTGGCAGATTTTGGGGAGTTAATTTGAGGTATCTTGCCCTGTTATGTTTTATCTCAGTTGTTAAAGAAGTTGTTTAAGATAGAGTCAGCTGCAGGTGAGGCAAATGTAATTATTGGAAGGGATAATAAAGGGGCATATTTACGAAATAGAAAAGAGAACTTTAAATGGGCAAACACGTTGCCTGTCACCAATTGGTCATTACGGACACTGCTTCCAGTCCTGCACTTTTATATGAAAACCTCATGCATTCTGGGTATTGTAGTTTTGATTTCCTTCCGTTGGGCTAACACCTGGAATCAGTGGGTTGTAGGCGAAAAGTTCAGGACTGGAGGGAGTGTCCGTACGGACCTGGAGTGAGATGGGCGACCTTTTGACCAGATGGTGTCCCCACTCCACTATGAGGCTGGTGATGAGGATGTGGAGGGAACCGCTGTGAAGAAGGAGTAGGTGACATCACTAGCTCCCATTAAGTGATTTATACAAAGACCTGCGGCACAGAGGTGCGCAAGTCAACGAGAAACACGTTTATAATTCAAATCGTCGTTACAATTTAAATGTTAGCTCTAAAGCAAAGGCTAAGGTGACAGACAGGCTCACACACATGAGTCTAAACAGCATTTAAGATTCACAGGGCCCATGTTAAAGAAGATGGCCACAGAGGGTGAGAACAGGCCTTTAAACGTGCCTCTAGTCTTCCCCGTTTGAAAAACAAAGTCACTGTTCCGTTTGAAAAAGAAAGTCACTTTTCTGAGTTTACTTGACAAAACGGCCAGGATGTTAACAGTAAAGCGAGGACAATGAACCATTTGAATCAACTGCTGAAATATGCTTTATGTTCTTGAAAGCAGCCATCACATAAAGGGGAATTGTTTCTCGGGGACAATTCCAGTCTATCAAAAGTAGCAACGTTCACGCTGAAAGCAGTATTGTATTCACGTATTGAGCCGTCTTGCACTTCATTACAATGTTTCCTGTCATTTCCTCCCTGCTATGTCCATTCATTGTCTACCAGATCTTGCTTCTTAAATCTGCTTTCATTTTGAAAAATCGGGAAAAATTGTCTTTTTATCTGTTGGCTTAGATGGCTTGCGACCCTGCTGTGAAACGCACAGTAAACAACCTGCCAGACGCAGCGGGTAGTACTCCTTTCTGACTGCGCCAAGGAAAATCAGTTCCTGTCTTAGTGCTTCATCTGCACTTCGTTACAGCGCACCCTGGAGGAAGTTTGACATACTGAGTCCGGAAGGGGAACCCACTGCACCCTGCCTCGGAGGGCTGCTTTGAAAGAATCCTCCAGGGCTCAATTTATCAATAAACAAGTGCCGGAGCCCAACGTACTGCTCAGGAGGCCATTGCAGATTCCACTGGGACTGCCCTCACTGCCACATGCCAGCATAAACGCTCCCTTCTCAATATCGCACTCCTATGAATTGGACAGTGTTGATAATTCCAGGCCACCCAGAGCTGTAAGCACGGGCGTAGCTTCGCGGGGGGTGGGGGGGAGGGGAGTGTGCTTGGGGGTGTTACCCCCCCCCCCCCCTGAAATGTATTCTGGAGAAAATGGTTGGGTGCAAGGGCTTTCAGTCGGGTATGGTGAAGTGACTGTCGGATTTCACCTGGGATTTTTACATGCCCACATTGACAAAAACACACACACAACACTCTCTCTTGTCTCTGTTTTGAAGGCCTTAAAAAAGTTGATAAGTTTAAAAGATGTTGTGTTTTAAATGTCCCTAAGAATACGCCCTCCGCTCTCTTTCTACTGCCTCTTAAGTCCCCTCATGTACTGCTTCTCCTATAATGTGTTTTAACAAGATATCCCAGAATGACAGGCCGGAAATTTGATGCTCACCCCATCCCCCCCACCCCCACAATCTTATTGACCAAGCTACGCCCCTGGCAGTAAGACAGGCCTGGACGTGGTAGAATGATGTATTTAAATGAGCATTTAATTGTTAAATTGATGTGCTCCCCATCAGCACCACCATGTGGTGGGCTCTCATAAGTAAGTGCAGGTGGTAACAATTAAGTGATGGTGCCGAGCACCAGAAAACACTGACAAAAATGAAACACTGGGCCTCCTCTGCCTCAGTGTATGTCAGAAAGGGCACTTGACCCTGGACTAAATGAAACCCTTACTAATACTCCCACTAGAATAGGACGTTTAACAGAAGGGCCCCAATAGATACCCTGAGTATTCTCTGGCAAGATTAGACTATACATTACTCTTATTGCCCCATACTCCCAGATTCCTGTGGGGGAGAGAACGACAAGAGACAAGAAAGAAACTAATACTTGAAAATACTCCACAATGAATCAACTGGAAAAGCTTGAGCAACTTTTCAATTCACACCTGCAATCAGATTCCTTTTGGGTCTGACTAATTACTTGTTATAACAGAGTAATGAAAATGGCCACGTTAAAAAAAAGAGATCTATAAAAATGAGACCCCTGTGATACAGTTCCAGTGTAGTCTAATTTCACACAAGCATACTAAGAGCACTGCTTTGTATTACTTTGTTGTTACTCAGTGGCGGCTGGCTTGTACCGAGGGTGGTGGTGAGGGGAAAAAAATAATAATAAATTGACTTACCTTCACAGCGCGACGTCCTCCTCCCTCGGATGTCTTCAGGAAGCTCCGGATGCAGGAAACTACACTACCCAATCCTGGCGCTGCTCTCACAGCATTAGAGCAGCACCTGGATTGGATAGAGCAGGCTCTCTCAGTGCTCCTAAGAGCACTGGAGGCCTGCACTTTGTCTAACCCAGCTGTCTAGGACAGCTGGGTTAGAGAACTTTAAAACGCGCATGTCTGGCTGGCCGTCCCAAGTCCGGCCAAAGAGACATGCGCATTTTAAAGCGCACAGCTCCCTGCTGCTCTTCAGCAGCACTGGCCCCGCCCCTTTCTGACACTTAGTTCATGACGGGTTGCTAAAAAATAAAATGCTAATAAATAAACTTAATCACCATTTTATTTTTCAGCTCTGATGCATGTGGCCCGACGCCCCTCCGCTCAAATGGAGGAGCCGCCGCTGTAATGTTACTATGGCTTGGAATATCTGTTTATCCTTCTTAGATGCATACATGGAAGACCTAATTATGACAGAATTCATACAATCTATACAAAAGGAGCGTGTGATTCATCCAAATAATGATAGCGTTCCAAGCAGTGCGCTCATATATCATCCATTCTCTGTGTATCCAACCAAGAAAATTCCAAGGGAGTCTTGTTTAATTGGAAAGCTAATTCCGAATGTATTATTCAATCCAATTTTTCAACACAAAGGTACATTATCCAATTTATCCAGCCTTTTCAACACAAAGGTACATTATCCAATTTATCCAGCCAACGCGTTTCGTCCTACACGGACATCAGGGCTGTAAATTGAAAACAAGCCAGTCAATAATAATTTTTTCACATACATATTCACACTTCACCATAACATAAATTTTAAATCAGTCACTATGAATATATTGGTTCAGACTCCCTACCTATATCCAATCTAAAAAACAAAAAGACATGCTCATTTATGAGTTTAAAGTAATAGAGTTGCTAGTTCCAAAACATAGAACCCAGTGTCCCCATTTTGACCATTATAATTGCTTCATCGATTTTACATCATATACAAAGTATACGTTTTAGACCCTCTGCATTACTACATTTCTTCAATTCTGCACCCTACAATGAATAATATTGTGTTACCTTCTAATATCATGATAATCATATGACTTTAAATTCCATGTCGTGCGCCCATCCTTCTTCTAGTATCAATCTTTGTTTATTGCAAACGTCTAGAATATGAGAGCAAACACCAAGTTGCTCCAGTATATGAAATTTTAGTCCTAGTCTGCTGTGCAAGACAACCCTGAGGCCACATTATCACCTATTCCCACCTTCCCATGCTCCCACGGGGCCCCATGGTCCTGCTGTGTCTCAATAACCTCCATTCTGTCCACAACTAGTATACCCTTCATTCACTACCTGATAATAGTCCTCAAGGTCAGAAGCATGATACTAAATAACTCCTTCTTTTTGCACTGTCCCATATCAATTAATCTCTATCTTTGCCCTCTGTCTCTATGAACATTTCCTCAAAAAAACCTGTGCACTCACCAATTACGTTTTAGGCTTCCTTCTAGCGTGTCTCCAACACTGTCCTTCTTTCGTACACCGTCATGTTCAAACTGGTTTTTAACCCGCTTTTTTATACTCCACTTCCACCAATCAGTGTTCATTAAAAGTCTCCAGTGTGCTCCCTTTCTGGTCCACACATCATTCAACCAATCCATAACCTTGTTACTCAGTAGGTTCAATCTACTGATCACTCAATTCCCGCTAAATTCAGCCTAGTTTCCATTTTGCTAATTCAAAATCTACTTCCATCAATCAGCATTAATTCTATTTTCCGAATTAGGTTTCCTCTCTGGTCCTCCTGTCCTCCAGCCAATCATGTTCATTCTCACCTGCCCGGTGTGCCGCCTTCCGCCTGTCCTGCCTAACCCAAGGCATAATGTTATTACTCAGAAGGTTCAATCTGCCAATCACTCAATTCCCGCTAAATTCCGCTAAATTCCGTCTAGTTTCCATTTTGCTAGTTCAAAATCTACTTCCACCAATCAGCATTCATTCTGTTTTCCGAATCAGGTTTCCTCTCAGGTCCTCCTGTCCTCCAGCCAAGCACATTCATTTTGCTAGTTCAAAATCCACTTCCACCAATCAGCATTCATTCTGTTTTCCGAATCAGGTTTCCTCTGGTCCTACTATTCTCCAGCCAATCACGTTGATTCTCACCAGCCTGGGGTGCTGCCTGACCCAAGGCGTTGACCGCACAGTCATTTGCCAATTCCCAAGCCTTCCTTTTTCAACGAATTCAGCCCGTGACAAGGCGCCACCCCCTATGTAATCCGCACAGTCCGTGGCATATTCTACCAACCTTAAACTCTCATCACTATGGGTGCACAGTCCTATTAAAAATCCAAGATTTTATCACTGAATTTCATGTAAATCGGCTGTATCCTTTCCTTATCTTAAACATTCATTCACCCTGTTTAAAGACAGTACTTCGTGTTCCTCTCATCATTCCTGTTCCAGCAGTAACAAACCATCATAAAGGTCTTCACTTTTCAACTTGATATACATAACCGCAAATAATCAAAATCAACATGACCTACCCTCAGTAAAACACCACATCCATGTTTACTACTAATCCTGTAATATAACTTCTTTTTTTTCTCTTCACACCGCACTCATTAGCCACTTATAATTCCATACCATCCAACTCCAATACCCTCTTACTTCTCAACATTGTATCAAATAACATTACCCAGCATATGCTTTCTTTTCCAATTCTTCTTATCAAGATACGAATCTCAGTAATTCCTATTCTTTCTATCCGGGTACAATCACCCCCTCTCTATCAAACAACCTGGTCCCATATGGTGCCAGTTGGAAAAGAAACTACGAAGGGACACCACCTGACATCCTAGTCACCTCAATATTATTAGTCGGTTTGTTAGGGGAACAGTGATCGATATGACTGTGGTCCATTCACCCATGACTCTTCATTGCTACCAGTGGCTCAAAATGTGCTCCAGAATCTTTCATAGAGAATAATGGAACGTGTTCAAAATTGTATCCTCTATCATCTGACATTACCTGACATCCCAGTCACCTCATTAATACTGGTCAGTTCCATCTTGTCGTTAAGGAAACAATGATTGCTATAGCCATGGTCCATTCACCCATGACCTTCCATGGTTACCAGTGGCTCAAACATGTGCTCAAAAATCTTCATAGAAAATAATGAAACTCATTATCACTGTTCAGGCCTTTCTCTACAGATCTTAATCTGCTGATCCATTTCGCCTCCTCTTGACGTATTTTAAGCTCCCAGTCACCCTCCTTCTGTCAGCTAAGACCCTTTGATTTCCATGAAACTTAAAACCGGTCAAGGCCGGAGGATTATCCTGAATATGTTGGTAAATGGGGGATCTAATATCACTATTTATAATGGCACGACGATGTTCCTGAATCCTGGCTTTCAGAGCCATCTTGGTGCTCCCCACATAAATGTTGTTGCATTCATATTTGATTACATTAATTATACCACAACTGTTGCAATTTATGAATTAATTGATGCAATATTGTTTGTTTGTATTGTATTTGAAATACTTCATACGATTCCTCCCCAAATCACAAATAATACATGAACCACAAGTATAAAACCATTCGGTTGGCTTGGCTGGTTCTTGTACACGTTCCAAATAGTTTCTTGTAATCAAGTTCCCTATAGTAGGGCTTTTCCTATATGTCACTACTGGCTTGTCAGGAATGATGTCAGTTACACCTGGGACCCCCCTCAAGAGATTCCAATTCCTGTTCAGAATCCTAAAAATCCATTTATGCTCAGTATTATAAGTGGAAAGGAAGGCCAATTTCCCCTGTGATTCTCTCTTAGGTCTCTGCACCAATGTTTCCTCTCTTTTGATTCCCTGCACTCGTCTTTTTGCTTCATCTAGACTTGACTTAGTGTAACCCCTGGCCACTAGTCTCCTTCTCAAGTCTTGCAACCATTTCTCAAAAATGCTGCAGTTTCTTCTGGTTCTTATGTTATGTTATGTTATGTTATAACGTACTTGTAGAGCGCTCGGCTACTCAGAAGAGTGTCCCGGCGCTAGACGGAGCCCTAGATTATCCTGCTAATACCAGGCTAGCGTTTCTGCTGAAATAACCAGGTTTTAAGTTGTTTACGGAAAGTCAACAGATCAGGTACTTGTCTGAGAGACTGAGGCAGACTATTCCAGCTACGGGCAACCTGTACTTGAAAAGAGCGTCCCCCTCTGCACAAACGGGAGAATCTAGGAACCGCTAGGAGATACTGGTGAGAGGATCTTAGAGATCTCCCCGGTGCATAACGAAGTACTCTCTTCCTGATATAGTGGGCCCCCATACCATGTAGAGCCTTAAAAGCCAGAACTAATGCCTTGAAAAGGATTCTGTTTCGAATAGGGAGCCAATGCAAAGCAATCAAGTGGGGGGAAATTCGGGTTCTGGGACCAAGCCTGAGAACTGCCCTGGCTGCCGCATTTTGGACAACCTGAAGCTTGTTTATCAGAAACTCCGGAAGACCCAAGTATAGAACATTTACATAGTCCAGCCTAGAGGCAATGAGAGCCTGAACCACAATCTTTCTATGGGAGAAAGATAGCATGGGGAGGAATTTTCTGAGCATTTTAAGAAGACCAAAACAAGATCCTGCAACAGACTGAACCTGGGTTTTCATGGAAAGGGAATCATCCAATTTCACCCCCAAGTTCTTGACTGCCCTGACCGAAGACTGAGGAGGTGACATATCAGCTGGCCACCATTGTTTCCATACATCCTGGGATGGCGATCCGAAAAAAATAATTTCGGATTTCTCCGGATTACATTTAAGTTCATTAAGTCTGAGCCAGGTAAAAACTTTTTTCAAACAATTTTTGATCAGCTCTCCGTCAAAGTCTTCACCCTTCTCACACGTGAACAACAGCTGCGTATCATCAGCGTAAGAAATGATTGATCATTTCCCCAAAGGGGATACCCCTAATTACTGCGGGAGGATGTGCACTATCTGCTCTTAAAATATTATTGGTTGCAGTGTCTTTACGGAACAGTTTACTCTGGATAGTATTACCTGCTATGAAAAACTGAACGTCCAGAAAATCAATATGGCTAGAGTTGTGACACATCGTGAACGTAACATTATGACTATTTGTGTTCAAATAATTCAAGTATTCCCTCAATTCAATGCTAGTTCCTCTCCAGATCATCAAAATGTCGTCGATGAACCTTCCCCAAAGTAGGATCAGGTCCATCCATTTACTCGCATTCTTTGACCAGGCATGCTCCCTCTCAAACCACCCCATGAAGAGGATGGCATAAGAGGGAGCAAACCTGGATCCCATCACTGTGCCCCTGATTTGATGAAACCACTCCCCTTCAAACAGGAAAAAATTATTCTTGAGTATCAAATCACTCATTTCCAAAATCATATTTGAATGTTCCTGCAGACTCGCACTCCACCCTCCTAAAAAGTGACTTAACGCTATCTTTCCCTTATCATTCTCAATACAGGTGTACAAGCCCACCACATCTAGTATCACAAAACTCATGTCCTGATCCCAAACCACATCCTGCAATTTATTAAGGACATCCATCGTATCCCTGATATAAGAGGGTAGATTAACCACTCAAGGTATAAGAAACAAATCCACAAATTCTGATAGGTGGTCCTTAAGACTACATAAAGTAGAGCCCGATCAGAACTTTGAGAATAAGTATCCCAGAAGAGACACCTGTGCACACTTTGCTTGCCACCCTCACCGCCAGTTTGTGTATAATTGAATATGACAGAATTCATGTCCAACAGAGTAGAATGCCACCAGATCTCAGGTTGACTGCAGAATAGGCACTGAACGGTTTGAAACTATTTGTTTTGCCAACAAATTTTATTACATAGACTGAGAGTAATAACTAGATCAAAGAACCTCTGATTGGCCATCTTGGGTGTGAGCCCTCCGGCATGAGACACTGTACTACTGATTGACAAAAAGATATAAAACTGCACTTTTAAAAAAAAATAAGAATGAGGTGCAAGAATTATGTAAATTAAAATGAAAGAAAACTCTTCTTATGTATGAAGCTGTCTGTATATAAAGAGCTCTGTCACTGACTAGGTCTTGTCCACAGAGTATAAAACTGCAAAATAATTAAAGAACTGTCTAGCAGTCCACTTAATTCACTCCAAATTTATATTTTAGCAGTTCTTTCAGGGGGAAAAACAGATTTTTTAAATAGGGGCGTTCTGGTAAAGAAAGGATGCTTTTGTTGCAGGTTTGAAAAGAGCTGGACTGGTCGTGTTGGGCATCAGGTGTTTTTCCAGTGGACTGGTGATTTTCATCTGCCCAAGTCGTCGTCGTTGAATGCCTGAGTAGGAGGCAGTAATTCCAGGCCCTGGAGTGAAAAACAAACATTGACAAAACCAATAGGTCTCGGCTATGCAAGACTTATTGGCGTTGTTAAGGTTTCTCTAGTCATGTTGTATAGTATGGTATGGCCTGTCATGGTATGGTATGGTCTGGCCTGTCACGGTATGGTCTGGCCTGTCATGGTATGGTCTGGCCTGTCATGGTATGGTCTGGCCTGTCATGGTATGGTATAGTATGGTAAGGTATGGCCTGTCATGGCTTGGTCTGGCAAGGTATGGTATAGTATGGTATGGTATGGCCTGATATTGTATAGTATGGTATGATCTGGTATGGCCTGTCATTGTACAGCATGGTATGCCCTGCCATTGTATGGTATGGTATGGCCTGTCATTGTATTGTATGGTATGCCCTGTCATTGAATAGTATGTTATGGCATGGCCGGTCATTGTATAGTATAGCATGGTATGGTATGGCCTGACATTGTGCAGTATGGTATGATCTGGTATGGCCTGTCATTGTATGGCATTGTATGCCCTGCTATTGCATGGTATGGTATGGCTTGTCGTTGTATTGTATGGTATGGTATTGTTTGCTATGCCCTGTCATTGAATAGTATGTTATGGTATGGCATGGCTTGTCATTGTATAGTATGGTATGGTATAGCTTGTCACTGTATTGTATGGGATGGTTAGGCCTGTCATTGTATGGTATGGTAAGGCCTGTCATTTTATAGTATGGTATGGTATGGTATGACTGTCATGGTATGGGGTATTATAGTATTGTACGGTTCAGTATGGTATGGTATAGCCTGTCATTGTATGGCCACGTATGGTATGGTATGGTATGGCCTGTCATTGTATTGTATGGTTTGGTATTGTATGGTATGCCCTGTCATTGAATAGTATATTATGGCATGGCCTGTAATTCTATAGTATAGTATGGTATTGTGTGGACTGCCATTGTATTGTATGGTATGGTATGGTATGGTATGAGCTGTCATTGAATAGTATGTTATGGTATGGCCTGTTATTGTATAGTATGGTATGGCCTGTCACTGTATGGTATGGTATGGACTGTAATGTATGGTATGGTATGGTGTGTTATGGTATGGTACGGTACAGTGTGGTATGGTTTGGTATGGTATGGCATGGTATGGTAAAGTAAGCAAGTAGCAAGTTTTGTTGAACTCACAAATGTTTTATTACTCATGCTCTTGCTAAGGCAAGCATCTGAGTTCCAGAAGAATGGACAATGAATAAGTTGTGTAGAAAGTGAGTAAGATGCGTAAAAAATACTCTGGAAGAAAAAGTAGAAAGTTAACATTTGAGTTAATAAATTCTCCCACCTCTAAATATGCGTGTGATGCAGTGTTTACAACATACATTTGTAGAGCTCTAAAAATTAATGTAAACATTTTATGCAAATATCAGTCACGTGGTTGCGTGGTTACATGGTGCGTAAATTACACGAGTCTCCTGTATGGAAATCAGCGTAAACTTGCTCCTGGGTATAAATCGCATGCATGATCTTAATTTACTCTTTGAATATCTTGGGCTCTGTATGTGCTTCAGTGCAGACCTTCTTACTTCGGAAGAATTTGTAGGCCAAGACCCAGTGCTGAGGTCAGGAGCTAAACAGCGCCCTATGATACGTCATGGCGCATACTGTGGCCATGTAGGAACGCTCTCAAATACCTATAAGACCTCCTGGAACGAAAAATCATTTAAAAAATGGTAGGAATGGATTGCAAGCCACGTATTGGAAAACAGCCACATGCCGGGATTAAAATAATTTAGTTGAAAGCAGGTAGACCTCCTAAAAGTGTGGTTGATGCCATTCCGTCTCTTTCTCTGTTATTCACGCACCTTTTTTTATTTCTTATCTCTCTTTTAATAGTCTTTGGCTTCTATCTCACTTATGTTATTGTATTTCTTCAGTCTCACCTTCTCACACTCTATTTCAATGACTAGTCCTAGTAACCCCAACACTGCGCTGGAAAAGGCTTTCTTGTTTTCTTTATTTTGCTATTTGTCAAGTGCAGCCTAGTCGTAAATGCCAGGGGAGCTGTACAAGCGTAGAGCAATAAAACAAAATAAAAGAACACACAAATTTAATAAATACAAATAGATGAGAAGCAAAACTCGAGCAGGACTGCTAGGAAAGTGAAAGAAAAAGCACATAATCAAAGAATTATAAACATGAGAAATGCAGTGGACTAGTCTAGGCAAGGTGCAAAAGAGAGGGCTATTCAGGGCTTTCTGCAACACTAGAAGGGTGAGGGAGGGCAGTCTATTTGCAGGAGGGAGACGTTCCATGTGTGAAAGGAAGCAGCACAGAAACCCTGGGCAGAGAGTTTGACATTTCAGAATTTTGAGCCCTCCGGCAGGACTAAAGCCCGGTCACTCTGGATCCACCAGAGGTGACCAGTTTGCATGCTACCCATGACAGCTGTCCTAAAACAAGTGCCTTATTGGTCGTACATTTGGAAAGCAGTCCTGTAGAGCGGTAGCAGTCAGTGAGGTGCGAAGAGAATAGGAGTGATGTGACCAAATTTGTGAGTCTTGGAACCATCTGAGATGCAGAATGAAGAACAGCTTTTAAGGGAGAGGGAGTGGATTCTAGAAGTCCTAATTAGAGATTGTTCCCTCTAAATAGCTTTGACAAAACATGAGCTTGGACAGTGGACCAGAAGACGAAAGCAGAGGCTTTTTCGCCGATGGCATGAGGGCTGATAGGAGCCTGCAGAGATCAGTTTACGTGAAATGTAATCTGAAAGTCAGGGAAGGATCGAGAGGAGAGCCCAGAAACTGAACTGACGTGGAAATTGTTGGTGTGATGCTAAAAGTGGCCATGGTGAAAAGCCATGTGAAAACAGAGGCTGCACAGGAGGAACAAGAGATAAGAAGAAAGGATGTTTTGGTGGGTTTACTTGTGAGAAAGTGAGATGACACATAGGAGAACATTTACAATGTTTTGGTGCAATGCAACGCAACATCCAAAGTGGCTGCCCTGTGTTGCGTCAATGGGAAAGACTAAAACAGTGGCATATCTACAAGATATGGCATTGTTGACCCCACCCAGCTCTGCCACACTTTTGACTGCCATGCCCAATGAAGATGCAAGAGTCATGTGCATTTTGTCAAGCGAACCTTCCAGTACAAAAACTATTCTTTAATATCTTTCCCACATTGCATGTGTGCTGTAAAGTGCACTATTCATGCAAACTTTAAAAAGGTCAAAGAAAAGAACATTTTTCTCAAACCTTATTCCTGCCTGGAGGAGGAATAAGTTTTGAGAACAAATGCTCAATTACCAATATTAGTAGATAGGGATTTGTTAAAAAAAAGGGGGTCTCTAGTTGGCAGGTTGTTACCCTGTCCAAGTAAGGACCCGTCTTCCTAGTCAGGATAAAGGGGATACACTCCTAAACTAACACCTGCTCATCCCCTTGGTAGCTTGGCACGAGCAGTCAGGCTTATCTCACAGCCGGTGTGTAAAGCTTTTGCACATAACCAACAGTAATACAGTGAAAACACTACAAAAGGACACCACAGCAGTTTTAGAAAACTATCCAATATTTTATCTGTGCAAAACAAGACCAAAAACGATAAAAATCCACCATACAATTCTTAGAAATATCAATAAGCAAAAATAGACTTAAAATATAGTTCCTTGAAGTTGATAGCTCCGTCCGGGGCTATAATGGCGTCGTGACCAACAAATCCATGGCGTCGGGAAGACCCGCAAAACAGTACCTTTCGAAATGCAGGGCGTAGGCGACATCTCGTTGAGCTCCGAAGAGCCAGCGTTGGTTCCGAAGGTCGGTGCAGGAGTTGTCTGGCCCTTGAAGTCACACGTGTTGCAGATCAAATTCCTTGCGGTTGAAGTCGGGAGGGCAGGCGTCGGCAGGTGTCGGGTTGCAGTGCGAAGTGCAGCGGTGAGGCGTGCGGTGCCCCCAGGTCAAGGTGCAGGCAGCGGCCCGATGATGGTCATCCAGCGGCATCAGTGAGACCAAGGCTGCGGTGTAAAGTGATGCAGTGCTCGTCGCAGTGCTGGCAGGTCACGGTGCAAGCGGCAGCGGCGTCATTGCTGAAGTGCTGAAGTCGGCTGACGTACTGGAGTCGATGGTGCCGGTATCGTAGGCTAATGCTGCAGTGCGGGATGAGGGCGGTGCATCATGTAACTTACGAGCGGTGCCATTGAACCACGGTGCAGGCAGCGGCATCGATGTCGGTGTGGAGCGTCATCTTCTGGGATACCAGGGCGGCAGTGTGAAGTGAGGTGGTTTGAAGTGCCGTGCCCACAGGTCACGGTGCAAGCAGCAGCTTGGTGGCGTCGTCGTCAGTGAGATCAGGCTTGCGGTGCGAAGTGCGGCGATGCCCTCTCTGGTGCCTTGAGTTGCTTTTTCTTCTGTTGCAACACAAAACACACAGTTCCCAGTGCTGGTAGCAGATTAACTTGAAGTCTTTGCTGTTCCTGAGACTTCTTGAAAAGGGGGCAAGCTCTACCTCAAACCCTTGGAGAAACTCAAACAAAGAAGTTGCAGAAAGTTCAGTCCAGTCCTTTCTCTGCCTAAGACAGAAGCAGCTACTGCAGGCCAATACAGCAAAGCACACAGCAAAGTGGTAGTTCCTCCTAACAGCTTCTCCAGCTCTTCTTCTTGGCAGGTTTCTGAGTTCAAATGAGTTTTAAAGTCCTGGGGTTTGGGCCCCAATATTTATACCAAATTTCCCTTTGTTCTCTTGTGGCAGAGAGTCTCTGTGCTTAGTCCAAACCAGTTCTGTCCTCTCTGGCCCAGCTTTCTGGCAGTAGGTGAAGACAGCATTGTGTAAGGCAGACCAGGCTTATTCAGGTGCAATGAAATCTCCTCCCACTACTCTAAATGAAGCCCAGGTCTCTTCAGCCCAGTCCTGACTCATCCAGGAAAGGCAGGACACACCTCAACCCCCCCAGTGGCTGTCTACAGTGAATGCACATCCCCAGCCCCTGTCACTCAAAAGCCAGACAGTCAATCCACAACTTAGCAGAGGCACACAGGATGGTTAAGCAAGAAAATGCCTACTCTCTAAAAGTGGCATTTTCAAACCCCTAATTTAAAAACCATGTTTACTAAAAGATGCATTATTAAATTCTGAGTTCAGAGAGCCCAAACTCCATTTCTCTATCTTGTCCCAATGGGAAGTTATACTTGTAAGATGTCACAAAATATCTCCCATTCTATCCTATGGGACAGATAGCCTTTCAATAGTGAAAAACAAAATACACTGTATTTCATTATCAAGACATGTCACACACACCAGTACATTTCCTACCTTTCCCATACACTGAACCCTGCCCATGGGGGTACCTTGGGCCTACCTGAGGGGTGCCTTACATCTAAAAAAGCAAAGGTTTGGGGCCTGGCAAGTGGGTGCACTTGCCAGGTGGACATGGCAGACACAACTGCGCGCAGACACTGCAGTGGCAGGTCTGAGATACCTTTACAGGGCTACTCATGTGGGTGGCACAACCAGTGCAGCAAGCCCATAAGTAGCATTTGATTTACAGGCCCTGGCATATCTTTTGCACTCTACTAGGGACTTACCAGTAAATCAAATAAGCCAAACATGGAAACACCAATCCATGCACATAATTTACCATAGGAGCACTTGCACTTTAGCACTGATCAGCAGTGGGAAAGTGCGCAGAGACACTAAACCAGCAAAAGCAGAGTCAAAACCAGGAGGCGAGAAAGTAAAAAGACAGGGTAAACTCGCCAAAAGATGCCAGGCCTAACACATGTCCCTTCCAGCTGAAAGTAGGGAGAACTACCCGACCACCTGGGAGTTCTTGTCACTAAGGCGGAAGAACCTGGATAGACCATCAGCGTTGGCGTTTTCTGTGCCAGGGCGGTATTCCACCATAAAGTCCATTCCCTGTAGGGAGATGGACTACCTCACCAGTTTTGGATTCTCACCCCTCATCTGCATTAACCATCTCAGGGGTCTATGGTCTGTCTGAACTCGAAGTGAGTCCCAAACAGATAGGGTCTTAGCTTCTTCAGTGCCCAGACCACAGCAAAAGCTTCTCGCTCTATGGCACTCCACCTCTGTTCCCTGGGGAGTAGTCTCCTGCTAAGGAAGACTACAGGCTGGTCTAGGCCTTCTTTCTTCAATTGTGAGAGCACCGCTCCCACACCTTGCTCTGAAGCGTCAGTCTGCACTAAGAATTCCTTGGAGAAGTCGGGTGCCTTGAGCACAGGCGCCATGCACATGGCTGCCTTCAGCAAGATGTGCAAAGAGAAAAAAGTATGGAGGGATCAATCGCTCATTTATTTTCGTCACAGGCACCGTAAATTACCCGGACCTTCAGGGCATCAAAAGCTGTCTGGCAGGCATCAGTCCAGATCACCTCCTTGGGCTGCTTCCTGGAAGTCAGCTCAGTCAAGGGGGCAACAATGTTGCCATAGTCCTTGACAAATCTCCTATAGTAAATATAGGTGGCCAAGATGGCGTCTGAGTAAGACGCACCTTCGGAGCTCTCCGCTCCCGCCGGCCAATTTATAGCAGACCCGGCTGCGTGGGGGCGCAATTGTTGCTTGGGGCCCCCCCTGGAGAAGCGGGATCGACAGGGGCATCTCTGCGCCCCGGCGGAGCCCCCGAGGTTGGGCAGCGCCGATGGTCCGGAACGGCGGCGAGTCAGAGAGGGCCTGAACGGCCCAGACGGAAAGGACAGGGGGCTGCTGCACTGAGGCGGCTGCTAGCAGAGGCGGCGTCACTCCCTACCTCTGGCGACGACTGCAACGGCCGAGGGCCCTGAGTCGCGGGCGTGGCCCGGAGTAATGACGGACCGCGCAAGCTCCCGGGGCCCTGGTTGCGAGTAGGCCTCTCCCTCGTGGCTTGGGGGAGGGGTGACTCCTGCACCCCGGACCAACTCTCGGCAGCGGCGGCAGTGCCGCTCCACTACGGGGGAACTTTGGCGCGGCTGGTGTGCTCGGCCGCATACCTGCCAGCCCAGGAGCACTGAAGGTGCGAGGTGCGGCTCCGGAGCCCGACGGCGAGCCCTCCGGTGCCCTGCGTGATCAGCAGACACCGGATCGGGAGGAAGCCGGTGAGTGCCTGGGGCCGTGGTGGAGAAGCAGCGCTGGACGCCCGGGGAGGCGCCCGAAATCCAGACCCCCAGTAGCCCCCTCCTGTGTGGCTTGAGCGGGGGGGAGCAGAGACAGCTGAGCAGACACCCGGTGCCCCCGCTGCTGACGGGCCTCTCCCTCGTGGGTCTGGGGGAGGGGTGTAGCTAACGCCCCGGACTGGCCTGGCGAGGGGGCATCGGCATCATTTCGACACCACATGGCTTTGCTGCGGCCGAGACGCCTGACCTCACTCCTCTTATCCCCACTGCCCACGGAGCCCCTGGAGAGTGAGGGGTGGAATAGCAATTTGGCGGAGGCCTTCTGAGCGCTATGCGAGGTGGGTTGCCCTCAGTTAGAGCGGCGGCCGGCGTGCGCCTTGGGTTCGGCAAGTGACTTCCCCGCTTTTGAAAGACCCTGCACCTGGTCACGGAGTCCCGGCATGAGCATTGGCTGTGCCCTGGAGGTGAGCTCGCACAGCGGGGCCCTCTGATCAGGGTCGTGCTTCATCGGCTGGAGTGTGGGCGGTGAAGGGGGCCCACTACAGCTGCAGCCTGGCTTCCCCCTTCTCATCCGCGTAAATTCACGACCGCTGTGGCACCGGGTGGCTGGGCCTGCGCGCAGACTTGACCCGGGTTCTCTGGCCCCCTGGGTGAGCAACAACCCCGGTCCTGAGGCACGGCAGTTCCCCCCCACATCACCTGTGCGCAGCACATGGGAATCCGCGGGGTGCCCATACAGGCCTACAACTCCCCACGTTGTCTCTGGTGACGAGGCTTTTCAGTGCAGCTCCGGACCCTACGCGGTCCCTATCGCCCTCTTTGGTGCCTTCCTGCGACCCTCGCGGTGAGCCAACTCCTGCATCCGCTGGTGGCTCTAGAGACGTGGGGCCACGCGTCAACGGGGATTATGGCGGCCCCCAAGGGCAGAAAGGATAGGTCGGTGAAGGACCTGCTGCTCAGCTCTGCCCAGCAGCCGGAGCGCGAGATGGGCGCGGGCCCTGCAGATGGTACTGACGAGAGGGAGCATGCGGAGGGCCCGGTCAGCCACCCCTATCTAGAGTCCCTCTTCTCCTCCCTGCGGGACGACCTAGCAATCATGAAGCGGGACCTTCAGACAGACCTACGTGAGGTCCGCCGCGACGTGGACTCGCTTGGGGATGGGCTACACACTTTGGAGGAGCACGAAACTGGGAGGGACGAGGAGCTGACGCTACACCAACAGGAAGTCATTCGGCTCCAGGAGCAGAACCTGGACTTGCAGGCACATACTGAGGACCTAGAAAACCGGTCCCGAGGGAACAACATCCGGATCCGTGGCCTGGCGTCCGATGTCGGAGACGGCGATTTGGAGGCCCTCATGGCGGAACTCTTTCGGGCTGCCCTGGGGGAGGCCCCGGAATTCACAATCAAGCTGGATCGCACTCACAGGGTGGGCCCACGCAGGGCGGCCTCTGCACCTCCGGCAGACATCCTCACCTGCGTCCATGATTATCAGCTGAAGGAAAGGATCCTGTGGGAGGCCCGACGAAATCCCACCTTTGCCTTCCGGGGCCAGACACCCTCCTTGTATCAGGACCTTGCTGCCTCCACAATACTCAAGCGCAAGACCTTCCGGCCAGTCACTCTTCACCTCAGGGAAGCTGGAATCAAATACTCATGGGGACACCCTTTCCGGCTGATTTTCACTTACAAAGGGGAACTCCGCCAAATCCGCTGTTTGCAAACAGCTTGTAGACTCCTGGGCATTGAGGAGCCTCTGCCGGAACAACTGAGCCAGCCCCCGAGACCCCGTAGGCGCCGCAGCGGCCATGGCTGGGTCACTGTCCACTCGCCGGGCTCTGGGGCGTGACCTGATCCGGACACCATGGCCAAGGGGAGACAGGCGGTGCTGACGTCCCTAACCGAGGCATCCTTGGAGTGAGATGGCCCCTTCTGTAACCTTCCCATTTCTTTTGCAGGCGCACCCTATCCACGGGTCGAAGATATTGCCAACTCCATATTGATCCCCGGTGGGAGCGGGGAGCTGCGGGCCTCGAGTTCCCTCTTCTCCCTACTTTCAAAGCAAGACGCTTTGGACATTGAACTTGTTGCTCCATGGTTTTTATGGTTTTGATATTTTGTTGGGGTTTGTTTGTTTCACGCTATTGGGGTCCCCCCCCCGGTCTGCCTCCTTCCAATGCACACATCGGCTGGGTACCTGTATGGCCCTCGCCACCTTGCCCTTGGCCCTTTGGTATCCCCTGCGGTGGGGCCCCCCTTCTTCTTGCTGGTATTCATCCTGTTTGGGTGGGATGGACCCCGCCCTCCTTGCTGGCAGATGACTCCCGGGTGGGATGCTTCGGGCTCTTAACAGTCGGGTGGCCCTGCTGGTCCCCTCTAACTCTGCAACCCGCAGCGCACTTCCCCCTCATGGTACATGGAAGTTAAGATACTCACTATGAATGTCAGGGGGTTGAACAACCCGGTGAAGCGCAAGGCGGTCCTGTCGTACTTAGAGCATTCTGGGGCGCACATCTGCCTGTTACAGGAGACACTTGCTGTCCAGCGGCACTCATAGAATGCACTCTAGAGCCTTTCCGCAGCAATACTACTCTTCTCTACCTACCAAAAAGGCGGGAGTGGCCATTTTGTTTGCGAAAGTGTTCCCTGAGAGGGTGGGCACTAGGGTCCTGGAGAGTAAAGGGCGACTCCTGGCGCTCTCAGTGACTATCGGGGGGCATGCGCTGACCTTGGCTACCATATACGCTCCTAATGAGGGGCAGGAGTCCTTCCTCTCTGGGGCATTTGGTGACCTTGTCTCCTCACCTGACGAGCGGCTTCTTGTAGGGGGCGACTTCAATATAGTATTTGACGGCCAGCTGGACCGCTCGGCGCAGAGACATGGGCAGACGGGGGCTCTCTCGGCCACGCGCCGACAGTGGATGCAGGACATTGGGTTGGTTGATCTGTGGCGGCACCTTCACCCTCACACACTTGACTACACTTTCTACTCACACGCACGAGGGACGTACGCCCGGCTTGACTATTTTATAACTACTCGCTCTCTCCTTCAGGTGGCGCAATCTGCGGACATCGAGCCTCAGGTACTCTCGGACCATGCGGCTCTGACAACGACCATGTTATTTCCCCCTACCGCCCGACCATCATACTCATGGAGGCTTAGGGACACACTCCTGCAGCGCCCCGAGGTCGTAACTCGCCTCACGAAGACTTTAGAGGACTACTTGGCCACTAACGACACTCCGGAGGTATCAATGATCTCCCTATGGGAAACCCTCAAACTGGTGGCGCGAGGTGAATTTATAGCTGTGTCGGCGGCAGACAATAAGGCGCGCGAGGCCAAGAGGGCTGATCTCTCCGAGCAGGTCTTGGAGCTGGAAGGGATCCATAAACGAACTGGGGCCCCTCGGGTTTGGAGGAAACTCAAAGCAGCCAGGGCACAATTAGCTAGCCTCGACCTGGATAGAGCGGAATTCGCTGCTCTACGACTGAAACACGCATTTTACACTGGGGGGGACAGGTGCGGTCGTTTACTAGCCCATAAGTTGCGAGCACAGCGACAAGCAGCAGCGGTCCCACTCCTTCACACCGAGGAGGGCGTAGAATACACACGGGGGGGTGTGGCCAACGCGTTCCACGATTTTTATGCCACACTTTATTCCGCGCAGGCCTTGCCGCCCCATACTGCCTTCAACTACTACCAGGGCATAACACACTCCAAGCTCACAGCGGGACAGGCGGCAGCCCTAGATACTCCGATCAAAATTGAGGAAGTGATATCAGCGATAGCTCGGCTCAAACCCCTCAAGTCTCCCGGCCCTGACGGGTTTTCCGCTCCCTTTTACAAGACCTTCTGCCCGCTCCTGGCCCCCATACTGACACGCCTTTTCAACGCCATCGATGATTCCACGGGGCTCCCTCCCACCATGCTCCTGGCATCAGTGGCAGTTTTGCCTAAGCCCGGTAAAGATACCAGACGTTGTGCCTCATTTAGGCCAATATCTCTCTTAAATGTTGACTTCCGCCTGGGGCCGATGATGCCGGGTTTGATCGACCCCGACCAGGCTGGGTTCGTTGCGACGAGACAGTGCAGCGACAACAGGAGAAGACTGTTGCACTTGTTAGACAAATCCCACCGTCAATCTATTGAACGTGTCTTCTTGTCTATCGACGCTGAGAAAGCGTTCGATAGAGTGCATTGGCCATTTCTGCAGACAGTGCTGCGACAGTTTGGTTTTGGGGATCGCTTTTGTCAGTGGGTATTCAGTGGCTATAGAGGCTCCTCAGCCACAGTCCGAGTCAATGGCTTCACTTCGGCCCCCTTTCAAATATCTCGCGGGACGCGGCAAGGTTGCCCGCTCTCCCCCTTACTGTTCGCTCTCTATATGGAGCCTTTGGCCCAACGGGTCCGGGAAAACCGGGCTATCCAGGGGATCCTGTTCGGGGGAGAGCGGCATACCATAAGCTTATATGCGGACGATGTTGTCGCCATGATGGAGAACCCTCAGGTTTCCGTCCCGGCGTTCTTGGCAGAGTTGGACGTATTTGCAGCGGTGTCTGGCTTTAAGGTCAATGTGACCAAATCTCAGGCACTGGGCTTCTCTCTGATGCCCGGGACTATCGAAACCTTGCAGCAAGTATGCCCCATCCGGTGGGATCAGACGGCCATGCCCTACCTGGGGATCACACTGGCTCTGTCCGTTGAGGAGACGAGGTCTCTAAACTACTCCCGATTGTTGCAGCAAACGAGACAGGAGCTCAGGCGATGGCGGCCATTCAATCTTTCGTGGTTGGGCAGGATAGCAGCTCTTAAAATGAATATGCTCCCTAAGATCCTCTACTTATTTCAAACTCTCCCTGTGGAGCCCCCACTGGGCACTATTAAACTGCTGCAATCCGAATTCAATGCTTTTGTATGGGCGGACAAACGGCCGTGTATCAATAGGGCTTTGGGTTCCCGACCGCATGGGGAGGGGGGACTGGGAATCCCTCACTTGGATCGTTATTATAAAGCGACGCAACTACGGATCCTCATGGAGTGGGCCCAACCAGAATCCGAGAAGAGCTGGCTCTTCATGGAACGGGAAGGTCCAGTTTCTTTGCAGGGCCTCTAGACCCCTGGGTCTGTATGGCTCCCCGGTAGCCCGGGCCACTTTGAAAGCTTGGGACGCCACTGAACTCCGCAGCAGCTTAACAACCTTCCCCTCACCTCTCACTCCCATTGTGGAGAACCCTGAATTCTCTCCTGGCATGAACTGGGAGGCATTTCGTAGATGGGACTCACCGGGTTGTAGGTCAGCGGGACATTTTTTTGATCTGGACGGGCCCCGATCCTTTGAGGACTTTAAATCGGACTCTGATATGCCCGAAACAGAACGCTACCACTACTTACAAATCCATCACTGGGTACTGCAACCCCAGGTTCGTCCAGAGGTGGGGAGGCTTCTTACGGAATACGAGCGCTGGCTATTATCGAAACGTTCTACTAAGAAACTAACTACTGAACTCTACCACATCTTGCGACCTCCGGAACTTACGGTCAAATCTGCGGACCAAAAGAGATGGGAAACCGAGCTGGGGCGGACTCTGACACCTAAAGAGTGGTCGGACATACATTATAGGGCACGGCACACTGCGCGTAACACTTCAAGCATTGAAACAGCTACCAAAATTATGACATACTGGTATCTAACGCCCTCTAGGCTCCACAAGAGAGACCATGACCGCTCCCCTACCTGTTGGAGAGGGTGTGACGCAGAAGGCACCCTTTTGCACCTACTTTGGGAATGTCCTAATCTCACGGCATACTGGTCACAAGTGCTGGACGAGATAGATAATCACTTTGATACCACCCTTCTCCGATTCCCCGCACACATGGTAGTGGGAGTGTCAGATCGGCTCACTTTCCCTCTCAAATCCCAAAAAGGCAAACAAATAGGCATGGCATTAGGGGCGGCGCTACAGACCATACTAACATTTTGGGGTACAGACACCATACCAACGATACAGGGCTGGCTACACCGCCTCTGGTACCTTTTGGGCATGGAGCGCATTTCCTTTTCGCTGCGGGGGGATGGAGATACTTTTGCTGAAATATGGCAGCCCTTTATATCCCTGCTCTGCACTGAATTCCGCGAATTATGCTGTCCGCGATACCTGAGGCTCCTCCGCCTACCTGCGCTGGGCCACGCAGCGGACTAATGCCATATTCCCATATAGTTAGGGCCGAATCGACCTCTCTCTTCTTAGATGGACGCCCTTAACGGGGGAGGAGACGGGTGGGGGGAGGCGACGGGTGGGGGAGGGGTGGGTGGGCAACGGAAGGGGGTTCTTTGTGGGTTTCCTGTTTTTACGATGCTCCTTGTAGCGCTTCTATGATCAACGGCTTACTTTGTAGGCCTCGTGTGCCAATGCATATGTTTGTTGCAAATTCAATAAAAAGATTTCAAACTAAATCTCCTATAGTAACCTGTGACACCTAAAAAGGCTCTTACCTCGGTCTGGGTCTTGGGGGGCTCTCAAGTCAGAATGGTGTAAATCTTATGCTGTAGGGGCGCCACCTTGCTGCTTCCTACCTGGCGCTCTAAGTACACCACAGAGACCTGCCGATCTGGCACTTACTGGCCTTGATAGTGAGGCCTGCCTTCTGCAGAGCCTTCAACACTTCCCAGAGATGTTGCAAGTGATCTTCCCAGCTGGAACTAAACACTGCCATGTCGTCCAGGTAGGCATCACTGACATCCTCCAGCCCAGCCAACACCTGGTTGACCAATCTCTGAAAGGTTGCAGGGGTATTCTTCAATCCAAAGGGAATCACCCAGAATTGGTAGTGCCCCTCTGGAGTTGAGAATGCTGTCCTCTCCTTGGCCCCATCTGTTAAGGCAATCTGCCAGTATCCGAACGTTAAATTAAACGTGCTGAGGAACTTGGCAGTTCCCAACTGATCTATGAGATCATCAGCTCTGTCAGTCCTGGTGACAGCATTGAGCCCACGGTAGTCCACACAGAACCACAGTTCAGGAGTGGCACCGGGTGCAGCACCCTTTGGGACTAAGACCACTGGGCTGCCCAAGGACTGTTGGAGGGCTTGATCACCCCTAACGCCGACATCTTAGAGACCTCCTCTTTGATGCTAGCTCTGACCCTGTCAGTCAGCCTGTAAATCTTGTGCTTCACAGGAGGACTGTCCCCAGTGTCCATGCCATGGGTACACCAATGAGTGACACCTGAAGTCAGGAAGAGCAAGGTGGCAATCTGCCCCAACAACTGGCAACAGTCACTCTGCTGTTCTGGGGTCAGCGTAGGGGAGAGGATCACACCTTCCACTGACCCATCATGCTCCTTGGTAGACAGGAGGTCAGGAAGAGGCTCACTCTCCTCCTCGACCCCATCATCTGTCACCAGGGTCATGATCACTTCGGACCTCTCAAAGTGAGGTTTGAGGCGGTTCACATGGAGGATCCTGAAAGGGTTCCTGGAGTCTGCAAATTCACCTGGTAGGTGACGTTACGTTTGCGCTCCACCACCTCAAAAGGCCCAGTCCACTTGTCCTGCAGAGCACAAGGCTGTACTGGGGCCATAATCCACATTTTCTGGAAGGCTGAAACTCTACCAGAGTGGCATTCTGGTCATACCAGCGTTTCATCTCCTCCTGGCTGGCTTCTAGGTATGCCTGAGCGAGTTTCCTGAAGCGGGCAGTTTGGTTTCTGAAGGCCAGCATGTAGCTATATACATCCTGGAGAGTTTTCCCGGGAGCTGTCTCCCAGCCTTCCTTCACCAAACTGAGAGGTCCTCTCACAGGGTGCCCATACAGAAGCTCAAAGTGACTGAACTCTAATGACTTCTGTGGTACCTCCCTGCATGCAAAGAGAAGGCATGGTAAGAGGACGTCCCACTTACACATCATGGGTTCTGTTAGAACCTTGATCATGCCTTTTAGAGTTTGGTTGAACCTTTCTACCAACCCATTACCTTGGGGGTGGTAAGGAGTGGTGAACTTGTAGGTTACACCATACTCCTCCCACAGGGATGTCATATACTTCGATATGAAATCGGTACTTCGGTCAGATACTTCCTCTCTGGGGAACTCCATGCGGGAAAAGATCCCCATTAACGCACGGCCCACCACTGGTGCCTTTGTTGTCCTGAGAGGGATAGCCTTCGGGTACCGGGTGGCATGGTCCACCAAGACCAGGATATACCAGTTGCCCATGGCTGTCTTGGAGTCTAGTGGCCCCACAATGTCTATCTCAACTCTCTCAAAAGGGGTGCCAACAACCGGAAAAGGTTGGAGAGGAGCCTTATACTTCCTCCCCCTCTTACCACTTGCCTGGCAAGTTTGGCAAGACCTACAATGTGCATCTGACTGCCTTCACATTTGGGGCAAAAAGAAGTGGGTGACAATCCTGTCAAAGGTCTTATCCTGCCCCAAATGTTTTGCCAAAGGCACATCATGAGCCAGACTCAGTATGAAGGTCCTGAAGCGCTGGGGTACCACCAGCACACAGGCTGACCCAGGCTTAGCAACCTTAGGCTCGCTGTATAGGAGACCATTCTCCCAGTAGATCCAGTGTGATCCAAACTGATCACCAGCTGCCTGGTTTGCAGCCTGCTGCAGCAAACAATCTAGAGAAGGGCATTCCTTCTGTTCCCTTGAGAATTCTTCCATGGTGGAACCGCATTCTTGCTGCCAATGGGTCAGCTCAGATAAGTCCCCCAGTTCAGCCACTTGCTCCCCTATAAGTGCCGGGGCATCCCCCTCAAGGTCAGCCTCCTTCCGGACCGTGGGAACTTCAGGGGCAGTTTTACAGCACCCCCTGCCCTGTCTCTAGGCAGGCACCTGGGCCACTATTTCAGGCTTCAGGTCCTTCTGATCACCCTTACTGGCTGCCATGGACCGTGTGGTCATGCATACCCACTCTGGCAACCCAAGCATCTCCAAGTTTGACCTGAGCTCCACATCCTTCCACAAGGACTGCTCCATGTCGTTACCTAGCAGCCTACCTACAGGCATGGTAGGGCTCACAACCACACTCAAGGGACCTGAGACCCCCCCATTCAAAGGGAAATTGTGCCACCTTACACTGGTACTCTGAGTTGTCCACAGCAACTACTTGATGGAATGCTCCGGGGGCTCCTTGCTCCTCAGAGACCAGGTGACACCAGACTGAGGTCACACTGGCTCCAGTGTCTCTGAGAGCCTCTACCCTTTTCCCATTGATGGTCACCCAGGCGCTGTACTTCTTAGTGTTTGCAGGCACCTGGTTTCCTGGGACCATCTCACTCAGTGAGACAAGGGTCATTCCTGCAGGATCCCCACCCTCCTATGGGTACCTCCCCAAGCGCTACACTAGCCAACACCTTGGACTGCCTACCAGTGGGTGGCTATGCCTTTTGGGGGCACTTGGGATCCCCTTCAAGTGACCCACCTGCTCACAGGCATAGCACTTGCAGGGATCGGTCTCTGCAGGCTTCCCTGAAGAGACCCCTGGTTTCTTATCTCCTGGGGGAAAAGGAACCTTTACCCTGGGTACTAGTTTGGGGCCCTTTAGAGAGCTTCTGTGCTTTACCCTTGTCCCCACCACTCTTCTGCTGGGGACCCTGTCCCCCTTTGGCGGAGTCTCCTCATACACTTTCTTGTGGACCTTGGTACTCACCCAGCGGTCCGCCTCCATAGCAAGCTTCCTGGGGTCAGTCAGCTTACTATCAGTCAAGTGCTGCCACAGCTCTGCAAAACATAGACTAGACAAGGGCTCCCACGCAATCAAATTGTAGAGCCCCTGAAAATCTGTCACATTACTGCCCTTCACCCAACCATCCAGTGACCTACAAAAAGAATCTACACATTGTAACAAAGTGTGTGCATCAGTTTTCCTACTGGACCTAAACTGAACCCTGTACCTGTCAGGAGTGAGACCATACCTGGTAAGAAGGGCCTCCTTCATGTCAGCATAGGTGAGGTTACACCCCTTACCCAAAGCCACTAAAGTGTCCCTCCCCTCTTCTGGGAAAAGAGGCCACAATCCTGCTCCCCAATTCTTTTCAGGAATCCCATTCATGTGGATAGCTGCCTCATAACCCTGAAACCACCTTTGGATATCATCACCCTTCTTGTACTCCTTGCCTACATTTTTAGGAAGCGCTGCCACCATCTGTGCTGGATCTACTCTGATCCAGCTCCTTTACTCTGAGCTTGTGGTCTAACATCATCCATTTCTCTTCCATTGCCAACTTGAGTCTCTCCAGCTCCATTGCATCTCTCCTTGCTCCCCGCCTGTCCTCCAGCTCCTCTCGGGACAAGCCACTGCTGCCTGACCTGGGTGGTGACCCCCTCCCAAAAGCACATCAACCCTTGGAATAGGCTCCTCGGACTCCACACCAAGATCTCCAGATTGTTCACTAGCATGTCCGGCTGCTACCCACGCCTTTTGTAGCTCCTCTTTTCTGGTGAGGCCTCTAATTTGGACTTTAAGGTGTTTGCAAATAGCCTTCAACTCCTTTACGTTGTAGGTTTCCAACCTTTCCTTCTCACAGGCTATTTCCAGAGATGCAACTGATTATGCTATTTACTCAGGCATGATGCAATAAAAAGTTCAAGTTTCCAACAAATGGCAAGACCAAAAATAGACCAAAAATGGACCAAAAAAGAAACAGTATGTGGTACGTAATGATCTGCGATATGGTAGTAGTGCACACCAATCACTGTAGGCCAAGTGCAAACTCAAGTCCTATCCTCACCGCTGACAACCAGTGTTAATAATGGGGGTCTCTAGTTGGCAGGTTGTTACCCTGGGTTTGGTCCCCAATATTTATACGACATTTCCCTTTGTTCTTTTGTGGCAGAGAGTATCTGTGCTTAGTCCAAACCAGTTCTGTCCTCTTTGGCCCAGCTTCCTGACAGGAGGTGGAGACAGCACTATGTAAGGAAGACCAGACCTATTCAGGTGCAAGGAAATCTCCTCCCACTACTCTAAATGCGGCCCAGCTCTGACTCATCCAGGAAAGGAAGGACACACCTCAACCCCTCCAGTGGGTGTCTACAGTGAATGCACATCCCAGCCCCTGTCATTTCAAAGCCAGACAGTCAATCCACAACTCAGCAGAGGCACACAGGATGGTTAAGCAAGAAAATGCTGACTTTCTAAAAGTAATCCAAAAAGGCACACATTTTTCGCGCCAAACAGTCGCACTGCGAAAAGTAGGATTTGATCCTCGTAGTAAACATGTATATATGACGTACTCCAAATTTAATCCAGTTGTGAACCAATGTTTCATCAAAAGTTTATTCCAAAATTAATCCTTTATACATAGTCACCACGAAGACAGTGAGGTTCCACAGTAATACTTTATTTTCATTTTCAACTGCCTTCTGTGTGCCCCTCCGGGCTTCAACATTGACATGTAGGGGTGAACAATTCATGTTGATTAACCTCTCGCAATTCCACCCAATGCATTTCGGACTGTTCTAGTCCTTCGTCAGGGGTAACTGAAATGATGACAAAAAAAACATCTAAACCAACTTCTCAAAAGCAAGTTGACTTTTACAATTTAACTTTTACAATTGCAAGCGCGTGCTGCTGCCTCCCCCTGCGATTAACCTTTGCCCACTCCCACCCTGTATCTATTAATAATAATGTGCTCGACTGAACAAAGTCAAAAACATAATCCCCCTTTGCGTGCTACAAACCCAACATGTAGTGAATGCTCAATTGCACAGAACGTGATACCAATATCCCATATTAATTTAAAAACCTTTTCCAATTAGTGCATAAAAATACAAAACAGAAAAACGAACTCACTTAAACCCAAACAACATCCCCTTTCCCAACCTAGTTCCTGCTGTCTAACAACCCATACCTTAAACCAAAATGTAAGCCCATCCAAACTACCTTCAAAGCCACGATCGGCAGCCTTGTCACCTCCTCTACACTTTCTCCAACTGCCGTGAATGCATGTACCCTCGTCTTCACGTACACCTTCTCAACTCGCCCACCTGTCTGCCATCTGCTTATAACCAATCAAGACGATGTAATCTTAACCCCGTGACTCAGTCCCAATTCAAACAGAAAACCTTAAAGAAATACTACGTGACCTCTCCATGTGAATATACCCGCCCTAAGCAACTTAAAACTCTAATCCCTCCTCTTGTAAATATACGTGCCCAGCCTTCTTCCTTTTCACCTTCCCAAACATCATGTTCCGTCCAAAACCATAAAACACATCAATAAACAACTGAATTATCCCAAATAAATAAATGCAAGTACTGAAATAAATGTGCTAAAATGAATACAACTCGCAAGCGTAAACAGGATTTAAATGTCCCTCGTGCCAAATGTTACAATCCATTTCCATGATTTTTAAACAAAACTGCATGAAGTCACTTCTGAATGTTCCCTGTGCTCTCGCTGTCTTTGAGGTGATAATTCCTTCACTGTCATTGCAATCTTCATCTTTGCCTTTAATCATGACTGTCAGCAGGGTGCAAACTTGCGTCGGGACAGAACATTGCAGTGCAAGAGTTATAAAAAAGCAGAATGCACTCCTTTCCTTAATCGTTTCGTACTCTAATTCAGTAATTGCGTGCGAACTGTTGCCGTGATCCGTCCCGAAATCACGAAATGCAGATAAAGCAATCCAAAAAGGCACACATTTTTCGCGCCAAACAGTCGCACTGCGAAAAGTAGGATTTGATCCTCGTAGTAAACATGTATATATGACGTACTCCAAATTTAATCCAGTTGTGAACCAATGTTTCATCAAAAGTTTATTCCAAAATTAATCCTTTATACATAGTCACCACGAAGACAGCGAGGTTCCACAGTAATACTTTATTTTCATTTTCAACTGCCTTCTGTGTGCCCCTCCGGGCTTCAACATTGACATGTAGGGGTGAACAATTCATGTTGATTAACCTCTCGCAATTCCACCCAATGCATTTCGGACTGTTCTAGTCCTTCGTCAGGGGTAACTGAAATGATGACAAAAAAAACATCTAAACCAACTTCTCAAAAGCAAGTTGACTTTTACAATTTAACTTTTACAATTGCAAGCGCGTGCTGCTGCCTCCCCCTGCGATTAACCTTTGCCCACTCCCACCCTGTATCTATTAATAATAACGTGCTCGACTGAACAAAGTCAAAAACATAATCCCCCTTTGCGTGCTACAAACCCAACATGTAGTGAATGCTCAATTGCACAGAAAGTGATACCAATATCCCATATTAATTTAAAAACCTTTTCCAATTAGTGCATAAAAATACAAAACAGAAAAACGAACTCACTTAAACCCAAACAACATCCCCTTTCCCAACCTAGTTCCTGCTGTCTAACAACCCATACCTTAAACCAAAATGTAAGCCCATCCAAACTACCTTCAAAGCCACGATCGGCAGCCTTGTCACCTCCTCTACACTTTCTCCAACTGCCGTGAATGCATGTACCCTCGTCTTCACGTAAACCTTCTCAACTCGCCCACCTGTCTGCCATCTGCTTATAACCAATCAAGACGATGTAATCTTAACCCCGTGACTAAGTCCCAATTCAAACTGAAAACCTTAAAGAAATACTACGTGACCTCTCCATGTGAATATACCCGCCCTAAGCAACTTAAAACTCTAATCCCTCCTCTTGTAAATATACGTGCCCAGCCTTCTTCCTTTTCACCTTCCCAAACATCATGTTCCGTCCAAAACCATAAAACACATCAATAAACAACTGAATTATCCCAAATAAATAAATGCAAGTACTGAAATAAATGTGCTAAAATGAATACAACTCGCAAGCGTAAACAGGATTTAAATGTCCCTCGTGCCAAATGTTACAATCCATTTCCATGATTTTTAAACAAAACTGCATGAAGTCACTTCTGAATGTTCCCTGTGCTCTCGCGGTCTTTGAGGTGATAATTCCTTCACTGTCATTGCAATCTTCATCTTTGCCTTTAATCATGACTGTCAGCAGGGTGCAAACTTGCGTCGGGACAGAACATTGCAGTGCAAGAGTTATAAAAAAGCAGAATGCACTCCTTTCCTTAATCGTTTCGTACTCTAATTCAGTAATTGCGTGCGAACTGTTGCCGTGATCCGTCCCGAAATCACGAAATGCAGATAAAGCAATCCAAAAAGGCACACATTTTTCGCGCCAAACAGTCGCACTGCGAAAAGTAGGATTTGATCCTCGTAGTAAACATGTATATATGACGTACTCCAAATTTAATCCAGTTGTGACTTTCTAAAAGTGGCATTTTCAAACCCCGAATTTAAGAACCATCTTTACTAAATGACGCGTTTTTAAATTCTGAGTTTAGAGAGCCCAAACTCCATTTCTCCATCTTGTCCCAAAGGGAAGTTATACTTGTAAAATGTTACAAAATATCTCCCATTCTATCCTATGGAACAGATAGCCTTTAATTAGTGAAAAACGACATACACACACCGGTACATGTCCTACCTTTCCCATACACTGCACCCTGCCCATGGGGGTACCTTGGGCCTACCTGAGGGGTGCCTTACATGTAAGAAAAGGGAAGGTTTGGGGCCTGGCAAGTGGGTGTACTTACCAGATGGACATGGCAGTTACAACTGCGCGCAGACACTGCAGTGGTAGGTCTGAGATACCTTTACAGGGTTACTCATGTGGGTGGCACAACCAGTGCTGCTGCAAGTCCACTAGTAGCATTTGATTTACAGGCCCTGGCACACCTTCTGCACTTTACTAGGGACTTACCAGTAAATCAAATAAGCCAAACATGGAAACACCAACCCATAAACATAATTTATCACAGGAGCACTTGCACTTTAGCACTGATCAGCAGTGAGAAAGTGCGCAGAGTCACTAAACCAGAAAAAGCATAGTCAAAACCAGGAGGTCAGAAAGCAAAAAGACAGGGGAAACACGCCAAAATATGCCAGGTTTAACACGATTTGATTGAAAACCAAAGGGTGGTTGCATGGGAATGCCTATATACCACCTATAGAATGACCCCTTGATGCAAAGTGCTGCAAAGTAGCACATAGAACTAGCTTGTGTTACGCTAGGCAACTTTCCATCGCAAATCAGAATTTGTGTTGAAAAGTAAATCCCAGCAAAACATTCTGCGGCAAACCCAGCACAAGGTGTAGACAAATTTCACCCTCAGCCAGGCAGTAGCTCACCCAAAGAAAGTCAATGAAGGTGGCCATAATTTAAACCAAGTCGCTCCCACCACCTCGTCTCCTAGGCGTCCACCAATTGAGCTCTTTCTGGTTCCAAGTCGGTTTCTGGGATTGGTTGGACCAATGAGAAATAGTAATAAGAATAAAAAAGCGAAAAAGAAACCTTGAATGGGTTTTGTTTGAAGTGGCAGCGCTGAACAAAATGTATTTATTTGCAGTTTTATATAGTGCAAACCAGATCTGCCACAGTAACAGAGCACTTTGCATAAACAGTGATTGGCAGTACAGCGATTAACAAATCTCTTGCAATAAAGTTTCCAATAGGAGGCTACATATCGGTGTGCCCTTATTTGCAGGGTCGGATTGGTAAGGCGAGCACTCGGGCAATGGCCGAGGGGCCGGTATCGAAGTTCCAGCTGTGGGCTGCTATTGGCAGCCTAGGGGGCCGATTTGGGCTGTGGCTGGTTTGTTCAGATGTCGCCAGCGGCCCAGTGGGGCCCTGAGTGGCCTTTCTGGAGGCAGATGGGCGTCCATTACCTCCCTTTTATCAACTGGCAGAGGTGTCACTCCCTTTCTCTCGCTGGGCCGGCCAATTAATGTGTGCATACGGAGCGGAGGCAGGGGGCCTGAGCAGAAGTGGCCTCACTTGTATTAAGGTGTTTATAAAACTTCGCCGAAGCAGTGTTTTGAGGAAAGGCAATATGCAAATGTGGGCCACTTTTTTTTAGCGTGCCCGGGCCGATTTCTAATCCCAATTCAACCCTGATTGTTTGTTAGTGTCTTTCTACCAGCATCAATTTAAGCTCTCCCTTGAATATGACTTAAGAGGTGTTTGTTCTTATAGTAGGAGGAATGGTGGTCCATACCTTGTGTGGACTTCCTGCGAAGGACTATTTCAGAGCAGGTGATTTTTGAAGGCTGGAGTTTCAAGGCGCTGGAGTTTCAAAGCGCTGTGAGTGAGGCAGCTCCATATAGTTTCCTGAATCCAGCTGAGATGACAAGTTTCCCTAATAAATAGTTTGCTGTTCCTTCGTGAGGGGTGAAGGTGTTTCTAAAGTTGTGAGGTGCAGGACACCTTAGTTACTTCCTTTCTTTAATTTCAATTAACCTTTAAATGAATAAATGCCCTTTATTTAACCTTTTTTTAATCTTAGTGCTGAGTGAGTGATCAGCAGCCCAATGCTGTTGTTGACCAGGGGCAGCAGGTCAGGATGGCTTCATGCTGCCCCGGGCCCTACTTTCAGTATCACGGTTTTGGAGGAATCAAGAATCTCGCGCTATAAATGAAAATCCACCTTTCACTAATTTAAAACTCGAGCACAACTTGATCTATACCTTATAATCACGGTTTATGAAGATCAAACAAAAGCAAAGGATAAAGCCTACATGTTTATGATTCACCTGGGATCATCATTAGCATTCTGAAATAGCTACATATTCATGCCTGCGACAGTAAATATTTATAACCTGGTAGATGTGCGCCCTCTACTGGCAATATTTTAAGTTGCACCCACTGTTAGGGGGTTTTTGCGTTTAAAATGTTCTCTCCCTCAGCTGCCTTAACCCCTTAGAAACTTAGTATCATTCGCAGGCTGGAAATGATTGACCACTGATTGCGACTTCAGCTCTTTAGGAGCGGAGGTAGATTCTCAAACCAAGCTAATCACTTCGTGGTGCTCTGTCATGGAGGGAGCTAGTGGTAAATCAGCACGGATTCCTAATTCCTATGAAGAAGAACCCAGCTTCATATTTCCTCTTCGTTAGGCTGCTTACTATCTGACGCCACCTAAATTTAACATCCTTTACGGGACCTTAGGATCAAACCTTCTATTACGAATCACGACAGAGACCCTCCAAAACCCTGTCACATATCCTCCTGTTTCCTCCATCTTTTACCTCCTTCCAAAAGAAACTACGGAACCAATATGGGTGACATACTAGTTCAAAACAACTTACAGTGGCGTTCCAGAGAACAGTTTCGCCTCCTATCCAACAAGCATTGGCATAGCCAATAGGTCCCGCCTTTGGGACCTTATAAGTGTTTAGCCATGCAACAATTGTGCTGCATAACTGACACCTGGTTAAACACATATACGGTCCCAAAGGCGAGACCTATTAGCCAATAGGTCTCGCCTTTGGGGCCTTATAAGTGTTTAGGCAGAGCTATTGGTTTTGCCAATGTTTTTAAGAGCATTGTGGCTGCTGTGCAGCATGTTGAAAAGTTATAATAAAAAAGACATAAGCATTTTTGTTACTTTATATATAACTAAGACGACATTATGTACAACTGAATGACCCAATTAAAAAAGAATAAACATAAGAAAGGTCTTGTCGTTTATTTTGTCGTTGCAATGTTGGCAACTTCTTCCTGCCTATTCTAATGTTGAGGTGGTGCTTAGTGATGCTGAGGTGGTGTTGAGTGATGTTGAGGTGGTGCTTAGTGATGCTGTGGTGGTGCTGAGTGGTGTTGAGGTGGTGCTTAGTGATGCTGAGGTGGTGCTGTGGTGGTGCTGAGTGATGCTGTGGTGGTGCTGAGTGATGCTGTGGTGGTGCTGAGTGATGCTGGGGTGGTGCTGTGGTGGTGCTGAGTGGTGGTGTGGTGGTGCTGTGGTGATGCTGAGTGATGCTGTGGTGGTGCTGAGTGGTGGTGCTGTGATGCTGTGGTGGTGCTGTGATGCTGTGGTGGTGCTGAGTGATGCTGTGGTGGTGCTAAGTGGCGTTGTGGTGGTGCTTAGTGATGCTGTTGTGGTGCTTAGTGGTGCTGAGTGGTGGTGTGGTGGTGCTGAGTGGGGCTGTGGTGATGCTGAGTGATGCTGTGGTGGTGCTGAGTGGTGCTGTGGTGGTGCTGAGTGATGCTGTGGTGGTGCTGTGCTGGTGCTGAGTGATGCTGTGGTGGTGCTGTGGTGGTGCTGAGTGGTGGTGCTGAGTGATGCTGTGGTGATGCTGAGTGATGCTGTGGTAGTGCTGAGTGATGCTGTGGTGGTGCTGAGTGATGCTGTGGTGGTGCTGAGTGATGCTGTGGTGGTGCTTAGTGATGCTGTTGTGGTACTTAGTGATGCTGTGGTGGTGCTGAGTGATGCTGTGGTGGTGCTGAGTGGTGCTGTGGTGGTGCTGAGTGGTGCTGTGGTGGTGCTGAGTGATGCTGTGGTGATGCTGAGTGATGCTGTGGTGGTGCTGAGTGGTGCTGTGGTGGTGCTGTGGTGTGCTGAGTGATGCTGTGGTGGTGCTGAGTGATGCTGTGGTGGTGCTTAGTGATGCTGTGGTGGTGCTGAGTGATGCTGTGGTGGTGCAGAGTGATGCTGTGGTGGTGCAGTGATGCTGTGGTGGTGCAGAGTGATGCTGTGGTAGTGCAGAGTGATGCTGTGGTAGTTCAGAGTGATGCTGTGGTGCTGCTGAGTAATGCTGTGGTGGTGCTGAGTGGTGTTGTGGTGGTGCTTAGTGATGCTGTTGTGGTGCTTAGTGATGCTGTGGTGGTGCCAAGTGATGCTGTTGTGGTGCTGTGGTTGTGCTGTGATGGTGCTGAGTGGGGCTGTGGTGATGCTGAGTGATGCTGTGGTGGTGCTGAGTGGTGCTGTGGTGGTGCTGAGTGATGCTGTGGTGGTGCTGTGCTGAGTGATGCTGTGGTGGTGCTGAGTGGTGGTGTGGTGGTGCTGAGTGATGCTGTGGTGATGCTGAGTGATGCTGTGGTGGTGCTGAGTGGTGCTGTGGTGGTGCTGAGTGGTGCTGTTGTGGTGCTGTTGTGGTACTGAGTGATGCTGTGGTGGTGCTGAGTGGTGCTGTGGTGGTGCTGAGTGATGCTGTGGTGGTGCTGAGTGATGCTGTGGTGGTGCTGAGTGATGCTGTGGTGATGCTGAGTGATGCTGTGGTGGTGTTGAGTGGTGGTGTGGTGGTGCTGAGTGGTGCTGTCGTGGTGCTGAGAGATGCTGTGGTGGTGCTGAGTGGTGGTGCTGAGTGATGCTGTGGTGGTGCTGAGTGGTGTTGTGTTGGTGCTGAGTGATGCTGTGCTGGCTCTGATTGATGCTGTGGTTGCGCTGAGTGATGCTGTGGTGTTGCCGAGTGAGAGATAGAGTGAAGATATAATGCCCAATTAGAGAGGGTGGTGAGAGAGAAAGAGAGAGAGAGAAAGGGTGTACATAGAATAAAGAGTGGAGCGGGATAGAGAGAGAGAAAGAAGAGGAGAGAGAGTGAATGAAGGAGTTTGAAAGAGAAACAGATAAAGGGGTGAGAGAGAATGAAAGGCTAAAAAAGATAGAGAGGGGAGAGTTAATTAAGTAGAGAGAGAATTAGAGAGGGAGAGAGAGAGAAGGAGATAGACAATAAGAGTGGGGGTGTGGAGTTTAAATAGAGTGAAGAAGTGACGCGGAAAAAGTAACCTTAAATATAGCTTTGTGCTTTGCGCGAATAAATATTTTTAAAAAAAACAGTGCGAGACAAAAATACTGGTAATTAGGCTGTGACTCCCAATATAAAACAAATAGCGATATAAGGTGAAATCAACCCACTGAAGCAATATTTCTAACTAGACAAAAAAAAGCTTGCATTTCAATGCTAATCGCTGTTGTTTTTCATGTGACTGTAGTCCAGGGCCCTCAGTTGGTAATGTGAGCTGCTGCTGCGATTGAAACATCAGAGTCCAGAGAGTTAATGAGCCATGACGAGGAAATGAGGAAGAGATAGGAAACAACAGATGGCAGCTGCACGTGCACGCCATCGTGAACTCAAGCTGGTCGCCAGCCGAAAGCCAGTGTTTGCACTTCCAAAACCCGCTTACTAAAACTCTCGGCCAGACCAGAGCAAGCGCTGGTGCAGGCCGAGACCTAAAAAGACAATGGTACACCTGATGATGCAGCGGACCTGCTTCCCTGCTGCCTGATAGAAACAAATAAATTACTTACATTTTTTCAGACTTAGGATGGGCCTCAGAAAAGATAGCAATCAATCAATCAATCAATCATGTCACTTATAAAGCGCACTACATACCCGCGAGCGTCTCAAGGCGCTGGGGGAAGAGGGGGGTGGTGCTGCTACTGATCGAAGAGCCAGGTCTTGAGGAGTCTTCTGAAGGCCAGTAGGTCTTGGGTCTGTCAGAGGTTGGTGGGGAGGGTGTTCCAGGTCTTGGCGGCGAGGTGGGAGAAGGATCTGCCGCCGGCGGTCGTTTTCCGGATGCGGGGGACTGTGGCGAGGGCGAGGCTGGTCGAGCGGAGCTGGCGGGTGGGGGTGTAGAAGCTGAGTCGTCTGTTGAGGTAGGCTGGTCCGGAGTTGTGGAGTGCTTTGTGTGCGTGGGTGAGGAGCTTGAAGGTTATCCTCTTGTTGACAGGGAGCCAGTGCAGGTCTCTCAGGTGGGGTGTGATGTGGCTGCGTCGGGGGATGTCGAGGATAAGACGTGCAGAGGCGTTCTGGATGCGTTGCAGCCGTCTCCAGGAGCTTAGCCGTCGTTCCTGCGTAGAGGGCGTTTCCGTAGTCCAGCCTGCTGGTGACGAGGGCCTGGGTGACTGTTTTTCTTGTTTCGGTGGGGATCCACTTGAAGATCCTGCGGAGCATTCGGAGGATGTTGAAGCAGGATGAGGAAACGGCGTTGACCTGCTTAGTCATGGAGAGGGTGGGGTCGAGGATGACCCCTAGGTTGCGTACATGGTCGGTGGGTGGCGGGGCTATTCCCAGTGATGTTGGCCACCAGGAGTCGTCCCAGGCTGAAGGGTTGGAACCAAGGATGAGGACCTCCGTCTTGTCCGAGTTCAGCTTCAGGCGGCTGGTCCTCATCCATTCGGCGACGGCCTTCATTCCTTCGTGGAGGTGGGCTTTGGCGGTGTGAGGGTCTTTGGTGAGGGAGAGGATCAGCTGGGTGTCGTCGGCGTATAGCAGAGCATACCTTTTAATTCTGCTTTGCCGGGTGACCTGACTTGTATTTAAAATTTGGAAAAGTGTCTGGACACAGGGACAGTCCTCTGAAAACAAGGACTGTCCGGGGAAATCCAGGACGTCTGGTCACCCTACTTTAGGAGGTTGGGTTTCCCAGTTTTATTCTGCACCTCCATAGCATGGTGCCAAGATTTGTGAACATTACTTAACTGTTAACTTGTAATACATTTTCTTAACTATAGTCACTGATTTCTGGTCCTTATTGTGTGGCCAAATGGGTTGCACTGTTAATTGTAATTTAATTAATCGAATGTTAACTCCCAACACCTCTCAGGTGACTAAAAAGGTCTGTCAAAGGACCAATAGGAAGAGGGTTGGCCCAGGACACTGCTTCACAGGCAACAATAAAAATGTCAAGATAACTCTGGTGATTAATGGAACTAATGTAGAGAGGTGAAGTTTTGTCTGCTGGCAGTTTTGACTCATATTAAAGTAGTGCAGAGGGTTAACATGCCTGCTGCTAAGAATGTGTACCAGGCAGATCATAGAATTGTATTTTATGTAGATAGCTCAGTGGGTTACTGCTTTTGTCACTGAGATGTTTTTGTTACTTGCCAACAATATAGCCCAGTGAGCTATACATTATCATCGAAGAGACGCCTGCAAACTGCAAGGCATTTGATTAGAACCCTATGTTTTTTCCCTGTGTTTTACATTATCCTAATGTTGCTCAACGTGCTTTGTTTGGGTAGAAATTATTTTTTATTAGTCAAGCCAACCCCAACCACTGTGCTACGTTTTATATCCTGAGTTTGTGCTTCAGCGGTCCAAGTGCTCTTAAAACATACTACCTTCCAGTATGGATGACATGTGACTCCTTCACCTTGTAGTCCTCATTGTTGTATGTAACCTTTCCTATACACTAATTTACACACGTCTCTGCATAATGTGTGGGTGATGTAAGGTGCTCTGACATCCTAAACTGGTATGAGTAGTGTAGAGGACCACCCAGCCTCTCCCTAAGAGAGGTATGATGTCATCACGCAGCTCTCGGCTGGGGGCAGTCGAGAGTAAAAAATGGGTGTGGAGTCGCTCGGGGCTCCCACCAAGACTAACACCAGGTGTCTGTGCGCTATTCATGTACTTGGCCGGGCTAGGCCTATAAAGGGCCAGCAATCTCCACCTGCAACACACGGGGTTACGGTTACCTGGCTGCAGCGTTACCCCACCCCCGCAACACCACCAAGTACCAGTATAAAAACAAATAAATACATGTGAGAGAGGGACTATGTGGGCACTGTTGGAAGGTGGTAGTGAGAGAATCCGTAGAGAAGGTCGTCATTCTGGGCGCCAACAAAAATTGACACACCAGGCGCCACCTTTGCTAAAGTCAGCCTTGGTGGGAAGATTAAAACATCGCAACTAATTTGGAAATGCAGATGATCGTTATTGTACCATTTCTGAAGGTTACTTTAATAAGACTTCTACCCAGAGATTTTGGATTTGTTTTGGGTTTTTGTTTTCAAGCTACATCTATGTTGTGCACTCTCACAATCACATCATATATTATGAAGGGAATAGCAAACAAATATGGGTGCCTGCTAAGCTGCGTTCCTTCGGTACGGAGCAGAATTGTGAGAGGCGGCCCACTTCGAGTATTACGGTAATGCCAAAGGGAAACAGAAAGTGCGCTTCCAACGGCAGAGGAGCTAGAGGGAGCTCGGGTGCCGGAGGAAATCTCTTTGGATGTTTCAGGAAAGCCTCTTGGATGTTGCATTGAAGGCGAGCGGGGCAGCCGGGCTGGGAGCAACATGTACCCTATGTTTCCTTTACGAGTTCCAGACCTGGCTGCACGAATATGAATCCGCCGGTGGGAAGTTGTGGGGAGCTGTTTTTGCATCTCTTGAGGGATTGTTCCGCTTTGGGATGTCGGTGAGGGTATGAAATCTTCAGGATGGGAGCGAACAATGGCAAGCAGTACGGGAGTGAGGGTAAGTGGGGGTGCCGCTGCCTGCTTAATGGGGCAGAGAGGGCTGCGTTAGTTACTGCGTCCTCTGCGAGTATGTAGCTGTCTGTGTTTATGAGGGTGCCAGAGTACTACATAGTGTGTTTATTAAAGAAGAGCTGAATTAATTGTGCACATTAACATCACAGCTGGTTTTATGACGGGATTATCTCACTTATTGTTCTGTAGTTCGGCATGGCATCTGTGTGGTACTATCGCTGCTGTTAAAAAAGATGCCAGGCTGCAAAATGAAAAAGAAATGGCGGCCGCGCGGTTAAAAAAAAATAAACAGTGGTGCGCGCGCACCACAGAGGAGCGGAGGGGGGGAGGAGGGAGCGCGGCAGCCTGCTCAGCTGACCAGACGCTCGTGCGTCATGGCCTTTGCCGGCATGTGTTTACAATTATCGCGCACGCGTCTGGGCACGATAATTGGAAACACATGTTTGCCGCGCGTACCCATCCCAAAAAGGCCAGCCACGACGCACGAGCGTTTGGACTGCTTTTGAAACTCACTTACTTAAAGTCTTCGCCTAGCAGCGCTTGCGCGCTACTCGAGGCTCGACCTAAAAAGGGGTCGGCCATGTCTTTTTGACTGATGACATTTGGTATGGTTGTAAAACCTACAGTGTCATCATCAGTGCTTGAAATGGAAAAATAGAAGTGCAGGTACTCTGTACCAGTGTACCTGCTTGTTTCTGAGAAGTGCCGGTATTCTCCAATTAAAAGTATTCTATCTCTCTTGAGAAGTGCTGGCACTCTCCCTCTCAAAATAAACAAGCATTTGCAATGCAATAGGTCTCGCATTTGCGAGAGTTTAAGCTATTGGCATTGTAAATGACAATGCCTTTTATTTATGTTTTAAAAACCAACACGTAAATAAAAGGCATTGCCATTTACAATGCCAATAGCTCAAACTCTCACAACTGCGAGACCTATTGCATTGCAAATGCTTGTCTTTATACACAGATCAGCTCAGCAAAGTGATGTGCAGCGCTGCCCTGCCTCAAATAGTTGTAAAAGGGGCCCACAGTTTAATAAAATAATGTTATGACGTCACATCTCAGCATGGATGGCGACATCGCATTAGGAAATATTTACGAGAGCAGTGGAGCCTGTCTTTGTGTAACCTTAGCTACTCAGGGAGAAAATGGATAAATAAAGGCTGTTAACCATGTGGGTGCCCATCAGAGCAAACAGAGGGGAAGCGATAAATAGAAATTCCAGAACATTAACAAATAGCTGTTGTTCAAACACCAGCCTGTTTCCACATTCAAACAGCCCCGCCTGAGGACAAAGCACACATCAGAGTTTAAACGTGATTATTTCGGTTAAACAAAATATAAGAAAACTCGCTGGCTTCCGGATACGGAATCAAGCCTGCCAACAGGAATCAGCGCCGTCAGTGTGCAGAGAAAAGTGGACTTGGGAAACAAGGCTTATACTGTGCCCGGAGACGCGTTATATTTAGGGCAAAAGACAGGGTGCGAGCTGCTCTTATGTTCTGGGAAAAAGCTGGCCTTTGTTTCTGAGCCTCCTTTGCAGCACGTGGAGCCCAGGAGGAGAAACGAAGCTGTGGCTCCCAAGCACATTAGCTCATGAGCTCCCAGCCTGCCCAAACCCCAAGGTGAAGAGGCAGAACGTTCCACGGACGCTGCAGCCGAGCTGCCTCGGTCTCCTGTAGCTCTCCTTTTCAAAATATTCTATTAGTGATTCGGCCTCCATAACAACCTCTGAAGGCATCTCAGTCTGTCAGCATGGCTGCAGGAATGCCATGATGGGTGCTATAAAGTACAGCATAAAGGCGGGAGGCACACATGAAAGGGATCATCATAAAGGGCGGACAATAAAACAAACGAACTGCTCTATCTAGGTGCACCAGCAAAACCGTGTGTTCAGAACGAGCACGACTGAAACAAGCGCGCGCGCCTCGCGCTAAATGTAAAAAAAAAAGTTTGACAAGGAGGAGGCAGCAGGGGAGAGAGGAGGGGGCCTGGTCAGTGCTTTCAGCGGGAGCAAGCAGGAAACATCTGTTTGTAATTATTAACAGATGGTTCCTGCTCGCTCCCGCAAGTGAATGCTAAACGTGCACGCGTTGCCATTGAAGGCAATGGAACGCGTGCACGTTTTTGGCTGAAAAGCCGAAGCGATCCCAAAAGGTCTTTTTTCCTATGCAGCGCATGCGCGCTGCGTAGGCGAGACCTAAAAAGGGCCTGTACTCCGTACCGGGCCGTACCGACCCATTTAAAACACTGGTCATCAGGTGACCCTTTAAGGCACTTTGATAGGCTGCATATTTTCGAATGCAGGCACATTGAGTTCGGCGGTTGCTGCTGACGTGATGTCAACTGTAGGTCTCAAGTACCATGCATGGTAAGGCAACTTCACCTTTTCAGCTTTCTATGGGCGATACATTGTGTAATTCAAATTCAAATTTAAATTTATTGTTTGATTACTAAAAACCATAACAAAATGTTAAAACCATGTAGCTCATGTGTACATATACAAAAATTGAAAAGAAAGAAAAAAAGGACCCAGGTTAGTGCAAAAACAGTGCAGTAACCTTGCGATAAAAATGGGTTAAAATTAAAAGTTGTCCGAATATTTGTTTGCCTATGTAGTTCAAGGTCTTTGGATAACATAACAGTCACGGGGAAGTTTTTAAGAAAGTCTAAAAAAAGGGACAAATAAATGTGACAGTTGGTATTAAAAAGCTGAAGACAATGTTCGGGTAGGCCAAGCTGAAGGGGCAGACGGCCACTAAATTTTTTTTTTTTATTACAAAGAGGTGGCGAGGCCAATCGGCGGAGTATTTGCTGCCTTCTCTTTCCCCAGCGTTTTAGCGGCTCTGATGACAAATTTGGTGAACCGAATGTTCAGCTTTATGTTTTCTGGGTTCATAGCAGCTAGCAGGGCTGGGCATGTGCAGGCTATGTGCTCCATGCTTTCGGAGTGGTAGCCACATTCCCTGCATTCGATATTGAAACTGAGGCGCCGCCATTGTGGCAGATGCTTTAAAAAAGGCCACCCGCCCAGCCTTAGGGCCATGAACTTAACCTTCCAAAAGAGTGTGTATGTGCTTGATAGGTAGGATGACTCGACCCCCGGTTTGTAATCGGAGACAACAGCCCAGGCGTGTTTCCTTCTGGATAGTTTTGCCCTGTCGGAGTGAAAAGCCCAGAGTCGGACACTTCGCTTGATTACGGTCTTCAATGCCTGTTGTGATGGGTTTGTTCCCCAATATTCCGTGACTCCGAGTAGCTGTAGGGAGTGGGCCAAGTGGTGCCGATATTTTTGGCTAGATGTGCTGGTCGATATTTCATTCCAAAGTTTGGCCTCAAGACTGCCGTCCCGGAAGTTGCGCAGTCTGTTGCAGAACTTAATAACGCGCCTACCTCAACGCCGTTATGATCTAGCAGGCCAAGTTCTAATCTGACTTGTGCTGGGGATGAAGACCTCGGCAGGCGCCATGCTCGTTTAAAGATTCTGGTGGTTGATTTGTTTAATAGGATGTTTGTTGTGCCCATCATAATCTCGTGTCCGTACGATAAAGAGTTGGTGATCTTGGCCTTCATCACCTTGAGCAGTGGAGTTAGGCTTGGCCCTAGTAGATGTTTTGAGAGTTTTGCCGACGCGACCTCAAGCGACAGTGCTTTAGCCTTGACGGCATCTTTTTGTTTAGTGAAGGAACCTCTGGAGTCAAGGAAGATTCCCAAGTATTTATAGTGTGGCACTGTGTCGATGCTTTTATTGTTGAAAAACCACCTACTTTTCCGCTGCTTCTGTTTGCTGAAATGAATTATTTTTGTTTTTGACAGATTCAGTTCGAGAGCATTGTCAAGTGTGTAAGGAAGGAGTTCGTCGAGTAGCCTCTGCATGCATACCTTTGTGTGGCTCAGTAACACAAGGTCGTCAGCGTATAACAGGTTGCTGATGCGAGTTCCGTCCAGTTGAGGCGGGTGTGAGTTAACCTTATCAAGTGTGGAGGCTAGGTCCGAGATGGACAGGTTAAAAAGAAGGGGCGCCAACACGCAGCCTTGTTTAACACCGCTTCCTGTTTGGATCTTTTTTGAGACATGGGACCCGTCTCCCAACTTTATTCTTATCCAGGTTCGTGTGTGAAGTTGGATTATGGCTTGTAAGAGCCGCCTTGAAGTCAACGAAGCAGCAATATAGTTGGATACGACGAACGTCTGCCTTCTCCATCAAAACAGTTAATGTCAGTAGGTTGCTGGTTGTGCCTGAATTAGCTACGAAACCGGTCTGATTAAAGGGGAGGCGCTGTGTTGATTCAGCCCAGGTTGACAGGTCTTCCAGTAGAATGCTGGCATAGTATTTGGATTCGATATCAAGAAGGGCAATCATTCTGTAATTTTTCGGGTCATTTCTTTTACCACTCTTGTAGATGGGATGGATGATTGCGCCTTTCCAGGAGTCCGGGATGTGGTTGTTGAGCCTGCAATGTAAAAACAGGGGTGCAAGGAGACCTGACCACGACGTTTCATCTGACTTGAACAAGCCCTGAGGTAGTCCATTGGGGAAATGGGGCTCCGTCTGACCTGCCTTTCCTAATTATCCGGGCGATGGTGTTTCTTAAAACTCCTGGTGTCGTCAGCGTCTCTGGAGTTGAATCATTTCGTGGCTCCTTTCTCTCGATTATTATTGCATCCGGGGCACCTTCGACTGTGGTAGTGGACCCGGTGTTGCCTGTGCAGCGGCCTTCAGTGAGTGGTGGCCAAGGTTTGAATGTCGAATGGGGGCTGGGGTGCTCTGTCCTGCTTGAATGTTCACTGAAGTGGTTGAATAGAAACTCGGTCCAGTCTTCAGCACTTATGTTTGCACTGCTGTGTCCTCTGCCTCCTAATGGGCCTCTATTCACGAGGGACCAGAATAACTTTGTGTTGGACTTTTTGCTGGCGTAGACTAACTTCACCCAGAACTGGTCTGACACTGATTGTTTGTCTCTGTGCACGGATGCCTTGAAAGCTTTTTGAGCTTGCTGAAAGAGATTAATTGCGTTTCCCGGGCTTTTTCTGGCCCGGCGTAGGGCAGAGTTTCTTTGAGATTTTAACATTTTTGTTGCAGGTGAAATACGAAGTTGTGGTGTGTCTTGCCAAGAGTAAGATTTGGATGGAAATTCGTTTAATAAACTGGTCACAAGCGCTTCCCAGCCGTCGATGATAGGCGAGTCTTTTTCGCATTGTAAACGTAAAAAAGCACCGCATTTCCTTGTGACAGTGGGGACAGCGCTGGATGTCCATTTCATTCGCCTTAGGTTCTCCGAATGACTGTCTGATATCGTGTGAGCGAGTGCCTGGTGGTGAGGCATGTTGAGAGATAATGTTATTATTTGGAGTCGATGGTCACTCTCCCCCTGTGCTGCGATGTAATGGTGCCCGATTAAAGTGAGCATTTCACTGTTCCCTAATGTAAAGTCCAGAAATGAATGGGTTCGGCCGTTGGTTCTTGTCCAGGCCGGGGGGGTATCTGTGGATGAGCGACCGTTTATTACTATATAACCTATTCTACTGAATTGGAGGATTGCGTATTCGCCCAGTTTAGACGGTCTGAGTCCTGATGGTAATGTTTGTGTGGCGAGATGTGGGGGGAGCGCTGGGAGGATGATCCCTAGGTCCTCAAACTGGTTGTGGAAGAGGTTGGTATTAAAATTTCCAGAGATTAAACAAGGTGTACTGCCATATATGCTCAAGATGTTGCATAATATTTCGGTCAGGCAGTCCAGTTTGGATTTTTTCTCACTGGTGCAAGGAGAAATGTAGACGTTTAGCAGTAGTAGCTTGCTCTCTGATGTGAAATTTTCGACCACAATGCCAGCGACCTAGTCAACTTCAAATTTTAGCTGTTTGATGCGAGCAGACATTCTAGTTGATGCATACATTGAAAGTCCACCGCACAGTCTGCCGAACTTGCTCTGCCTTATGGCTGGCGATGTGAATTCCAGGTACCCTTCGATTGGGTTGCTGGTTGCTAGCCAGGTTTCCTGGAGAAGAATAATGTCGTGTTTTTTAAGAATCCAAGTGTGTCTGGAGATTGCAATTTCGACAAAAGACCGTTGATATTCCAGGAGCAAATTATTAAACCATGTTCCAAGTTATTTCAATTGATCCTACTTTGGGATAGAGCTGCTGGCAGCCATGACCAGTCTGCACTTCTGGTGGCTTGCTGTACTTCACTGCACTGGTCATTGCCGACTGGAGAGCAGCTTCTGGCTGACTTTAAAATGGAAAAGGGGGTGGGGCTTATACTTGAAGCTGGGGTCTGGCTGGGTGTGAGTATTGAGGGGTATCGGGGAACGCGGGGCGTTGCTATGATTATTCCCCAGTTTTTGAATTGGTCGGCTTTAGATTGAACCAGTTCCCTTGTGGCTTTGGATGCTAATGTGATTAGGGTTGATTCTCCCGTTTGAGGGCCGTTGCTGGGTTTAAATTCGATGGCGAGTATGTCTTTTGATTCCAGCTTACACAGGTCCGGGTTCGATTTAAAAAGCCGGATTATGTTCCCGCGATTTAATATATCGTGCGGGCCTTGAGAGGCGTACTCTGGTGTTAGGAGTAATTTGGTCTCATTGGTATCTGTGGCTGGGTTGTGGGTTTCAGCAGGTGAGAACTTAATTGGCTTAAGCTTTACTTCCGATGTTCGTTCAGGGATTGATATACTGTACAAGAGGGAGGCTTGCTCGCTGACTTGGTTGGTTGATACTGAGGTAAAAACTGTTTTGGGCATACACGCCAAAGGAAGTTGGCTGGATGGAGTTGCCGAATACTGATGGTCCAGTCCTTTGCTGGGGATAGCTGCGCGATGTAAGCCTGGACTGTTGATCGTCAATTGAGGTGGGGAAAAGGGTTCAGTGGTTGGTGAACGCTTTTGTGGGGGCGTGGTTGTTGCTGACATGTTGACAATTATTAGCCCTTATTTGGTCTGTAATTGCCTGTTTCCAGTGTTTCCAATTTTATCCTGAGATATAAGATGTGGGGAATGCGTTTTTGTTGAACGTTTTACTTTTAAGGGTCCTTTTTGGGACGTTGGGGACTGGGCTGCTTGCAACTGACTGGTGGGGACGGTGAGCACTGTGCTCGAAGCCTGTGCTGTCGCTGGCTTATTGTTTGTAAAATTGTTTTTTTGGGCTCTTCTGTGAGCCTATTACGGGATTTCCGAAGTCTTTTTTTTCTCGTTTTGATAGTCGGTGGGAGGTTTGCTGGGGTGATTTGGCGTTGGTAATTATGTCGGTGGATGCATTGGACACTGCTGTTGCTTTGATTGATGGTAAAAAAACTGTTGATAATTTATCGGTCGTGTGCTCAGGTTCTGGATGTTCACCCTGTGCAGGAGCCGGTGGCGTGGAGTTGGGGAGCCTGGACGCTGGAATCCTCTGAATTTCTGTTAGTACTGATGATAGGAATTGGTGCAGTGAGGATAGAGAGTCAATGATGGGAGAGCAGCAACATACTGATTGAACTAGTTGCACTTGAGATTGAGCTTTTATTATCAGTGAATTGAGCGCCTCCAATTTTTGATCGATTCCAACGGTGTACACAGCAAGAGTGTTTAATAGATCCACCTGTTGATCCATTTTGTCTGAGTGGTAGTTCAATGCTGACACTGTGGATTGAAGGGTTTGGAGGAGTTGAACCAGAGCTTGTTTAGGTCGGGAGATGAAGGGCTGACGGTCGACCTGTTGGATTCTTTGGTAAAAAAGGATAAGTCGAACTGGGTGTTGGGCATGGTGTTATGGCCCCAGCCTATATTGATCTTTTGTTGACAACTGTTGGCAGTTGATGATGAAAGGGTTGGAGATGACGTTGTGGGGTTGCTTAGATGTTCGTTTGCCTGGGTTGCAACTTGCGGGGTGAGAACCTTAATAGTTGCTATTGAATGTAACCCTGGGCGTAGTTCGTGTAGTCGTGCTACGCGAAGCTACGCGAAGACGTCAGAGCGCTACGCGAGCTATGCGTAGCTATGCGAGCGCGCGTAGCTGCTTGTCGCGCCCGTTCGCGATGCGTTTTTGTTCTTCGGGAACGCGTTGTGCGTGTTCGGGACGCTGTTTGCATGCTCGGGGGCGCGAACTTACCCATGCGGTCGCCTATGGGCGCGGCCATTTTGTTTTTCACTTGTCCCGCCCGTTCGCGATCCCTTATTTCCTGTTCCGGGTCGCATATAGCGTGCTCGCAATGCGCATTCCATGTTCGGGAACGCGTTGTACGTGTTCGCGATGTTTTTTGCGAGCTCGGGGAGAAATATCGTGCGAACTTACCCACGCGATGGGCGCGGCCATCTTGTTTTTCACTCTATGCTATGGTTCTGGGCCTGCTTTTCTATCCTCCCTCAATCTTTGCAATCCTTAGTTTTTTACACTGTTTTTCAATTTTTCTTTATTTTTTATCTATCTCGCTCTCTGCCTAAGTCTATATTTTGCATTTTTTTCTACTTTTTACTGTGTTTTTTTTACTTTTCGACTGTTTTATATAACTTTCTTCTTTAAGCTCCTACTTCTTCCCCTAAGTTTATTTTTCCCTTCTAACTTTTCTTTTCCGCCTCCTCCCACCCCAGAACCATGGCGAAGGGTAGCAGCAGCAGCAACGGCTCGAAGGGCAAGGCGCATGCGCCCAAGAGCCGCCTGCCTTGCGGCAGACTGCGCCCTGCAGGGGTGCAAGCCCGCCAGCTTTTTAGTGAGGCGGAGGTGGCCGCCCTTGTTTTTTTTGTTCAGCGCCACCTCTCCTTGACCTTGGCAGCAGGTGGCAGGCCAGGCTCCGGGTACCCGACCCAGGAGCGTCACCGCCGGTGGGCGAAGGTGCGCCGGGCAGTGTTTCACTGCTCAGGGGTCCGGCGTACCCATAACCAGCTGGCACACCGGTGGTCAGACATCCTCGACCGGGAGCAGGACCTGTTGGACCTGCTAGGTGTCGAGGTCGTGGGGCTCGGTGAGTAGCTAATATATATAGTAGTATAAGTATTGTGATTTGTGTATACATTTTTTACAAATAACAAGAATACTGCTGCTTACATTGCAAGTAAATTACGTTTCAAAATCTTCTGTGATTGTAGGACACAGGTGCTGGGCGCTACTCTTACTTGTTGGCAACTTTGCGCTCGCTTGTCCTTATTATTATGTAAGAGTTTACTTTAGAGAACTTCAGTTAGGTAATGCTATTGCTAGAGAGACTCTAGTCCTTCCTTTGTCCTCCTGTCAAATAGTGGTGGATGGATTGATACTAGGTTTAGTTACTATTAGTTGATAATTTTTGAGCGATCTGCGTGACACATCCTCTGTCACTGAGTGCTGCTTACCCCAGTCCTTAGTAGAACCTTTTGTAGTTTGTTTAGTGAGTGGTAAGCTTAGCAGTGTCAGTCAGCTGCAGAACATCAGACGCAACCAACCAACAATTTGGTGTATGCATTATGCACCAATTTATTCATGTGTCCACCTTCTCATCTATGCATTTTGAGGGCTAAAAAAACTGGAAATGCAGACTTAATGAACAATTGGCTTGCCTGGAATAGGTGGGCTAGGTCGGGTGGTACTTAGGCTTAGTTAGTGTTCTGGATTTTATTTGAATCAATCAGAATGGAACACTGAATTAGTGTTCCCAAATAAGTAGACTGTCCGTGAATCCCGCAAGCCAGTAGTCGATCGGATTAGATAGGTCAATTTTATTGCAATTTTTGTTTCCTAAAACGTTTTTTGAGCGTTTTTTTAGATAATTTATTTGTTTCACAGCAATCATTAATGTTTGTGTCTTTCTTTATTATATCTTACATGATCACTGATCTGCAGCACCCAGGGGCAAGAAGACGGGGTCCGAGTCAGCGGGACAACCACCAGAGGACCGCTCCTCTACCGAGGGCCCTGCTGCTGGTCCCAGTAAGTCCTCCAGTGGTTAATATTAACAATTATATTGCCCTAACTTTTACTGCACCTTATTTTTTCAGAACTATTAATTCTGGTTCCACTCCCTAATTCTATTTTTTACAAAAGATTCTTTGATCTTGACTTGACTATCTGTTTCTAAATTCTGGTTATCCCTGCCTCTAAGTTCTAACTGCCTCTGCTATGAATGTCTGTACTACTACTATTAGTCTGTCGCTAAGCTTGCCCAGTTTGCATTGCCACTCTTTATTGTACGGTTTTGAATAAAACTCAGATTGACCAATAGCTCTAGCCACTGAGTCCAGTCCTTTCGGTTGTCCTCTTCTAGGTTTCTTAATCTTGAGGCTTTGACAATTACCACAAACAAAATGCCCAACCAGATATTTGACTATTTTTGATAGGATATAGTACATACTACTACTGATGTGGGGATTCTGCACAGCCCCATGCAGAACTATGCACAAGGAAATAGGATGTTGGTGATGGGAGTTTAGAACTTGGACGTTCCTCACACCTCAGTCAGAAGTGAACCCACAATCCCCTGAACGACTAGTTATAGTGTCTCATTAGGTCCCCGAACCCCCACCCGAAGATACCCAATGATTACACAACCCAGAACATAACACCCTTTCGCTCACTCACTCGTGTAAGTCCACCACCACCACCACACCAAATACCACAGAGTCTATGTGTAAGTTCAAAAGGTTTATTTTCAACTAACAAGCTCTGTATGTTATTCTATAAAATTCAGTGTACTCCAGCCAGCTCCAACAGCAAAATGCATAATATTAAAACAATAAACATTGTTACAACAAGTGCATGATGATAGAAGACAAAAGATCTGTGCGAATTCTGGGAGACTCCTCACCGTAGAACGTAGAATTACTGGTTACATGCATCATTCATAAGCTCTGCAAATCTCTGGTTCGTAGAAGGGAATCTTCTGCCTGAGAAACATGGTGCGCGTTAGATAGTATAATGCAAGCATTTCTCAGTCCTGCCAAAAAGTGTAACATGTTACTTATGGCTAAGCAATACGGACTAACCGAACTCCATAACAAAGTGGCTTGTTTTTCGACCTCTTGTACGCAACGCTCAGACAGTAGCTGTATGTGCTCATGTGGGCTCAAAAGGCGTCTTACTGTTACTGCACAACAAGCTGCGAGGTAACATGCGCAAAAGACATGAAGCGAAAAATGGTTGCATGGCTCAGGCTAACTTTGCAAAGAGTAGAGTATAGTATAATAAATAATGACCCTAGGGACCATAACACTACTACTGTCTACTGACTCTAGTACCCGATTTGGACTAGTGAATGTGATGTATAATATGTATGTATTAACTTTTTTTTTCAATCTTGCTAGTGAAAAAGAATAAATAGGGGAGGTGTACAGGCATCTAAAAATGTGTCATGTTTTTATCTAGGCGTAGTAGCGACCACCAGTGCCGGCGGGGCCAGCGGCGATTCGACCATTCCGGAGGGGGCAGGAGATGCGGCACCTGCAGGAGCTACAGGAGGTGAGCCAGCAGCAGTGGCGGGCGGTGGTAAGTTATATTCATTACTTATTGACATTGTACTAGCTGGAAGGGTGTTGACTTTACTCACTGTACTGTTGTTGAGACTTATTAGGTATGAAGTTGTAGTGAACATTATACAACGGTTGAAGAAGAGAAGACACCCTGTACTTAGCATTAGCAATGCAGTAGCAATAGCATTACCAGCGTGACTTGATTAACCAATGGCCTCTTCTATCTGACTCCAACTCAGCTGTGAAAGTTTTATGGAGGAGACTAAAAGTCAGATCAGATGACCTTGATGGATGTGTTGAACAAAAAGGGAAAGAAGGGTGGAAGGAGGAAGGACGGGCGAGATTTAATATGATGACTGGCAGAGAAGGATACGTTGGAAGCATGGATAGGTGGATGATAGGAATCAGATGCATGTGTTGTTGAAGGATGGGTGGAAGGTGGAAGAAGAATGGATGCCTGCCTGGGTGGGTGACACAGTATGGGTGGATACTGTGGATAGCAAGAATCATCAGCGGTGTTTGGGTGAAACTCTAAGCCAAGGCAAGCAACGGAGTGAGTGGACGCATGGGTTGTTGTTGGTGAAACAAAGTAAGGTTTGTGGAGAGATTAAGAAGAATGATTGACATTTACTTAGAATGGATGGATGCCTGTATGTATTCATCATAGACAGCATAGGTGGAGACTGTCACGGGATGCACAGTTTTAGTTTTAAGGGAATGTAAAAGAAACCGCGCCAGAGTAGCAAAGCTGATGTGGGGAGGGGCAGGGTGGGGGGTAGTAGTAAACAATGTATTACGCGGCCAAATACAGGTAACTTTACTGTAAACATAAAAATAAATAAAGCGAATTTCATTGTGCGCACTGCACCGCCAAAAGCGATGCAGTGGGCGCAACAAAATTAGTTTTATTTATTTATATGTTTACTTACCTGTAATTGGCAGTAATCCATAGTTTACTACCCCCCACCCTGCCCCTCCCCACATCACTGCCCGGCAGCACTCCCCCGAGTCCCACCACCGACCGCTACTGACCTTATGTCGTCGTCCCATATAAAAGCAATGATCATTGGATCAGATATATAATCTGCCTTTTTGTAGTAGCCAGGGCACTGTCAAAGTGAAATTGACCAATTGCCCTTCATGTAACAGAGAGAGTATGGCCAGTGCCACCCGTAATAGAAAAATACGAGCTTCCCCACCTGCAGACAGTAGTAAATCAAACTAACGTGAGTCTGCGTCATGACTCGTATGTTTGTCTTGGGTGCAAGCATAGATGACCGAGCTGGCATGCCGGCTACAACCAGGTTATGTCAAAGACTGGTGTACTGTGTACTGGAGTCCATAGCGCTAGTATAATGCCTGAAACTCCCACAAATGTTACAGGCCAAGGAAGTGGGAGGATAGATAGATTATTACCAGAAATGTTATGTACTGTGCTTCTTGCTAGTGCTACTGTGCCATTATGTGTTGAATTAATTTTGTGTTACTGTTTTGCTAAGAGTACTGGTTACAACAATATTCTTTTTCTTTCTTGATATAGATAGTACTCCTTCCCAAGAAAAACCATCCCGGAAGGAGTTGGCAGCCAGGGCCCGGCGCTGGAAACTGGAGGCCATCTGTGAGGAGTACCGGCGGCTGGTGGCTCAGGCGGAGGAGGAGGAGGAGGAGGCGGCAGCAGCTGCAGCCTCGTCTGATGCCCCGGGCCCCAGCCAGGCCAGACCTCCAGTGGTAAGGCGCCGCGGTCTGGCAGCCGCCCGCCGCCGTAATTCTCTTGCAGCCAGCACTGCTGTCCCCCACCCTGGATGCCACTGCAGGGCATTTCGACGCAAGATTCTCCTTCGGGTGGCACGGCTAGAGGAGCAACTAGAGGAGCATGTCAAAATTCTGGTGGACAAACACCTAAAAGCCCGCCGAATATAACTATAGGACCCTGTTGCATTGCCCCTTTTTTATTCCTTTTGTTGGTGGGTGGGAATTGGGCGTTGGGGTTTCTGGACATTCTTTGGACTTTTTTTCGTTTTGGACATTGGTTGGGGTTAGGGAGAGGGGTGGGTCAGGTGTGGGATAGTTTATTTTTGTTAGGGTAATAAATTATATTTATACTTAAACATACAATGTTAATGTTTTGTGGGGGTTAATGTTTTACGAATTAACGTCACATGGTTTCCTTGCTGCTGCAGGGCCGCAGCCAGTGTTTGATTTAAATAATCTGCTGATGATGTAACACAAACAGATAGATGCGGTACCCCTCACTGAGTTATTTGTCCTACTAGTACTGTCAGTCTCTCCTCCTAGTCCATTATACCTCCCACCAAACTTATCTTACCTGTGATTGATGATGATTACGTTCGGCACAGCGATGGCTGCATGGTTTCCCAAGAGAATGGAGAAGATGCCATGGTTGTGGTGGTAGTAGTAGAGTAGACACTGGCAGCAGCATTTGCTAAAAAAATAAAAAGAGACAGTCACTTGCCTGAAAGCGACTGTGGGAGGAGTAGTAGAACGAAGTAAAATACAGTACAGAAGAAGACTGCCAAACAAACAATATTGCATTTGCAACTGCTAAAGTCAAATAAAACATAATGGTGGCGGGGACAGCCTAGTACAAGAAGTTACAAACTGTAGTTGTGTTGCGTGAGTCACTTAACTTAACACAATCGTAATTCGTAACCTTTACTGCTGTGTGGTAGGAGTTTGATGATGAATCCAATCAATGCTGGCAATTAATTATGATGTACTATTAGCCGGTGACGGCTTGCACATAGACTGAGCATGGGTGGGCAAGCAGAAGAAGCTCCTCGCCCTGCCTTGAAATTTAATTAGTGTTGCTTTCACCACATCTGCCCCAGCAAGCGTGTGATCAATTGGTGTACATTTTATGTAGTCACATCACACCTCAATATAAATCACAGCCCGGGGGAAGAGGGTTAGGGTTTGATGAATGGATGGGAAGGGGAGTTTGGGGAAAGGTTATTATTATTATTGTAGTTTATAGAGCGCACGGCTACCTCCCACGGAAGTGTCCCGGCGCTAGCAGTAAGTACGTAACGGACGTGAGTTTAGGGCTGGACCGGGTTCTAAATTTGGCTGAAAAGCCAGGTTTTTAAGGCCTTCCTGAACGGGAGTTCTGACTTCGCCTTCCGTAAATGCTCCGGCATGGAATTCCACAAGGAGGCTGTTTTCACAGCGAAGGCACGACCCCCAACTCTGGCTTTTTTAAAGCGCGGAATCACCAGTAAGTCCTGGTGATTTGACCTTAGTGATCTGTTCTGGTGATATCTCCGGAGTCTATTCTTCAAGTATTGGGGACCACAATCTTTGTTAGTTCGAAAGGCCAATGTCAGTGCCTTAAATTCTAACCTTTTCTTAACCGGCAGCCAGTGCAGGCTCTGCAAGTGGGGAGAAATATGATGGCGGAGTGGTACGTTTCTGATCAGCCTAGCTGCCGCGTTTTGTATGATCTGTAATTTCCTGATTAAATAATCTGGGAGCCCCAAGTAGAGACTGTTCGCATAGTCAAGCTGGGATGTGACTAATGCGTGAACCACGTTTTTCCTGCAGTCCACTAGCAGAAAATGCAGAAATCTCCGCAAAGATTTCAGTTTCCAGAAACAGGCAGAGGAAACATGACGAATCTGGGAGCGTCCTGATAGGCTGGAGTCAAATTTGAACCCCAGGTTCCTAGCTGAGCTCACCGGGCGAGGGGGGGTTGAGCTCCGACTGTGGGGGGGAGAGTTGATTAAAAAACAGGACCTCTGTTTTTTCAGTGTTCAGCTTCATACAGCTGTCTGTCATCCAGGACGATATTTTACACAGACACTGCTTGAAGTTCGTGAACGCTACCTCAGTGTGTTCTTTAAACGAGAACACCAACTGAGTATCGTCAGCATACGAGACAACCTTCACCCCACATTGTTCAATTATTGAGGCATGGGGGGCTAGGTATACATTAAAAAGGGTGGGGCTCAGCGCCGAGCCCTGCGGTACTCCACAGCCAAGAGGGCTAGGGGAGGAGACAAAGGGGCGAAGGAACACGTTTTGGAACCGGCCCTCAAGAAAGGAGCGGAACCAGTTCAAGGTAGTTCCCATCACACCCAAAAGCTCAAGTCTCTTTAAAAGGGTTTGGTGTGACACAGTGTCAAATGCTGCGGACAAGTCCAACAGCACCAACATCGCGCAGCTACCCTGGTCTACAGTTTCCCATATGGTTTCTGCCACTTCGAGAAGAGCAGTCTCCGTGCTATACCCTACCCTAAAGCCCGACTGAGAGTCGTGGAGAAGATGGTTATTCTCCAAAAATTCTGTCAGCTGCTTCTGAACTTCTTTTTCCAGCACTTTGGCTGGTGCCGGGAGGAGAGAGAGAGGCCTAAAATTCTTTAGATCTGAGCGGTCCGCATCTTGTTTCTTAAGGATTGGCTGGAGATACGCCGTTTTCCACGGTGTTGGGTAAATGCCAAAACTCAAGGAGGTGTTCCAGATAGAGTTTAATAGGGGGTTAAGCCAAGGAGCTAATAATTTAAAAAACCTGGCTGGAAAGGGATCGGTAGGAGAGCCAGATTTGATTTTGCTCATTTCCACGAGAGAAGTCTCTGTGCAAAAAGGGCGAAATTCCGACCACATGCCAGAATGGTGGGAATTATCAAATGGTGTAGCTGGCAATGGAGTAATCTCAATTGAAGGAAACGAAGAGTAAATCTTCTGAATCTTGTCATGGAAGAAACAGGATAGTTCTTCACATAAGGAGGCTGAGGCGGGGATTGTGCTCTTCAAGGCTTGTGGCTTCATAAAACCCTGGACAATCTTAAATACTTCTTTCGTCGAATTGTCCGAGGTTTTAATTTGATTGGCCACATAGTCCCTAATCGTGTTGCGTTTTAATCTATGAAATTTCCTTAACGCTGTTCTATATAAGCATTTGGCCTTTGAGTCATAGTTTTTCCTCCAAACACGCTCCAATTGTTTACATCGGCTTTTCTCCAGCCGGAGTTCGGTTGTAAACCAGAGGGCAGAGGGATTTTTCCTTGTCAATTTCACATTTTTAAATGGGGCTGCTTCATCCAAGGCCATTGTAATCCAACTGTTAAAAAGGGAGGCATCATGACTGGGCTCTCCAATCAGTACTGGAAGGGTGTTTTGTAACACAGGGCCAATGGCCTCTGGTGAAACCTTCTTCCAGTTTCTTCTAATCTCATGGGTAGCCCTAACATGATTGTTACTAAGAGGGCTAGTTAAATAGAAAGGGACTAGAAAGTGGTCTGACCAAGTCAGAGGGAGAGGGTCCTCCACTCTTAGAGTGTGGACATTAGTAAAAATAAGGTCCAACATATGGCCAGCCACGTGAGTGGATGCAGACACCTTTTGATTCAGATTTAACCCCTTAAGAGTATCTGACAATTGAGAGGCCAGAGGGCATTTATCATTGTCCATATGGACATTAAAATCGCCAAGCATTGTAAAATTGGCATGTTTAAGAGATAAGTCAGCAGTGATGTTGTATAGTTCAGACCAATGGGTGGACGATGCGTCCGGAGGTCTATAGACTAACAGTCCTGCAAAGGGAAAGGTAGAGGAGAGTTTAACACTAAAAGACAGTGCTTCAATAGGACCAATATTCTCAATTCTCTTAACCGTATTCTCCCAGTCCTTTCTGTGGATCACTGCAAGTCCGCCCCCTCGCCTATTACCAGGCCGGTTAACTGCTGCCATCCTATAGCCCTCTGGAATAGCTTGAAATAGGTCCGGGTTTGAGTGGTCCCTTAGCCACGTTTCTGTTAAGAACATAAGATCCCAAGAACCAGACTCTAGACTGTGCCAGATGTCATCCGCATGTTTGGGAAGGGATCTACAGTTAATTAGACAGGCCCTACATTCCGACCTTAATGTTGGTGTGTATACTTTATGTGACAGTGCTAAGGAGGCCGTAATATCTCTTCCTCCCTCCAACATCCCATTACCCAATGTAAATGGGCACATATTACAGCGTAGTGCCTGGTCACAACCCCCACCTTCCATAAGGCTGGGGTTGAGGCATGACGGCCTAGCGCAGCCTGATGATGAGAACACAAGTAGCTGTTCCCTGGACCAACTTATTCCAGCTGGAGCGCCTCGGGCAGCGTGGCTAGCGCTGGCCGGAGCCCGGTCGCGGACGGGCGCAGACGGGCTTGCCTTAGGCGCGCCTTTGGCGCGCCAGCGATGCGCCCGCTGCGCGCGTCCGCTGCGCGTCCGCTTCAGCATGATTCTTTTATCCGAGTCCGACCCCGGAAATGAGGGAGCTGAAGGGAGGAGCCACGTCCCTCCGCAACAATCGGCACAACAGCCGTGGCGGAACGGGGACCGGCGCAGGTTGGAGAAAGAAAAACAGTACGCATGGACAACAAAAGCAAAGCGCAATCTTGGCAGACGACCATGATCTTATCCAAAAAATCTATAAAGGGAGAAAAAGGAAATGCATGCATGATGATAAAGATAACTTGATGGTTAATGAGTAGTACTTACTAACTCCTACTAGACAATTAGACAGTACAGGGCAGCAGTATATTCTACGCAATTTGCCTTGCCTGTAATATGCCCTCAGAGACCCAAATTCCATGTTGTACTTGGCTTACTTTTAAAGATAGCAAAGAAAATTAAAAAATAGTTGTAGGGATCAATTAGCAAACAAACAACAACACACAACACACAGTCGTAATGATTGAAGAGAAAAAAGGATTCCAATTAATTAAAAGATGAATGATGAATGATACTAAAGTTACTGTATTATCCTGGTCAAATTGTGGAGTTGAATCTCGTCCTTCCTCTTGGTCCTATCTTCCATGGACGCTCCGCACATCAATCTTGGTGGCCTTCCTGATGCGGATTGGTAAGGTAAATGTGAGTTGTGTCTCCCAGTATAGCACAGGGTAAAGGCCGGCCTGTAACGTCTAGATGGAAAAACAAAAGGGGTATTGAAAAATCAATGAATGAAAAAAAGCATCAATTACGGTGGAGTCCAAGAAGAGAAGAGAGAACACTTTCAGACTGAGGCGGCTTGGATATATCGTGTATATTCTGTTTACAGCATTAAGCTACAACAACAACAGGACAGAACAGGCCCACCACAGCACCAGCCCGGCCGTGACCCAACCTCCATTTACCTTAATTTTTGACAGAGCCAGACAAAAGGCATATATACAGCAACTTAGCATTTTCAAAATTAAGTGACAAAATCAATGCGCCGCTGTCAGTCATGACTATACTCGACTCCACCACTACATGGACATGTAGGTCTGCTGTGTTTACTTACTTGTTGAATTGTTGTGTTTATGTTTACCTTATGCCACTTCGTGAAACGCAGTTATTCCTTCAATCATCTCAGATCCAACTGACTGACTGCGTGCAAAGATAGTATGGTCATCATCATGGTGTGGTACGTGTTGTCCAACTCCAACTCAGTCTGTAGTGACTCCGATTAAGTCCATATTCCATATTAAAAAATTGCAACAGATATTGGCCTGCACCTGCAGTAGTAGGAGTACAATTTGGTTATTTAACAACAAGAAGGGAAACATTGACTGTCACTTGAGTCACTTTGTAGATTAACTAGTAGAGTAGAGTTCGACTTCATGCACAACATCAACAACAAACAACAGCAATCGCTCAGAGTCTGCAAGCATCCAATGCATTCCATCATTACCTGTCTTGCTCTTCTCTTTGGCTGTCAGATCATCAGATGCCTAGTTCTGACAGGTGTGTGTTTTTTTTTTTACCGGGCAGTGGCCTCATCATTACTCCAGTCCACATTCATTTTGAGTGTTAGTCGCTGTTTCGGTTTTCGTCTTATTCATCTGTGGCACTTTGTCACAGTTTAAGTTGCTTCACATGGTCAGCACTGTGATGATGGGCCACGGCCTGGGTAGCGCTCATTGCTGGTCATTTGAGTTTGCACAAATGTCAGCAAGTTTCTTCGAAGAGTCGTGTCTTTCTCTGCCAAGTACCTTCTGTCCTGACAGTGAGGAGCTTTGGATGCCTGCCGAGGCTGTAGCCTTCGGACAGTGATGAGTTCACTTTTGGATGCCTGCCCAAGTTCGGACAGTAAAGAGTTGTGGATGCCTGCAGAGGCGGTAGCCTTCGGACTCTGATGAGTTTCGGCTCGGAAACAAAACGGAGGATAGCTATAGTCACGTTTCACTTCTTATGGAGGGACTGTTAAAGGCAACATTTCTTGTACTACAATGTCTGGCTTGATGGAAATGTACTAGGGCGAGACAGGAAGATGAAGCAGGACTCTGAAGAGTGGATAGTTAAATGCACAGACGTGCAACTCCAATAGGGAAATAAAAAGAGAAGACGGTGGTGATGGATTTGTTGTGATTTGATTTGAACCAGAAAGACAGATACACAGACACATAAAGGAAGGAAGAAAGTAACAATTTGAAAGCCTAGTTGTCAGGGAAGAGGAGCTCGTCCTCAAACTCTGGTGGTTCGGACAGAAGAAGGTCCTGTAACGCACTATTTACGTCATCCAAGTCGCTCTCCTCTTCCTGCTGGGATTCACGTATTTTGTAATCCGGTGGTATAAAGTGCTGATTCATTTTGATCATGGTTAACCTCTCCACGCTTTTGGGCGAGAGACTGGTCCTTTTCGAAGTTACAATGGCACCAGCAGCACTGAATGGGCCTTGAGGGCTTGGGACTTGTTTGCTAAGGGAGAAAACTGGCTGGGAATCCAAACAGAGTGATGGTTTGGCGAGGTCATCTTGCATCCAGTGAAGGGTGAAGGGGAAACAGAAGCCAATACGTTAGAGTTGTTGTCTTGTGAGTCAAAGGGGGACTGGTCGAGATCCTGGATGAGAATCCAAGGTGATGGGGGTGCCTCGGAAGCTTATTTTGTTTGGCCATCGGCACTTGATGAAAGGCCTGGGAGCGATAAACTGAGGCCTTTCTCGCCGGCATACACGTGGATCAATTGCTGGACCAGTTTTTGGTGCGAGGCTGGGGCTACGGCTGGGTGTGAGGCAGTTGGAGCGGGAGTCAAGGGTATGTCAAGTGAGCTTGATCTGGACTTCAAAGCAGGTGCGGAACTTCTGAAATAGTCCCTCAAAGAAATTTTTTTCGATGAGGAAACTGCGATAGCTGAAGGTCTTAATTGCGTGTCTTTGCAGTTTTGGTTTTCCTTGACCACACCGACTCCACCAGCTCCGCTTGTTATTTGTTGGACGAGGGGGGGCTAAACTTGAGGTGAAGACTGATAAGGTTGTAACTCGAGTGCTGTATCTAGGACAATACCCGGTTGTAACTGTAGGTTCGACGATTTTGCCAGGTTTACAAGTGGGGATTGGTCCGCTGCTGCATCGTCAGAAACCCTCTTCTTGATGCCTTTTTTTGAAGGATTGGGTGGGGCTTTCCTGGTTTTCCCAGATCTCATCGCTGCAGGTGAAGCAGTGGCTGTAGTGGCTACAATGGCTGCGGTAGCAGTGGCTTGCAGTGATTGGCTAAATAGCTGGTGGTGGCTGGTGGTGGGGGAGCAGCGGGCCGCTGAGGTGGCAGCACCTCGGGTTCCTTGGCCGCCCTATTTGCGGCAATGGTAGTGGCAGCGATGATAACTATGGCGGTAGCTAAGGAGGTGGCAGTGACTGGAAGTGAAGAGAAGTGAGAAGTGAGGAGCAGCTGGTAATGATGGCAGGAGCAGGCGAACCGGGAGCGTGCAGGAAGCAGGTGGCGGGCAGACGGCAACAGATGACAAGCAGATGACAAGGGAAGGGCAAGCGGGGCATGCTAGGCAGAATCGCAGGCTGCACCCGATCTAATCGGGCCGCCTCCGCGATCTGCCAAGGGCACGCACTCACTGCGGCCGCCGGCTAATGGCGGCCGCGCTTACCACTTACCGCAGGGGCTCTGGATCTGGCACCTGGCTCTGGCACCGGCTCTGGCTCCGGCCGATCTGCCGCTAATAAGCCACGCTCTCCGTGACCCCCGGTGTCAGGGGGGTTTCGGGGGGAGTCCCCAAGGTGCCGTGAGAAGCCACTGGACGCTCTGCCGCTGCACGACCGCACCACTCCGCTCCACCTCCAAACTTCCGTGTCACAACGTCTACGCGGTCTACGCAAAAGGGCGGTGTTCTCCAAAGAAATGGTGCCTCCAGGCAAGAATGCATGCTCCTGCAAGGGATGTAATAACAGCATGCATGGTTTTTCACAGACTAGTCCCCTATGCTAGGATCATTTTGGCGGGCTGCTGACAAACATTACGAATAACTGAATGGTGAACTGTAGATGCTTACAAAGCTGAAGCAGAGGTTGGTGGGCTTATTTAAGATCTGTCGTAGCTACAGGAATAATGTTTTAGATGAAATAAACTCACTCGTAGCAATGTTGACCCGTGCTCTGCGCATCACATTATGAGCCTCTTTAACTACCTATGGTGTAATCCTGTAGTGACCACGCTCACAGTGGTTTGTAAGTAGAAGCTTGTTTATTCACAGGTTCATCTTTACAGCTTCATAGTAACCTCCAGCTTCTTCAACTGAAAGCTTTCTTCAGAATTTCCCCACCATGCCATTCTATTGCATCATTAGGTTCTACAATTGCAGGAGAAGATTTCCACACATCTCCCCCTCATACAAAGAGTTCCATCACAATAAACAAGGAAAACATAAGATAGGAAATAATAACATTTACAATCTAAACCGAACGTTGCACAGACCAATAAATAAGCAACACAATGATAAAGATAAAGAGATTTACACTTATGAAATATGCTCCAAAACTCAGCTACATTTCATGCGGTAAACTTTGGAGCATTAACTTTACACAAATTACCCAGACTCCATTCCTTCCCGTTGTCTAATTTGACCACAGACTTCATCACTTTGACCACTCTATGCGGCGGAGAAAACTTGCTTTCTCCCTTCTTGATAAAACCCATCTTCCTCCTAACAACCCAATCACCACATTTCATTCCAACAATCTTCACCCCTTTCCTCTTATCATACACCGCCTTGTTGCGCTCATGAGACTCTCTCGCTCTAGCAGCAATACACTCACGATCCACCCAAACTTGATTTTTCTTTTGCAACCACACAGGAGACTCTTTAGTTGCAGGTTCTCTGCCTTTAAGGGCAATAAATGGAGAAACTCCAGTAACAGAATGTGGCGTCACTCTATGGGCCCACATCATTTTGTCCAGTTCCTCCTTCCATGCCAATCCGTTAGCCAGAGATAATTGGATATTCTCCACAATGATGCGATTGATCCTCTCAACCAATCCATTTGCCTGTGGCCTAAACAGTGCCACTCTATCATGCTTGATTCCTAACTCCGCAAGAAACCTAGTCATAATAGTGGAAACCAGTTGCACCCCATTATCCGTGACTAATGTCTTAGGTATCCCTTCTTCCAAGAACACCTCTTTCAAGAATTCAATAACTTTCATGGACGTGATGTGCTCTACAGACTTGACCACAAACCATTTACTGTGGTAATCCACTAAAACGACTAAGAATCTATTCCTGACCCCCAATCTTTCTATAGGACCCAAAACATCCATGGCTAATTTCTCCCAGGGTCGATTAGGTACCTCCACACACCCTAAAGGAGGTTGACGAACCACCTTACACTTGTCACTGTTACTACAAGCAAAATAATCCTTCACAACCTCCTCCACCTCCCTGTCCATTTCAGGCCACCAAAAACACTGCCTTAATCTCCTTTTACTCATGCTCCTTCTCAAGTGTCCTTCATGCACAATCCTAATCAGTCTTCCCCTCAGTACCTTAGGTGGAACTATACGGTTGCACCTCAAGACTTTATCTGCTTGAATGCTCAATTGATCCTTCACCTTAACGTACTGCTTCAATCCATCACTCAAAACAGAAACATTTTGCCATCCATCACCTATGTTATGTTATTTTATAACACACAGATACTCAAGAGTGTCCCGGCGCGAGACCAAGAGGGGTGGGGGCCTGACAGTTAAACAAAGAGGTACGTTTTCAGATTCTTCTTAAAAACCAAAGTGTTCCGTAGAGAAAAAGGAAGAGCAATACATGCCACGGTGGCTTTGCGGGCGAGGGAGCAGCCACCTAGCCTCTGGCATTTAAAGCGGGGGACCTGGGCTAAAAGTTGAGACGTAGAGCGCAATGGTCTCAAAGGGGCGTAGAAGGAGAACCGTTTTTGCAGGTAGGTAGGGCCACAACCGTGGAGCGAGCGGTGGGCAATAACTAAGGATTCAAACTTAACCCGTTCTGCCACGGGAAGCCAGTGAAGTGAGCGTAGATGTTGTCTCACACTACTTCTAGAAGAGATGTCAAGGAGAAGTCTGGCAGCCGCATTTTGGACCACTTGCAGCTTCTTCAACAAGTAGCCCGGAATGCCAGCATAAAGAGCATTGGCACAATCCAGCTGTGATAGAATGAGAGCGCGAATGACTGTTTCTTTCGCAGCCCTAGGAAGAAGAGGAAGAAACTTCCTTAAGGTTTTAAGAATACCGAAGCACGTGCCGGCAAGCTTCTTAACCCGAGTGAAGAAGGAGAGGTTCTCCTCAAACCATACCCCCAGGTTCTTAGCGGACTTCCCTGTTGAAGTAGGCAGAGGGAACTCAGGTGGCCAGAGCGTTTCCCTAAAATTAAGGGGAAATTTCCCAAAGAGGAGAATCTCCGACTTCTCTTCATTACACTTGAGTTGTGCGGCGGCAAGCCACTTCAAGACCGAGGACAAACAGTGTTTGTCCAAGGAAACTGAGTCCACGTTTTTTCCCCATGTGAAGAGAAGCTGGGTGTCATTAGCGTAGGCCATAACCTTAGCCCCCAACTCCTCAGCCAAGTAGACCAACGGGGTAACGTAAATGTTAAGAGCGGGCTAAGGGAAGACCCCTGGGGGACACCTGTGGTCACTGTCTGTGGGGAGGAAAAGGACGGTGGAAGCCAGACCTGCTGCTCCCGTCCTTCTAAGAAGGACCTGAGCCAGCCCCAGGCCGTGTCAGAGACACCAATCTCGGCAAGCCGTGTAAGAAGCAGTGAATGCGGGACCGTGTCGAACGCCGCCGACAGGTCGAGCAAGATCAATGCTGCCCTCCCGCCGGCGTCCAGACACTCCCGAATGGCTTCCGAGACCTCCACCAGGGCTGACTCAGTGCTGTGGGAGGCCCTAAAACCTGACTGGGTCGGGTGTAAGAGGCCAGCACTTTCGACAAACTCAGTTAATTGTTTATTTACCACCTTCTCACACACCTTAGCCAGACTAGGCAGGAGGGAGATGGGGCGGTAGTTCCCTGGGCTAAGGGGATCCAGAGAAGGCTTTTTTAACAGAGGAAGAATCTTGGCCTCCTTCCAGACCTCCGGAACACAGGCCACCTGAAGGGACATGTTAACAATACTATTCACTTCAGCATTGACGGTATCTGCAGCAGCTGCCAACAATCTGGCTGAACAAGGGTCCGCAGGCGAGCCTGACTTCAAACCCTTAAGAATTTTAAGAGAGTCGGGCAGATCCACGGGCCTAAATGCAAACAGGGAGTGAATAGGGTTAGCAGAAGGTGAGACCAGAGTAGCACCTGTAGGTCCGCCACAAGAAGTAAAAGCCGCCTGAATGGTACGGATTTTATCTGTGAAGAAGCTGGAGAGCTTATCGCACCAGTCATTTGTAGATGGAGGCGAGCTTGATTGGGCAGTAGGGGACGTAAAGCTCTGGACAATGGCAAAAATGTCCTTGGTGTTGTTTTTAGCAGAATCAATATGGGCTGAGTAGAATCGTCTTTTAGCCTAAGCTATAGCCGCGTAGTAGGTTTTTTGTTTAAGCCTAAGTTCCAGCTTAGCCGTCGGACAGAAGTCACTATGGCACCAAGCCCGCTCAAGTATCTTACATTCGTGTTTAAGCCCTTTGAGGTCGAGGGTGAACCAGGGTTTAGAGGGTGATTCCCTAGAAAACCTAGGGGGGAGGGCGAGGCTAACGTATCCACGGTGTTAGATATCCAGCTAGTGAATCCGGCCAGATCACCCTCCAGATCCCCCCGAAGGGCGGGCCTGGAAACCTCCAAGGCCTGATTAAACACGAGCAGATCAATTTTGCTGAATGCTGGCCTGTGATAGCATCGAGCTGGTGGAGCAGCATTGGTAGCTGCCCACGAAAAGTAGGATAAAAAGTGGTCAGACCAAGGGACAGGACATGGGGCTTCAACCAAGATAGGAAAGTTAGAACATATTGGGTCGAGAATGTGACCCGCTTGGTGAGTGGGAAGACTAATCCACTGCGAGAGCTGGGCAAGATGTAATATATCCAAAAAGTCAAGCGAGTCCCTGGCATCGGTCTGGTCAAGGTGAATATTAAGATCACCAAGAACAATGTAGTGGGAGAATCGAAGAGCCCGAGGCACCACAGCATCACCCCATGTTTGAAGAAAGGCCCCGGCCGGGGCAGGAGGCCTATAGATGAAAGAGCCTCCTAGAATGAAGTGAGCTGAGAAGCGGATGCTAAAGTCTAGGGCTTCACAGTCCCCCCATGAAGAGACATCGCCCCTACGGAGGTCCCACTTATTCTTATAGATAATAGCCACACCGCCCCCCCCCCCCCCTACCCTCTGGGCGATCAGCTCTAGAGATCTTATAGCCCTCAGGAGTGGCCAGAGCAACAATGGGATCAGACGTGCTATCTAGCCAAGTCTCTGTAATAAATAAAAGGTCTACAGGTCTATCCACGAGGAGGTCAAAGACATCCAGATGGTGTTTACTGAGAGAATGAGCATTAATCATAGCAGCCAGAATGGGAGAAGCCCTCAAAGGCCTGCTAGATGAGGTGCTAATTTGGGCATCATTGAGCGGACCCAGGCCCAGCTTAAAGCCACATGTCAAGCAAATGTTGTCTTTACCCACAAGCATATCCCAGTTGCATTGATGGAAGCAAGAGTGGGAACGGAGAGCCTGCAGGAAATCGCTGGTGTAGCGCAACCTATCCTCTGGCACATCTATCACATCCTTCAATTCTCTGTATTCTTCATCTGCACTCAATGCTTCCATCCACTCCTCACGCGTCAAGGCCAGTTCCCCATCAATAATGGTAGTCAACGAGTCCACTTCACTCATGAGGGAGACTTCCTAATCTACATCAATTGGCATACGCGATAAGCAGTCAGCTATCACATTTCTTTTACCTCTGACAAATTCAATCGCGAAATTCAAATCCATCACAGACAACAACCATCGGGAAATGCGTGGGGTCACGTTTCCTTCAAGACCTTTACCACCTTTGAAAATATGCAATAACGGCTTGTGATCCGTCCTAAGTGTGAAAGGTAAACCCCATAAGTAAAACCTAAAGTGATTCATTCCCCAACAACAAGCTAACGCTTCTTTCTCAATAGCAGAATACGACCTTTCTGCGCCCTGCAAGCGACGCAATGCATAGTCAATCACTTTCTCTTCACCATCCACTCTCTGGGTCAACACAGCGCCCAACCCCACATTACTTGCATCAGTCGTCACTGTCGTTTTTTTTTAACATCAAAGTGACCTAAAGTAGGCACACGAACCAGCGCTGCCTTAATGTCGTTGAATGCTGACTCACAAGCCGTACTCCATTCAAACAGCACTCCCTTCTTTAACAACGCTCTCATAGGTTCTACAATATCAGAAAAATTAGATACAAACTTAGAGCAGTACTCGGCAAGACCTAGAAATGATTTCGATAACTCTTTATCAGCAGGTTGAGGAGCATCAACTATCACTTTTACTATACTTTTCTTTGGTCTAATCCCACCAGCAGATATCTCATGCCCCAGATAATTCACTTGTTCTCTTCTTAGTTGACATTTTTCTTTTTTTATAGTCAACCCATGTTCTGCGAGTCTCCTCAGCACTTCATTCAACAATTTATCATGATCTTCGAACGATCTACCCACCACCATAATGTCGTCCTGGAAACACAAGATTCTTTCCATCCCCTGAAAAATATTCTGCATAATCCTCTGGAACACCGCAGAGGCCGATGCCAAGCCAAATGGCATTCGACAATACCGAAAGGCCCCTAACTGCGTAACAAAGGAAGTCAGAGGACGTGATTCCGGATGCAAATTCACTTGGTGATAGGCTGCAGACATGTCTAAAACACTGAATATCTTTCCACCTCCATCTCTGCAATATTGGGAAGTGGTTGACGATCGACCCATATATTCTTATTTAAGTCCCTCAAGTCTATTCAAAGACAGATTTTGTTGCCTTCCTTAGGGGCAACCCCTATCGGAGCGAGCCATTCAGAGGACTCAATGGGTTCAATGATCTTACTTTCTAACAATTTGTCAAGTTCCTCCTGAAGCGGCTCCCTCATCAACAATGGGATGGACCTAACTTTGTGTACTACCGTGATAGCACCCTTCTTCAAAATGATGCGATGAGTGAACTTTTTCAGCATGCCTAATTCATCTGTAAATACATGTGGGAAGGATAACATTAACTTCTTTCCCCACTCTAAATCGACATCGCGTATAGGCGACTCGCACCCATGCATAGTTTCCACTACCATCACTGGCTCCTTTCCATTCGGATCAAGAATGATATTTAGATCTATTTGATGACGCCATCCCAAGAGGTTACAACCATCTTCCGTTACATACACTCTGCCATGTACACTATTACCTTTGAAATAAATATCCATCCATTACATTCCTACAATGTTAATTGTTTTGTCCCCATAACCTACTGCCTTTATATCAGGATGTTGTAACTTACTCACGTCCCTTTTTAAATTTTTCTCAAAAACATCCATAGAAATTAGAGTGAATAAACTACCCGAATCCACTAGCATGTTGACTTGAGTAGTGCCTAAAGTAATATTACAATGAGGCTTTTCTAGTTTTCCTGCACTTTCCAACTGTATGCTTGTACTCTCGTTGCTTTGCACCTTGCAGTCTTGGTTAGAAATTTCATATTCATCAATAGATAGCATAATTTCTTCTTGAACTTCTCCAAGATTCTCTACTACTTTCACACTTGGACTCTGTACCTTCAATCTGCACACCTTAGCTAGGTGTCCCTTTCTCCCACATGACCTACACGTCATGTTTCTTGCCCCACATGCAAAGCTAGAAGCAATGTGCCCAGGACAACCACACCTGTAGCACATGATTTTTCTTCTTTCACCCATCCTCTCTGCATTAGGTTCTACTACTTTAATAGGCTTTTTCATCTTAACTTCTTGTATGTCAAGTGCAACAACTTCTTTCTCTGGAGATTTCACACTTAACTTCCCCATATCAATCTCTTTCATCCAAACCGCAGTGTGCTCCATACTTCTGGCAATTTGTACTGCCTCGTCCAACGTAGGGTCTAAAGATAAAAGTCTCTCTTTAACTTTCTTGTTTCTGGTACATCTTACAATTTGGTCACAAATCAAAGATTCCATCAAACATTGAAAGTCACATGTTACTGCCAGACCTCGTAAAGTTGCAACATAAGTCATTATGTCCTCATCATGAGCTTGTGACCTGCAAAAAAATGTATGCCTCTCAAAAACCACACTAAGTTTAGGTGTAAAATGTTTCTCTAACATCTGCAAAGACATATCGTAAACGTTTAGAGGTTGACCATTACCAACTCCCAAAGATACTTCAGGAAGATCATCATATATTCTCCTTCCTTCTGTTCCTAAGTGAATCAACAATAGGGCTTGCCTTCTCAATGGACCATACTTGTCCCCACCAATAGCCAACATATAGGTGAAGAATATATTCTTCCACCTCTTCCAAGGAATGCTCGGTTCTCCTGGAACAGCCAAAAGAATAGGTGGAGCAGCCATGCTCTGTTCTGCCATACCTGCACTGAAAATGAAATAAACTACCACAACTAACTAAAAGAATAAACTACAACAATAAATTTAAATAATAATTCAAAATAAAGATCTAAAATAAATATTTAAAATAATAACTCTGAAGACGTAGTTTCTATTCAATTCTTTTTGCAAAAAAAACTTCTTCTTTCCACACTTTGCTCTTTAGCAAGTCCTCTTTCTATGTATATTGTCCACGCAGAGCAAGTCACGTGTCCCCATGACGTCTATTCAATCGTTTCGAAAGAGCAGGACAGACGCACTTCAGGTAAGCCTTTTTTTTTCCTTTTCTTTTTTCCTTTATTTCCTCTCCGCTGAAATTAGCATCCTCCACTACACGCCGCGTTAGACTGTGGCGATGCAGCTCGTGTGTGCGCTCGAGTGAAAACACTGTCAGAGATGGAGTGCTTTTCAGAGCTCGAGTACGTTCCCTCGTGATGTAACTTGTGTGCGTGTGACCAACTGGTTCATACACACACGCATTTAATATGGCTGTCGTCTCGTGCTTGTGACTCGAGACAACCAACGGCCGCACACCTTCGCTTGAGAAACAAAATAAAATGACTAAAACGTCCCGACCTGAAGAGCTTCAGATTATGCCCAACCACTCAATACAGAGCTTCAACAGCGGCGAAACATTTAATGAAAGCTCGCATCATCCCTTGTTTAAGGCAGTCGGTTCAAGACAAGGAAAGTAACTCCTTTTAAATCCACGATATTGTAAAAGTGATATCGCCCACAAAAAGGGTATTTAGCAGCAAGTCTCTTGTTGCGCTCCCAATAAGCACAAAAATATTAAACACATGTAACTCACGGTTTCCAAATTCCCAATTTCATCAGCAGAATCTCCTTACTGCTTTTCCAGGGGTGGAGGTTACTCTGCACTCTGCCCCCTGCGCAGATCTCTCGTCGCCAAAATATGTAGTAACCACGCTCAGTGGTTTGTAAGTAGAAGCTTGTTTATTCACATGTTCATCTTTACAGCTTCATAGTAACCTCCAGCTTCTTCAACTGAAAGCTTTCTTCAGAATTTCCCCACCATGCCATTCTATTGCATCATTAGGTTCTACAATTGCAGGAGAAGATTTCCACAAATCCCTAACAGAGCATTCTACATACCACATTCACTAGACACATGGAATACAGACAAGAAGGCAGGTCAGAACGAACCACCCTTTTTATGAAGCTAAGCGACTATAAACCAGGATCAACTTACCATAACTTTCATCACTTAATAACAACACTCATTCTTACAAACTGAAACTCATCACGCTCTCAACATCATCTGTAACACAACTCACAGCCAACATTCATAACACAAACAACATAATTCGCCACATGAGATGCCGCACCATGGTGGTAACTGCACACAATAGCAAGGGCTAAAAATGCTCACTCAAACACCCCCAAAATGGATGAAGGCTACACGTTACACACAACAATGCACATAGGCAGAACTTAACATCTATATTCACTGGGAAAGTCTACAACTAAAACATCAAAAGCGTTAACACCACAGACATAAAACCCACTGCTCTTCAACATCTAAAGCTGACTCACTATGAAAGCCACCACCCTCCCCAAGAACAGCACTAGCAAGAAGCCTGATACCGTACCTCTCCAAGGGGCGGCTCACCATTGTGAGTGTCAGGGCTCCTCATCTATTTTCTCTGCCCCATTTCTTCTATAATACCAAGTGTAAATCATACAATATTATTTACTATCAGTATAATGAAACAAAAAGCGGACCTTTGCTGCGAGCATGGGTCACATACCAGTCTAAGGCAGTGAAACCTGTCTGACAGTTGGTTCATACACTTGAAGGCACCAGCCATCAGACAAGTTGTCCAAGGCTGGTAAATTCATAGGTGCCTAAAAACCTGGCTGTTCAACCAGGCCTTCTAACTCTCACCTTCATCTGAAAAGTGGTTCGTAGACCTTAGCGCCGGGATACTCATGCGAGTAGCCACGCACTCTACAAAAACCAAAATAAATAGCCCTGGTCTCAGAGGCCTGCCATGCATCAATATCTCCCAATTTGCGATGTGCTTCACAGTCACTCCTAAATGTAGCTCTGGGTGCTTTAGACGTCTGCCCTTAGTGCCCGGAGGCTAAGCATTTATCCGCCTGTAACCTCATCTTGTCCCACTTAATCATAGAGTGGGATAAGGTCCATGGACTTCTTTGACCATACCCCACCCTGTGATGAGTTGGGAGGGGCAGTGAAAAAGCAAGAGGCTGCGGGCAGCAAACTGAAAGCTGAAGACTGGACAGTGCATCAACATGGTGTATTCACTGCACAGGATCCAGCTTTCAGTGTCCTTTTTCACCGATTGTGATAGAAGAAAGCTATGTGCATGTCCTGATGCACTGGCACATAAGTAGCTGAAGTGCACTGGCACATGCAATTGAGGATAAGCAAAGAATGCTTCAAATGTGTGAGTACGTGCAAGTGAGAGCGTAGGTGAGTGTGAGAAGATGCATTGGTTCCTCTGGTAAGCACCCTAGGCCCATTTCCAAGAGTCCCGGACTGGGGTAGCACTACTTGGCAGGGTAGACTCACAGATGGCTGAATGTAGGTGCAGATGCAAGGTTGTTGGATGCCTGTTATGTCCCTGAAGCTTCGGATCATGAGGGCAGCCAACTAGCCCTTGGAGTCACTCTGGGTTCTGGGTTCAAAAGATGCAGGTTCAGTCCTTCTCACTCAGGCAAGAGGGCAGCAGGTCAGCACAGCAAAGCAGGAGTCTAGCAGAGTAGCAGTCCAGCAGAGTGGCAGTCCCTTTAGCAGTACAGCAGTCCTTTTTCCCGGCAGAGTATCCACAGGTCCAGGAGTGTACTGAAGTGGTGGTGTCTGAGGTCCAGTACTTATACCCAGTGGTGCCTCTGAGGTGGGAAGACTTCAAAGACATGCCTTTGAAGTTCACAGATGTCTCCCTTCCTGCCCTGGCTCCAGACGCACTAAAGGGGGGTATGCAGCTCATTGTGTGCAGACAGGACACAGTCTATTCAGGTGTAGGTGAGGTTGTGCCCAGCTCCTCCTTCCCATCCTGCCAGAGATGGCCCACTGAGACACACTTAAGGTCCCATTGTGTGTGGCTGTCTGGGAGGAATACACAAAGCCCAACTGCCAACTACACCCAGTCATGTGATAAGAGACAGGCTACAGGCACCAAATGGCTACAGCAAGAAAATGGCAACTTTCAAAAAGCAGCATTTTCAGAATTCTCATTTAAAATCCGACTTCACCATGAATTAGGGTTTTAAATTAACATTCCAGAGACACCAAACTTGAACCAACTATGTTTTCCCATTTGGAAATTGCACTTATAAATGTAATAAGGTCATCCCTATGTTAACTATTGAGAGATATAGTTCTATCAGTAGGGAAAAACTAATTTAAGAGTTTTTCACTACCAGGACATGTAAAAATTGAAAGCCCGTGTCCTGTCTTTCAAATACACTGCACCCTGCCCTCTTTGCTGTCCAGAGCCTATCCTAGGGGTGACATATGTATTAAAGAGGAACGTTTGGGCCTGGCAAGAGGTTTATCTTGCCAGGTCAACATGGCAGTTTAAACCTGCACACACAGGGTGCAATGTCAGGCCTGAGACATGTTTACAGGGGTAAACAGACAAAATATCGAGTTTAAATTATTGACCTACCAGAATATCGATGTTGAAATATCGTCATGCCAGAATATCGTGGGAGCGCTGTCGAGATGTTGGGATTTTCTCTTTTGTATTTTAAAAAAAACGATCGCAAGTCATGGTGAGTGAAGGAAACGTTGTTGATATAGAGGGGACCATGAATGAAGGGGTAACAGCTGGTAAATGAGGTTATGCGAAGATGGAATAGAGGGAAGATTCTGTTGTCTGAAGTCCTGTGGGGGTGAAAGAGAGTGGGTACCAACGAGGAAGCAGTGGCATGATGTTGGGTCTTGAACAAAATCAGGAAACGCATAACGTTTTAGTATATGTTGATTTGCATGTTAATTTGAAACAGTTAATCGATCGATCGCAGGTTAAGTCTTTGATGTTGTTTTTTATAAAAGCTAGGAATAATCATGTATACTGAAGGTGGTCTTTTGATTATTTTTCCTTGCTTTGTAGATACCCCTGATGAAGGGAATTGATATTCCCGAAATGCATTGGGTCATGCTAATAAAGTCGTGATTTGTGGAAACGTACACTCCTCCTGTGGTTGCGTCATCTGTGGCAGTACGACAGTTATATGAGTAAAATAAATTGATTATAAAAAGGTTCAAGCAGTTTAAACGCACGAAATATATATGGAGTACAAAGAAGAAGAAATTGAATATTTGATTTATTGGACTCATCTCAGTCCAGGAATCGGCTGTGCAGCCGGATGGGTTCCCAAAACGTGGTTCCCCTGTGAAGAGGTTTATCTTGCCAGGTCAACATGGCAGTTTAAACCTGCACACACAGGGTGCAATGTCAGGCCTGAGACATGTTTACAGGGGTAAACAGACAAAATATTGAGTTTAAATTATTGACCTACCAGAATATCGATGTTGAAATATCGTCATGCCAGAATATCGACAGTCAGAATATCGTTGACAAGAATATCGAGTGGAAGGTAAAAAATATCGTTTTTTTAAATATCGATGTTAAAAATATTGTTTTTTTAGTTAGTGTTATGTATGTTCGTATTTAATTTAAATGTATGTGTTCTATATTTTTGTGTAAGTATTGCTCTTGTATTTTAATATATGTGTTAAATTTTTATAAGTAATTAATTTTTTTTAAACAACATTTTGCTTTTTAGTTCCGTAGCGGGTTGTGGGTTTATAGGGGAATAGGGTGGGAAGTAATTTAATTATAATAAATTTATTAATAATTTTTAGAAGTTATTAATTATTTTTTAATTAAATTTTGCGTTTTATTTCCGTAGCTGGTTGTGGGTTTATAGGGGAATAGGGTGGGAAGTAATTTAATTATAATTAAATAATAACTTTTATTAATTAATATTTATGTATTTAATAATTTATATTGTTAATTGTGGTAATTAATTTAATATTAATGATTTATTAATTGGTTATTAATAATTATTAATTAATTGTTAAATATGTTAATTGTCTCATTTTTAGGAGTGGGTTGTGGGTTTATAGGAGAGTTGGGTGGGAAGTAATTTAATTATAATTAATGAATGTATGTTTTTTATTAATTAATATGTATGTTTTTAATATTTTATATTGTTAAATGTGGTTATTAATTTATTATTAATTATTTATTATTTGGATATTAATAATTATTAATTAATTAATAATTATGTTAATTGTGTCTTTTTTTAAGAGTTTGTGGTGCGTTGATAGGGGAGTAGGGTAAGAAGTAAATTAATTTTAATAAAATTTTTTTTTTTTTTAATTAATTTAAAGTTATTTTATAGTGTTAATTGTGTGAACTAATTTATTAGTGATTGTTTCTAATTTGCTTGTTAATTGTCATTAGTTAATTGTCAATTAATTATGTTAATTTTGTCATGTTTCACAATATTGGTGGTGTTGTTTATAGGGGAATATGGTGGGAAGTAAATTTTTTTGAATAATTAATTATTTGTTAATGTTAATTATTTTGCTGGAGTGGGAATAGTAAATTATTCCCCTCCGCTATCCAACACTTTCCCTACTGTTGCACTCGCTGGAGTGGGAATAGTAATTTTTACCTACCCGCTATCCAACACTTTCCCTACTGTTGTACTCATTGGAGTGGGAATAGTAATTTTTACCCCCCGCTATCCAACAATTTCCCTACTGTTGCACTCACTGGAGTGGGAATAGTAATTTTTACCCACCCGCTATCCAACAATTTCCCTACTGTTGCACTCACTGGAGTGGGAATAATAATTTCCCCCCCCCGCTATCCAATACTTTCCCTACTGTTGCACTCACTGGAGTGGGAATAGTAATTTTTACCTACCCGCTATCCAACACTTTCCCTACTGTTGCACTCGCTGGAGTGGGAATAGTAATTTTTACCAACCCGCTATCCAACACTTTCCCTACTGTTGCACTCACTGGAGTGGGAATAGTAATTCCCCCCCCCCGCTATCCAACACTTTCCCTACTGTTGCACTCACTGGAGTGGGAATAGTAATTTTTACCCCCCGCTATCCAACAATTTCCCTACTATTGCACTCACTGGAGTGGGAATAGTAATTTCCCCCCCCCCCGCTATCCAACACTTTCCCTACTGTTGCACTCACTGGAGTGGGAATAGTAATTTTTTCCCACCCGCTATCCAACACTTTCCCTACTGTTGCACTTACTGGAGTGGGAATAGTAATTTTTACCCCTCCGCTATCCAACACTTTCCCTACTGTTACACTCGTTGGAGTGAGAATATTTATTTTTACTTCCCTGCTATCCAACACTTTCCCTACTGTTGCACTCATTGGAGTGGGAATAGTAATTTTTACCCACCCGCTATCCAACACTTTCCCTACTGTTGCACTCGCTGGAGTGGGAATAGTAATTTTTACCCACCCGCTATCCAACAATTTCTCTACTGTTGCACTCACTGGAGTGGGAATAGTAATTTTTACCCCCCGCTATCCAACACTTTCCCTACTGTTGCACTCGCTGGAGTGGGAATAGTAATTTTTACCAACCCGCTACCAACACTTTCCCTATTGTTGCACTCACTGGAGTGGGAATAGTCATTTCCCCCCACCCCCCGCTATCCAATACTTTCCCTACTGTTGCACTCACTGGAGTGGTAATAGTAATTTTTACCCACCCGCTATCCAACAATTTCCCTACTGTTGCACTTACTGGAGTGGGAATAGTAATTTTTACCCCTCCGCTATCCAACACTTTCCCTACTGTTGCACTCATTGGAGTGGGAATAGTAATTTTTACCCACCCGCTATCCAACACTTTCCCTACTGTTGCACTCACTGGAGTGGGAATAGTAATTTTTACCCCTTCCGCTATCCAACACTTTCCTTACTGTTGCACTTACTGGAGTGGGAAAAGTTATTTTAAACCCTGCGCTATCCAACAGTTTCCCTACTGTTGCACTCACTGGAGTGTGAATAGTAATTTTTACCCCTCCGCTATCCAACACTTTCCCTACTTTTGTACTAAATTATTATTTAAAATGTAATTAATATTTTATATATTAAAATTATAATAGAATTTTTTTGTTTATAATATTTATGTTACAGGTGTTTGTGTATATATATTTAATTTTATTTTTTGATATATTTCTAATATGTTATAATTAAATAAAAATATTATTTATTAATTATTTTAAAGTAAATATGTATATTAAATTGTAAATATGTATGTTTTTTTAAATTAAATTTAATATTTATAAATTTTTACATTTACAAATAAATTAAAATAATTTATTTTAAGTTACTAGTATTTTTTTCCTTATTTTACAATATTTTTTTAACATTAAAAAAACCCCGATATATTTAACTTTGATATTGTAAACAACGATATTTTTTTTCTCGATATTTTTGTACTTACCATGTTGTAGATAGGATGTCGATATTCTTGACACGATATTCTGGTAGGTCGATATTGTTGTCGTCGATATTATGTCAGTGATCCGTTTACAGGGTTACTTAATTGGGTGTCACAATCAATGCTGCAGGCCCACTAATAGCATTTAATGTACAGACCCTGGGCGCCAGTAGTGCACTTTAGTAGGTACTTATAAGTAAATTAAATTTGCCAATTGGGGGATAAGCCAATGATACCACATTTTAGGGAAAGAGCACAAGCCCTTCACTACTGGTTAATAGTGGGAATGTGTGCAGAATCATAAGCCAAGCAAAAATGAAGTTAGCAAAAACAGGTCTGAAGGCAAAAAGTTAAGGGGAAACCACGTCAAGGACGCCAGGTCTAACAACATGAAACATTACCCAAACTAGTGCATGACTAGGGAACCAAGCACATCCACAAAGCTCCGTCAGCAACTTTAAAAATGCACACAAGAATGCACGTCATCATCTCTAGCATAAATGTTGGCCAGTCTGAGAAGGTTACAGATGGAAATCAAGCCACTTTCTCATAATTATAGTATTACCTTAGATATAACACAACTCAGAACAAAGACACAGTACAGTAGAGGAAATAACATGTTTCAAAGCAAAGCACAACAAATACATTTCACAAAACTAGGCATGTACTCCGCCTAAACACATCCTACTGTAAATGACAACTCGGCAATACAAATGGGCACACAAAAAAAGCATCGTTTCACCCTAAAAAGGTAAACTATCCGTCAATGGAACACACTACAGTCATGTAGAAAAGTATATGAGCAATAGGCATTGACAAGTCCAACAGGTCTCATTAGTTTTAAAGAAGCAATGGCATTCCCATTGTTATGCTCTTCAAAAACTTAAGCACTTTTGTGACTCAGGCTGCAGTATTTAGAAGTCCCTGGAGTTAGAAACATGTTGTTTTTTTAGCAGCCTATAAATCCCCAAGCTGCTACTATTTAAAGTAAATTTGTAGATTTATGTAGCACAGCTTTTCACCTGTGAGGGTCTCCAGGCGCTGGAGGAAAGATTATCTTTGCACTTCTGTCGTAGTGGCTTGGGGCTTTTAAAAAAAAAAATCTACGAGGAGGAGCTTTGTTTTGAGGGGGAATTCCTATAAATACCATTGACAATACACTATGGAAAGAGTGAACTTGATCCATTCAGCAAGGACAATAATGCAAGTGTTTGCAGACCATGCGTTTTTGTGAATCACAGGCTTTGCAACTGCAAAATACCTGATGCCTCTAGTTCTGTTGTCTGGAGCTAATGCTGGTGAGACCAGTGTAAGATCTGTTACTTCTTTTTCGTCTCAGGGTTAGATCTTTTCTGGGACCCCTGAACCTGTAGTTTTCACTTTTCATCAAAGATAGCGCAGCCATCTAGAGACAAATCTTATGAGAATGTTTGACCTCAGTGACGCATGTGAGGCCTGAGCCTGAACGTTTTATATTTTTGGGATGTGGAAAGAGTGTGAAAGATGACAAGATCTTCATTATAATTCACGCTTGCAACAAAACCAAACTTTCGAGATCAGAAATTCTGGTAGTTGCGGCTTACAAATATCTATGTAAGACTGAACAACTAAGTACTCCCCGAGGAATACTTTAAAAGGTATTTTTCTTTTAATATAAATTACTCAAGGAGAAAAGAAGGCCTTTCTATTGTTGAAACCCTTAGAGATCACCATTTATGTTTCCCTTTAATTAGTCACAATCTATTTTTATATATCCATTTCTCCCATTGAAATAGAACCTTATTTTTTGTTTAAATATCTTTATTGGTATTTTTCTTTTTTACATGACTATCATCACAGTTTCGTACAAAAATAGTTAGATGTTTATAACAGAAATACAAATCCCATGTACAGAATAGCATTACCTGTCACGGCAATATATAATCAACGCTGATGTGCCATTCACCATTACAGATATTCATATCTTACATGAGCATATGTTCTAACGCCTCTGCGTGCCATTGCCCACAGCCTTGCCACATCATTATTTGTGGATTTGTGTCATTGCTATCTGTATCTCACTCTTAACACATCCTGTCTGAGCAGGTATGACAGGATCTTGCGTGTGCATACCATATATATACAAATCTTTGCCATTCAGGCCCGATCATCAATTTGCTGCGTAATAGGAGAAAGGGTTTGAGTGATGATAGAGCACAAATAATAGTCACCATTAGGTACCAATAAGTCTCATTTTTTTTTTTTAAATATATAGAATAAACTGAAACTTAGAACATAAGAAGAAAATCTGCCATCTATCGAATACAAACAAAATTAATTGTGCATGATTGAGTACGAAGGTGTATAATCGGTACATTTTCACATAACCATATATCTGATAGGTAGGTGAAATAGTGCACGTAACAGGGCATGATATTTTGCCAACAAAGAGGACCATTGTGCCTGAGGGCGGATGAGGTGTAAGTGGCTATCCATGGCGGACCAGGGGGAGCAACCTTTATCTGTTCTGTATGCTCTGAGACGTGTCAACTCCTCTTGGCTGAGAGATGGGGGGGCTAGTGGGTTTATCACAAAATAACTGTTGGGGCAGTATCAACTGCTATTTGGTTGCCGGTCTGGAAGGCAGCAAGCAACGTGTCCCAGCTTTGCGCAATGGGGAATTTACGAAGCCCCGCTGTCTCCTCTCTGTGTAGTGCCGTACTTTCCGCCTGTGCCCATATTATGAGTGAACGCTTCCAGCTAAGTATCTCTGGAGGGGCTGCACTTTTCCATTTTTTGGTTATTAGACGTTTTGCAGTGATGAAACCCAAATCTCGGAACTTAGAGGTGACTATTTTTTTGGGATCTAGTGTAGAGCCCTAGAAGGCAGACTTCCCATGACAACGGCAGCGTCGTGTTTGTGCATGTAACTAGGATTGTAACTACTTCTTGCCAGTAATGCTGAAGGGATGTACAAGCCCACAGCATATGAAGCAGGTCTGCATCAGGATACTGACAGCATGGGCATGTAGAGGTGGCGATGTGGAAGTATCTATTAATCATGTCCGTCGAGAGATATGCCCTTTGTATAATATATGTTTGAATAAGCTTGAACCTAGAGTTCCTTGGTATGTTCCTGGCGCCCGCTAATATGGCATCCCATTCCTTGTCAGTCCAAGGCCGGCCTCTATCCGCCTCCCATCTTACTCTGAGCCGTTGCATCTGCCTCAGCGTGTGTGTGAGAAGTGCCTCCACAAGCCAATGTACCACATGTGACCCTGCTCCCATCACGTGTAAGTATTGTACTAACAGATGTGTCGGTAGCTCAACTGCCAGGTCTCCCCAGGCAGCTGACAAAGCCTTCAGGAGGGAGGTGTGTAAAAGAAATTGGCCCACTGGCAATTCATTGTCTTCGACTAGCGTCTCGAATGTTAATAATGCGCCATCTCTATATAAGTCGCCCAAAGTGTCGAGCTCTGCCGCATGCCAAGTTGCTAGAGCTGCCTCCGATGTACCCAGTCTACCCCTTGGTGTCCCCATCAGTGGTAAAATCGGGGCATATGGAAGCGTCTTGCGAGTAAGATATAAACTTCTTTTATAGCATTTATGGGCTAATCCCAAATGCAACTGTGGTGGCCGCGGAAGTTTGGCGATGGGATGGAACAAGTGACAAACTTGGGAGTGGGTCCAGGGCTGGTGCACAGTCACTGTGTCTTCCAGGCACTTGCCATTCAACCACTTTGTCGCCCATTGAAGCTGGGCAGCTAAATAATACAGTTCCATATTAGGGACCGACAGCCCGCCCTGGCTAATGGGGGCATAGAGCTTCCACAGAGCGACACGCGGTCTCCCTCTATTCCATATTAAGTCCCGGGATAGTCGCTCCAGGTCTCGAAATGTCTTAGGTGGGACATAAAGTGGAAGATTTGAAAAATAATATAGTAGTTTGGGAAGTACAATCATTTTCAGCAAGGTGATGCGGCTCATTACATTCAGCGGGAGCGTCTTCCAGAATTGCGTTTGAGCGCGTATGGCCGATATCGCTCTCGTCAAATTACCTTCCAGTAAGTCTTCAGGTGATCGATATATAAATATGCCAAGATATCTGAATGTGGTGGGATACCATGTGAGGGGTGTGCCATTTAGAGACACGTCTACCTCTAGTGTGCTAGCACTAAATGAATAGATCCCCGATTTGGCCCAATTAACCCGGAGCCCTGACTTCTCCTCAAAGGTTTTAAGTATATCTGCAATGGACGTCGGGATTGCAGTGATATCTCGAAGATACAACAGCAAATCATCTGCATACAGGGAAACGGCGTTAGCCCATCGCCCAACCGTATCCCCCACTCCTCGCCATCTCTCCGGAGCAGCATTGCTAAAGGCTCCATAGCTAGGGAGAACAGTAGCGGAGATAGTGGGCATCCTTGACGTGTCCCCCGTCTCACTCTAATGCAATCTGAGATTAACCTGCCAGTACGAACCCGGACCGTGGGCCGTTGGTACAGTAAACTAACCATATTTAAGTAGTGTTCCCCTAGTTCGTATTTACCCAGCACTGACGCCAGATAGGGCCATTCCAATGAGTCAAAGGCCTTCTCCAAATCCAGCACCAGGCAGCCCGAACGAGGCCAGGCATGTGTGGCGTACTGTTGCACTCTAAAAAATCTACGTAAATTAAGAGAAGTGCAGCGCGCAGGAACAAAACCATTCTGATCGGGGTGTACCAACGTTTTTACAAGAGGTGAGAGACGTCTGGCTAATAGTGATGCAAACATTTTTTAATCCGTGTTAAGGAGCGCTAGCGGACGATAGGAGCCTAAGAGGTCGGGATTCTTATCAGGTTTAAGGAGGGAGACTAACAGGGCCTCATTCTGTGTGGTAGTGAGGGTAGAGTCATCGAGTACTGTTTCGTATACTTTTATTGAAATAGAACCTTATATATGGAATTTTATCAAATGCCAAATATTCATTAAAGATCTGTGTTATTTTAAACACCAATACATAATCAAACATTTACATGTATAATCGAGAACAAGTTGTCATTTCAATTCACAACCATTCAAAATATTATTGTAAATGAATTAGCCAATATATACATCAACATTCTCTTACACAACTAACTGTTCCAGTGGGCTTGTAGTGTCCTAGTCTTAAAAAGTTAATTCAGACCAGTGTCTGTGTTTTGGCCTTGGTTTAAAAGGAGGAAGAAAAATATTATTAAACTGGATCCATCTTCTTTCAGTCTTTCGTACGATACACACTCTAGGTGATGCCCTAAATACAGTGAATTAGGCCGTGAATTGTGTGTATATGTGTTCACCGCATTATTTGGATAGCTAGGCACATAGTATAGCGGCTATAGGGTGTATTTTACTAAGGACTAAAAGAAGATGGGCCTAGTTTTATAATATAATGGCTTCCAAGCACGCTAGAAGCCAACTGGAACACTTAGTTGTACAAGAGAATTTTGATGTATATATTGGCTGAATCGTAACTAGATGCATTAGGTATGGAGTGTTGGTATTATAGGTTAAGTTTGGTAGGTAGGTTAGGTATGTTAGCTGGTAAGTAGGTATGGAGGGGAGGTCTGGAGGTAGGGTTGGTATGTATGGTAGTAAGGTAGGAATGATAGATTATGTATCGTAATTGGGTATGGCAGTTTGTATGGTAAGTTAGGTATCGGTAGCAAGTTAAGTATGAAAGGTTAGGCATGAATGGTATTGTAGGTTAGTTATGGATAGGTAAAGTAATTTAAATTGGAAGGAGTTGATGGTAGGGATGGTAGGCACATAGGGTAGTAAGGTAAGTATGGTATCTTAGGTGTGTCGGTAGGTTGGTATCATATGCTAGGTATCGTACATTACGTATCGGCAGAGGCTTCGGCATGATAGGTTAGGCATATAAGGTATGGTAGGTTAATTATGAGTAGGTAAAATAATCTAAGTATGGTACGAGTGGTAGGTAGGTATCGTAGGTAGGTATGGTAGTAAGGGTAGAATGATAGGTTAGGAGTTTAGTAGATATTGCAGAGTGGTATGGTATATTTGGTAATTTAGGTTAGTTAGGGACGGAAGGTTAGGTATGATAGCTTAGACATGGAAGGCAGTCACTGAAGGCATTGGTGTTATGGTATATTAGTTATAGTAAAGTGGGTTAAGTATGGTAGAAATGGTAGGTACGGTTGGTATATACGTTATATAAAGTGTAGTAGGTAGGTATGGCAGGTACGTGGTTATGGTATGTAAGTAGGAATTCTAAAATAGTTTTGGTAGGTATGATAGGTTAGGTATGTTAGGTTTGGTATGATAGGTTAGGTATGATAGGTTAGGTATGATAGGTTTGGTATGATAGGTTTGGTATGGTAGATAGGTTAGATATGGCAGGCTAGGTAGATTAGTTAGGTGTGGAAATTATGGTTAGGTTATGTATGGTATGTATATATGTATGTTAGGTAAATAGGCAGATATGATAGAGAAGGTATGGTAAGTGAGACATGGTAGGTTAGGCTTCGTAGAGCATAATAACATGTTTATTTGATAACTGGTTTTAAAGCATTGTTTTCTATACTTCTTGCTCACTAATATTATTAAGAGGCACAAACACATACTATTATACTTTTGATAATGCAACATTATTTGTTTGCGTGTGTACATATGACTATTTTGTGAACCAAAAAACGCAAATCCAACCCATGTCATCAGGACAGCAAAGTAATACAAATAAATGATCAAGGGCACTTAGCTGGTAGCACGGTGTCCTTACTTTATGATAGGTTTGGGTATCTAAACATCAAAAGTAAAGCCATAAATCCCCATTTAAAGGTTGTTCCACTAACAAAGTAAATAAAACAAAGAATACACACTGCGACTTAGTTTCAACCTACTGGTCATGTTGCAACTGCACTTTAACAAAAATTCTACTTGATGTAACTGTCCTCAAAACGCCATGGCCCTGAGGGACAACCCATCTAAGCAATGGCAAACCTTGAAAAACACATAAGAACCAATAGCTGAAGAGGGCTGGCCAAGAGCCTACTGTCTGTCTACACTTTGTTATACTTCTTTTTGATGTATTGGTTACAACAGATCCCACATGTCTGCAGTGAGACCTAAAAATCATTCATATTGCATGCCTTCATAAAGTGGTTATGGTACGTTATGTTCCAGAGTTTGGGGACCAGAACACAGAAAAAGTGACATCCCTGTCTCCTCAGTATGATCTGCAGAATCATGGCCAGATTGAGGGCAGATGATCTAAGAGGTTTGGTAGAGCAGTAGGTCTGTAGGAGTGGTTTGAGAATGTAAGGGTCAGTGTTATTTAGGGCTCGATGTGTTATGCAAAGTGCCTTTATTGGAACATGTCTTTGGCCAATGGAGGCTACGTAACTGAGTGGAGGCCAAATGATAATTTGGTAGGTGTTTAATCAATCCAGCCGCAGATTTTTGGATAAGTTGAATCTCTTCCTGGAGGCCTTGATAATGCATTGTAAAATACTGGCACTTGTACATTGCATGTTAATCTTGAAATAAGTGGACACACATGGCAAATGAGGGCACCCATGAAAAAATGCTGGCCCTAGGTCAATAGAGATAGTTATTGACTTAAGTGACACTCCCCCTGCATATGTTGAAACAATGAGGTTAACTCTTGATGAATATCAGACTTCGTTTGCACAACTGAAAGTACATGATTATTTAATGAGTGCCCTGTCACAGCCTATGACTTTGAGCACATTTATATAAACATTTTGCTTTAAAATGTACAATTTGACCCAATGTTATCAAAAAGTCCTTGATGCCCTAAACCTTCCAAGGAGAAGTATTATGCCCTACCACTTTCAAAGATCACCAACCACCCCTAGTGGCGAATGAGTGAGCGCATGGATGGATGTAGGGGCGAGATGAATATGTTCATGGCTAACTGAGGCCAGTATAAGCTTCAACCATAAGAACAAGTTGCTTACCATCCTTCGGTAATGCCTTTTCTGGTAGAGATTCTATCACACTGCAGATTCCTTACCTTGTGAATATCCAGAGGCACCAGACTGGGTCCGGAGATTTTTCAATAGCAATTTCCTCGTACATCAGGTATGTCATGTCAGGTCCGTCCTGCCCAGGTGTGATGTCAAGGCCACTATATCTATACCACTTCTGTGCGCTAATATCAGTTTCTTTCTGACCTCTGTCCATGCTGTTGGACACAGAGCCCATAGAGATCAGAATTTGCCATTGTGCACTACTCCAGATTGGAATCTTATTAGTGCACTATATGAATCCATTTCACAGAACAGGGAAGTGGGAGGGTTGCTGAGGAATCTGCAGTTAGATAGAACCTCTACCAGAAATGGCATTACAGAAGTTCTTCTGATAGAGACTGATAGAGACTTCTAACCGCAGCGTCCTCACCTTGTGAATAGATACCAAAGCAGAACCTCCTTAGGTGCAGGGTCTGTTGAATGGTTCAAACCAGGAAATCTTGCAGGACAGAATGGCAAAATGCCCCTCCCAGTAGACCGGGTTGTCCAGGACGTAATACCTGTGAACGTATGCACCGACGCACACATAGCCACTTGCAAATATTCAAGACTGGCACACCACGCTCTTGCGCTGTGGTGGTAGTCTTCGCTGTGGTGGAATGAGCGCAACAACCTTCTGGGGGCTTTTTCTTGTTCAGCCCACAGCAGATCTTTATGCATAAAACAATCCATCTGAAGATGGTCAGTTTCTGTACCGCTTTCCCTTTCTTTGCTCCAGCAAAGCCAACAAAAAGACGATCATCAAATTGGTGGTTTATGGTAAGATCAATGTAAAAACTCAGGGCTCTCTTAGGTTCAAGAAGAGGCAGTCATTCCTCCTCCTTGGAGATGTGAGGAGAAGTGTAGAAAGCCGGTAATGTGATGGATTGTCCCTTGAGAAAGGGCGTGTCTTCTTTCGTCTAGAATGCCGCTTCATCTGGAGGACTAGTTTGTTTGGAAAGAATGATGTGTATGGCTGCTGGACGGACAAGCTCTGTGGTTTATTCACTCGCCTGGCAGAAGTTATGCCAATGTGGCAAACAGTTTTATTGTGAGTAGACGGAGAGAGTAACTGTGCATGAGCTCAAAGGGAGTGCACATCGGACAGGTAGGAACCAAATTAAGGTCTCACCGTGGTATTACAAAACGTGTTGGTAGGAAAATTACAGTAGAATGTCAGATAGCTTTGCTTATAAAAGCTGAATTTTACAGGAAGAACACCAGATAACAAATTTTCCCTAGGGTCTAGCATATACAGTTTCGGTGGAAGGACTCCTGGCTGCCAGAATGACCAACTACTCTGGGAGGAAGATCAAAGGCTATCAACTGGCAGTGCTCAATCTGCACACATGGAGGTGTGGGTTGTGTGGGTTCGGGTGCAAGACCTCACCAGGGTGCTGCGACAGGAGTTCCTCCTGAAGGGGCAACCAAGGTGGGGAGCAGATGGCCAGAAGTTCAGGGTATCACTCTCTCCTCCCCCAGACCGGGGCCACTAGGATGGCTTGGGCCCAGACATTTTTGATCTTTTTCAGCTCTCTGGGCAGGAGAGGTAGGGTGGAAAGGCATGTAAGAGTCCTGAGCTGAAGTCGAGGTTAAAGGCAACCCAGAGGGAGAATCGTCTTTAGAACTCCAATGCACAAAAGCTTGGCCACTGCTCGTTCGCTGCCGAGGTGAATAGATTAAGCCAGAGTTCTCCCCATTGTTGGAAGATGCACTGTACTACCTTCAAGTACAACTGACATTTGTGATTCACTAGGGAAAGTCAGCTGAGTTTGTCCACCCTAACATGTAAAGATCCTTCCAGGTGTTGGGCTATCAAGGAGATGCCCTCAGCATTTAGCCACTTCCAGAAATGTACAGCCTCCTGGCACAGGACCCACAATCCCATGCTGCCCTGTTTGTTGCAGTACCACATGTTGGTTGTGTTGTCTGTGAGAACCTGAACTCGCTCACTGCTGATGGATGGAGGAACGCCTTCAATGCAAAACAAATCGCTTGCAACTCTGTCAAGTTGATGTGGAGACAAGTCTCCTCTGGAGACCAGAGTCCCCTGATCTTCACCTCTCCCAGATGCCCTCCCCAACCCAGCAACTATGCATCCATCATGACCGTTAGCACTGAGTTAAGTAGGGAGAGGAGTCTGCCATTGGTCCACTTGCCGTTGAGAAGTTACCACTACAAATCTTTCACAGTCTCCTCCGATACCTGGATGGAATCTGACAGGTATGATTGGTGCTGAGCCCACTGGGACTTCAGATCCCTCTGCTGAGCCCACATGTGCCACCTGGTGTGGTCCACATGCTGGCTACATGATGAATGGGAGCCGCTGTGAGGGAGTCTGTTGTTACTTCGGTACGTTGATGGAAACACCCAACAATGTCAACAGTTTGGCTATCGTTTGGAGGTGGATTATGATTGTTCGAGGTGATCCTACCTTCATTGGCCAGTCATAGAGTTAGGGGAAGACTGGTAGTCCCAACCTCTGCAGATGGGCTGCAATAATTACGTACGATCACTTTCATGAACATCTGAGGTGCACTGGTAAGGCCACAGGGGAGCCCAGAGAACTGAAATAACTCCTAGTCTACCTGAAACTGCAGGTATTGTCTGTAGGATTTAAGGACAGGGAAAAGAATATAAGCTTCCTGTAAAGGCAACGCCACCATCCAGTCTCCTGGGTCCAGGACAGACGGAACTTGGGCCAGAACGAGCATCCTGAACTTTTTCTTCCAGAGGAAAAAGTTCAGAGGTCAAAGATCTACTATGGGATGAAGGACTCTGTCCTCTGGCACCCAGAAATAACATGAGTGACAACCAGTCTTAAATCGTGATGCTGGCACCCTCGTTGTGGCTCACTAGTCCAAGAGAATCTCAACTTCTCATTAGAGAATGTACAAGTGGTCCTCCAGAGGGTCTTGTGTTGTGGGTGGCATATGTGGGGGATGAGCAAGAAGGGAAGGCGTAACCATGTTCCACAATTTGGAGCACCCATTGGTCCGATGTGATGCTCCTCCTCCCAGGGAGCTGAAAGATTATGTCCACTGGGCGATCATGCCCTGCCGAGAATGACCTAAAGTGATAAAGTGTTTTTGCGGCAGCTGCAGGAGAGGCAGCTGGTGTCTTAGTAGATCGTTGATTCTGGGTACCTGGACACCATCAGCCTAATCCCCTGCCTATGCCTTGAAAGGACTGAAAGGCCTTTTGTTGCAGAGGCATACGCTGGCCCTGTCTCTGCTGGTATCCCCTCCCAAAGCCTTAAAATGTACAAAGTTGCTGGGGGAAATGCCGAGGAGGTGGGGCTAGGCCTAGTGAGCAGGCAGCGGCTTTACTTTCATTAAATCTTCCCAAGGCTGGGTCTGCATTTGCTCCAAAGAGCTTATAGCCATCAAAGGGCATATCTGTTAACTTTTGCTAGACATCACTGGAGAATCCAGTGGAGCGAATCCAAGCATGGCGCCTAAGCACCACACTGGTTCTGACTGCTAGACGGTCGCTAGTGTCTGGACCTGAATGCTTCAAATACCTCGCTGTGCCTTGGCTATCTTGTGCAAGACTTTTTAGGGATTGCCGAATGTCCTCTTGAACAGCCAGCAAGATGCCTGCCACTCTATACCACAATGCGTGTGAGTACCTTCCCAGGATGCAGCTGGTGTTGACTGACCAAAGGCCAAGCCTAGTAGAGGAAAACAGGCATTTGGCAAATGTTTCCATGCTTTGGATTCTCAATCAGTTCAGGTGGTGAAAGCCTGCACCACTGGCCTTTTCAGTGAGGGACGTTGCAGTAGGCACTCTGGATCCCCGGGAGCACGCCTATGCCCCCTTGCTACCTGCTTGTTGACTAAGGGCAAGATCCTGGTTTTGCCGAGATGTCCATCAGTACATCAAAAAGAGCCTCATTAAAAGGTAGAGGTTCTTGACGCGTCTGTCCTTGTTTTGAACTCTGTAGTGGCCAAGGTGAGGTCTAATACTTCGCTCTCCTAATTACAATTGCGAAGGAGGCAGACCCCTCTGTTTCCATAGCAGGATTAGAAGAGGAAAGGCATATGTTTGGAGAGGTATCCAGGCCACTGGCATCTTGTTGATCATGAAAAAGATTGTCATTCCTTTAAAAAAAAAAATACTTATTAATGGCAAAGGAGACATTCAACAAACATAAAAGAATTACAATGTGGCCTTTCCAATACATGACTGGTATTTCATATCAAAAGCAGAAAGTTACAGGGACAACAAGAATAATAGATAAGTAAATAAATAAGATAGGATCAAAGACAAAGCATACCGTACTATCACAATCGTGTGTCAATCAGTACCAGATAGAATTACATATCACCAGTGAGCGTGCGCCTCTGGTTCTAGCCAGTGCCTTCTCTCTTTCAAAGATTTCCATCACGATAGACCACCATTCTTCAGCACTACTGGGTCTCGGAGAGACCCAAGCCCTTGATATAGCAAGCCATGCGACTAATATGATAGCAGAAATGGATCGCCATGCAGAGTCAGGTTCGATCTTATGACCCAACATAATCTCCTGTGGAGTGAAAGAGAAATCCAGTCGAACCTTAGAGACTTGTCTAATTTCCTGCCATAATGTCACCAACAGTGGGCAAGTGACAAACATGTGCACAATATTTGCGGAATATAGACCGCATTTTGGCCAATTAACCCTGTTACTCCCATGTCTTCCCTCTTGCTGTCCCCAGCTGGCAATTTTTTCCGGGGTGTAGTATAGCACACAAATCGTCCCAAACTGCTGCAGTTTTAAGTTATTTGAGCAGACAGCTCCCTCCAGGGTTGAAAATGCATTACTAACCATGATGGGGGTAATATCTACCCCAACACATTACTCCATTTTGAAGCCAGCTGAAGACATGGATCGTCTCTGACCTGATAAAGATACTGATATGCCGTAAGAATTGTATGTTTCAGAGGTATATCATGCAGACATGTCATAATGTCAAATGTCACTACAGTCTTTACCCCCAGTTTTCTCAAAAAAAGTCCCTAAATTGCAGGTATTTAAAAAATAATTGGCATGGAAGTGAAAAAGAAGTTTGTAAATCTTGGAATGTGCGAAAGCCGCTATAATCATAAAGATGTCCCAGTCGGTCAATCCCATGTTTAGCCCAACTCCTCAAAACGCTATAGTGAAAGATCTCCGGGAGGAACAGATTATCCCAAAGGGGAAATCTTTCGTGAAATATTGACAGAGAGTATTTGGCCAAAATTTTGCGCCAAATAGTAACTAACTCCCTAAGAGTCTTGAAGCGAACTCTCTTATAGTAGTTCGGGTCATTAATCCTATAAAGAAACCGGCAGCTGTCATGCCACAAAACAAAGTGATGACTAAAATCTTGGCCCTCAGTTGAGAGGAGGCTATGCAGTCTGCCCATAAACGCAGCCCAATAATATAATTTAAAGTCAGGAAGGTGGAGACCGCCTTGATTATATGGGAACTTTATAAATTTTATTGCACGCCGTGCTCATTTGTACGCCCATATAAAACTACTTATCGCACCCTCCAGTTTAAAAAAAAAAAAAGAGTTGCTGATTCAGTAGCGGGATAGACCGAAATAGGTAGAGGAATTTTGGTAATATTGTCATTTTGATAATATTTCATCTGCCGATTATACTAATTGGTAATTTATGCCTTCTTCTCAGATTTTTAATGACATTTTGAAGCAAAAAAATCATAATTCAGACCAAGTATGCGTTCGATCTGAGAAGAGATACGGATCCCTAAATAGGTGACAGTAGAGCATTCCCCTAAGATAGGCCTGTCAGAATTAAAATTGAGAAGCACTTGTGTCTTATTGGGGTTCAGATTGTATCCGAAAAAAGAGTCGAATGTGTCCGCTTCATGTATGATAAATTCAAGAGAAGCGGCAGGGTCAGGTGTAAAAATAGCAATGTCATCTGCATGAGCAGTGCCCTTTAAATCAGATAGTCCAGATCGCAGAGGTAGTATATTTATGTTATTAAGTAGTGCACGTAAAAAAGGTTCAATATATAACGCAAATAATAGTGGCGAAAGAGGGCAGCCCTGACGAGTGCCTCTGTATATCCGGAATAGTGTAGACTGAGAGAAGCATAGAGCAGCTTAGCCTGTGGCATGTTGTATAAGGCACCTATCCACGTGCAGAATCATCCGCCCATTCCAAATGATAAAAGAGTTGACCATAAGCACCCCCAGACCACTCGGTCGAAGGCCTTTTCGGCATCTAGGAGTATCATGCCCAGATTACTAGCAGATTGCTTTGCAAAATCAAAAGCCATTATGGCGGTGTTAGTATGGGCCGAAGTATCCCTGCCTAAGATAAAACCATGTTGTTGTCTAGAAACTAATCCTGGCATCAGAGGAGCCAATCGATTAGCCAGGGCTTTCGCATAGATTTTAGCATCTGTATTAATGAGGGATATCGGGCGGTACGAGCTACAATCTTCGGGTGGCTTGCCCTTTTTTTAAAAAAAATACCATATTCGTTTTATCCAAAGATGGTGGTGCTATTCCGGTGGCACCTATTTCCTGTATATCATCGACCAAAGGTGGCACTATGATATCCTTAAAAAGCATATAGAACTCAATTGGTATTGAGTCATCACCCGCGGCCTTACCAGAAGATTAAGAAGTCAGAGCGTCTAGAATTTCATCCTGTGGAATATCTAGGCATAAAAGAGCAGACACTTCTTCTTGTAGACGCGGTAGCTCAGCCTTCTTTAAATATATAGAGAGTTTTTTCGCGTCTATTAAGTCTGGTTGAGCATAGAGGCTTTGATAAAACTGAGAAAATTGTTTGACTATTAAGTGTGAGTCTGTATAAAGTGTATTATCTGCACCTCTAATAGCCTTAATTTGGGTTTTGGATTTACTGTCAGCCAACTGATATGCCAACACCCTCCCCACATGTTCCCCATATTCATACTGGAGAGAGCGGTGCTTATTATAACAAGCAGCTACTTTTTCCTTTAGTGTCCCCCCTAGAGATGATCGTGCTTCTATTAAAGAAATGTATAGCTGTGTCTGATTTGGGTCCTTTTGTCTAATAGCTGCAGCTTGATGATATTCTAAATTAGCTAAAACTGAACAGGCAGCCCTAGTAGAAGCTTCCCTAGTTTTATTTTGTTGTAGAACGAATTGTTGGGTGATGCCCCTTACGAACGTCTTCATTGAATCCTAAGCGATGCCCGGAGAAGCAGTATTAAGATTAAATTGTATGAATTCCGACAGTAATTTCTCTGTGTGTAAGAGATAATCATTATTTGTCAGTAAATGGCGTGGAAATGAAAAAGGGCGTCTAGGTTCAATTACCGACTGTGATTGAAAAGAAAGCAATATGGGGTTGTGATCAGATGTTATCTTCGGACAGACTTCCATCATAGCAGTCTGGAGTATAGGGTCACCAACCCAGGCCTTATCGATCCTAGAATACTGTTTATGAGGGATAGAGTAATATGTATATCCCGGCACAGTTGGGTATAAAGCTCTCCATGCATCTTTTAAGCTGTGTAGCCGAGCGAGTTCAAGAATGGATGCCCGTACTTTCAGCATTCTTGAAGTCGTTCGTTGACTGGTAGAGTCGATAGAGTAATTAATGACGCAGTTGAAATCCCCTGTAATTACTAGGGCCCCTTGCCAGTCCAATAGTTCTAACATTAAAGAATCAAATACATCAGGATCATTAGCATTAGGTCCATAAATAGTAGTACATACATATTTCATGCCCAAAATTTCAAGCTGAGCAATTACCCATCTGCCCCTGTGATCGGCTAAAACTCTGTGTATTTTATATGACAATGATTGACTGGCTAATATAGCGGTTCCTCTAATAGAGACACTTTGGGATGTACAAACGATTATTTAATGTCTTAATTGTTTGAACAATCCCGATCCTTGTAGGCCAAGTGGGTTTCAGTTAAAAATACCATATGGGGTTTGTACATATTCAATTTCGCACATACCAGTTGGCGCTTACGGCCTGCATTTAAACCCGACACATCCCAACAGAGACATCTAATTGGCCCCATAGTGGTTCAAAATTTTAACGAAAATAAATGGTTTTCCTAAAAAAAAAAAAACATAGCTTTCACTATGTAATCTTTAATAACCCTAAAAAGATCAAATATAGTAACTACTACATTCTGGCTATCAACTACAATATTTTTACCACCAACAGTAACGACCCCTTTGTTTTTTTCAACAAGTGGACCCCCTAACCCCCCTATAACCACCCTGTGCCCAATGGAAAGAATCACCCCCCTCAGTGCTGTCGCTGGATGGACAGCCATCGAGAGACAGCCCACCAGGAGAACCACCCGCCTCCATAAATAAGTCCTATACCGCACTATAAATGTGCCAATGCAAAGGAAAACACAAACAAAGAAGAAAAATAAAAAGAGCAGATAAGAGGCAGGAGAGCAGTTTTGAGAGGATACAAGCCTATGCAGCAATGCCTTTATGCTCTTTATGAGGATCGTAGTGGTTGGCATGGGCCTTGGCAAACATGCCAACCACTACGATCCTCATAAAGAGCATTGGCAGTTCTTTTATTTGTGTATTTATTTAGGACCCTCCTGCCGACACCGAACCAGAGCCTGCAGGGCTTCCTGCTCCATATAGAACAACTCAGAGTGTCCATCTTTAATAAATTTTAGATGAGCAGGCTCCTGCAGAAAGAACTGTGCCCCTGCCGTTTTGAGTGGGTCAATGAGCTGACGTAGTTTCCAGCGCCTGTCCATAGTGTTCTTGCAAAAAACTGATCTGACGAATATAGAGAAAGAGTTAAGTTGTATAGGAGAGGTGGGTCGAGCTTTTATGGATATCACCTGCCTCAAAAGGAAGTTCCAAAAGAATACAAGAATTGGCTGAGGGTATTAGCTAGTGGGCTTGTTCGGGACCACTGGTAGTCTGTGAGCGCGTTGTACTTGGCAGTCCCAATTCCAGTCTGCCAGATCTGGGAAAGCCTTTTGAAATAGCTGTACCACAAATGCGCGAGGATCGGTTCCCTCCTTGCCCTCTGGAACCCCGAAAAGCCTGAGGTTGTTGCGGCGTTGTCGATTTTCCAGATCCTTGATTTTTCCCTGCAGAAATGTAAGCTGGGCCTCGTGTATTTCTGTCGTTTTAGCTGACCTAGAGGCATGTTCGTCCTTGTCAGCGACCCGCTGTTGAAGCTCCGTGATATCTGATGTGAGTGATGCCACATTGACATTTACTTCTGCAAGAGACTGCTGGATTGACAAACTGTCGTCCCTAGCCTGTGCTTCTGCTCTTTGGACTTGTACTGCTTGAAGAATCAGTGAAAATGGGGGCTCAGCAGAGGTGGAAGTAGTCGCTAGAGCAATCGACTCTGTGCTATCAATAGAAGCTGGAAAAGCAGGGGAAGCAAGAGCAGAAAAGTCGGATGAGTTTGACAAGTCAGCATGAATAGTCGAGTCTTTCATCGCGATAATAGTTGAATCATGGCTACCAACATTAGCGGTATGCTTTGGATCCAATGCAATTCCTGGTCCAGACCCGAGAGCCGGGATATCAGGTTTTTAACTTCGCCCTTTGCAGTAACCCACTTGCGCAGGGGACTGCTGACTGTACTGAGCTTCCCAGCAATTATCTTATTGGTTCATGAGCCAGCCTGCTGGTCTATCCCCCTTTTGAAATGCCTAGTAGTTTTAGCTTTGTTTTTCTTTTTACCAGCAGATGGGCTGGCAGAATCGACAAATAGGGTCTCCTCATCAATGGCAGAAGTAGTAATGACAGTGATGCTGCTAGGCGTGGAAAAGTCAGGGATAGTGAGAGGAGGAGCCACTGTGGAGATGAAAGAATCTCAAGATTGTTTTTAGTGTTTTCAGTCGTATCTGCCAAGGCCTCCTTCTCGTCTGTCCTGGCACCTAAACCGAGCTCTGCAACAGGTGAGCCTGCCATGTTGGTGTTAAATCCATAGGAAACCTGCTTCTGAGAGATGGCTAATGTCCCTTGGTGTGGCTGAGAGGTTGCAAGTTGTTCACTAATGTGTGCAGCAGATTGTTCCAGCAAACATATACGAAGATTAATGGCCCCGCCAGTAATGATCAGTGTGGCTTGTGTGTCTGTATTACATAGCGCTCCCTTTTGAGACTCAGAACACTCGTCGCCTGCTTCGGCGGATGAGACTGAATGCTGTGAAGTATTTGAATTTAAAAGAGCTCTGCAGTTGGACTCTGGTATCCCCCCCTGAACGGGGAGAATTGCCCCCAGTAGCGCATCTACCATCTCAGTCTCTGGCGGTAGCCCTACAGTCCCCCCCGGGTTGAGTAGTTCATTAGCTTTACCTGATTGAAGTAATTTCAGGATAGGTCACCCAACTCAGGAGGAAACTCTGCGCGTTGCCGTGTTCTTCAAGCTGGAGAGCTGACCATCATCCCCTGTGGAAACATGCCCGGCTGTAAAGGGAGCTGCCATCGAAGATCGTGGAGGAGCGCGCCCGCCCTTCTGTATGCTTGTCTTCGGCGGGGCCAGGGCTTTAAGTGGGCCGGGTCTGTCCAGGTCTGAGCACCGGCAGTTATTTTCAGGGGGCCTCGAAACGGGTCTCTATCGGGCTCTATTTTTGGGCCTCTCAAAGGTAGTCCGTTTTTTTTTTTTTTTTCTTGGATTGCAGTGAGAGCATGCACATCGATGTGCGCACGCTCATTTTGCTCACTACTGAGTAGTAGAGGTCAAGGCATGACGTCATGTCAGGTGAGCCACGTTGTAGGAGGAAGGGAAATCCTTTAAAGAGAGCCATTTTCTCTCAGGATTTCCCTTCTCTTTTAGCAGCGCAGGAGCAACGTCGCCGTGGTACCAGCCTTGACATCGTGGGATGATTAGGAGAGACAACCACAGGCAGCCTGCTCCAGCACGACCCTGCTCTGACCTTTCACACTGAGCGTCAAGGCTGCAGTGTAATCCATCAACAAGTGAAGCGCAGAGAGAGGAACTAGTCTGCGTGATCCTGCCCCAGCCCTAACAGCTCCAGGAAGTTAGAAGTTGAAATCGACCTACACTTTGATTTGGACCCCTGCTTGCTAATGTTAGTGCTCCTCTGCTCACTCCCCATCACATTCAGCAAGATTTGTTTTTTATTTAATTACGGAGGGATTGACAGTTGCTAAGACCTATAGGTCTGCAAGCATCACTTTTGATTGCATTATACACATTTTTTTATTTTAGTTTAGCATTCCAGCATGGCTGACGGTGATGTGGACATGGTAAAAAAAAAAAAAAAAATGTCCGTCATGTGTTGTGATGTTTCTATGTACATGCGTGTGATGCCTACACGTGCATGCTGCTTCCCAGTTCTTGCACACACATCGGTTGTTTTAGAATGGTAATCAAGATGGCCGATGGCCACGTCGTAACAGTAGCAAAAAAGAAAACAAAACAAACTTAATTGTATGCTGAATGCCAAAGCAAACTAGTGTTGGCAGAGCCATTAGGGAGGTACTCATCTTCTAAATGTTACTAATGCTTATTTAAAAATAAGGGTTTAGCATTTGTATAGTAACCTAAATAATGTGATTTTATGTTTCATCGTGTTAGATCAGTATTCTTTGCAATATTTTATTAAATGTATCCATAAAGGCAAAATTGGAGCGGGATTTATATTTTTGCTCGTTCGGGGGGGGTGGCAGACAAATACCACAAAAATTATTCTGCACAAAGCAGTCGACTGGTTCCATGTCATGAGGGTAAATTCAGCCACTCTGGATTTTTTTTAAATGTACAACACTCTGAAAGGTGGGACTTGCAGGCACATGTTTTATTGGCGAAAAAGCTACTACAGGTCCAGGCACACTTTGTTCAAATTGATGAAAATCCAGCACCGGTTCAAAGTCACACTCGTAACCTGGGGCGAATCTGGCAATTTTCATGCCAAGTGTGTGCTTAAGGTCATGAAGAGCCCCTGGTCAGCGCTATTGTTTTTAAAACACTTTCAGACTTGTTCGACACGGTAGCATATAAGAATTCAAAGTTAAGTTGTACCTTTAATTGGGCGACTATTCTGCTATGCCTGTCGTGGTTATTCCCCCGTCACAAATTGGATTTTGCAAACCTGGTGTATTCAAAAGAGAACCGAGCGCTTCCCAAGTTGTTCAGTGCTGTGAGGTAAAAGGATGGCAATGCCCGGGTAGCCTTATTCTAAGTAGTGAGGTAGAAGGGTAGCAATTCCTAGGAGCATTCTGCGTTCCATGTAGTGATGCAGTGAAGCAGAAGAATGGCAGTGCTGAGGGTTATCTGAGTAGTGATGCAGTTAGGTAGAATATGACTTACACTATGCATTGATGCAGTGTGGTAGATGGATGGCAGTGCCTCAGGATATTTATTATACTGTGCATTATACTGTGCAGTGATATAAAAATGTCTGATTTTCTTAAGCACACAATGCTAGTGATCTTGATTTAGACCACGCCCCTACTTGGATAGGCCACACCCCTTTAAGAGGTTTGCCCCGCCCCTTTTAGAGCACCCCCAGTTTTTTTTCCCCACTTAAAGCCCTGGGCGGGGCCATCGCGTTAGCTGAAGCAGGAGCAGGTGTGGAGACAAGGGCAAACAAGCAGAGAGAGGAGCGCCGTGAGTCGATGAGCCAACGCCGAGTTAAGGGGTCGCAGCACTCAGACCCAGCATCCGCTAAGTTGAGCAGCGAGAGACCCTTCTCCTTTTCTATGCTCGCGTCTTCTTAATTTCTTAATTTTTTCAGAAAGTATCCGTGGCATCGGTCGGGTCAAAGCATTCTTTTCCCAGTTTTTCCACTGAAATCAAGTGGTGCCGTACATAAGCGAGAGAGCAGCTCCGGGTGCGAGCTCTCAGCGGCGGAGTCAATCCGCCATCTTCCTTCCACCAACCGCCAAGATTGTCATTCCTATCATAGATGTCATCATCGGGGTTGTCATCATCAAATTATTGGGATGTCTCATGGTCCGAATGGGAGTAAAAGCATGTCATTTGCAAGCTCGTAGGAGGTTGAAGAAGAGTGTAAAAGTCTGACAAAACTATTGGCTCCGCTTCCAGCATCGGTGATGTTGGTGCCAGTGTCGAGGTTCAAACTGGACGTGTTAGCCAGGACATCAAAGGCGGCTTCAGACGTTTGCGCTGGGACTGGAGTCAGCACAGCTAAACTTGAGGAGGGGCCTTTCTCGAGTCAAGGTCGGGTGGCACGGTAGGGGACGGATCCACCAGTGGTAAACCCCGCAGAAAGCAACCTAGAATCCTTGGGACACGAGGCGCTCCAGAGGGATTCCGACCGAGGGGTACCAAAAATCTGGTTTATGGTCAATTTCAGCTCATGGAGCTGCTGTGGCATCGCCAATGGCCTGAGGAAATCAGGGTGCAGTGGGAGCAGGGTCAGAATCGGATCTGAAGTGGAGGATCGACTCTGGGGTCTGGAGGTACCGGGTGGTCATGCAACTCTGAACGATGGGAGTGGCAGGACGAAGGAGATCTATATTTGGATTTGGTCAATATTTTTAATTTCTTGTTTTGATGATGATTGATCGCAAGATCAGCCTCAGCAGCAAGAGTGTGACTGTGCCCTCGACCGGGTCTTCTGCGACTTCCTTTGGATGCCTGCGATGGCAAGTTTGGCTTTGTGGTCATAGAAGGCCTTTTGGTTCATCTTCGAAGGGGACATCCCTTGTACACCATGAAAGTTTTGAGGGAAAATAATTCTGTCTCAGGATTAGCATCGAAAGCTGCAGAAAGAAAGGAACTGATGTCAGCGCACAGAGATGGTACAAATATAGTGGCCTAGATGTGTGACGTCAGTGCATGGAGGTGGTACAAATATAGTGGCCTAGATGTCACACCTGGGGCGAAACAGATCTGATGGACAGCTGCACAGCGCAACCTGTCTGATGCCTAGGGGCATTCACAAGGTGAGAAACCTGTGGTTAAAAGACAGACAGACAGACAGACAGACAGACAGACAGACAGACACACACACACACACACACACACACACACACACACACACACACACACACACACACACACACACACACACACACACACACACACACACACACACACACACACACACACACACACACACACACACACACACACACACACACCTTACATTGGTAAAGACTTAAATATGTTTCTTTTCATTTTAGTACACACCACCAAGCATGTTTGAAAAAACGAATTCTTTCATGCTGAGTCACCACAATAAACATGTTATATAAAAAATGCATAACAGATGTCTAATGATCCTTTTATGCAATCTAAGGGTTCTGGTCACCGTAATCCACTTTGCCTCTTGGTTTACGATGCCACCAGACCTCCTCTATTGTAATATAAGTCTACAGTATATTGGCCCCAGGCAGTAATAAAAGATGATGTAATGGGAAGTAACAATGCTTACTAGACCTAGGCAATGACAAGAGCCAACTGTCCAAGGCATTAATCACACCATGCAGTAGTGAACATCAATGACCCCGATAAATATAGAAGCTCAATGGCGACAGAATTAATGAGATTCAATGGGCACTGCATTAGTGAGCTTTAATGGCCCAAGCAGTAATGATCATCAGAGGCCGCTTGGGGTACAGAACACCAATGGCCCCAGGCAGTGTTGGCCTAGTCTTGCCATGGGTGTGAGACTAGGTATATCTGTGTGCTGTGTTTGCAGTTGTGAACAGGGCAGCTAGCCAGTTTCACCTGTAACACTCCTTCTTGACCCAAATATTTTTAGAGTAGAGGCAGTAGCGGCCGCTACTAAGAGTGGGTGGTGAGGCGGGGAGAAAGAGCGGATCGGGGAATACAAAAAATAAAATTAAACATACTTACCTGGGCGCCGCCGGGTGCTGCTGCCTCTGCTCCGTCTCCTCTGTGCCGCAACAGGAAGTTCCCAGACTCCCAGAATCCCCTATCCAATCAAAACGCTGCCTAAAGCAGCTTTGTGATTGGTCTGAGTGCCATGGATCGGCGCTCAGACAGGGGCTTGGAGGCTTTGCATGTTCCTCACCAGGCTGTGTAATGTAGCCTGGTGGGGAAGATGCACAGTGTGCATGCCTGTTTGACAGGCCCTCTTGGGCCGGCCAAACCATCATGCCCACTTTAGAGTGTGCTTTACACTCCTCCCCCTTCACTGGCCTGCCCGGTCCGGCCGGCCCACCGGCCTCGCACCCGAGCAGGAAGGAAAACTAAAACGATTGTAACGTTAGTTATTATTGTTTTCATTTTCCTTTTCACACTGCTTGCAGAGCAGTGGGGCGATGCTCCTCCGCCTTAGCAGAGGAGCCGCCGCTGGTAAGAAGACTGAAACATGGGACAGACACTGTGTGCCCTCTCTCATACTTTCTGGTAACATATTTTTTCCTTAAAAAGATACAAATACCCCCACCTCCACCAATAGTCATGGTGGTGGATGTAGCAGATTTCTTGTCCTCAGGGACATGGTAGGCCTAGCTAGAAAGCTGCGCTGTAACATTTCATGCAGCATTGCAGTAAAGGGTAGTCTTTCAGGCATCTTGAGTTAGTGTGAGCATCATCTTGGATTCTGGATATTTAATCTCAATCCAAGATGGCGTCTCCGAGAGTAATTATTCAGGATTCCCAAGGCAATATGGTGTCCAGTTATTGTCCTGGGCTGTTCTTCCTCATTCAGGTCACATTTCAGTATTTTGGAGGAAGTTGTGTCACAACGATGCCTCTGTTTCTGAAGATACTCCTGTGCTTACCTTAGCTGTTCACTCCTGTAGCTGCTGCTGCTGCCTCAGTTCATCCTTGCTCCTTTTGCTTTCCTTCTCTAGGTGCAACTTTTCTGCTGCAGTCTCTTAGTCCTCTTCGCTAGTCCAATTCGCTCTGGGCCCCTGGAAGTTTTGTTATGATGCAGGCTTTTTCCTCCGCTAGAATCATTAAGGATGGAGAATAGAGTCTGAGAGGCCAAGGAGCAGGGAATTACCACCATTCACATGCAAGAGTTTGAGGGCTTGAACAGCAGTTCTGAAGTCTCTTTCTGGGCGGAACAATTTCACATTAGTTGACAGGGCTGGTGCCAAGCCGTGTTGGTTTCTTTACAATTATTTCTTGAGGGTCTGGTTGATGTGAAGTGTGAATCTGAGTGACTGGACTCCTTGGTCAAAAACTGGTCTTTGAATGTCTTGTTTTAGGATGTCAAGACATGGCTGGACATGGTGATGCCTTGTTACTGTTGGCGAATAGGAAGAGTTCAGTTTTGGTGGAGGTCTCAATGACTTGTAGGTAGTATTTGAGGCATTTAGATGTTCAGGTAGTTTTTTTTTTTCAATCTGTCTTAGTGTTCACAAACATTGGGAGAGGTTAAAAAAATAATAGCGCCAAACTGAGACACTTATGCCAAAGTGGCATATTTCAGCACCCAATGGGCCTTTAGAAAGGTCTTACAGTTTGCCCAGTCTTACCTGATGAAGTGAACAAACCCCAACAAAAGGAGGATGTTTGCTCTGGCCAGGAGTGGATCTATTCAGTTTGGAATACTGCTGAGAACAGAGGCATTTAAGGCAAGGGCAAAGCGAGCTCTGGCCCAGGATCCCAGCCTTTTAGGGTCTCTCCTGATAAAGCCAGCTCTGTCTTGAAGAGAGTTTTGCACTGATGACCTTGAATAATTCTTAAACGGATAGTTCTAAATACCGTTTTGCTTTTATTTATTTTTAGGTACGACCTCTTGTATACTTTATTAGGTCGAGCGTAAGCGTACGACCTCTTGTATACTTTAGTAAACATATATCTCTGTGGGCCAAATGCCATTCCTAGCTTCTCATTTGTTTGTTTCAATGTCCTTTAAAAATCCTTGCTTACTAGTGGCCAGTCCTGCCTCTTTGTCCCTCCTTTTTCCTCCAAGGAGCAGGGACTTGGTACAATATCATTACACTTTGTTCAGTTGATCTGCTCGTGGGGGGACTATTTTATTATGTTTTCAACCTTGTGTTACACTGTGGCTGCTCAGACCCGTAGCTGCTTACATTTTATTGCAGCATTAACCCTCACAGTTCCTTCCATGTGGCTGGCATTCTTTTGTATTCTTCCTGAAGACAGCTCCCAGGCTGGCTTGGAATGCAAGCAATTAATTATTGTGGTTTTAAGTCTAAGTCTGCCTCCTTTAATTTCCTCCAGAAACAGGCACAAAAACACTGCAACAGCATGCCATCTAGCTACTGCAGCTCTAAATCATGTAAAAAAGTTAAACTACTATTTAAAAACAGCCATTGTTTCAGTTCCATTAAATCAACGCTTCCAATGATACTTTAATATGCATGCTGCTTGTGTTCTTTCCTCCCCTCTAGGACCTGTGCTTGGCTGATGGCTGAGGGGTTGGAAGTCTCTGCTCTTGGTTTAGCGCTGAGGCCAAAATGTTTCTTTCCGGAAGAATGTCCCCTGTAAATGTGCATTTGAATGTAGTACCTTAAAAAAATGCAGAACAAGACCGCAGGGCTGGCACAAGGGCCTCAAGCAATTCCAGACAATAAAAATGTCAAGATAACTCCAGTGATTAATGTTCTTGCTGGAGAGATGGAGTTGTCTAGTAGAAGAAGTTTTGACTCATTGCAAGGTAGCAGAGTGTTAATATGCCGGCTGCAAAGAAAGTGTACCATGCAGAACACAAAGTGCATAAAATGTAAATAGGTCAGTGGGTTACTGCTTTTCTGTTACTTGCAGCTTTTAAGTTAAAATCCTAACATAGAACAGTGAATTTATAACTGTCATCAAAGAACTGCATGCACTACAAAATATAGATTTGAGCAGATGTTAATGTTGAAAAAAGGGTTCATCTGGATAGAAATCGGATCTTTTTATTTAAGAGAACCCCCAACTATGGTGTTCTGTTTTCAATTCTGAGTTTGGGCTTCTGGGGCCCAAGCACTCTTTAGCAATGCTGCCTACCAATATGCATGACTTGTGACTCCCACACCTTGTATTCCTCTGTCTTATGTAACATTTCATTTACGCTAATTTATACACGTATGATTGATTGTCTCTGTGTAATTTGTGTGTGATGCAAAGTGCTTTGACACCGTACACTGGTATGAGTGGCACTTTATAACTAATTAAATGCATCTGAACATTAGTGGTTATGGAGCCTTAAGGGACACTGTTAAAGGGTGGTGGTGATGAAGGAATCTGCAATACTCAGCCTTACCTCATCATCACCTCAGCATCAGCGCAGCACCATCTCCTCATCAGTGCACCACCACCAGTGCAGCACCAACTCAGCATCAGCGCAGTATCAGCTTAGCACCAGCGCATTACCACCTTAACATCAGCACTGCACCATCTTAGCTTTAGCACAGCACTATCTCAGCATCAGTGCACCACCACCAATGCAGCCCCACCTCAGCAGCAACTCGGCACCAATGCAGCACCATTTCAGCATCAGCACACCACCACCTCAGCACAGCACCAACTCAACATCACTCAGCACCAGCTGAGCACCAGCTCAGCACCATCTCAGAACCAGTGCACCACCACCACCTTAGCATCACACAGCACCACCACAGCATCACTCAGCACCACCTCAGCATCAGCACAACACCACCTCCTCATCAGTGAGCCACCACCAGTGCAGCACCAACTCAGCATCAGTGCAGCACCACCTCAGCATCAGTGTAGCACCAGCGCAGCACCATCTTCGCATTAGCACAGCACCACCTGAACACCACCACCTCAAAATCAGCACAGCCCCATCTCAGCATCAGTACAGAACTACCTCATCAGTGCTACACCACCTGAGCACCAGTGCAGCAGCACCACCTCAGCACGACTCAGATCCACCTCAGCATGACTCAGTACCACCTCAGCACCAGCGCAGCACTGCCTCAGCACCTTTGCAGCACCTCCTCCGCATCAGTGTGCCACCACCACCACATCACCACCTCTGCACCAACCCAGCCCCACCTCAGCAACAACTCAGCACCAATACTGCACCACTTCAACATCAGCGCAGCATCACCTCAGCACAGCACCAACTCATCACTCAGCACCACCTGAGCACCAGTGCAGCACCACCACCTTAGCATGAACCAGCACCTCAGCATCACCTCATCACCTCAGCATCACCTACTCATCAGTTCACCACCAACTCAGCATCAGCGCAGCACCAACACAGCACAACCTAAACATCAGCACAGCACCATTTTCGCATCAGTGCACCATCACCAATGCAGCACCACCTCAGCATCAGCAGAGCATCACCTCAACACAGCACAAACTTAGCATCACTTCAGCACCAGCGCAGCACCACCACCTCAGCATAACTCAGCGTCACTCAGCACCACCTCTTCATCACTCAGCACCACCTCTTCATCACTCAGCACCACCTCTGCATCACTCAGCACCACCTCTGCATCACTCAGCACCCCCTCTGCATCACTCAGCACCCCCTCAGCACCACTCAGCACCACCTCAGTAACACTCAGTATCACCTCCACGCCAGCCCACCACTACAGCATCACTCAGCACCACCTGAGTATCATGCAGCATCACATCTGCACCAGCATACCCCCACCTCAGCCCCACTTCAGCATTACTTAGTACCACCTCAGTGTGCCCTCGAAATCTGGCATCTGTCGATTCTCTCCTAGTGCCCGTCCTCTGCTCATGTTGTAATTCATGTACTATTTCTCAATCTCCACCCTCCTATTGTTTATGTCCTTTCATTCATAACAAAAAAAGCGATAATAAACAAGAATTACAACAGGCAGGAAGAGGTTGCCAGCATTGCAAGGACAAAAAAACTAGAAGACATTTTTTGTTAATTCTTTTTTTTAAATAGTCTTTCAATTGTACATAATGTCTTCTTTAAACTCCCCTACATAACTCTCCACAACACAAAATACCATTCCACATACTTGCACTCCATTACCTCCTCGTAAGTCTTCCTCGCCACATCATCAACGAAGTGAGCTTCAGCTCCACACCAGAACCCTCCAAAGCAAAAGTTAGCCTCCCATGCCTCCCATTCCTTCCCAACATGGCTGACCCATATCAACCTTGACCTCTATAAGAGGAGGGCCGGCCCAACCCCCAGCCTGTTTTTTTGGTTCTGCGCTGACTTTCCAGATGCACTGTCAGGTAAGTGGTTCCTGCTGTAGCAGGAACATGGGTCCCTGGTTGGTGGCCCTGCTCTAGCGGGCCCTTGGGCTTTGGGATCCCCCCCTTCCTTCCCCCGTTGTCCTCTCTAGGGCCGGTTAGGCTCTGCCTTAGCCAGCCAAGGGTTAACAGGGGGCGGCCATGGATGTCTGGGGCTCTGCCTAGCAGTCCCTTCCGACCCCTTGTCCGTGTGGGCAGGTTGGTTTGTGTGGATTGTGTCTTGCCCGGGGTCCCCCGTCTGTTACTCCTTGTTTCCGCTTCCCCGCTCCCGGGTGTTCCCGGCCCGTGTGGAGCTGCTTTCCCCCCAGAGTCCCTGCTAGATGCTGCTTGGGATGATGTGTTGGGCGGAGAGCGCCCGGCGGGCCGTTCTACGGTCCCCAGGCGCACCTCTGCGTCTTTTTCTTTGGTTACGGGGCCCGCGGGGGCCTCGCTGCGGCCTACCAAGTGTCAGTCCCGAGGGGCTGGCGGTCGGCGCAGGTTGCGGCGGGGCTTGGCTTTTCTTTTTCCAGCTCCTCGGAGCTCAGGGGCTTACCTGCTTGGCGTCTGGGACAGGTGCAGTTCCCGGCGCTGGCTCGTTCCTCCCTGCCTCTCCCACCCGTGGCTCTGCACAGGCGGCAACCGCAGTCCTCTGGCTCCCCGCCGAGGATTCAGGCGGGTCAGCCTACGGGGTGGGGGGCCACATTCTGCCGCATTTCTGATGTCCGGCCTCCTAGGGGCGGGGCCCGGCTCGTTCGGCTTCCCGCGCGGCTGGTTGCTTTTCAGGTGCAGCTGGTCTTGCTGTTCACTGGGCGGTTTGTGACGGCGTTTTCTCGCTTATTTAAAGATCAGGTTCCTGTTGCTCATTCAGTCTGTGGCTGTGCTCTGGCAACGGACGTCCTTTCTCTCCTGTGTGGATTGTCTGGGATTTTGCTCATGGAGCAGGGGGCAGATCCTCCTGTGGTGGCTGGCTCGAGCTCCCAGGTCCCGGCTGAGGCCCTGACCTTACAGTCCATCCAGGCTATGATCCAGGCTGCGGTGACGGCTGCCTTTGATGAGCGCGAAGGCGGACAGGGTCCTTCTTCCCCCAAACATCCACGCCTGGACCCCCATCTGGTGTCTGATGTCGATGTGGTGGATGAGGACTCCGGGGTCGGTATGTCAAGGGTCAGGAGCTGCTGGATGTGCTCCAGCACATCAAGGACAACATGGCGTTTCCTGCTCCTTCGGTTGATGAGCTTTCAGAGGATTTCTTCTTAGAGTACCAACGCAATGAGCCTGAATCCCTTCCTCTGCATTCCTCCATCAAGAAGGTGATTGAAACGGAGTGGCTAGAGGTCGATAAACAAGCCTTCCCTAGGTACCTGGCCAAGCGCTACGCCATCCAGGACTTCGCCAAGGAGTTCCCTCTCTCCGTGAAGGTGGACTCTCTCATGGCTGGGAGGCCACTCAGGGATCCATCATTTCCGAGGACCCCTCCTCTTCGGACCCGGTTGACAAGCGGGTGGAGGCCACGGCCAAACAGGCCTATGCGGCGGCCAACTTTTCCATCCGCGCTTTTACCTACTTTTCGTACACGGTCCAGTCCTTGTTGAAGGACTTCCAGGCTTTAGCGGAGCTGCTGGACCAGGGAGCTGATGTGGTTCCTACCTTGGCGCTGATGGACCAACAAACTCGCTTCCTGTCTGACATCTCGTTTGATACGTTGGGGGCCGCGGCTGGTGGCGCTGCAATTCAAACTCGGCATCAGTTCTGGCTTCGCCACTGGAAGGCGGATGCTGCCCAGAAGGCGATACTGATGAAGATACCCTTTTCAGCTATTTGGGGCATCATTGGAGGGCATGGTGAAGAAATCAGCGGAGGACAGAAAGCTGTTGGCTCCCATCAGATCTTTCAGGGGCTGTTTCTTTGGGCCCAAGAGGGCATTTTCTTCCACATCTGCGGCTAGGGGCAGTGTGCCCTTTCAAGGACGGGGTCGCGGCACCCCATTCTTCAACAAATCCCGGTCTCAGCCTGCGGCCTCTTCCTCTGCCCCTAAGTCCTGACTATCTTCTGGTCCCGCCAGGGAATTGCCTGGTGGGTGGGCGCCTACGCCTTTTCGTCTCAGCTTGGGAGTCCTCCGTCACGGATCTGTGGGCTCTCCGGATTGTCTGGGACGGTTTCTCCATTGTGTTCAGCTCCACTCCTCTGGACGCTTTCCGCGCCACCCCGCTGCCTTTCTCTTCAGTAAAGCGGGTGGCCCTGCTGGCCGGCATTCAGGATCTTCTATACAAGGGGGCTATTCGACCTGTGCCTCCGTCTCAGAGGGGAGGCGGCGTCTATTCCATCCTGTTCTTGGTGAGGAAGGTGTCTGGGGACTTTCGTCCTGTTCTGGACTTAAAGCGGGTTAATTCTTTCATTCCCCATAGTAAGTTCAAAATGCTCTCTCTGCAGGAGATTCTGCCGCTGCTGATTCAGGGGGAGGTGATCGCGTCTCTGGATCTTCTGGACGCCTACCTTCATGTGCCCGTCCATCCAGCCTCTCAGCATTTCCTCCGGTTCTGCGTAGGGGGCCGCCACTACCAGTTCCAGGTACTTCCTTTTGGTTTGTCTTCAGCCCCGAGGGTGTTCACTAAGGTTCTGGCCCCTTTGGTGGGTATCCTCCATGGGGAGGGGATCAGGGTTTATCCGTACCTGGATGACTGGCTGATTTCTGCCTCTTCTTTTTCCTATGGGACGCTTCACGTCAAGAGGGCCTGCGAGGTGCTGTCTTCCCATGGCTTCCTGATCAACCTCAAGAAATCTCACCTATCGCCAACACAGGACTTGGTTTTCATTGGGGGTTGGCTTGACATGCTCCAGGGGATGGTGTTCTTGCCTCTGGAACACCGGAACACCTTGTGGCGGGATCCAGGTTCTCTCCTGGGTCTGGATTCCGCTCCGGTTCATCAATGGTTGAGGGTTCAGTGGTTGATGTCGTCTGCCATCAATGTTCTGCCTTGGGCTCACCTCCACTTGTACCCCTTGGTGAATCATCTCCTGTCCCACTGGGATCCCTGCTCGGGGGACTAAGACGTCCCCGTAGTGGTCTCCCCTCAGATTCAGCCCGACCTGGGATGGTGGTTGGTGCAGGCTCATCTCTCCAGGGGTCTTCCCTTCCTGGTCTCCCCGTCCTGGGTGGTCACGACCGACGCCAGTCGCCTCGGCAGGGGGCCGACCCTGGGATCTTGGTCTGTTCAGGGGCGGTGGGATCCTCTTCAGGCGAAGTGCTCCTTCAACTTCCGGGAATTGAAGACAGTTCTGATGGCTTGCCGGGAGTTTGCTCCTTCTCTCCGGGGTCAGCACATGTTGGTTCGGACGGACAACCAGGTGGTGCGGGGGGTACATCAACCATCAGGGGGGTTGCCGGGTTCGCGCCCTTTGGCTGCTGACCCAGGAACTGATGTCCTGGGCGGAGTCTACAGTCCTGTCCCTCAAGGCTGTGTATCTCCCGGGGAAGGAGAATGTGGAGGCGGACCATCTGAGCCAGGTGTTTCCTCCTCTGTCTGCCCTCTCCCTGAAGTTCTCGGTGTTTCGGCGCCTGGTGGCTCTGTTTGGCCTTCAGCGGATGGACTTGTTCGCGGACGAGGTCAATGCTCTCCTGCCCCGCTTCTGCATGCTCCATCCGTGCCCGGGGGCCTGGAGAGTGGATGCGTTGTCGTTCCCTTGGCCACACGACCTCCTGTATGCCTTTCCCCCCCGTTTCCCTTGATCCCGCGTGTCTTGTGCAAGATCCGCCTGCAGAAGGCGTTCGTTCTGTTGGTGGTTCCCGGTTGGGTTCGCCGCCCCTGGTTTCCTCTTCTGTGCGAGCTGGCTGTTGAGGAGTGCTGGCCTATTCCGGATCTGCCCTATCCATTGCGGGGCCCTCCGCTCCCGGTGGAAATGTTGCGCCAGCTTCATCTACAGGCTTGGCTCTTGAGAGGGTGACCTTGTTGGCCATGGGGTGTTCCGTGGGGGTGGTTGACTTGCTGCAGGGGTCTCGCAGGTCTTCTACTTTGCTGTCTTATTCCTACCATTGGCCTTCCTTTTCTCATTGGTGGGGGCTGAATGGGGCCGACCCTGTCTCGGTGGACCCCTTGAGAGTCCTTGATTTCCTTACGGAGGGTTTTTCCCTGGGTTTGGCTCCCTCCACTCTGCGGGCTCAGTGGGCAGCCCTGCAGGCTTTCCGCAGTCCGGGCCTGGACGGCCTCGATCCTTTGGTGGCTCACTTGCTGCGGAGTTGTTTTTTGCAGTGGCCTCGGGCTATTGGCCTAGCTCCTCCCTGGGATCTTCCGTTGGTTTTGCGGGCTCTCCCGGGTGATCCCTTTGAGCCTCTGGGCTCGGTGGATGTGATGTTTCTCACCTTCAAGGTGGTGTTCTTGGTGGCGATTGTCTTGGCTGGTAGGATGGGCGAGCTGGGGTCTTTCCTTCGGTCTCCCCCCTTTTTGCGGGTTCTCCTGGACCGTCTGGTTTTGCGACCTGACCCTCGTTTCCTTCCCAAGGTCCCTTCGGTCGTGAACCGCTCCCATGAGGTGGTCTTGCCTTCCTTTCCTCCGGGGGTCAACTCTGATTCTGATGCCTCTCTGTCCCTGCTGGATGTTCGGCGGGCGGTCATGGTTTATCTGGACCGCACAGCCGCTTTTTGTTGTCGTGACAGTTTGTTTGTGACTTTTGGTCCGGTTCGCTCTGGTCACAAACCTTCCGTCTCCACCTTGAGTCGGTGGCTTAAGCAGGCTATCTTGCTGGCCTACAGGTCCTAGGGTTCTGAGCTCCCGGCCGGGATTCAGGGTCGTTCTACCCGGGGCCTCTCTGTGTCCTGGGCCTCTTTTAAGGGGGTTTCTATTGAAGATATTTGCAGGGCTGCGACCTGGGCCTCTCCGAACATGTTCATGGAGCACTACCGGGTGGTTTTGGGTGGTTCTCCTCCTGGTGATTTTGCGGAGGCGGTTCTAGGTGCTGGGTCCTCCGTCCCTTGATTGGACCTCCTGGTTTTGTCCTGTATGGTTTATGCTGTATATTTGTACGCTGGATTAAATCCTGTTTTTGAGATCATGTACTCCTGGTCGGTGGTTTCTTGTTCACCATGAAGCCTCTTGGCTTGAGTATGTGCTCACTTCGTTGATCATGTGGCGAGGAAGACTTACGAGGAGGTAATGCCCCAGTTACTTACCGGTAATCTTCATTACTCAGAGTATTGTCTTCCTCGCCACATGAGTACCCATTCCTCCCTCCCTGTGGTGTTATCAGCTTCATGCTTGGGCTTGGTAGTTCTTCAGGCTGGGGGTTGAGCCGGCCATCCTCTTATAGTGGTCAAGGGTGATATGGGTCGGCCATGTTGGGAAGGGATGGGAGGCATGGGAGGCTAACTTTGGCTTTGGAGGGTTCTGGTGTGGAGCTGAAGCTCACTTAGTTGATCATGTGGCGAGAAAGACAATACTCGGCATTAATGAAGATTACCGGTAAGTAACCGGGGCATTACACATAGTCCCACTCCACATAATTACAATACACACAAAAACACATAATTACTATCCACATAATACAACTGCACAACATACCACTTAATTCCACTACACAAATCCACACCACACAGTTTCACACCACACAATATCACAAATAACAAGTCCAATCCAACCCATATAATTGGTACACACCACATACAACCACTCCAATCCATAACACATAGGTAAGAGACATTTACAATGCCAATAGCTCCAACACTTTCCTTCTTTTTTGTAAACACACAGATCTGATGCTTAGCTCCTACCTATTTGTTCTTTTCCATCACCAAAAACGTAAAGCTATACACACAGTTCCATGCCACACAATTCAGCTCTACACATTTCCAGTCCACACCACATAATTTAACACCAAATCGCATAATACAACTCAACACAATTACACAACACACCACATACATCCAATCCACACCACACAATTCCATATCGTGCCACAAAATTCAACAGCACAACACATAATTAAACTGATCTACTTACCACTCCACAACACACAATCCCACTCCACATAATGCCACTACACTGTATGCCACATAATTGCTAACCATATATTTCCACAGCACACCATGCCACATGCCACTACACAAATCCACTCCACACCACACAATTACACACCACACAATTACACAACTAACGACCCATATAGTTCCACTACACACCACATACATACACTCCATAGTACATAAGAATGCATTGCCATTTACAATGCCAATAGCTCCAACTCAAACAAATACGAGGCCGATTGCATTTCCAATGCTTGTTTAATATGGGTGATGTGTGAGAGTCTATTACAGACATTGAATGCTGTTTATGTTTCATGCAACATCAATAAAAAAGTTTCTTTTTCAAAACAGGACCTCACATATGAGAAATGCGAGGGTGTCACAGTTGCCGTAATATTAGTGAGCTGCTGCTGTGTTACAATATTGAAAACACACGTCACTATCCCTGAATATTAGATCTAAACACATTTACAATTTGGACGAGTATGCCTGTGCACTGTCAGTGACCTAGGCCAAAGAGGGCATGAAAGAGCTGAAACTGGATCATAAATTTAAAGCTGTTCCGAACAGGGGCCCCCAAAATAAGCTAGGTCCAGGATTCCCAAAATCGTTAAGATGTCTCTGGCTGAGAAAGAGATATTTGACTTCAAAACACACATGTGATGTGACCTTAAATAGGATTTGTCCCATTTCGCCCTTGTATGAAATAATCGAAAAGACCATAGTGCCAACAATTGTCAATAAGTGCATGGAAGTAGAGAGGGAAATCCTGTTTCATTTATTCTGTAAAAGAGGAATTATTCACAGGTCAAGTGGTGGACACTCAGAGTGAGAGGGCCATGGACTCCCAGCACAGAAATAAAATACTGTGATGCACTTTAGCCGCCAGTGACTGAAATAAAATAAAAATAGTGTCAAATTGTATACTGGTGGGGGAGGGGGGAGGCAGGATAATGGTTACTCTTCATCTTCATGCTCCAGTTCTTTTAAATGTTCTATAACTTTCCTAAATTGTATTTGAATATATGTATTTATTGTGTGTTTGTTCCATTCAAGTGTGAAAGGCATGTTTTCAGAAAGCACAGAAATAACATTCGTCGGCACACCTAATACGCTTTTTGTTATCTCTCCTAGCCTTCATGAACTCTGAAACAGATCAGCTTTAAGTAAAAGAAAACATTTGTTTTATTTTATTCTTTTTCCAAATGCTTTATTTCAATTTTCATTATTACAATGTAATACAAAGTAGTCACTCATCTATGATTAGCTAATAGACATGATTCATGAATACAGAATACAGTGGGTCAAAGCAAAATATATTATCAGCATAAGCTGTTATAGAAGCATCTAGTAGACATCGTACTTTGCGTGATGATCAGTCAGACCATCTTCATCATATTTTCACTTAGAAACAAGAAATCAGGGACATGGAAATCATATTTGACAAATAATTAAATCATAAAATACATACCATAATAAACTGAAAACAGGATCATCAACATATGCTGTCCATTAGTATTAAACCGGCGTTAATCATCATCACTGCACCTCCATCTAGCTACATTTCCCACCGAGGCACCATTTCAACAGCTCTCTTCCCAAGGTATCCCAGAATCGCCCATTTGAGTATGGATAATATAAGCATTTACAGAGATCCCATTGATATTGAGGTCACTCGTGCTCGTAGGAGGAGGAAGAATATTCCTAGACTCCCAGATCACAGATCCCCGATTCATGCAAGAGCATGGGCAATTTCCCCATTACCAAGGCCCATTTTTTAGGTCGAGCCTAGTGGCAGCGAGCATGCAATGCTCGCTCTGCGAGACTGCTGTAGAAGAGTATGGGAGAGAAGCCGCGCCCACTCTCCTCCCATATTTTTCATTGGCTTGTGTCATTGTCTTTCGTAAATGCTGCCTTTGGATTAGTTAATAAGCTTGTTAGTCCCTCCTTAGTACGGCCTTGTCTTCATTTGTACCCTCCCAGGACGACAGGCCTTTCTACTTCAGTTGTTACACGGGACCTGTTATTAGTCCACTCACTCAACCCAGGCCGCAACAACAACTGCAAGCTAGCATCACCAGCCGACACCCACGGACCTTTCAGCTGTCACCGCTGCCGGCACACCTGCAGCACCGCCAGGAGCACTGACTCAGCACAACCCGCCAGCAAGAACACAACCCAACCGAAGACCCTGCAATGCATCCTCCTCAACGTCCGATCACTCCACAAACACGCCAACGAAATCTGGGACCTCCTCGACAGCACCACCCCGGACGTAGCATTCCTCACCGAAACCTGGACCAACACCACCTCGGGACCGGACATCGCCATCGCTATTCCCCAGGGATACAAGATCTCCCGGAAGAACCGCCCTACCCGCCCGGGAGGAGGAATCGCCATCGTCCACAAATCCACCTTCCGGCTGAGCACACTCCCCGACGAGCCCACAGACCTGATGGAACACCTACACTTCAAGATACAGGCCAGCCCTACCACCACCCTCCGAGAAACTCTCATCTACCGACCCCCGGACCCTGCGGACCTTTCACCAACTCCATCACGGACATCATCTCCCCGCAAGCCATCGCATCCACCAACTACACCCTGCTGGAAGACCTCAACTTCCACCTCGACAACCAACTAGACCCCAACACTGCATCCCTCCTGGACAACCTCCACAACATTGGACTCCGCCAGATCGTGACTGAACCCACGCACTCAGCAGGACACACCCTCGACCCCCTCTTCACAACAGGAAACTCCATCACTTTCAGCCACACCACCGAACTCCCGTGGACAGACCATTGATGCATCCACTTCACCTTCAGAACACCCACCACCCACAGACACCAGCACCTGCTCCCACGAAGAAACTGGACCAAAATAACCGACGACCAGCTCACCTCCTCACTCGGCAACTCCACCCCAACCACCGCGGAAGACAACGACCCCAACACCGCAGCCCGAACTCTGCACAGATGGATCTCCAACAGCGCCAACACCATAGCCCCCCTCAAGAAGAACAACAACACACACGCCAAGAAAGCCAGATGGTTTACCACCAAACTTCGAGAATCCAGACGCACATGCTGCCGCCTCGAAAAGACCTGGAGGAACTCCAAATCCACAGAAGCCCACAACAACTTCAGAGCCGCTACCAATGCCCACCACCAACTCATCAGAAATACGAGAAAAACAGCAATCGAAGACAGAATCTCCACACACGCGCACAACACCAAAGAACTCTTCAGCATCATCAAGGAGTTCGCCCAACCCACCAGCGAGTCTACGGACATTCCTCCCTCACAAGACCTCTGCAACAAACTTAGCACCTTCTTCCACCATAAAATCAAGAACATCTACGACAACTTCGACGAAGACAACCAACACACTGAACCCTCACCAGCCACCCCGACAGCCGGAAGCCAACGATTGACAGCTGGACAGCCCTCACCACCGAAGACACACTGAAGATGAAGAAGTCAATCCACTCCGGGGCCCCCAAGGACCCCTGCCCCCACCACATCTTCAACAGAGCCGCCGACACCATCGCACCCATGCTTCGCCACACCATCAACCCCTCCCTGGCGAACGCCTCCTTCCCCGACAACTGGAAACACGCCGAGATCAAACCCCTCCTGAAGAAGCCCTCGGCGGACGCCACCGACCTCAAAAACTACAGACCCATCTCCCTGCTCCCGTTCCCAGCGAAAGTCATCGAGAAAGCCATCAACAGCCAACTCCCCACCTTCATCGAAGAGCACAACATCCTCGACTCCTCCCAATCCGGCTCCCTACTGGACAAAGGAGAAACAGTAGCCCTCATCCTCCTCGACCTCTCAGCGGCCTTCGACAGTCTCCCACCGCACCCTAACATGCAGACTCCACGACGCAGGGATTCGGGACAAAGCCCTTGACTGGATCCACTCATTCCTCTCCGGCAGAACGCAGCGGGTCAGACTCCCCCCCCTTCCTCTCGGACCCTACACCAACCACCTGCGGAGTCCCCCAGGTGTCCTCCCTCAGCCCCACGCTCTTCAATGTCTACATGGCTCTGCTCGCCCCCATCGTCAGAACCCACGGACTCAACATTGTTTCATACGCAGACGACACCCAACTCATCCTCTCACTATCCAACGAACCCAACGCAGACAAACACAACTTTCAAGAAGGCATGGAAGCTGTCACCAAATGGATGAAAAGCAGCTGCCTACAACTCAACACCGACAAAACAGAAGTACTCATCATGGGCCCACACCCCAACGCCTGGAACGACACCTGGTGGACCCCAGCCCTCGGAAGCCCACCCACCCCCACGGACCACGCACGCAACCTTGGAATCATACTGGACTCCGAGCTCAAAATGGACCGCCAGATCAACTCCGTCGCATCCTCCTGCTTCCACACCCTCCGCCTCATACGTAAGACTTTCAAATGGATCCCCCTCGAGCACAGAAAGACCGTCACTCACACCCTCGTCACCAGCAGACTCGACTACGGCAACGCACTCTACGCCGGAATAAACAAAAACCTCACCCGCAAGCTACAAAACATCCAGAACGCCGCCGCAAGACTGGTCCTCAACCTGCCTAGACACTGCCATATCTCCCAGCACCAGCGCACACTCCACTGGCTCCCCATCGAGGCTAGAATCACCTTCAAGATTCTCACCAACGCGCACAAAGCCCTCCACAACACCAGACCAGCATAGCTGAACAGCCGACTCAAAACCACGCACCCCAAAGGACCCTACGATCAGCCCAGCTATCCTATGCCATGGTCCCCCACGCCAGAAACATGAGATCGGGAGGCCGCTCCTTCTCCTTCCTCGCGGCCAGAGCCTGGAGCGCCCTACCGCTCCACCTCAGACAGACAACATCCCTCCCCATCTGCACGAGAAACCTCAAAACTTGGCTCTTCGACACACCCCCTCCTTGATGGACTGGAACCTGCACATCCCGTCCTCCCCAGCACCTTGAGACCCTTACGGATGAGTAGTCGCGCTTTAACAAACACCTGATTGATTGATTGAGTCTTTAAGCATCATTTACTTTATTGAGTTTCTCTTACTGCAGGCCGGACATGCGCTGCTTCATCTGAAACCGCTCGTGTTTTTTTAAACAGCACGGCCTCCCCCGTAACACGGGCGCCTGCTTTCAGTCACTTTAACCCAGCATTATCTCCTGTCTGTTTCAACCTCCCCCCACCGCCCCAAGTAAAATGGATTTAGAAACGATTAGCGAATTGAGTCATGTGAATTCCAGGTAGCACATAATCCTGTGCTAATGGGCTGAAGCTGACAACAGCACATCTGTGTTACATGTCATCTGTACTAAAGGCAACTGATGGGTTGTTTTCAAAAGCCTGTTTTATTAACAACACCACCACCAATACCACCACACCCCATACCACCACCACCAATACCAAGACCACCAATACCACCACCGCCACCAATACCACCACCATCAATACCACCACCTCCACCAATACCACCACCACCTCCACCAATACCACCACCACCTCCACCAATACCACCACCACCTCCAATACCACCACCACCTCCAATACCACCACCACCAATACCACCACCACCACCACCACCAATACCACCACTACCAAAATCACCACCACCAGCACCACCAATACCACCACCTCCACCACCACCAATATCACTACCAATACCACCAATACCACCACCACCAATACCACCACCAATACCAACACCAATACCACCACCACCAATACCACCACCACCAATACCACCACTAAAACCACCACCACCACCACCAATACCACCACCAATACCACCACCACCAATACCACCACCAATACCACCACCACCACCACCAATACCACCACCACCAATACCACCACCACCAATACCACCACCTCCACCACTACCAATATTACCACCAATACCAATACCACCAATACCCCCACTACCAATACCACCACCATCAATACCACCACCAATACCACCACCACCAATACCACCACCACCACCAATACCACCACCACCAATACCACCACCATCAATACCACCACCATCAATACCACCACCACATCCACCACCACCAGTACCACCTCCACCAATACCACCACCAACACCACCAATACCACCACCACCAATACCACCACCACCAATCCAATACCACCAATTCCACCGCCAATACCAATACCACCACCAATACCACCACCACCAATACCACCATCACCAATACCACCCATACCACCACCACTATTACCACCACCACCAATACCACCACCACCAATACCACCACCAATACCACCACCACCAATACCACCAATACCACCATCACCAATACCACCGCTACCAATACCACCACCAATACCACCAATCCAATACCACCACCACCAATACCACCGCCAATACCACCACCAGTACCACCATCACCAATAGCACCACCACCACCAATACCACCACCACCAATACCACCACCACCAATACCATCAATATCACCACCAATACCACCACCAATACCACCCCCACCAATATCACCACCAATACCACCACCACCAATACCACCACCACTAATACCACCACCACTAATACCAATACCACCACCACCACTAATACCAATACCACCACCACTAATACCAATACTACCACCACCAATACCACCACCACCAGTACCAATACCACCACCAATACCAATACCACCACCAATACCACCACCATCAATACCCCACCACCATCAATACCCCACCACCATCAATACCCCACCACCAATACCACCACCAATACCACCACCAATACCAGTACAACCACCAATACCAATACCACTACCAATACCAATATCACCACCACCAATACCAATACCACCACCACCAATAACGCCACCAATACCGCCACCACCAATACCGCCACCACCAATACCGCCACCACCAATATCACCACCAATACCGCCAGCACCAATACCAATACCGCCACCACCAATACCAATACTGCTACCACCACCAACACCAATACCACCACCACCAATACCAGCACCACCAATACCAGCACCACCAATACCAGCACCACCAATCCCACCACCACCAATCCCACCAATACCAATTCCACCACCACCACCAGTACCACCACCACCAATACCAATACCACCACCTCAGCGCCTCTCGCTCACTAGTAATAGCAGGGCCACTGTACGAGGCCGGAGCTGCAGCCAAGGCCATCCCTCCCTCCCTCCATGCCTGCCATAAAGCACAGCCCGCTCTGCACCAGGAGGTGAAGCCAGGGCCCTACTACAGCTGGAGTGCTTTTTATTAGGCCAAGGATAGCAATGACATTACGCAATGCCACACTGCACACTCAAATCACGGAGAGGGCAGGAAATAGCCCCCCCTCCCGCTCTTCCTCCTGAGCTGCAACAGTGTAATCACAGAGCGAAAGGTGTTGGAGCGCTTTGTTAGTGTTTATAGCTCGGATCATATGTAACTCTCACTTCACACTTTGTGTCTGTGTAATTTACAACACTTACACATCTTCTTCACTGCACTATTTATCACTACTTTGAAGACGTCACAGGCCGGTCTCTTTCTCTGATATTTACAATCTAACAAGCGATCGAGAAGGCCCTTTATTGCAATGCAATAGGTCTCGCATTTGCGAGAGTTTAAGCTATTACTTTGTAAATGACAATGCCTTTTATTTATGTTTTAAAACCCAAAACATAAATAAAAGTCATTGACATTTACAATGCCAATAGCTCAAACTTGCGTGAATGCGAGACCTGTTGCATTGCAAATGCTTGTCTTTAATATGTAATACAAAAGATGTGCAGTTCCTGGGAAGAGGGAAGGAAGGGAGGATCTAGGTCAGGGAAACTGAGACAATAGATCAGGGGATCTGATTGCTCAGAGGCAAGAGCCCTCATACACCTGTGTGGGTGTCATGTTTCATCATCGGGCAGCTTCTCGTTGGCCCAGTGCTGGAATGCCCAATGTGCCCCTTGAGGGGACTCTTTGCCGGAGGTCTTTTGAGCAAGAGATGCCGATGTGAAGTGTAGAAACATTGGCCCATTTTACATACAGAATCACTGTCTATCCCCAAACCATGCTTTGCTTTTAAACACACCAACAACAACAAAGATATGATTATACACACCAGACCACGGAGGGCGACTAGATCAGAACAATGCCCCTTGTGGGACCTACCTCCTCTGACAGAACATCATCCCTGCGGTTCATGTGACGTGTATGATCTCACTGAACCCACCAAAGAAATAGTCGTTGACCACACTCACACCTGACTACAAAAAACACACACCAATTGCAACATGAAAAATTGCATTTATATGATCACCTGTCCCTGCACAAAATGCTACACTGGCATGACCACAAGACCAGTGAAAGTCAGGATCATGCAACATCACAGTGGTATCGGCTGCAAGAAAACCATGACTAGGATGAGTGCCCATTATCTGAGCCTAAACCACACCCTTAATGATGTATGTAGATCATCCTAGAAGCACTCTCTCATGCAAACAAACAGTCCTTATTCAGGAAGGAACAGAACTGGATCTTCTGTTTGGCTACCCATTTGATTGGCCTGAACGATGACATCCCCTGGAGTGAAGTGGACAACTGACAGCCCCTGTCTTTCTTGAAACTGAGTGTCCATGCCCAACATGCACACCCACCCTTTCTAACTCAGGACTCTCTGAGTCCGGTGCCCCCCAGCCCACCTGTTTTTAAGGAAATTTGATCAATGTTTCTTTGGGGCTCCAGATGTGATCCCAATATATACACATTCCCCCCTCCCCCCGGCACTACCATGCCTTTTTATCAACAATTCCTCCTCACATGGGCTAACCCTGGCCAACACCACATCTAACATAAGCCTCCTTTGTGGTACGCCCCTAAGCTTCCCATCCCGTTAGGAAGCAGCACCTCTATTGGCATGTGCGGAATCACCACATGTCACCTTCCCGTGCTGCCAACCCCACCCCCTGAGCCTGCATTTGGCTCCATTGAGACTCAGCATCCCTGGTGAAGTTACAAGATGGCGGCCACTCTAGTCTCTCCTTCCTGAGAGAACTCAGCACACCACTAACGGTCCTTGTGCCTGTGCGGCCCCGGCCCGCAGTCCTCCTGCTGCCCTTTTAATGCAGTCTTTTACCTTGGCAAGAACCACTGATACCCAGCCTTGATAACTGACACCAAATTCCCCCCCAAGATGGCGGCCGCCTTTTTCCACAGCTCGCATGCAAGTTTACATCCCATTCCCTGCCAGGCTGGCTCAGTGCAGCACCTGCTTTCCCTTCAGTATAAAGACCCCCCGTTTCCTATTCACTTCCAGGGTGGCAGAGAAGGGGTAGATCACAGTTGAATCAGCACGCAGGAGACAGGGAGTAAAATGGGCCACTGCCTAGTGATGCTTTAGCTTTTTAAGAATCTTTAAGGTCTTGAATTGACGTTTTTCCCTCAGTATTGTTTCACAGCTAGTGTGGTCTCTGCCATCACCTAAAGGTTCAGTAGCTCACCGAACTTAGGTAAGTACTGCTGCATTTTGCAGGCATTAGCCAAAATGGTATTTTATCCTTGCCGTGATTACAGCATCACTTCACTTGTGTTTCACCTGCTTGTTTTGGATGTGTGCTTTTCATGCCACTTTGCAGCTACACAGATATGAGCCGTGGAATGAAATTATCTCACCACTTGTGTTCATTAAGGGTGTGAACAGTGAACGCACTTTGTGTATCTTCATCGCATAAGTTCTGTACTTGTGTTATTTTTGTTGTTGTTAATTTCTAGGCCGGGTTTTTACATATTCCCAGGTATACTTTACTGTGAGGATTTAGTTGTATGATTGGGGTACCTTTTGCTAGTGCTACAATCACAAGTAAATTAGGTTTCATTTTGCAGTCCTAAAGAATTGCCCAGATCGATAGCGACACTTGAGGAAAGAAACATGTTGACCTACACACACACTATTTTATGAGCTGGATAGAACCATTACTTCCACATTCAGCCATACATTGCCTTTCAATCACCTCCTTATTAAATTTAATTGGGCAGCTCTTAGGTATTTTTAAACCCACAAGTTCACATTACACTAATCTGCACCTAGAGCACCTGCACTCTACACCTCACATCGGCATCTCTTGCTCAAAAGACCTACAGCAAAGAGCCCTCTCGATAAGCCCATTGGACATTGCCGTGCCGGCCCAATGAGAAGCTATCCGATGATGAAGCATGGCATCCACACAAGTGTGTGAGGGCTCTTGTTTCTGAGCAATCAGATTCCCTGATCTGTTGTCTCAGTTTCCCTGACCTAGATCCTCCCTTCTGTCCCTCTCCCCAGGAACTGAACATCTTTTGAATTACATAGTATCCTATGGAGCCTGTATGCTGGACTTTTAAGTGCGCCTAGTCCCCCTCTATGTTTAACCATTTTTCTTTGTCTTCCATTATATACGGAAGGGGGACCATATTCTCTTAAATGTTGGTACTTTATCGCTCACTAAGGCCATCAATCTTTCAATTGCATAGATTGCTCATAATTGGACCACCACATCATAACAGAAGGGGATTAGCAGGTGCATGATTAGTTTCCTGCTGCAGTTCACAGCGGATACTCTGAATCCTTCCCCCACCCACAATACCAGTGTTAATGGGTTCTTGCTCAACTTCAACTCTTTGACCTTGTTAGATGAATTGATGATATTTTTCCAATATGCCTGGCTTACCTCGCAATTACACTACATACGGAGTATCTTACCTCTATCAGTATCACAGTACCAATAACTTGCTGAGGACCCAAACATTGCATGCAATCGCGTGGGGGTCAGTAATAAGCAGAAAAAAGTATCTTATAGCCATTTTCTACATATTGGGTGCATACCGAGGCTCAAGCTGCCTGTTCTCAGATGTTCCTCCAGCTCGACCTCCAGCAGCACCTCCCATTTCAAGGCATATGGTGACTTCAAGGGTTTGACAGGGTAAGCTAGATATTGGTATAAGCGTGTAATCCTTTTATTCATATTGCCTTTTTCATTAGTCTACTAGTGTGAGGTATCAAGTGTCTGCCGCCTGTCCCGGAGATGATGTGACTCAATGATGAAGCTGGGCAAAATAAAAAGTATCTTGGCATTCTAATGTCAGTTTCTGTTATAGTTCAGAACCAGATACATTTTTTGACTTCCTGAACAGATCACCCAATGTTGAGGCCATACAAGTGAACGATTTTTGAAGGTCCCCCATCTATTATGCCATGAAGAAAGTCAGGATTGTTCAGAATCAGTGTAATTGGGGGAAGGATAGGACGTAATTGCACCCCTTCTGACGCTAGCATTCCAGTTATGAATGTAATTTGAGTGGATTTAAGGAGGTCAGTGTGGTGGCTCATGTGTGGTGGGAGCCATGGCAGTATGTGAATGGGTTTGGGGAGAATGATCCTCTACCCATACCCAAAATGTATCGCTTCTTGGGCTGACCAGGTCCATCAAAGAGTGGAGCTGTGCAGCCCTAATATATCTATTGACCTGAGAAAAACCTAGCCCACTGTCAAATCGTCCTCTATATAACATTTTCAAAGCTACCCTTGGGGTTTTGTCTTTCCATATAAATGCCAGTAACCTATTCTGTATAGAATGAATTTTGGTCCTTGGGAAAGCCAAGGGTAGAGTTCGGTCTATGTATAGTAGTCTAAGAGGGAAGTCCATTTTGATACAAGGGATTCTACCCAACCAGGAGATCTCGAGCCTTCCGCGTCTATATAGGTCCTTGTACAGGGTGTCTAATAAAGGTGGAACATTCTCCCTTTATAGGTGACCATGTTGTGCCATGATACGTATTCCTAAATAATCCAGGGACATTTTTTGGTTCTTAGTCTATATGAGGTCAGTAGCTCCATCCATTTTGATGGAAGTGTAGGGATGCCCTTGGTCATTGATTTGGCATAGTTGATTTTAAAGCCTGAAATGTTTGTAATGTCTTCTATTGCACTAATAGGCTTGAAAGAGACATCTGTGGGTTTCACAAGAAACATTGTATGTCATTTGCAAATATAACCAGTTTGAAAGTAGAGTTCTTTTTTTTTGGTAGTCAACTTTTATTGGTTTTTGAGAAAACAAGAAAAACAGTACAGCACCTTTCAGCGATGCAATTAAGGACAGTGAAAGATTACTATTACTGCTGCGCATCAACATGCATTGCAACCCACAATCCCACGTTGTTGTGTACAGGTTTAGTCAAAGAAGGGATGAGCGACCTCTCTACTCAATCTGGCCCAACCATTTGCCCCACACTTTGCGATGTTTGGCCGGGCACACCCTTGCGTGAAAGTAGAGTTCTTAATTGTGATCCCAAGATTTGATGAATTGGATTACATTTTTCATACCAAGATTTTGAAGGCCAATGTCAAAAATGCTAGGAGAGCGCCGCATGGGAGCGTGTGTTCGATCAGCCGCAGGCGCCCGCCCTGGCAAGGATACAGAGTGAAGGCTGAGTGAGAGCGTCGGTCCAGCAGCAGATTAGACTCCAGCGTGTAAGAAGAGCTCCAGGTGCCTGTCTGGGGTCCCCTGGACAGAGAGAAACGGGCCTAGAGTAAGCTTTGGGGGGGCGTATCCAGAAACTATTGGCAATTCATTCAAGTGTGCCCTGGCAATAGACATTGGCCCAAATGGTGGAGAAAGCTGTGGGCGAGGCCTAGATGAGGAGACGGGAAAGACCATCGCGGGCTGCCGGGAGGCCGGATTTCGGGTCCCTAGTCCCGCCGCAGAGTTAATAAAGGAGAGCCCTTCGATAACAGCCGGTGGCGAGGTTGGGGCGTCTGCTGAGACTGCGCTGTGAAACCGGGAGCACCGTGTCAGGTCCTTTGACTGCTAAGGCAAGTGGAGTCACCTCCCTGGAACTGGGGCTACGATCTGGGGCCCAGGGGTGACCCACCTGGGATTCCTTTAAGAAGAGCTGCTGGCAGACAGCAGAGACAGCGCTGAAAGCGAAACGCGCTGGCAGAGCAGAGGGGTACAGTAACTCCCCCGGGGCAGACCTCTGTATACATTTGAGCGATCTATACCTGAAGGGGTGGCAACCAGATTAAATTCGGATTCAGACATTAGTAGAACCATTGCCCTAAGCCACCAAGAAAATGGTGCGACCTAAGCAAACTGGTGCTGGACAATCAAACCAAATTGACAAATACACGGTGCAAATGAATCGAGGGGAGAACACGACCGGGGCGGAGGCACCAGAGAGCGAGGAAGAGTCATCTCTGAGAGACATCATGCGAGCAATTGGGGAGTTACGGGGCACGTTAGAACCAAAACTAGAATCCATGACAGAGGAGGTGAATCTTCTCCGAGCTGATTTCCGGAAGCTTGCGGACAAGGTGTCTACTGCAAAGGCGAGTGTGGGGAGTCTACAATCCAAAACGAAGCACCTAGAAGACCAGGTGGCCGTGCTTACCAAAAACCAGGTGGACATCCTGGCCAAACTGGTGGACCAGGAGGGCAGAGCACGACGCAACAATATTCGTGTGGTGGGGGTCCCAGAGGGAATGGAGGGACCGTCAGTCGACATCTTTCTGGAGGATCTCATTTTAAATAAGCTCAAACCAAAACGCCTGTCTACGTTCTTTTCAGTAGAGCGATCGCATCACATCGTCCTGGTGCTCCCCCCGAACAATTATAGCGCGAATATTGAATTACAGGGACAGAGACGCCATTCTTCAGGCGGCACGACAGATGGGGGACCTGCATCATGAAAATGCCTGTATCCGCTTCTTCCCGGACTTCACGCTGCAGGTGCAGCGCCAACGGCGCACCTTCGACACAGTAAAAAGAGCTCTCCGGGCACAAAATGTGAAATACATGATGCTGTTCCAAGTCTAAGCTAAAGATTCTGGATGGAGGAAAGACTCACTTCTTTACAACTCTGCAAGAAGGGCTGGCAGACGGTGGGTCAGAAGGGGAGCTCATCTCGCACGCCTGCCACAACCGACCTCGATCCGGTGCGGCAGGGGCCGGCTCATGAACCTGATAATAGCACCCAGCACCGGAGACCAGATAAGTGACTATTGTGAGCTACACCGGCGCCTGTAATACACAAACTGTTTCAGGGACTTACACCATGCATGGGGAGTACAAATAATAGAAATAGTACAGGTCATGAAGGACACAATGTTGAGATTGACTAATGAAGAAGGGGCAAGGACGATATGCACTACCTCCTGGGAGGCATGGCGGTCCTCCTGATTGATGTTTGGATAAGAGAAGCTCTCCTTCTAGTAGTGGGGCAATAATAGTTCAGATTATGTAACGATCCGATAAGCACTGAGGCCGGCTTGCGCCCCCTCACCAATTGCTTCCATTACATATTTAGGGCGACAGGCACTCTGCATGTTGGGGAGGTGGGGGGTTTCTTACTCGCCAAGCAGGGTTGCAGGGAGGGGGGAGGTGGGCGATTTGTTTGAATTGTTTATATTTTTTGTTTACATGTACGTTGTTGCTCAAGCTGAATATAGTCAATGCATGGCACGTGTCAGTGATGGGTGGTTTGGGATGGCGATCCGTCTCGAGACCCAGGGCCGAAATCATGATAAGATCAGGGTAGGGTGTTAGTATCCGGATCTGGACATGGAATTTCAACGGCCTGGGGAATAAGATTAAAAGAACGTTGGTCCTGCAGTACATAAAGCGACATTCCCCGGATATAGTAATGATACAGTAAACACACCTCAGAGGTAGTCGTTACAAGGCCTTAGACTGCTTTGGATACCCCTTGATAGCACACTCCGGATACTCGTCGGGCACCAGGGGAGTGGGGATTCTGATGCGAAACCCGCTGCCCTTTACGGTTGATAAAACCTGGTCAGATGACGGAGGCTGCTGTGTGGCGGTTGCGGGTGGGAGGGAAGGATAATAGTGCTGTGTTCATTCTACGTCCCTTCGAGGCTGCAGGCGGTAGTCTTCCCCAAGATAAGCTCCATACTGGTCGGGTTGTCCACAGGCACTCTCCTGATGGGAGGAGACGACAATGCGGTTTTGGACCTGGGGCTGGATCGATCCACGCCACAGACGGGTTAGGGGAGGGAGCAGGCTCTCACGGGGTTCGTGACTGCCATGGGTCTGACCGACCTCTGGCAAACACACAATCCGCATGTTCAAGTATACTTATTATTCGGCGAGGGGTGCCTCCTTCTCAAGAATCAATTACCTGCTTACGCATGCAGACAGTGTGAGTAGTTTCGCCTCTCCTGTAATTATGACATGGGGGCATCTCTGATCATTCCCCGGTGGGCATCCAGGTCCGAGGGCCAATGACCAACAGAGCACAGCTCCCCAAGAAAGATCCCTGGCAACTGCGAGATCCCCAAACCAAGGACAAACTCCGAGAACAAACAGATCTCTACTTCCGCGAAAACACAGGCACGGTGGAGTCCCACCAGACCCTGTCGGAAGCCTACAAAACTGTACTAAAGGGTCAGGCCCAGTCAATCATAGGGGGTAAGAAAAAAGAGGAGGGCTCGCAAATGAAGACACTGGAAGGCGAAATAAAGCGTATTGAAAGGGATGTCACGTCAGGGAGGAACTTAGACGGGAAACACGAGCTGGCAAAGAGAATTGAGAGCACTGGCGGCAATGCAACACCGGCTATACGATGTGGGCAACAAAGCCTCTAAACTACTAGCCTGGCTAGATAAGAGGGACAAAGAGAGGTCATGGGTAGTCAACATAAGAGACAAAGCCGGATTGTTGCATACGTCCAATCTAGAGATAGCAGAAGCTTTTGCCTCATATTACGAGGGCCTATATGCACCGATATGCATAAGGTCGGAGAGAGACTGTGATGAACTGTTGAGAGACTTTAGGCTGCCGACCCTCTCTGAGGAGTCGAAAGAAGCTTTGGATGCTGAACTTACAACTGAGGAGCTGTCTGAGGTTCTGAGTGCCCTAAAATCAGGGAATATCAACAATTTCAGTGTCTAGGTGCTCAAGTCAAATTGTGATGTTTCTCTATAAAAACCACATTTGCAATTATAGTGGCCTTGGTGATTTAATTCACACTCATTTCTTTACTTTGAAAACAATTTTAAACATTCATAGCATGTCTTTTTTAGAAGGGCAACTTTTTTTCTTTTTTGCATATGTAGATTTCACAGTGATAATTAAACATACGAAAACATTAACATTTAAATGAAAAGACAAAACAATTGTGAAGTAGACCATTCCTACAATATAAGAACAAAACACCTGGCGGAATCCTCATTTAAAAATCAATCATGTTATACATCCTGCCAGTGTAAGCTAGTTGGGGTTTTATGGTGCAAGAACAGGCAATTTGCCGTGTATCCTAACTTCTACGAGTTTTTTCAAAAATTGTCTTCCCCCAACCGGCTGGGTCAACGCGTTTCGAACCCTTCGCAATTTCTGGGGTTCTCCTCAGGACCTGGACTTGGTCAATGCTGAAAAGTGTAACATAAAACAATATTTTAGAATATTAATCTAATCCCTATTTAACACCCTACAGAATGGTTGTGACTTGGGGCTGTACCTTTTTCTTTATTGTTCACTACTGGAGCACGCAGTGACTTCTGTTCGAAAAGGTTTCTTCAAAAGTACGACTATTCCATATGTGTTGAGGCAGAATTCTAGAAGCAAGTCAAGCAGTGCTTTAAATGGGCCGGTACTCACCGGTACTGAGTACCGGCACTTCTTTTTTTCCCCCCCAAGAGTACCGGCACTTCTCTGTTACCAAAAAGAGTACCGGTACTCACTGTCACACATGGTCATGTGAGCATGCATCGCATTTCTAGACTGCGGCGCATGCTCACATATTGGTGATTTCACAAGAGGGCAGTGACGCCATGGCACCAAGGCAGAGCAACGTGTGACCCAGGCGCGCAACGCCCATTGGATTCAAAGGGCTTCAGCCCCCGCCAGCCCCCCCCCCGTCGTGTGTGGCAGCCCGGGATGAGACAGCTTCCCCGGCACACACACAGCCGCACCGAGTACTTCACAGGTCTTTAAAAGACCATTTACTTCCTAACGAGGCTTTGTTCTGTTTTCACCCCTTCTGAGAGCCCCTGCAGCTCCACTCTGCCTTTTGCTTAAAGAATCAGCCCCCCCGCCATTTGACTCTAGTTGCGCTTCTGGTGTGACCTCACCCGCCAGGAAGCTGTGCGGCGGGAAGAAAGGGAAGCTCTTTAAAAAGCACAATTTGCTCTGGCTTTACCTTTCTTCTATGCTGAAGAAATCGAGGGGTTATCTGAAGAAGAAGAAAGGAGCAAGCAAACGATATTAGAGAATACACAGCGGCGCGGGGGAGGGAGTTTAAAATAAAGCACCTGATGGATGAGATGAGGATCATCTGATGAGAGTCGGGGGTGGGTAGGTGTCCCAAGAAAGAGCCAAGGCTTTCGAGAATGACACAGGTCGGTGGAAGGGGCCTGTTGAGTGAGGACAGAGCTGACAGCTGCGGTGGCAGAGACTGGTATTTTAAGTGGGGGAGGGGTATCCCAGAAAAGCAAGAGAAGGAATTTGATGAGATAAACGAGGGGACATTTAAGATGAAAGGTGGTGTGACCACCTGAAAAAAGAGAAAATGTAAAGAGACACATGGGGCATCGGAGGGGACATGGGGCTAGTAAGTAAGGGCTAGGGACATCAGAGGGTAGAGGAAGGCGAGTATTTCGTCATCAAAATAGTGTTATCTAAAGCGGGGGCGGCAGCTGAATAGAACAATTATTTTGAGGGGAGGGTGGTATTTTTAAGTCATGTGGTTTTTTTTTTTATCAGCTAATATAAAGTTTACCATAATGTGACTCATTTTTTTGTAACGAAGTTAAACAATGAAAGGCCCAACAAACAATCATAAGAATTCAGATTGCATACTTGGAGGAAGAATGGATTTATCAAAATACTTAAACACAGTATAGACCTTACTGGGGTACACTGGAAGGGGAAGAATAATGTGCACGGAGTTGAAAATGCGCATTTACCAGAAAACACTGAATGTAGCTAACAATATAATAATTCAAACACGACTAAGACATGACGTCCCATGGCTTGGTGAATGTTTCTCATTCATTTCTATGATGTTAGATCACACTTTGAATTGCTTCCAGAATGCTTGTGTCTGATATCAAGCATTTCTCAGAAACGAGGTCTATTCCAGATTGCCAAGTATGCTTTTTTGCTGTCATACACATGCTCAGTCACACTTTTGGTATTTCTTTGTTCTTTAAACCCGATAAGTGCTACTCTCCAAACAAAAGCGCTTCAACACCCCATCAGGGGTAACAAACGCTATATAAATGCAAACCTTTTTCCCTCTTCTATCCCTCCGCTATCCTTCTGAATCCAAATAACTGACTAACCTATCCACCACTCAAATTACTTTCACATTTTCACTATGCTAATTCAACACTAATCCTTGTTGGGTTCCGGAGTAGAGTGCTACTCGCTGAAAAAGTGCTTCGACGCCTCGTCAGGGGTAGTAAGCGCTATATAAATGCAATTACAATACAATACCTTCAGTGTGGGTGGATTTGGCCAACTTCTACAAGCCCATGATGGGAAGTGTTACAGTGGTTAAGGTGCTTTCATGGGTGTCTGAATATTGTTAAGGAGGCTAATGGGCAGAGAGTTGCCTCCATTCAGGTGGGTGAGGACCAGGGCTTCGACTTACACGGACATCTGGAAGGAAGGATGTCTGGAGGCAGAGCTCTTACCATACTGGGACAGGCCCATATGCAGAAATGACTAGATTCCCCAAACAGTGAATGTTACTGACATCCTACAATAATCACAAACTGGGAAATTCAGTTTTATTTCTGCATGTCAAAGACTGTCTGCCTTGGGGAAGGGACACTTACAGCCAGCCCTTCACCTCCTTTTATAGCAAATTGATGCAAATTCACATAACTTTCTGGGGAAAATAACTGCAGTTTTCAGCTAAATAAAGTAAAACCATCTATTTTAGGTGTGGTTTATCTTTCATTTGCTGCCTTCTTTCTGGATGCACACCCAACACTCCAGCTTGGGAGTTCTGCACCCACAGAGTGCCACTACTGTGTTGTGATAAAAGTATAATATGAAAATGGATTTCCATTCATGTAAAATTAGTGAGTTGGCAAAGTGGTACACAGACTACTGTAAATATTGTCCCAAGAATGTAGTTGACATTTCAGATGTGGCCAGAGGGCTAGACCCCTCAGGCCAGGCAGGGAGCTTAAGAACCACCCATACCACTACAGGCCAGGACACATATCCCCGCACTAGAAGGAGGGAGCAGGCAGAGAAGTCAAAAGAAGGAAGGATCATGGTTAGCCGGGGAATCGCAGGTATGTCTTTCCAGGACAATGCTGTGGAGGAATCCATAAGTGTGCGGCTGTGAGCAGTACAGAGAGATGAACGAGAAGTGCCAAATGTCTGCCCCTCCCAATGCCCCTCCCAATTTCCACTACAGCAGCTTAGAAATCTGTAGGGTTCCACTGCACTATGAGGTGCACCAGACTGGTCATCACCAGTTGACACAACAGCTGGCTGTATCTGGTATTCATGAAAAAAGTGAGCCACACAGTAGGAGTGGGAGCACCAGGGAACCCAAAGCACCCAAGAGAGGAAGCCAAGCCTTGGACTTGAGGAGAAGGAGCAGGCCTAAGGGAAGCTTTGAGCATCAAACATGTGGGTACAGGGTGCCTCCCATATCAGAAACAGTGGCTACAGCAGGCCTGCTGACCACCATCATCATTGACACTGTGCTCATATGTACATGGTTATATGTGCCTCCATCCCTTTACTAGCCCCTCAGAATTTTAGACTAGGTTTTGCTGGGTGGCACAGTATCTGAAAGTGAATGAAAGGGTGAAATATTATTGCTCTGTTGTGAGACCCCAGATAACTTTCTTCTCCGAGCATAACAACTGATGGCTTCCTTCCACCCGATGCGGGTCAGAGTTGCATTTTAGGATGTAGTCTTTCTTCCTTTAATTAATTTTCAGTAAAATAAGTCTCTGCACCTTTTAATGTTTTGTTTAATATACAGGTGCCTCTGACCCAAAGGGAAACCTGATAGTTACCTTTCAATAGTCTGTCAACTAGTACAACTTAATACATGCAAGGGCATCAACAATAAATTGCAGAGGGAAGCAATTTGTCATCATTCGCAACCGAAAAAAATTCTTGAGCCCTTCAAATGTTTTTCATTAGACCCACCCTTAGTCCCGCCTCTAGCCCCGCCTCCTTGCCACGCCCCCCAGCTCGATCTGATGAGTACCTGCACTTTCCCCCCCCCCATTTAAAGCACTGAAGTCAAGTTATGGGTTTAACTTTGTATCCTATTGGCATGGGCGCACATCTTTTCATAATAACATCTTTTAGTGGAGCGATGCTCACAGTTATACCAGAGAAGTCTTCTTTAAAGGCTGTTTAGCACTCGTTTCAATTGTGCTACCAATTTACAAATTGAACAAACTTGCCTGCACTTTGTAGTAGTCCGTGAATGGCAATCGTTAAATGAACTGGAATTAAGTCCTAACCTTTGGCAGACCGGCGTGTCTGAAAAGTTTGAAACATTGTGTCATACTTAATTGCCTTCATGAAACTTGCAAGGACGGGGTGCACACATTCTATTTGCGCTTGGTTTTGACTTGCCTTATGGAATGAAACTCATCGATTCCTTTCCTGCGGTGTGACTCCTGTGATTTTCAGACCGGCGTTTCTAAAAGATTCCGAAACATTGTATCATTCCTGGTGCATTCGTGAGGTTTACAAACTAGGCAGGCTGCGCGCATACAAAACACAGTTTATTTTCACTTGCCTTTCAGAATGAATCACAATAATTCCTTTCTTCTCCTTGGGTGACCGGTAGCGTTCAAGCAACGCGGAAGTGGATGAGGGTAGTACGAACCTTTCAGGCATTACTAATAGCCTGTCTACAGCCATGAATTGCGGTACTAAATTGCATGCTGGGATTGGTAGTCTGATTGTTTGGCTGAGTTTCTACTGTGCGATTAAGTGTTGATTTGTCTCGCATAATCAGTTATTAGGATTTTTCTTGTGGCAGATACGGTTGTGGGTGAAGGTCACAGTCTGTTGCTCTCCGTCATTTCGTTCAGGCCTCGAGATACCGTATTAAATGTCATTATTAAATACGCTTCTCTCCTAGTTAACGCGATTTCTGGATTGCCACCTCTGGGGTTTGGCTTGATGACACTGAGGACTGTCCAGTTGAATTCTTTCTCGTTGTTATTCAATTCTTGGAAATGGTTCACTAAGGGAGCACTCATCACTTTGTTCTTTAATCTGGAATGATGTTGTGCAATTCTTTGTCTAACCTCCTGGGTAGTTTTGCCTATGTACATTTGTGAGCATGGGCAAATAATCCCATAAACTACATTTCTAGTTTTATAGTTTGAAAAATCATTATGTGTCCATTGTTTGCGCCCATTTGTGTAAACTGATCCCTCAATGGTGGAACTGCAAGCTAAACAATTTCCACGTTTATGGTGACCCTGAATGGGTTTGAGATTCAGAAAGGAACGCAAATTATCTGGTTTCTTCTGCTTTTCGTCTGTGGCCCTGATCATATGTTGTCCAATACTGGTGTTTTTCTTTAAGGCGAAGAGTGGTATATCGAGTTTGTCATCCATTCCTTTAATAAGATGCCAGTTCTGACGGATAATCTTTTTAAACACATTTGTGTGTGGGCCGAACATAGATACGCATACCAGTCTGTTCATTGGTGTTTTAGGCTTTTTGTGCAGCAGTTCTTCTCTTGGTGTAAACCAAGCCCTTTTCCTTGAATGTTTCAGTAGTTTATGTGGGTAACCTTTTTCTTTCAATTTTTCCATCAGCGTGTATGAATGGAGGTCATAGTCCTTCCTCCGTGTGCAGTTACGTCTCACTCTCAAAAACTGGCCATACGGTAAGTTGTCTTTCAAGCTTTTGGGGTGAAAACCTTTAAAATGCAGGGCAGTATTTTTATCTGTAGGTTTGGTATATAGAGTGGTTATTAATCCCATTCCTGAAGATCTGACTTCTACATCAAGGAATGGGAGACTTGTTTGGCTGTGGGCCAGGCTGAACTTTATGTCTGGATTTCTATCATTAAGCCAGCTATGGAACTTCAAAAGATCTTCTTTGCTGCCCTTCCAGATGCACCAAATGTCGTCAATATATCGGTACCACTGTGATATGTGGTTGACGAATGGGTTGTTATTATAAACGTATTTTTCCTCGTATCTCGCCATGTACAGCACCACCATCCCGCTCACTCGTGTTCGAGTCAACGGTGTGTTGTCCAGACCGTTCCAGGTTAGAAGAGGCACGAGACAGGGTGGCCCCCTGTCGCCCCTACTGTTTGCTCTGACTTTGGAGCCATTGGCGCATTGGGTCAGAATGGATCCGATGATCTGGGACATAGTAACGCCGAGGGGTTGGGAGGAGCAGATATCGCTATACGCTGACAATATAATTCTATATCTCGCACGACCCTACTACTCGATAGTGTGAGTGTTGCATATATTCGAAATGTTTGGCAGTTATTCGGGTTTTTCCATAAATTGGGTTAAGTCCGTGATCTTCCCTATGTCTGGCCCTCCCCGCGGTTGCCAGCGAAATGCGAGGCCCCGATAGTGACAGATGGCTTTAAATACTTAGTAGTATATGTCACCCCAGATCGCCAGGCATTTCAGGCGAGGAAGCTCACTCACCAAATTGAGAGACTTCATACAGATGTACGGCATTGGGAAACCCTGCCGTTGTCTCTGATGGGCAGAGCGGCGTTATACAACGACGTCTCCTATATATTATGCGGAATTCCCCCTATCCAATCCCCTCAGCGATTTTCGGGCGGATAGCGCAGGATGTCCGGGCATTGTTATGGCAGGGCAGCGCACCTAGAATAGTTTTGAGTAAACTGCAGAGAGGAGTTTATGACGGTGGACTCGTGTTCCAGACATAAGGCTATACTACCTAGCCTCACAACTATTGGTCATAAATGACTGGGTGTTCGTGGATAGAAATGAGCCTGCCTATAGAGTGGACAGAGAGGCAATGGCGGGGGGGGGAGCTGTGAGCCATTTATCTCAGCGGGGAAGTAGTGCCCCACTTGGCCTAGTCCCACCGCAACAGTGGTGGCATGTTGGAAGGAAGCAAACAAAATACTGGGATGGCGGGGCAGGTTAACAAACATGATACCTCTGTAGGTAGGGGACCAATTGAAAGAAGTAACGACATTGTGCGGCCTCCAAAGCTGGCACACCATAGAAATAGAAAAATTAGGAGACGTATGGCGAAACGGCGCACCTATACCGTTCGAAGACCTACAGAAGGAATACAGCCTAACCCCGACTCAAAGGTTTTCAAATTTGAGACTCATGCATGCCTTGCGAAGCCATATACAGCGTGGCAAGACCCTTCCAGATCATTCCCTCCTAGAGGACAGACTTCTGGCGGACCCCATCCTCAAGAAATCCACCTCCACAATTTACTGTAAAGTTATGAACTACACGCTGGACCCTCTGATAGCCCTTAGAGTAGCCTGGGTTGATGATTTGGGTAATATAGATGATGAGGAGTGGATGGAGGCGCTCCAGGGTCCTAGAGAAATAGCGATACGATCAAGATTCCGGCTGGTACAGCTTAAAGTGCTACATCATACATACTATCATCGCGCCAAGCTGTTTAAATGGGGGAGGGCGCTGACGCCGCTTTGCGCCAGGGGCTGCCAGCGGGAAAGTTCATTCTTCCATTTCCTATGGGAATGTCCCAAGATTGTGCCCTTCTGGCGGGAGATTACAGAAGTAAAGGCAAAAGTATCTAATGTGGAGGTCGTGCTGGATGCAAAGGAGCTGCTCCTGTTGATTAAGGGGGAAACAGAAAGACCCAGGTATATTAATATCTGGTTGACACTGGCGGCTGGCGTTGCAAAGTGAAACATTGCTAGACTGTGGGGAGCGCCCCAGCCACCATTAGCGGCTGAATGGGAAAAAGACTTAGATTGGTGCCAGCGAGCAGAAGAAACTGTGTACAAAAGCAGGGGCTGCATTAAGAAACGGGAGAAGGTCTGGTCGCAATGCCGCAAATACAGGGGGAGCTAAGACGCCTACAAGTGTGGGATATACTTATGTGCGCATAAGCGATTTTGCCTGTTTAATATATATGTAAAGTTAGCGCTATGGACATAAATCCTCCCTGGGGACCTTCAAGCGGCTTTGGGGTGCAGACTAATGCTTAAGCGTTCAACAAATGTTTCACAAGATTGCTGACTGTGTTGACATGCATGAATAATTATGAAAAGTATGTACTTATCTTGAGCTCGTTTAATAAAAACATTTTTATAAAATGCTAGGAGAGAGAGAACAGGCCTGCCTTATGCCCCTTTTTATTAGGTCTCGCCTAGCGTTGCAGCGCACGCGCTGCTCGCTCGGCGAGACATATAGTGAGAGAGGAGATTACAGAAGGGGACTTGAAGCCCCGCCCATCATTTTCATTGGGTCGCGTCAGCGTTTATGCTAAACGCTGGCTTCCCATTGAAAAGGATGCTTTTTGGTCACTGCCCTTTCTCCCTTTTGGACGGCCCATCCGGACTGGGTCGTCTGATTCACGGCTGTCGTGAAGCACTTTCTTATCTTTAGGGGTGGCCATCTGTTTCTAATTAGCATGGCGTTAGCGCGGCCATGCTAATTAGAAACAGATGGCCCCCCCTAAAGATAAGAAAGTCTGCAGGCACTACCCTGCACACTGGACGGCAAATGCACGCGTTGGGGGTGGTGAACTAACCTTTGACAAAGTGGTTTTATTTTCATAATTTTCTGCTGGGATTTGGCACCTGCTAAACATTGTAAAGACAGAGTAAACAAAGCCCGAAGCTACCAAAGGAGGTCCTGGATAAGCTGGTGCATTTCCAAAAGCGCCTTGGCTTGGTTCGCCTGCGTCTTTACACACAAAGTAGAAGAGAGGTCAGTGCCTAAGGAGTGAGCGAGCATTCCTGGGCGAAACTGCAGGAAGTGTTATTAAGTGTGAGTTTAGGCGTGGCCGTGCTTGATCTCAGCATCACGAGAAAACCCCATGTGAGGTAATATACGGGGTGCAAGGGATTTGCTTCTAGATTTAAGAACTGACGACTTTACCTATAAATAAACTAAACTGCCCGGGTTTCCTTTGATGGTTAATATGGCTTCTTTCAGGTCACACCTTTTGAGTGTGTAACGTTTGACCCAGGCTTTGTCAGGAGTTTAGTATCGCATTGCAACGTTTGTGTAGCGCTTCATGATCTTTAGAGGTTCACGAAGCACCCAGCTTTGCATTGGACTAAGTGATGCGCAGTCCTTGCGGATTAGCATGAGCTGGTGAGCAGTGTGAAAATAAATAAATACCTACCACTTAAGAGTTCGCTATAACCTAGTTATGTTCATGGGAGAAGAGCCGGAACTCTAGGTGGCTGTAGAGTATTCTCATTCCAGCAGGAAGCGATTTCTCATTGCATCAATTTGAACCGAGGGGCTTCCTCTAGTGTAGTATGTTTTTTTAAGGAAGGGGATGCTGTTTAAAGCCAAGGTTTACAAGCTCTCATGACCGCCACATCCATACCAGTAGGCTAGCCAGGTAGGTTCAGCCCTTCCTGCTGGGATTTGTCTACCTGTCAGTCACGGGCTGAAACTCAAGCTGGGCTGACTCGGTGTTTCATCCTCTCACCTTCAATTACCAGAGTATCAATGGGTTATGTACTAATAAGGACGCCAATTTAAGTATTGACAGACAGTTCAGTGTATGCTGAAAGCTATAGAAGTGTTAATAATAATTGATAATAGTTGCAGTTGAACTGGGGGTACGAGTGGACCTGCAGTCAGAACGGAAAGAGGTGCACATCTCCGAAACACATTCTGATTACACATTCTGCTTATTGTTGAAGGGTGCGAAACTATGCCTGCCAGTCTGTTTGACGCAGCACTTAGCAAAACATCTTAAAATAATATTTGTTCCGAATTCGACTTTTATTAAAGGGTATGGGAGGGAGCTGTTTGCATTGGCGACGCTGTTATAACACCAAGCTCTTTACTTGTTAATTGTGGTCCTGTGATGCAAATGCTTTCTTTCTTGATATCCTCCTTGACGTAAGGAGGTGATGACGTTGTACAGAGCTTGTAACATTGTCTTGGTCCTCGAAACCAGATTTTGCCGCCCTGTGACCCGGCCGATTTTTCTGGGATGCCATCGCAGCAAGAGAATGACTGTTAGACCTTAGCACAACTCCTGACGTTGTCGCTTATTCTACCCCTCTCACAAGCTCTTCTTGGCGTTAGTTTGTAAATACATGTTCTGGCCCAGCATACAAATCTAATGACAAATTTGCTTCTGAATAGTATGGTGCTGTTTTCCCTTCAAACCTTTTTACGCTCGGTGGGAGAGGATGTGGCCTAACAGACAGAGTTGCCGGCTTTGGTGCTGGGGAACAAGGTTCCGGTTTCAGCATCGCCTCAACATCCTGTGATTCTGGGCAAATCACTTAATCTCTCCCTGGCTACCAAAAATGAATTTGTCCTTGTGTAACGCAACTGGTGCTCATGTAAAGCGCTCCAATACCTTCCGGTTGAGTTTGCGCTATATATAACTGAAAGAAAAAAAACAAAAAACAGCCATAACAAGGGTTGTCTGGGTTTGTCTGAAAGTTTGTCAGTCCTTTTCGTTGATGAATTGAGGTCACACGTTATTTCCCTGGATGGGGACAGGCGTAGTGGTGCAAGAGATGGGATATAATCAGGAGATTTGGTCTATGTTCCCGAGTAAATTATTCCTGGTTTATGGCGTTGTGTTTAGTGTCCGTGCTTAGTGCGTCCAGGCATACTTCATGTTATAAAACACCAGAAATGTTCGTTTAATACGTTAAAGCAACCAGTCTCTATGTTAGCCGAAAAAGTTTGTGCAACGTAGACAATTTTAGCTTGGCATCACAAACCTATTAATTTCATTTCAAGCTACATGTTACTATATCCCATACTCTATCAATGATGACACATTTTCTGCTTGCTTAGCAATATAATACTCTCTGCTGGTTGTAGCCAGGCAACCTCCTAGTATTCTCTTCTCCAAACTTTGCCTCTGCTCTCTCCTGTCTCTCGCACTGCCATCTCTTCTCACAGCTACTCTCTTAATCTCTTTTTATCTCTCTCCATCTTCTTACAAGCATAAACCTCACACGTTTCCTGTCTCACCCCTCCACCTCCTTTACTTTATGTAACATAACATCCTTTCTCATACTTTTATTTAAACACCGTTTTTGTCCATCCTCCAATACTTTGCTATCTCTATCCTTTTCATATTACTCAAGCTAACCACACACCCACACCACTCTTCCTGACAGTTCATTCTTGTACCTCATGCATTCCTTCATCACATCTTCCTTTCGCATACCTCCTACTCTGACCTTCTTCTCACACTCCTCTCTCAAAGAGCTTATTTTCTTTCCCACATATTCCTCCTGCCATCCCTTTTTCTATCACACGCACTCTCTTACCCTCACCTCCACAAGAAATGCTCCTCACACACACACATGTACATATTACTTTTGCAATTTCAAATCCTCTTTCCCTGGCAAATCCCATTTATTTGCTCTTCCCACACATGTAATCTCCTATACACTGTGCCTTCTCTTGTTCATATCCCTCTCTTCTTCTGTTTCTTACAAACACTTTTACTTTTTCAATCTCTCCCTTCTACGGATACACACTCACATAATTTCACTACACAAATACACTACACCCCACACAATTCCAACCCACACAATTCCATAGCTAACAATTCCAGTTCAACCCACAAAAACCACTCTAAACCACATGCATCCGCTCTACTCCAAAGCAAAACACATTGGTAAAAGGCATTATCATTTACAATGCCAATAAGCTCTAACTCTAACAAATGCGTGACTGATGCATTGCAAATGCTTGTATATATCAGTTGCCTAACAGTGTTTTGAACACACATTTTGGTGGATGGGCGAACAAAATTAGCTTTGATCTGGTTTTGATATTATGGCTCAAAGAGGATCTGATTTTAATAATATGGCTTTAAGAGGTTCTGTCCAATACCCTAAATATGAATGGCAAATATAGTCTGTCAAACCTCTTTTGTGCACACACTGAAAGGATAAGCACTGGATTTTGCTGTTTTTCAGCTAGTTGACAGATATCTAGGGTTAGGCATATGCAGGGCCGGCTTTAACACTGGTGGTGCCCTGTGTGACAATGTCTGTTGGCACCCCCCCAATGACCACCTCTGCCACGGATTCCCTCACCAGCACCCTTTAACAGTGCCCCTCAAGTCTCCATAACCACTGTCTCTCAGATTCATTTAGTTTTATAGCACCACTCATACCAGTGTAAGGTGTCAGAGCACTTTACATCACACACATATTACAAAGAGACAATAAATCATACATGTGTAAATCAGTGTATAGCAAATGTTACATCAGACAGGACTACAAGGTGTAGTGTAGGAGTGACATGTCATCGATACTGGTAGGCAATATAGTTTAAGAGTCCTTAATCTGCAAAAGCACAAATTCAGAATTTAAAATGTAACATCATTGTTAGGGGTTCTCTTTAATAATATGAATTGTTTTCTGCCCAAATGAACCCTTTTCACAAGATTAGGATGATGAAAGACTGGGCAAAAAAAACATATAGCTCTAACATATACCTTGCAGTTTGCATGCAGCTCTAGGGTGACAGTTAATAGCTCAATGTTCTATATTAGGATTTTGACTTATAAAGGACAAGTTACAAAAGGAGCTCTCTTACAGAAACAGTAACCTTCTGACCTATTTAAATTATATGCACTTTGTTATCTGCATAGTACACGTTCTTAGCAGGAGGCATTTTAACCCTCTCTGCTACCTTAGGATGAGTCAAAACTTAAACTAGACAAACCTCTGGTCTCTTTCAAGGAAGACGATTAATCACAAGAGTTATCTTGACATTTTAATTGATGCCTGTACATTGCTAGAGGCCAGGAACGGGCCAGCAGGTGCTTCTAAAATGATAATATACTTGCAAAAATGATGCCCCTACCCCAAGTCAGCGCCCGGTGCGATGGCACCGATTGCACCGCACTACAGCCGGCCCTGGGCGTATGTTATTCCATGCCCGTCTCCCGGTTATGAATCTCAACGGGGTAGGCTGAATTATTCTTGGCCATATGTTTTCAAATCGTTTCCACAGGATTTTTGTGAATATTTTATAATCAATATTTAGTTAGGCAATAGGCTCATATGATTCATATAATTCAGGGTTTCTTTTGTGTTTCAGTATTAGGACAGTTTCTGAGTCCATCATCATTTCAGTTATTACCCTGGATTTGATGGAAAGAATTAAACGTTTGCGATAAATGGAACAGCAAACAATTATTTGAAGAAGGAGGGCGGAAAACCATCTGGTCCCCAAGCCATATTACATGGAAGAGATGTTATGGTCTCTTATACCTCCTTCACAGTCAGCGAACCTACAGTGAGAAATTAAGTGGATTCTGAGTAGAAAAGTGGGTACTGTAAACAGTGTTTACTCTATTTAGAGAGCTTAGTCTGTACCACACTGTTTGCACACAGTTAAACTCTCCTCAGAAACTATCTACTAAGAACAGTGTTCACTCTATGGGTGAGTGAGAAGTTTGAATAGGCTGCGCTTGTGAATGGGGAGCCAGTGACGCTTCATGGGGTGTGGTGTGATGTGGGTGCAGCATGGGAGTTCGAGTACAAGTCTTGCGGCTGTGTACTGGATGGTCTGGTGTCAGTGTAGGAGTTTTTGGAGATTCAGGCATAGAGAGTGTTGCCGTAGTCCCGCCTACTGGTGATGAGTGCTTGTGTCATGGTCCATCTGGGGTGCTGAGGCGACCATTTGAAGCTCTTTTGCAGCATGCGTAAGATGTGGAAGCAGAAAGTGCACACTTTGTTGACTTGAGCCGTCATGGTGAGCTTGTCATCTAGGATGATCCCTAGATTTCTTGCGTGGTGTGCGAGTCCTAGAGCTAACGGCCACAAGGGGGAATTCCATGGGGAGGTCTTGTTGCCGAAGACCAGCACTTCTGTCTTGTCAGAGTTGAGCTTTAGGCCGTTGGTTTGCATCCAGTCTGCTAACATGGTCATGCAGTTGGTGAAGTTGGTTCTCGTGGTGTTTGTCTTGTCCGTCAGAGAGAGGATGAGTTTGGTGTCATCGGCATATGAGATGATGGTGATGTCTTGTGATTGGATAATGTTGGAAAGTGGTGTTGTGTATATGTTGAAAAGAGTGGGGCTGAGGGACGACCCCTGTAGGATACCACATATCAGTTGGTCTCTGATGTGAAGGGTGGCAGCTTGACCCTTTGAGTTCTTCCCGAGAGGAAGTAACAGTTCTATTTGAGAGCGGATCCTTGTATGCCAATCTCATGCAGTCTTCTGATGAGGGTGTTGTGGGAGACAGTGTCGCAGGCCGCAGAGAAGTAGAGCAGGATGAGGGCCGCAGTTTCTCCTAAGTCCTGGATGTTTTGAATGTTGTCAGTGGCCATGATGAAATCGGTTTTGGTGCTGTGGTTATTTCTGAATCCTGATTGTGTGCTGTCTAGAAGATGGAGAAGTTTGAAGTGGGTTGTGAGTTGCTTGTTAATAGCCTTCTCAATCACTTTGGCTGATTAACGTGTACAATACCTCTACACACATATGGTGTATTAGGACTGCATGTGTTTTGTAAACACACCCATTAGCTGTACACAGGCTGTACAAAATTAGGTAAGAAGTACTATGGTAGTTACTAGCAACTATGTAAACCATTCTCGAGCCCCGGGGACCCAATTCCTCGGGGTCTCTTTTTATTATAGGTGGGCTGAGCCAAGATGTCATCATTGATGTCATAAATGATGTCATAGAACATGTCATGAGGGATGTAACATGTGAGGTCATAAGCAGGGCATGGCGGGAGCGTAAGTTGTTAGCTCTGCTAACTATAACTGGTGAATTTCTGTGTTTTTTTTTAGTTCACAACATTAATGTTGTCACTAATATATCCACCTAGCTATAGCGTTACTTTAAAGATATATATATATATATTTCCCACCGATAGAAGCAAAGGTTACTGGGATGCTTTAATAGGTCAAAATGTAATTTAAAATATTTTAAATGAAGAAACCCACTGAAATTCACCAGTTATAGTTATCTCAGGCAACTATAACTCGTTCCCAAACTCAGACCCTCACCATGCACTGCACAGCTAATTACCTCACATATTACATCACTCATGACATGTTCTATGATATCATTGATAACATCACTGCAACATTTGAGAGAACATCATTGATGTATATCACTGTGCATGGCGGGGGTGCAAGTTATAGTTAGTTACTTTGCTACTTTAATGCACAAGTTATAGTTACTTGAGATAACTACAACTGGTGCATTTCAGTGGTTTTGTTAATTTTAAATGGTATGTTTTAATTGACATTTCAACGTCCCTTGAACATTTGTTTTTTCAGTGAAGTTCTAATGTTTTTTCTAAAGCAAAGATAAAATATTATCACAATTCCTAAATACTAAATATAACTTCACTTTAAACTTTGTTTTTTTTTGTGTTGAATTTCGCTGTTTTATTAATAAAGTAGAATGGCCATTGCCATGTGCGCCATGTGCACCTACTCCCTTGGCAGGCATTGCATTTGGGTGTGTTGGGCACAGGGTCTGGCCTACTGCACTCCCCTCCATCATGCAAAACTGGCTATATCATTAACCATATAAAGGATGTCATTTTAAGTAAGGCATACAGACATACTGGTTTTGCCAAAGGCTCAAAATAACACAATCTAAAAAGGGACTGGGGGTTGGGCCTATTGGATTTATAAAGGGGTCAGCACATCAGAATATATAAAGCGGACCTATTGGTTTTGTCAAAAACTCACCAATAACTATAATCAAATGTATATTTCGTAAATTCACACATTGTAATGTTAAATAATAGTGATTGTCTCAAAATATTGTTAACAAAGCATTTAAAAATAACATTAGATATGTCTTTTTTTAAAGTTTTCAGGCCATAAAGTGCAGCCATGGAACCAACCATAAAGGTTCCTTGCACTTCAGCTGAACAGCATACAGATCCAGCTTGGAGTGCTTTAAAAAAGAAATGGTAAGCTCTCCTCGACTCATGGACTCAAAGACCCAGGAAACTTACTGTGTTTTTATAATGTTGAGGGAGTGCTGCTCCACTCTCTGTAGCTCTCTTCAACATTAAAAAAAATGCTTGGTGGGGCCCCTGATCCTTCTAGGGGCACCACCAAGATCACAAAATCTTACTAAAAAGCCCTCACCGGGCATTATGGGACAATCCTTGACAGAGCACCAAAAAATAAATGAGCGTCTCCTGCCACTCATTTATTATTCTTTTTTTGTGTGCTTTTTGTGAGTTTTTGGGTTTGCTGGTACACTTATCCATCCATTTCTTTTCAATACATCCTTTCTCCATCCCTCCTTTTCTCCAGCCCTCCCTCTTCACTTCCATGCTGACTTTCATTTCACGCTCTCTTGATGCGCTGTCTTGTTGCATGTGTTCTTACACTCCATCATGCTATTATTTTGCAGTAGTTTTTCTTATGAGCTTTTGTTTGGAGACCAAAGCGATCAAAGTCATAGGGGCAATAAACACACACACCCCCAATCAAGCTGCTAAAGTGTGGGGTTCATGACAGCCTTCCTTTGAAGTGTGTTCACAATACTTGGGAGGAAGATCTGAAAATAATTTCTGATACCTGCCTTGAACTGCTTCTAGAACCAAACAATAAAAAATTGATGGCGGATCGGATCCTGCTGGGGATGGCAGGTATGGTGGCGAAGGGAGATATCGCATCCCGCCAGAAAAATTCTGAGCCCCCCACAATAGCTCAGTGGCACCATGGAGTGGACTGGTGTGCCATGCAAGAGAAGCCAGTATATGAGGCTCAGGGATGTCCAGCCAAACATGGTAAGATATAGAACAAATGGTGGGGAGATGCCGATGTGGCTCCGTGATACTGTCTTTATCAAAGCGTTGTCTGGGTGGAGGTCCTATGGGCCCACCCTTGGTGCAATCCCTGTATACCAGAGTGGTAGCGACTGTGACCTATTGTATTGTATAAACTCAATAAAATTGTTTATAAAGAAAAAGATGACTACAGGATGCATCCGAATCAAGGCAATTGCTAGAATACTGTACTTATCCTTGTGACTTCTGGCACAGTATGAGATTTACCGGTAGAGGCACTTCTTGTGAAGCAGGCTTGGAAGATCTAGAGTACCTTTTTATGGCCCCTACCTTGAACTTTGAGCTAGCATGATAATGCCTCAAGATTGCCAGCAGTAGGATGTTTGTGTCATTGCTTCTGATTTAGAAATGCTTTAATTGTGCATTCCCTTCCATGTAAAATAGATTTAAATAGTCTTTACTGTAGACACCACTATGACATTACTAAAGCTTGTGCTACGAACCTGTATTAGAACATTGGAATGTTGGGAGCTTTATTGAAGACAATGGAGTAGCTCAGGGCTTATAATGGCTGGTATAAGCCCAGCACTTCAGCATTCCAATGTCTGTCTTTTTGTTTTTCCATTTTTAATTTAGAACATTCTTCCCTTAGTGGATGGAATGTTCTAATAGCCTTATAGCCCTTCTGCCTCAGGCTATACCAGTTGTTAAAGGCCCTCTCCCTAGGGCCTTTAACAACTGGTATAGCCCTCGGCAGCGGGCTATATTAGAACATTGAAATGTTGGGAGCTCCATTGAAGACAATGGAGTTGCTCTGGGCTTATAATGGCTGGTATAAGCCCAGCGCTCCAACATTCCAATGTTTGTCTTTTTGTTTCTCCATTTTTAATTTAGAACATTCTACCCTTAGTGGGTGGAATGTTCTAATAGCCTTATAGCCCTTCTGCCTCAGGCTATACCGGTTGTTAAAGGCCCTCTCCCTCGTTATAGGCCCTCACCTGCGGCTCGGGCCTATAACTCGGGATTAGGGCCTTTAACAGCCGGTATAGCCCTCGGCAGCGGGCTATAAGGCTATAGTACGATCAAAAGTGATATAAGAAGCTCATCCGATGCTTCTTTATCTCCTATCATCTTCTCATGTCTGGACCATGCATTACCAAACCAGTCTAGGGCCTAATCCTTAGTAAGGAATGTTGGAAGCAGTGATATTTCAACCTTGTTCCAATCACTCAATATGACAACTTCATGACGAAGAAGTAAGGAAAAACTAGTGGGAAGTTGATACTCGAGGCAAATTCAATGATTCATCTAGAAACAAAAAGTTATTAAGATTTTATTTACAAATGTCCCAGAATTGATACCAGCTGTACATCATAAGCATATGGTACACCTTAATCATCTTTGTGAATAAAAAAAGAGGTGGACTAAGTCTGAATGAGTAGTGCTGGCAGCCTCTGCCGTCTTACTTTTCCTCCTGTTCCACTGACAGCTGGATCATCTGTCTTTCCTGGCATTTGACGCCAACTGCTTAATTAAATCATATAGTCAAGCTCCAGAAATATGTACCAGACAACTGTCAGAAGAAGGAGAGTCTCTGACATGCTTATCAGATGTATGAGTAAGGCTATGGATAGTAGAAGTCTTCTGGCCACTGTGTCTATTACTTGACATGATGTATGCCATAGTCCTGGAAAGGAGCAGACACCTGAACAAAGAGTACTACTGAACTTGATCACAGGTGATTCAGCAGCATCACTCCTTTAAACTACTGGATAGAGCATGCTTCCCTGTTGACGCATTACTCTTGCCACCAATTGGCCTAAGACAATAAGAGCAGGCCGTGGCGTGTGCTTGGAAACCACCTAGGGCAGAGCCATGATATTCCCGACCATACCTATGTGCGTACATGTGTCCGAAAGCTCCCTAGGGCGTGCCACATGCCCCCAGGTGCCCAGCATAGCCCAATTGGTGCTACTCGTGATTCCGGATTCTTTAACCACATCTGACGTTATGGCGTGAGGACGAGTCAGAAAATGGGTAAAACAGGTTAGGATTATGCTCCTTACAAAAAAATACTTGAAATTGCATGTTTGAAATTTTTAGATTCTTTAACTCGTGCTGACAACAGTACCTCAGCATGTAATTGTCTGAAATAATTATTACAGAGAAACTCAAATTGGGGGTAAAGGATAATAAAAAATATCATATTATTGTCACAAATCTATTAATTGAGCTTTGACTATCAAAGAATAAATGAAGGCACCATAATTCAAATCAATATGGACAATTCAAAACATCTGGCCATTATAAGATCATATATTGCTGACAAGGCCTCCATAGCTTTTAAAAAACTTTGATTATTTACAACCGTATAAAACCATGTAAAGCCTCAAATGAAATAGTTAACTATTTATTTTATGGTTGACTATCCTGTATGTGGTTTAAACTCAAGACTGCCGAGTCACTTGCTAGGGTGTTGACCTTGGAGTCTACTAGAAAAGCCATAACAAAAATCTTTGGACAAGCAATTCCCCTTGCCGTGTGAAATGCGGTCCCCACATGACTTGGCTCATGAATTGTGTCTTTATCCTTTTGCATTAGCCGCACAAAAGATTTATCTCAAACAGATTATTAATGAAGCAGTCGAATATTTGTTAGACATGGGATCAAGGACAAATGCACTTGCTGTGGCTTTATTTTTTAACAAAATTATAAAATGAATAAGTGATTTTAACATTTGAGTACATTTACTCTTAAGGTTGCTTATGTTTTTATCTGACACAGACTATTTGAGGTCAATAAAGTATTGGAGTATAAAGCTCAATAGTCACAAATTGATAAATCAATTGAGAGTTTATTGATTTCAGGGTTCCTTCCTAGGCCAACACGTGTTTCCCGACAACATGTCGCTTCATCAGGGCCAAATCATGTCTGCTTTTGCAAATGCTGTTAATAAGGTACAGCATTTCAAGGAACAATTAATATACAAGTTAAAGATTTATATCATAAAGGAAAGATAACAACCAAAACTGAAAAGAGATAAAAACAATTTGTTAAATGAATTAAAGTGACCTGATTTTTCTAAATAGAAAATATAACTTAAAATACATATAATGCAACATCCGTTACAACAGACTTAGTGACAGCACAAAAAAGTTTAATGAAAAACCACAAATACGAAAGGAGGGGGGATATCATAATCTAAGTGTTTAATGGGAGTGATATTGGAGTGACATCTGTTTTTTTAAAAAAAGGGTTACAACATGCGTATCTCAATAGCCAAAAATTATGTAAGAATGAGTGATCCTCTGACCACTCATTCTCACATAATTTTTGGCATAATTTTTGGCCCAAGGATACCAAATAGGTAGAGCCGAGAAAGGACACACCACACTAAAGAAGCTGTGATCTCACGCAGTTCAACATGTTGTTGTGAAACATGTGTTGGCCTATGAAGGAACCCTGAAATCAATAAACTCTCAATTGATTTATCAATTCGTGACTATTGAGCTTCATACTCGAATACTTTATTGACCTCGAATATAGTCTGTGTTTTTTAAAAATTCATCCAGGACTGGAGGATGTTGTCCTGTAATCCCCTTTGATGTCAGTGTCTAACCCTTAGAGAGCCTCTTTTCCCCTCCCTTTTTTGTAGAAATAGGCTTTTAACTGGTTGTGTTAATTATATTTATTCTCAATAATGATGTTTTCAACTACTAGTGGGCCAATAATCAATATTGTTATTATTATGGGTACAGCAAAGGCCACTCTTCTAGGCACCAGGGGAAACAAGATCTTTGGGCACTCACAGTCTGAAAGTGGTTACCTTGCTCCCAAGTTTACAGACAACGGCATTAGGGGAACAGGGTGTCTCATGAGATACCCCAGCTAAAGCAGAGGTCTCCCATTAAGGCCCTGCCCAGGAACAAGAATATTGAGTTGCCATATCGACTATAGGGTTCCCACGATGGCCTGACTCCCAAGATCACAGGCGAAGAGTTCACGGATAGCCTGTTATAACAAGGCCTGTCAATCTGAAAAGCAACAAGCATTGGTAATGCCAATAGGTTTGATTTATTGATTAAAGTACCTTTTTGTCATTGATTGAGGTAGGCACGCAATAAGTCATCATACAGGTGATCTGTCACTCATATTTGCACTCATGCATTCATTCCTCCATTCACTGAGTCATTCTTCCATTTACCCTCTGACACAACAACAATAAAAAACACACAATCTGAACACGTGCAAGATAAATTAAAAGAAAAGTTGACATAAGAAAACATATACAGTTTGTCACAGGGCATCACCAACACCCTTGCCTACTACAGTAACCTGTGAGGATGCATTTAAGTAAACCTTTTTCTACAGGATTCATACAGAATAATAACAATCCACCATTAAATGGACTGATGTCAACATATGATTATCACAATAAATACGTCAGGCTTACTGCCTTTATCATAATATTTCATAATAAACCGATCAAACGATCATTGGTTTGTCACCATAACCAACTGAGTTGTGCTCTTTTGAATTTAGGCTTTTCAATAACCCAAAAAGTGCAAAACAAGCACTGTACACAAGTGCAATACAACTTCGGCACAATCAAATTATGTATTCTGAGTAACCAACATGCAAACAGAGCCTATCCCCTCTTTTGAAAGTGCTCTAAAAGCTCTTTTTTATTGATAACATAAGGTCTGGTGACAGCATTGCTGTCCAGCCACATCTAACAAAGCCCTGCTGTACTGAACATAAGCTTTCACTTATCTAAGAGAAATAGCTTAATAGGAAGGCAGTGGTATTTGTCTGACCTTACCGGGAAAGCTGCAACCATCACAGTGGCATAAATGTGACAGAAAGGTCAAACACAATTGCTTTACTTGATAAAGAGACTAGCTGAAGCAGCTGGATAAGCCAAATGCCACAACAGGTTGGAAGGTAAGCACCCTGTCTGTGGAAACAAACAGCTTTTGATAAATCACATGTTGTACTCAGATGAACCAAAATCTGGGCAGAGCCACAGTCAGTCGCTGTAGTACTCTGGGTATTCGGCCTTGTCCTAGTGACTGAAAGCCATCCCCTAAATGAAGCAAGGTTTTGTCCACCAGAGGCACAGAAAAACAAAAGGAGCAACCTTATTTATTCCCCATATAGTACAACATGGAACTAAGGAGGAGTCAGCTGACCAAGTTACGTACCTTCAGTAACATATTTTCTGGTAGACTCTAACTGCAGATTCCTCATCTTTTGAATATCCCAAGGCTGCAGACTGAATACGGAAACTTTTGCATAGCAATTTCCCCCAGTGCCAGCAGGTAGAGCGTGTGACATCGTGCTACCGCATGCTTCTCCGTCTTGTGCGGACGTGACATGGGATTAGTATGTACACATCACCTGCTCATGCTGGTGTCAGTTTCTTAATGGATTCCAACCAACGTGGAGCCCAAAGAAATCAATATGAAACTGTGTGCAGAACTTTTTGAAATGGAATGTTATTAAGATTGGTCTGAATGAGACCAGTCAACAGAAAGGGGAGGAGAGAGGGCAGATAAGGAATCTGCTGTTAAATAGTCTCTCTACCACAAAAAGTGTTACCGAAGTAAAGTAACTTGTTCTTCTGATAGAGAATTCTAACTGCAGAGTCCTCAACTTTTGATTAGATACTAAAGCAGTACCTCCCTGAAGGTAGGTCTGTGGAAGGACTCAGACCAGGAACTCTTGTAAGAAAGTTCCCGTCCTGTTGGACCTTGCTGTCTAGGCAGTAGTGCCTCGTAAAAGTGTGGAAGGATGCCCACATAGCAGCCTGGCAAATGTTCAAGACTGGCACACAGTGTGCTAGCACTGTGGTAGCAACCTTTGTTCTCGTGGAGTGAACACGTAAACCCTGTGGGGGCTCCTTTTTGGCCAGTCCATAGCAGATCTTAATACATAAGACAATCCATCTACTGATGGTTCTTTTGTGTACCACCTTGCCCTTCTTTTTTCCAGAAAACACGACAAACAGTTGGTCATCTGGTTGAAATGCCCTGATTCTCTTGATGTGAAAGGACCCTCTTAGAATTGAGATGATGTAGTTGAATGAGACTATGTAGTAGAATGTTGGCAATGTAATGGATTAACCTAAATGAAAGGGCGCGAGTAACTTGGCCAGGAATGCTCCCTTTGTTTGAAGGACTACTTTGTCCGGAAACAAGGAAAATGGTGGAACAGAAGACAAGGTCTGAGGTTCACTCACTCACCTGGCAGTTGTTCTAGTGATGAGGAACACTATTTTAAGTGCAAGCAAGCGTAAAGGACAACTGTACTTAGAGGGCAAGCACAAGATTTAGATCCCACTGCTGCATTATAAAAGAAGTAGATGGGAACATATGGGTCATTCCCCTCAAAAAAACAAATCACAACAGGTGATCTGAAGAGGGATGGCTGAATCGGTAAACATATAAAGGCTGAAATGGCAGAGATGTAACCATTAACTGTTGCCACAGCCAGGTCTTGCTGAGCTAATGAAATACAAAACAACAATATATCAGACAGGGAAGCCTGTAGGAGTTAGATGTGACTAGAAGAACATCAAACAACAAATTTCTCCCAGTGTTTTGCATAAACAGTCTTTATAGAAGAACACCAGCTACCAACTACTTCAGAAGAAAGTTTGAATGCCATAAACTGTCACTGCTTTATCTACACGCATGGAAGTGAAGTTGTGCAGGCTCGCTTATAGTACCCACACTGGTGATGCGACAGTAGATCCTCTTAAAGAGGCAGACAAATTGGAGGAAAGATGCTCTTGGCTAGATGTTCCGGGTACCACACACTCCTCATCTAGTCCAGAGCCACAAGGATGACTTGGCCCTGGTCTGTTTTGATCTTTTTCAGCACTCTGGGCATGAGAGGTAGCGGCAGAAAGGCATACAGGAGTCTCATGTTCCAATGCAGGTGAAAGCTATCTCCTAAGGAAGATGCCTTGGGAACTCCAATGAGCAAATGTCATGACACTGTGCGTTCTCTGCAGCGGCTAATAGATCAAGCCAGGGTTCTCACCATTGCTGGAGGATTTCCTGCCCCACCTAACTAGCACTCGTGATCAGCTAGGCAATTACAACTTAGTTTGCCTGCCCTAGCATTTAAAGATCCCACCAGGTGCTGGGTAATCAGAGAGATGTCCTGAATGTTCAGCCACTTCCAGAGGCAAAGGGGCCAACAACCCCACTCTGCCCTGTGAGAACCTGCACACGTTCCTCCTTGATATTTGCCAGGAATGCTTTTAGTGCCAAGCGAATCACTCACAACTCAAGCAGGTGATGAGGGGGCAAGATTCCGTCAGAGACCTCTGATCTCCACCTCTCCCATATGACCTCTCCAACCAGTAATGATGCATCTGTCACAATCGTTAAACCTGGGTGGGGTAGGGAGAGGGGTCTACCACCGGTCCAATTGTGGTCTAGCAACCACCACTGCAGATATTTTGCAGTCTCCTCCAACGCCCAGATGGATTCTAACAGACTTCCTTGGTGGTGAACCGACTGACACTTCAAATCCCACTGCAGAGCTCGTATGTGCCACCTGGCGTGGACCACAATATGGATGCAGGAGGACAAGCAGCCCAGAAGCCGCAGTGTCACTCAATGAGACCCAGGTCAAAGGATAAAACATCGGGATCATAGCTGAATGTCCTGGACTCTTAGAAGTGGAAGAATAGCTCGGAAGACCACTGTATCTACAATGGCTCTGATGAAGGAGAGCTGCTGTGGAGACACATTGAGGGAGAAACCCAACGATGTTGGCCGTCATTTGGCGATGGTTTCCGACTGCGTGAGGTGAGCCCACCTTCAGTAGCCAGCCATCGAGGTATGTGAAGGTTGGTATTCCCAACCTCCGCAAATGGGCTACAACCACTACCATCACCTTTGTGAACTGAGGTGCACTGGTCAGGCCAAATGCTCCTGAGCCACCTGAAACGGCAGGTAGCACCTGTGGGACTGTAGGATGGGAATGTGGAAATATGCATCTCGCAAGCCCAACACCAACATCCAGTCATCCAGATAGAGGGCAGAGAGAACTTGGGCCAGGGTGAGCATCTTGAAGTTGTCTTTCCTTAAGAAGTAGTTAAGAGGGTGAAGAACTAGAATGGGGCAAAAGCCCCTATCCTTATTCTGTATCAGAAAGTAACAGAAGGAGCAAACAGTCCCCATTTCTGAAACCGGCATCCTCTCTATTACTCCCTTGGGCAAGAGAGCTAGAACCTCTCCTTGTAGTATAGACAAGTGGTCCTCCGGGAGATGTGTTGTAGGGGCAGGATAGGTAAGGAAGGTTTGGGAGTAACCATGTTCCGTGATCTGAAGCACTCATTGATCTGAGGTAATGCTCTTCCAACCAGAGAGGTAAAAGGCAATTCAACCTCCAAATGGGTAATTGTGGGGTGTCAAGGTGAAATTAAAAAGGTTTTGATGCATCTGATCCAAGGGAGAACTGGGATCTGGGCAGAACACTGCCCTTGAGGACCTGAACATTGCAGTCTTGCTTTCCAACCACAGACTCTAAAAGACTGGGTGGTCTGCTGCAATTGAGACAAATACTGCCTCTGTCTCTGAAGGTGGCCTCTTCAAAAGTCACAATAATGGCATTGTTGTTGGGGAAGATGATGAGCTAACAGAGCCAAACCCAGAAAGCAGGCAGTGGCATTGCTCTCTTTAAATCTTTCAAGGGCTAAATCCACTATCGCCCTGAATAGTCTAGAGCAACCAAAAGACAAATCTATCAGTGATTGCTGCACATCCGTGGAAAAGACAAGAGCTAATTCAAGCATGGGGCCCAAGCACCACACTTGTACCACCTTCCCTTCCTAGATAGTCAGTTGTGTCCAGGCCCAGTTTAATGGGAAATTGTGCCACATCCTAGCCATCAGCAACTAACAGTTGTAAGATCAGGCAAGTCTCATCCGGGACAGCAGGTAACACAACAGCCACTTTATCCTAAAAAGCATGGGGGTATCTCCTCAAAAGGCATGAGGTATTTACAGATCTATGGGCCAAACTGGTCAAAGAAAACATCTTTTTTGCACATACGTACATCTTCTTTGATTCCCTATCAGGGGAGTGGTAGGAAAAGCATTAGGGTTGGTACAGCCAGTAGAAGCTAGTACCACAAGGCTTTCCAGCATTGGATGCTGCAAAAGTACATCTGGATCCCCCGGAGCAGGTCTATGCTTTCTTGCGATTTGTCTGTTCATTGGTGAGCAAGATCCTAGATTAGCCCAGGTGCCCACTAACACATCTATCAGAGCCTCATTATATAAAAACAATGACTCCTGCAAGGAATGTGCTGGCCTCACCACTTCTGTCAACAAAGTAGTTTTGACCTATTAAGTGGGCAGAATAAGATCAAGAGTTTCTGCTGCCCTCCTTATTACTGTGGCAAAGGAGACTGCTTCTTCGGTGGCCATAGCATGATTAGGTGACGCTAGTTCGAATTCCAGTGTCAAATTCCCTTTCATCCTGTACATACTCCATTATATCATCCTAAGTGTAAGGGTGATATCCAAACAGATACTGTTCCCTAGAAAAATCAAGTTCAGACTGAGCAATACCCTAGTGGTAGTAGGAGCATTGGCTTTAGTGGCGTAACGAAACTTGAGGGGCCCCCCCCTGCAAAGTGCATGAAGGCCCCCCCCCCACTCCAGACCCAGTCAGGAGCTTTCAGGCCAGGGGCCTGCCGTCCATGTACAGTGTCAGTAGGGGTCCACTGGAGCTCGGGGGCTCCCGCACTGTGGGGGGTGGGGGGACTAATATTAATCCATTGGATTGGTCTCTGAATCCAACAATAAAATTGGATCTTCAACCAGCGTCTGTGACGTATATATCAGTGCCAGATAGGTCAACTGCGGCATTGATCATGGTGCCAAGGAAGGAGCCAAAAATGTTTTTAGGTCCGGATTCAATGGACCCAGAACCCGCACCGACCTTTAACCTTGGAATGAGGTCAAGAGGAACAGGTGGCGTTGAGGATGGATCTGCCAAAGGTAGTGGCCCCCTCTGAACCATGGGGCCCAAAGGTGCACCGGAGGGACCCGGTGTGGCACCATACAGTTTCGTCATAGCTAGCTGTTGGAGTTGATCTGTCACCACCTGATCCAGAGGAATCCATAATTGGAATGGCGTTGAAGCCGGCCCTGCAAGAGAGGAATGGCTTTATGTCCTAGAAGTACCAGGTGTATTGCGTGACTCCGAGTGATGCAAGTGACGTGACCCAGGAGAGACATGCTTGGACTTGTTATGCTTCTTATGGCTCCACTTCAAATTACTTGACTTGGAGGAGGTTGGATCATACGAATGACCTAGAAAACGAGAGCGAATCCTTGCCCTTGACCGGGACCACCACCACACTGTAGACTCTGATCGGGACCAGGTCTTTGGATTCTGAATCGTCATGACAGCTTGGCCTTGCATTCACTAATGGCCTTCCTGTTTATCTTGGCACACGATGAACACAACTTTAAGTCATGGCCGGAGCCAAGGCACCAGAGGCATCTGTAACCGACATCTGTTAGTTACAGGTCACACACAGCTTAAATCCTACTGATTTAGGTGACATTTCTGCAGACCGTAGAGAAAAAATTCCAGAAAATCGCAAATCTGTCAAATGACAGTTGAAGCTCCGATCTACATCGGTTGGTGCAGAAAGAATGGAACTGATGCCAGCCTGAGCAGGTGCACAAGATAGGGCAGCAAGAGATAGCACAACGTTGTATGGCACCACCTGCCTATGCTGGACGGAATTGATAAGGGCATCAAAATACAAAGTGATGGATGGAATGCTTGCATTAATCTCAGCCACTGGTGATTGCTCGGGCTGCATCACAATCCATTGTCTTTTGCCCACCATGCCACCTCAGACTCATTGGAGTAGGGTCAAGACTGATTTGCATCTGGCTAGGTCCAAACTGAAGTGGCATGGTGGGTGAAAACCGATGGCTTGAGATGCAACCCCGAGCGATTGCCAATGGCTGAGATTAATTCAAGCATTCCATACATCACCTTCTTGTTGTTGTTTCATTAGGGGCCAGATGTATGCCCAATTTTAGCATGCGCAAACGGGTTAGCGACCCGTTTGCGCATGCTAAAATTGGAATGGTCATGTACCAACACAATTGTGCGAGCCTCAAATGAATTGCGACTCGCAAAAAAGTGTTTAGAGACTCGCTATTTGGAAGGGGCGTTCCCTTCCAAATAGCGACTCTGTAACCCATGTACGAATGTTTTGCAACCGCAATTGCGGTCGAAAAACACTTGCAAATTACAACCCTCTTCAAGAGAGTGGTAATGGAGTCGCAAATGGGAAGGGGTCCCCAGGGTACCCCTTCCCCTTTGTGACAGGCTCTGAAAATATTTTTTAAGGGCAGGCAGTGGTCCCAGGGACCACTACCTGCCTTTAAAAAATGAAACGAAAATGTTTCATTTTTTTTTTTTTTTAAAGGCATCCCGTTTTCCTTTAAGGAAAACGAGCTGCATTAAAAAAAAAACTGCTTTATTTAAAAGCAGTCTCAGACATGGTGGTCTGCTGAGCCCAGCAGGACACCATACCTGGGAGGGCCTGCCATTCCCAATGGGCTCGCAAATTGCAAGAGGCTCATTAATATTCATGAGCCTCGCAATTTGCGACCCCATTGGGAATCGCAAAGAGTGTTTAACACACTGTTGTACATGCAAAATAGCGCCTCGCAAATTGCGAGTCGCAAAAGACTCGCAATTTGCGAGGCGCTATTTTGCGCGTCGTACATCTGGCCCTTGATGCTCTAAGTGTGACAGGTATGCACAGACATGGGTCCTGTGCTCACTCTGCCACTGGAATCAAGCTATACCTGCCTGATGACCGCTTATCTTGACGAAACCAGTCCTAGGTTGCTTGTCTTCGGTTTCAGGGAGGACCTGGCTTGGCAGTTCGGGCTGAACTGTTCGCATTGGAGCACGATCAAGACTGATTTGAATATGGCTGGGTCCAAACTGAGGTGGCATGGTGGGCGAAAAACAATGGTTTGGGTTGCGGCCCGAGCATTCTAGCTATCACCTTGTTGTTGTTGGAGGGAATAGCTATGCAAAAGTTTCCGGCTCAAGTCTGACACCTGGAGATATTTAAAAGGTGAGAAATCTGCAGTAAGAAGTCTCTAACAGAAATATTTGACATTCATAGATATATAGATGCTAAGTAAGGACTGTGAGGTAGAAGCATGAATGTCAATTCACCAAAATGCCAGGAGTAGCATAGGTGACATCACACGCTATTTAACCTTTACTTTCACTCACACACTCATGCTTACACATATATACACACACAGACACACACAGGCCCGCACACACACACATTCTCTCTCTCTCTCTCTCTCATTTAAACACTTTCACCCGCAAGCATGCGCACAGCATGCATTTTAAATTATTTTTTACTTACCTCAGCTGCCGGGGAGGGTCATATTCCAGAAAATAGTTTTTCATTCTTTATTACATTAATAGTGAACAATAAAGTATTATTCACTATTAGAGTAATAAAACATTGAGTGGAAAAAAAGGGAAGTGGAGCTGCCCTTGTGTTCTTGACACTCATTTTGTTTCCTCGGAGGCCAGGGGTCGCAAAGGTAGTGCCAGGGGTCGCAAGGGGCAAGCCAGAGGTCACAGCTGCGACCCCCAAAAAACGTTCAGGGGTAGAAGGTGGGTTAGGTCGTACAGCGGGATCGCAGAATTGGCTGGTGGCTAACGGTGATTTCTGCATTTAAAGAAGTGGCCAGAATTTTCTAGAACTCTGCTGTAAGTCTTTGTTTTTAATGATGTTTCACTTTTATCCCAAAGATGACGAATAGTCCTGTTTTTGTCTTTTATGCGTACAATTTGTAAGTAGCTCTCCGTCGACTAATTATTTGTCGGTTTTGTAGGGTGGGTAAACATTTCACACTCGTTTGACTGGCATGTGTGCGAGCCAGCTTTATTATAAAGTATGTCGCCTCGTCTCTGGTACCAATGCTTGAAAACGAATAGACGCCATTTGACAAGTTTTTTAGTGTGCACAATTATATCATAATGTAAAATTTATTACAGGTTCGAAGGGTTATTTAAATTTTTTTTTTTTACAGGGTACAGTCATTCTCAAATTAACCATACGCACTGGCGATCTAGACACCAAAACATGTGACCTTAGCTTATTTGGGTCAGACAACTACACTACCTCGTACGTTGAGGTGTCTCATTTAGCAACGCCTCTTCAAAATGGAACATCAGTGCAATATCCCGAACCTAACGGTAGAGGGCATGACGGGAACATGCCAGCTCTTCCATCCCTTGGCTACAGAATGTATTTATCACTCTAAATTGCAAACGCCAGATTTCACAGCCATATGCAACATTAAAGTCTGGTGTCTATTTTAGCTCGCAGAAGGCTGGAGGAATTGTACATATGCTTGAAAGAAATTGCAGTCAGCAATGTGTGATGTACAGTAGCTGAAAGGCCTTTTTATAGCACAGCACATTACTTCAGCATATGTCACTGGTGTTTGGGTTATAACATTTATCTTAAATTCTGACTGCATACAGACGTTTTTCAAAGTCAAGCTTTCGCTCGAAACAATTATTTTGAGATTAAATCTGCTGGAATAAGCGACCCTTCTACAAATTAATTACTATGCATTGGAGAGTTATTTTTCGTATCTAGAAAATAAACCATTCACGTGAAAGTAATAAAAGCAATAAATTGAAGACCTTAAATGTTATACAAAGCAAGTCTTAAGTGCTAAATTATGCTTTAAAAAAATCTTTTTTTTTTATTTAAAAAAATGACTAGAGCTCGTGAAAGGTCTCTGCTTGGCTAGGAAAATGAAAAGTGTATTCTAACACCTGCACCACCACCTTCATTATCATCGCCAAAGTAACCGCTTATATGGGGTCAGGAAGCTTAGAAGTGGGCCGAAAAATCAAAGATGGCGGTGCCCAACGTCTGCGTCGTTTGCTGCTGTTTGGTCTCCTGGAGGCATTGTTGACATAGGGTAGGGAGCAGGGTAGAAGTAAAGGGGGGTTTCAGATCTTGTTGACATAATGTGGAACCTTCAGGGAGCAGGGTAGAAGTAAAGGGGGGTTTCAGATCTTGTTGACATAATGTGGCACCTTCAGGGAGCAGGGTAGAAGTAAAGGGGGGTTTCAGATCTTGTTGACATAATGTGGTACCTTCGACTCTGAGATGAAGGGGAAGGAGATCCCATTAATGATATGTGTGGATATGGGCTGTGCGATATCTTGTTCGCTTTTTGAACAGTTAGCACTTTCCTACAATGGACTTTTACATAGCAGAGTGGACATAAGATGGTTTGTCAGTAGCTAGATGATTTTCTATTTGTAGGGCACCGACAGAGGGGGCAGTGTCACCGAGTGCTACACTGCTTTAAGGAATTGAGTGTGGAACTAGGAGTACCATTGGCTCCTGAAAAGATGGAAGCATAAAGCACTACATTGACATTTTTGGACACTGAAAACATGGTGGCAATGTTACCTAATAGCAAAGTGCAAGAGATACAGGCATGTCTTGAAGAAGTGATGGGAGTGAAATATCTTGAGTTGAGGAAGGTACAGAAGCTGTTGGGTTTCTTGAATTGTGCTTGCCAGGTGGTAAAGACAGTGTTGGAACCGGATTTACCGAGTCCGCCACGGTAGCATGGCGCGAGGCGGGAAAGCACGCGAAGGCAATGTGTAAGGCAGTTGTGCAGCACACTCTTACTTTGACTCAGGAATGCGAACGCAATAACATGACACCACACCAGGCTTGTGTATTTAAAATCAAGATCTTTTATTTATAAATCAAGGTAGCATCAGATGAGGCAGATTAATTCAGATCTATATTTAAATTCATTGCATTACTCAACTGGTGCACATTCTTAATAAAGCATCATAGCTCATCAACATTGTAGGCCACTAAGAGGCCGCAGGAATTATCTCCTAAACGTAGCACCAATAATGATCACAAGGTGCGTTAATAAAACATGGGCCTAAACATGCAGTTCACTTCAAGAATATTCAATTACTTAAAAGAAGGCTTTTCACGTTACATTTCAATAGGCCTGCATTAATCTAGGCGCACCCACATTCAGTACAGTGGGCGTCGCAACTCCAGTACACCTGTAACATAAAACACTTCAACTCTTGGCGGTGTACACTTCAGCTCAATTCAATTAATCACTTTCCCCCTGAGGTAAAGACTTTGCAGTTATAAGCATAGGCCTAGGCAGTAATTACAATAGGCATCAGCATTAAATGAATAAACAATGTGGGGAACCCCTCAACATGTCCTGTATTCTGGGGCTTCTATGTCCCTTAGGGGTTAATTCCAGGCTAGGCCCACTCCTCTCCGGGGCCTCGCCTCATGGGGAAAGTTACACAGGTTTACTTCAAGGGTTAATGTGGCCCCCGGCCCCTAGTGGCGTTTCTGTGGGCCCTAGTGGCCTCCTGGGCTCAAATGGTGCGTGGTCGTTGGTCGCGCTTCCTAGCGACTGGCGATCTCCAGGCCCGGCCCGTGTTCTGGAGGGCGGGGCCCGGTCGGGGTACATCGGCCCTTTTGGCCGGAATTACGGGTCGTTGCGGGGGCCGGTATCACCCTCCTCCGGCCCCCGGGATCGAGGAAGTGGCTTTGCGGGACGTTGCGGGGGCCGGTATCACCCTCCTCCGGCCCCCGGGATCAGGTGAGTGACTTTGCGGGCTTCAGGGACTTCGGGAAGGGGAGCGGGAGCCGGCAGTCCTCTCCAGCCGGCTCCCCGTCTCCCTCTGCACGGCCGGAGCTCTTCCTCGGCCTCCGTCGGCGCTAGGGGGCTAACTTACTACAGCAGGGCCTAATCCTTGTCAGCAGCAGTAGTGTAGGTCTCCCCCCTAGGCCCTAAAGCCTGTACTCCGGCAGAGGTTCTCCCAGGATCAGTGGTGCCCCAACTGACTAAAAGTTTTCCCTCCAAGCCTTTTATACCCCTAGGTCAGGTGACCCTCCCAAAGGCGGCAAAACATAACTCCTCCCACAGCCCGGAAGGTTCTGGAACCTTCCACATGTCTGGCTATGTGGCCCAGAGGCGGGGACGGAATGGATACTGTATCCCTATGTCCCAGCCTGACCCTGGCTACTAGTGTGTAGCAGTAGCAGGGGCCTGTGGCAGCCATCTTGAGTGAGAGAGCACCTGCACCTCAGCACTGGCTAGCAGTGGCAAGGCGCCTGGAGACCTAGGTCCAGTAAAAATACGGTGGCAAAAATGAGGCGCAAAAGGGAAAAAAAACAGGGCAAGACCACCCTAGGGCTGACAGGTCTAACACGCGTCCCCCAGCCGAAAGAGGGGAGAGCTTCCCAACCTCTAGGGAGTTCTCGTCGCTAAGGCGGAAAACCGGGAGAGACCGTCAGCGTTGGCGTGGTCTACACCGGGTCGATGTTCCACCCGAAAGTCCATCCCCTGGAGGGAAATGGACCACCTCAACAATTTGGGGTTTTCGCCTCTCATCTGCATGAGCCAGCGAAGGGGTCTGTGGTCGGTCTGGATCAGGAAGTGACAACCAAAAAGGTATGGCCTCAACTTCTTTACAGCCCAAACCACAGCAAAGGCTTCTCGTTCGATGGTACTCCACCGCTGTTCCCGGGGAGTAGTCTTCGGGAAATGAAGGCCACTGGCTGGTCTTGGCCATCGTCATTCAGCTGCGAGAGCACAGCTCCTATGCCATGCTCAGAAGCGTCTGTCTGTACGATAAATTCCCGTCCAAAGTCTGGAGTCCTGAGCACCGGTGCGGTGCACATTGCACGTTTGAGGGTCTCAAAGGCTTCCTGGCAGGCAGCCGTCCAGATGACTCTGCGTGGCTGCTTCTTTGAAGTCAATTCCGTCAATGGGCCCACGATGGTTCCATATCCCTTGACGAACCGGCGGTAGTACCCAGTGAGGCCGAGAAAAGCTCGGACCTCTGTTTGGGTCTTGGGGGCTCCCAGGCCAAGATGGTCTCAATCTTGGCTTGGAGGGGTTGCACCTTACCTCCGCCCACCAGATGTCCCAGGTACACGACAGATCCCTGTCCAATCTGGCACTTGCTGGCCTTGATGGTTAGACCAGCCCGTTGCAGAGCCTGTAGCACCTCCTGGAGATGCTCCAGATGGTCCTCCCAGCTGCTACTGAAGACAGCTATGTCATCCAGGTAGGCAGCAGAGAAGGCCTCTAGGCCAGACAGCACCTGGTTCACCAACCGCTGGAAAGTGGCTGGAGCATTTTTCAACCCGAAGGGCATCACCCGAAATTGAAAGTGGCCCTCGGGGGTGGAGAACGCAGTCTTCTCCTTGCTCCTTCCGCCATGGCGATCTGCCAATAGCCTGACGTCAAATCAATGGTACTCAGATACCGGGCTGCTCCCAGCCGGTCAATGAGCTCATCCGCCCGAGGGATCGGGTGAGCGTCGGTCTTTGTGACTGAGTTGAGTCCGCGGTAATCCACACAGAACCGAAGTTCTGGTGTGGTGCCCGGTGGGGCCGCTTTCGGCACCAACACCACCGGACTAGCCCAAGGGCTACTGGAAGGCTCAATCACTCCCAGTTCTAGCATCTTGGCAACCTCACCCTGGATACTAGCCTTGACTTTATCGGACAGCCGGTAAGACTTGGTTTTTACTGGCGGACTGTCCCCTGTGTCCACATCATGGGTACACAGGTGCGTGATCCCAGGCGTGAGGGAGAACAACGAGGCGTACTGCCCCAAGACCTGGCGGCAGTCCCTCTGTTGCTCTGGGGTCAAGGATGGGGCGAGGACCACTCCCTCCACCGAACCATCCTTCTCCTGGGCCGCCAGAAGGTCTGGAAGAGGCTCACTCTCCTCCTCCTCACTTCCATCTGTTATCATCAGGAGAGTGAGCTCTGAACGCTCCTGGTGGGGCTTCAGGCGGTTGACGTGGAACACCCTGTGGGGTTGACGTGGGGTCTTCACATCGACGACATATGTGGTCTGGCCTCTCCTTTCCAAGATCTCAAACGGTCCAGTCCACCGGTCCTGGAGGGCGCTAAGCTCTCCTGGCTCCATGACCCACACCTTCTGTCCAGCGTCTAACTCTACCGTCCGAGCGTTCCGGTCATACCATTTCTTCATGACGGCCTGACTAGCCTCTAGGTTGTCCGAGGCCTCCTTCCACAGCTTGGCCACTTGGCTGCGGAATGCCAGCATATAGCTGACCACATCACGGGGAAGCTTCGAGGAAGACTTCTCCCACCCCTCCTTGACAAGACTGAGGGGCCCCCGAACGGGGTGGCCATAGAGCAGCTCAAAGGGGCTGAAACCGACCCCCTTCTGCTGCACCTCTCGGTAGGAGAAGAGCAGACAGGGTAAGAGGACGTCCCACTTCCTTCTCAAGTCCTCGGGTAGGCTCCTGATCATCCCCTTCAAGGTTTTGTTAAAGCGCTCCACGAGCCCGTTCGTTTGGGGGTGGTAAGGAGTGGAGAACCGGTAGGTCACTCCACACTCCTTCCACATGGCCTGCATGTAGGCCGACATGAAATTCGTGCCCCTATCTGACACCACGACCTTGGGGAATCCCACTCGGGTAAAAATCCCCATCAGGGCCCGCGCCACCACCGGTGCAGTGATGGTCCTCAGAGGGATTGCCTCCGGGTACCGGGTGGCGTGGTCTACCAGCACCAAAATGAACCTATGTCCTGCAGAAGTCGGCGGGTCCAATGGCCCGACAATGTCAATCCCTACCCGCTCAAAAGGGGTATCGACAACTGGGAGAGGTTCTAGAGGGACCTTCACTTTCGTCCCTGTCTTGCCGCTCGCTTGGCAAGTGGTGCAAGTCTTGCAAAAAGTGTCAGAAGTGACGCGCATCCTGGGCCAGTAAAAATGTGGGACCAGACGCGCAAACGTCTTGTCTTGTCCCAGGTGTCCTGCTAGTGGTATCTCGTGTGCCAACTCTAGCAGAAAGGCTCGGTAGCATTGGGGGACCACCACGGCCCTTGATGACCCATGCACCAGAGCCTTAGGCTCACTGTAGAGTAGACCATCCTCCCAGTAGACATGGTAGTTACCAGTCTCGGTTCCAGCTGCTTGGGCTTCGGCCTGTTGCCGCATGCCTTCAAGCGTAGGGCACTCCTTCTGCGCCCGGCAAAATTCCTCCCGGGTAGGCCCTCCTTCCACCTGCCACTCTGCAGGGGTCGGCAGGTCCCCCACGGGAACACCAACCACCTCAGCGGACTCCGGGGTCACCTCCGCGGGCTCCCCATCCATCTCACCGGGTGTCTCCTCCTGGACATCTCCTCGTCCAGCAGTGGGCTGGGCCATTATTTCAGGCTCCAATCCGAGCGGAGTTCCTTGTCGGGCAGCCATGGACCGCGTGACGACGCAAGTCCATCCTGGTAATCCCAACATCTCAGCATGGGCATTGAACTCTACCTCCCTCCAGGCAGTATGTTCCAAGTCGTTACCCAGCAGACAGTCAACTGGCATGGCAGGGCTCACCGCAACCTTCAACAGACCTGATACTCCTCCCCACTCAAAGGGAACTTGGGCCACGGGGTAATGACCCAGGCTATTATCAGCCATAACAACCGGGTGGAATTCCTCAGGAATCACCTGCTCTGGGGACACCAGCTGACGTCTCACCATCGTCATGCTGGCACCTGTGTCCCTCAGAGCCTCCACCTCCTCCCCATTCACCAGGACCCTCTGCCGATACTTGGCAGTGTTCGCGGGTACCTGAACCCGTGGGATGATCTCTCTATCCCCCAGGGAAACTAAGGTCAAGCCTGTCCACTCACCTCCCCTACCTAGGGACAACTCCTCCCCAAGCGCTACACTGGCCACCCCGGGGCTCTTACCTCCTGTGGGGGCTGGGGTTCTCTTGCGACACTGGGGATCCCCCTTGTAGTGTCCAACCTCCCCGCACTCGTAGCACCGGACAGTTCTGGGCTGCTGACTCCTGTCAGGATAAGTGGGTTTCTGGAATCCAGATTGGGATGGGGAACCTACCCCTCTCCCAGGCGGTCTATTTTGGGGGCCTTTAAAGAACTCCCTCTTTTTATCTCTCCCCTCTTTCTTCTGGGGGAGCCCCTGTCCACCTTTCAGGGGGTCCACCCCGGCTCCCTTGTGGGACACCCGAGTGCTGACCCATGTGTCTGCCTCCTCTGCAAGCTCCCTAGGATTGGTCAGCTTGCGGTCCACCAAGTACTGGCGCAGCTCCGGAAAACATTTCTCTAGGAGGTGCTCTCTCAAGAACAGGTCGTACAGCCCTTTGTAATTGTCAACGTTGCTGCCACGCACCCAACCCTCCAATGCCTTCCGGGCATAATCAAAAAAGTCCACCCAGTTTTGTGTGTGAAGCTTGTGGCTGTTGCGGAACTTTTGGCGGTACTTCTCTGGGGTGAGGCCAAACTTCTTGAGCAGGGCCTCCTTCATGATAGGGTAGTTAGTCTGATCCCCCTTATCCAAGGTTAAAAGTGTGTCCCTTACTGGTGGAGGTATGTACCTGTAAAGACCTCCCCCCCAGTAGCTCTCAGGAACTCTATGGGCCACCAAAGCCACCTCGTACGTCGCCACCCACTTATCGATGTCATCACCTACACTAAAACTGGCTATCACCTCTCTTGGTAGATAAAATTTGGGCTCCTGTGGAACCCCAGCAGGTACGCTGCCACCATTCACCTTGCCCTGCATCTCCATCTGCAAGGCTCGGAGCTCTAGTTCCTTCAGGCTAAGCTCATGCGCAAGCTTCCTTTCCTCCATGGCTAGCCTTGCCTGTTCTCCTTCTCTTTCCATCCTAGCAAGTTCTAATGTTAATCGCCTCTCCTCCCTCCTGTCCTCAAATTCCTCTGCCGACAAACTCCCCCTGACGCACTACTGCCTGCCCTGGAACGTCTTCCTGGCAACACATTCTCGCTAACATCAATGTGCAGTAGGTCCAGTTCTCCTGGGTTGTCTGCCTCCCCTGCTCCTCGTCCCCTCTTCCCTCCGGGTGGGCCATTACCCATGCCCTCAAAGCTTTCTGAAGCACCTCCTTCCTGGCGCCTCGCTTGACGGCCACCCCCCTCTCTAGGCAGAACTCCTTGAGCTGTGTCACCGTATACCTTTCTAGGTTGGCTAACTCAAACTCCATCCTCCTAGGTGGGGCCCCAGACAATTTAGGGAAAGGGTTCTAGACTGTAGGTAGCAGGTCTAACGCAGGAATGTACACAATCGGCAATTACAAAAGAATTCCTAGCACTTGCATTACAATAGGTGTCCAATTGCGGCGCACACTGAGTCACTGTAGGGTGCTGCACAAACACCAGTCCTTATCCAACCGCTGAACACCAAATATTGGAACCGGGTTTACCGAGTCCGCCACGGTAGCATGGCGCGAGGCGGGAAAGCACGCGAAGGCAATGTGTAAGGCAGTTGTGCAGCACACTCTTACTTTGACTCAGGAATGCGAACGCAATAACATGACACCACACCAGGCTTGTGTATTTAAAATCAAGATCTTTTATATATAAATCAAGGTAGCATCAGATGAGGCAGATTAATTCAGATCTACATTTAAATTCATTGCATTACTCAACTGGTGCACATTCTTAATAAAGCATCATAGCTCATCAACATTGTAGGCCACTAAGAGGCCGCAGGAATTATCTCCTAAACGTAGCACCAATAATGATCACAAGGTGCGTTAATAAAACATGGGCCTAAACATGCAGTTCACTTCAAGAATATTCAATTACTTAAAAGAAGGTTTTTCACGTTACATTTCAATAGGCCTGCATTAATCTAGGCGCACCCACATTCAGTACAGTGGGCGTCGCAACTCCAGTACACCTGTAACATAAAACACTTCAACTCTTGGCGGTGTACACTTCAGCTCAATTCAATTAATCACTTTCCCCCTGAGGTAAAGACTTTGCAGTTATAAGCATAGGCCTAGGCAGTAATTACAATAGGCATCAGCATTAAATGAATAAACAATGTGGGGAACCCCTCAACATGTCCTGTATTCTGGGGCTTCTATGTCCCTTAGGGGTTAATTCCAGGCTAGGCCCACTCCTCTCCGGGGCCTCGCCTCATGGGGAAAGTTACACAGGTTTACTTCAAGGGTTATGGAGCCCCCGGCCCCCAGTGGCGTTTCTGTGGGCCCTAGGGGCCTCCTGGGCTCACCTGGTGCGTGGTCGTTGGTCGCTCTTCCTAGCGACTGGCGATCTCCAGGCCCGGCCCGTGTTCTGGAGGGCGGGGCCCGGTCGGGGTACCTCGGCCCTTTTGGCCAGAATTACGGGTTGTTGCGGGGGCCGGTATCACCCTCCTCCGGCCCCCGGGATCGAGGAAGTGGCTTTGCGGGACGTTGCGGGGGCCGGTATCACCCTCCTCCGGCCCCCGGGATCAGGTGAGTGACTTTGCGGGCTTCAGGGACTTCGGGAAGGGGAGCGGGAGCCGGCAGTCCTCTCCGGCCGGCTCCCAGTCTCCCTCTGCACGGCCGGAGCTCTTCCTCGGCCTCCGTCGGCGCTAGGGGGCGTGGCGGGAGCCGGCGCCCAATCGCTGCGCGGCCTTCCCGGGGGCGCCGCCGGCGTCCCCGGTTGCCCAGCAACGGCGTTGGCGGGGCCTGGAGGCCTTGCGGATCGCGCTAGGCCGCGGTGTCTTCACGCGGACCCCTTGGGCTGCGGCGGTAATTTCTTCGGCCGCGACGGCGGCGGTGGGGCCCCGGGCCCGGCGGCGAGGTCTTTGGGGATATTTAGAGGCTTTGGTGAGGGCGCGGACGGCGCACCTCACCACATCCACTCGAGGGGCCTCCCTCACCACAGCGCTTCCTTCGGTGAGGGCACGGACGGCGCACCTCACCACACGGCCCCGAGGAGGGCCTTCCTCACAGCAGCACTTCTCCTCACGCGGCGGCGGCCGCGGCGGTGATTCCCTCACGAGGTCAGTGACCTGAGGGGGGGGGCAGTTTCTCCCTCGTGGAGACAGAACGCGGGGCGCACCAGCAGCCTGTGGGCAGGGCTGACTGGAAAAGTACTTGGGGGGCAGCCCAGCAGCAGGCAGGAATAGATAGGGGGTGAAGGTCTAGCGCTTCAGGGCACGGCGCTTTACCTGGTGATCCCCAGTGTGGCAGTTCAGGTTTCAGGCCTTGCTGGACGGTCAGGCCTCCTCAAATTAAGGTTTCTTGCGGCTGTTTCAGATTGGTTGCTTGTCAGGAGTTTCTTGTCAGAAGTTTCTTATTATAAGTTTCTTGTCAAAAGTTTCTTGTCAGAAGTTTCTTCTTATGAGGGGGGGGAATGAGTTGGTGGTTCTGGGAGTGCTTGATGTTCTTCCCAGCACGCTGAAGGTGGTTCCCTGGGTCCCCTCACACTGGGCAAGGTCAGTGGGTGGTGGGCGTTCCTCAGCTAACTTACTACAGCAGGGCCTAATCCTTGTCAGCAGCAGTAGTGTAGGTCTCCCCCCTAGGCCCTAAAGCCTGTACTCCGGCAGAGGTTCTCCCAGGATCAGTGGTGCCCCAACTGACTAAAAGTTTTCCCTCCAAGCCTTTTATACCCCTAGGTCAGGTGACCCTCCCAAAGGCGGCAAAACATAACTCCTCCCACAGCCCGGAAGGTTCTGGAACCTTCCACATGTCTGGCTATGTGGCCCAGAGGCGGGGACGGAATGGATACTGTATCCCTATGTCCCAGCCTGACCCTGGCTACTAGTGTGTATGCGTGTAAGGCCCCTCTGCAGTAGCAGGGGCCTGTGGCAGCCATCTTGAGTGAGAGAGCACCTGCACCTCAGCACTGGCTAGCAGTGGCAAGGGGCCCAGAGACCTAGGTCCAGTAAAAATACGGTGGCAAAAATGAGGCGCAAAAGGGAAAAAAAACAGGGCAAGACCACCCTAGGGCTGACAGGTCTAACAGGCAGGTAGAACTTTTTGCGGGAGACTTGGCTTAGCTATGCCTGGAGCAACATCACCACAACATTGAGTTAAGATTACCATATAGTAAAAGCCTATTTATACATTTGATGCTACTTTTTGTTGAGGATCTTAATGGTGTTTCGGTTGAATAGGAGTTGTAACGCTGGTATATGGCCAGTGGAGGAATGGGTTTTCTGGAATAGCAAGGGTTGAGAGGTGATGAATTTGTTTTGTCATACGAATGGATCAAGGATTACGGCTTCCAACTTGTTGCCCGTTATGTGCTAGGCATTGAAAGAAATGAGTTTGGAGTAAGCAGGTATACAACTCACTCTTTCAGAATAGGAGCAGGGAATGAAGATGCTAGGTTGGGCTTGACATGGGCTGAGATTAGAAGAATAGAGATATGGAAGTCCAAGTGTTGTAAACAATACGTTAGGAAATAATAATGTTGATTGCGGTCCTATTTTCAAAAGGAGGTTGTTTGATATGTTTATTTTCTTCACTGCAGGTTGTGTTCAAGGACCTATTTCGTGTATGATGATTAAGTGGATAGTAGAACATTCATTTGTGAGATGGGCAGCGAAGTATGCAGACCAGCAAATTTATGGCTGCTCTCTTGGACTTCACTGCAGCAGGCATGAGGTGATGTGGTGGGGCAGAGTGCCATGCGGGTGGCGGTTTGCTGCCATTATTGGCTGAATTGGTTTCAAGCAGAGGAAAATCAGATATGGTAGTGATCCATTTAGGAGAAATGACCTGGCACAATTATCAGGTTTGACATTGATCAAGCAAATTAAAAAAGATTTACAGTTGATCAAAAGCAAGTGGCTGGCACTATTGTGTAAACAAAATTGGTGCCTAGGAGGCTTTGGAGAGGGGCACTGAAACATGCTGCAATGGACAAAGTGAGAAGAAAATTAAACAGGGCTATGAGAGTTTTTGCATGACCATGACCATGAGGACTGAGGTTTTGTGTCATAAGAACATAAAAGAGGAGGAGGACTATCTTTTTAGAGAGAATGGGGTTTGTGTGTCTAAATTTGGAAATGCATATTATATGATGGAAATGAAGGATCTACTGGCAAAATTGTGGAAGGAAAAGTTGTGGTGGAGAAACATTTATCAGTAAGGGTACGTTTGGTGGATAGCTGGGGCAGTAGTAGCTGGGTGGCAGTAGTTTGGGAATATGGAGAGTCAGGTACGGCAGAGAGGATGAGTATGTTTGAGGATTTGGAGCAAGGCAATGGGAGCTCCCTTGAGGATAATTGGTGGGGCATGAGAGAGAGAGAGATTGGGTAATGCAAGGGAAAAGATGTGAATGGAAAAAGAAAGAGATTGAGGAGTGTGGGGAGTTGTTTAGGGAATGGTTCAATTTGGGAGTTTAAGGAAGTGTGATGTCAGGAATTTTAATGTATTAGTGAGGTTTGGGTTTATGATGTATTTTGTAATGTTAATGAATTGATAATCAACAAACAAACTTGTCTTAATAAAGTGTTTTTTTATGCTAATAAAAGTTTGTGGTATGGGTTTTATTGGCTCATGAGGGTACCCGGGGGAACAAGCCCATAGCCACTCTCCCCCCAGGTGATTTTGGGCAAGTGGCACAGGCCACAAGGAAAGGTGATGAGAGAAAGGCTAAGGGCAAAGGGGGCGGGTCAGAGTGATTGAGATATATAAGGATTAGCGCATAAAGAGTGCAGCCTCTTGCTGACTGCATTACAGTGTAGGCAGGCAAGGAATGTTTGAGACCCTCCCATCCCTTATTTTAAGTTGATATTAAAGATGTCTTTGTATGGAGGGAATTTGCAGTGGACCACAGAGAATTTATGCCACGGTAAGGCAGGTTGTAGAATTAGGGTGGAGTTAGTTTGGGGGGATGGAGAGTTAGGTGAGGGCATATCCACCCCTCGGTCAGAGGGGAGTGGGAAGCACAGGGGAGAGGAAGAGTAAGTTTAGGGCTTTGGAGCAAGACAATGGCGTTTGCTTTGGGATGCTTGAAGAGGCGCACTAGAGAGAGAGAGATTGTGGAATGCAAGGAAAAGGATGTGAGCAGAAGAAGAAAAGAAAAAAAGGTTGAGGAGTATGGGGAGTTGTTTTGGGAATATTTACAATTTGGAAGTTTAAGAGAGGGTGGATGTCAGGAATTTTAACATATTTATGAGGTTTGGTTTTATGATGTATTTTGTAATGGTAATGAATTGATTATCTACAAGCCTGTCTTAATAAAGTGGGTTCTTATACTTCTAAAAGTTTCTAGTATGGGTTTTTTGTATGAAGTAAGACTACAATTTTGCCGCAACCGTGGGGTACAGAATGACTTAATAGAAAGCGTCCTATAAAATAGAAAACAGACCACAATGAGGCACTAGCGTACAAATGGTGGTATTTTTGTTGGTTATCGTAATGTGCAACCAGGCACAAAGGCGCTGCTGCTTCATACATATCCATTCACCTTAAGAATGAGCTCAGCATCAGGATATAAATTAAGGGGACGCAAACAAGGTGTTGGATTCTCTTTTCCCATTCCATCATCCCCTTTCTCTATCTCACACACCCTGCTCTCTCACTCTCCTATCTCAGACTTTTCATAGGCATGCCCTTTTTTGTTCCATCTTCTGACACCCTTCTCCCTAATTCTCACTTTGCTCTAACTCTCTGCGCACCCACTGCTCTCTTCCTGACCATCATCTCACTTTCCTCTCATTATTTCCTTGCTCAAACCTTAATTTCCGATATCTTCTAGTCTCCACTCCTTCCCTTCATTCTCCAAACCTTCTCAGATGTTCCTCTCTGTCCCACACACTCCCCTTACCATCTTACTCTCAAAACACACTCTCCTCTCACTGAACACTCCCCTCACACAGTCTTTCCCTTAAATCGTCTCTTCCCTATCAAACCCCTCTTGTTTCCCATTCTCTCACACTTTCACCACCCTTACACTCTGATCTTCTGTTTCTAATACGTTTTTACTTTAGCTCTTTCTCACTTTTACAGATATGTTCACCACAAGGACATTTCGGTACTATTTACAAACTATTTGACTTTGTGTCACTTCTCTGTTTTTCCACTATTGAGGATAGCTGTATTCTATTAAATCAGTATTATTTGGAGCCCCCTCCTAAGTAGCTACATTCAAGCCAAGCACACACCTGCCAAATTTTCAGAAAAGCTTTAGAATGCGCATGCGCTAAGTGTCGTGCAGTCACAACCTCGTGCTCAGTCCCATATGACTATCATTCATGTGAGTTCTCTGTCTTTATGTAGATGTGCCCTTTCATCAAAAAAATATGCTCAGCATTAAATTATGTTTAGCTATTCTGGAAGGGGCAAGGGCTGGTGGTTGAATAAGAATGTGTGTAAAATCGCGCAATTGGGGGGAAGAAAGTGTTGGTTACTGACTGTTTGATTTGAATAGCCTGATTTTTTTTTAAACTTACATTGCTGCTATCTTTTAAAATTGAAATTGCTGCTATTTTTAACTTGACTTTCAAACTCGAACGTGGGAAGTGGGAAAGTTTTGTTCTGTGGAACCGCGCTCTGATTGGTCCAGCTTAGCCAATCAGAGGCGTACCTGGGAGGAGCCTGTTGTGCACCCAGCTATTTCATGCACACCTAAGCACGTCTGCGCCGAAAGCGCGCCAAAGGCAAGCCCGTCTGCGCCCATCCGCGCCCGAACGGGACCCGGGGCCACGAACCCTGGTCCTAACAAAGGGCACAGAACATGCTATTCCTCTGAGCAGCTTTTGGCTCACCGTACTATACCATTTCCAAAATGCACTCCACTCCATCCTGAGGATGGGCACATTAAATGTTTATGTTGTGGTTTTTCATTTCTAACAGTGCCTTGTAAAGCTTCAAGCACGCTAACCACCCAACAGGAAGATCCCCTCCCTAGCGGAGGCACCCCAGCTAATAGAGAATTTTCCTTCCTTAGCATCAATTGCCGCTCTCTACCTAAACATAAAGCGGACATTTTCGACCTTTTGGTCCGTGAACAACCAGACGCAATGTTTCTTACCGAAACATGGCTGCATATGAGCTCTGGCCCCGATGTTGCGGCAGCTTTACCGTATAATTATGCTATAGTCAGGAAAGACAGGGGCTTCAAGACAGGTGGGGGCATTGCTATAATTTATAAGAAGACCTATCTGTGTAAATTTGAAGACCTGCCATTTATGAGCTGTGAGGCAGCTTTATTTAAGCTTGCCCTGACCCCTAAATTCACCTTTTCAGGTATACTAGTGTATCGCCCCCCTGGGCCATCTGGACCATGGGCTTCATCCTTTTCTGATCTAATAACTCCTTTTCTCATAAATGCCGCCAATTTTTCCATCATGGGCGACCTCGATTTGCACTTGGATGATTCCACATGCACAAACAGTGCCACTTTTATCTCTGATCTGGCAGCATTGAATATTGCACTCTGCAATTCCGGTCCCACTCATGCGGCCGGCCATTTACTGGACCCTATTTTCTCCAGTTTACCTAATATTCAATGCTCTCCAGCTCTTCCTGTATGCTAGTCCGATCATTTTGTGATTGGCTTCCGTTGTGAGATCTCAGCAAATTCACCTGTAGCCAGACCTAATATTAGGAAATTCACTAGAAACTGGGGAAAATTAGACATTGAAGCTCTTAATAAGATTTTGTCTTCCAACGCCCCCATTACCAAACAAATGGTGGTCACTTTCTGCACCTTGGTTCACCGAGAAATTAAAAATAGAGAAAACCAAATGCAAGGTTTGGGAAAGACGCTGGAGGAGAAACTATGCGTCCGATGCTAAACTTGCATATAAAAAGGCTAAAAGAGAATAACAAACTCTTTGCAAATCAGCCCGTGCCGAATATGTCTCCTCGACCATCTCTAGTGCTTTAAATAGCTCTAAGACACTATTTAAAATGGTCAAGGAGCTCTCTGGCTCTGAAACTCAATCTTTGCCTTCTTCTTTGAATGGTCGGCAATGTGAAGACCTGGCAAAATTCTTCCTCCATAAAGTAGAGAAAATTTATTCGGAGATAAAGGGAGCGAAACCTGGTAATCCCCCTGAGCCAGCACCTACATCTCCTTTACCAGCCAGAACCTTCTCACACATAGATAAGGGGACTCTTGAAGCCATGATCAAATTGGAAAATTGGTCCCTATTTGATATGAGTTCTCTCAAATGCCTTTTAGACAGTATTAAATCTGGCTCACCCCGAGATCCTCTTCCGATTTCTGTCCTTCAGCAACTTGAACCGCCGTCACTCATGGTAATTATGGAACTCCTGAATGCTTCCTTATTGGAAGCAACAGTTCCCCCAGAGTGGAAACATGCAATGGTGCTCCCTCTTCTGAAGAAGGCGAATGCGGATCCTGATCAGCCTTCTAACTACCGGCCTATTTCATTGCTTCCGGCCTTCTCAAAGATTTTAGAGAGGCACATTAATCTACAGCTATCTCAATTTGTGGAGTCAAATTTTTTTTTACACTCATCTCAGTCGGGCTTCAGAGCCGGCTTTTCAACTGAAACGACACTCTTTGGCGTCACGGAAAGGCTGCGACGCCATTTAGATTCTGGAGACACGGTTGCTCTCATACTACTCGACTTGAGCGCAGCTTTTGACATGGTGTCTCACACCGTGTTAGTGAAAGCCTTACGATCCGATCCCTGGGTGTTACTGGGCCGGCACTTAACTGGCTCATCTCCTTTGTTATGGATCGGACGTTCCAGGTCTTCTCCCAAACTGCTAGTTCTGATACCCATTCCTCTCCCTATGGGGTACCTCAGGGCTCTATTCTTAGCCCATTATTATTCAACGTATATGTCAGACCTCTAGCTGACATTGCCGAGGAAGCTGGATTGTCCCTGTTCTCCTATGCGGACGACACCCAGATTATCTTCTCTCTCTCTGCAGAGAGGGTGTCTGAGACATCTGCCCTCCAGTTGGCTTGAGTAAAATTGCATCTTGGATGCAGGCAAATTTTCTCAAGCTTAATGGAGAGAAAACTGAGGTCCTGATTTTGGGGAAGAATAAAGACCTTTGGGGTCCCCAACATTGGACTATTGAAATGGGTACTCTTCCTCAGCCCTCCCGCCAAGTTCGCAACCTAGGCTTCATTATTGATGATCTACTAACTATGAGACATCAAGCCGTGAAGGTGGCTGCAACTTGCTTTACCATCCTGAAATGGCTAAGAAAGATTATCTGGATGTTGCCTAATCCTACCCAGAGAACCGTAGTCCAGGCTCTTGTCACCTCTAGGTTGGATTACGGTAACATTCTTTATCTGGGGGCCAATAAGGACGTTACGCGTAAGCTGCAGGTGGTACAGAACTCCGCCGCTAGACTGTTATGTCAGGTTCCTAGAGCTGTTTCGATCTCTAGCTCTCTGCGGGACCTTCATTGGCTCAGGGTAGAGAACCGAATTAAGTTCAAAGCCCTGAGTTATATGTTTAAAATCAAAGCTGGAATGGCTCCCCAATACCTGCAGGACCTGATTCACCCTTACTTGCCTCCACGCCCCCTCCGTTCGGCCACTCAGGCGAAATTCTCTGTTCCAAGAATTAGATTGTCGCTCATGGGCGGTCGATCTTTTGCCTGTTTGGGCCCCTCCTTATGGAATTCACTCCCCGTGCCGCTCCGCAATGAAATGATCTACATTAACTTTCGTAGATCCTTAAAAACCTGGCTTTTTAATCAATAAATTCCTTCTCCTTTTTAGGTCTCGCCTGACCCAGCGCATGCGCTGATCTGGCGAGACTTTTAGTGAGGGCTCAAAAAATGCTACCATGGCCAGCCTAGAGCTACAGTGCATGTGCGCGGGCGCGCGCTTACGAGCAGAGGCGCCATATGGCTTTCCTTGTCATGCTCATTAAGCGCATCGCTCGCCGCGCTTGATCGCGATCGCGATCACTTTCGCAGCCGCTTTGATGTTCTCACGGCCGCGTTACTTTTACGGCCGTGCGCCAGTATTAACAAGCATTGGCATAGCCAATAGGTCTCGCTTTTGGGACCTTATAAGTGTTTAGCCATGCAACAGTTGCATAACTAAATACTTATAAGGTCCCAAAAGCGAGACCTATTGGCTATGCCAATGCTTGTTGTTCTTTCTAACCGGCGCCGGGAAACTCTTTTTGGGTAGCTGTTGCGCCCTACAAATTAAATTAACATAACATAACATGACAATAATCCCTCTGTTTAATAATCATGAGGAAATAATTTAGACAATTCTTAAATACCTTTTAATTGATTTCTTCATGTGTTTATTGTTTTATGTTTATATTTCGAAATTTATTGGATTGCGCAGATTATGCCAATTTATTTTATTGGACTCCACTTTACCTAAAAATACTGGCCAGTCTGGTACAATACTGGCCACGTGGCTATCTCACCTGCACGTCAGTCTGCATGTTTGCACCTTTAATTGGAGTAGTTACACAACAGAAATTGTATTCAGTCTTGACGCACAGCACCTGTGTCCCTGGATCAGTTTCTTGACCAGTGCTCTTAGCTAATCCTGAACACTCACAGTGGCAGCCCTCATTGGGCAGCGCCTGCAAACATAGGCTGCACCCTCTAGGGGTGCTTCATAGAAGTTTTGCAGCTGCAGCAGATGAAGTCTGTATTCGGTGGGAGTAGCACCTGCACATTGTTTCTTTTTTCGTTTCTCTTCAGACTCTTAAACTGCTACTTAATCCCATGTAGACTCATTGTTCCACATACCCCTCTGTCCCACGGGACTGTTCAATGCTTCACTGTCTACAAGAAAACACAGCTGCAAAATTAAAATGAATTTTATTTTGCTTTTCACAAGGTTGCAGAGTAGTTGCACGACATGCGATACCATCAGCCATACCTAGCTTTTCAGCCAACAGCTTCTTGCATTCTGGGGCTTGTAGTTTTGCTACAATATGGCCTCAAAAACACCAGCATGCAAAGTGATGTTGGCTAAGAAGACAGGATTGGCTGAAGATGCCACATGTGACACAGAGCCAGTTGCAGATATGTTTCACAACATTACAAAGTGGTACTGTCCATTTAAAAAAATGTGTCCTCTTCACATGCAAAACCAAAGTAAGCTTCGTTTGGATATTTTGTAAGGGTTCACTCCTTCATTCAGATGAGGCATTAAAAGAGGCATTGACAATGCCATTCATTGTGGTTTTGTATAGTGAAACGTTTTGTCCCAAGTTATACTTGCACGCAGCATGGGCAGAAGCAGTGAAATCTTCCCTTACACAAATGATCGATAAAGGGCTTTTGGCAACAGCAGGAGAAACATCACAAGCTCTTGTCACATAGAGAACACGCACAATACAGGCAGCACCAGTGCATGCTTCGCTTCTCACAGAATGGTTATAAATCCACATGTTCAGCACAAACCTCTGTACTTCGCGGAATGGGGACAGATGGGGCAATAGCAGTGCAAATGTCCCTTATTCACAGAAAAATTGGTGAGGAGCAGCTGGAGCAGCAGTGCAATCTTCGGTCCTTCGGAAGGGAGCTACAAATTAGGAAGCAACAGTGCCAGTTCCCCCTCCTTACTCACAGAAGTACAGCACAGCAGCAGCAATGTAAGCTTCACTGACACATAGGATTCCGCACAGCGGCACCTGTGCCAACGTCCATCGCTCACAGAACATGAACAGTAAATGCATGATTGGCATGCCAGTTACAAACAGATCTCTGGTGTACTTGCTCAATGCAATGACTGCATAGGTGGATGAGTGAGTGAATATGGGAGTACTGCTATTATTTTAACAGAGATGACACTCCATGTCAGTACAAGTGAAGTGACCTTATTTCACACCTCCTGCTTTGACTTACAGTCCTCTTTGTGACGTTTCCCTTACATTTTGAAAGTGCTACTATGGTCACTTGGAGTCCTGGTGTCACTGCTGTAACTACAATTGTTGTCATATCCTGCAGTCTTCCTTGCTATCACTTCCTCTAGAAACGACTACTTCCATTCATATGTATATTTGTTAACAAACCTAAATATTCCAGAGGCTGAGGCCCTTGCTATAATACAGAGACCTTTCCTACACTGGAGTGAAAGGGGAAAGTGGGAGAGGTCTTGCCCATTTAAGGAACAAATGACAAAAGTGCATGATATGCAGCTTTTATGTTCTCACCCCTCCCTTTTCCCTTCTGGTGTCCACACCCAAGACAACAAGCATCCATGAACATCTCTAAAACTAAAGTCCCTCTCCTGTGTCTCATACTGTCGCCTCTTACTGAACCCTCAATTTTTTGATTGCTTTCTATTATTCATTCTCATATCCTTTTCAAAATGTATGCTCCCACAGATTCCCTTTTCCCATTCAACCACTCCCCTTTTCTCTGTCTCACACACCCTGCTCTATCACTCTCCTATCTCAGACTTTTCATAGACACTCCCCTTTTGTTCCATCTTCTGACACCCTTCTCCTTCTCCCTACTTCTCACTTTCCTCTAACTCTTCGCGCACCCGCTGCTCCTTTCCTGACCATCTTCTCACTTTTCTATTATTATTTCCTTTCTCAAACCTTAATTTCCAATATATTCTAGTCTCCACTCCTTCACCTCATTCTCAAAACCTAAGATGTTCCTCTCTGTCCCACACACTCCCCTTAACATCTTACTCTCAAAACACACTCTCCTCTCACTGAATACTCCCCATACACAGTCTTTCCCATAAATCGTCTCTTCCCTAGCGAACCCCTCTTCTTTGCCATTCTCGCACACTTTAACCCCCCTTACACTGTGATCTTCTGTTTCTAACACGTTTTTACTTCAGCTCTCTTTCTCACTTTTACAGATATCTACAATACAATTACATTTTGGTACCATTTACAAACAGCTTGACTTTGTGTGTGTGTGTGTGTGTGTGTGTTGCTACTTCTTTGGTTTTCCACTATTGAGGATAGCTGTATTCTATTACATCAGTATTATTTGGCGGCCCATCCCAAGTAGCTACATTCCAGCCAAGCACACACCTGCCAATTTTCAGAAAAGCTTTTGAATGTGCATGCCGCATGCATAAGTGCCGTGCAGTCACAGCCTCTGCCTTGAACTTGTTCAAAATGTTGGGGGCCCTCACTGAACACTGTTCTCCTTCTTTTCTTAGACAACTTTAACAAGCATTGGCAAAGCAAATAGGTCTGGCGTTGGCCTCCAGCGTTTTGCAAATCTTCTTTTGTTTCGTCATGGTTTTTGCAAATCATTATTGCTTGGGAAGCTGCTGAGCCCTCATCAATGTAAACAAAAACAATGGCTAAAGGCAAAAATGTTGTTTTGGTCTAAAAAAGCACCAGGTGCCATAGTACCTCCTGGCAGTGAAGGAAACTACTTTGTGTGTTGATGTGGCGTGGTGAAGCAAAATAACGATGGATTAAACCCAGATCTGTGACTGGGGGTGAATGTTTGCCAATGTGCAGCATTCCGTCCATCATCTTGTGTGTTTTGCATTTCGCCCTAAGTGGGAAGGGTATGCCCAGACGTGGGTCCCGTGCTCACTACGCCACTGGAGTCAAGCTATCCTGGCTGATGAAGGCTGATAGCCTGAAACCGGTCCTAGGATGCTTGATTCCGGTCCAGGGAAGACATGGCTTGGCAGTTCGGTCTGGACTGTTCCCATGAGGCACAGGGTCAAGACTGATTTGCATATGGCTATGTCTAAACTGGGGTGGCGTGGTGAAGCAAAATAACGATGGATTAAACCCAGATCTGTGACTGGGGGTGAATGTTTGCCAATGTGCAGCATTCCGTCCATCATCTTGTGTGTTTTACATTTTGCCCTAAGTGGGAAGGGTATGCCCAGACGTGGGTCCCGTGCTCACTACGCCACTGGAGTCAAGCTATCCTGGCTGATAGCCTGAAACCGGTCCTAGGATGCTTGATTCCGGTCCAGGGAAGACATGGCTTGGCAGTTCGGTCTGGACTGTTCCCATGAGGCACAGGGTCAAGACTGATTTGCATATGGTTATGTCTGAACTGGGGTGTCGTGGTGAAGCAAAATAACGATGGATTAAACCCAGATCTGTGACTGGGGGTGAATGTTTGCCAATGTGCAGCATTCCGTCCATCATCTTGTGTGTTTTGCCTTGTGAAAGGGCAGCATGCTGTAATAATAATAATATGTGGATTTATCGTGCGCATGCTTACACCACACTGGTGTGTCCCAGCGCTAAAACCTTGACTCAGCTGCAGTAGAACCCAGCAGAAGCAAAAAGAAAGAAAGAGGGCCCAGCAAGCAGATCTGGAACTAAAAAGCCAGGTTTTTAAAAGGTTCTAAAACCGAGACTCAGAGGGTTCGGCTCTTACCGGAGCTGGAAGGGAATTCCAATACCTAGCCGCCAGAAAGGAGAAGGAGCGAGCTCCAAGTCTAGCCCTCCGGATCTTAGGGATTTGCACAAGATTAGCCTCAGAGGATCTCAAATGGCGCCGCGGGGAGTAAGGCTGTATTAAGGGGTGTAAGTATATGGGACCCTTCGAGGTCAAAATCCTGTGGCAGAAACACAGAGATTTGAAGCAGATTCTCTTTTCCAGTGGAAGCTAATGGAGAGTGGCTAGAGTCGCTGTAGCCGAAGCCCTTCTTGGAAGGTTAAGGACCAGGTGGGTCGCACCATTTTGCACTCTTTGGAGCTTTTTAAGCTTCCTTTGGTGGTTCCCAGATAAAGCACATTACAGTAGTCTAGTTGGGATGTTATCAACGCATGAACCACGGTTTTGCATGATTCAATGGGGATGAGGTCCAGCATTTTCCTTAACATTTTCAGATTGCTGAAGCACTTCTGTGCTACACTACTGATTTGAGGCTCGAAAGAGACTGGAATCAAACCACACTCCTAAGTTTTTGACTTGCAGTTTAGATTCAGCGATCTGGCCCAGCGTGTCCGGCCACCATGCCGTTGAGTATATAAATGGAACCTTGCCTACGATCATGATCTCTGTTTTATTGGCGTTGAGCTTTAAACAGCTCTCAGTCACCCAAGAGGCCAGTTTCACTAGGCAGGATTTAAACTGGTGGGCCGAGCCGTCCGCCTGCTGAGAGAGAGTCACGATCAATTGCATATCATCAGCATATGATACTAATTTTACATTATGTCTCTAGATCAGCTTCGCTAGGGGATGAATATAAACATTAAATAGAGTGGGGCTCAGAATAGAACCCTGAGGGACTCCTTGCAGAAGAGTCAATGTCGCAGATGTAAAATGTCTCTGCACGACTTGAAAAGTGCGGTTAGACAAAAAGGAGGAAAGTCATTTGAGTGCCAGGACACCTACACTGCATTCCCCTAGCCTCTGAATCAGGAGGCCATGGGATACGGTGTCGAAGGCAGCACTCAGGACAAGCAATATTAAGGCAGAGGTGAGACCGTACTCCGCATTAGGTCTTAATGTTTCCTTCGCGCGAAGTAGGGCAGATTCTGTTAAGTGGGCAGCCTGGAAAGTGATTGAGAGGGGTGAAGTAGTTCTCTTTCCTCCATGAAGCGAGTGAGTTGATAACTAACATGTTTTTCCAAATTTTTGCAAAGAAAGGCAAGAGAGAGATGGGTCTGAGGTTATCCAGAATCGAAGGATCGAGGGTGAGCTTTTCCGAACGGGAACACACTATCACGTTTCCATTTCTGGGGTACCCACCTCAATTTGAGAGACAACATAATTAGCTGTCCAAGATGGAAAAGGATAGGGAGGATTCCTAACCAGAGAATCCTCGGCAGGTAAGATCTAGAGGGGATCCCGATTTAATATGTAAGAAACATTCCTTTAATTCCTTCATCAAAGGGCTGGTAAAAAACCTGAGTTCGCCCTGGGTGGATACATCCTCTGTAGTGCCTAATATGGTGCTACAATCCTAGACTTCTGGCAGAAGTGTTTAATACATTTTAGCTACTTTAGCGGCGAAGATGTGAGCAATGTTGTTGCAATTATCCTGAGAGGGAGTTCCCAAAGCGGAGACACGATTGAGGGATTTGAGTATAGCAAAGAGTTCTTTAGTGCAGTTACTAGATCTGTCTATCTTCTGCGCGTAGAACTCTCTCTCCGCATCTTTCTGATTAGCTTGTGATATGGTTTGAGTGCTAATTTAAGATTGGATCAACAACTCTGATTATAATCCATCCGCCAGGTGCATTCAAGGTGTATGCATGCTTTCTTAGCTGCCACTAGTTCCTCATTGAACCAGGGTGCAGAGTGAGAGTTGCGTATCTGACGTTTGGGAGCTAGTGGGGCTATAGTGTCTAAGGCTTCATTGATCCAGCAATTGATAGTCCTGTCCTTCTGATCTACGTTCACACCTGGGTTAAGGGGAGAAGCTAACAGTACCTTAGTGAGGGTCTCAGTGTCAATTTTGGCCCATTTCCTAGTGAGCACAAAAGGCTCCTTGGAGCATCGGGGTGTAGAGTCAGAAAGAGGAAAAGAAAAGGGTATCAGAAAATTGTGATCAGGGGATCTGCCATCAGGGTGGGGAAATTAGAAAAACAATTGGATCCAAAGTATGACCTTTCACGTGCCTGGGGTCTGAGACTCTCTGTGCTAGATGGAAAGTTTCTAGATCATTAATAAGGGAACTAGCCCCCTTACAGGAGCTTTCCTCAAAGTGAAGGTTGAGATCACCAAGAATAATAAACGTATTATGGCGAACTGCCAGTAGAGATGTACAGTCCTGTAGGGAAGATATACATTTACATGCAGACCCCAGTGGGTGGTATATTAAATATTAAAAGCCCTTTTAAAGTGCAGGTGCTAGTGAGCGTTAGTGAAGAAAGAGCAGCCTCACACTCATCTATGGACATCTCACTAAGACAATATTTTATGGAAAGCTTAAAGATAATAGCAATGCCTCCTCCTCTCTGGAACAGGCAGTCTTGTTTCATAATACCATATCAATTGGGTATGGCATCTAAGATCTCTGGGGTGGAAGATTCAGTGAGCCATGTCTTGTCAAGAAAAGCGCGTCTGATTCAAGGTCACTAATACTATCAAAGATCTCCTGTTTGTGTTTGGTTAGGTAGAGGCAGTTGATGGAGAAACAGCGGATTATATTTTTAGATTTAGGTTAACAGCTTTTAGCTTTGTTTTCAGAGAGACTGAGGGTATAACCACAACTCCTGCATGTAGGAGTAGGGCCACCTACCTCCAACGAATTATGGCATCAAATGCGTGAAGGCGGGGCAAGTTCAACAAGTTCAACGGCGGTGTAAGATCTTCTTTGGGTATTAAAAAGGGCAGAGGGTCTGGCCCCAGGCCCCGGAGGGGCGCAGACGGGCTTGCCTTTGGCGTGGCAGCGGTGCGCACTCTGCAGGCCGTCCAAGCATCGGCTTTTATAGTGGTAGAACGCCACTAGCCTGCTAAACCACCACCAACCGGAAGTGAGGCAAGATTGGCAGGCAACACTCTCTCTACTACAAACGGCAGTGCCTTGGTGGACCAGAGAGCGACACCGAAACTTAGAAGTTAGTTAAATATAATAAGAGCACCCAAAGCAAAAACACACTAAATGTAAAATAGGCACACTATGTTAAAAATGCCACTTCAGCTGTTACTGCAGACCAGCTCAGAGGCCAACTGTTGTGAGCTGTAACTCATAGTGAGGTCAGCCAATGGCTAAAGTGGGCTGACACATTGCCCCTTGATGCATGCTGGAGTGGGTGGAAGAAAAATGTGAATGACAGAACCACAGACTAATCAGTAAAGTCAGGCTAAAAACCTCTATAGGTAACTATGTTATACTCATCATTTTAGTACAATCAAGAGGTCTTGGCTACCACAGACTTAAAAAAAGCCAATCTATCTGGTATTTGCTGCCAGCCTCTTGCCTTGGGAAAGAAGGGAAGAAAGAAAGAGGAAGGCAAGTAATAAAGTGAAATGCTAGAAAGAAAGAATGGAGTACTAAAGAGGGAAGGAAGGAAGGATAAAAGAAAGAAGGAAGGAAAGAAGAAGGAAGGAAGGAAAAAAGGGGAAGGAAGGAAAAAGGAAGGAAGGAAGGTTAAAAGAGGTAAGGAAGGAAGGATAAAAGAGGTAAAGAAGGAAGGAAGGATTAAAGGTAAGGAAGGAAGGATAAAAGAGGTAAGGAAAGAAAGGATAAAAGAGGTAAGGAAGGAAGGATAAAAGAGATAAGGAAGGATGGAAGGATAAAAAAAGGTAAAGAAGGAAGAAAGGATAAAAGAGGTAAAAAAGAGGAAAGAAAGAAGGAATGGCAGCAGGATAGAGCACCCTCATGAGCTTATATTCAGAGTTCATGTGAGCTGCTAGTATGGTGTGAAAAAGCAGCAATCCGAAGAAGGAAAGAAGGAAAGAAAGAGCAACAAAAGAAATAAGGAAAAAGAGAAACAAAGAGGAACGAAAGAAAGGGAGGAAGAAAGAAGGAAGGAAAGAAAAAAACAATGAATGACAGGGTTGAAAAGACAGAGCACACCGATGAGCTTATATTCAGCGTTTATGTGAGCTGCTGGAATGGAGTGAAAAAGCAACAGTTCGATAAACAAAGGCCAATTCAAGAGGAATTTACAACAGCATGGGCAGGAGACAGGAATTGATAAAGCTGTGATGTGCTCTGTGCTCTTATCTGTTAGAAAGTGCCCTGCTATCACATCAGGTTGTACAAAAAGGCAACACTTAAGTAATAAGAAAAAGTAAAAACAAAAACACTGGCATTGAAGGGAACTATCTTGTGTGCGGATGTGTTCCTTGTGAAAGAGCTGTTAATATTGAAAAAGTCAAGGTCAATATGAATAACGATACATTCATGTATAAAAAGAAAATCACATCTCTATTGATGAATTCGCCCGTTGTGTACTGAACGTCAACCCCGACTCAGAAATACATAGTTAGGGATGCCCTGAGACCCAGGCCTGAGGTCACTGATTGACAGATCACAGGTGGGGTGGCACTTAGCAAGCAGACAAACGTGTGAACAGGAAATCTCAGATCAATCCCACAGATAGGCGCAGCGACACTATAATGGTCCAGGGAGATTGGCTCCAATAAAGCACACATGGCCGGAGGGGTGCGAGCGTTCCCAAAACACCATAAATTAAGATGCCACATAAAGTTAGAAACACTTAGCCAATCAAGACAGCACACACAGTACATGCAGTGATCATGCCCTCTCCATGCCGGACACGTTACCCACTGGCCATTCAGTGTCCATGCGAGGTCGAGGCCCACCTGGATTCCTCATCCAAAACCTTAGTTTATGGTTCGAAAGAAAGAGGTACACATTCCTTACCAAAAAAGGATTGCCGGAAACATTTTATTGCATTCAATGAACTGTATAAAAGTCTATGTTAGACTGATTGTAAATTGAGACAGTCCTCAGACCCTATGTCTGTGACTGTGCTCCCGGCTACATTGTTTAATTAAATGGACTGCTCCTCTTTTGCCAAATGCCTCTTGTCTCTTTTTTTTTTCCAAGGTATTTCATGTCCAAGCAACATTTTGGCGAGCCAGATAGGAGCTGATTGGTACCTCGAACCCGACTGCAGCCAAAGGAAGGGGACCCGCTTGGACGGATTCACATTTGCGCACCATGGAAGGTGACCAGACACCACAATTGACTGGAAGTTCTGCTGAGTCCGCGGGGTGGAGGCCCATCCTGAAGCAGCTGTTACAGAGGATATGAGACTACATTAGAACCTTAGTAAAGCAGGTGGTGTATGGCAAACTAGGGATGCGAATAAAAAGATAACCTGAGTGCCCTGTAACTGACCGAAATCTGGCATATTATCTATTTTATATGTCCTAGTAGTCACAAGTTGGCCGTGGAAGTCACCTTTTTTCGATAGTCAGTACCCTAGGAAAGGTCAATATTTACTGTATTTATTGTCAGGGTTGATACCTCATTCTTATTTGATAGTCTAAAAGGGTTTCTTAGTGCCACCAGTTTTCCAACGCCGTTGGGATCTGAAAGAAGTGAGAGGTGTTGGTCGATTGGACTGCTGGGCATGATATAGATGGTATGCTTAGCTCCTGGGTGTGATACAGGGTGCAATTCGGATATTTAGGGAAAAATATTTGGACCTGGGAGATTAGGTGTAACTTGTGTTTGGAGAAGAGAGGCCTGTGGTTCTAGAGTTATTCTTTTTTCTGTGAACTATTGTTATTAACTTTGTCCGGGAGCCAATATTGACAGGCTGTCAGCCTCACTTACTCCTGTGTACCACACTGATTGTTCTCCTGGTCATTGGACAGCATGCACTAGGAGCAGGCTAAGATTTTTTTTTTGACAGTCATCATGTTTTTTCTCTGGCATTTTTTAGGTGTTGGTCGCTTGGACTGCTGGGCGTGATACAGATGTTTTGCTTAGCCCCTGGATGTGATACAGGGTGCAACTGTTGATGTGAGGTATATTTGTGATGTTGGATGGATGGATAAGTCTGAGCAATGGGGCATGCCTGACCTCAAGATGGCCGCCATCGGTGACATCTAACACGAGGAGCTGCACCTTGATTGGTATTTGAGGAGTCCAAAAGGCACCCAATTGAGGACATACCGAGAGAGCATTTTAAAACGCAGAAACCTGGCCTTAAAAGCACCGGCGAGCTGAGGAGACCGTGAAGCCCTCGCAGATGGTGGAGACCACATCTATGCCACCAAAAAAGGCTACCACCAAGGTGTCACACTTCTTTGCACCCGCGGAGAAGAAGCAATCACCAGAGCAGGGGAACGCCGAATCCAGCATGGCGCTGACTAAGGAAGATCTGTTGGCGTGTGTTGAGTGCGGCCAAGATACCGGGCCTACGGCTAGCAGCACGATCCGGAGGGGGAGAGGCAATAAAAGCTCAATGCAAAACACACAAGATGATGGACGGAATGCTGCACATTGGCAAACATTCACCCCCAGTCAATAAAAGCTCAATGCCTGACCCTAAGATGGCGGCTGCGGACGAAGGCGGCACCATCAAAGTATAACGCAGGAGCCACCCAAGGAATTAACCTTACCCTAGCGAGACCGGAAAAGTTCCACAAATTGACTATCTGCAGACTAGGGCAGCTATCCTGAGGGGGCCTGGAGTACAATCAGGGGCGGTGCACAGGCCCGAGATCTTGTGAGTTTATGGAATAGCGGGCCCTACCAGCAATGACCTGTTGGGCGAGTGGTTGCAGTGCGCACAGCTGAATAGGGGATGCCCCCGAGAGGTGAAGAACTTAGCAGCCACGGAAGTGGGGGAAGGGTCACGACGGCGGTTGTCAAAGCAGTACGGTCCGATGTTCAGGTGACAACGACGTGGGGCAACCACCCCCCCCCCCCTGGTCTTCCTACCGCCGAAGAAGGCCCAGAGCCTTGAACATTGTACTCACCTCGGAGCCGGATCAACATGGCCCATGCCCAGTGGAACTTTGATAGAACTTTCGATGGACCTTTGACGATGCCCCCTGGGCGGATACCAAAACTGTTTGTACTTACCTCGGTGCACGAGCAACCTTGGCCGATGCCCGGTGGAGCTGTCATATGCAGCTATAGAGGAGTCTGGCCCTGGTTTCACCCCCTCGGCCGTCACCTACCCAGCCAGTCATCTGACATTGTTTTCCTCGTTTCCCGTTGTGTTTCCTTCCCTCCCCCTCCTTCTCCCTCCGTGATTCATTGATTTAATTGATGTAACTATGTAACCTGTAACTCTGGGACGATACCAAAACTGTTTGTACTTACCTCGGTGCACGAGCAACCTTGGCCGATGCCCGGTGGAGCTGTCACATGCAGCGATAGAGGAGTCTGGCCCTGGTTTCACCCCCTCGGCCGTCACCTACCCAGCCAGTCATCTGACATTGTTTTTCCTCGTTTCCCCGTTGTGTTTCCTTCCCTCCCCCTCCTCCTCCCTCCGTGATTCTTTGATCTAATTGATGTAACTATGTAACCTGTAATTCGCTGATCCTCATGTATAGCGCTCTGATACCTCCGGGTCTAGCCAGCGCTATATAAAACTTTTCAAATAAAATAAAATAAAATAAAATAAAATGTTGTGGTGCTGCTAAATTACTGCAAACTGTGTTTTGGCCTGAGTATTGTGTTTTTATCAATGGCCCAATGTTTCATATGAAGTTACTGCTATTTCTCACCAACCATAATTGATATCAGAAGTCAATATCATTTAGATACTGTTTTCATTGACAAATTGCACTTTTTCTATGTTGCAACCCTTCATATACATTGTTATTTGTGTTTATGAAATGTTCATGTTGAATTGTTGATGCATCTGTACATAGCACTGAGCTCGTAGTTATGCAATTAGAAGCAGTAAACCCCGTGAATCTTTTCCCCACGATTCAGATCGAAACCAGAGCCCCTAAAACAAAGAAGCTAAAGTATCTTGGCCTCTAAAACTACTGAACTTATCATGGAGACACCATTAAAACACATGCAAACCCGGTTCCCCACACAAGCTAAAAAACGTAATAAAGTTGCCAAGAATGGGGGCGTGCCCTGCCAAGATGGCCGACTAGACCCCGCATTAGCTCCTGCTCAGGATCTCGAAATCCTGCACAACCCTGTAATCCTGCTCATGCAAAGCTATCCATTTTGGCTGTCATGGATCCTGCATTGACCCAAGAGACTATTTGGCCCGAAGGCAGACATTACTGGGGCCATAAACGAGAGCATGTATGCTCTCATGACACAGGCCTGAGTTGAGGTGGAGTGTGTGGATGGGCCAGCCCAGAGACTGAGAGGGACAGTACGGGTGCTTTGCCGGCATCATTAAACTGAGAAACGGCCTGCCTTATGGGACGGAGGTAGCCCCAGAGATTGTGTCTCTGCCCTGGGTAGTGCTGAGTAGCAGCAGAGTGAGAGGCGCCAACACCGGGCCCAGTGGCAGAAAAACCTCCTCACCCAAGATGGCGCCTGGCATGGTGGTGGCGGCGGCCTCCGAATGAGGCCGACGTCTCATCGGTGGCCATGCTGCTGCTAGTGGGGGGGGGGCCATTCGGCAAAAGTGCATCGCTGGCGTTAATGGAGTGGTGGCCGTGGGGCCGCAGCTGGGAACGGTGTGTGATCACCTGCTCCAGGATGAAAAGCACCCAGGCTACGAGACAATTTGTTCTGCTGACGCCGGGGGGCGCGCATCTGTGACTGCTCGAAGCAGCCCCCTGGTCCCTCGACGAGCCATCGGGGGAGAAACCTTAACACCTTGACCCTGGCCCGATCATACGAGGTGAGGAGAGTTGCTGATGGGGAGACCGGGACCCGCAGGCGAGGCAGCCTGTGCGACCCTAGACACAGCGCTTGGGAAATTCCTGGAGACTACGGAAGAAGCCCTCTGCCTTGGGATCCCTGGGCGGTAATTGTTGTGAACTGCCCGTATCCACGCATACCTGAAAGCGGGTACAGTGGCTGGGTTTTGGGCCGATTACATTCCTGAAGTGAAGCGTGACCTGGCTGATCCTGTGACTGCTGAGAATAACGTTATTTAATGCTCCTGGGATCTTGGCTACCCCTAGAGGTTTCCCTGATCTGTGCTGCCAGACCAGGCCCAAATGTTTGCCATGTGGAGCGAGACACCCGCCCACCTCCCGGCGTAGGGGGACCGGCCACTGGGTTTCCCTGCGATGTGCCACAGTGAAAAAACAGAGGCCAACTGCCTTTTATGGTTTAAATCTTTTATTGATTTTCAAACATCAAAAGAAGGACAGACCCACCTGCTCCTTAAAGAGAATGCAATACAGACAACATGTGTCAATCATGAAAGTGTTACCAAGTAATGTGCTGGGAGCGGGTCTAAAAAAGGCCTGCAGTGGGAATAAAAGAAACATAACAACAGTTGCCCCCCTCCACCCCCATCCCTCCCCCCCCCACCTCCTGTCCACAAATCGAAAAAGCCCCAGGGAAGGGGAATGGTGTTAAGCCTAGGGCAGTTTATCGTATCTTTTGGGGTTGCGCTTTGGTGGAATCTGTGTATCTGCTAATCGGAGGAGCCGAAGGTATCGAGGACATGTCAATTCCCGGAATTCGGTTGTAAGCAAGGTCAAGAAGGGCCTCCACAGCTCCGGGAACTCATCCCCCTGCCCGCCAGAGTGAGGGATTGTTTCTCCATTCCCATTATCGTCCAAAGTCTTTGAATCCAGCCTGAATGGGGAGGAGTCTGGGGTGAGCGCCAATGTGCTAGTATATTCTGGGTAGCGGCCCCTAGGGCAATGGCGATTAGTCGGCCCCTCTGGGATTTCAAGGGATATGTTAACGGGTTGGGCAGTCCGAGGAGAATGTACGCTGGGAAGCGTGGAAGCTGAGTATCAAGATGAGAGTCGGTCGTCAAGGATTGGTGTCCAGTATGGTTGAATGCGGGCACAGCTCCACAACAGGTGCTCCAGGGTTCCCACCTCCCCACAGCCCCTCCAGCACAGTGCGCTAAGGTGGGAATCGAATTGGTGCAGGCGTTCTGGTGTGTAGTACCAATAAGTGGCGACCTTGGTCAGCGTTTCGGTAAGACCCGTGTGATAGGCTGAATGTCGGGCCCTTTAGTATATGCCGTCCCACTCCTTGTGAGACAAAGTCCTACCCAGCTCCCGCTCCCATCGTACCCGGCCAGCATTATATGTATGGGTGGTGGTTGCTAGTAAGTGTTGATAGAGGTCAGAGATAAGTTTTTTATCGGAGGTTCGGGTGATCAGCCACTTCTCATACGGGGTTAAGAAGCGCTGAGCGCCAGGTTTGACCTGTGGTTGGAGTGCCCAGTGTCTGAGCTGTAGATATGGTAGGCGCTCCGTCTCCGGGACACCATAGTGCGCTCTAAGCTGTGGGAATGGAATGATACCCTCTAGATCAAACAGATGACCCAGAGATCGGCATGGGGTGGTGCGCCAGTTCGCGAACGCTTTAGGGTCTACCCCCGGGTGAAAATCAGGGTTGTTAAACAGTGGAGTCAGGGGGAGGGGAATGATGTCAGCTTGTGTGTGGTAGCGGTGCGGTCCCATGCTTCCATAACCGTGCTCGTGATGTACGAAGCATAGAGATTAGGTGGTCTGTGATTCTTCCGAAGGAATGGGACACCCTGCAGGGGCATGGCTGCAACCGCCTGGTCCTGGAACAGCCAGTGTTTCCCGGATTCCAGGCGGTTCCACTCCACCAGGTAGCGAAGCTGTACCGCATAAAAATAACGCTGTAGATCGGGAATTCCAACCCCTCCACGTTCGGGGGGCAGAACTGCGATTGCGTGCTTGAACCGTGGTTTACGGCCCTGCCAAATGAATTGTGCCAGGTCGGACTGGGTCTGAAGGATCCAGCCAGCGGGAGGGCGTAAGGGAAGGGTCTGAAATAAGTAAAGGATCTGGGGAAGAATTGTCATCTTGATAGCTGCTATTCTACCGAGCCAGGAGAGGGGGTAGTGTTTCCATTTGCCCAGTTCCCTTCGAATGTGGTTGTGGAGCCTATCATAGTTAGCAGTTACAGTGGCTGGAATGGTGGAGCCTAACTGCACCCCTAGGTAGGGGACCGCGGTGGTGGACCATTGGATAGGATGCTCTTCCTGTATGCAAGCCAGCGTATTTGCCGTTAGCGAGATATTAAGGGCAGTGGATTTGTCCATATTAATTTTAAACCCAGAGACCTGCGCAAAGCTGTGCAGTTCAATAAATAGTGCCCGCAGTGACGGAATAGGGTCAGTGAGAGAGAGCAGAATGTCATCCGCGTAGAGGCTTATCGTATGGATATCTCCGCCAAATTTAATCCCATTGATGAGGGGATGACGTCGGACTCTTAGCGCTAGGGGCTCCATGTATAGCGCAAAGAGGAGGGGGGAGAGGGGGCAACCCTGTCGTGTACCCCTGCCTATGGGGAAGCGGGAGGATGTATGCCCATTAACTCGAACTGTGGCCTTCGGTGAGCGGTAGCAATTCAGGATGCGTGTGCGCATCTTGTCTCCGAGGCCAAATCTCTGTAGTACTTGTTCTAAGTAGGGCCAGTGGACCCTGTCAAAGGCCTTCCCCGCGTCGATTGCGAGTAGCATGTATTCCCCGTGTGCGAGATGCCTTTTCAATGAGGTGCAATATTCTCTTTGTATTGTCACTCGTTTGCCTCTGGGATATAAAACCCGCTTGATCCGGGTCCACCAGTTGGGGCATGTGGGTGGCCAGACGCGTCGCGAGGATGCTTGTATATAATTTGATATCTATGTTTAAGAGGGAGATCGGCCTGTATGCGCTGCAGAGAATTGCGTCCTTTCCGGGCTTCGGGATGACGACGATCGAAGCCTCCAGCATTTCCTCCGGAATGGCGCCTGTATGTGCGAACGCGTTAAAGAGATCCCGCAATAAAGGGGCCACCTGATTACAGAAGGTTTTATAGAAGGCTGCGGAGTACCCATCCGGGCCAGGTGATTTGCCGAGTCGGAGGCGAGCGATCGCCGCAATGATTTCTTCCGTCCCTATGTCTCTGTCTAGGTGGGCGGCCTGTTCTTGGTCAAGAGTGGGAACTTACGCCGCCTCCAGGTAATCAAGGCTGCGAAGTATGTCGAGGGAGTCACCCGAATAAAGCTCAGCATAGAAGGCTCTAAAGGCCTCTGCAATGGCTACATCGTCCGATGTGAGGTCCCCTCCAGCAGGGCGGATGGTTTGCACCCCCTGTCGCTGTCTCGCTTCCCGCAATTTATGGGCCAGAAGCCGGCCTCCCCTATCCTCTCCGGTGTAGTAGGAGTGTCGCAGGCGAAGGGCCGCATATTCGGCCCTGTCCTGGTCTAGTGCCGCGAGTTGCTTTCGTTCCGTGCAAAGTTGGCGCCATGCCCTGGCTGCCCCAGTGCGTTGGTGCATCTGCTGCAGTTCAGCGACCCTCTGAGTAAGTTCAGCTCTTTTTTGACTGCGCTCTTTGTTAATAGCTGTGGAGATAGCTATGAATTCTCCCCGTAAGACAGCTTTGAGAGTGGTCCATTGTGTCGCAAGTGAGGTATCTGAGTTAGCATTAAGTGCTAGGTAATTCGAGATGGAGGATTTAATCTGGGTAGTTATGGAGGCCTGGTGTAATAGGGAGTCTCGCAGGCGCCAGTGTCGCTGAGGTAGCTGCATGTGTGGTAGTGAGAAGGAAGCCATGACCGGAGAATGGTCCGACAGGGACGCAGTGAGGATATCGGCATCCGCGGTAGCGCTTGTAATGGAGTGGAGCATAGGAAATAGTCGAGTCTAGCATAGGTCTTGTGGGCTCCTGAGTAATAAGTATATGCCCGACTATGAGGGTGGAGATAACGCCACAGGTAGACTAGCCCAAGTTCCTGGATGCGGGTCAACCCCGACCGGGAGAGAGCCCCAGCTTGGCTAGTGCGCTGACAGGAGCGGTCGGTGATGTTGTCGAAGACAAGGTTCAAGTCACCCCCAAGGAGCAGGCGCCTTTCCGAGTTGGCTGTGGCCTCAGTGAGTGCGTCGTGTAAGAATTTGTCCTGGCCTTCATTAGGAGCGTACACTGAACCTATTATAAGGGATACCCCAGCCACCAGAAACCGGTATGTGAGTAGGAGGCCCCTGATCTCGGCCTCCCTCTGTAGCGCCTTGCCCTGGAAAGAGCGGGAAATAAGTATAGCCACCCCTGCCGACTTAGTGGAATTGGAGGAAAAGAACTGTGTGGGGAAAGCTCGGGACTTCATCCTGTGATGTTCTTTGCGCAGCAGGTGTGTCTCCTGTAGGAGACAAATATCGGCGGTGGAGTGCTCCAAATAGTTGAGGACCGCCCTACGTTTGATGGGGTTGTTGAGTCCCCGGACATTAAGGGTCAGAACCCTAAGCAGCCTACGTGACATCTAGCGTGTGGAGTATGTGTGGGCTATGGCAGGGCACCCCAGGAGCAAGCCCATGGAGCGGTACCAGTGAGCAAGAACTGTGTAGAGTTGTTTCCCAAGCCGTGCCAGTAGTAGGGAGAGGACTGTGTACAGGAGGGACCCACCTAAAAAAATTACAAAAAGGAAAAATGAATAGAAAAGAGGGAAAAACCAAAACCCCCAGGGAGAGGGTTCCCATGACTTGTCCCCAACGGGGAACAATTCGAACAAAGTTAAGTGGTCCAAATAGTCCGTCGTCCCAGGACGACTGGTCAGTCAACCAGATGGGGGTCATCGTGTGGTCGGGTAGAGGGATTGGCCCACCCGCCGCTCCCCCGCAGCCAGCAAGGATGCAAGTGAAAGGTCCGGTATTTCCGGGAAGGTCATTTGGTAGCTGTGTCCCCTCCGGCCAGGGCCTCAGTGGCCGCATCAAGGGCCGCCTGCTGACCCCTGGCTATCTCAGCCCTGGGCGGCCGCCTGGGACGCCGTCTCCCTCCCCGCCGTTGCCACCCTGACGGGGAGATCTCGGGCCCCAAGGCGGTGCTGCGATCGTCATCTTCTCCGCTCGGCTCCGTCAGGCCCAGCGTGCGATATGCCTCAGTGAGAGAGCGAAGCTGGTGGAGCTTCCCGTTATGGCGAAAAATGAGGCGGAAGGGGTGCCCCCAGGAGTACGATGTTCCCTGTTGACGGAGATGCTCAGTAACCGGACGGAACTGATGGCGCCTCTGCAAAGTGATCAGGGCAAGGTCTTGGTAGAGCACCGGAGACTGGCCTTGAAATGATATGGGATGGAGTGATCGTGCTTTGGCCAGTATAGCCTCCTTAGTCTTGAAGTCCTGAACTCAAGCCAGGATGTCCGCCGGCGGGGGGCCGCCGGCCCGGGGCGGCCCCACTCTATGTGCCCTGTCCAAAACCACATCAGACTCCTGCGCTTCCCCCAAGATGTGGCGGAAGAGTCCCTGAGTGAAAGCAAAGAGGTCGTGGGTGTCCTCTGAAAGTTTGACCCCCCGGATCCTGATGTTGTGCCTTCGGGACCGGTTTTCCAGGTCTTCCATCTGGGTCTGCAGGTCGACGTTTTGGTCCTGAAGTCGGATAACCTCTTGCTGGAGTGTGGTCAGGTCCGATACTGTGGCATCGCTCTTCTCCTCGAGAGAGGCAACCCGGTCCCCAACGCTATCCACGTCCCAGCGTACCTCCCGAAGTTCTGTGGCGAATTCAGCCTTCACCGATTGAATGTCCTCTCTGAGAGTGAGGAATAGCGATTCAAGGAAGGCTTTTGTGATGGGTTCCTCTCCAGTAGCTGCAGGGCACCTCCCAGCCTCCGCCCCGGGGGTCGCGGACGCCATGTCGGGTATGGATTGCGAGCGGCCAAAAATGTCTTTGAGGGGTTTCACTTTGTTGTTCCTGGTCTTGGACATTCTGTCACTCCCGAGCCAGCAGTTGCCCGTCCGGGCACGGGCCCAGGAGGGGTCTCTTGCGGGCGGTTGTCCCCCCCGAGCAGGCGGGGGTTCCTCGCTGTTTCCTCCGAAGTGAGAGCAGCCCCTCAGTGCCGGCCGCGCAGCGGTGTCCCCCGTCAAATCACATCCGCGCTGATCGCCCTCTCACGTGGTCGTGCTAGTGCTGTATCCCAATGGTGGGGGTTAATGTAGTGGGAGTTGCCGGTGTATCCGTGTCTCCTGACCTAGGCTAGGAAGGCCGCGGGCCCAACGATGTGTGCAGGTCTTCAGACAGGGCAGGCGCCAGGCGTGAGTATTGGCACAGTCAAGGTGAGCAGTAATGCTGGTGGAGAGGCCCCCCTCCACTGACACGGGGCCGTCCCTCCACCGCGCCTTTCAGGCCCGGCTCCGCAGCGGCGGCCGAGGGTCACCTCAACCCTGCTTCTGTCCCCGCCTCTCGCGAAGCCCTCTCCTTACCGCTAGTGCAGGCCGCGCAGCTCAGCGACCTCGGCGATCTCCCCCGGGCAATGCGTGGCCTCGTCTCCGTCGCTTCTTTACCGGTGGGCCAGCAGCTCTCCCAAAGGGCAGACGGCCTTGTCCGTGCACCGGCGGGGGTCTCCGCAGATCTCGGTCTAGAGACGACCAGGCCAGGGCAGCGGTGGGGCCGATCCCTGAGCCCGCGGCGCTGCGTCGTCTCCGCCCAGGCACCCCTCGTCCCTCGCGGGCCCGAATCCACCCCAGGCCGGGGATCACCGCGGCCCAGAGCCTCTGTTAGGCCCGGGTCCCTCCTTTCTTACTGCTGGTAGCCGTTGGAATTTGCCTTGCGGGCCTCTTCCTTGCCGCTGCGGGCGCCTGAGGGTATCACCAGAGCAGGGGGGGCCCTCCAAGCCCGGCCGGGCAGCGGGCGACCCCCTCCGGTAGCGCAGAGTGCGGCCCCTTCGGGTAGGCGGACCGGCCGTCCGCTACTCCGCTGTGACTATTTCACAGCCTGGCGGGCGGAGATGGGGCACCGGGAGAAGCGAAGCTTGCCTCGGTGGTCCGGACCTGGGCCACCGCGTTGTCGAGGCCGCCCTGACGTAGGGCGGCTGGGTCCGTCTCCTCCGCGCCGCCGATCTCGGCCCCACGGCCAGCGCCGCAGTGCAGGCCCCGGGCCCAAACCGGGTCCGGAGGGTGTAGTGGTACCACCGGATCGGCTCACGCTGCTGGGGCCCCCGGGGGGCCGTGCTGTGCTGGTACGGGCGGACGGCGAGCAGGAGCCGAAATTCGAGCGTCCTATCCCTCCGCCATCTTGGCCACGCCCCCGCCAACTGCCTTTTAAAGGTAATTACTGCAACTGCTCAGTGGACCTGGGGCTGTAATCGGGGCCCTCTGAAATCAACGGCGCCTTCTCCTACCTCAAAAACAGTACTTGAGAAAACATTGCTTCACTGCCACCAACAACCGTGGGGGGTGAGGTGGGACAGTGAGAGTTGCATGACCCTTCAGCCTCCATAGGAAAGTCAGCCGGAGACACGGAGGGTGGGGTGGCCTGGAACACGTCACAAGCAATATGGATGACAAGGGCTGTGGTAATTGACTCTAGGCTCATAGTGCCAGCCAAAAAGAGCAACAGAGGAGCAGTCTGGTGAGGGTGTCTTGTGGAGGGAGCCTGACAACCTGCCAGGTGCAGTTTGGTGGCCTCGCTGAGTGTGCTTACTGACACTACTATCGAGAACATAAATCTATAATGGGAAAAGACAAGGGCCCTAAACCTGCATTGACTAACAAAATTGATCAATACACTGTCCCAGATCAAAGACCCCAAGCACAGATGCAGGAAGAACGCTCTAACCCGAACCAGGGAACTCAGGGGCCAGTCACTGTTGTGATCCTAGCGGACATACAGGGCATCAGGACTGCCTGGGAGGCCAAGATGGACACCATAGCCATAGATGTTAACCATCTGCGTCTGGATCTTCAGAAGGTGGCTGACCATGTGGCTAGTGCTGAAAATCATCCAACATCCCTAATAACCGAAGTTGGGTCCTTCCGGGCCACAGTGGCGGAGCTCAAAAGCAATGTGGCACAAATGGCAGATCGCATCGAAGATGCAGAGGGGCGTTCAAGACAAAATAATATCCGCCTCATAGGATTCCCAGAGCGGGCAGAGGGCCTGTCTGTGGATTTGTTTTTGGAAGATTGGATAGTCAATACACTTAAGCTCAAAAGCCTCTCAAAGTTTTTCACAGTCGAGTAGGCGCATCGAGCTCTGGCATCAGTGCCTAGACTGGGCGCCCCTTCCCAGGCCCTAAAAGCCTGCTTGTTTAATTACAGGGACCGGGACATAATACTACAGCATGCCCAAGCTCATAGTCTACCGCAACTCAAAGACAGAACCATACTTATTTTCCCTGAGTATACACAGAGGGTCCAGGGCCTGCGTAAAAACTTTGTGGCAGTCAAGAAACTCCTTCGGGGACATAACATCAAATATGGCCTCATGTATCTCGCCAAACTGAGACTGCAACACAATGGTAAGGTCTAGTTTTTCGAGTCACCTCAGGCAGTGGCTGATTGGTGTGATGCCTTGGGCTGGCACATGAATGACGGACCTTGGAATGGCAGGAGCCACGTCGCCGAACTGTTCACCACTCCACCAGGAAGGTGCAGCCAATGGACCACTCCCAGAACTCTACCGAGGAAGGATGGTGGACGTATACTGGTCTGCCCTGATGGCACCCTTCAGGCTGAAACTGTAGACATTGTATCTCAAAATTATTTTTCTCAATTACAAAATGTACCAGACACATTTAGTGATAGCACAGATTCGGGGTTATCAGGGGTGATTTGGAGATAGCTACTGAACCATTACGGACTATGAGGTAACAACAAATTAACTAATTTGAGCATGCACTGTATGTCCTACTGAGCGGAGTGGTGGGGTGAGTGCTGTTAAGTATATTTTGAGCACTTACATCCCCTCTTCATTATTCCTCCCAATAACTGTTTTTGTACTCACAGAAACTTTGAGAAATGTCAATAACAGGAGCTAAACTGTATTCCTCAAGCAGGAATATCTGGGGGCTACACCTCCACTCCGTCGCAGAGAACCTTTGCGGAGCTGGCGATTCATGGGAGTGTAGGCAACTTGGACAGTATATACACCTGAGTTTGTTAGTTGGGGTTCAGGGGGTGGGAGTGTGGGGTGGGGTTCGGGACCTTCCAGGCCACGGGTTGAGTCGGGGGCTCTGTTAGTTCTGCCTATGGGAGGGTTAGGGGAAAGGGATGGAGAGATTAAGTTCCAACTTGCATTGTTGGAGTTGAATGTGGGGCTTCCACAGCTGGTGGTCAGGGCATGTCTAATTTAAGACTAATGTCAGAATCTCAAAAGTTAGGATATGCAAATCAGAACGTACTATGGTAGACAGAGGAATCAAATACAAATTACTCAGTTGGAATGTGCAAGCTCTCGATAAGCCAGAAAAGAGGAACAGGGTATATGCCTACCTCAGGAGATATGGGGTGAAAGTGGCCTTCCTTCAGGAGACGCATGTGTGTGGTGATCATATCAAATCCTTGAGGAGAAGGTGGAGGGGTTAGATCAACTCAACATCCTATTCAGGATATGCCCATGGGTCCTGGTGTGGGTTGCCCCGGGAGTGCCTTTTCCGAAGTCGTCTGGACAAATAGATGTAGACGGTCATTATATTGTTCTGGGGGGGTCACTGGATGGGCATGACCTGTGTTTGATTAATGTGTATGAGCCAAACATAGACAATGGCAGATTCTTTAGTGGGGTGTTGGCGGCTGCTCAGCCTTACCTAGAATCGGAAATAATTATGGCAGGCAACTTTGTGTAATTGACGGAGAAATGGACAGGTCCTCCCTGCCAGGCTACAAAGCCTATCATGACGGTGGCCCTTGCACAGTTACCAGCTGGTATGGGATTAGTAGCTATATGGCAGTTACGACACCCGCAGGCACACATGTTCTCATGCTATACCCTGGCTAAACAAACGCATAGTAATTTGGACTACTTTTTTATTCAAACTAATGCTTTCTAACGTGTATTGGACGCAATATATCTGGGACGGTACATATTTGATCACCCCTCCGCCCCCTTATATTGACGTACTAACTACTTCACACACTTTCTAAGGTACCAGTATGGCGACTTAGAGTGGAGGCCGTTATGGATCCAGTTTTCCTTAACTCACTACTGGGGGCTATTGATCGTTATTTGAAACTAATTCGGAAAGCGCGGGCAGTAGGGCCATCGAGTGTGATGCATTGAAGGTGGTTGTTAGGGGGGAGTGTATGGTTGCGACATTAGGTAAACGCCAGTTGCTAGAACGTAAACTGACACAGGGAGAAGAGAAGCTACAAGCCTTGGAATGGACGCTTTCAAACGACCCCGGAGCACTGGCTCTGTGGGACAGACAAGAACAGCTAAGGCTGCGCGACTAGGGACCAATTGTACAAGCATACCCACCTAGCTAGCCACAGGAGACTCTATATAGAGGGAGATAGGACGGGTTGACTATTGGCTCGACTCATGTGATCAGAGACTTTGATTCAGCCTATATTGGTGTTGAAAGATCCTGCGGGACAGATAGCCACAATCCAACAGGCGATAAACAGGGTATTTGAGACCCACCTATTGGGAGCGTATGCCACACCACGATACTGATGCCCAGGCCCATGCCAATTATCTGCACGGTCTACATTTACTGTGCTTGCTTCAGAAGACGAGAAGTCTCTGGGGCAGCCCCTAACCAGACAGGAGCTACTGCAAGCTGTGAAATCATTGGAAACTACTAAAGCACCAGGGGGTGATGGGCTACCGGTGGAGTACTACAAGACATACACTTAGACATTGCTAAATAGACTCCTGTCAGTGTATATGGAGGCATGCGAAAAGAGGATCCTGCCTGATTCAATGAGAGAAGCCCTAATTGTGCTGATCCCAAAAGCCTGAAAAAGATCCCATGGATGCGGGCTCTTATCGCCTGCTATCTATGCTATATGTACATCAAAAAATACTTAGCCAAGCGCTAGCGGCGATCCTACTGCCATTTGTACCACAAATAGTTCATGCCGACCAGTCGGGGTTTTAAACACCGCCGCAATACTTTGTGCAACCTCCGGAGCTTGTTCTGCACGTCCCCAGTTGGAGGATGACCTTTATGCCCTCACCTTCTTAGATATAGAACAAGTGTATGATTCTATTAGTTGGGAATGTTTGGTTGGTACTGGCCGTGGTGGGGCTGGGTGGTAATTTCATCAAATGGATTAGTTTATTGTACACACGCCCAGTCGCGAAAGTGTACACTGACCAATGCAGCTGCGGTGAGGCACACGGCAGGGGTGCCCATTGTCACCCCTGCTCTGCGCCATAGCAATTGAGCTTTGGCATGTCGCCTTACAACCGAGATCCATAACAAGGGCATTCGTGTTGGCAATACTACTCACATAGTTTCACTTTATGCTGACAACGCCATACTCTACATATGTCAGCCTGATATAACGGTTCCAATTCTATTGAATATTATGCAGAAATTTGGTAAATAGTCAGGCCTCTACATTAATAAAACTAAGTCAGCCTTGTTCCCGATCGGTTTGATAGTGAGATTGTCTGTAGCGCAGCTGTCAAATACCGACATACCGTGGAAACTTGATACTGTTGAGTACTTGGGTATTTAAGTCACGCACGGGGAGCAGCAAGCCCATGACTTAAATATGGGAAGGGTTATACAGAATCTTCGTCCTTCAATAGATTTTTGGAACTCGCTGACACTATCTCTCATCGGCCCTTATTAAAATGATAGTGCTACCCAGATGTTTATATGTGCTACAAGGCGCAATGTATGAGGTCCCACACTGGATTTTTAAGGAGCTGAACAGTCTTTCGATTCAGATATTATGGGCAGGGAAGCGCTGCAGAATAGGCTTGGCAAACCTTAAGTGGGAATGGGGACAGGTAGGTATGGAGGTCCCGGATCTGGAGTTATGCTACTTGGCAGCCAATCTCCAACATGCCGTCAACTGGTCTGATATCAATGAGAACTGGGAAAGATCGCTACTATCGGGCACACACGAGGGACACCAACTAAGTGCACTGTTAATGAGAAGCAGTGATGTCCTGTAGTCAATGCCCCATATAATCCATCTACTGGGCCGGCTTTGGGCACGGACTGTACGTCGGGTGCTGCAGCAAGCCCCATATGGCCCAGATCCAGTCCCCTTGCTCAAACTGCGCAGACTAAGTCAACCGACAAATGGAAGGAGGGTCAGCTGTCTTATGCTCTCTGACCTATATCCGGTGGACCATTTCATCACCATACAAAATACTCTCCCAAGCTGAGGGCCAAAGACACAAAACACTATACCAGGCACTCCGGGAAGACCATCCGGATGGGCCACTCGACTGGAAGAGACATGGCAAAAAGCATGTGATAAGCTCCTGACTTCTGGGGATTGGGCCAAAATCCACAAGGCAGTGCGAAAAGTCTCTGTAAACCCTTGGTTCAAACCTATCCAATATAATTACGTGCACTTCACCTATTTAACTCCAAAATGGCTCCACACTATCTACCCTAACAGGTCCTCTGTGTGCACTAAGTGCGGTCAAGATAAAGCGGATTTTCTACACTTCGTGTGGCGCTGCTCAACCATTACAATGTACTGGGAAGAGGTGTTGTCCCACATCAAATATGCTGCGGGATGGTTGGTCTCCAATACTTTTAAGCAATGCCTGCTGGGCTTGATCCCAGATAACTCCAAAAGGAAACTGAGCAGCCGGTTTGCGATTCTGGACCTTGTAGTGGCCAAGAGGTATATTGCAATACAATGGCTTAGACCATGCTGCCCTACAATACAGAACTGGAGGAGGAACATGATTGAGTGAGCAGGTGCTGAGGAGGCCCCCATGCAACGAATGAGGAGAGATGGCAAGTTGTCAGATGACGTACTCTCCTGGGGGATGACACAGACACTGGCCATTCTGTCGGAGGAGGACGCAATGGAATGAAAGTCTCCTTCTCTTACCGGGTGGAATGGTTTCTGCAATGGAAGTACACAGCTGCAACACCAAAGCCGTGACCTCATGGGTTTAACACCATACCGGACTGCCAGGGGTGTATAGCTCAAGCTATGAGACCATGCTGGTGGTCCATCCAGCTTATATTTCTGATTGTAATCATTGTGACCAATATCCACATGGAAGTCAAAAGGTGGGTGGGACGGGGGAGTTCTTTTGGAAGTTTAAGTTGCCATTATGGAAAATTTGTTATGTCTATGCAAGTCAAACGATAGTAGAATGGAACAGTAAACTTGTTAAATTGTGAGTATGTATAAAACATGCAACTAGAACATTGATTAACAGTCTGTGGTCCACATGGACATGTGATGACTAAATCGTGTGCTCTTTTCTGCTGAAAAGATTTGCATAAGTCATATTTCTTGAAATGCAAATAATGAAATAAAAAAATAAAAAAGTTTTTCCAAGAATGGCACGCAGACACGAACGCACAGACATTTCATAAAAAACCAACTACACAGGTCAAAAGAAAGATAAGAGAGAGGCATTATTAGAACTATCTTCAAGGAGGCCCAGATTGACAGTCCTGCACTACAGATAGCAAGCAAGGCACCAGCACCTCTCCCACCATATGCAGTTATGGAGGTGCTCTCGCCTGCTCTCCCTGCATTAGGATACTCTAATCTGCCAGTTGAAGAAATCGGCAGGCCCCCCACCGAACAACAAGCAGTTAGGCCCAGACATGAGAGACTAACAGGCCAGCAGGCCCAAGCAGTTACAGAGCAACACCAGTCCGGTGCAAGGGTTTCCAGACCTTCGCCCCCGTCCGTCGCTCCCAACAAATAGAACCCCAGCGGCGTGGAGAACATGCATCCTCACTGATTTAGGCAAGCACAGACGAGGGATAGGAAAGTTTGTAGCGGTTCTAGACAGTGATACAGCAAGCAGGAGTGAGGCAGGGGGCCCCAATCCCCTGGGATCCGATGACAAGGTTGAAACTATAGGACTTGCTCAGGTAGCCAAGGAAACAACAGAGTGAATGTGAGGGCAAAGCTCGACTGAAAAGAACAGCGCATAGCTCAGAGCAAATGAGGCAACCTAGCCCTGTTTTGGAAGAAAGATACGTGCTAAGGAGGAAAAGAGAAAGGGCACGCACCCAGGAAGCATAGCTAGAACACAGAGCAGCGTGCCCCCTACATGAGGAGAGCGCGGGTGGGCACAGGGCACCGATCGGGGTAGAGTCAGAGGTAGAATTAGATGAGACTTTTGGGTGGGATCCGAGCCTCATCAAATTTTCAACGAAGGAGAGGGGGTGACAGGGAATTCAGGGACCAAGGTAGCCTGGTGCTGACCCAACCAAGATATAGGAAAAACAGGATGGCACCTTTGCGCGCACACGAGAGGAGCAGCGGCAAAGGGCGTACGCTGCTCCACCCGAACGCACAATATAGATAGACTGACCCCAAGGAAGATAGTGGCCAGAGAGGAAGGCGACACCTTTGCGCGGCCATTCTGCCACCTGCTAGCCCTCTGGACTGAGGGAAAAGACCAATACGATAGACCCAGGCAGAAGGAGGAATTCTTCGAAGCAGAGGACAAGGCCATAGCGGAAGACTGCATCTGGCATGGAGGAGGAGAGCCCGAGTGGAACTTCCCCTACATGCAGGAATTCCTAAAAAGATGGGAACGCCATGCTGAGGAGAAACCAGTAGTTACCTAAAGCAAAGATGTGCCTGCTGCTAAAGAAGGAACAATTGATGGACAGAATGCAGAACAATGTCATACATTCACCCCAGTACAGAGATCTGGGCCTAAATCCATCGTTTTTTTGCTCACCATGCCCAGACGTGGGTCCCGGGCTCACTGTGCCACTGGATTCAAGCTATCCTGGCTGAGGGGTGAAACCCTGAAACCGGTCCTAGGATGCTTGTTTCCGGTCCAGGGAGGACCTGGCTTGGCAGTTCGGGCTGGACTGTTCCCATGAGGCACAGGGTCAAGACTGATTTGCATATGGCCAGGTCTAAAATGGGGTGGCATGGTGAGCAAAAGAATGATGGATTTAACCCAGATCTCTTGACTGGGGGGGAATGTTTCGATTTGTTCTGCATTCCGTCCATCAACTGTGTGTCTTTTGCTTTCTCGCCCTAAGTGCGCCAGGTATGCCCAGACTTGGGTCCCGGGCTCACTGTGCCACTGGATTCAAGCAATCCTGGCTGATGAGGGTGAAACCCGAAACCGGTCCTAGGATGCTTGTTTCCGGTCCAGGGAGGACCTGGCTTGGCAGTTCGGGCTGGACTGTTCCCATGAGGCACAGGGTCAAGACTGATTTGCATATGGCCAGGTCTAAAATGGGGTGGCATGGTGAGCAAAAGAATGATGGATTTAACCCAGATCTCTTGACTGGGGGTGAATGGTTTGATTTGTTCTGCATTCCGTCCATCAACTGTGTGTCTTTTGCTTTCTCGCCCTAAGTGCGCCGGGTATACCCAGACGTGGGTCCCGGGCTCACTGTGCCACTGGATTCAAGCTATCCTGGCTGATGAGGGGTGAAACCCCGAAACCGGTCCTAGGATGCTTGTTTCTGGTCCAGGGAGGACCTGGCTTGGCAGTTCGGGCTGGACTGTTCCCATGAGGCACAGGGTCAAGACTGATTTGCATATGGCCAGGTCTAAAATGGGGTGGCATGGTGAGCAAAAGAATGATGGATTTAACCCAGATCTCTTGACTGGGGGTGAATGTTTTGATTTGTTCTGCATTCCGTCCATCAACTGTGTGTCTTTTGCTGCTAAAGAAGGGCACATCACAGACCATCTATGTGTTGTAGGCTCAAATGGACAAGGAAGGGCTAAGGACAAAGTTACCGCCATTGCTGGATGGAGCGGGGAAATAGATCTCATGCTTTGAGAAGAAAACCGCAGGAATAAACCTAGCGATAGGCTATATCAAAGGTCTGCTAAGTAGTCATATCGGACAGCCGACCAACGCGGTGTTCGCCTGAGCTCGCATTCCAGCAACTATGCTGTGAAACACTGGCAATGACGGGGCTGCATTCAATTCATACAGGCAGCAAATATGGATGGCCCTGAGGGAGATGTTCCCTGACCGCCCTGAAATAGGAGGGCTAATGGCGGAGAGTATGAAGCCAGGAGAGACAATAACTGATTTTCTGGATAGGATGAGGGAACAATGGGGACAGGAGACAGGACAGCCGTGGACTGACAAGGGCCCACAATTTGCATTCTTTTACAATATTCTCAAAAAGGGGCTGCCCACCGAGATACAAAGCGGATTGGAAAGCTTGGTTGGGTTAGACACCAAGCCCTGGCGGGAGATACAAACCCATATATTGCCTTACCACAAAAAGAGACAAGAGAAGGATAGAGAAAACCAGGAGCAATCCCAGAGAGACTGCTAAATTGGTCCAACACAAATTGAAAAAGACCGCCCTTGAGGGGACCGCATTTGCAACGAATGTGCAAATGGCACCAGTCTTAAAGGGGGCTCCACCGCAAATCCCCTGAGGGTTTCAACCTAGCTATGGCAGTAGAGGCCAAGGAGGTTGGCAGCATTCCTTAAGGAATGTTACTATTGCCACAGGATGGGCCACGTGGCCGACCGATGCTGGTTAAAAGCATACCATGAACAGCGCTCAATGGGCCAGGGTCAGCCACCACAAAATCATGATCCACAAAACCAAGCCCAGGGAAATTGGAATACACCTTACATTCAGCCGCAAGGAGGCCAACTAGCCGCCGCACCTCCACAACAGGGATCAGATATTTGGACAAATATCTGGCAACAGCAACCGCAGACAGGGGACTCAACCCAACAGTGACCCGGGCTATAGCCTCGGCAGGGAGGAGTAACTTCCTGGGGAGGTAATGCCTTCACACAAACGCAGAGTCCAAATGCGCAGTAATAACCCCAGAGAAAAATACCATCCATTCACCCACAACCTAAGAATTAACAGTACCAAATCCAAAAGAAGGACCAATGAGACAATGATGGGAATACAAACTTTTACTTGCATCTGGGGATTCAAAGCTGCTATATGTGTTCTGCCGCTCGGGTATCCCCACTACAGACAACCATAAAAGGTGTCTGCTGGAGCCAAGGCCCCACTCTGCTGCTGATCCCCCAGGGCGGGGCTGGCTGGCCACATCCTTGGGGAAGGGTAGTCTGATGAGGGGGTGGGATAGCTCCCAGACCAAGCACTTAAAGAGCAGGCAACCAGATCCCTGTCTTGCTTCGCACTTCCAGATAATACAGAATACCACACCCACATGGTGGCTCAAACACGACGAAGCAATAGACACAACACAAAATCCCCTGGAAAGCGATTTCACTTTATAAAATGAAGCACATCAAAGACTCTCTTTTCAGAATAAGGCTTGGGGTTTTATTTAGGCAATGCTCGCTAACAGAAGAACAGCATTCAAATGTGTGTATGTATATATATATATATATATATATATATATATATATATATGCAAGCAATAATAACACACTTGGCAAATGCAACTGTTAAATGCATGGATAATAATAAACACAAGCAGCAGATAATGATGGACGTCATGCAAGGAATCAGAAAGATATATACACTAAATACATCAGATGATTACTTTGGATGTGTACTCACACATCACAAAGTCAAAACTCAAAGAAAACAACTCAGATGATTATAGCCACTGGAAACTGAAGGTGCACACTGACAGTCACGCATCACAATGACTGTTATAGCCACTGGAAAGTGAATATGCACTCAAACAGCCTCACATCACAATGGTAACAATCAGAAACAAATCACCACACCGGTTGTAAACACTGCATCTTAGCCCACTCCAGACTGAGGGATTCACAGCCGGGGTTAAGAGCCTCAGCAAACCGGGGTTCTGCTGTACCGAAGTAGATGCGTTCATCCCCATTCGGACTCCAAAACAATACCGGTCTCTAAGTCAACAACCCTCAGCTTTATAGTCTCAAAACACACTAGAAGGTTCCGAGAGGCCTTCCTTCACGCCAAGGAAACTTACTGGAATTGGCCACCTTCCATGCAAGCATTCCAGGGCGAAAGGGTTCTCACGTTCCTTCTGCATTTTCACATGTTCCAGCCTTTATCTTAAAAAAGCTTACGAAAGTCTCCGGCGGTACATTCAACAATCTCCTCTCCAGAAACAAAGCAAACTTGAATGTGAATAACCCAAACAGCTTGAGCAATCTGGGGGCCTCCCTGTGTGCGCAAGAAGCTCAAGCAAGACCGAGTCAGAATTCAAGATTACATGAGGGCATGTCAAAGCCAATAGTAAGAACTTCATTATACTTCCCAATGTACAACACAATGCACATTTGTGCACCACTGCTCATACCACTGCACTTCGAGACCAAAAAGTACATTCCACACCTCTCTTTCTCTCATGCTTTCAAATGCACATTCCACACGTTCTGTTCTTGACAAGCTGTTCTACTCTGTGACAGCACCCACTTTAAACTACGAGAGATATGAAAGAAATCTTCAAGGGAAACATGCATATGCAGGACGTACATTCAGGCTAGGGTAAAGTAAAACACCAAAAGTCAATTTTAAAAGGGAGAATGCTTTCCAAAATGTCAAAGTTTTCAGTTGCAGATTCCCAGATGCCAACTGAGTTATTTGGGGGGGAAGTTGCCTCTAATGCATGTTGAACAGATGAGGGGCAAGCACAGATATTTTAATTTTTAGAAACATTTTCTTTTAAAGAGGGAAAACAACTTAGTATTTCAGAGAGAAAAAGTGGTGTAATTTTGAATGCATTGCGCAGCATGTATCAAAAATGTTTACAGTTAGAAAAAGAACGTAATGAAATACAAAAGGGAGTTAGTTAAAGCTAAAGAAAAGTCAGACCTATTAACATGTGAAAATAAATCATTGAAAAGAGAGTTGGAACTGTACCAAGCACCGTTTATTTTGCCAGGCTGTTTAGATAGCCAGGGTGAGTCGCTCGTGAAGAATGTGCAGGTTAATTTAATTCATTCTTTGGAGGACTTTCCTCAGCCTGAAATGAATGGTATTTTGGTTGAATTAGAAGCTTCCAAAGTAATGTTGACTCAAGAAAATGAAGCAGTTTCATGCACGCAGCTTTGACTAACGTGCAGGAAGATAAACAAATCAGCCTGTTAGAACTGGCGATTGTTGGTTGCAGTTACAAATCAGACTGGTCAGTAAATGACAAACCTTGCATTACTTGGAGAGACGTTATTTTGAAAAAAGAAATGATGACAAAAAGCGGCAATGTGCTTTTGAATCTGCAAAAGAGGTCACGCAATTTGTTTCAGACGTGTGGCCAATACAGAAAGGAGACATTGAGTTATATGTGACAGTTCAGGGGCAGTGTGCCACTTGCAGTATGTGGGAAAAACAAGGAAAGAAGATGGTGCTCTTAGACTTTTGGACTGAAACATTTTCAGATGTGGGAGAATGTTTTGCTCCCTTTGAAAAACAGTTGCTAGTGTTTCAATGCATTCTGATACACACAGGGCAGGCACAGTTGCTTTTGAGTTGTGCTCTGATAGACACAGTTGCTTTTGAGTTATGCGCTGATAGACACACGGCAGACACCGTTGCTTTTCAGTTGTGCTCTGATAGACACAGGGCAGACACAGTTGCTTTTGACTTGTGCGCTGATAGACACAGGGCAGACACAGTTTCTTTTGACTTGTGCGCTGATAGACACACGGCAGACACCGTTGCTTTTCAGTTGTGCTCTGATAGACACAGGGCAGACACAGTTGCTTTTGACTTGTGTGCTGATAGACACAGGGCAGACACAGTTGCTTTTGACTTGTGCTCTGATAGACACAGGGCAGATACAGGTGATTTTGTGTTTTTGCATGCTGACAGACACTGGGAAGATGACAATAAGACAATGTGATTTTGAGTTTTAAAATTTCTCTAATGCAATGGCTGATGACTTTCCTTGAGTTATACAGAACAGGTAATTCACAAGAAGCAAATGTGAGCAAGTGGTGCATACAGGCAGAAACTGCAGTTTTGCATGAACAGTTGGTGCAGATCCCAGCAGAAAGTCCAGGGGTGGTGTTTGAGGTGCCTGAGATACAGGATTCCCCAGTGAAGTGGAACAAGGAGTTGTGGCAAGAAATATTACTGCAAAGCGCAGCTACTGTGTATCATGTAGATGCTCATTGTCCCATACATTTACCAGATAGACGCTTTGATTCCCTTACAGATGAAAAGGCAAACATCTTGGAGGCAGAGGTGGTGACACATGATTCTGATTTGGTGTGCATAACTAAGTGCGAGCACCTGGGAGAGAAAGGCACTACTAACAGGTGGGCAGAGAATGAAGGGATGCATATCTCCCCAGACTTACTTAGAACTGTGATTCCTCTTTCCCAGTATGCACAGCGCAGGTCAGTCCCACAGGGGGTGAGGGGCCAGTTGAAGAAAGGAAAATTACCAGCACAGATAGGGCAGATGTATTGCCTTGGGCTCATGCCAAATGATCAAGGGTGCACTTATTCAGCAGTGTGTGGGGAGATAGTCAGGAAGGGGACTGCCCCAGCCCTTCTTACTGAGCAAGGGAAAGGAGAGTTTGACTCTAAAACCAAGAATTCAGTGGCCAAAGTGTGGGTAGAATTCTCAGATAATTCCCCAGAGCCAGCTGAGAACCATGCAGACAGAAATGATAAAACCGTGCAGACAGACCCAAAACAGAAAAAGGAGAACGTGTGCTTTTTGAAAAATGTTTTTTGCAAGAAGAATGATGCTTGTTTCTTTTTCAGTGTTACAGCAAACAGCCTGGCAGTTTGGTCTGGACTGTTCCCATGGGGCACAGGGTCAAGACTGATTTGCATATGGCTGGGTCTAAACTGGGGTGGCGTAGTGGGCAAAAGAACGATGGATTTAACCCAGATCTTTTGACTGGGGGAGAATGTTTGCATTGTCAGCATTCCGTCCATCATTTGTTTGCTGTAACACTTTTCGCCCTAAGTGGGATGGGTATGCCCAGACGTGGGTCCCTTGCTCACTGCACCACTGGATTCAAGCTAGCCTGGCTGAAGAAGGGTGACATACCCTGAAACCGGTCCCAGGATGCTTGTTTCCGGTCCAGGGAGGACCCGGCCTGGCAGTTCAATCTGGACTGTTGCCATGGGGCACAGGGTCAAGACTGATTTGCATATGGCTGGGTCCAAACTGGGGTGGTGTAGTGGGCAAAAGAACGATGGATTTAACCCGGATCTTTTGACTGGGGGAGAATGTTTGCATTGTCAGCATTCCGTCCATCATTTGTTTGCTGTAACATGTTTCTTTTTCAGATCATACTGCGATGTGTTGGTGTACCTGATGTCCCTGCGTGTGGATGTCTTTGTCTGAGTGGGCCCGTGAGCGTGTGGGACACCCCCCCAACCCTGGAGTGATCACCGGACAGCGCAGACCGACATCGTTGCTGACATCCTTTGGCTGAATCAACCAGATGAACTTACCTAGCAAAGCTGCTTGTAATAAGAATGACAATGAAGTAAAATGTTAAAAGATCGCATTTCAAAGCAAGAAGGCTGTGTATCTTTCACACAGAAGGACATTTTTTTATTGGATCCAGAGAATTACAGAAGATGCTGTTCAGTTTAAAGGTGATGATGTTGAAATTCTTTTTTTTTTATAAAGTATAATATATATGTTTGGCTGCTTCAGTAGTAGAGGTTCCAGAATTAGCCATTTATAACACTAGGAGCATCAATGAGTTAACATGCTTGATTTTATTTGTGTATTCATTTTGTGTATTCATCATACATTTATTCCTGAAGCTGAGTTATCATCAGATATGCATGAGCTATTTTAAATGACTTATTATGTTACATGCTTTTACAATGTCACTGTTTTATTGTGTGACTCGTTTTATATTCGGGCTTTCACTTAAGAAGTTGATTTTTTAATATGTATGTTATGATAGTCAAAGGTCATGGGTTGGAATGTAGTGCTAGAGACTAGAGCTTCTAGCACTACAGTTCCCACATCCAAAGTCTAATGGGACAGGTCCCAATAACCATGTCAAAAGGTCCGCATTCTCGCGCATTCGGACCGGGACCCATGTTTAATGTATGGCGTGTAGTACCAACAGCACCCCCAAAAACTAGAAGCCTCCAGCCAGATGGAGACCCCCTTTCAGCTTTAAAACAAAGCTGTCCTCAAGTGGCGGGATCCAGGATTCTCATACACCCGAGATAGTGAAGATACCACAACCTCCACAGCACACGCACAAGAGTCAATAAGTTATGATGTGCCCTGGGGCGTGGCGGAGTAGCCGTGCTAGAGACGAGCTCCCGTCGCCCGATTATCCTTAAGCATCCTGGCGTAGGCGTTTTCAATTTTAAGCACACCCTTACCCTGCGTATCCCTTACTGCTTCCGGGATATTTGCTCCTGAGGTCGGGATTCCGTGTGGCGGCGTGTGCGGGGCTGGAGTGACGGACTGCCGGAGCCGCCGGCCATGTCCTCGGCCTTCCTGCTGTGACGCATGTGAGCGGCTCTGGCACTGGAAGACTGCGAAGTTGGTGTCCCGCGCTGATGTGACGCGGTGGTGTCGCGGGTGTCCTGTGAGGAGTGCCGGCTGTTGCAGGGAGGAGCGCGCAGGCCGGTGAGTACCTGCGACTCGGGGTACTCTGCCCCCGCGGCCCGGCCTGTGCAGTGTGAGTTCCGTCTCCCGCTGAGGGAAGTGGCCGGCCCGCTGTGACGGCGCCTTTGAGGGGCTGGGATCGTACGTGCTGCGGTGGGGCGGCCTTTGTGGTGCCTAGCGGACTGTTGTGGCCTCTGCTGGAGTCCCGCAGCTCGTATTGGCAAGGTGACTGAATGTTTATGGCCTGATTGTTTGGAGCCGGCGCTGCGAGGGAGGCCTTGGCTCTGAGGACCGGACCCAGGACATTTACGACTAGGTGAGGACTACTACTGGAGCCACAGGCTGCTCTTCCTGATCCGTGGCCTACTGGCTCTCTGAATGCACTTACTCCATCTGCCTCATTGATATGCGGCGGCGTGAGCACATCTGACTGTGTGGTTCACTGAGGCTGGTCTGCTGTTGACTGGGCAGCCGTGGGGGGCTAGTCGTGCC